>OU744280.1:2500000-3750000 GCA_916610125.1 Cheilosia vulpina | reverse complement strand
GACTGGCACCTGAAAGATACGAGTGTGGGGGTTGTTTATTAAAAAATACAGTATTTCACAGATATACATTGATTAATATATTGCCCTATTAAATATAACTAAGGCGTGTGATCTTTTGAGCTTCGATCTCAGCAAAGCAAAGTAAAGTAGGATTTTCAGCGCGCAATAACAACAACTACCGTGAGTCTCGAAGTGTCAAGTAGAGCGTAGTTGTTGCAACTTCGTGCCGAAAATTCTACTTTACTTTGCTTTGCTGAGATCGAAGCTCAAAAGATCACACGCCTATTATCCGCACAGGGACTAGAGGTTCACAAAACGAATTCAAATCCTTTTAGACCACAAATCACCAGACCCATTGCTTAACTTATTCTATATTAAAGTCATTTTCTATACCTCAGCGAAACCAAAATAGTTCTGCGGTCCACTTTTACGATGTCGAAAAAAAATTATTCCGCCTCTTCCACATATCAATGCCTCCTATACATGTAGCCTGGTCAACAACTCGGTCACCAAACAGAGTATAGCTGTTCGATATCCTGTCGTAAATTGTGCAGTATTTTCCAATCCAAAAAGCAATGGCAAACAAATTGTCCCTTGGGTATTTCTTTCCTTTTTAAGGCGGGGCTGGGGCGTAGTCCAGCTAATTGCTATCGCAAAAAGCACAACCAGCATGAGTCTGTTTTTGTTGGCCACCCAGAAAGAACTTCCTTAATGTCAGTTTTTCTGCAGCTGCAAGTGACACCTTCCTGCACAAAGGAAGAATGCAATTGCAATTGGCTGTCATTTGAATTTCATTGAATTGCAACAGTTTAAGGTATCGGCTGTGACTTGTTTTGAATTGGTTCAGTGCAGTCAGCTTTCAATGGAAGGTGTAGGGGGTGGTACTAGCATTTAATGGTAAATAATGTAATATATTACATACAAGTGATTAGAAACCTTTTGGTTTGAACTACGTTTGGTGAAACGTTTATTGTGTAACTTGTTTCAATAACTGATACATGATAATGTCAAACGCCAAAGTTGATAAAATAGAGAATTACAATTTAACATCTTTTCTTGTCGTTTTCTGCATTTATTTTGTGCTGAAGATGTTAGTTTACTTCGCTTTATTGAGAAAAATGTCCATTAAAACCCGGCCTATAGTTTAACATCCACATATCCCGTGGCTGTATGTAATTTAAACAAAATGGCGCCAATACTGAGAGTATGGTTCGCACCAGAGACAATACTGACCACCAACTCCGACCGATTTCCCGTTACTTAGCCTACAAGCTATATTTTTATGGGGTGGCAAATGCTAAGTGCGCTTGTATTGTTACATAGAAATTCGTATTGACAAATGTCACGTAACTTCAAAAATTCCGCCTCACCAACACGCTCGCACCTTGCATATGCCACTTCCGCTGTGGGCAAAGTTGCTGCCAGCGTTCATAGAATTTAAATGCTGCCAACCTCGGCAACCGTGTTGAAATGTGCTAGAGTTCGGGAATACCACATTTTTACATTACTGAATGCCATTGGTTAGTAATTATATATTGTTAAAAGGCGAATAATTTGATTTATTTGGTTAATAAATTTTTCTTTAACAGATGTTCTATATACTAGAAACTTATTATGACAAACATCGTTGTGTATTTTCTGCTTTTGAATATCATTAACTTCGATTTCATGTGTAAATTTTTCTTAGATAACTTAAGAAAATTTGCTCATAATGTTTGCATTTTCCTTCAACCAATCTACATTGTTCATTGTTCATTAATATTTTAAGCAAACGTACACTTACCCATGAAAGAAAATGTTATCCAAACGTAACGAATAATTTCAAATTTAACGGATAAAATTCTATGAACGCTGTCAGCAACTTTGCCCACAGCGGAAGTGGCATATGCAAGGTGCGAGCGTGTTGGTGAGTCGGAATTTTTGAAGTTACGTGACATTTGTCAATACGAATTTCTATGTAACAATACAAGCGCACTTAGCATTTGCCACCCCATAAAAATATAGCTTGTAGGCTAAGTAACGGGAAATCGGTCGGAGTTGGTGGTCTCAGTATTGTCTCTGCTCAGTATCATTTGTCTCTGGTTCGCACTTGGGGAATTCGTTTACGCAGTAGATTTTTGCCAAAAAGTGCAGTGAATTCAAATAAATTCTGCTCAGTAGATTTTGTTGTTTTTACAGTTTTTTTTTTGCTTGTTAAATCATTTGTGTTATACTCTTCTCTTATATTTATCCAATCAGACCTATTCAACCGTACTTGATCAATGTATGACTGGCGGCGGTCAATTTATTTCTTGAATGCTAGCTTTCCTTTCTGCATTCCACCAGTTTAGAATTTTAGTGATACGAGACTTTCGTATTGAAAGTGTACGGATGAGAAATTAAACCTAAAGCACATTTTATAACATACAACCAAATTAAATTAATATTTTTAAAAAAGTGCAGTAGATTGATGTGGGGAGGCAGTAGCGCAGTAAATTAGTTCTTTTAAAACAAAAAAAAAAAAACAGTAGATCTACTGCAATTGCAGTAAAGTCCGAGCCCTGATTGACAGACTGTGACAGTTCTTCGACAACATATTATATGTCAAATAGTAATCTCTCCATTTCAGAAAAAGTACATAGCCCTACTTATCTGCTTGACGGTAATGCAGTGTCGGACCCTTATCGTGTTATAGATCTGGATCTTCACTCAAGACCACATGCACTGATGAAAGTCACATTTTTATTTCAATTGTGTGACAAATCAACTGAAAATTACCAATGATTCCTTCCCAAATCTGGTTCAGTTCACTTTCAATTGGAATACGTATGTTTTGCCCGTCCGCAATTTATTGCATCAATTGAAGAAAACACGTCTCGCATTGAATAGCTTTTTCAGAGTCATCTGCTTCTATCCGACTCGGACTCTAAATTAAAATTTATCGCTTTCAAATTGCCTCGACGGTCGCTAGTACAAATTGGGATGGCAGTCAATTGAAACGAGTGTTCTGTTGGTAAGTACCTACCTACAGGTTTAATCACTTTCCCTCACAATAATTAAAACGGATAGACCTCGGCCAGTGTTCTCTTATTTGATACGTGCCAAAGCCGATTTTTTTTGTAAAACTCTACCAGCTAATTATTATCTGACAGTCGACAGCATATTTTTGATTCAGCAACCTGGATAAGTCAGCCAATTTATCGACAACGGAAAAAAAAACTTTTTAATTAACACTGAAAGAGATTCAGCGGAAGCCACTGACCCGACACTGATTGATCGATTGGTCGTCGCTGCCATACATTCTGTTTCTTTTGTTGTCACCTCAGTAATTGGCAAAGGTGTTAAGGGGGAATTACTAACGCTTAAGTACTCACCATTTATCAGTTCCGTGCTAAATCCGAAATCGGCCAATTTGAGGCGATTTTCGGAGACAAGCAACACATTCTCAGCCTTGATATCGCGATGAACAAAACCCAAACTGTGCTGGAATTCACAACAAGAATAGGACAAGATTTAGAAAAAAAAATGTAACCAGAATAATTGAATTTCCATTCAATTGCCAAACAATGGAAGTAACAAACACATAAAAGACACATCTTGTGGGTATTACCAGACGACGATGCGATGTTGTGAATTGTTATCAATGTCGGGCACGAAAGCTTTACTTCTCAGCACACTTACCATATGTTTAACAGCTAAAAGCAATTGCTTGTACAATGGCGATGCATGAATCTCTCTAAGTGGTCCATTCTGTGTGATGTGGTTGTACAGCTCTCCGCCCCGCACCCATTCGGTGACCAGATAGACACGACCAAGGGTTTCAACAACCTCAAAAAGCCTATAAGATTGAGTGAACGCATATATGCACGGCACATGGTGGGCTTGTGCGATAAGTCCGATATATGTATGTCTACTTACCTCAGTATATTGGGATGATGAACACACTCGAGGGTGGCGACTTCTCTGGACAGCATCCGAAGGGCTCTGGCATCCAGGCCACCCCTGTCAACTACTTTGATGGCAACTTTGTCTGCAAAATTACAAAATAATATTTTTCTTGTTAGGAAAGCATTTACAGTGGGTAAAGGGAGGAACAAACGTCCTCTTCCTTAGGGCTGAACGGTTGAGATGCAGTTTAATGAGATTACATCGTCAGAAGATTTACATTGTTATTCGCTTGGAATGGCAACAGAGTGATATGTGTGTCCGGTTAGACGCCTCATACATGATATGTCTTTTTCTATAGAAATTGAGTTACGTTCAAAGTAATGCAATTGCAAAGCAGCACATATGGGGCAGGTTAAGGAGCGCCAGAGTATCAAACACAAAACTGCGCTGTCCGTTTATTGCTCGCCCTAAAGTGGCTCGCAACTCCCACAGCATTTATTCGGATGGATGGATGTGAGGGTTTTCTTAAAATCCCATACAGACAAACAAACAAGCGTTGCAATCTTATTATGTACATATATTCGATGATAAAAAACCGACAAACAAACTGTTTGACGTTTTGTCAAACAGTCATGTGCTATATATGTGTAATGGTAAAACCTATTGCAAACGTAGTCATAAGTAGATTTTGTTGGTCGCAAAAAATTCTTGACTAAAATTCTTCATCTCGTCATAAATCCATGACCGAAAGCCCATAAGACCAAATCTGCGCACACAATTTCATTAAAATTTCCCAAGGCCAACGATGAAATAAAATTAAAAAAACGGTCACCGCCCATCGGCATTTAAAAACATTCTGATCCATTATGGATTTTGAAATGCTTCCAAGTGAAGGAGGAGCATTTTTCATCGTTGTTTTTTCTAACGATTGTTGGATTTTCTAACTAATTCGTCCAATAAATCTTCAAAAATAAGGAATAGCTCTTTTTTTAAGGGAACATTCATCATCATGATCTGATGGACACAAGTATTTACAATAAAATGTTATAAATCCTTTCTCATCTGAAGTAGCATCCATTTAATTAAAGCTTCCTTTCCCTTTATTGGGGATAACAAAAGGTTATATGTCTGTATGGATGACAATTGTGCTAATCCCATGAAGACAGCAGCAAGGGAAACTCCATCAAGGGATGGTGGTTGGTGAAACCGTTTTTCATTACAAAATATTCACACAGGAAAGGAAAAGTATTCTATAACCCTACCTTCCTTATCCTGAAATGCATTTGCATATATACTCGTACGTACTATACCTGTTGCTCTTGGTTTTAGTTTCGAACGGTGGTTGCAAAATTCTCGGTTCAGTAAAATTAATTTCAACGTTGTTCCTTATTCATTTAATTTTAAAACTCACACAAAGTCGACAGCTTGAGCAGGTTTTATCGCAATTCTCATTGTAATTTATAAAGCTAAATATCGGTGAGATTATTTCCCACCCTTTGCTTTATATCCATAATTCCAGTCCATAAATAGCGCGTCACATCTGTAAGTCATTGCTGTTCGCCCTTTTTCACAATAACGTCCACAGCGATGCTAAATAAAACACCAAATTATTTAATCGTTATTTCTCTTACCACGATATTTTTAAATGGAGCGCCCCAAATAGACCCATTTTTTTAAGTCGTACACTCGTCCCTCTTTTTAATTACCGCCGTCCGACAACCAGCCTGCGTGCAAGTACCCTTAACGTTTTAAGGCAGACATATCTAGTGTAAATGAATTTCATCTTCTCTCAACTTTTTGACTAATGTTTACCGAGAACACTGAATAATTATCAATAATAATCATTTGCATATCGTGCAGAAACTTAACGACTTTCTCATAATTAACTGAATTCAGCCACACGCTGAATAACAATAACCAACCAGTACGAATTAAGGTACCCATGGCGGATCATTACCAAGCGATTTCAAGTCCTAACTGATGTAATGACTTGGCGCATTGTACTGTACAGTGTACACTGTACACCCACTGCTGGATTTTTGGAATCTGGTCACATGCAAAGGACGAGAGTCTTTACGTTGGTACTGCTGTATGGGTTTCGAACAAGTATTGTACCAACCAACAACGTAATTAATAAAGCAATTGCGAAAGCCTGCGTGTCAAATTTAATAGATAAGGAGCTTTCCATCTACCACGCATTTAACTAAATTAAAAGATGTACATTTTTATATTTCTTGCTTTCAGTAGATTTTTCCCTTCGATTTTCTAAAAATGCAGCGCCCTATTTACATTTCCACCGGTTAAGTCAGAAAATTTGCGCCCAGATTGATTTCTAAACATGTACATAAATAATTAACAAAAATTGAACAAACTCCACTAGTTGTCAAACCTAAACTCTGAGAAAAAAAATCGAGAAAAGTGCTCTGCAATCGGAAAAAGATTTCTTTCTTTCGCACCAATCGAACATAAGAAGTGAGCTGGGGCAAAAATAGTGCTCTGATGTGGTATTCAATTGGGCGTCTTCAGATTCGCTCTTAGATTTCAGATTCCGTGTGTCTAACCGAAAATGAAAACGTCACTTGCACTTTTTTTTGGTTGATATTTGTGCGATTGGATTGGAATATGTGTAGCCTTCGACACTGTCATCGAGCTGTGTATATTTTATGTAACAAAAATATATTTTTATATACCAGAAAGTAGCATCACTGACGCAACAGCGTTCCCACCCTTGTCGTTAGCCAGTCTTTGGTGGCTCGTTTTTCAAATGATTTTAATTTTTTCCTTTACTTGGGTTGTCCTTTCCCAAAGCTACTTAAATGATTTGGTTTAAATGTCGACGATGAGGTTTTTGCTTGTTCCTCAAAATTCGGTTAGAATACTTTCCGCCGCTCTTAGTTCTCTCCGTCTCTCCAAAGTATATTTTGTATAGCTTTGATGAAGACACCATCTCCAATTGCCCACCAGACCATTGGTTGCTTACCCTCTTTTCTAGCGAGAGATATGGTTGCATTGCACGCTTGTCGTGTTAATTACGCTCGAGCATCTACTTCGGCCTCGGCAGTTTTCTTCACACATTTTTTATTCAATAAAAAAATATCACAAACAAATCAAATCAGTTCAGTTATATATATATCAAAATTTAAAAATAAATTAAAAGTTTTGTAATTCTATATATAAAAAAACGAGGTGTATCCTGCGCGAGAATTTGAATTGGAACGTATATCTTGTAGATTAAGGCCTGGTTTGTGCAATCTTGGTTACATTTAATCATCGGTTATTCTAGCTACAACCAGAGAATCTACGGTTTGGTAAGTTAAACCAAGGAATCGATAAACAGCCGATGTTGCGCGATTTAACCACTGATTTTCTAGAATTTCGTTTATTCAAGATTTTGTAAGGACTTCGTTGGTTAGTTTTGATGTATCTTTCTGCTATACAACTTTTTATAGAATATTGCGAGCAATCTTGTGGGAAAAAATTTACAAGGCCCTGACCAATAAAATCTGTTCGGTTAGGTTAACGTTTTCAACTGACAGATGAATACAATACACTGCACGCCATTCTACGGAAGGTGAGGGTACAGACAGGTTCACAACTTCAGCCGGATAAATTAAGATTACTTTCAAAATGTTAGTCTCTTGACAGTTTTCATAAATTGAGGAAATATTGAAAGAATGAGAAAATTATTGCGACGTTCGAAACGAAATTGAGATGTGGCCCAATAATGGGTCAACAATTTTAATTGCTTGTTATACTGATTCAGTTTTTTTTTTAACTTATAGTCTCACACCAACAACATTTTATTCCTCTGTTTTTAAAAAAAAAGTTCCTGTATCATTTGATTTTGACATTTATGTATGTACCTACTAAACAGTGAAATTATATTCATTAACAAATTACCTAGACAAAAACACTAGGAGCCAGAAAAAAATGTAATCAAATGTAATGAACTGGAAAAATGGAACGATTTGTCCCAAATCAATGGTTTGGTGACCGAAGTGAAAAAAACGGTGAACAAACAAACAGCTTATCACTGAAATGTAATCAACGGTTTAACTAAATCGATGGTAACCTAACCAAGGACTTGACCAGCTGTGAACAGACCCGCCCTAAGTCTGTTGTTACAAACAATTTTGAAAAAATAAGAAATGACTTATTGATATGAATTTACAAAAAGTAGTACCCGTAGCAAAAATATACTCAAAAACGAGAAAACACTACAATTGTAGCACGGGAGCGAACGCTGATTCCGAGTACCTGTGAAAAAACAAGGTTGTCGTCTTTCTCTGAGAAAAAGCGAGTAGGTGATTGTCAACCTTGTGTCTTAAATCAAAAAAGAAAAAGGCAATTTCTCAATTAGCCAATCATCAATTCACTAGTACACTCTTTTTTGTACCAATTAAATACCGCATAAAAGTAAAGCCACGCTGTTGTATATTATCCAATGTAAACCCATTATGTACTATATCACTCTCTCATAAACACATGTATACACATAATACACTTATACATAGAAACACAGTAACACATTCTTTATAACACATATAGAAAAAGATGTTGAATGACTTTTAGTTAATAAACTCATTTAGATGAAGTAACATCTTTCTGTCTTTTCACTTAAACCAAGTATCAAATATAACATGGTGTCAGATGTCAATATAATATAATATTTATAGTAAAAGAAATAGTCAAACGCATGTGAAAAAAAAAAAAAAAAAAAAAAAAAAAAAAATTTCCGAAACCACATGTACATTGAGCAGTCAAACTGGAAAAAGACGTCAGAAATTCCATAGCAGATTCCGGGATATCATTTGATTCCTACTTAAAAGAAGAAGAGCAGAGTCTGGAGTTTTCACTGGAGCAACAGGATAGCTGCGAAAGTCCCTCGTCACCACCTACACCACCGCCGCCACCACCACCACCGCCACCACCAACTCCATCACTTACAAGCACATCGAATAGCCAAACGACACAACACAAAATGGAGTTTTCTTTTGGTGCAAAACCACCCAAAGAAATGAATTTCAATCAACCAAATTTGAGTGCAGCCTGGAAGTTCTGGATACAAAAATTAGAGATTTTTCTGGATCTGGTGGGCATAAAAGAAGATGCAAGGAAGGTCACTGCGATTCTCTCTTACATCGGAGATGATGGTCTGCGCATATACAATACATTTCCCAAAAATCTCAAGTTCGACGAAGTAGTGAAGAAATTTGGGAGTCATTGTGATCCAAGGACAAATATTGTATTTGAGCGCTATAAGTTCCTGTCTGCAAGACAAAAGTCGGCGGAAACAATAGATCAGTTCCTTACCCATTTAAAGGAATTAGTTCTAGCATGTGACTATGACACGCTTCAAGATAGTATGGTCAGAGATGTCTTCATAATTGGCCTAAATGATGACAAATTAAGGCGTCTATTACTTGATATAGATGATCTCACTCTGGAAGCAGCAGAAAAACGCGCGAAATCGTATATCCTAAGTCAGTCACAGTCGCAGGAGATGTCAACAGTCGCAATAAATTCTGAAAGCAGTATAAATTATATACAAAAACCCAGCAGCAGCAGCAGTTCCAGACAACAAATATCCAAGAATATCAGCAAGCAGCAACTGTACAAGCAGAGGAATAACAAAAAGAGCAACAGTAACCAAAGCAACAACAGCAACCAAAACAAGAAAGAGAACGAATCAAGCAAGAGAAGTGAGCGATGTGGAAACTGGTACCACCGCACAAAATGTCCAGCCCTTGGTCAGCGATGTCATGTCTGCAAAGGTTTAAATCACTTCGCCAAATATTGTAAGTCTAATAAAGTTCAGTCTCTAAGTATTTATAATAAATCAAATAGCAATAGTGATGAAAGTGAAGATATTGATTTTTTTATAGGTACACTTAATTTAAAACAGTTATTTAATTATAATCAAAGTAGTAGCAATACAAATTTCTCAGAGTTTATTAAAATTAATGATAAGATAATCAAAGTAGAGTTGGATACGGGGGCAGAGGCAAATGTGATGTCTTTAGGCACATTTCAATTAATCAACGGTAGCAAAGAGTTGATACTGAACAAATGTTTTGGAAATTTAAGAGCATTTGGAGGATCGACGGTCAATGTCTTGGGTCAGTGCTCTGTCAACGCTTTTTTAAGCAAGAAAGACGATAAAGGCACAAACATAGATTTTCTAATAGTGAAAGAAAATGTCCCACAGTGCTTGGCAAATTTGATTGCGTCAGATTAAGATTAGTGCATCGTAACTCGCCAGGTATGGTCAATCAATTAAAAAACGAATCAAGTTGTATCATCAGAAGCATACCACCCAAATTTAACAATTTGTTCAAGGGGCTAGGTTGCTTAGAAGGAGAATTTAATTTGAAAATTGACCCTCAGGTTAGTCCAGTCATTGATGCACCTAGAAAAATTCCCTTTAAATTACATGCAAAACTAAAGAATGAGTTAGAGAGAATGGAACAAAACGAAGTCATTGCCAGAGTCAATAGTCCAACGTCATGGGTCAGCTCAATAGTTTTGGTTGAGAAGGCAGATGGTTCACTACGGCTGTGTTTAGATCCGCGAAATCTCAATAAAGCCCTTCAGCGTGAGCATTATCCCATCCCCAGTATTGAGTTCATCAAGTCGAAACTGTCTGGATCAAAATATTATTCTACTTTGGATGCTAGTAAAGCCTATTGGATGTTGAAACTTAACAATAAAAGTTCTGAGCTATGCACCTTCAATACACCTTTTGGAAGGTATAGATTTCTAAGAATGCCGTACGGAGTGAAGGTAGCGCAAGAAATTTTTCATCGTGTCATGACGGAAATGCTTATTGATATGGATGTTATTGTCTATATAGATGACATATTAGTCTATGGCAATAGTATTCAAGAACATAATGAAAAGCTAATAAGGGTACTGGAACGAATGGATAAATTCGGCCTTAAGCTAAATAAAGACAAATGTAAGTTTGGCTTAACAGAAGTTAAATACTTTGGTCACGTCTTCAATGAACTCGGTGTTCATACAGATCCACATAAAGTCGAAGCAATTGTGAACATGCCGTCTCCCACTTGTGTGAAAGACGTTCACAGATTTCTGGGTATGATAACGTATTTCGGATCTTTCATTCAAAATTTGTCAAACGAAACGGAGCCTTTGAGACAATTGCTCAAGAAAAATGCTGTATTTCAATGGAATGAATCATTGGAAAAAGTTTTCGCTAAACTCAAGTCTTTGGTCACAAAACCACCTGTGCTAGCCTATTTTGACGCGTCTAAGCCAATCGTTATTTCAGCTGATGCCTCGCAATTTGCAGTAGGTGGATGTATCTTACAAGATAATCGTCCTTTAGCCAATTTGTTTATGGGCAAACAACATTGGTTGAAACCGACCACAAACCACTGATTCCCCTATTCAAAAAGGCATTAGTCCATGTACCGGCTAGATTGCAAAGGATGATGCTCCGGTTACAATCCTATGATCTGGAAGTGGTATATAAGCCTGGGCGGAAATTGTTAGTTGCTGATATGCTGTCGCGGGCACCGCTATGTCACAAAGAAGAAAGTCAGTTGGAAACAGAAATTAAAATCCACGTCGGATTAATAAAGTCCAGTCTTGCAATATCACAACCAATGCTGAAACAAATTGTCGATGAAACTGCACAAGATAAGACCATGCAGCAGGTACAATTATTTATTAAAAGTCAGTGGCCCGAAACGAAAAAGAAGCTTAATCCTGAAATTCAAGCGTTGTGGAATTATCGATATGAATTATCAGTAATTGATGAAATGATATTCAAAGGTCAAGCGCTGATGATTCCATCAAAACTTGTCGATATGATTCTGCAATACATCCATGATGGTCACCCGGGAATCGAAAAAAGTAAACGTCGTGCTAGAGGTTTAGTATTCTGGCCGGGCATGAATGCAGACATACAGAAATCGGTTAAGAATTGCAAAACCTGTATTAAATATCTTAACAATAACTCCAAAGAGTCATTAATACCGCATGAATTGCCAGATCTTCCATTTCAGAAGGTAGGCCTCGATCTTTTTGAATGGAAAAAAGAATTATATTTCTTATTAGTTGACTACTACTCGAAATATATAGAGATTTCAAAACTAAAGTCATATAAAGCCAGTGAAATTATTGTACATCTCAAGTCAGTATTTGCACGACATGGAATACCATCCCAACTCATGTCGGACAATGGTCCACCCTTTAATTCCGCAGAATTCAAGGAATTCGCAAATGAGTGGAAATTCGATCACACGACAAGCAGTCCGTACTATCCAAAATCGAATGGATTAGTTGAGAGGTCTATACAAACAGTCAAAAAACTTCTCACAAAATGCCATGAAACAAATACGGACCCATATCTAGGACTTCTCAACCTCCGTACAACACAACACATTATGTATTCTCCGTCACAGTTACTGATGTCACGAAAGCTGAGAACTAGGATCCCATTGAACACATTGGAGCTCAAACCATCGCGTGTAGATGACACACTTTATAGACAGCAAACTCAAGACTACCAACGTAAAATGAAATCAGCGTATGACAAGCATGCCAGGGAGCGTACTCCAATTATGGAAAATGTACCAATATATTTTAAACAATTCCCTAATGAATCGTGGAAAAAAGGGCATGTAGTGGAGATCACCGATAAGCCAAGATCTTTAATAGTAGAGGATAATGACGGAAAGCAATATCGTCGCAATCAGCGAGACATAATAATTGTTGATAAAACAAACGAAACTAGAAATAGTAAGAACCAAGCACCACTAGAATCAGAACAACCCAAAGACACATTGACATTGAGGTCCGGTAAGCAAATTTTAAAAAAATGAATCGCTTTTTATTTTTGTTTCTGATCTCGTACCCAACTCTAATCCAGATACGATCTTATATTTGGAATCGCATGAAGTAATAATTGTAATTGAAATATATATATAAGAAAATTGTGCTACCATAAAAAGGGGCATGTTGTATATTATCCAATGTAAACCCATTATGTACTATATCACTCTCTCATAAACACATGTATACACATAATACACTTATACATAGAAACACAGTAACACATTCTTTATAACACATATAGAAAAAGATGTTGAATGACTTTTAGTTAATAAACTCATTTAGATGAAGTAACATCTTTCTGTCTTTTCACTTAAACCAAGTATCAAATATAACACACGCAACATTTTATAGCAGTTTATACCACTCAAGCGGAAATGTGACCTGGAACCGTTTTTTTTTTCGAATTCGTCTACTTTACTTGACTGAGAAATCTTCAAAAAAACGCGCCTATGAACAAGACCTATGTTCTTCAACTGGCCTCAAACAAACTTGTTTTCTTTAAGCCCCGCAATGGAATATTTGTAGGAATTTCATTTAACTTTAACTTAATGAAAACAAAACACATAACAAAAACCGAAATGATAAGATCAAGCACTCTCATAAAACCAACCAAACCTACCAACCAACCAAAAACCTGCCAAAAAAAGAAATGTAAATATCTTATTGCATTCTAAAAAAAAAAACAGAGTACCGTACCTGGGTATTAAAAACCATTAACGATGGTTACTTTTACACCTAAAAAAAATCTATTCCATTATAAGCACAGCGTGAGGATGGGGGGACTGTCATTGTCGATGGTGTATGCGATAGTGTTTGCCAACCGAAACGAGTTATCGATTTTGATTAATTAAATTTGCGTTCTCGAATAAGAGAAATTTCACTATTTTAGCTGAAATAATATTTAGACGGATTCAACACGTCATCATCATTGATTGCGAATGAAATTGAGGAGATGGATAACGTGTTTTTTGATATATATCAAATGCAGGGTTACCATATTGCGAGTCATTGATAATTTTAAAGGGAAACTTTCAAACGAAATTAAAAGAAAAATATGAACAAATTGTACTTCAGCGTGTGGGTGGGAAGATTTGGGATAATTTCAAGATATTCAGCCTGATTCTTATAGTATCCGAAGAATGCCTATACAGGGTGGGCCAAATACAAGTTTCTTTTTAAGAATGCAATACAATTAACAAAATTAAATTTTCACCATTTATTAGTAAAAGCAAACACTCCCATTAATTATGGAACGTCATTCAAGTGGCTGTCTTCGCAGTACCGCATTCTGTCACTCCAATTTCCAAGACCTTGTTGACTTTCGGGCTATAGCTTACGGATTGCTTGGATGATATTGGCATCAAGTGCTTGAATCGTTTCCGGATTGTTGGCATAACATCGGTCCTTCACGGTTCCGCCAAAAGCCAAACCGGCTTGATAACACGATTTTGAAATTTGGTGCGCGAAAGATCGATTGTGGCATGGGCTGTGTGGATGGGGCGCCATCCTGCTTGAGCTAGAGGTTGTTCAAATCCATGTCTTCAATTTCAGTAAAAAAAAGTCGGTTAACATGGCTCTGTAACGCCCACCGTTGAACGAAACGTTGTTCGCAGCCTCATTTTCGAAGAAAAATGTTATACTGATTTAATTTAATTGCTTGTTATACTGATGATGCCACCACTCCTCAATCGGCTACAGCAGACACATTCTCGTCTGTGCGCACCGTACGACGACGGGTACCATGACCGTTGGCCACTAGCATACCAGTCTCACGAACTTTTTGCACAAACTTGCGTACAGCAGGCGCGGTGGGTGCTTCATTTCGACCAAAACTTCTGTTCAATAAATGCGCTGCTTGGGCTAGACAGTACTCACTTTAAAAATAAATTTTCCATATTTCCCAACGTTGTTCAAGTGTCAAGCGACTCATTTCGTTCCGCGGAGGTATGATACTGACTTTCTGTCTAGATTTCGAACGGGAAACAGCTGTCAGTGTCAAATTTAAAAATCAAACCACTAGATGGCCCACCCTTTATTTAGCTACTACATGTCACTTTGGGTTTATTTCCTTAAGAGTGCGTTTGAAATTGCATGCACTATAGATCAAGATTTCAAGCTCTAAGAGCTATCCATTTTTTTTTCGTTACTTACCCCTCGTCAACTGGTGGACGGCAAGTTTGACTTTTGAAAAGTTTCCACGTCCGATATCGCCGCAAAATCTGTACAGACCGACACGCCTTCCGAGAGCCACCTGAAAAGGTTAAACAAAATTCACTTAGTACTTTAATTCCAATCAATAAGTTTCGCTCAGAGAAATCCCTTAATCTTCGTCAAAATACCAAACCCCAACAACCAGATCTGAAACTTTTCGTGTGGACTTTTGGACCTGCCAGAAGTTTAAAAACACATGCGTTTCTTTTTTTTTCTCAGGAGAATTCTTCTCTTGTCGGTGAACTAATGAGCCAGAGACAACATGCTGCCAACGTAAATTAGCCTCCTCAACCGAAACCAATTACAGTGGGCTAGATAGGAAAGAGAAAGGATTTATTGCATCCACCACTTGTTTCTTACCAAGAATCGACTGCATTTCGTGTGAAAAAAAAGTTCGGCCAGGCTCGGGGAACATAAACTTTTCCGCATTTGGAATGCCATTCAGGAGAACTTGCTGAAGCACGAGCATCACGACCGTACAAAGTTACATTATTGTCGACTTTACGGTCTTTTAGGAAACGTAACTTTCCCCAACTATGTCTGAATGTGTGTGTGTTGGCGGAGGCGGAAAAGTCGTTTATTACAAAAACCTATAATACACCCTCGCCTGTGCTCACACCCGCCCCAAAGCTTCGTAAATTTTGCATAATTGAAAACAGTTGCCAAAGAGTCTCTTTCAATTTAGATCCCATCGGCTGCCTACATGTAGATTGGTTGTGGCTGAGTTTGATGTTGAAATTACGTCCACGACCAAGGTTAAGGACTTAAGTCAGGGGGCGGTTTAGGGTTTTAAATGGATAGGCAAATATTTTACCGAAGCGATTGGTTTGTTTAGCTATTTCGGTGGTGAATCCAAGGCATACACTGTGTTTTTCCAAAGGGATTAGTTCCGATTATTAAGTATCTGTGCAAACGAAAGTGTACCGTACATACCTACACAACGTCAGGGATGTTTGTGTGGCAATTAATATTTGTGGAAGATATTGAGAAATTGGACTTGTATTTATGCCCCGCAAATAGAGATACGAGTATAGCAAAGTCGCGGTGGCGGTTCTACTATCAGCGTATTATTGATTTAAATTGCGTTGAGTTTACTAATGGCTTTCATTTGGAATTCCAGTCCACCCCATAACAGTTGAGTTTTGAAGGCGTTGATACTTTGATACCCACCTGTTTTTGGCGCCTAAGATTTTGTTGCTGCGTAATTTTGACAATCGACACTGCAGAGGAATAATGATTTGGTGTCAGACTAATTTTCTGATAGCACTGTAAATATTCATGCAGATAATTGTTAATCCCAGAAGGATGAATATGTATTTACACGAGTTTTAAGAAACGATGTGAGTTTCACATTGTGTGGGTATTTTGGAACATGTTTTGCTTCAAGAGAACTCCCAAAACATGGCTTATTTTTGACTCCTACTTTACATTTTCGAGAATTTACTTCCTTTTCTGTTCCAGCATTGCTACTAATTTGTAATCAATCGTATTGCAGACGTTTAAAACTCTACTTAGTCTGACAGTAGGCAATATGTTATTTAAACATTTTTGTTTTTCCTGATTGGTCACATGAATTGTTTTTTCTGTTAACATTTATGGAGCTGCAGTCAAACAAATCTAGTCACAAACTTGACTGCGTATTAAGTTGACGTTTTGATTTTCTACAAGTGTCGTGACAGAATAATTTAGTTTTTACGACTTGAGGAAACTAGGCTGTTGAACGCACCCATTCTCAGCTCGTCAGAAAAGGCTGTGATCCTGTAAATTATTTTTATCTCATACATTTCTTTTTGATAACTAAAAGAACAAAATTAAATTCCAATTCAAATTACGGACAGTCAAGTATGTAGTTTAGTAAGTCTGATTTCTGACAGCTGATCGACTTGTTAGGTCTGTTCCTTTACTTTTAAATCTTACGAGTTTTTACTCAATAGGTATGTTCCTTTACTTTTAAATCATACGAGTTCTTACTAATTCTTACGAAATTTTACTCAATGCCGTTCCTCAACTCGAAAAATTCATTAAAGAGAGCGTCATGGAGGGAGCAAGATATTATTCCTCCACTGAGAATCTTACGAATTTTTACTCAACAAATTTCTTGGTGTAAGAATTGAAAAGGCTGCCTGTCATCGTACATTTAACAGCTGATTTGAAATTTGTTGTCCTATTTGACATATGACTGCATTTGTTTAATTTGTTGCGTATTAAAATGGTAGCAACAGGCGGAAAAACAAAATTGCATGTTTTCCTTAGGTATATTCTTTTCGAATGTCGCGACGAAATTCTTCCTTGCTGTAAGGAGTAAGAAAGGACAATCGCCTTCGCGTAATTTTTAATACCGGGTCGTTTTCCTCTTCTCGAATGCTTGTAGTTCAATTAGTACAAACTCTTCCATATACATACTCGGATTTATGAAGAAAAAGTTCGATTAATTATGAATCACTTTCATCGGTAGGTAAATGAATCAACTAATTTTGTTCGTAAATAAGCAAATTCTTCGAGTTATATTTTACGATATTTTAACGAATTTTTGTATCACTTTTTTTTAATTTTTAAATTATGCATCTGTCATTTTCATAGATTACTACAAAAGCGTTCCCTAACTTTTTCGTTAGTGTCTCTCTTTGTGAGAGAATTTATCCCCACAACTGTCATTTTGACAGTCTTTTCCATTCTTACTATAAAATTAAAGGAACAGACCTGTTGTTTCTTAGTTTGTATTAGATCGATCACATGAATAGTTTCTTCCGTTGACGTCTGTGGAGGAGTAGCCGACGAAGTCAAGTATTTCGTGACTGAGTTTTTAATTGTCAGTTCGTATAAATGTGTCCGACGTAGGAAAGCGGAAAAAAGCGGAATCTAATTTTTGAGTGCAGCACAAATGAAAATAAATTGCAATTTCAAGTATTTGGCATCATCGGCTTTTGACATTTGCTGATCGTGTTGGTTCTTATTTTGGTTGCAAACACATCAGCCGCTTAGTCGGTGAATGATAGTAGCCATATTAGCCGGTGCAAGACATGTCAAATAATTTTCTGCACATCTGTTTACTTGCAGCACTGCATTCTGTGCTGCCTGAACATGTGTTTTGGGCATCACACTTGTCAAAGCTCAAATACGAAAACGCGAATGTCAAATGGAAAGTGAAAGCACTTCCATTTGGCATGATGATGATGCAAGTGACATAATAGTTTCAATACAAAGTACAAATCTTTATAGAAATGACACGCAGTTATTATGCCCAAATAACTCCATTATATTAACGCAAGCAGTACTGTGGAATAGCACTGATATAGAATTATCCTACACTTGACACACACCCAAGTTCACGCCCTTAATTACAGCTGCATTCGTGAACCGAATAGGTAGTTGAACAGACGGTTGAGTTCGAACCTATTATGCAAGTGTATTCATTTATATCGGGTGGTTAAGAGACAACTGTCCGCGATTGAGAACTATTGACATTGGCATGCAAGTGGTTGCTGGTCGATTACCAAATACCAGCACTCAGTTTAGAGGGTGGCTATTTAAAAGTATTACCACTGTAAGTCTAAATAAGTGGTAACACTGCTTAAATGGATTTATAAAAAATCGTAAAAGTGAACAATGTATATATTTAAACCAATGATGGAAGACTTAAGGGTCGGCGAAGCTAAAAGCAGTAAAACAACGGTTTTGCAGTAAAATGGCAAGTAAGCAAATGTGGATATTCAGGTGACATGATTTTAATTAAATTCTTCCCATTTATCGCAAGTCGATGAGAAGGAGAAAATAAGTTTTCTAGGGAGTGTCTCCCATACATCAGATGTGTCAAAAATATTTCCATGGCAGATGTTTTCTTAAAAATAATGCGTTAATTTATAACCTCCGAAAACCGACGACAAAAAGGTTTGGCATTCAGATGTGCTGCTAATATATCGTTCGCAAACAAACAAACCTATATAGACGTATAGGCATCGACATGTAAGCCAAAAGTATGTTGATGTACGAGTATTAACCACCAAAGTCATCCATCAAATTTGATTGCAATGAAATGTTCCCAAAAACAAAGCTGTCAGTTCCATATATGAGGGCAATTTTGTTTCCTCCATTTCACACAGGCTTAGGTTTCCAATTCTTGCAAAACGTTTATTGCATATAATGCTTGTGAGTGAAGTTCCCACTCATGAACATAAATTTGGACGCCTCATTTGGCTCTGCAAGAAGCCGAAAAGCCACAGAACTCATTTAACAGGCGTTGAACATGTTCTACCTAATTGATTTTGGGGGAAACTATTGTGGTCGCCAAAGAGGGAGTTGTTGGGTTGCAAGAATATTGGGTGAACATATTGCTTTCAACTTTTGTTTTTAAGGCTTTAACACATATTTTAAAAAGGTTTTTTTTTTTTTGTAAATTATGATTTCTTTTTTTTTTAATACGGTACTTTACATTCTATTGCTTGTGCCAAATCAGTTTTTAATTATGAGAAAAAATGTCTCTCACATTTTCTAAACTAAACCTAAGAAAAACACTTGAAGACAAACGGAATGGAAAATGTGTATTTTCGATCTGACAAACCTCTGAGATTATTACCCACGGCTTAGTACGCTGTTCGCTCTAAGATTAAGCATCCAACAATAAGGCCTCAAATGATAAAACTAAGTACATCAATTCAAAGTAAAATGTATAAAATGTCCCCACTAATGAATGAAAAATGCACTTCCCACAGCTTAATTTTGACAGATCAAGTGGACTAAGAACGTAATGTATAAATATCAAATAAAATAGGATCGAAATCACTGAATTGAAGATGTACTAACTGTTTTTTTTTCCGATGAAATTTGAACTGTCAAAATTAAGCGAACATTTACCGAGGCGCATAATTTTAGCTTTCCTGTCACAGCGTACTAGGTTTACACGAAAAAAACATATTCGGTGTTTTTTTTGCAGATTTTGTTCTTAGATTGTCAAAACTTTTTCTAGTGACCGATTTTTAATGTGACAGCTGACAAATGATTTGTGGTTAGTATGAGCCTAGTTATCTTAAATCGTATAGAATGGTCTGGACTAGATGTAGGTACCTCGAACTAGATTGGTCGGTGACGTTACTTTTTCTATACCAGTCACATATACGAACTGTCAACTTAGCATTTACTGACGAAATTTTTGCCTAAGCTCGTCGGCTACCCCTCCATAAACGTCTAATGCAAAAGCTATTCATATGATCGATGTAGACCAAACAAAACTGAGACACATCAAGGCAGCTTATTTATTTGACTTAAAAAAATAGACTCTTTAAAGTTCCCTATATTCTGTCAAAACAACGCTTACAATTGTACAAATTTATTTCCCAAACTTTGAAACTGAATTTGCCAATGTCTATGCAGCTTTCCTTATTCCTGTTGGAAGAAGGATAACTCTTCTTTCAAACGGCTTGCCTCCTCAAAGAAAGCAAAGTGAATGAAAAACTGAAAAGTACTCCATAGTTTTAGATAGCTCTATTGCTTTAATTGAAAGAAAATATTTATTTCCCCATGGCCGTTTATTCTTCTCAACACTAGATCCCCAATGGTGGTGGTATTTTACTAACTCAAAGCTGAATTAAGAATTAAGTGAAATTCCCATCAAAAGGCACTTTTCATTGTTGAAAAAATATAATTTGAAAAGGAAATTATGTCTCAATGCCCCATCATAGCTCTGAGAGGGTATTTAGTCTCACAAAAAATAACTGACTTTGCCACCCTGCTGCGGCGAAACAGAAGTTTTAATTAAATTTCGCCAAGTAATTCGAATGCACGAGGAAAATCACATGATGCCTACTAAATAGATTGGACGAGCACTCGGTTTGGCACAGAAAAGAGCCATTTGCCTGCTGGGCCACCCATCTTCTGCATGAAGTGGAAAAGCTGTGCACAAACGAGAGATAATTCCACTCCCGTCTTTTGTTAATTAAGACAAAAAAGTATTTTATCGGATTAAGTTAGCGACGTACATTTATTATGTGTGCGTTCTGCTTCCCATATGTATAATCCTATTAAAAGTACGAAATAAAAATATATCAAATGACCTTACTCACCTCGTGTCCACATCTTGGATCAGTCTGTATGGCTTTTGTAAGCCGCTGATATGGTGGTGTTGTAGGCGATGGTGGTACGGGCGACTCCTGATATTCACTGACGGTATCCACGACTGCAGATTTTATGAAAAACGTTTTCTATTTATAGATATTGAGATGAGAATCGTTTCTAGCTCTGGTTCTTGTGTTTTCTTATATCCCGGGGGAGTATAATATTTGCCGCAAAATTTTCTGCGCCTCTGGCAGGTGTTTCCACTCTTAGTTCTGGTTGGATGTACTTTTATTTTCCGTTCTCTCGCTCAGTTTGGGTTCGGGTCCGTTGGCTATTTTCACGAGAAATGAAACTGAAAATGTATGGCCGCCGTTGTAACTTTCACCTGGAGCATAGCTATTCAATTATTTATGAGTCGTCCTGACGACACAGTGAGAGTTCGTTCACAGCATGTGAGCATGGGGAGGAAAATTGAAAAATTTATAATGACATCATTTTTAATGCCACCAGTTAGGGGGTTGATTCACGTGAGTTATTGCGCGAAGTATCTGAAATTGGAAGGAAATAAAAAAAGAGGTTTCGAATTAGTATTGCATGAATTTTTAATGTCGACTCGTTTTTTTTACATTTATTTGAAAGGATACATGTACACTGGATGAGATGGTGCACAGGAAAATAGCGTTTTATTAGTTTTCCGGTAGGCAATACGCTAAGAACACTCGTGTAAGTACTTTGATGGAAAGGTACTCGCAGATACCCTTGGGGCGGACATTAATCAAAAGTTTAATGCGCGAAACTTTTATTTAAATGAAAATCGAGATCGTTGTTGGTATAGCTTTTGCCTGGAGGGCAATCGCAATTAATGGAAATTCGAGACAGAGTTTTGTTTAAATTTCAGAATTTAGTTTTTTTTTTAAGACTTTTTGGAGAGGAATCGATAGGGCTATAAAAAGAACTGATTTAATCTCGGGTTTTGTGATGACGAATGATTTTCTCTACCTATATTACAGAAGAAAGACTTTTAAATGATTTCGCCTTACCGAATGCCGACCCTGGATCAAACTGCACGTTAAGGTTTCTCCTCGAATTCAAAAAATCAAATGGAAATGGAAATATGGTCCGTATAACATATGAATAGCCTCACACATACTTTATTTTGAAATTAACTGTTTTTTGTACCTTTTTGATATGTACATATGTAATTGTTATATTGGGTTGAAAGGTAGGACTGAGTTCTTTAGACTAAGTTTCAAATAGTTTCAAAAAGCTAACGGAATTTTCTGAGATTATTTCGTTTCGATTCACTAAAATGCAATTTTTTTTTGTAAACTTAGATAAGAGTCACCTTGTTTTTTTTAGTTACAAATAAATCCAAATAATTTTTTTTTTTAAGAAAAGTATTTTTATTTATTTACTATAGCTTACACAGTTATTTTAGTACTTTGTACAACCTCGCTTATTTTGAATTAGTTAAAAAATGCGCTCTTTTAAAGAATCATACAATGATTTTAAAAGATCAAGAGAATTACTGGCCCAGGCCAGTCGACCTTTCGTGTCAACCAACCCCACACATTTTCGAAGATGTTCAAATCTTGCGAGTAGGGTTGCCAGGAAAGTTGTTCTATATTTTGGTCTTGTAACCATGAATTCGCGCATTGTCCTGCTGGGAAATGATTGGCTTTGGTCCGAAAATAGTATAGTAATAGTATTTTCCATGATGCGTTGGAAGTTTCATTTGACTTGTCAGTTTTAAAATCATTGTTTGTTGGTATTAAAAGTGAAAAGCTGGATTTCGCTAAAGCAGATTATAATGCTATAAACAATTTTTTATGCTCTATAAACTGGCAAAGCAGTCTTGGCTCTGCTAATTAAAATACTGCTTTTACGGAATTTAGAAAAATAATTGACCATACGATCTCTACCTTTTTGCCGACTAAACGAATAATCTGTTCTAATAAACCTATTTGGTATAACAACAGTTTATCGAGACTGATGAATGCTATGAATAAAGCCTATAAGTTGAGTAAATTAATTAAAATGCGCACAATGATTTTTTGCGACTGCGAAAGGAGTATGCATTTTTAAAGAAATTTGTTTATAAGCAATACGTTTCATCAATGCAAACTAACATTAAACGTGATGCTAAAGCCTTTTGGTCATTTATAAACACAAAGCGAAAATCAATTGGTATACCATCAATTATATCGTATAACGGAGTCAATAGTGATAATCTTAGTGAAATATGTAACATGTTTGCATCATGTTTCCAATAAAATTTCGTGAATGAGGTAATTGATTGTAATTCATTACCAAATTGTGATCGTATCACTAACATAGGCTCTATTTCTCTTACTGAGGAAGATATTCTTCTTGAATTATCATCGCTTGATTCAAGTACGAGTATTGCGCCTGACAACTTCTCCCCCCTTGTTTTTTAAGGCATGCAAATGTAGTTTAGTTCAACCGCTTCAGATTATATTTAACAAGTCTCTAAAGGCAGGTTTTCCTTGATTGTTGGAAGCATTCTTTTATAACTCCAATTCATAAATCAGGGTCTAAAAGAATTATTGACAATTACAGACCCATAGCTAAATTGCAACTAGTTCCGAAAATATTTGAAGCTGTTGTGAAGAAACGGATATATGCCGCTGTGTGTAACCAAATCTCGCAAAATCAGCACGGTTTTGTGTCTGGTAAATCAGCAACTAACAAATTAGTCATATTCACTAATTACTGTCTTGATAAAATTGAAAATCTTCACCAGGTTGATTTTATTTATACAGATTTTTCGAAGGCTTTTGACAGGGTCCAACACAATGTTCTGTTAAAGAAACTTGAGATGTTTGGATTCCATTCTAGTATTTTAAATTGGATCGGCAGTTATCTGCGCAATCGGAAACAATATGTTAAGATAGGATCCGCTCTGTCTAATGAAATTTTAAATTTATCAGGTGTCCCCCAGGGAAGCCATATTGGTCCGCTCCTCTTCCTACTTTTCATAAACGACTTACCATCTTTTATATCCGAATCCAATTCCCTTTTATATGCTGATGATTTAAAAATATTTAAATCTGTAAACTCGCTTTCTGATGCGATTCAATTGCAAACAGATCTTAACCAAGTTAATGCCTGGTGTCCTATGAATGGGTTATACTTTAACATAACAAAATGCTCTGTTATGACATTCAATAGAATCAAATCTCCGTTCATTTTTGATTATAGTATTCAAGGAAATTTACTTAAAAGAGTTACTGATCAAAAAGATCTAGGTGTTATATTTGATCCTGAATTACACTTTGCGTTACACATAGATTACATAATAAGCAAGGCTAATTGTATGCTGGGTTTTCTGTATCGAAATTCTAAAGACTTTAACGATCCCTACACTCTTAAATCACTTTTCAATTCATTAATTCGTTCTATATTAGAATATGGTTGCGTAGTTTGGAAGCCCTACTACCACAATGCTGAAGCTCGGATTGAAAAAATTCAAAAACGATTCACAAAATATGCTCTCAGAAAAATAAACTGGAATAATGATATTCCTCCTTATGAAGCAAGATGTGCGCTTATGAGTTTGAAACCTCTGGCTAAAAGAAGAACCTATTACTCAGTACTTTTTGCACATGTAATTACCGCTCATATTGATTGTTCGCTTTTATTATCACTGTTTAGTATATACACTCCTTCTTGAATTCTTCGGCCTAGAGAACTGTATTTTTTTATGTTTTCGCGCTTTGTTAAGTGGTGGCTTTTTTTTTAGTTTCAGACACTTCAGGTACTCTAAGTCCGGCACTCTTAATTACTCTACTTATGTGTTTTCGACTAACTTCTAGCCCAGCTTCGTGTGTAATCTTACTTAGAGAAAGGGTTGAATCGGAAAGCTAACCTTATAATTTGCCGTCTTACTCGGCTGGAAAGTACAGTAGAAGTACGGGCTTTGTAATGTTTTTCGTAAAATAATGGATATCTTAAATAATTGTTAACTACTTTTGGACTTCGATCAAGCTTTTAAGCTATAGCGGGATTAGAGAGATTTTGCTCATGGTTAGCTTCTATTTTAGCAATTTCCGTCGCATTTAAAGATTTTTTTCTATCCATTTAAACTATTAAACAGATCATAAACCCAACCCAAATCAACCCCCGATAGCTTTCCGAGGATCACGCTGCTAAATTCTCGCTTACAATGAATAAGAAAGTCAGTTGAGGCTTGATAAATCCTAACCTTAATAAATCGACCACGTTCCTTGACTTCAAAAAAGGGAATGACATTTATTAATTCATTGGGTTGACAACTGACAACTAAGGAACATACATAATTTTTAAGGGGTTAACATAAGGATGATTAATGACCCGATTCGAATATGTGACAAGGCTATTCTAATGTTACAAAAAAAAAAAAACATCTTAAAATGAATGCACACTAAACTAGCTCAAAAAGTCCGGTTAACTTAAAAAAAAAATGTTGAAAGCTATCTTAATCTGAGAAACCCTGGCTCTTAGCTTGTTCCCCAATGCATATTTCCTGGGTCTCAAAACAGTTAGTTAAAAAAAAACAATATGTGAGGCTATCCATTTGTTGCGGACTGTATCTGCTGGAGGTAAATTATAGTCAAATATTTGAGCGACTTCTACTCCGAAAATTCGTTCAGACTACTCATCGCGCTCAGTGGTTATCGAGACTTAAGATTTTTTAATAAAAAAACTGACTGTGAATTTAACCTTCACACGGAACTTCAGTCAAAGCCGGCCATTTTTGAAAACGTGTGATCAGCATTTGGGGGTATGGGGGAACCGAACAAGGTCTATTTTTTAAGTAAAAATGTCATTTTAAAAATTAACAAGAGAAAAAGAAAGGATGAAACAAGAGACTTGATATTGGCAAAGCCAGGTTAGTCTACTAAACAGATAGAGCTCTAGTACAACACTTAGCATTTTGGTTTGATATTCGAAAAATGAATCAAACATTTATTTAAATGACAGAAAATGTGGGTTTCGAGATTTTGAAAAATAAAATGAATAAACTGGCATCCAAATGAGAAACCGTGATTATTAATACAGCGAGTACCAGAGGGACCAGGGTCAGTCGATAGCACGACTAAGGAAAGAAGTTTTGGGATTTAGTAATGTGGGCAATCACCTGGGTCACAGTTCGGTGATTTGTTCTCACTCCCCACAGATTAGAACGATGTAATCAAGATTGGATTCCATACGATCCTACCAAGAAAAAGAGTAAGATGTTTGCTACTGACATGCAGTTGCACAGCCTGTGCGATAACACTTCCAAATACGGAATAATCGTATCCGCTGCGACTGATGTGAAACGTCACCCACCCACGACTGCCACTAGAGAATATATTATATACACAAGGGGATCTGTCTCTAGATATCAACAATCAACATATCAGCGACCGACGCGTGTCTTCAGTATCTTGGTTGTCCACGTTCCGAACGGGAACTCAGGCAACTTTCTTCGTGGAAGCCAATTTATCAGGGTTAAAAAACGCGCCCAAAATATTTCCCTCAATTCATCTTTAAAGTTCACCGCAGTTGGCAGGCAACCATAAATTGGCTTCAATAAGCAGATTCCAAATGTATACCCCGAAGTTATGATGTTCTGTGATGGGAAACGAGACAGTATGTGACTTTTTTTTTGTGCATGAATTCAGGTTTAATTTCGAAGGAATTCCACTTTCAATTACTCCACGAATTGACACTATAACAACAAATTGAAATTGTGAAACAACGGCTGGATGGAAATCGCTACAATTAAATTATATAGCTGTACTATTTATAAATAAAGCCTCTGAGTGGCGCTTTAGTGAACCCCATTTCATCTCAAAACAGACACAAATGCATTTAAATTCCCTTATTTATCTGTTCATAATAATTTCCACACACGACAGAGAAGCCTTTGTGCATTTCCGTTTTTGCATCCTTCTGCATAGTGCCAACGCCACCGCTTGTATCGATCTATCCTATACTTATACTGCACCTGACCGGATTAACCCACCAGCTCTAAAAAAGGACACCAATGGGGGCAAAAAAGAAGAACAATCCTTTAACCAGTTCAAATAGAGTGGATGTCATAACTCCATATCGCATCGTCGCAGGATGCAATACGTGGATATAGGTCTAGCACGCTGTCACAAATGTAAATGATACTTGCACCTGTGTAGGTTCTGCTGCATGCAGGTTGTCAGACAATGTGACACGGTGATCAGATCCGGAATGACACTTGTCTTAACAATTTCCCCGCATAAATTTATTTTTAAATTCATTCAGGCTTTGCAACAACAAAAAGATGTGACGGCTGAAATGATTTTCTTGCGGATAACAGGTGACTTTGAGTGTATAATGCCAAAGGATTTACTTTGCTAAATTCGCAACTTTCGTGTAGGTATGAAGGGCGAGTTTTTTTTTGGTATATTCCCGACCAACGATTTATCCTTTTCAAGGGTAGTCTCCTCCAAAGTGTCTGCACCACAATCCCATTAATTTATATAAATGTTAATTCGCGGATACCTTATGACAGCTCAACTGTATAATTACTTGTTTGGTTTTAATGTTAATTTATTTTTGGAAATTAATTTCCCCAACGCACATCGATTTGAATTCGTTCTGCGTGTGTTCACCAGGACACTACGCTTTTGTATCGATTCGTTTTAAATGGGTCATTTGCCAGCAGAGAAGAAAGCAATTCGCTCGACTGCAGGCTTCCTCTCAAATATTTAAAAACCAGTCGTCTCTATTTTTCAACTATAAATATCTATTATGTTGGGATACATGTGTTGAATTGAAAACATTTTGATACATTCACCGGATAGGTGGGCTACCTGGCTACCGCTTGAAAAATTGCTGCGCCATTGCTATTCGCATAGGGTTGACCAGGTCCGGACAAATGTGGTAGTTGTCAACATTGAAAATGTTCGTTTTAATGTATTCGCTAGTTTATTGAATGGTAGCAGGGCGATTGAGCTGAAAATTTATATTTTGATGATAATATGACACATGTTCATATTGAATTGGGGGTCAAATTGGAACGATTTTATATCGTTTCATTGATCCGTGAAGTTTATATTGAAGCTACGTGCTTGTGTTATTATTTTTTTTAATCTGAGTAATTGAATACGAAGTACGATGGATGGGGACGAATGATTATCAAAGAGGTGCAAACAGTTTGACACATTTTGATATGATTTGGCAAATACGGTCCCCAAATATTTTGTCTATCTCCATCAAATCCAATCGCCGTCGTGTTTCAATAAACGAAACAAGGGTTTTAGGAAAATG
This sequence comes from Cheilosia vulpina, assembly GCA_916610125.1. Taxonomy (NCBI): domain Eukaryota; kingdom Metazoa; phylum Arthropoda; class Insecta; order Diptera; family Syrphidae; genus Cheilosia; species Cheilosia vulpina. Next base: position 3,721,719 of record OU744280.1, on the reverse strand, counting down.
CAAAACTGAACGAAAGGTGATTTTTTCATGCGGTACAGAGATTTTAGAGTTGAAGGCCCACATTTTAGGAGTGTACCTACACCTACTAATAAAAGCTGTGGCTTCCAAACTGTTATCGATGGGCAAATGCAGGTCTACATACATTGGAGGGCAATTAAATAGTTTAAATGAGGATCTTGGGACATCATTGGGTCGAGATCCAGGCGATTGAACAGATCTCCCATAAGCAGCTGCTAGCGTTAACACTAGGAATTAAGCTAACCTCAATTGTAAACCTTTCAAGGTGCAAGATGCTAGACTGCTGGCGTGTTTGCGAAACAGGAACTGCCAGGCGCACTTTTATGGGTTTTGGTTAAAACTTATTTTCATTTTCCATTGGGACAGTAAAAATCATTTTTTTTTCAGATTCAGGGCAGCTGGCTGTCAGATTTCATTTTTATGTTGCATTGGCCCCAAAAAAAAAATTACTTTTTCCAGAGTCAGTGCAATTTTGATTTCTGAGCGAGATTTACACCTACTTACACTAACGTCAAAACATTTGTCATTTGTCAAACTTTAAAGTGTGTTATTTTAAGTTTTTAGGGACGACAAGTCTGTGAAAAATTTGCATTTGGCCGCTGCAATGGTTATCAACATAAATTGAATAGATTTTTATAAACACAAATTAAAAGAAACAAAACTCTTTTTGGATCAAATATAAATGACAAATGAAAGGTTACAATTAAGTTAAACTTTAATTAGGTTAAATAAAAAGAAGTTTTAAAAAGCGAATCTTTTTGCCTGTGGATGAAAATCACACAAAGTGTTTAAACTATTTATATATAGATTTCGAGAGATATTCGAATCAGACCTCCATTGTCTACCACTGTAAATCTTACTCAGAGAGACTCTCTGGAATTCTCCACAGTTCTTCTCTGGGCTTAATTCCTAGTGTTAACGCTAGCAGCTGCTTATGGGAGATCTAATTTTACTTTAATTGTAGAAAACTTTATTCATAAAATTTTTTTTCAAAGATTATTCATACTTAATCAATTGTCAAAAAATGAAACGCTTCAATTTGCACCGCTAATTAACTTTGGTTTTCTCTGCTTTTTTTCAAAACTGTGTATAGATTTTTTGAAATTTTGAATAGTTAAGCATATTAAAATATATATTAAATAAATCAAATATATATTAATTGAAAGCTAATGACGAAAAAATTACAAATTTTCCAAAGACAATAACTAACTTATTAGCGCTCCTTTTTCAATTATTTTTGTGTCGTACAGAAAACTTTGACAAGTCCTCTTCATACAACCGGCTAAAGTGCCCAAAACTATCTGATTCATAATTTGTTCCTATATTTATTTATTTATTTTGTCGTAAGTAGTTTTGTTGCTGCTCATACGTTTTCTATTTTTTTTTTGTAAATAGTGTCAGATGTTCATACCCAAAAGTGGCACTGAAGTGCTGTCAGATTTTACTGGGTAACAAAATCCACATTTTGCTAACTGCAAATCCACAATATGTAGGTACGTAAAGATGACACTTATAAAACGAACACCAGCGGATCAAATTATAAGCTCGTTGCATCATTTCTTACAGCATGCTGATTGATGGTGACAGGGGATTTCCCGATCATTGTACACCGCTCCCTTTCAGCAGTTTGCTACTGCATTTCCCAGAGTAAAAATGTTTTGTGTCCGCAAAAAAACAAACAAAAACAGCATAAACAAAGCCCAGAAAAGAAAAACAAACTGCAACATCAGGAAATTTGTGCTTAGGGCCATGACACAGTTTGAGTTAAGTTTTTGCGCAAAACTGCAGCCAAACGCGCCGCGAATTAAAACACTTGGTTCTTACTTTTAAAATTAAACAATATTTATTTGGAACTATGTCCTTTATTATTGAAATACTTTTTACTAATTCTAAAAGGAGCTTAAGGCTACTATGTAGTTACAATAAGACTGTCGATAAATTCATCATACAGTCGTATTTATATACTTTTCTTATCTATCTACAAGGAGACCCAAGCGTACAATCGTCTTGCTTGATAATGAAGAAGAGATAATATTCCAACATTGTATACAAACGATATTATCTCTTTTACATATGTTATCATTGTAGCGTTGTGTGCAAGACTGTACTAGAGACTAAAGATATCATTGAATACAAATAATGTTATCTTTTTTCTCAATATGTTTTGCTATGGATACTTAACTCCCCCCCTTGTTAAACGAAATCGTCCCGATTTTTCGACGCTATTTTTAACATCTCTCTTTCATAAGTTTTGTTATATGCGTCAATCTTTTTTTGTTTTTGACGATCTGTTATACATTGTATAGTTTTTATCATTACGTACGTAAATGCTAGAATAACAATCAGTGTTACAATTGTGTATATAGTTGATAATATCGGTTTTTCTTCAAAAGGAATAATTAGTTTTTTTAAAGTATCTATGTTATCGAATTTGTACATTGTATCTTCTTTAATTATTTGGTCGATGTAAGACTCTGAATTATGATTTCTTAATATAACTTCTTTAATTTGCTTATGCATGTTTTTGTATATTTTATCATCTAGATTTATAGTATTTTCATAAGTAACTAAGTTTATACCATTAATTGTTTGATTATTTAGCTTATGCTTGCGTATCCTTTTATAAACTTACGATAGTAACCTGTAAGACCTAAAAATCCTCTCAAATCCTTTACCGTTTGTGGGACTGGAAAATTTTCTATAGCTGCTATTTTCTCAGGGTTCGTAGTGATTCTACCATGTCTGATTATGTGACCTAAGTATTCTACTTCTTCTTGAAAAAACTTACTTTTCTCATCAGATATTTTTAATGTGGCTTTATTGAGTACGTCGAATACTTGACTTATGTGCTGTATATGTTCTTCCTCAGATGAAGAATATATCAATACGTCATCAATGTAAACGTGTACGAATTTACCTACAAAGTCTCTCAAAATGTCGTCCACGCATCTCTGAAATATGCTTGGTGCATTTTTGAGCCCGAAAGGCATTCGTTTAAAATGATATTTTGCGCCATTTATAGCAAAAGCTGTTTTTTCTTTATCATCTGTTTTGATTTTAATTTGGTGGAAACCTGACTCCAAATCTAACGTTGTAAAGTACTTGGCTTTACCTAAATTTTGAATTGTCATGTTGACATCCGGAATGGGGTATCTGTCTGTTACAGTGTGAGCGTTAAGTTTTTGGAAATCAACAACCATGCGCCGTTTTGGTTTTCCTTTTTCGTCCAAACCTTTTTTAGGTACTGTCCATATGGGACTGTTATAAGGACTATGGCTTTTTTCTATTATATTGTCATGTAAGAGTTTCTGTATTTCTTTGTTTACGAATTCGTTATCTGCTATGGGATATGGATATTGTTTAACATAAACCGGATTATCATTGGTCGTCCTAATGCTTGCTTCTATAGTATCTGTAAAGGGTAACGGTCCTATGCTGTTATTAATCTTCATCAGTCTATCTATGTCTGCTTTATAAATATTATTTTCCCCAATTATGTAATTAATTTTCTGAATAGATTCGACACTGCTTATGGTAGTTAGAGTCATATTACTGAAATTTATTTCCGCGTTTAGAACTTTAAGTCCTTCATATCCTAATATCATATCAAAAGACTGAATATCCTCTAATTCAAAAAATGTTATATTTTTCTTTAATATCCTAACTACTTTCTTTGTATCTACCATAGAATAACCATGCATTGTTTTTATTTTTATAGGTTTAATTTTAATTTTTTCGCTAGAATCGCATTTTCTATTAATGTAATTATGGGTTGCACCAGTATCAATAAGAATTTTATAAATTTTCTTAGAAATAGTACTAGTTAAATTTAAGCAGGGCAACCCGTCTACTAGTTTAAATGATCTATTCTTATGTTATTATTTACCATACATTCCGTTTCATCTGCTTCTGCATATGTACTGCTGACATCGTCTCTGCGTTGTTGTCGGGAGTTATTTACTCTCTGCTGCTTGAAGTTCTGCTGATAAGATCGTTGCGGTCTGTTGTGTGTGTTGAAACTCCCGCTGTGTTCACGTTTCGCTGGTGGATTATATACATCGGGTTTGTATTGATTCCAATTTTGTCGCTGTGCATGTACAATTTGTCTCGAGTTTATCTCCATCGGCTGTGGTCCGTCATTTCTCTTGGAAGGGTTTAGGCGTGGTCCTTGATTGTGTTGCTGCATATTATCGTATTGCTTCTGGGGTTGATAATTCGTTGTTTGGCTCGAATAATTTGGTCTTCTTTCGTTTCTGTGTTCATGTGGCATATTTTTGTGGTGCTTATCTTGAGTGAGATGTAAATGCCTGTGCACATTATCATGTTCTATTCTGCGAGCAATTGCGAATGCGTGTTCTAGATCATTTATTGTAGCTGAATATAATGATCCTCTTGTAAAGTTGTCACTCATACCATCAATGAATATACGAACTGCGTCGTCGTTAGCATTTTTAATTAGTCTGTCGATTATATTCGGCGGATCACCTGACATAGTGATTTTTGATATTATTAAATTGAGATTTTTATTTATCTCGTCGTGGTATTCAGACAGTGTGCTTCTTTTTTGCGTGATGGCTTTCATCATGTCTTGTAGCACGTATAGAGGTTCTTGATTAGAGTACGTATAATCTAATCTGTTACGTATCGCCTCAAAATTAAAAATTGTGTTATAATTAGTTAACACATTCGCGGCTGCACCCTGTATTTTACTTTTCACTATAGTCAATGCTGCTGCGTACTTACTGTGTGTTTTGAGGTTTTTAATGCTGTCCATTAATCTGGATGCTTCTTCGCGCCACGACCGATAATTTGATTGATCGCCGTTGAAAATAGGTAGGCTTTTAAATGCGTCTAACTGTATTTCACTACCATCTGTATATGTGGTTCTTATTTCCTCTAGCACAGGTATGTTTGGTACTATGCCTAATCCAGATTTTACTTCATTTAGTTTTGTTTCTAAATTAGTGTTTATTTGATTTTGGTTAGTTATTATTGCTGCTAACCTTGCATTCTCTGTGCGTGTGTGCTCTAGGGTTTGTGTTACTGTGTTGCACCTGGTTTCTAAAGCTTCTAATCTTGCCATTAATACTGCGAGTTGTTCCATTTTGAACTCGTGTCTGTTGTCGTCGAATTTGTGTGTTTTTTTTCCACATATACACTTTCACTGAATTGCTTTGCTGCTTCGTACGAAGGAGCTATATTTGTACCTGCTATGCTAGGTAATTCTTGTAACCGGTAACGCGAGTGTTCTGTTTATACTAGATTTCACTACTTGTTCCCGAGGTCCGCTCGATTGAAGTTAAAAAGTATATTTAACCTCCTGGCAGGATCGCCAATTAAAACACTTGGTTCTTACTTTTAAAATTAAACAATATTTATTTGGAACTATGTCCTTTATTATTGAAATACTTTTTACTAATTCTAAAAGGAGCTTAAGGCTACTATGTAGTTACAATAAGACTGTCGATAAATTCATCATACAGTCGTATTTATATACTTTTCTTATCTATCTACAAGGAGACCCAAGCGTACAATCGTCTTGCTTGATAATGAAGAAGAGATAATATTCCAACATTGTATACAAACGATATTATCTCTTTTACATATGTTATCATTGTAGCGTTGTGTGCAAGACTGTACTAGAGACTAAAGATATCATTGAATACAAATAATGTTATCTTTTTTCTCAATATGTTTTGCTATGGATACTTAACTCGCGCCAACACCGTCGCAATGGCGAACAAAACTGATGCTGAAAACTGCAAAAGTATACATTCTTCCTGGGGGTAAACTTTCGCAAAAATGTCCTCCTCCACGAATGTACATTTTTCGTTTAATGAGACTGACGACCTCGTTATTATTCAGATTCTCAATTCTTTGTCATCGCATCAGTTGGCTAAATCCGATGGCACAATTTTGTCTGCACCGTGTCATCGTCCAACTGCAGCCAGAGATGAATTAATTTGATGTGTATGTGCTATGCGCTAAAAACAAACGTCAGTACTAATGATCAATTTATTATGAATGCATTACAACCCCCCCCCCCCCCTCCCTCCCTCGTTTAGATTCTATTTTCCTATTTTCTTCGAACTTACAACAACGAAACGAGGCACGACGAATTCTTCAACAAGTCCACTGACAATGCAGTTTATTTTCTAAAAATAATCACCGTCGATGCACCGTGCACACAGTCGACGGACGATGACGCGTCATCGTGTAAACAAGTGGAAATGATTCGATCCAAAACAACCCCTTGAATATCTTGGGTGGGGGGCGAGGAGAGATATTTGGAAGCGCAAATAATGAAATAAGAATAAAAGAGACTAAACCGGCCCGCAGCGGCGAAGAGCAATTTCTCGACCGACTGACCAAACAATCAGCGGAAAGTGGCTGCCGTAGCCGTCTCGCAGGCCGTCCTCAGGCAGCGCAGCTCTTCAATTGAGTGCTATGGGCACAAGTGGGGGCGTACAATTGACGGATAATATACTCTACTACACAGGCACACTGCTGCGCCAAAAGTCGTTGGTTTAAGAGTAATTTAACAATTTAAAGTCCTCACGCAAGTGAAACAACAGATTCCGGATAACGATCCATAAATCGTGTTTGTAAGAGCCTACGCAGGGAGTATTATAACCTATAACGCACTCATAGGTCGTGTAGTCTCTGTGGTTTTACCGTCACGGGCCGATGAAACACGATATGTCAATGATACGAGTGTGTAGGTTTATTTTTAGGCTGTATTTTGTACTGTGAGTGACACGCTCATTAGTGCTGCTAGCTGACGTTCTTGGCGGACGCGTGTCAACTCGCTCAGGTACGAGAAGTATTATTCAAGAGCAACCCCGTGCGAGGAGCCATTAATTGCAAGGTGTGATATAATTGCTTTTCAGGCTGTTGAGTTGAGATAATTATTTTTATTTTTTTACGACGCGACGGCGAGCTTGTTGCCAAAACATTTCAATTTGCTCGTGGCATCTGCCAAGGGCGGAGGAGAGCGTTGACTTTCAGCACCCTCTGTTCTGTGCCCAAATGAGCACTACAACGAGCAACGAGTTAAGGTGTCAAATGGTAGTGATTGAAGTATTAGGACAATAAATATGAAGGAACATATTGCAAAATGGGCTTTAGAGTAGTGACGTCTGCCTTTTGCCAATTGTGTGAGTGTAGCGCTTAGATAATGGAGTAGATCGTGAACGAACTCCGATGGAAATGTTTCCCTTATCAGCAATGTAAATCAGATTGCTGAATTGAAAACATTCCGTGGGAAATATTATTCCCGATAGGTTTGAATGAGTTAACAATACGCGCTGATTGCTGAATAGTTATTTTGCATGAATAAACGCTGAAACAAGCGCTACCTACCGGATTTTATAGCAATCACTCACTAAACATGTTGGCACAAATAACAAAAACAAGTCGAACTTTCTGCGAAGCCAATATTCAGATAGACTCTCGAAAGAAGAATAAAGAAAACAAAAACAGCGCCACCTTTCGCTGCAGTTTCTGTCAAACTTTAGCAAGTTCCGTGCGGCACAGGCGTGCACTTTATTTCAACTGCTCAACGAGATGGAAGGAACTATAATAAAAGTTAAGGGACTGGACTGTATTCCTTGATAGCGAACTACAAACCCACACCAACCAATATAAAGTAATGTTTTAGTCAGCCAAATTCCCAAGGAGTCACCCACTTGTACTCAAAAGCGTGTTATCGATTTTGTAAGCAACTCGCGCTCAGGTGGTTATCAAATAACAGAACTGTGCTACCTTAATTGCTGTTAGCTTACGTGACGAAAAATTTATTTGGCAACACCACGTAGCTATTCAGACGTTATTTGCTAATGACTCGAAAATTGCAACGTGCATCTGCACTGAACGTTGAACCGGTGAAATTGAGAAACATCTGCTTTTTGCCATAAATGAGAGCAGTGTGACCAATTCAGTATTTTAAATCATTCTAAGTTCAGCATGTTTGTTTTTATTTGTATAAAATGTGCTAAAAATCATGCTAAATATTTTTTTGAAATCAAAACCTGCTAAAAACCCAAAAAAATTAACAAAAACAAAATCTGTTTTTTTCAGGAAAAATAAGACATATTTCTCAAAAATATCATTAAATAAAAATCACTTCGTGACATAAAAAAATATTTTAATTCAAAACGTTCAGTCTCAATTCGTTGAATGGCTGTGTTCAGTGTTCACTGTCAAATGGGAATTGTAATCGCTTGTTCACACTAATGTTCATCTGCTTTTTATTTTAATTCATAATTTGGCTAACCCAAAAATCCTGTTAATTTTTCCTGCTACAGCATGAAATCATGCTAAAGAAATTGCTGGCATAATTTGAAAAAAAAGAGGCTAAGAATAAAATAATCCTGTTAAATTTAGCAGGAAATATGCTAAATTGGTCACACTGAATGAGGGTCATTAAAAAAAAAATTAGGAAGAGATGAAATTAATGGAAATGGAATTGTCACTCACTGGCTTAAGCAGCAGTGTAATTAAAGCAAAATTAAAATCGATTCGGGGAGTTTGACAAGCATTTCCGATAAAAATCGTTTTAGTTTGCGTTTTTCCAAAGTTTCTTTTTCAAAAACAGAAATATTTTCTCAGGTTCAAAGAACGGACACAGAGCTAATTTTGTTCGACTACAATTTAAAGCTTGTCTGACAAACATCCAAGAATACAACTGAGAGCGGCTTCAGAGCTCTTCAGTTCATCGTTTTTGGTGTAAGGTAAAATCATTCTTTCGTTACAAAACCAATTGTAATGAGGATAAAAACTATATGTGTGCGTGTACACTTTAATTCTAAAATCTAAACAGATATTTGCATAGATTCACTTGTTAACAACCACAAATATTTCATCGCACACATATCTCATTTTCAAACGAACATATTTATCGAGATATTATCGAAGTAGAAAATTCACTAATTGCGCCTCCAAAAATATATAAATTATAATTTATAGCTCACGGGCAAACATGAAATCAAAACCACAAACCATTCCTCTATGGCAACTACTAATAAGCCAAAGCAAATCGGCTTTTCTTTGGTTGAACCACATAAACCAAAACCCCAACTCCAACCGCAACTACATTAGCCACATTAGATATGTTTATATATGCCTTCCAAAAATACAAGGACACCAAGGAAGGATTACTTCTGTATGACGTCTGACTTTCATTACTTTTTCGATTGCTCGCCGAAATGCATTCATTTCGATTCTGCGGACACATAAAGACAGACCAATCATGGCTCGGTGCACCCATTTAAGAACAATCAAAGAAAGCCGCATATGCATACGTTCACAACTCATGACACAAGAGTGCCCTCTGAACGTTAGTAGAGTAGACTTTTTTCCACCCTTCCACCCACAAGAAGACGCCGGCCAAGTACAGTAAATACAATACGATAAAATATGCATTTCGTTGCTGTTCACGACAATCCACAGACGAAGGGGGCGCTTATTTCGTTTGTCTGGGAAAATTTAACGTACACGCAGGGGTGTGTCGCTAGTTGCACCCTTAACCCTGTACAACTGATGAGTTGAGGCAAGACAATACTCCCTGGCATTGCACTTAAGCTCTGGAAGGTGAACTACGACGACAACGACCGAAGACGGTGCAATGATGGTTGTGTGCATGATCTTGGGGTAGTTGGCTCACTCCATTTCCGCTTGGGTTAAGCAATTTCATGACGATTCTCCTTTAGTTCTCGACCTTCGTGTTCTGTTGAATGGTTTGGCACTCTTATCACTGACTTTTCTCTGATATCGAGTTTCGGGAGCGGTGTGAGTGCCTAATTGCTTTTTCATTCAATTCTTTTTTGACTTTTACGTAACCTTCAAGACGTTACGACTTGACGTGCTATTAACAATGTTGTACCAAACAATGGAACATGGAAAACACAAAATTGTATAAGCAAACTGAAGTCCGTAGCATTTCAAAAGGTTTTTGTATCTACTTTTGGAGGCAGTTTCGTGTGGAAGGAATTTTATAAAAATTGTTTAAGATGAATGTTGATGATGATGTTGAACACTTTTCACAGGACTTGTATTCATTCAGGACAAAGAACGAGCTTAATTTGTAGCCCAGTTTCAGAGCTCTTCTAATCAACTTAAGAAAGGAGTCAGTTACTTCTGACGCTGCTGTTATTTTGCAGAAGAAAAATTCCGCAAGTTTAGGTTACGGGTTTGTAGAGCAGATTGGACCCTATTTTACTATACTTAGGGTGTTGTTCAATAAACTTGATCCCGAATTAGTCGATTAATTGAGGTCTTTTGCGGCTCTATCTTGTGTGCTCTAAAACCTGTCATATTGTAAGACATAAAGCTCTTGAATAGCTTGAGAACATAAGGTTCAAAGTGGTGGAAAAGTGAACTCTTGCGGACCTTTTCATGCACTTTCTACTTAATACGTCATTGTTTTTTTTTTTTTTTGGGCTGTTATGGCCCGCTAGAGCTCAGAATAGCTTTCAAACCTATGCAAGAGTTTGTTGTAAGAGTTTGTTGGTCATAATTTCGTCTTAACTTGGCCAAAGCTTTTGCGATATTTTAGAAGTAGTCTTCTATTATCGTTGGCTCTCATTTAAGTATTCCATTCTTAGAAGATATTTTCTAGTAGTTTCTTAAATTGTAATCCTTCATTTAACAAGCGAAAGTGCTACGGTAGGTATTACCTAATCAGTAAAATATATCCTGCGGCGGACTAAGTTCTCACAAGCCCTTTGTGGATAATCAGTATTGAGGAGGGTGAAAAAATAGCTGTGTCGCAAGCGATTGTATAGGTGATGGAATTTGGCATTAGTTTGGCTTCCAGAACTAGACACACACCACCCTTTTTTCGCCAGTCCAGACGGGTAATACAATAAACCTACAGATTTAACAACCTTCCCCTGACGAATCAGATATGTTTTTAGTTTGTTAATAAACTTTTTCTTGAGTAGTTCAAGGCAGTTCCAATGACTTTGTATATAAAACATCTGATTCATACACAATTGACAATCATATTTACGAATCGCTATATTTTTATTCGTTTTCATAAAGAACACAGCATATAAAGTGACAGAACTGTCAGTGCAGAGCTTGAGGAGGGTCACAATCGTGAAGGAGCACCATCTTAACCAGCTTCGCACTGGTTTTGGAATTATTTGCAATTGTGGCAATACAAAGGAACAGAAAACAAACACCGATTCTCAATTAACAACGATTCTAAACAACAGCAGAAATGGAACGAAAACATTCGCCGCGATTGCTAAGTAGCTGTCAAAAAAGCAACATCTCCGCAATGTAAATTAAATACTCAGACTTGAAAGCCTCCTTTATTCACCGTAACTTAAACAAAGAAGCTGTTACAATAGATGACGACAACACATAGGTATTCCTGTATGTAGCCCGGTATTTTCCTGCGAGTTTGACAGATTATGCTTCCCCATTGAAATTCTTGATTGTGCTAGAAACTCAAGTGGCAATTGGGCGAATTGGAAAACTTCAATTTCGGTTATTCTTATTCCAATCGGGGTTGCCATAATTTAGTTTGCTTTAAGCGCCTAAACCTTAAAAAAATGTTGCCCAGAAAGAAGCCCAAAAATCGTTGAAAATGTTCCCAATTCCTTGAGTACTATTTTTGGTAATTTTCCCATTTACCCATCTCACTAATGCGTGCCGCGATTTTTATTTGATTTCTATCTTCTGCAATTTACTTTTTTGGTTTGTATCAAATCAAAAGTCCTGCAACATAAATTGGTCGAGCGACTGTTCGATGTCACTTGACTGCAAGAGTGCTACCAAATTTTAAAAGTGCGGGTTTGTTCGAAAATATTTTTTGTTTAAGTTTAGTGAAGGAATAAAAGAAAAAAATTAACACAAATTGTGTTGGGCGCTTAGTTTTTCATTTCTTTCGTTTTCTAAGGAAAAATTTGGCCCAAAATACGACAAAGCGCCCAATCTGGCAACACTATTGTTTAGAATTGTGAAATTTTAAAACGCCTTTGCCTAACCTTACCCCCTCAATAAATGAAACAATTTAAAATATTTCCAGGTATTTTCAAAAATTGTCTACCTTTTGCAGGGTAATTTAGGAAAATCGTATGAAAAAATTAAACTCAGGAAATAATAATGCTGCCGCTATTAACCTATTTCTGTGAAATGCCTACACACGTCACAAGAGACCCCAAACTTACTGTAGAAAATTGTTATTTCAATTTTATTCACCGCGACCAGCATATACCAAAGGAGTTCTTCTTGCAGAAACTTGAAACCTTAATGGCGAAATGGGGGCGGCTACGACGATGCCGGTTATAGTCAAGGCTAGCGACACTGTAGTCTGTACAAACGACACCCTCTTTTGCAATTGAAATCCTAATCACCGTTTACATCGTGTGAAAATAATGTTCTTTGAATTTAAATAGCAAACACACTGTGACAGCAAAAAATGCTCATTAGCATTTGATTACAGTCAAGTGTGAGCGGGATGGTGGAGCGCATGAAAGAAACGCCAACAGCAGTACGACAATTCTTTGGTATAGCTGGACAATGGCCAGAGCGAAAGCAGAGCGCAAAGGGTGCGGAAACACCCAACGCATCCGGCTGGGAATTCCTAACCGACACCTTAATTTACTGGTGTCATTTGGTGGAACAAGAAAGACGAAAACGAACCTCAAGAGTATCGTACATGTATATGCGAGTGGAATTTATGTTGCATCGTGCACCATCTTGTAGAAATTCATGTTAGCTGGCAATCGGGTATGCGATTAATATTGTATGCACTTGTGGATTATTTGGGGTGTGGAAATTCTAAAACTCAAGTATGAGGTTGCATGTTGGGAGAAGATTTTGGATGCCGACATGATGACATGGATTTCGGAAGTTGGTACTGGATTTGAACTGAGTTTTCCATTTAAGATAAGTAACTCTGTTCCTTATATATTGTTCTCGCCGAAGAACATAGAACGTTAGACTTTAGCGCTTAGGGAGGTGGAATATCAGTTACGTTTTCAGGATTAAATTTGAGTACAACAACAAAATTTTACGTTTCGTCGTATGGATCAGATGACGAATAACTGAATGAACTGTTGTATAAAGCGGTCGAATTTAGGCAAACTTGCGTACACACAACTGAGTTGTATGATCTGTACGGATTCAGCTCGTATAAAGTTTCAAAATTTCCAAAAAGTGCCAATAGAATTCTGAGATTTGCTTGACAAATTGGCTTGCAAACTGAGCTAACTCTGAGCCATTGGTTTTTACAACGGTTTAGGTAGAATTGTAGAAAAATCCTTTGAACTCGGAGGAAGAACAATCTTCTATCAGAACGTTCATGAATAATCTTTGTATTAGGTAAATATGTAAAATATTCAGACGAATGGACACGTTGTTTCCTTGCTTCAAGAATGACTACAACTAGCCACTGGGCTCCGCACCTAAAAATAGAACACGACGGATGCTACGGTCAGGAGAATGGCCCATTCTACAACGAACAAGTAAAAAGGGAACACAACAAAGAAACCATCCAGGATAAATTATAAGAGCCATAAAATCTTGCGAAAGTAATTAATTCGCTATGCAGTTACCCGGCGAGGAGACGATAAATTATTCAGGAGCTAGAAAATGCTGATTTATGCGTTCGTACTCGTTGGCCTCTTGCTGTTATGGTTCATCCGATTTTAAAAGGATTTTGAAATATTAAAATAAAAAAAAAAAATGGTACATACTCTTCCTTTCGATGGAAAAGATGCTCAGCATTCTCGCTTAACTAGGCGATTTTCACTATCAATATGCATTTAACGCATCAAGAATATTGGATGCCCTAATCTGGGTCTGTAGTACTTGAAACTTCAGAAGATGAAGGCAGCATTGCGACCTACATAAACCCTTCATCACTAGCTCGACAAACAAATATTTAACTGAGGAGGTTTCTTATTCTAAATTTATAACTTTTAAAGTGAATTGCTTCGCATTAATTAAATCTGCACAGCACTCCAACTTTCAGCTGATTGCTTTTCATCGGGACAAGTACCCGGTTCATATTTTAATATGAAAAACTGTTGTGTTTACCTTGAACTGATTTCAGATCGATACTCGTAACTGCAAAAGAAATAAAAGAACAACAACTCGGAGTGCCTCCAATGGGTTTATAATTGTACTTGCAATTTGCACAGTCCCAATGGCACGTCCTTATTATTACGGCAAATGCGAAATATTTCCCAACGATCCTACCGGCAAAAAGTACTTGTGGGAAATATGTATACTCGTACACAGAGTCGACTCTGTGTTCGAATTAATCATTCGGCCATGTGACGTAAAATGAATTCTTAACGAACAACTCATAGATTTGGCCTTGTGTCCGTTTTGTTTGAATGTTGTCAAACGGCTAAGCGGTGTCGTGGGCGTCCATCTTCGACCATTGCGTAGTCAACGGAGCAAAACGTTTTAAAATGAAATGAAGTGATATTCCATTCCATTATGGGGGATGGGGTGCGTGAGCGCAAACTATTTGAGGTGCGAAATTTGAATTTGAAATGAACCACATTGCGTGCAACGGTCATATGAGTCGTCTGGTATATGGTTTCTTGTTTGAACACTCACCAATACTGTATCAACTTGATAATAAATTATAATTTTTGCAAATTGCCGCCATTGGAAACAGAGTGCAAGATAATCAGTCGACTTGGCAGTTTTTTTTTTCGTCCTAATCCGGGCCCCAATATTTGACGAAGTAAATCGACCCTCAGGGAATTTCTTCAGCTCGGTCTGAAGTACGCGGTTTATAGTACAGGGGTGCCCAAAAATATTTATTCTCTTTAATGAGAATAAATTTAGATGTGACAGACGATTTTTCCTAAAATCTTATGGCTCGTGTGAATTTTTATGAAAATCCAACACTTGATTGTGGTTTTTACAGACGAAACTCTTTAATTCATATTGACAAATGTCATGTTTAACTCCAAATTAAACTGCAAACGGAATACGGTTGTCAGACGTTCGCGAGTGGTGTCAGCTATGACATTCGCATCTAATAATCTGAGATTTAAAAATGGCTGACCATAGGGAAAGTTGACAGCAGGGTTCACTAAATTAAAAAAAATATTCCTTACGTCCAAATCTTGTGAGGAATATGTGCGAAGGACTGGCTGTCAGAATTTAAATGGTCAAATGAGTCTGATGTAATACTTATACTTCAAAATAGCTGTAATTCCAACAGAAATGAAATACAAGGTGGGCCAAAAGAAGTCATCCGATGATGTTTGGCTCTCATTTTTTTTTTTTAAATGAAAAACTTTGATTTTATTTTTGATTAAGTTTAATTAAACCTCTAGAATTTCATTGGTCAAGTCGAGAAGATGATATCGGCCAAATAAGCGCCATCACTATTGATTGCCATACGGGCTCGTTTTATGGCATTTTTCATCACTTCGGCGAGAAATTCGGGCGACAGATTCTCGCACTCGTGTCGAATGTTCTCCTTGAGGGCTTCTAGGGTCTCGGGCTTGTTCACGTAAGCACAGGACTTCAAAAAACCCCACAAAAAAAGTCTGGAACGGTTAAATCGGGCGATCTTGCGGGCCAGTGCAAATCGCCAAAACGAGAGATGAGGCGACCCGGGAACTCCGCCTTCAGATTATCGGTTGTGGCTCGCGCAAGTTACATACGCCAGCTAAAATCCTCCAAATACAGCAACAAGTGTTGCTGCCAAAGACCTGCCCAACAAATATAAAATAAAAGCAAAGGCAAAACCGTTTGCCTGTTAATTTAATAAGGTCGTCGGTCATTAGCGTGAACTGATATCCGTTCATGACTGCAAGTTGACAAGTCAGCATAATTCTGGCGAGTCAACATAATGTTAAGATAGCTCGTAAGTTAGAAATAAGAATAAGGGGCAGTTGAGCTCCGACCGGAAAAGAATAAAGTAATAATACCAAAATTGTTTCGTTTGTTTTTTTCTCTGAATCTAACTCGCAGTGTGTGCCGTAGCTCCGTCCTTTTGGAACCACATGTCTGCCAGTCCTAATTGGTCCAATTGTGGCAGAAAAAACTCGGTTGACGGTGGCCCTATAGCGTCCACTGTTGTCGTTTGACCAGCGGCGTTCTCGAAAAAAAAAATGGCCCGATGACTCCTCCAGCGTGAACAGCGCACCATGCATAGTCACTTTGAGCGGGTGTAATGCCTCCTCGTGGATTTTCGGTGCCCCAGAAGCGATAGTTTTGCTTGTTCACGTACCCGCTTAAGTGGAAATTAGCTTCATCGCTCATTATGATTTTGGTCGAAAAATCGTCCACTTCGTCCTTGAGATTGAGGATGGCTTGGGCGTAGGTTACACGCGTTTGGCGGTCGACAGGCAGCAGATGATGAACGGACTGCACTTTGTACGGGAACATGCGCAAGTCTTTGACCAAAATACATCTTAAGGACGACCGGCTGATGGCTAATTGCGAGGCACGGCGTCTGGTCGATGTTTTCGGCGACAGTTCGACATCCTCGTCAACAGCGGCGATATTCTCGGCACAACGGAAGCTCTGGGGCCGGCCACTCTTGGCAATGTCTCGTGTGGTCCCATGCTCTTCAAGGTTGGTGGCCAAACGGCGCAGTGTTTGCGCAGTCGGTGTCGGACAGCCGTGGAATCGGCGAGACGGAATTCGCGCTGCGCCAACACTACAGACGAATTGTTACGCAAAAAAATAGACACGATTATTCCCCGTTCTTGGGGAGTGTATCGCTCCATGGCTTGTTCACTTTTATTGTATATCTGTCTAGTCCACAAATGTCAAAACAGATTTGACATTGGCGGCCATTTGCAAAAATAAGATATATTCCAATAGGGTGATCTCTTTTGGCCCACCTTGTACAACAAATTTCATAGTAGACATCATTCTTATTGATCTAAGTGATGTTTTCCTTATATTTAAACAAAAAAGCTCGCTTTGAAATCGTCTATTACATTAACTATTACTTTTAGCTCATAATCTTTATTACTTAAAAATTGTGTGTTAACAATTTCTCTCGTCAACATTTCTGCTAACACATTTCCAAGAAGTAAACCAAACTACATGAGTAACAGAATTGTCATGGACAATTTAAGAAACATCTCAGTAACTCAATTCTAAGCTCAATTTAAAAATTCTGATAATGCTTGACAAATTTTCATAGACGCCAGATGACAGTTTTTCCCATTTCCATTGAGTGGATGGCACAAGTCCAAATGTAATCAACAGCCAACACTGGTTGATGCTGGATGAACAGCTGCTGTGGTCATTTAAGCAAACTTCGAACAAGTTTGCAATGAGCAAGGCAAAGTTCCTCAATATAGACAAGAAACACATGCTGTCCAGTATTGAGGATAAATAAAGTCCTACTGATTTGCAATATGCTCCCAAACACGACACAATCTTCAAACGAATATGTCAACTGAATGCGGCAAGTCATGTTGCATGCATGAACAAACTTTGCCGACCCTTTGAGAGGATATCATTGAAATTAGTTTCGTACGAATATTCCTGAAAGTAGTCACGTCAACATAATCTGTTGAACCCATATTAAGCAACTGCTGCATCTAGGGACAGCCCTCATCATGTCTGGATAAAGTTTACCATTTCGTGGCACTGAAAAGGAAAACCACTCCTAGCCAGAAGTGCCAGTGAATTGTGCTACCCTTGCAGGAGCATGTAAATATATTCTGTGTAAATTTGGCCCCATTAAAATTAACTTCCTTATTTTGTGTACCCTCAGTGTGGTAAAATATGTCTACCAGACGTTTGACAGAATGTGTCATTCTGATGTGCGCCCCTTACAACAACCAGTTGCAGCTAGAAGGGAAAGAAGGAGAAAAATCGTCCTCTGGGTTATTGCCCCCCTTTACAGGATGTGAATGGCAGCCACTCGGAGACGGGTGCATAACCTCGCAGAAATTATTTTCCTTATTCTGCTCCCGTGGATAAAATGACAGACGGAGACAGAGTCAGAGTCAGAGTCCCTGGAGTGGTAGGATAAAGAAAATTGTGCGACTTTTAAAGGTTATCCACACCGCAGGGAGAGTACAATAATAATAATCGCAGCCATAACGAAGCCATAAAGTGAATTGTTTCATTGGCTTGCCTCGAGAAATTGACTCTGTCTGTAGTTGGCGCAACATAGAAATAATCACGTTTGTATACGAAGGGAGGTGGAAATGTTCGCCCTTATGATACAATACCGAGGTGCTATCAAATACTCGGCTCCTGGCCTTCGGGGCGCGATTGTTGATTATTATCATTGTGGCCACGATTTTGTGGTTCAAAAAAATAAACGAAATCCTGTGTCCTTCTGTACACGAGACGCATTTTGATTCGCTCCACCGAGTGTGTACCTTGTTGGGCTCCTTCTTATCCACTTGTGTGGCTCACATTTAATTTCAATTATGACTTTTGTCCCCGGATTATGCTTGTCAACTTTTTCAATTACTTTCACAATTTTTTCTTTTTGTCGGTACTTTTGTAATCGTGCGCGGTTTTCCAGGACAATGTGGAAATACGAGTGTCGGTAAACTGAAGAAGCACTCAACTATGTGACGCGGAAGCTGTGTTTCCTAAATGTTGTCAGGACGAAACAAAGTCTTAAGCTAAATGTCATGATGACTTTTAGCGAGGGATTTTTTTTTTTTAAACAACGCAATTGTTTGTAGTTAGCACTAGTTATGGTTTTGGTTAATCCATGGAATATCCTTGATAAATTGAAACAATGTACTTAAATTCATCACACTTTCCCGTCGCGTTGATAAATGACAGCTCCAGTTTTCACATGAGAGGTGTCATTTGTAGAGCCAGAGTATATTGACTACGAGTATGAATGATTAATTTGCATTTGGAAAATTGTTTTCGAAATCCTTACTCTGCATCCACGCGCCTTGGGTGAAAAGTCGAATACGTGATTGGTTAACATAATTGAAGTGCTACACAATAACAGAGTGGTCGTAACTCGTATCATCGTTGAGGAATTTCCAAAGTGCTACAGTGTCATGTTAAAAATGAATGAATGAAACGTTTCTAAATAAGAGCACCGCTTGGCGAAGACGTGCGTCGTTTTCCCATCAACCTGGGAGCAATTAGATATTCGTAAATAAAATTATTTTTCTGAATCGTGATAGATCCTGTTTAGGTTGGGAGACTGGGAATCCAGTGTTGGATTTTCGGCGGAAATTGACTGTTAAATGATGGAAAGAAAATGAGTTTTAGTTTTAGAGGTTAAGAGCTTTAAAATTACAAAAAAAAAAAAATCAAATAGAAATCATGGCATTTCGGTGGAAGCATCATTTTATGTCATTAGTACTGAAGTATGATTTTGGGTACAAGCGGAATCTGAAAGTCTAATTTTTGACTAGTTTTTCGAGCAGCTCAGGACATGTACCGTTCGTAGGTGAAATGGAAACCTAAAGAGATCATAAACCAGCTGTCAGTGTCATTATTAAATTGGATGTGTTGCCAATCCGAAAAGAAAACCTTTGCAAAACACGAATTTATTTTGTTTAAATATTATCACAGAATACCCAAATTAAACGAACACCTGCGTTTGTAAAAATATGTTCCTAAAGCACAGTAATAAATGCAGGCAATATCAGTCCGTCTGACAAATGTCCAGAGATTTTCAAGTATTTTGTAAAAAAAAAATGTTTATCCATTCTGCTACGCTTTGTGTAAGAAAATGCACTCAAACCCGGTTACTAGAGTGGAAGTATTTTCTTGATGTCAGAATTGCAAAGCTTTAAACACAAAATGTCTATTTGACCTGAAAAATAGTTGAAAATTTATTTTATGTAGAAAGTAGCTTAAGTTGCTTTAAATAACCTAAAACTCTGCGGGGAATCATTACAAGAATCGGAAGAAGAAGTTTACTCATCTTGTTTTAAAGGCCATAGACTTACAAATAGCGACACATAGGTATAGGCTAGGTACATCTCAAATTGAACAAGGCCATCAGTTCTGATGCTCGTGAGAGAAAATTTAATCACATTTGGTACAACGGTTGCATATTTTTGATTTCGGACGTATCTTCTTTCCTTAAAAGTCTTTTGGCAACACTTGTGCTTAGTTCACATTCGATAATCCAAACAAAAAAAAGGAAATTATTTTAACCACTCCTTTCTCCTGATTTCGCAATTCCGCAGGATTTCCTAAAATACAGACGAATCTTTTGACATTTTTAGAAATACTAATATAGAGATAAATCACATTTGGAAAGGAAGGACTGAGACCTAGACCAAAGCCATACCAACCCCCTCCATCTGGGAAATTATTTCAGCTCAATAGTCTTTCCGTTTCACTTGTACTTTATTCGAAATAAAAAATTAAATACCCATAAACTACAAACTTATATCCTTTCGCACAGATATATCCCTTTATCAACGAGAAAAGCCATAATGAACTATTTGAGTATTTTATACGAAAGTTTGTAGCTTTTGAACTCCAAGTTGCAATACCGCACTATCGGAATGACCTCCAGCGCCCCCCTGCTGTTGTATTGCATATTTTATTTCACACCAGAGACAGAGATATCCGGCGGTTTTGGTCGAAGGATTCTTGCCAACGAGTACGAAGTTAATATTATCGTTTATGTGAGTTCAACCAATGGGGATCTCTGCTGTACCGCATTTTGTGAATGAAAGGAAAGTTATTCCCTCTCTGGTCGGAGGATTACGGCGAAATGGCACACCAAACAGGAAACAGCTCGCAGCGTGGTGTTCTTTTGATTTAATCAATTTAATATATTCTGCTGTGCTCCGGATACTGGCAGAGTGTTTAATATTTTCAAAAATTTAAGTTCATGTATAGGTACTACATATTTGGAGATTAATTTTCCTGTATTTCACATGCATGTATTTTAAAGCTACTTTTCTAAATTTACCGTGCGAGGATTCGTTTGAATTAATCTATAGCGGAAAGGAAGTGTGTGCTACTGCCAGTTGCAAAAGCTTAGTAAATGCTTTGCTAATGGATAATGTGATGGGCGACAGAAAGTAAAGTTAAAGTCAACTTAAATATTTGAATGAGCGGTAAAGGTATACTTTTGCTGTCAAGGTCCAACGAAGAACGCGTGAAAAAATGCTTCAAAAACCGCTTAAAATACGCGCGAGAAAAGGAGTCAAAAGCGTCCGAAAAAATGCGTCAAAAAACGCGTCAAAAAATGCGCCTTAAAACTCGTCAAAAACGCGTCAAAAAAACGCGTCAAAAAACGCATCAAAAAAACCCGTCGAAAAAACGACCCAAAAAACGCGCCAATAAAACGCCCTAACAAACGCGTCAAAAACCGCGTCAATAAACGCGCCTTAAAACGCGTCAAAAAAACGCACCTTAAGACGCGTCAAAAAATCGCGCCAAAAAACGCGTCAAAAAAACGCACCAAAAAACGCGACAAAAAACTCCTAAAAAAACGCGTCAAAAACACCTAAAAAAACGCGTCAAAAAACGCGCCTAAAAATGCCCCAAAAAACGCGTCAAAAACCGCGTCAAAAAACGCACCAAAAAACGCCTCAAAAAAACGCCCCAAAAAACGCGTCAAAAAAAAACCTTCAAAAAACGCGCCTTAAAACGCGTCAAAAAAACGCGCCATAAAAACGCATCAAAAAATCGCGCCTACAAAACGCCCCAATAAAACGCGTCAAAAACCGCGTCAAAAAAACGCATCTAAAAAACGACCCAAACATTTATTTTATCAAATCGAAAATTATCTGCAACCGTTGTTCTTGATCGCTGTTCTGCTTTGGGGTGGTTGGGTGGCTGGCGCACATCGCACAAGCACATACCTACATGTCAAGAAAACTGCTTGAAGTTTTCTCCGTTAAGTGGAACGAAGGAGAAGTATGCTAGGTGAGTGTGGCTGTAATCAACAGCGACGACGATGTTTTTCTGAGGAAATGCGCAGATGGCTGATGACGTGCGATGATGGGCGTATGGTGGTGTAAATATAATATATTATATTAACTTTAAGGTTTTTGTTTTTGGTGGTTGTGATATTACCTATATTGATACCTACAGTAATGAATTGAAGAATCCAAGAAGTGAAGACGATATAGGTGAATTAATTCGTTTGATTTATTGTTTCACATTGACAAGGTTTATCGCTTTGTTTTAATGTATTGAAACATAACTGTTATTACTTCTTTTATTGGAAATTACACAGTTTCACGCCGCGTACGAAGTTATCACAAGCCAAATGTTACCCTCCTAATGCGACCCAATAACACTTCACAGATTTTGCAGCAACAAATCAACTAAATAAACTATAAAAATATTTTCTCGCGTCTCGAAACTATAAACATGCAAGGCCCATGTTTGCTACTAATTCCCTGATTATAGTGTAATTAAATTCAGCGCAAATTAGTCTCAAGTCCTCAGAGTGTCATAAATTTACGATATGTTAAGTACACCTCGCTGCTGTGCTTTACTGATAGCGCGGATGGCTATGAGCGCGATGAAAGGTACACTCGTACAACTGTGGCATTCGAAGTTCGTGTTCTGTGGGCCGGGTGGCTTTGACACTGACATTTGAATAATCCTTTCTGCTTAACTCCTGCTAATACCAGATATTGCAGTAGGATTATAAAGTGGTATCGCGTTCACCGGACCTGTCATTAATAAATTGCAGCAAAAGTTAGTTCCTCGTTCACAGTTGCGTGGTTGCATAACAGTATGGGATGCCTAGTATGCTGAGTGGGAATGTGTGCGAAATAATAATCGAATTAAATGAAGACGGACAGGCGGACAGATTAAAATTATAGTTTTAGTTTTGTGAGTTGTGAGTAGTGGGTTTTTGGGATTCAGAGTAGAAATAGGGAAACAGTGCGTCACACGCACGTTAGTTGGGAAATGGAAAGCAATATTTTTCAAAAAGTTGCACAATGTAAAAAAAATAAATAAATAATTGGCGCAACAGGTCCGTATGGACCCAAGCCTAGCTTCTCACAACCATTCGTCTTGTGTGAGTTTTTATTTTTTGGGACGAATGGAAGGGATCTACAATTTTATGCCGAGTCCAAACGGCCAATTGAGAAGCTCTTTCATGACAGTTATACTCTCGGATGTTTGTCAGACGTTCGCGAGAGGTGGCGCAGTGAAAAAAAACCTTAAGTTGGAATTTGGGTTTTTCTCGGGATTCGAACCTGGGACCCCTCGCTTAGTAGTCCAACACACTAACCACTAAGCCACTGCGCCGACAGTTGCACAATGTAAACGTAGTAATAGAGGGGGTTTAGTGCACTCCGCCTTTTTATACCTTAGAGAGGTTTATTTTATCTTCTACAGCGTGTCTTCATTAACCCTAGAAAGATAATCCACGTCCACGAGACGTATGGCGCGGGACAATTGTGTGATAACTTTTAAATTCTAAACCGCAGGGCGTTGACTGTCTCAACTATATATAAAAAAATCATTAATTTAGTTTTTTTGAATAGTATCTATATAATTAAATAAATTAATTATAAATAATAAGAAGTTCATATGTTTAATTAAATACACTAATTGGCGTATGAGATGTATGATTATCTTTTACGCTCTTTATTTTATGATTATCTTTCTAGGGTTAAAGAATTCAATTTAATGGGTGTCTCTGAATTGAGGACTTTTTCGACAGTGAATGTTTTATTCGCACCAAACAGTATATTTCAGGATGCATTGCCACTTGGTGAACCTCTTGTGGGTTGGCGTCGTCCCATATACGCAGTTTTGCTTACTAACATAGACATTCATCCAAAAATGCGCCTCGTCGCTAAAGATGATTTTTTTTGCCAAAATTAGGGGCCTCCTCCAAACGCAGTTTTCTATGGCCGTTTACTTTGGAGTTTGGACTCCTGAGTCAGTTTTGATCTTGTACGGCGAAAAGCTGAATTCTTTTGCACGGCGATGAATTAACTGCAGGGTCCCCTGTACACTTTTACCATCCGCGACAATGGTCTCTGCCGATGTGGCGATTCGTTGACCAACCGGTGTATGTGTTCCCACCCTTTGTAATTTGGCATAAGTGACTTAATTAAAAATATCATGTGTGACAGGCGCCACCAAAACAACATGACCGCCACAGGCTGCCAACATTGACCCAATTGAAAAACCCTTTGTTACAATTTCATCTATTCTACCAACGAATAGATGAACACAATGCTATCAAAAAATGAAGAGATTAAATTAAAAACTTACATTTCACTATTATTCGCAATATAGTCTCCAATGATTGATATGGGCTTCCTGAAAAGAAAAAGGATATTTCTTTAAACTTCTCATAGTTCAAAATTTCAACAATTCAAAACTAGACTTTTCAATATTCATTCATCTCAATTAATTTAATAAAAGGAAACAGAAACAAGTCCTGAAAGTAAAGCAATATTTTATGAACCAACATCACTACGAAGCGGTTCCCCATAACTCATATGATATGAATAATGATGATACACTTCGAACGCAAGCTGCACACTTAAGGCGTAAACACTCGTAACGGAAATACTTAAATGAAAGGATTTCTTCATGTATATTCTCCTCCTCCGTGCAAAATACAGATGAAAATATTCCACCGAGTTGTGGAAAAAATGGAGGAATTACATTTGTGAATGGACAATATGCCCCGGGTAAAAATTAAATTGAAGAACAGCGGATAAATATTCAGATGAATAAAACATCAGTGCGCAAGTAAATGTATTATACCGAAATGTGAACTGAACTGCACTTAATGCATAAAGCGCCCTGCAGTAAAATGATTTTAATTGTATTTTTCTTTTCAAGAAAATTAATAGTTGTGTTATTTGTTTTCCAATAAGTCGGCATTGACTATAAATGGCTGTAAGGATTTGAGGAAATAACTACAAGGAGATGTGTAGGAAATACAAAAAACTACTCCGTGCAATATTTTCTGTGTGGCAAATGTTTGATTTTATGCAAATGTCATAAATTTAGGTGAAAAAATGTACTGAAAAGCAAAATTTAATATATTAAGCAGAAAGCTGCTCAAGTCAGTCACAGCAAGCTATCGCTTGGCTAAATTTGTTAATCCTTTGAAACCATTTACTTTGTAATATAACCTCTTTGAGGCTAACCAAATTAACCTCCGTTTTTCCTCAAATCTTTCGGTGCAATATAAGCCAGTTACATATAAACAGTGATAAAGATTTTAGCAAAACACTGACCCTAAAAACATCTTTCGAAAATGTCGATAACTCATGTCAAAATTAATCCAATTCCTTTGTTTATTTCCCCTTTTTGGTTGTCATTCTAACACATTCTGAAACAACAACGAATGACTTTCTTTCTTTTCATTTTAGCACAACATTTATGCACTGGTCAGTGAGTATACTCTGCTGATACATTTCTGTCAAACTCTTTAAAAAGCGATCAACAAAATTAACAGATTATCTCTGTTAAGCCGCTTACAAAAGGCTACTGCGAAATACCCTGAAAAGACACAGTAACATTTTTAAACTATATGTTTTGCTTTATACTGCTGTGACAGATATAATGTAAACAAAATTGAACAGTCCGTTCGGGCAATTTAATCCCCATTCAATTGAAATTTTTGTTCAAAACATCGATCTACTTTGACAGGGTTTTACACTTCAAGTTAAAAGCCAAATAATACAACACGAGGCGGGACATCCGCTTGTCCGCAATCAATGCTAATAAAGGCGTCAGAATGAGATCACAAATCAGACTCCTAAGTGTCATGAATGTTCTAGCCATAATTATAGATACGCTAAACGGGAATTAACACAAGTTCCGCCAACCAACATTTCTGCAATCACTTGAAAACATTTCTGTTTCTGAATTAAAAGATGTGAAATGAGAGTGAATATTTGTGTCAGTAAATTAAACCAACAAATCATTAATCAGTTATACGAAATAAATAGGTAAATAATTGTCCGTTCATCACTTCCGGAAGTCATTTTGTTTTATAGGAAGTGAAATTTCGTTACACGTCGCTATAAAAATATCAATATGCTGAACTTTCTCATAGTTTCTACTACTTAAACAAGATGGCCGACCAAAATACGTCGTCATATTCACATATTTTTGTACATATTTTTGTACATATATTTTTACTGTTTGTTGAATATCACAATGGGTCGTATAAATAACGACAAGCATTTGCATTGAGTGAGAGGTTGTAGCAAAGTAAAAATGCAAGCGATCTTTTTAAATCCTGCAAAGGAAGGAACTTGCTCTTGCTCTTGAATACAAGTTTTTACTTTGTTCTTCTGACATTTGAATATTCCCGCCCAAGGAAAAATGTACATATATCAAATTGTGGTTCCTTTTTGATTATTTTTCATTTCGGAGAGCGAATTCTATAGCAATGAGAAAAATGTGACTTATTGCCAATATTGAACCCAGTGATACCAGATCGTGGGTTATTACCCATTTCGTGGGCATTTTGCAATTCAAAATAAGCTAACAGGGTGAAGAAAGGGCAGAACAAAAAAAAAAAAGGATATACTGAATCTGAAAAAAAACAATTCGAATTCATTGAAAGGAGTTGACTGTTTTTGGTTTTATTTTGTGTATTTTATATGTAGTATCATTTTTTATGTATGTTTATTTTCGTTGGATTTTCTTTAACAACGGGTGTTTTTTGATAATCGTCGTTGGCAAGTCAGGCCGAAAAGTCTGGCATTGCCAAACTGAATTCCTACTTAAATTGAAAACACTTTCCTTTCTCACTCTTATTCTGTTGGTCATTTTAAAGACTACTATTAGTGATCAAGGGGTACCCAGTGCGGCCAATTAAAGTTTCAATTCTTTCATCAAAATGACTAAAGCATCCATGCACGCACCAACTCAAACAAATTCCCCACGGAGAATTGAATCGTGTGTTTGTCACAATTTCACCCTTAAGCTTAGTACGCTGCTTGAGCTAAACTAAATTTTAGTTGCTCTCCAACTTTTCTCTCCAAACATTAGCTAAAATCCTAGCTAAATTTTGACATAGAGCTCGCCGTGAATAAGTGTCACAGAAAACAGCAAAAACTTCCTTCAAAAATTGAATTCTCTCTTATTTCAACTATTTCTGATTCTAGGTACTTCTCGTCCACGTAGTAATTAAAAAGCACATCCAGAAAAAACAAATACACATCGATCTGTCAAAATTTAGATTGAGAAAATGTGCGGACCCATTAAATGGCCACGCTAAATTTTGACAGACACATGAAATACCTACATTCTGAAACAAACGTTTGATTATTTAGCTTAGTTCGCTTAAGTTTAGCTCAGCGAAATTTTGGAGAGATTTTTGTATGGGAGCGAAAATTTATCTCGAGCAGGGTTCGCTTAAATTTAGCTGAGCTAAATTTTGGAGAGAATTTGGATGGGAGCCAAAATTTATCTCGAGCAGTGTACTAAGCTTCAGCTAAAAGCGTTCGCTTAAATTTAGCTCAGTTGAATTTTGGAGAGAATTTTGTTTGGGAGCGAACATTTAACTCGAGCAGCGTACGAAGCTTTATGTAAAAATTTTAATTTTTTTTTTTGAAAATACGCTATCGGGCAGTAAACTCTAAATGGATTACTGGCTACATAAAAATAATTTTTAAGACATCAAGAGAATTCCTTTCAAAAGGTATCAAACGCAATAATTGTTTAGAAAGGTCTTACGGTTATACATAACAATATCCTTTTGATGGAGTCCTTTGATATCAAATTTCTTGCACGGGTAATAACAGATATAGGCATAATTTTCCATTTCATCACACAAGTACTGGATATAAGCAAATTGTTTGATTGGAACTGATGCTTTGGAAGGTATTTAGGGAAAATATTGAAATATCTGTCTAAAGATAGGTAAAGGAGAAGTTATTGGCAAGGATTTGGGACACACATTTGTGCAATTCCTGTGAACATAGATATTTTACTTTAATCCTTTTTACTGAAGGAAGAGTTGTCGAACATATTATTCTCATATGCTCGATTTATAGTTGATAAACCTCATCTGTGAAGGGTCCTTCTTCGAAATGAATTTCTTGTTGTTATTTGTATGGATTACCTTTGGGGTATATTCGAATATATATTCGAAATTATATGCTATTAGGAAACACTCTGTCTTATGGAATCATATTTTATGAGCGCAGAGGCAGGCTGCTTCGGGTTATATTTGCTGTAGTGTTGTGTCACTTGGGAATGCGTTTACGCTAGGAACTGTTAACTCTATAAATTATTTAGTCTCCTCCTGTGGATTGTTGGATTTGTGCTGTCGTAACACTGCGCCAATTACTCGCACAAGTTTGACGATGATTCTTAAATTTTAATAACTGAAAGACGTCCATTTGCCAGCTGCTTAATATATAAATTAGTCTTTCATCGAAGTCAATCTGCATATAATGACAAATACGCTATACTCTACACACATCCTGTTTTCCTTATACAAATTTATAGAGTTTGACTTTTGATGGGTTGTCAGCATAACCTTAAAATACACACGTGGCGATTGTTTTCGTTTAACTGATGTGTATGGTGCACACAAAGTGCACTTACCAAGTGCACGCACAAAGATAGTCTTAATCATAAAAGCCACGAATTGCTTCTCTGCATGTATATACAAACCCAGCTTTTTATTTTTTTTTTAGAAATTACGTGCCCATCACTCACCAGTAACCACAGTGCAAAAATGTTCCGTCAATTAAAATTGAACCAACAAATTTGTTGCGACATTCATCAGCGTGTTCCAAATTGAAGCTTGCATTCCACTCATTACTTCGTTCAATCAGCACAATTCAGGCATGTCTCGCTCACTCTATCAAAATCAGACAACGCTGCCCGATTGCAGCGCGACCCGGCAAGCGAATAAAACAAAGATCGTCATAAATCTCAAAATAAAAATACTACACCACTGAGGGAGGAATAAGCTTATCAATTTGCTGCCGGGGCGAGGTGGGTTTGGCATTGTCAAACGCGTAATGAGACTAGAAAACAACAACGTTCTCGTACTGTAACCAGCCACGGCTACACACGACAATCAGTTCGGGATTGTGAAATCCAATCCCTCGCAAAGTGCAGCCCCCATTGTGTCTCCCAGATGGGCCACTCTCTTGGAGCAGATAATTGAATAAATTTGTAAATATTTTCTTATTTAATATTCATATATCTTTTTCCGTTTTTCACGCCAACGACAGAGACGACAACGATGAGATATATGGAAGTAGTGGGAGAGATGCAAATACACCTAACCTAGTAATTGAAGCGAGGTTGTCTATTTAATTCGATGGCATTTTTACACATAATTTGTTTACACTCAGCGGAGAAGAACGAAATGTCGGTCTTGGTGTTTGCACTAACTTAGTCAGTTGTCGTTGTAAGTCCGAGGCACATTTGAATTGACGACAATTACCATCGTTCTTGGAAGGCTATTCTTGTGCAGAAGGCGGGAATTTGTCGCTTCAATTAAAGACACGCGGAGAACGAATTAAATGGTGGAATTGAATAACATAAAGAGCGTCCAAATTACGAGTATGTGCGTTTTCGGGTGGTTTAAAATTAATTGACAGTTAACAATCATTTACAACTAAAATATTCATTTGGCGTAAATTGTATTAACGATCAGTACCAGGCAGGGGTGGACGTTGAGGTGCGACTGTCATATGCACAAGATGTGGAAAATTGGTTGTCCTTCCGGAAGAATGAGTTAATTTTGCTGGTATAATTGAGGTTGTTTTTGGGGAATTATTTTGTTACAACTGATTGTTCAGAGAACAGCCGATTAAGCCATCAGAGATGGTAGGAGTCAACCGTAGTAGCGGTTTAAGAGTTAGGTATACTAAAATAGATAAATACTTGGAGAAAATATATCCATATGGGAACACCACATTCGCTTGTAAGTTTTTTTCATTTTTGAAACGGGTGGATCCACCAACAATTTCGATTCCAATTAGCTGACGTAATATCCATGTTAAAGTGTGTGTTGTATAATTTGCTATTAAACGCGTTTTGGTGGACACCCTCGTTTCGAAGTCAGGCGATGGTGGTCAATAGGTTCTCCAAAAATGACAGTCAGTATCCAAAATAGTTGTCGAAAAATTACTACTTTTACAGATTCAAATACAATCATCGAGATACGCTGTTGATGTGTTTTAGTGTTCATATATCGATAACCTATCAACAACCTCACAATGTTTCGCCAACAACTCATCATCTAATTTTAACCGATGATTCCATTATGCTACGGATGTATTTCTAACTCCCGTCGGAAAAATAGTAAAAGCTTTTTCAATTGGGACGGGTCGATGTTGGCCATGTTGTTTCGGTGGCGTCCGTATAATCTGCAGTGGTTATTATTCAGTCTTAGTGCCAAATCACCATGGGCAGTTACACGATTGAGCAGCACGTTTAAAAGGTGGCCCTTCATAGTCGACTCTCCAATGTTAGGGGACAACCGGTTCCGTAAACAATTAGTCAACATAAGTACGTCAAAGGAACGCCAGATCGGCCGAAAATATTACCGCACCAGAGGCAGTCAATTTCTTGATGTGCCCTTCGCAGGCCGCAACTTGGAGAATTTTCAATTTTGCGCTTGGGCCTACACGCGTACAAGGTCAAACTGACCCAGGAGATCAAAGTAAATGACCATAGACGACTCCGTTTGTTCACTCATTCGGTTTTGGACGGTTTGGAAGAGGATCCCTGATTTGGCCGAAAAATCGTCTTTAGCGACGAGGGGCATTTTTGCATGAATGTCTATGTTAACAAGCAAAATTCCTACACAGCAAATAAGATTATTCTTAATGTGAAATTATAATTTATACAATAAATTCAAATTTATCCAATAAATTCAAATTCAATGCATCCCGAGATGTAACTGTTTGGTGCGCTAAACTTTTTCTTGTGGGGTTTCCAGACGTTGTAGGTCAATACCAATGAGCCGCCCTCAAAGGCAACATAATCAATGCCATTGCTAAAATTTAGCCGGATCTATGCGGCAGAGTCATTCAAAATCGGACTGTTCAGATCCGTGCCACCATAAAAAGCAACGGTGGACGATCGATGATCGATGTTATACCAACTTAAAATGGCATTCATGGGCTTTGCAAATAAAACCGAATTTTACCTCACACACAACTTGTTTTATTCCTTTTCAACATGAACCCGTCCTTGTTGAAGATTCTAATAAACTATTCCATCTCTGAGAGTCACCGCAGGGAAACACCAAAGGAAACCCATTTTGGCAGCCTTTGTCCTTGATATAGATCTCTCAATCAGCACAAAAACCTCTTGACCATAATTTGGCACAAATGCCGAGTCAAAGACAAATTACCTAGCTGTGACGTCAATTTCAGTCTTTCTGACAACAGACCTAAGATGTCTTAAATTGATCAGCATTGCTGCGTCTTTCATATTATGTGCAGACTTCTCACTGTCACTTGAGACTTGTTCGGGTTTAACTCCATCCAATCTTCAAGAAAGACGGCTTCAAATCTTTCGATTGTGCATAAAACGACAGTTTGGGAGGATCCGAAGATGATCAAGTCAACAATGAAGAGCAAATGAGATCACTCAATTTAAAGCGTTCTTCGCCACGGTTCGCTGCGCTAAACCTATGAAAGGGAGACCCAAAACCCCATCGAAGTGCGACGCCCGGGGTGCAAGCTGCAAGGTATCGATTTCAGAAACATCTTCAACAGTTCATGTCCATCAAGAGATTAAATGTCTCTCAGTATGGAACCATCAATTTTGTACCAATCTTCTTGCACTCAAGAGTCCACGGATCTAACCTAGATGAGCTCTATCGTTTGGTTTGTCAAAATGTGTCATGTTTCCCATTTTTCACCACCAAATAAAAGTTTTGCAGATGCGTTTTAATTAGGAAAAGTTGTTTGCTTGGCATTGCAAAGTACATTTTTATGTCGTGTGTTATCTTTTGATTCCACCAACTGCTGGCGAGAACAATGATACGAGAAAACGCCCACTAATTGCATTCGCACATTTGAAACTGACATTTTTTTACCAATTAAGACGTTATCAAAGCCGCCAAAGGAACACACTGAACCCTCACTGTGCCCAGATGGGAGAATGTCTATGCAACACCAGGAAAGGGAAACTAATTTTAACACAACAGCATCAGGGTTTGTAAAATTCAAGGCATTTTCATTGTCATTCCTCTTGCTGTCATCGTCGTCGTTGTCGGTGACTAGAATTCCCCCTGTCATACCGAGCACAGGTGGTGTACTTTTTGCCGCATATAAACTTTTTCCTGCAACTTTTGGCCAGTTGATTCAATGGCTCTTGAGGACTGACAAACTGACAAATACATGTAGCCCGAGTATCTCTGAATGGGAGAAATGAAAATGTGTTGTTCAGTTGTGATTGTGATAGCTGTAAATAAAACAGCATTTCCCTGCCAGAGCGAACAATGCCGGTGGAATCCAGTACATATTCCAAAAATCACTGTTCGCCTGGTGGTGGAAATTTTCGCCGCGAATTCGTTTGAAAATTTTTCATGAGCTGAATTTTGCGCCGCAGACCCTTCTCTCGCTCTGACAGCGAGGAAGTCCTTATCTTGATGCAAAAACTAATTTTGTCTTGTGATTGCCATTGTTTTCGCTTTTTTTTTGTATTAATTAAATACATGTCATAGATAGTTCAGTGTGATAGCTGATTGCGCACACATAATTTGCACAAACTGCTCGGTCCTCGATTGGGTTAGGTTCGCCGAAAAAAGAACTATAAATAGAAGCCCACTAAAGATAAAAAAAAAACTCCATTGTGCGCCATCACAGGAAATGACCAATTAATGTCCCATTATATTAAGTCCCTTGCTGGATAAATATTTCATGCCCATGACGCCCTCCATGGTTTTACGATTCACGATGCGCGTTTGTGATGATAGTACTTCTATCCAAACCAGAATCAATGCTTGGTGGAATATCGTCCATTATTTGGCCAAATTCCCCAGGAGTACTACTCGTATGGAAAAACAGTTTCAAGATATCGCATTCCTAGAAGACAAATTTACTTTCCTTGGCATTCAAGTACACACATCGCAATTCCAAGATTGAAGAAATTCTCGTATTTACTTATTTTCAGAGTGGATGGTCCTCGGGCCATCTATTGTCTGATCTAATGACAGTAGGTGGATGCAGTGTGTACACCAAACAAACTTTTAGAACAGGACATAAATAAATAAATCGTCGTATTTCTCGGCATCGTTTCATCTCTGCCTTTGAGAGAGCGCAGACTTTTGGAGGAGCTATACTTAGCTGGGTCCACATAGAGTCGTATTGGAAAAGGTCATGGGATCGAGGAGTGGATTCAAACTCATCGCTATTGGGCGATTGTCAACAACGAGCACTATAATATATTCAACTACATGAAGGCAAAGTAAAAGTAGTTGTGCAAGTGTGCCAACACTGGAGGGTGTTTGATGCAAATGAACCGGAAGAAGGGGGACAACCTTAGTAAATGTCGGATATGCCGGAGTATTTATTACAAAAAAGAGGAGAGACAAAAATTTGTCCATCAAAAGTGAGCCCTCAGGAAAGTTTGAAAGGATTAAGTTTCGATGAGATTTTCTTCGATCTCCTCTGTCAATTGGGATACGATTTTTTTGATTTAAGAAGGGACGACTTGTGCTGATTTGTAATTCGACGGGCAACGTGAATATTGAACTAGAAATGAATTAATTTCCTTGAATGTCAAACGTATTTAGGTCGACCTATTTTCTGCAGGACGAGTACATAATCGATCAAGTTTGTAATTGGGACGTTTTATTAATAATATTGAGGGGGTTTCGACTGAAGGCACTCGGTGGTGGGAATGCAAATTGAGAGCGGGTGTGTCCTAAACCTTTTTAGGGAATGTGTGCTGTGCTTCAAGAGAAGTTTCGTCAAGTTTAACGAAAACCCTGCATTTCTTACTTTGATACTTGCTGAAACCAATCGAGTGAACACTTGAAGAAGTTAAGTATACATAGAAGGCAGCTCGAAGGAAAAAGAAAAACCCTACAAAAGGAAGCGATTTGATAGAGACCAAGTTTTATGATATAATCCCTGCGGTTGCATAAAAAAAGGCAAACTACAGGCATGAAAACCAAGATCAAACAGCGCTAAAGGTGGTGGAAAAAAATTAAGAAAAAGGATGGTATTCTTTTGAACAGTTTTTAGATCAGATGAAGACTAACGTGAAAGTCAAACCGAAGAGAGATATAAAGATAAAACGGACAACTTTCTTTATAATTTTCGCGGTCGTACATATGTTTGACAACATTGCTAAAAATGTACATCCTTTTGGCCATGCTTGTATTAGTAAATTTAAATGAGTTTGACAGTGTTTTCTTCTACAATTTTCAAACTTCGTCTCGAGTGAGGAAACCTATTTAAAGGAAATTTTTTATTCACACCAAAGTGAGTCTCCACTTGGTTTGTTGCCTTAGTTGTTATTCCCCTCACACATTGTGCGCGAGAGTAAAGGAAGTATTTAATTGTTATAAGAAAAAATGTAAGTGGAGCTAGTAATTCAATCGTATGGCAAATTTCTGTTCATTTGTGGGAGCATTTTCGACAGTTGACAGCAGCTATAAATCACAACCTTTTAACTCTTTTGCTTCATAACTTTGTATAATTTGTGCGGTAATGCATTTTACACATTTAACAAGCAGTTACTGACAGTAACCCAAAGCAAAGGCTAACACGATGGGATAATAAAATTTAGGACTCAAGTCTCGGGCAGTTCGTAGAAAGTTCGGAGGCAGCACTGAAACCAATTGAATATTTAAAGAATTTATAAAGAAGTAGCAGAGCTGCTAACAAGAGTTGTGGCTTTTACTTTTGACAAAGATTTTAATAGCCGTTGAAACTACTCCTAAGTCTGTTGACAATTTGAGAACATAAGCCCAGTTTCAGGAATTCTGCAATAAAGTACTTAATTTTGAGGCTTAGGTAGTGGTTGGGTCCTGTAATTTGCTATTTATTTGTCCAAAATGTTACTTTTTCCGATGACCGGAAAACATTTTTCTCTACTTATAATAATATAAATTTTCTTTTTGATTCAAAACCACGACCAAAAATATTCAACTATTGAAACTTCTATATTTTTTGTCCAATGAAGGACAATATATAGTAGTTACAAAATGACATCGCATCAGTTACTAAGTTTTAAAGACTTGTCAAGAAACAACACACTTCATTTAAGCCCTCGTCATCCCATTAAACCGTATTCCATTGCAAAAGATCATGGACATAAGCGAAGGTATGCAAAGACTTTTTGAAACATAAGACTCTTTGGGTAAAGAAAGTTTTAAAGTGATCTCAACAATGTGCACTGCGACAGCGCGAATTATAGAGTTTTCCCTTCCAAAATGGAGTAGAAGGGATCGAGAGAAGCTTTAGTACAAGTGAAAGATGACTTCAACCAACTTGACGCGTGCAACTGAAGGAATTTAGTCAAAGACCGCGCTAAACGAAGGGCCATATTGGTTGAGACCTTGTACCAGATTGGGACTGTAAGTTTTAAGAGGTTGCCAGAAAATCTCCAAGAAATGCGAGTGTCAAAAGTTTTAAATTTCGACGGCGATATTTTTCAAATATTTTTCTGCGCGGTTATTCCAAGTGAAAAGGTTATCCAATTTATAAGCCTTCTCCATAATTTTCATACCAGGATGTATCAAGTATAAAAACAGGGGGAACACTATATCCATACGATTAAAATCATGAATACGTATTTAGCACAGGAATTAATGCCTTTTGGTTCGTTTACTGTTCGAAGAAATAGGTACTTATCCCAATATGCGGAAATCTCGTCAAAACCGCAAATCAATAAAACCCCACTCTCGTAGGCTACTGAAATTACTGAGCTGTTGCCACTTGATCTGGATCGAGAGTAAGAACAAACATCAGCCCAAGTAAACATACCCTTCCATTAAAACTTTCCACACACGTTTGAAAAGTGATGGCTGTTAATGATGAGTATATTCCGGGAATCGGCATACAAATCTGTATAAATTATTGACAATAAGTGTCTCTTCACATTCTCGGACAAAAGCCTTCCAAACAACGTTTTTTACCCGACTGGTTTTCTTCAAAAATCCCGTCGATTAAAGTTGAGACCGATTGACGATTAAATACCCAGTGCAACTTCAATGTATCGACATGAAAATTGATGACTTCGGAAAACACTTCTCTCAACTTTTATCCAAAGCTAGAGAAATAAAAAAAAAAAAACAAACGTCCAACCCGATGGTAAGCCCATCTAATCCCAGAGATACTTCATCCAAACAGAACAGAAAAGAAAATCCCAGCATCGCTTTATGTAACAAACACAACGCAACAAAAATACTCGGTCTACTCAGATACTTACGTCAGGATAAGACAATGAAATTATCCAATTATAGCATTTCCTGCCAGGGGAGGCGGGATGAACGAGCAAGCGGCTTCTTTGTTACTGTAATCCCGTCTCAAGGAGTGACATACCAATTGTCAAACTCAACCCGAATAATCTTGGACACTGGAACGATGCACTGCACACGTAAAAAAATAGGGGATGCAAACTCAAACTCACGAGCCACTCAAACGGAAATGCACAATTATCTAACGCGGCACATTAACTGCTATATTCATCGCAGTTATCTGTAATCGTTATCGCAAAAAGACAGTTTGCTCACTCGTATAGCTCACTTTACCCGATTCACCGCCGACGAAAATCCACAATAGAGTAAGGCCCGATTTATGTCCTCCACAGAAACTGCAGGTGAACGTGCACATGCGAGTAATAGGATGACAATTTATCTTCTGTAGAGTGTCTGCAAGTTATTCTCGAAAACAACCTACTGACACGATTCCAGAACGCACTGTGTGCAACCCTGTGAATCTCGGTTCGATAATGCGGCGGAGATAATGGTGCAAGACCGCGCCGGAGAGTAATCAAATTGCAGCGGTGATAGAAGATAGACTCGACTCTATCTGTCCGTAGAGTGAGTGAGTGCGCGTGGGAGGCCGAGAAGGAATGGAGCAGTCTTACCAGACAGAATGGCACGCTGAAATGAACTGAGCCCACGTTATGAGAGTGAAATCGGCAGAAGCGAAACCACCCGGCGCGTGATACTTTCCGAACTATTTACTGAACATGAACGGCAATAAGCGGCAGAGTCGCAACAGTGGAGCATGCTGAGAACCGAAAAACAAAAATGTTCTCACAGACACAAGCGAAAGCATGGGGGAGCCATCTGTGGGGACTTTGCCGAGTGGAAATTCTATACTCAATTGAGTTGGTGCGATGTGGGTGCTGGCGCTGGGTGCTGTGTGGGGCTGTTGATGTTTGAAAAAGTGGCTTCACTATTCCAATTTCGGTCTACTGTCAGTCAGATGATGCGTCTTTATTTGTCGCTCAAAGTGTGTAGCGGTATTTTGCACAACTGCACAGGTGTTTTAGTATTGAGCTGTTTTTTTTTTTTGAGAGAGAACTCTATTGTACTGTGTTCCCGGGCGCATGTCAACATTGAGTGTTGCCAACACTCGGCACTGAGTTTGTTTATGCCGAGAGCAAGAGACAGGCTGCGAAGTGTGAGATATTGGCTGTTTTGGTTGCAAGTGAAACCAGTAGTTTCAAGTCTTCTTTATCCGAAAATGAACCATGAAAATATAAGAGTGATGGTCTCTCAGTGACCAGTTTGACTGGGCAAAAAGATGCCCTCACAGCGATACTCTGCTTGTTTTTTTTTTCTACACATGAATCCCTTTTAGAGAGTGGGAATTCCCTGAGTGGGGGATTTCCTAAGTGAGCCCATCAAAAGCTTGAATTTATGAATGAAGTACTTGTGCTATCTGAATTCCCTTGGGCCCACTCATTGTTGGATACAGCTGATACTTTCAGTTGGGTATTTATAAACTTTCTTGATGAGTGATGGTTTGCATTTATTTATTTTTCAACTGGTCTCTGCAAGGCACTAAATATTTAGAAATAATTAAAAGTATTAGCTGACCTGCTGCTACTGGATGGTAAATAAAATGGTGAAAAACGACTGACACGGAGCTCGCAACTAAATCCTATTACTAAGTTTAACTATCCAACAATTTTGAAAGTAACTACAGTGAACAACATCAGACTGTTTGTTTTTTCTTAAAAGTTTTTTCTGTTGTCATAAATATTGTCTGAAATAATTCACAAGTGAACGGATTACAACTATGCATTAGCAAATTGGTAAATGTAACTCCTCAGTCAGTTTTTCTATTAAAAAAACGCCGAAATTTGAGCGCAATATGTCAAATGACCTGGCACACTGCCGAAAGGTCATTAATGGAGCTTACACAAGATTATGGACAAATGGAAAAGGCCTCGTATTAATTATGTAGAATTTGACAGCTAGCAATCTAGAACTGTTCATGAAATTTGTAACAGAAAACAAATTATTGCATCCAAAATTTAACTTATTGCGAGAATTTCGAAAATGAATAGGAAACAACGTTTTTTGCTGTCGAGACATAAATTTTGACAAAACTCATCGCATGACGTTTAAACGTCTAGTGTAGAGGATTTTGTGAACAACTTAGTTTGGCTTTACTTACTGCCTTTTCTACACCCATTGACCCTGACTAAAATTCAAGTCTTTAGACCAGCTCTTGTAAGCTGATTGATGAAATGTAAAAGCGCACGAATATATGACAGATTTTCATCAGCCTGATACATGACATTTAATTAATTACATACAAGCAGACAAAAAGCGACGTTTACAAAAGCGCTTCGGAAGATAAATGTGTACAAAACGAAAGAGTAAGGCGTAGCGAAAAAAATCGAGAGCTGTAGAATTAATTTCGTTTAAATTTCTTGAATGAAGTGATGATGAGAACAGCTGAGAGCAATAAATTTATTCTGTAAATTAAACCAACCTCTGTATAAAAGTACACGCTGCCAATTACATTTTAATTTTCTGTATTGAATTGAATTGATGAAAAGTATGTTGAAAATTTAATATCCAACTAGGATTGATGGTTGCAATCCAAATTCTGCAGCAAAACCGAACCCAACAAGGAATACATTCGCGAATAAACTGGGCCTTCTTATAAAAGGTCTTTCAATAGCGATTTGACAACTTTAAGCTTTCAATGTGAAAGTATTCTTAAACCGATTACCGTACTGTCAATGTCAAAATATTCAGTAAATTCAACATTTTCATCATGGTGAAGTACACGAAAGAACAACGTTTACAAATAAATAAAATTTACTACCGGAATTCGGAGTCGGAGTCGCAACTTCAAGAGCGCTAATGCCAATTTTCGGCCGCAATTCTCATCCCAGTAGACAAGCAATTTACAGTCTAGTGAAAAATTTGAATCAGAATATTCGCTGCTTGATGGTGCTGTGCCAATGAGCCTACGTTTGAGAATATTGGTCGCAAACGAGCAAAATCAGTCAATTTCGAGGCGTTCTCAAGAAATGGGCCTCATAATGGCGCATTTTGCTCAAGGATCTTAGATCAATCAAGAATTAAAGCCAATTGATTATATGAGCCACTTAATTTGTCAAATTGGAAGAAAATGAAGAATTTCATCGCAAAATCAAAATCATCGCAGCGATGTAGCGCAATTTTGGCAAAGCCGTGTCATAAGCAAAATATTCGGTGAGAACCCTCATGCGCTCTATGAAACAGCACTTCACCCATGACACTGTTTGTGTTTGGTGCGGTTTTCATGCCGGTGTCGTCGTTGGGACATTTTGTTCGCCCATGGAAATGACCGTCACGTTACGGTAAATGTGTATTCGCTAGAGAGACATGTTGGAACGTTATTTCTTTGAGCAATTGCTTGAATTGGCCATCAGTGATATGTGGTTCCAAGAAGACGGTGCCACAAGCCATCACATAGGAGTATTTGCATGAAAAACCTGGCCAAAACTAATTTTCGTTACCTTTGTTACTTTTTCAACTTAAAATTAATATTTATTAAATAAAATACAGTTTCTAATTGATTTGTATTAATTTTGGCATACATTTTTGAAAAAAGACCGCTTTTTTTCTATTTGATTTTTCTTTTATTATTCAAACACTAATCGCTAGATTTTTATCATTCTGGAGCCTCTGGAAGAAGCATTTCTAACGCTTCTTTTGAAAATGGAATTCTTATTTTCGGATGCGTCTTTCTAAGAGAAGTGATTAGAGGATCAGAGCTGAGCAACAATCGATTTAGGACGTCTTTGTTACAATCTCTCGTTGGGAATTTTCTAGCATAATTAAGATGATATGATCTGAAAGTTTTATACAGGGTGGCGCACGAATCGTGCTACAAAAATAAAACGTAATAACTTTTTTTCTGTGTGAGTAATCGGCTTATTTTTTTTTTTATTTTGTAGGTTACTATTTAGATTTATAAAAATGGATGCTTGGGATACGGAGAAAAGAATTTGGATAGTTCAACGGTACCATGCTTTGCAGTCCGTCATTTTCGTCCAAAGGGAATTTAGGCGGGAGTTTGGCGGTAATCCCCCGAGTAGATGGACCATTATGAGGTTTGTAAACATGTTTGCCGAATCTGGAAGCATCGCACGAAGGCCGTACCATCGAGATGCCAATGTTCGGGTTCAGGATACAATCGCAGCAGTAGCATCTGCAATACAGGCCAATCCGAGCGTTTCGACCCGAAACTTATCGGGCCAAATTGGAGTTAGTAGACGGTCATTACAACGGATACTTCATGACGATTTAAACTTGTTTCCGTACAAAGTCCAAAATACTAGCAAGTTAAACCCTCAGGATTTGCCTGTTCGCCTGGAATTTTGCCAAAAAATGATATCAATGTCCGAAGAAGACAACACATTGATCAATTGTTTGTTCATGTCTGATGAGGCCCATTTTGATCTTAACGGCAATGTAAACAAGCAAAATTGCCATATATGGAAAGAGTCTAATCCAGAAATGCTCCATGAGACGGAACTGCACCCAGAACGAGGCACTGTGTGGTGCGCAGTTTCATCAAGGTGTATTGTCGGGCCGTACTTCTTTGAAGAAAACGGTGTAACCGTTACTGTCAATGGGGACCGTTATTTAAAGATGTTGAAGGAGTTTTTTTACCCAGAACTGCGCCGAAGACGTATACCATTCAACAGCGTTTGGTTTCAGCAAGATGGAGCAACTGCACATATAGCCAGACCAGTTATGGCGGAGCTAAACAAAAAATTCGCAAACAAATTAATTTCTAGGAACTCCACTCTTCGCTGGTCCCCAAGGTCACCTGACCTGACTGCACCAGACTTCTTTTTATGGGGTTATGTCAAGCAAGAGGTGTATAAAACGAAGCCCAGGAATTTAACTGAATTAAAGCAGTCCATAACGACAATAATTTAGGCGATCCCAACTTCAACTCTGCAGGCCGCAATGAATAGTTTTTTGATCAGGTGCCGCATATGCGTGGGAGAGCGTGGAGGTCATTTGCGATCTATAATCTTTAAAAACAACTAACTATTTAAAATAAAATCTAATTTTCTAACCAATAAAAAAAAAATAAATGAAATACATCGATTAAAAAAAAGTTATTTGAATCTCTTATTGTAGCACAATTGGTGCGCCACCCTGTATATGAATATATTTGTTGAATGTAGTTTTATTTTATTTCGCTGACCTAAAGTGTTTGTTCCTGGCTTCTTCCGATAGTTGACCAATTGGAAGAAGGGCATTTTCTATAATTATAGACCATCGGATGCTATGGATATAACTCGACATAAAGTCTGGCTGTATCCATTGCATAAACATCAAACGTTTCGCAGTCAATTTTGTAGCCACTTGAAATTGCTTCTAAAATGATTTTAAATCGAAAAATCAAGTTAAAATCAATCCCTGTGACTTCAGCGGCAATTTCAGGGTTATCAAAAGATCTTCGACTTGTATTCCCATCATTTGTATTGCTGAAACCTGCTCGTGGTAGATCCACAATGAGAACAAGCTTGTTTCTAAATTCCCGTCGAATTTGAATTTTTCTTATTTTACATACTTCTTTCTCGTCTTGGGATCTAATCTGCCATTTTTTTACTGGAAGTTTGTAAGCGACATGCAGAAGACTCTCAAAAAGTCTGATTCTTGCATGTAGTACTGATAAACCAAATTTCATGGAGTTTTCATTGATTTCGTTTGTCGGTGTAGTTAATTTGTTAACATTTCTGTGTTGATGTAGTTTCAGTTATTGCATTGCATATTTTTCCATCGACCATGGTAAAAAGCAATGTATGCTTCACTTTAATGGTCGAACTTATTGCAGTCTCATTAAGTGAATCAATTTTTGACTGGATGTAGTTGATTTCGCTTTTAGTTATGTCCGCGCTTTCTTTAACGAAGTTAATTCTTATTGGCCGGCAAAATCGGGGAGAAGATGGAGTTGGGTTTTGCCAGATGGTTTTTGAACCACTAACTAAACGCAACGAAACAAGCGAACTTTGAAATATAAACGCATCTGACTCGGAGCTGTTTTCGAATCTCTGTTTGTATTGCGTTTGCTGGGATCCGTTACAACCCCATTTTGTAATTAGCTCAAGAGATGCACATTCATTTTCAGTATGACTGCTTACAACTTCCTGCATTTACATTAGTAGTCGAGTTGCAGTGTGATCCAACAAATCCTGCAGATTTATTTCAGCCGATGTTTTCGTCACAGTATATGATTCTTCTATTGGATAGCTTTTTAGCTTTTTGAAGCATACCGTAACACGGAAAAAAATCTTTATTCATTGCGGCCACAATTTCATATTGGTTTCGCGATAGTCCGGCTTCAATGAACATAGAAAGAGCCTTTTGTATCGACAATTTTTCTTTTTTATCCGTAAGGCTATTAGAATATGCTTCTTTGTACTTTTGCGCTCTTCCAGGAGATATAAGGATTTCTGTAAATACTTTTGAAGCAACAGGCTTACCGATTTCTCTTAACTTCATCTGAGTTGCAAAAGTTAGTTCCTCAGTTTGAACTGTTTCTCGAATATATTCAGTTCTTCTTCTTTTAGTCCTTTCACTCGATTCTTCAAATGACTTTGCGGGTCGCCCTGCTGATCTGACACTCATAACTGGAAGTGTGAAAGTCCCTTCAAGCCACTCTTTGTTTCTCTCTACAAACAAATCCTTTCTTCTGCTAGAGGCTAACCATCTTTGCTTCAAATCGAAAACAATTTTAGAAACACTTGATTTATAAGTTCGAAGGTTTTCTTTTGAACAAGACATATCTAACAAAAACTGTTTTAAATAATTTAATTTTTGGTTCATATCGACCTCTCCACTTTCTTCCATAATATTAAATAAATATTTTTTAGTCACAACTCTCGAACCAGATGATCCTAATGCGATGTATTAAGAATTGAACTTAAAAATGCTTACTTTTACACAAAAAAAAAAAAAACATTCACGATACGAACACAATAAAAGCATGAGTTGACCGCCTCCCAGCCCCAACCCCTAACACACCTTTTTTTGCTGCACTTAAAATATATCCCAGTGTATGTTTTTATTCCGAAAACAATAAAAAATGAAAACAGAATAGTAACATTGCAATAACTAATCACTAAAACCAGTGTATGGCGTATGAGTGTTTTTTTTTTCACACGAAATCGAAAAACTAAAACGTTCATAAAATATCGGGTAGCAGCTAGTTGCAGCCAAATCTTTTTGCATTAAAATGACAAATATTCAATCTCACTTATTAAGTGCAAACAATCACAGAATAACACGGTTATACTATGTTATTAAAACTTAAAAAAATTTAAAGAAATACGACATCTTTTTGCTGTATAGCGTTTCAACCCGTATTGAAACACGATTTCCAAAAATGCATTTAATAAGTCAATACATACCAACAGTAGAACTCTCCATTAAAAAAAATTAAGATTGATATCACAACATCTTGAAATCACTTACAGAGGAAGACTAACGAAATTGCATACATGCAAAGAAA
Source organism: Cheilosia vulpina (assembly GCA_916610125.1). Lineage (NCBI taxonomy): Eukaryota > Metazoa > Arthropoda > Insecta > Diptera > Syrphidae > Cheilosia > Cheilosia vulpina. The sequence goes on along the minus strand of OU744280.1, from coordinate 3,677,869 downwards.
ATGCAAGAAATCCAAACCGTTAACTTTGAACTCAGTTTATCACAACACACGATGAAGAAGAAAAAAAAATCTGCAGCGCGTTGACCCATGTATATTTAGGTTACGGTATAGCAAACTTTTACTTCTTGATTTTACTTTTTAGTAAATTGAATTTTGACCAGCTTTTCGGTGCGAATACCCCTATGTGGCGGGTGCAAAAATCGAGTTATTGAAGTCTCAGTTCGCTGAACGTGTTATCTCGAAAACCGCACCAGTCTATTGGCCGCCGTGATCGTGTGATTTAAGGCCTCTGGACTTTTTTTTATGGGGCCACATTAAATCATTGGTCTATGCCAACAAGCCGGCGACGTTAGAGAAGCTCAGAGCCAATATTGAATGAGAAATAGCGGACATATCGGTCGAATTGTGCGGCCGAGTCATCGAAAATTGGGTTCAACGTATCGACCGGTGCATACGTTCCCGTGGTGGACAAATGAACGAAGTCATTCATAAATGTGTTGATAGCCCCCCCTCTTCATGCCAGTAACATTTATTTTGAGATATCTCAAGTAGTTTGCACTTCATTTAAAGAAGAAATTGTCAAGTCCTTAATGAAAGACCCTTTATTTTCGACAGATATCTGGTTTTCTGAACATTCCCCATTTACTTGATGCTTTCAAAGCGAGAACTGTCTTCTAGTTTAAAATGACTGATTTGTGTTTTTTTTAAGTCATTTGATAAGGTTTTTTGAAGTCAAGAGTTTATTTCAACAAGCCCCGGACGCTTAAAGGCCGAAAGAATATATCTCTGAAGCATGCGAGGACCTATCGCCGGAAGTTGTGGAAAGATACAATAAATCGGGCCCGAATTCTTATCCGAAATCATTTTCTTGACTTAATTGAAAATTTTAACACATTTCCAAATTTTAACATAATTTTCAAAAGTTGTTCATTCATAAAACAAAATGACAGCCAAAGAACATTGGGTGACAACTTTGCATTTTTGACAGAAACTCTTATACCTACAGTTATTTTTCTAATTGCATCAAAGATTAAACATAGTCCACCTGTAAAATATGCGCAAAAAGTCCGCTCTTAAATTCCCTTTCCAAAGTGGACAATTTTTGTGTAGTAAAATGCCAATAAGTAGATTAAAAAAGTACAGCGACAACCACTTTCCAACAACACTTAAGAACAAATAATTGCTTCCCTCGCAAGCTGTCACTTCTTAATCTCTTTCAAAACATCATAAGGTCAGCGGTTTTTGGGCAGAGTAACAACCGCCCAAGTATCTCTGTCTACTATTTGTTTTTAGACCCTTTCCCATAAATTGTTGTCTATGCATTTTTCAGAAAGGGAAACCCCCAAAAATAACGCAAATATTTACTCCGCAGAGGAATCTCTGTAAACAACTTCATACACGCCGTAACCCCAAAAAGACTTTGGCCATTCAAAATACGAGTTTGTGTGCGGAAATTTAATGTCTCCTATAAGAGGAATTTATTGGCTAAAAGTAGAAACACTCACCATTACTTGGTAGTGGGGGGGGGGGGGTTACATAAAAATGTTTTCCTATTTCGCAAACACCTGCGCGATTCGTACTACAGTTTGCCACGTGTGTAAACAGAAACTGAAGTGTTGTCTTGTAGTGTTCGTGTAATCGTGCAGAATGGGTATTATCGTTTTTTACGTGCACAAGTTTTTGTGTCTATTAATCATACGCGTGTCGACCTTCAAACTGGCAGTGAATTATATACGACGAAAAAGTGTGCACCCGAAAAGCAAGCCGCATTGGGTAGAAGTTTTTTAAGTAATGTGGGGCTTAAGCAACAAGTTTGTATCAAAGAAATTGGTTTGAAAAACAACTTACGGCAATGTAACACAGCTGAATGCCACATTATATAAGTTGGCAAAAGTATGCAATGAAAATTTTAAATCAACCTTCTACCGCCATGTTGGATATGGCGTTTACAAAACAAAAAAAAAGCCTTGTAGTATGCAATGAAATTTTTAAATTTTTTTAATGAATGCTTTCAAAATCGATATTTTAATTTAAAGTTCACAATGAACAGTATAGGAACAAGCCTACGATTTCACATTTACAATCTTAAGTGATATTCACTTTTGAAAGAAAAATTCAACAGTACTGGTAGTCCTTTGGAAAGTCCATGTAAGCACCAGCATTTTCAACCATTTGCTGCTGCTGCTGGTAGATGTGATAGTTGTTCCAAATTTGCTGCTGCTCTTGCATTGCTGACTGCTGAATGGCCATCATTTCTTCCGGTGTCGGGAAGTACATGGCGTAGGGTGTACCCGGCATCTGCGGGTGATAGTGATGATGGTGATGCTGGTATGGATACTGGCTGCCAGCATTGGGATCTCCTCTTCTGAGACGACCTGTGGTCGCTCCAATGGTGACATCTTCGGCAGATGGGTCCAGGGTCCAGTAGTGACCCCTGCCGGGATCATCCATTGGGCGGGGTACTTTGACAAAACACTGATTGATGCTCAAGTTGTGACGGATCGAGTTCTGCCAGGTGGTCTTGTTTTTCTGATAGAACGGAAACTTTTCCGCAATCCATGCGCAAATCTCGTTCAGCGTAAGAAGTCTCTTGGGACTATTGCGAATGGCCATCACAATTAGGGCACTGTAGGTGTATGGTGGCCTATGGTCAGGATCTTCTTCACTTCTGGTGTTGCTGGTGCAATGCTCCTCATTTTGCTGCTGCTGCGTTGGTTTTTCTTCGTCGCTGTTGCTTCCACTGCTGGAGCTGTCCGAAAGGATGGACCTTATCGAAAATTTGGATTCGAATACCGGAGCCATTTATAGTGAAATATATATCGGAGTGCTTCCAGCGTGAGCTAAGATATGTTCAGCTTGAAGTCAGGACAAGAATGCGACTGTTTGACAGTAGTCGCTGAGTTTTTATACTGCTGCTTTAATCCGCTTAAGCCGCATTTCCGGAAATCAACTTAGAATATTGGAAAACCAAAATCATAAGCCAAATACTTACCGCGATATGCGTGCATGATGGAACAAGTGGATTAAGTATCATAACTGCAACAATTCGGCAAGAAATATGGACATAGAGAGCAGGTACAGGACGACAACATTTCGCTGGCCATTGATCCCGCATGTGAGGCAAATGTTGACCGATTTTAATCCCCTGCAAGAGAAGGATTTCTAAATGAATACAGATTTGAAGGTTAATGTGTAATTTATATTGGTCGTAGTGTTGCGAGGGTTATCCTCAACTAATTCATAGATTTTATGCTTCTGGTGGTTTTTGCGTTCACGTTGACTAAACAAAACTCTTCGAAAAATCAAGACTCATTAATGTTTATCAATGTTTAAGCTATGCAACTGCTTAAATTATTCATGATCTTTGAAACCAACTACCAAAATCCTTTATTGTACTACCCACTTGCAGTTGAGTTGATCAGTTAAGCACTATCTGCTCCAAAGCGACTTAAAAACACCTCTTGACAACGCATGTTCTTGCCGAGGTCCGGTGTATATTTAAAATAGTTAAAGGAGCTTCCTCTAAATTGCAGCAGATTCATCAGGACGTACAATTTGACTATCGCCATGAACTGTCTACCATATGCGACTTATCTTACTTACTTACTTAAGGTGGCGCTACAGTCCGGGGTGGACCTGGACCTCAACCAACAAGCGTCTCCAGCCAGCACGATCTTTGACCAGCTGTCTCCAGTTTCGCACGCTAAGTTGGTTAAGGTCCCCTTCCACTTGCGCGCGCCACCTGAGTCGCGGTCTTCCCCTACTGCGCCGTCCCTCGGGTGTGGATTCGAAGATCTTCCGGGTCGGAGCATTGACGTCCATTCGCTCTACATGACCCAGCCACCTCAGTCGTTGGATCTTCACTCTTCTGGCCAGGTCGATGTCGCTGTACAGCCCGTACAGTTCGTCGTTGTATCTGCTCCTCCATTCACCCTCTATGCAGACGGGACCGAAAATTACTCGAAGAATTTTTCTCTCGAAACAACCGAGAGTTACCTCATCCGCTTTTGATAGCGTCCATGCCTCTGCGCCATATAGCAGAACTGGGATGATAAGGGTCTTATAAAGGGTCACTCTAGTTGTTCGGGAGAGGGCTTTGCTACTCAATTGCCTTCTTAGCCCAAAGAAACAGCGATTGGCAAGAGTAATTCTACGTTTAACCTCAGCGCTGGTGTCGTTGTCTGAGTTCATAGCGGAGCCTAGGTAGACAAAGTCCTTAACCATCTCAAAGTTATATCTGTCTATTGCGACGTTCTGTCCGAGCCGTCGGTGTTGGGTGTCCTTTTTAGTTGACAGCATATACTTCGTCTTGCCTTCATTAACCGCCAAACCCATCTTCGCCGCCTCAGTCTCAATACTCACAAACGCGCCATTAACATCACGCTGCGTTCTGCCAATTATGTCAATGTCATCGGCGTATGCGAGTAATTGGACGGACTTTTGAAAGATAGTGCCTCTGGTGTTGGCGTTTGAGTTTTGCACTATTCTTTCAAGAACGATGTTGAAGAAGTCACATGACAGCGCATCGCCTTGTCTAAATCCTTTTTTGACATCGAAGGTCTCGGTAAGTTCTTTACCGACCTTGATGGAGCAGCGTGCATTCTCCATCGTCATCCTGCACAAACGGACAAGTTTGGCAGGGATGCCAAAACTAGACATTGCTCTGTATAGTTCGTCCCTATAAATGCTGTCATAGGCGGCCTTATCGATTTGAAGTTCCTGGGTTTTCTCCAAGATCTGCCGCAGTGTGAATATTTGGTCTATGGTGGACTTTCCTGGCCTGAAGCCACACTGATATGGACCAATCAGGTTGTTTACGAAAGGCTTCAGGCGTTCACACAAAACGGCAGATAAGATCTTGTAGGCAATGTTTAGAAGACTGATACCTCTGTAATTGGCGCAGTTCAGAGGGTCTCCTTTCTTGAGGATCGGGCAAACAATGCTGAGGTTCCATTCATCGGGCATACTTTCCTCCAACCATATTTTACAGATGAGTTGGTGCATGCTCCTAACCAAGTCATCGCCTGCCGCTTTGAACAGCTCGGCGGCTAGGCCATCTGCTCCAGCGGCTTTGTTGGACTTCAGTTTAGATATAGCTATCTTAACCTCGTCCAAGTCGGGTGGACGGTATTGTTGATCCTCATCGTCCAGGTTGAACGGTTCATTCTGCCTGACAGCGGAATGTAAGTCGTCATCGCCGTTAAACAGTCTGCAGAAGTAGTTCTTCCATACCCTCAGCATCGACTGCGATTCTACTACGATGTTCCCTTGTTCGTCCTTGCAGGCTTCGGTTCGGGCTCTGTACCTTGGGAGGTTCTTTTTACCCTTTGGTAAAACTTCCGAACCTCATTCCTGCAGTAGCATCTCTCTATTTCCTCGAATGCGACTTATCAGTCGATGAAAGTCCCGACTGAATTTCGTTGGTTTTTTTAAAGCTGGATTATATGTAGTAGTTCTATGCTCAAGGTTGGAGTCTCCAATGGCGACAATTACGCAGTGAGATATGAGATAGAACCCTATTGCGATTGTAGTTCGACAATCGACTTAGTAATTCATTTTTAGTTTGGGTTTTTCTTTTTTTAACATAATCGACAAGTTGACGGAAATGTCAGCAGCATTGCTTTCATTTTCAACTCATTTTTGGCCGTTACAATGATTACTTACTTACTTAACGGGCTCCCGACCCGTGGAGAGTCTCTGCTTGAGACACTGCAGCCTTCCATCCTGAGCACGCTGCTTCCAGTTGTCCAGACCAAGCGCTTTGGCATCCGCTTGGTCTGTGAAACGGAGGTTCGGTCTTCCTTGTCTTCTCGAACCTGGGGGCTGGGATTCGAAGATCCTCTTAGCTGGAGCATTATTGTCCATTCGCTCGATGTGGCCGAGCCAATGTAGTCGACGTATTTTGGCCTTTTGGACTACATCCACATCATGGTACAGCTCATAGAGTTCGCGAAGAAGATACAACCTTCTCCTCCATTCGCCCTCTTCGTACACAGGACCAAAAATCCGCCGAAGAATTTTTCTTTCGAAGGAGCCCATCGGTATCAGCTCTCCCTTTCTGCTTATCGTTCAGCACTCGGCGCCATAAAGCAGAACTGGCAGGATAAGGGTTCTGTAGAGCATACATTTTGTCCTTCGATTTAGGAGTTTTGAACCCAGTTGCTTCGCCAAACCGAAGTAGCAGCGGTTTCCTAGGGCAATTCTTCGCCGGATCTCCACTAGGATGTCATTTGTGGAGTTTATGTTTACTCCGAGGTAGATAAACTCCTTAACTACCTCGAAATTGTTGCTATCAATAGTGACGTTCTGTCCCAGACGGTGGACAGATGCTTGTCTGTTTGTTGATAGCATGTGCTTAGTCTTGTCCTCATTTACTACAAGACCAACGAACTTCGCCTGTTCTTCAATCGCCGTAAAAGCCTCTATCACGGCACGCTGGGAGCGACCGATGATGTCAATATCGTCTGCATACCGCAGTAGCTGGACGGATCTGTTGAAGACAGTGCCTTCCGTGTTAACACCTGCCCTGCGCACTATCTGTTCCAGTACGAGATTGAAGAAGTCCCATGATAGCGCATCCCCTTGCCGAAATCCGGTTCACGTTTGAAATAGTTCGGAGTAGCTACTTCCAAATTGCACGTTGCCTCGCGTGTTTTCGAGTGTCACGCGACACAACTGAATCAGTTTTGCCGGGATTCCGAATTCGGCCATCGCCATATAGAGCTCCTGACGATGTATACTATCATACGCGGCTTTGAAGTCGATGAATAAGTGGTGTGTCTCGACTTGAAATTCGTTGGTCTTATCCAGGATTTGCCTCAGTGTGAAAATTTGGTCTATAGTCGATCTGCCGGGCCTGAAGCCACACTGGTACGTGCCGATTAGTGTGTTGCAAAACGGTTTAAGACGTTCACACAGTACGTTAGATAGGATCTTACATGCGACATTAAGCAGGGATATGCCTCGATAGTTCTTGCAAGACATAGGATCGCCCTTTCTATAGATGGGTCATATGGAGCTGATAGTCCAGTCATCGGGCATGTTTTCTTCTACCCATACTGGGTTGATGATTTGGTGCATTATTTTATTTAAATCCCATGTCCTGATGGCTGACACTGCGACCTGAAAGATCTATTGTATCATGGGGAAAAGTTATTCTAAGAGACGTGTGAGCTCCCTCAATAAGTCCTCAGTAGCAGAGTTCATTAGATCTGCTGGTGTACGAGTCTCTCTATTAAAGACACGTTTTCTTAACCAACGAAAAGCCGGGCTGTCACAGAAGATGTGTTCAGAGTATTCGACATCCTCCAGACAGAATCTACATTCTGTATCCGGACAAAGGTTTATTTTGTTGAGGTGGTATCTTAAGCCATAGTGGCCTGTGAGGAAGCCCACTAGCTTTCTTATGTTATCCTTACTGAGTTTAAGGATTTTCTTGTAGGAGTAGGGCTTGATTAATCGCTTGGATTGTCTTAGACCAGGGACATTTTCCCAGTGGTTAAGACGAAGTTGCTGTTCCCATTCATTAATTAGTCTTAGCGCAGTAGCGCAATTGACTCTGCAGTAAGGTTCCGGTCCATAGAGAACAGTTTCGGATCCAGCCCTGGCAAGCTTGTCAGCAAGTTCGTTGCCGGTAATACCTTGATGACCAGGCTAGGGTTTGTATTTGAGTTCATTGTATCGGACGCTAAGGCTTGTAAAGCTGCCTGACTGTCGGAGAAAATTTGTATGATGGTGCCTTTAATACCTTTACTGTAAATTGTATTAGCGCATATTTCTATTGCATGGATTTCCGCTTGAAAAACCGTGGGACGCATCCCCATGGATATCGAGATTTTGTTGTTGGGACCAAAGACACCAGCTCCAACTCCGGAAACCATTTTCGATCCGTCGATGTACCAAACTAAACTTTTAGGGTCCAGTGTCGGAACCCCATTGGACCAACTAGAACGATCTAGTAATTCTACTTCAATGAATTTCCCAAAACTATACTCCCTAACCATAATGTCAGGTACGGAGCAGAACATATCCAAGTTTGGGATTAGGTTAATTATTTTCAGATGTCCCACATGTTCATCTGATCTAAACTTATATTCGAGGTGCATTTTGATGGCGCATCTAGCAGCCGTCTTCATAATGAAGAATTGCAGGGGTGAGAGCCCAATAATGGCCTCAAGTGCTATTGTTGGGTAAGTGCGCGATTTGCCACCTGTAATGCCAAAACAGGCAATCCGTTGAAGCTTCTGATTTGGTGCATGGGCCCTACCAAAACATCACCACCGTATTTGAAGAGCTCCGCTGGTAAACCATCAGAGCTTTTGTTGCTAAGCCAACTTCTTCTATACTGGGTGGTGGAACTGGTTCTTCATTGACTGGATGTGGGTTCTCTTCTTGCCCTATCATTCTCTCTACATGATGCCCATTTAGCAGCTGATGGAAGTGCTGCTTAAACACATCTACTATTCCCTGCGCTTCGGTGACTAGGTTTCCATCCAGGCCCTCTTCTTTCTACGCAGGATTTTCTTCTCCTCCCTCCTCCTGGCTCGATACTCTTCCCTCGCTGCCCTTGTTTTGCGCTGCAGCGTCTTCATATGTGCATTTTCTGTCACCTTTTTCCGGCGTACGCATTCATCATCACACCACGGGCTCTTTCTCTGGGGTGGCTGGTAACCTAAGGACCACTGGGTGTTGGCATCTGTGGTAGGTGAATGTACTGCGGAGAGTTTATCACTCAGGCGCTCTTTGTAGGCACTGGCTACTCCAGGTGTGCTAAGGCGTCCAACGTCGAATTTCTTCTTCTGGGCGGTACGCAGTTTCTTCTCGTTGGATAGTCGAGCTCTGAACTTAGCCGCAACAAGAAAATGATCAGAGTCGGCATTTGCCATAAAACTCCTTCTTGATAGGGTCTTCAGCCTCGTCGGTAGGGGCGTATGCACATATAAGGGTTATGTTTTGGAAAGGCTTGAAGTTAATAACTTTGGTCCTAAGCCGATTTCCCACGCTAAAATTATTGAAACTCACAACAAACTTACTACAAGATAGGGCAACAAGCCACACAACACGACCAATTATGGCTTTATTGCGTGAAAATATTCCTGGTCGCGTAATTTCAGGTTTTGGTGACGTCAATTGGCCACCAAGATCATGCGATTTGCCACCGTTTGATTTTTTTTCTGTAGGGTTACCCAAAAGACCGTGTCTCCGCGAATACTCCCCGAACTCTAGACGCATTAAAAACCAATATTAGTCAAGTTATGGCCGAGATACCGCCCGCAAGTGGTTAAAAGTTACCTCAAAAGAATCGCATGCTAAGAATCTTCCCATTGGGACGAATCTTATGCCCAGTTCAAACGGCTAATTGAGAATCCCTTTCATGACAGTTCTACTCTTGGATGTTTGTCAGACGTTCGCGATAGGTGGGGCAGTGGAAAAAAGCCTTAAGATGGAATTTGGCTATTTTCGGGAATCGAACCTGGAAACCCGCGCTTAGTAGTCCGACACACCTACCACTAAGGCACTGCGCCTCGCTATATCCAAGAAAAGTATAGACTATGGATAAAAATATTTTTTCGATTGACAACCGGCAATCACAGTGGGGCCATAGTCAAATGTGATGCTTGTACTTGATTTTAATATGACTATGTAACTTTTCAGAAATCACTTTGTGAACATCAGGATATGACTACGAGCTATCGCAAGTCACATTTCAGCATCCCACTCCTGCTTAGTTTGCGACCTACAGCATTAATGGCTACTGAGCGCGGGGTCTCGGGTTCAACAGCCAGAAAAACACAAACTTGTATTTCATTTGGACAAACCGCATAAGAGTCTGTTCATTTTTGTTTTTAATTGTTTGTAGTCACAAATAGGAAAATTGGAGTAGTGAAAATCCAAATCAATCGCAAGAGTTATGGATTATAAAAAAAAACTCAAACAACTTTTTAGAAGCATAGGTAAAATTTTTATTTAATTATTTAGCGACCATTTATCTTTGGTGTGGAGAATCGAAGTGGAGACTAGGAACGCTAAAATTTAGCGCGAGCAGGATACTAAGCTTTAATGTGTAATTTGAGTTGTTTTAATTTTAATATTTTAAATTTTTGCGTTTGATAGGGTAAGGTATTCTCGGAATACGTAACTGCCCCCTCAAGGAATACAAGGGGCATTGCGATGACCACTATAATGGACATTGAAGGTGCCTTCGATAAGCTATGCTTTGAAAGTCTGAAACAAGCCTTGGAAAAACGTAGGGTTAACCCACTGGTGGTAAGATGGGTGGACAATATGTTGAATACAAGAGCGATTAATATTCAGACGGGAACCTCAAAACTCAGAGGAAGGGTTAGCAGAGGTTGCCCACAAGGAGGTGTTCTCTCACCTACACTGTGGAATATCACTGTGGACTCTCTTCTCGACAGCTTGGAGGCGAAGGGGATTCCCACAGTGGGATATGCCGACAACATAGCAATAATGGCCAGAGGCAAGTTCATGGGCGTCACCGCAGATATCATGAGGAACGCACTCAGAGTGGTTGAGCGGTGGTGTCTGGAACAAGGGCTCTCCATTAATGCGGGGAAAACATATCTAATAGTCTTCACTAGGAAGAGGAAAAATCTGGAATTTCGGCCCTTAACACTTTTCGGATCGGAACTAACAATGACTAAGAAGGTTAAGTATCTGGGAGTCTATCTAGATACTGGACTTACTTGGAACTACCATGTTGAGGAGAAGGTCGGGAAGGCAAAAAGGGTACTACATCAGTGCAAACGTGTACGTGGACAGAGGTGGGGACTCTCGCCTAGGTCAGCATACTGGATGTATACGATGATAACTAGACCCATTATCACGTCCGCCTCGGTTATATGGTGGGCGAAAGCCTCTCAGAAAACCATCAGGAAGCACCTGGATAGGGTTCAACGATTAGCATGTATAGGAATTACAGGTGCAATACGTACAACCCCAACATGCGCATTGGAGGTCATCATGGTGATATTAAGAAAATTACTTATTTATTAAGAAAACAGCGGACCGAACGGCACTTCGTTTGCATCGAGATGCGAAATGGCACAATCGTGGTACGATCTATGGACATAGAAGGATACTGGAACTTGTCAAAACCGAGATTAGATCAAAACATGCCTATGGATCGAATAACAAGGATGCGTATTATGGAAAAAAATCCCAAAACTCGTATTGAGAACGGATTACTTCCAGAAAAAAGAAATGGTGAAATAGTGATTTTCACGGATGGATCCATGATGGATGGCGGAGCGGGGGCCGGATCTATTCAGAAGAGCTGGAACTAGCCCGTCACATTAGCCTCGGGAAATACACTTCAGTATACCAGGCTGAGCTGATTGCTTTGCTTCATGCGTTGGACTACTTGCTTGAGTGTCAGGTGGAAGGAAGAAATATCCTTATAGCATTGGACAGGCGCAGATGCATGGAACAAACAAACATCACAACATCATTGGCACTGGAATGTGTACTCAAGCTCAACAAGTGTGCATCTAAAAATGAAGTAACACTGACTTGGGTACGGGGACACATAGGGATCAAAGGCAATGAAAAGGCGAACTCCCAGGGGTCAACTGAAAAGTTGCTGGGACCAGAACCATTCTCTTCAATTGGCAGAGGAATGGTAGAACAACTGATTCACAAATGGATCACGACAGAACACCTGAGAAGGTGGTCAACCGTGGAACAATGTAGACAAGCTAAAATGGCAATAAAGTGGCCGACCTGCTCCACTCAAAGAAGGGTTTGTCTTTGGCTTTGTCTACAGGACATGGTAATTTCGGGTATCACTTAAGGAAAATGGGCCTTATAGGGGATGATACCTGTAGACTATGCCTGGAGGAATCTAAGACAGCGGCACATATACTGTGTCAATGTCCAGCGTTGGCTGGCAGAAGAATGAGGATCTTGGGACATAATTGGGTCGAGACCCAGTCGATGAAACAGATCTCCCATAAACAGATGCTAGCGTTAACACTAGGAATTAAGCCCAGAAAAGAACTTTGGAGAAATTCAGAGAGTCTCTCTGAGTATGATTTACAGGGGTAGAGAGACGAAAAGAGACCCGACAATGGTGGTCTGATTCGAATATCTCTCGAAATCTATATATATATCCCCCCAAGGAATCACTATAGTTACGCAGCTTCACACCACCAGCAGTTTAAGCGTTAACAGAGTACCGCTGAATGCAATCTTGCAATTAACGAGTTTTTCCTAAAGAATTGTAATTTTGTCCTACGAATTTTAAAAGGACGCAATTTCAAATTTAGAAGTAGGGAAATAGTTTTTATCGAATTGTTGCTCGCTTGGCGAGCAATTTTATTTTTATTCCCCATAGAATATTGAACATGCATTTTTTGATGAAGAAATTTCGTTTTAGATCACATAATGTCTAGTTACTCCTTCCCATCAGTCTAAAAGTGTCACCAATTACCCACTCTAGCAAGTCTTTCCAAAATACAATCATGAATGACAGCCACAAATCGGACACAATTATATCCTGTTGTCCTACAACAGTGCATAAGCATAAGCACGTTCCATAAACTACGCCAAGATTTTTGGAATACCCACGTAATGCAATATTGAACCCTGCTTATCTCAAAAGAATGCAAATTCGAGAAAATCCCTCATTCATCTAAATTCCATTCAAAATCACAATGAAAGTTTAAGTTTCATTGATGAAGTGGTTTGCCTCGACCCATTTACCTGCTTATGCTGGCTTAGGGAATTCCTAAACAAACATCATTAAAACTCGCGCACTAATTCTTTTGCTGCACTATTATTGTAGCAGCTTCATTTATGGTCAAATTGAAACCATTTAGGGTAGCTACCGGTTCGGTTAAATTTACGCAAAATTTTATTGCGAATATTGCATCTCACGTACTAACCGCCATAAAATTTGGCAATTTAAGTGTGGAAATCCGGGATTATGTCTCTTCCATTCAGTTGTCCTTGCCCGCAAGTTGTTAATGAGAGTGGTTTTTACGTTCTCAAAAAAGATTGTTCGTGAGCCTTTCAAACTCTTCATGAATGTAAATATCTGAAGGAGTAGTTGCAATGATAAATGTTTTCACTTGTATATTTGATGCCATGTATTTGGTATATAGAACAAATGGATTTTATTAACTCATACTGTAGTTAAACAAAATATTCATGGCTTGCGATATGCCGAGGGGCATCATAACGAAATTTGGGGATAACTTTAGGCCTGTTTTTTTGAGATTCGTTCTCAGCAAAGCAAAGTGAAGTAGGATTTTCAGCATACAATTTACAATAACTACTGCGAGTCTCGAAGTGTCAAGTAGAGCGTAGTTGTTGTAATTGCGTGCGGAAAATCCTACTTAACTTGGCTTTGCTGAGAACGAAGCTCAAAAAATGGCTAATTTGCCATGTTTTGAAACTGATCAACTTTTAAATTATTTGAGGACTATAAACAAGTGATTAACATTCTTTATTGAAATTGTCAAAAATAGATATAATCATTTGTAATCTTCACCATAAAATGGCATTGGCTGCTACAACTACAAATGATGCGGTTCAGTAAAGTGGGGCTTAACAGGGTTTCCTCTGCACTCATGATTTCTACTGGGAAAATATTCACGAGCTCCAATTGAAGTGTTATTGAGAGCACAACAATTGTGTTTGCAAACACTTTGACAACATATATGCAGTCAACAAGAAGGGACACAGCATCAACGAATCGGACAGAAAGTCACGACAGACTGCAATATCTTTAAGGTAGTAAGAGACTTTGGGCCTAACCAAAAAAACGATTTCAATTTCGACTCTAAATTTTAGTAGTTCCTTATAAATGTCGCAATTGTGAGTAAATTTTACAATTTCGATTGATTTTGTGAGTGTCGTGCGAGAATACGAAAACTTCACAAAATAAATTTTCCTTCACCTTGTAAATGGGTTGCGACTTGTGGGGAATCAGTGAGGTTTGTCAGAATCAGGCTGTAAAATTTGTTATTACTACCGGGCTATGTCAACCTCGCTATTAACTCTGAAAATGACATCACAGTAGAGTTACACATTTCAACCGCTGGCTGTTGCTTTGGCCGATGAAGGCAATTGATCAGGAAGGCCTTGTCGAGAAATACTTGGGAGACTCTATATAAGAGCCTCAGGTGCAATAGGCTCCTTTAAGAAGCCGCAGTGCCAGAGCTCTCCTTGAAAGCTCTCCCACTCTTCTATCTCATCATCGCAGTCCTGCTTTATGGTGCAGAAGAATGAAAGTTATCATAGGTGGATGAAGATTTCCTTGCTCGATTCAAGCGCAAAATTCTTGGAGTGATTTTCGGTCCCGTTTGGATTGACGGGATTAATGGAAGGAGATTTAACAGCGAACTCTACATCGACTTGGTCAGAAAAGTACGCATCAGTCGTCTAAGGTGACTGGGACATTTAGAGCGAATGGATTCCAATTCTTCAGTCCGAGGAGTCTTTGATTGGAACAGCAATGAGACAATGCGACGAGACGAGGAAGACGTCGCCTTGGGTGGCACGCGGAATTGCAAAGGAGACCGCCCTAACTGAAAAGGCTTATAGGTTAAGGCCCACTCCGGACACTTTGGCTAATTCAAACACATTGGGTCTTCAATATTTTCATTTTTCAATATTTTGACATTTGATATATGCCACTCAATCTTGGTATACCTTTCATGTAGTAAGATTTGACTCCTGGTCTTCTGTTCCTTTTTTTCTTTTTGCTAACACACGCCGTTCTGAAAGCAATTGATTGCAGAAAATGTGAATTAAATATAGGCGCTCCTGCAAACAAACAACGACAAGCAAACTAAAATTAAAAAAAAAGGATGGTAAACAAACCACATAGCATACGAATAAATTCGACACCACAATGACAGGATTTCCTGATCCCAGTCACATGACTCGGCCACCCGCAATGATGAAACTGAAAACCTCTGGTTATGAGGCTCATTAGCCACAACAAACAGTCATGTCATGAGCATTTATGCGAACCCCTCTTAAACTGGTCCAAGTCAATCTTGGGTGAAATGAAATAGAATTTCATTAAAATCATAAAGTTCATGTTGAAATTCAACTCACAAGCTGCAAACCTTATTCTGTTTTGAAGGCGATAACCTCCTTTCTAATCCGCCCTCACCAGATAAGGAGTAGTATGCCCTTTTTCAGGAATACATTTCCAACAGATTGGGTGGCTTGCCACGTAATACTTTCGTAAAATGTTAGTCATAGGCTCTATACCTTTTTTTCAATAAGCCTAACCGCTTATGGTATGGGACGAAAATCTACCTTTTAGCTTTTCATGACACACAAAAAGGAAAATGGAAACACAAACAAACAACATTACTTCCGGAGCTTATGTGGTCCAGCAGTTTCTCTGGTTAAATGGAAATTGTGGGTAATTACCTAATACCATACCCCCCCCCCATTTATCTCTACCGTAGGGGATTTATTTAATGTGAATGAATTGCGTAAACGTAGCTATTGACTTGGGCCTTTTTTTCTAATGCACGACCGATGCGTGTAGGTGAGATTGTAAAGAAAATGTTTCCATCTCGCTGGGGATTTGATTCTTGCCGTTGGTTTCGGTTTCACCTTTCGTTGAATCGATATTAGCCTGGCGAGGAAAATTCAATATCTGGGAATAGGTCGAATGTTGATGCTTCCTTTCTATACTATTCTATATGGACGTTACCGTATTGTGGCCGTGCTCTTGTTGGGCGTCATTAATCTTCCATCAGAATGGGGATGGTGTGTCATACGTGGGGACTTACTAGCTATTGCGAGGGAGGGTTGGCGCACGAAAGTTTATAACCGAGGACTATTAATTATCCAGGCAGAGTCAGTGTCCATTTTCAGGGGAATTTAATTAAGTATTATTAGGTGGGAATCGCGTAATGGGAGCCGAGTTTAGGCTTTTTGGGTTTATCTTTCGTATTTTCGTCATTTTAGGAATTACATGATTGCCATCCCTGCAATCGATGTAATGCAGCTTCCATAATAATGCAAGATTCTTGGTTACTCATTTGGAAGTGATACGCTTTTGTATGGATTTGATTGGCAGAGTATTTTAATAATAAAATATTACAAATTTCAAATCACTTTTTGTAGCTTTGTTTTTTTTTCAACAGATGTCGCTCTTTTGTTTACAGATAACCAGGGATCCCAGATTAAAAGAAAAAAAATCCGCCTTTTTTGACACCAAAACGATATTTTTTCAAAAACAAAAATCCCCATTTTACCACAAAAACAAAAACGCTTATTTAAGTTTTATTTTAACATTTTATGTTTTATTTAAATATGTATCTTAGAAGTAAGCAAACAAAAAAATTGGAACGCATTAAATTGAGTCAGTCTTATGAAATACTAATAAAAAACAAAAGAAAAAAAAACTTTTTCCTTGATGATATCGATATGACATATGGAACGCCAAATGAACCTGAAACAAAGTTGTAAGTGAAACGTTACATGGGTCCATTTAAGATTATGATCATTGAATGAGTCTTAAAAATAGTGTAGTCTTTCGAAGACTTTATTTAAATAAAATTTTAAAAGTTTTTTTTTTTCCTTTTTTTTAGATTCAACAAAAAAACCCTTCCCCTTGTTAGAAAAAATCGACAAAATTGCCAACCTCCCCCCCAATCTGCGATCGCTGCACATAACTATGGAAATAAATCTCTTTGGACAAGATCTCGCTCTTTTGTTTACATGTTTCCATGGAAACGAGCCTTTTTTTGAAAAAAAAATCGCTTTTTTGTTTACGTTATAATGAAAATTTTAACATGACGGTGGCATGCGCTTTTTTTTGCTAATCCGCTGTAAAATAGTAGCGCCTATGCTGTTTTGGAACATATTTTCTCCCAGAAGTACATGAAAATGACATTACAGGACGTTCAAGTATTATCAAGTTAAGTAAGTCTGACAGCTGTCGTACTAGATGTATCTCGGGTTTGATTGGCTGAAATCGGTCATATGAGCAGCTGTTTCAGTTGACGTTTATAGACGGATAGGTGACGAATCTACAGTATTTGCAGTTCGCATATGTGCTTGACATAGAAAAAGTGACGTTCCCGACCAATCTAGTTTTTGCGTTCAGGTTAGAAGATGTAATCCAGAACAATCTAGTCGACTTAAGATAACTAGATTCTTAAATGTGCCCAATGACTCAAGCCAAGTATTCTATCACCTTTTGTCAATCTTCTGTCAAAGAGTTTCTTCCGCTTTAGATTTCGTACTTTCTCATGGTACGAGTAAAATTATACCCAGATGCACTTAAAATGTTTTATTTATTGAATATTTTGTGCAGTCGGAACTTTTTGAAAATCCAATTGTGAGTTTTGACCGTTCACTTGCTGGGAACCTAAGCGCTTAATGGCCAATAACCCAAGCTCCACAAACGTTCGTTTTAGCCTAAAACAACAGTCCACTCAATATAGAGATCTTTTTCATTACAAAATATTTGAAAAGAAAAATAATCCAGAGGTGTTCGTAAATTTCACAATGTTTAGACAAATTTCACGTCACTAACGTCACTTTTTCCATGTGTCTCTTTATCGTATTGGCGAATCAGAAGTTGTAAATCATGACTATTCCTGATGTAAACTATGTCTGCGGCAAGATTTTTTTCGTTCTTAGTCGCCAATTGTATGTAATCCGCATTATATTGAAGAGAGAAAGCAACAGTAGTATTGATTTTTTTTTGTTCAGAAATAGGTCCAAGTGAAGTACTGCCTTCGGTTCAATGGAAAACTTAAATTAGGTCTTTGTCACCAGAAATACTTATCTCACCGTCTAATTAATTCAAACGCAGTCCACTACAGTACAGTACAGTAAAAACAAAGGACGAACATTGAATTAATTGAATTTTTTTAATGACACGAAGCAAAGTAACTATTCGATTTAACGACCGAAAAAACGTCTGGGAACTTTCAGCACGCGATTCCCTTTGCTTGGCCACCAATTAGTGGACACCTTCTGATTGCATGGAAGGCGTTCATGTTATACCATAGTTTCAATGTCAATGTCAAAACCTGAAAGCTTATTCAGTTTTATTTATTTGGGTGAATGTACTATTAGATCGCAAATATATGGGTTAACCCCAAACGAAGGTCAAAACGGCTAGAGTGGAAAATACAATTTATACACTTAATATGTAAAATCGATTAAACAAGACTGCCGAGACCACTTTTCCGTTTGCAGAAATGAAAAAGAAGATTGTCCCAATTTGATTTCATATAAAGCTTTTCATAAGAAATATGCATATCCTTCGAAAATGTTTATTTCACTCAAGGGAGGTTCGCCCATTTCCACTGCTTAATTGCAAGAGTCATTCAGCACTCAGCGCTGTTTCTTTTCAAATTTACGACTAAATAAGCTTCAAGTATTTATATTCCTTTCAGTCAATATGGGCTATCCTTAGATACCTGCAAGCGGCGCCACATGCCCCGTGCTCCTTCTCAATTATACCAAAGTGAAATATTTACCTTCGCTCTGACCTCCTCCTTCATCATTTAAGGAATCTAAGCATTTCCGTCTTTTGTGTTTTGATTCGCCTCTGCCTCGCTATTTTTTTTTTTTTTTGTTTCCTCGCCTTACCTATTTTTATAGAAACAAAAAAATAAGCGCCTCAAACATGAAAAGAAGAATTTTAATTTAAACATCATTCGGATTCTTTCAGCTTTTTAAAGTTCAGCATAAATTGAATTGCCTTTGAAGGCAGACCGGCCTAGACTGACAAGAGGGCAGCCGTAGGTGGTACTCTACAGATATACGGACTCTGTGCTGGGGGTATGTGCGCCGCCCACCTGTGGGGCGGAATTCTAATCGCCACCTCGTATCGCGTGATTTGAATGTTTTTAGAATTAAAACAGCAAATGAACAACAGCTCAGTGGGTATACAGTGGTAGAAATTCTTCTCATAAACATTTTGATTACGATCGAATGTGGCTGCATGCAAAGTGGAGAATCGTGACAGAATGACAAGTTGCTGGCAGTCGGACTATGTCCAGGGATCAAGGTGTCAGGAATGGGGTGAGTTGAATATTTCGACATTTACATTTAACAGCAGCACATCGGTAGATTTATCAAAGATGGAATGTTGTCGTTGCGGAATTTGGAATGTGGCCTTGTGGGGGTGCCGCTAAATATACCTATGTATTTAGTTTAACCCCTGTGGTGTTGATTGTTTCAAAACTTTAAGGGCTGGCATATTTTTCTAATTGTTTCGAGAACAGTAGTTCATCAGTTTGATGTTCTTGAACAGATTTAAAATAAAGAGAAATAAATAAAAAGCATTTTCAAGGCACTTTCTAGCTTGGCTTTATGGAAAACTTATATGGGGGCGTTCGAAAATCTAGTTTTGTAAGTCTGACAGCTGGCTGACTTGATGTGTCACAGTTTTGATTGGCCTAGATCGGTTAGAGTTTTCTTTTCAGTGGACGTTTAATGAGTGGTAGACGACGAATCTAGGCAAGAAATTCGTGGTGACTGAGTAGTAAATTGACAGTTCGCATATGTGGCTGATGTGGGAAAAGTGAGGTTACCGATTAATCTTGCTTTTGAGTTCAGCGTACATCTAGTCCAGACCAATCTAGTCGACTTAAGATAATTAGATTTTTTAATTTTCCCTATTTTTATTTTGCTCATGACAACACAAACGTCAAAGTATACTAACTCTAAAAATAACGTGTGCTAAAAAATGCAATCTGTCTGCATCAATACCAGTAGCCTGTTCAATAATTAAATAAACAATTTTTGGGAACAATTCTGTAAAAAACGAAACGAGAAGCGTTTTCGCATTTCAAGAAAACAAAAGGAGTAAGCCGCTCCTTCGGCTGGCAACAATATAAGTAAGCAACCAAAAATTACTCTACGGCGAAAGCGAATATTTCTATTATGTTACTTATTTCGCGTTCTCCCTCCATACACAAACGATTAAGTAGTGCAGTTTAAATAGTGCATCATTTTAGCGGCATTAGAGTTGGTTTATGACGGGCACCGCTCGTGCGTACCGTCATGCACATTTTGTCCAAAACACCATGTGCTGAATTCATATTAATTTAATATGTTTATATGGATATATGCACGTAAATTCTGCAATCACCGTAGCACTGCAACATTTCACATTTCTAAATTTGCTGCAATATTCAAGCGTACCTCAGCACAAATGAAAAAAAATTGCAATTTCAAAAATTTGGCTTCATCGGCTTTTGACATTTTCTGATCGTGTTTGTTTTTGTTTTGGTTGCAAACACATCAGCCGCTTAGTCGGTGAATGACAGTAGCCATATTAGCCGATGCATGTCAAATAATTTTGAGCACATCTGTTTTACTTGCAGCACTGCAAGCGTCCAGAATTCCTGTACATGTGTTTTGAGCATTTTCGTTTTCTGATTCTACACAAATATAACTTTCAAATCTAAATAATTTATTGTGTTTTTCATTTCTGACAGGAAAAAATAAATTCTGCGGTTCTACGAAACCTAATCTTTCATTTGGTTTACAAACCCAGAACATTGTTGGCGCAACAGATCCATAGGGACCCTAGGCCTAGCTTCTCACAACCCTTCGTTTTTGTGAGTTTTATGACGAATGAAAGGGTTCTACAATTTTATGTCCAAACGGCTAATTGAGAGTTCATTTCATGACAGTTATACTCTCTGATGTTTGCCAGAATTCTTCTACTTCAATTTCTATAAATCTTTCCTCCAATCCCAGTAAAGTTGTCCTAGTTTTTTCCTTCATAAAAAAAGAAAATTAAGTCAAAATATATTTCTGAAATTGTTGATAAATAGGTCCATGACTTGGACTGGTCAGACTGTCTACTTCTGCAACCAAGCGAATTATTTGTGAAACTGTGACACACAACGATCATTGATATTGCGGAAAACGTAATGATCTAGTGAAGCCTTCAAAAACATTTTTGAATATTTTCATATTTCGAGGGAAAATTTAAATAAATGAAATAGTGTTAAAGTATGTACAAAATTAATAATTTATTTCAATTTGTATTAAAGCTTATACTAATTTAATGATACAATCATTTATATTTACAATCGTTAAAAAATTGTTTGAGGCCAACAATATTACCTACTAATAATCCATGGGAGTGTTCATGTAGGCAACGCCATTTTGCATCATCTGCTGCTGTTGGTAGATGTGATAGTCGTTCCACATTTGATGTTCTTGCTGCATGGCCATCATTTCCTCTGGTGTCGGAAAGTACATTGCATACGGTGTGTTGGGCGTCGGTTGATGATAGCGATGATGATGCTGCTGCTTGTACGGGTATTGATTGCCAGCACTGGGATCTCCTCTTCTGAGACGACCTGTGGACGCTCCAATGGTGACATCTTCTGCTGATGGGTCCAGGGTCCAGTAGTGTCCTCTGCCAGGGTCATCCATGGGCCGGGGTACTTTCACAAAGCACTGATTGATGCTCAAGTTGTGCCGGATCGAGTTCTGCCAAGTGCTCTTGTTCTGCTGGTAGTAGGAAAAGTTATCCGCAATCCATTTGCAAATCTCGTTGAGTGTAAGGAGCCTCTTTGGACTATTGCGAATGGCCATCACAATCAGGGCGCTGTAGGTGTACGGTGGTCGTTGGTCGACGTCGTCATCACTACCAGATGTTTGTGACTCTTCGGATTGTTGCTTGTGGCTGTTTGGTGATTTCTGAGTCTCCTCGTCGCTGGTGCCTTCGCTATTGCTGCTGTTGCTAGAACCGTCCGAAAGCAGAGATCTGATCGAAAAGTTGGATTCAAAAACTTGTGCCATTGTTGGTATTTTGGTTGTAAGTGATTTAAGGTTAAATTGCGATTTGAATAGAGTTGACAGGTTTTGCTTAGAACGCGAACTACGAAGTATTCTCGTCTGAAGTCAGAGCGAAAGTGGTGCTTCTTGACGGCGCGATGAATCTATTTATACTAGGACGAAAATGTCGAGTTTCCTCAGCCATTGGCTGGACAGATGGATTAAGAGGATTAACTCGGCTACTTAAGTGCACAAATGCGGTTAAGTCAGCAGAGTGAAGAGGACCGCAGTTATAAAATACTTTTGTATGACAGAGAAGTAAATTAATGACACCTACTCGACTATTGTAGCACATGTATGTAGCAGGTAAGAGGACAGTTTTCATTCATTCAGAAATAGCATAAGGGATTAAGTCACGAGCGAAAAATAGTGGTCGCTTGTATAACTTTGATACCATCTTTAAGAATTTAAAAATTTGATAAATATTGATCTATTTTGCACGCTTCCAGAAGCTTAGTTACAGATTTATAGGAAGGGAATCGCGGCAATTTTTTGGTTACAATTATTGATTGACACTGTATAAATTTAATGATCAACATTTCCCGCGGATCTGATAAACTTCTTCATCCAGTAAGTACAAATAAGCGAGATGTACAGTTTCAGAGTACACAAATGTCGCTATAGCTTTTGTAAATACATTAAAATATTATTCCGGAAGGAACATCAAGAAGGTTGTTTTTCTAACAAATGAAATCATTATTTTTCAGGCCCATTTAGCTATCACATTTTAAAATATGACAACTTTCAGTTTCGAATTTAATTCTGCAGCTACCGTCAAAGTATGTGAAATTGTTTAAGGTGCACCCAGGAATACACCATTTTGCATGATGAAAAGTAGGAAACCTAAAAATCCCTTCAGATGGACGATTTAGAATTCGGAAGTGGCTCTACTGCTATACTCTTGTTGAATTGAGAAAATGAACCGAGTTCATTTAATTGACCGATGTGATATCCGAGGGCTTATACTAAGAGAAGGTGTCGCAGCTTCAATGTTGGTCTTGACATTTCAGTTCTAAATTCGTTTTCGATAAATTATTATCGTTCAAATTCTGACATATTTAGGTAGACATTTTTTTAAGGTTAATACAAATGTCACGATTTTTATAAAAAATATTAGGCTTCTATCAAACACAAAAGATCGGAAAAATCTCCCCAAACTGCAGAGCAGCTGAAATTTCGTCTTTGCTGATTATGAATGGCAATTCCGATTCCAATGATTTTACGTTTACAGTCGGGTTTTTTTTTTGTCGGAGGTTGTTACTATCCGATGGAGCACTCAGACACAACTACAGGTTCATTGTACTGCCAAACAGACACCTTACATTATTGTACTTAGTTTTCCAGTTTTTCGAAGAAAGATGAGAAGAAGCTTCAGTGATGAAGAGCTTAGATGTTCGGCACTCACCACATCAGGCCCAAAGATCCTCCACCTGATGCGAGCACAGGCGGAACAGCTACAGAGGAAGTGTTCCGCTCTGTCGTCTTCCTCTCCGCAAGCAGGACAGATGGTGGTGTCGCTCAAGCCCAATACACTTAAGTGTTTGGCAAAACCTTGGTGACCAGAAAGGACGCCTACAAGCAACAAACAAGTCTGCAGTCGATTCTCCGAAGAGACAGAAGGAAAGACCTTTTACAGATGTCCGGACGCAGTCGTTTGGTCTGCCTACACCCAGCACAGTCACGCCACCGACGCTCGTGTTCACGTGATACCCAATTATCAATGGATGACCTAACCACAGAAGCAGGCAGACCCAACGCAGGTTCAGGTCCTGAGAAAGCTTCTTCTGAACCCCGTCTGGCAAGCTCATCAGCGATCTCATTTCCCTGGATACCAGTGTGACCTGGGACCTAAACAAGATTCACTGTGTTAAGCCTTCCGACCAAGTTCAGAGAAAGCTTGAGTTCGAGCACTAACTTGGACGAAGTAAGAGGGTTGTTTAGATCGAATAACTTAAAACTAAACTATGCCTTACAATCGAGTAACACGCTTCAGAGCTGGCCGACAAGCAAACTTAGCTTGCTGACCCTCTCTTTGATCGCTCGTCTCTTTGTTTTTGTTTTCTTTCGTGTTTCGCGAATTTCTGGCCTCATCAAGTGAGTCTCGGCCATTCTTTTTGGTCACCATCGAAGCTACAACATTTCAACTTATAAATAAACGTTTAATAAAATTATACATGGTCCTATTCGAACCAGATCTGCCAGTGTGTTTTTTTAAAACTTAATCGCTTACCATCCTGCGAATCCAACAATTAATTGGATTTTTTAATTACTGGTGCCTGATAGTGCAAATTCAGCAAACTCTCATTCGCCATTTTTTTATAATTTTGGGTTTTCTTTTGTGTGGCGTGCAACCAATTTTTGCCCATCAAAATTATCATCGTGGGACTTCATCGTGTGCTATCAATTGTTGCACATGAAAGTTGTCATCGTTGGATTGCATTGTGTGCCGTAATCGCTGCACATAGAACAAACGTGTGGCGGATTAGCCGTATTGTGCTATTAATTGTTGCACATCCAAAAAATATCATCATCATCATCTCGTGCCACCAAGTGGAGTAACCATCGTCATCATCATCATCTCGTGCTATCATTGGAGTATCATCATTATCATCTTTTGCTACCATCTGGCATTGCATATTGTACAAGGTACGTTCTATAACTTAATTTTTAGTGCATTGTAGATTTGCCTTTTCTGTTTTTTGTTTACCATTTTTGGTCATACAAACCAAGAAAAGGGTTTTTATACGTTCGTATCTTGTTCTTGTTCGTGGGTTAAGAGTTCATTATTAGTGAACAAAGTTTGCATAGTCCGGTTGTACATATCTTGTTTCTTTTTGGTTATCCAATGAGTATTTTAAACGATCTTATTTTTGCAAGCGACCAATTGGTCGAGTCTTTCGCGGACTTCAAGGCCAAACCAAATGCCCCTCATACAGTATCGTTGTTAGAATCCTATCACACTGAACTGGAGGTGCTATGGCTCGAGGTTAAATCGACATACACTCTATGTATTAAAACAGGGGGTGATGAGTTGGCGGATTCAATAAGCGTTGGTAAAGCGAAATACCAAAGTTCTGCTTCGACTTACTTTACTTGTAAAATTGAGATATCTGATTTTTTAAAGTCGCTTCAACCAAATCCGCAACAAATTATCAAAACTTCATTGGAACAAAGTTCAGAGGCGAGCGTTATACCGAATGACCCGAGTTCCCATACTATTAAGGTACCTGCTTGCGACACTCAAACTTTTTATGGCAATTATTTAGAATGGCCATCCTTCCGCGATATGTTCACGGCAGTTTACATAAACCATTCACAATTGAGCGGTGTACAAAAACATTTTCAAATAGTAGTGATGAGGTAGATAGTGGACAGATTCCACAAATGTTTAAGCATGGCTTACCAAGCCCCCAGTACCTGGAAGACTTATGTAGCTAACAGGACATCTTATCAAACGTCCCTGATGGAAGTTGGAGTCACGCATTTTCATCTGAAAATCCCGCCGATTTAGCTACTCGTGGTATCTATCCTAATGAACTACAATCGACTAATCTGTGGTGGAATGGGCCATCTTGGCTAAAGAAATTTGAAGCAACCTGGCCGACCTTCGAACAAACTCATCCTACTGATGAATCAATTCTTAAATATAAACCAATTAAAGCAAACGCCACAATTGTAACTAGCGATTTCGAAAGTGAAATCTTATGTCGATTCTCCAAGTGGCCTCCCTTAGAGTAATCGGTTATATGATTCGATTTTGTAACGCAACTCGAAAACTACCAATTAAGGATACCTATCTTGTTCATGAAGAAATTAAGTTCACGAAAAATAAAATTATCCAACTAATTCAAAGCCAACATTTTTATAAGGAATATGCTGCCTTATCTCAAGGACATCAGCTGATGTCGAAGAGCGGTCTCCTTACTCTGAATCCCTTTCTAGATTCTCATCAAATAATGCGCGCTCATGGAAGACTTGCTTCTTAGACTTTATCTTATGGCGAACGCTTTCCGATTTTACTTCCTTACAAATCGTATTTATCCGAACTTTTGGTATCCTACATTCATCAGTTATCCTTACACGGTGAAATTCAGTTGGCTATCCATATCGTGCGTTCTGAATATTGGCTACCCAAACTAAAGAATTTAATTAGGAAATGTATCGGATGCTGTACGATCTGTATCCGTTATAAGCAATCTGTCCGCACCCAGATAATGGCAGCCCTGCCGCTCGAAAGAACGACTTTGGGTTTACCTTTTACTACGGTCGGTATCGACTTTGCTGGTCCGTTTACCATAAAAAATTATTATGGGAGAAGTTGCCGCCTACAAAAGGGTTATGCCTGTCTCTTTATTTGTTTCGCCACTAAAGCGACACATCTGGAAGCCGTGAGCGAGCTGTCTACGCAAGCTTTTCTTGCTTCCTTTACTCGTTTTATCTCCCGTAGAGGCTTACCAACAACTATCTACACTGACAACGGCACCAAATTTGTTGGTGCTTCTAAGCTTTTAATATCGCGGTTTCGCTAGCAGAGTCCGCGCCGCCGATGTTCAAACCCAAAAAGGGGTTGTCACTCGTTGTATTGCCAAGCTATGCGTTTTACTCCCGGACTAACATATAATCGGTCTATATCTTTTTTCTATCTTATGTAATTGGATTCATCTTTCCTTGCCTTGATTATGTAAGGTACAATGTACGTATAATTTGTCTCTTATGAGCTAAGTAAATCAAATATTAAACCATTTTTTTTTTTGTATAAAATGCACTGAGAATCATGTTATATAACGTATCCTTCTTATTTATAAATTAACTATCATTATTTATGAAATTGTTTGTAAAAAAAAAAATATCTATGTTTTTTTTGCATCTGAGACTGCAAGGGGCCGGAATGTTTAGATCGAATAACTTAAAATTAAACTATGCCTTACAATCGAGTAACACGCTTCAGAGCTGGCCGACAAGCGAACTTAGCTTGCTGACCCTCTCTTTGATCGCTCGTCTCTTTTTTTTTGTTTTCTTTCGTGTTTCGCGAATTTCCGGCCTCATGAAGTGAGTCTCGGCCATTCTTTTCGTGGTCACCATCGAAGATATAAAATTTCTACTAAAATTAAATAAACGTTTAATAACGCAACGCTTTTAATGCAGCTTGGCTATCACTGCAAACGCATATGCTTCTATCCCTCCACCTGTTTGTCACAAAAGAGCGCATAGCATAAGGATAGCGAAAATCTCCGCTTGGAAGACAGACGCATGGTTAGCTAAGGGGTAGTGTAGTCTAATGTTCTCGCTTTCCACAAAGACTCCAGAAATTCCAATGCGCATGGTACCAAAAGCCACCTCTCTTTAACCGAGAAATGGTTTTTAGCGTACACCCCATGATAAAAATATCAAGAGGGGGGGAGGTTCATCATAGCATCTAGAGCAGAGCCCGGAGTGCTAAGGAAGGCCCCTGTGCATCCAAGACAAACCGTTCTTTTAAGTTTGACAAAACAGACAGTAACACGTTTCCGCG
Organism: Cheilosia vulpina; assembly: GCA_916610125.1. Taxonomy (NCBI): domain Eukaryota; kingdom Metazoa; phylum Arthropoda; class Insecta; order Diptera; family Syrphidae; genus Cheilosia; species Cheilosia vulpina. The sequence continues at coordinate 3,650,544 of OU744280.1, read as the reverse complement.
AAAGCCTGTTCCACCATACAACCGATGCATATGAGAGAAGTGGTCTTATCATTGCCGTATAGATCCAAAGGACACTTTTAGGAGCAGAAAGTTGACAGCGCTTTATCGGTTTATGATTCAACATGCTTAGACCAAAAAAGCTTTCTATTGAGGATTACTCCCAGATATTTGATTTCATCGGAGTGATGCCGTGATGTGAGTGATGAGAACCACCGTAGTTTTAAGATGCCAATTAATCAGTTTCCCAGGGATTCAGCAGACGGCACGCGTAAGCTTGGGTGGCTTGTAGACCTCAAAAATTGTGGTCCCAAGGGGAGGGATCTTCGGCACCATACTACTGACCCATTCAGAGGTTTGCTGCGAGGAGGTCTTCACTACGAAGGTTCCGTCCTTGAACTCAAAGCCCTCAACCTGGATACAAGCATTCGTTGCCGCGACAAGCTCCAAAAGATGGGCTTTGCAGTGTTTGCACTCTGCATCACTCATGCTATTTTCATTGACTGCTTTCCCTATACGAACTGCTAACGAAGAAACAGCAGCATACTTATAGGACAGCCTACTGTCTCGCACCTTAGTTGTTCTGCGTTCAAAAGAAGCACGCATCTTCTTGCTTTCTGGTTCAGCAGAAGAGGAGGCAGTGCTCAATCCAAGGGGTTGGTTAGCTTCAGTTGGTGAGACCTCCACCAACCTGTTCCTTTTCAAAGTCACCGCCGAAGAGCTGAGAGATGTGCTTGCGCCTTCAGCAGGTAAAGCATCTTTGCGCCGCAGATCCAACAACTTCCTCCTTTTCCTATTTCGCTGTCCCTTAGACAGGCGCCGCCCAGAGCCCGCCTCTTCAGGAGCCCGTTCAACCATAGAGGTATCCCGAGTCTGATCGTCAGTGGCAGTGCAGTGGGCAGCAGCTTGTCCCATGCTCAATTTGTCGAGGAAATCAGACATAGAGCTGCAAGAGTCGCTTGTGGGTTCGAATATGAATGTTGGGGCCTCCACAATCCGTGCCCCGACCGTAGTCGAGAAGACTACGGGCGGATTTTGGCTATTGGCATTACCACCTGGAGTAGACAATTCCGTGTGTTTCTCCATTCATAGCATGATTTGAGTGTTAACCACTGGCTCCTGTGGGTTAGAATACACTAACTCAATTCAATTCAATTCAATTTATTGTAATTTAAACAATGTACAAATAAGACTTGGTCTTTTATAGTACTTAAATTAGCAGATAATTTATAACATTAATGGAAACTAGGACTTAAAATTAATATAAACATTAGGGTACTTAAAAATAAGAAGCTTATTAGAAAGGATTGTGAAGAGAAGATGGTGAAATAGAGAATAGTACAAGAAATGAAAGAGGATTTGAAGTGAGTATTTGTTGCTTTTTTATTCGACGTATTCCATTACGGCATTTTTGAACTTAGTAGCCCCAATTATTTGTTTTGTTGTTGCCGGTAGCGAGTTCCAAAGCCTGGTGACATACACGAAGAAGAGACGCGAAGAGTTCAGATAGCTAGAGGAGGGCATTATAAGATTATGTGTTCTAGAGGACTGACCAAATTGTAGTTTTTCAAAAAGATACATGGGGGATCTGCTGTCAATAACTTTGTGCATGAATACAAGACATCTAATATCGAGAAACTGCTGAAACGTACAACCAAGAACCAGTTTGTGATAGTGTGAAATGTGTTCAAATCGACGTAGCCCATACACGTACCTAATCAAATCATTAAACGCAACAAGCAACTTGTGCTGAGAATGGGAATCAAGCTTGCAGTAAACAATAGTAGCATAATCAATTATAGGGATAAATAGCGTTTTTATTAACCTAAGCTTAGTGTCAACTGGAGTAAAACTTGAGGATAACCTAAGTTTACGCAGCCCAGCATATATTCGCCCAATAACGTAGTTTGTATGGTCGACGGCGGAAAGAGAGCGATTTAACTTGAAACCAAGGTTGGTGACAGTATCTACAAATTTAAGTTGCTTATTATTTAAGAATACAGGCGGCAATTGATCGGTATCGCAAAGTTTCTTAGAGATAAGAATAAGTTGGGATTTGTTAGGATTTAGATCGAGTCCATTGCATAATGACCAGTTGAATATTGCCGACAGATCTTCGTTTATTCTAACAATAAGATCCTCAACGAGCCCTATTGGTCGCGACAAGTAAATCTGAGCATCGTCAGCGTAGAGATGAATGTTCACATTCGAGCATACTTTAGGTAGGTCGTTGATGAAGATGCAAAAGAGTATAGGTCCCAAAATTGATCCCTGTGGTACTCCTGCAACCAATGATCTAAACCGTGAAGTTTTGCCATCATGACCAACCCTTTGGAAGCGATTTTCTAAATAGGTATTTATCAAATGCACAGACCTTTCACTAAATCCAAAATATAATCTGAGCTTGTGACATAGTACCTTATGATCTACGCTGTCAAAGGCCTTGGAGAAATCAAGCAAGCAAAGTACCGTTAAATTGTCTTTATCATATTCGACCCTTATATCGTCAAGAATTTTAATCATAGCCGTCGAACAGCTATGATGTGCTCGAAAACCGGATTGAACAGGGGATAGTAAACAGTGTTGATTTAAGTAGCTTGAAATTTGGTGTGCAAGAATTTTCTCCAAGACCTTTGACAAACAAGGTAAAATACTTATTGGGCGAAAGTCGGTTGCCGCAGATGGCTGAGGTTTCTTCGGAACTGGAATGACTTTAGCCACCTTCCAAATATCCGGAAAGGTAGAGCACGTAATACAGAAATTGATGATATGTGTGAGACAGCTTAAGATATGGGGTAATATCATCTTCACAAAGCGAAGAGGTACTCCATCCTCACCTACAGCGTTGGACTTTAGAGAACGAATGGTATTTATAACATCAATTTCTGAGACGACTTCAAAGTTAAAGTCAGAGCTAAAAGATAGTTGGCTATCCGGAGTAAAGCACGTACTATTAACAGATCTGGTAAGAAATGCATCGTTAAGGTCGTTTACATTCGGAACGCTATCAATAATGGCCTTTTTCCCAACTCCAATGGAGCGTAAATTGCTCCACAGTTTCTTAGAGGTTTGGTCAGTACTTAGTTTAGATAGAAAATATCTTTTTTTTGCTCTTCTTGTCACGAACGTTGAGTAGTTACGAGCGCGACAAAAAATCTCCCAATTTAGGCTTGAGGGCCTAAGCTTCCATCTGGCGTATAATTTGTTACGAGATTTCATGGCACTGTGAACTTCACGTGTGAACCACGGGCATTTTGTATTCCGTATTGCAACAGTTTTTAATGGAACATGGCTGTTAAAGAGGTCAACTAACAGGGTTTGCATATGATCTACTTTTTCATTCGCATTTGAGGAATAATAGCAGTCACGCCATGGGAGAAGGCTAGCATTCAGTTGTAAAATATTGTTATCTACAGAGGAAAAGTCTCTAAACTGGAAAGATGATGGTTTAGGGAAACGGGATAAGTCAACATTGTATGAGCAATATATTATATCATGGTCAGATATGCCGACTAAGGACAGCTGATCGTGAAGTAAGACATTAGATCGATTTGACACCATAAGAACGTCAAGCAGACTGGGAGGAGCATCCGGAGCAAATCGGGTAGCAAAGGAGTTAACTATCGACAGCCCGGTCGCAGCCGCACAATCTAAGAGTCGACGTGCTCTGCTGTCGTTTTTAAGTAGATCAGCATTAAGATCGCCGCAGATAATAATATCCTCATACAGAGCGGTGAACTCGAGGATTGCCGAAAACAGCGGCTCTGGAGAGTGACACTGATTTGGGTTGTACGCAACACCTACCAGACACTTCGAGTTGCAGTCACTAACTTCAAGCAGCAGATATTCTACAACACTTCCTTCAGATTTCCTTAGTATTTTATACTTAAGAGAGGTACTGCAGTACAGAGCAACTCCTCCACCAGTGGTGTCAGTCACCCTATCATTACGTATGAGTTTATACCCCGGGATGTCATACAAATCTGTAACTTGATCCTTATCATTTGGATCAGTTGTCAGCCAAGTCTCTGTAACACATATAATATCAACCCCCGCGTCATTGAAGATATATTTCAAATAATCCAGTTTGGCTAAGTTTAAGCTTCTAGCGTTTAGATAAAATATTTTGATACCCTGACTAGCAGAAGATAAAATATTGACGACTGATCGCACCGCAGCTCCACCAGTAACATCACCAGACGAGGTAGAACGTTTAACCATCACCATTGATTTTTACTGAGGATTGGCTAAAAAAAACCGTTACCTCAAACCATCCTCCTTACCCGGGTTGGAACCGGCATGCTACTTCCGTAACAAGGCGGAGTTTTACAGTCGAGGCGGTTTTTCTTTCTTGAATACGTCTCTTTTTTCCATCTCCTATTCAAATTATTCAAAGATAAACTTAAGTATTTGAACAAGAATTAAAAATGTGGAAAGAATTGAGGGCGGGCTAAAATGTCTGTTCGCACTTTGCATCATAATCCTTTGACCAGAAATATGAAAAAAAAAATACTAATGAAGAATATTTTTTTCTTAAGTTTCGAGTTTATATTATATTGGCTTTGCATCTGGTCCATAAAAACGCTTTGGCGAAGACAGAATGTTGGATATTCCATTTCCACCCAAGCAATTTTAGGATTCTCTGGATATTCCATGGCTGATAAGATTTCACTGACTGTCGGTGCAGAATGCACATGCCTTACATCGATTGAATTAATCCATGTGCAATAAACGAAATTACCCCCAATTATGTGGATAGCAGTGGGTGTAAACGGTAGCTTAAAGTGTGTCATTAAATTTGAACTCTATTGTTTTAGAAACTTGTCTTGCTTACTACGTTTCTTTTCGCCTATGAAAATAATAAAATATGTTAAGTATTTTTCTACTTAAAATCCGAACTAATGACCAAAGTATTAGTATAACAGACGAAGTGCTCAGAAAACAGAGGTTTAAGCCTGTGTAAAAGTTTTACCTCATATTTGATAAGGGTTTCGACCACACATAAAATTCAAAAACTCAACATTTCAACCATAATCCACTTAATGTAGTGTTCTCAAATACTACTAAATCCAATAAATACATGAATAACTATTCTGAAAGATATATATATATATATAATATTCGATTCGATTCGATTTCAGTAGAACTGTCAAATAATTCAATTCAATTTCTTTTTAAATACGTTCTATGCTTGCATACTCAGTTATTTAAGTTCAAATCAAACTCAACCGAGTTTTCTCAGAGTTTTAAAATTTCATATAACTATATTCTGCAGTTGCTCCTTTAACCACTTAATCCTCTTCATTATCCTTGACTTAAAGATTGTAAATCAAAATGATGTGGGAAATTCTGTCATTTCTTAATCTACTTGATTTTCAGTCGAATATTTTCGGAGAAAATTAGAAAAAATGGGTTAATGGGTTAAGTCTTCGTCGTGATCATAAGTAGATAATCCACTTGAAACCTACTTTAACAGATCTATACTACCCCTGATTATTGAGATTGTCCCTTTGTCAGCGGTCAACGGTCATGTTTGAGAAGATCGTAGCTAATTTTTGACCATCTTACGTGGGTAAAAAACATTTTGGGTATTCTATTTGAATGTCATAAAAATGACTATCAACTAGGTATCACCTTAGGAAACTAATTCTCAGTTTTATCTCTTTTGTGCATATGTCCCGACACCCAGCCCAGGGTCACCAGTTTGACTGTTAATATTTTTGGTCTATGAATTATTTAAGAGCCCATAAAAAAGTTGACTCCACGGCTTTTATAGCCGCATGGATGTCAGAGTACCAACATGGTGTCATTTTTGTCGACGAACTGATGTCTCTTCTAAAACGCTGCAATCCTTGTTGATTTCTGTATGATTCACTTGGGCTCAGAGTAGACTCTTACTGAACATGCTTGCGCCGTTCTGCGCCATCTTTGTTTGGTCGAAAAAGATCCTATGTAATTGGAACCTAAGCAAAATTTATTTTTAGCAAACGTTTTGTTTTCATATCATCTAGTGTAAGTAATAAGTAATCATTCCTACAATGCGTCTCCTTTCAACGTTGCCACCATATCAACTGGAGTTTTGAAAAAGCGAAGAGTAACAGCGATTGTCACTTCATTTTACTTTGGCAGCTTAAATTTTAATCGAATTTTGTTCAAAAATTGTAATCGACCTTAAAAATTTAGGAACTCTATTGATTAGCGTCGGTTGGGTTAAATATAAACGGCCGTTATTTTTACATTTTAAATATAGTTCTCGGAACCCAGACATAAAAAAAATCTGAATTTGGAGTCTCGCGACACCGGTATGCAATACCGTTCAGTTGTTGTTCGGCTTTCGTTCGCAATTATCAAGCAAATAAATTAACAGAAATTCATGTCTGTTTACTTTTACTCCATAAAGGAGCTCCTAGCTCTAAGTGAACAGAACTTTGTTGTTCCCATTTACCCCAGTATTTTTATAAACTAAGGGGGAAATATTAACACGGAAGGGGTAAATGTAAACACTGCCTTTTTTCTATTGTATTGTATTGTAAACGCTTAATAGAAGCTACATAAATTGGGAAACTTCCGTTAGATATCTTGGCATCCATTTAGATACTAGATTAACATTTAAGGACCATGTCCATAAAACCATAAAGAAAATAGGAATAGCTATAAAGATGTTGTACCCATTTATTAATAGAAAATCACTGCTTTCTACGAATAATAAAATTATATTACAATAAGGTAGTTTTCCAGACAATTCTGCTATACGGTTGCCAGGTATGGGGCGATTCCGCAACCTGCCATATAAAAAAAATGCAAGTCTCACAAAATAAGCTGTTAAAAATGATGCAAGATAAGTACCTAGGCACCACTCAACCATTGATATACACAAAAGAGCGAATGTTGAATTGATAGCAAATAAAATTGTTAAGCTTAAGAACACATTTAATTCAAGATGTGGTTTTACTGATAATCCACTTGTAAACGAACTACAATCATAAAAAAATCCATTGTAATTAAATTATCAATTATCTTTATTCGTGTTAACATATCTAAACTATCTTGTCTTATGTAAATCTTTCTGTTACTTTCGAAAGCCTAATCACTTCTTTCTCTGTATCAATTATTCATCAATTTATTTTGATTTGTCTGTTTATTTATTTACTTGTTTAATAAATTTTTATTTGTTTATCAATTCAATGTATATTTATTTATTCTTATATATATATATCTGTTCATATATTTACTTATTTATTAATTTATTTATCTATTTATTTATTTATTTATTTATGTATTGAGTTATTTATTTATTTTCTTTATTTATTTATTTATTTATTTGTTTTTGTTTATTTATATATTAAATACCTATTTACTAACTTCTTAATACAAATCCATTTAGTGTATATAACACACATTTAATATTATTTTTCGTTAGTATCTACTTTGTTTTTTTTTCTTTTATATTGAAGGTTTTTTTTCATATTTTACTTCAAGATTATCCTTTTTTCTATGTTACCTATCTATCTTACATAAAAATAATATCTCTGTAGAAAGATAAAACCCAAATTGTCAAATCTCTGTAAAATGTGCAATAACAATAGTCCTGTAAGATTCTTTTATACGAAATAAAAAATATCAATATATCTTATAACTTGATTTAGTCATCATATGTGCAACATCTTGTATCTTATAATATAATATCCGTTTTCAAAAGTTAAAAATAAATTAAATTTAATATTTTATATATTTCTGCCAATTTCATGAAAAATTTCTCATTGATTCCAAAACTAGAATTCACGATAAACTTCAGGAATCGCTCTAGTGAAAAATACGTCTTTTACTTGTTCATGAAGTTGGCATAACTTTTCTTTTAATTGACGTCCATACCCGCCATAATTAGCTTTCGAAACCAAAATACAAAAACGGTCAAATTATTCGGGTGTTACGCAGGCAACTATAGTACCAATTAAAATGTTCGACACGTATTGCTAGTGTAATTGGGTTTCATTTTGAAAAAATAACGACTTTAATCCGTCACTAAAGCATTAAGATTCAGAAATATACCCACTTCGATATGATCTGCTTGTTTGTCGCACCCTACAGCCATGTTAGACGTTATCGAAGTGCCAACAAACACGGAAGAGTGTCGTGTCGCCTTGCAATCAATATAAGCCCTAATGTACGTACACAGCACAGTAGTCAACTTCCGGATGTGGGTGAAAGAAAGCACTTATTTAGTCCTTTTTTCAAACTGAGGGTACATGCTATTTGTGGGTGAGCTTTCCCATGGTCTGTCCTCAGTATAAGGTTGCAGTGCAAATTTAGATCTCCCATGCATTCATGCTGCATCGTTGTGCAAGTGTAGAGGACTCTTCCCTTTGAGTCTACTTGCATTATGTTCGTTCATAAAAGATGAAACTAAACACGGTCACAAGTTCACTCAATGGAATAGCTTGAAGGGGGCTGCTATTTCTATTTGAGGAGGATAACGAGAGAGTATGGTAAACGTCACTTTATTAATTAAATGACTGTGAGCAGCATAGGCTGCCACATAAATGGCTAACAGACATATTTTGTCTGAAGTTGTCCACCTACATCGCTGTGCTTGAAACAATTAGTTAAACTCTGCTTGTCAAACTTTCGTCGGCAAATTGCATTCACTTCACTAATTCAATTATTTCGCTTGCTAAATAAGCTGTCAAAACTCATTAAATAAATTCAATCTCTGCACGAGTAAATGGGTGAATTTGGAAAATTGTTTCTTCCCCTTTCTTGGCTTTCCTGACAAGGGAACGTTCTTTGTAATTGTATTTCCACGGCGTTGATTTAAAAATAAAAATAACCTCGTCACGAAAGGCTTAAACTTGACACCGGCGTTCAATTTCAACGAGACCTTGACCAAGCATGTGCGTTGCAATCCAACCCATCTACAAAAAAACCCTTCGCGGGTGCAATGAGCTCTGTGTTCGCCTGTTAGCAACGAGTTAAGGGCATTCAGCCGCCAGCCAACTAACTCAAGTGCCTCTACCTCCACCCCGACGAAAAATTGCAAACGAAACACTGCTTCCGCAAATGTCCATGGAATGCATTTTTCATCGTTGTTTGCTCTCGTTTCCATTCTGTTTTGTCACTCGTCCTAGTCCCGCCGTCCGGCTTAGGCACTCCAAGTCGAAAATCGTGCATCCTTTGCATAGTAATGAACACGAGGACGACTGTCTGGTTGACCACAGAGTCAAAATATCCGGCCGAACCGTAGCTCCGGAACAATCTCCATTATCTTTGTCATCTCCTAAATGTGACCCGGGACCGACTCACAGTCCTTTGCTCAACACCGGTGTGTGTTGTTTAGCAGTATAACGACACTTAAAAGATATCGGTTGCGAGGGAGGTGCGCACATTCATCATCACGAGTGTGTGGGGCAATGAAGTGGAAGAACTGATATGCAAATTTACTGGATCCTTAGCGGCACAGGGGGACGAATGCAGATTTTGTGGTCATAACTTGTGCTCCGGTCGTAAATTTGCGACTCGATGTAGTTGACATTAGTTGGGAGGAAGAATTATCGCCAGATATTTGCACATGTAATGTGCTGCCATAAACATGCTCGTTTACGAGAGACGGACATTTGATTTGATGTATTTATGGGAGCAGTTACACTGCCCCGAGCTGGACATTGACAGTGCAATGGTGTGGTGCACAGAGAGGTTTATTAGTTTGGGTATGTGACGTATTTGATAATATTATCATAGCTGGCGTGGGCTAAGGACCTATAAACGTGCCAACAAAAGCCACTTGACTTGGACTACGTGCAAATGTTTTATAAATATGTGGCCAAGGACATTGACGGTGGACATCAATATATAATATCCCTTGTGGTTTAAATCAAAGTAATATTTCCATGCATACAGTTCGAAGTCAGTAGTAGCACGGATAGTTAGCAAAAGTGTAGCTTTTTTTTCTGTTTTATGTAAGTGTGGGTTGCTGTCTTGGGTAATCCAAGACACACTTGAAATTTATTTGAAGTCCGTTGTGGTAAAAAGAGTCAAATTTGAGTTTATTAGAAGAGGGTGGAGGTGATTGTCAAAGTATAGACCTCTTCTTGTCTGTTTTAAGATGAAGAGTGATCCAAGCAGTCTCTCAGCCACGATCGGAAACGCGAGGGAACTTGGTTTGCATTGCGTAACCAATTGCAGAGAGGAAGACAAAGAAGAACGAAATCAAATCGGGGTAGTTGTTTAATCTACCCTCGGGAGTATTCGGAGTTTAAAGCAAACAAAAACCATTGTCTTTCTGCTTAAAAATTACAAAAGTACCTAATACCTGGTGGTGGGTGTTGTATGAATAGGGTAGACACTGATTGACATCAACTTGGCGATGCCCAGCTGTTGCAACTGGTTCATACACATCAAACCTTGTGCTTATTTTACCTCCGCGTGGTAACCACCGGGTACTGGTCGTGTCCTCCCGGGCATGACTTGCTAAACTTATAAGCGCGAGTGTTGAACACGAAGAAAGTAGCAGCACTATAATGCTCTGTCGGAATCACTGCCTGATCGAGTCTCAGAGGTTTTACATGAGCCCCTCAGAAAGAGGACATACAGCGGCGAATCCACGAGATTGGATCAACGGTGGTGTCAACAGTCAAGATGGCAGATACCTTTCATGAGCTACTCTGACATATTTGGAGCCAAGGTCAGTAAGGATTTTTCAGCACTAGTCAGGGTGCTGAAATAGAGAGGGCAGGGCAGCATTCATCTCCCCGAAGTGGGTTACTGAAAACGGAATTTTCGACGCGCTGTCCTAGGGTCAATTTAGGGCCTGGTCATCCAGGTTGGGGGCTGTGCGTTGGGTTAACTTCCCAACCACGTAAAAAAACACCAAACCACCCCACAAAACCCCCGGTTCGATGAAGAGTGCTGGCAAGCACATGCAGAAAAACAACATGCGTACGAAGCGGCGCTGTACATAAGGATGGGAGCGGCTCGTGAGCTCCACGAGCAAAGAGGAGGGAAGAACACCGGCTTCCCCGGAAGAAAAAGAAGGAACATGAGAAGCGCGCGATCGCGGAAATAGAGGGGTGTTACTCCAGGAAGTTTAACCAAAGGGTAAAAAGGACGTGTCATGGCAACAATACCCGAGCAGAAACCTGTAGAGAGGAACAAGGAAACCTTGTAGTGGAATCACAGTCGGTGCTGAGCACATGGAAAATACATTTCTGCAGACTGTTAAACGGCGAAGACGACATAAATTCCGTTGTCAGGCAGAATGAACCATTCAACCTGGGCGATGTAAGCCAAGACTTCCGTCCACCTGACCAAAATAAAGTGAGGATAGCAATATCCTAACAGAAGCCCAACAAGGCTGCCGGACCAGACTCGTGTCCAAGATTTGGTTAGAGGAAAGTATGCCTGATGAATAGAACCTCAGCATTGTTTGCCCGATCCACAAGCAAGGAGACCCTCTAAACTGCGCCAACTATAGAGGAATCAATCTCCTTAATATCGCGTATAAGATCCTGTCTGCCGTACTGTGTGATCGCCGTTGACGTTCCGGGTCTGGTTGCCGTTTGAGGGAAATCGTTATCCGAGGCCCCTCGTGTTTTTTTACATGGTCGGGAAGTTACCCCGACGGCACAACCCCCAACCTGGAGGGCCAGGTCCTTGACCCTAGGACAGCAGGCCGGTTATTCCGGTGCCAGTAACCCACTTTGGGATGTGAGCACTGCCGTTGGCCCATTAAGGGTTCATCCGCCACCAACTATTCTCCAACACCCTGGCTCGGTATTGGAAATCCCTATAAACCTGGTATCCAAATACGTTGAAGCAGCTCATATAGGGATTACACTTAGTATTTAGTTCGACCTGACTGAAACTGTAGACGCCACCGTTGATTCCATCTAGAGAATGCATCCGCTGCCGCCTGAAACAAGAGGAAGTGCCTAAGTGAGAAGAGACTCTCCTCCCCCCTCTCTCGTCTGCTGCCACCAACGACCTTCCACAGGGGCTGGTTACCCCATCTCCAGTCGAGGTGCTAGGCACCCGGTAGTCACCAACGCGGAGGTGAGAGTAGGAGTTGGTAGTGAGAGGCTAGAGTAAGAGCGCTTGTGTTCTTATGTAATCGCACTTGAACACACAAACAAACAAAAACAAAATTGAAGTAATTTAAAAAGTAGGTATTTATTTTTGACATCAAATCGAGCTCCTTAAACCAACAATTACTTGTCAATGGTTTCAACAATTTAGTAATTTCATCTGCTCATCTACTGATAAGTCGGCCAAGTATTCATATTCTGGTGGCCTCCGCGGATCGTCTGCTGCTGTTGCTGGTACAAGTGGTAGTAGCTCCACATGTGCTGCTTTAGCATTGCTGACTGCTGCATGGCCATCATCTGCTCTGGCGTTGGAAAGTACATAGCATACGGTGTGCTTTGAAGTAGTGGTGGATGATGCGAATGATAGTGGTGATGATGATATTGATATTGACGATGATTTGCCGCCAATGGATTCTTCCTTCTGAGACGTCCAGTTGTCGCGCCAATGGTGACATCTTTGGCCGACGGATCCAATGTCCAGTAGTGTCCCCTACCCGGATCGTCTAGTGGTCGTGGCACCCTCAAAAAGCACTGGTTAATACTCAAGTTGTGCCTGATCGAGTTCTGCCAAGTGCTCTTGTTCTTTTGATAAAATGGAAACTTCTCAGCAATCCATGTGCAAATCTCACTTAGTGTGAGCAGCTTCTTGGGACTGCTTCGGATTGCCATCCCAATCAGGGAGCTATAGGTGTATGATGGCCGTTGGTTTGGATCTTGTTCGCTACCATACAAATAATGCTTTTCATTGAGTTGCTGATGATGGACCTGAGTACGGATGGTTTCTCCGTCGCTGCTGCCCGAGGTGTCCGATAGAATGGATCTAATTGAAAAATTCGATTCGAAAATTGGAGCCATTCGTGTCAATATTTGGTGAAGTTTTCGGTTTGCTGTCAAAAGAAGACTGAGTCCATTTGGCATTGAAGTCAATCTACTTATAGGAACGAGTGCAAATATTTGAAAATGCATTCGAACCATTTTGCGGAATCGCGGTAATCCTTTTAATCGTCTAGCTTAAGATGCAACACTCTTGAAAAGATTCTGCTTAACCATAACTCTCGATTTCGAAGCGGGAAATCCTTGAACGATCACCTTTTGGAGCTAAAAAGGCTCTTGAATACAGAACTTTATGCGCATTCTTAATACAGAAACGAATTTAGTTAGAAGGTATTATTATTATTATTATTATTATGTGAGAGGGGTTGTTGTACTACGACCTTTTGGTCTGTTGTACCCCCTGCTAACACCTCAGTGAGGTATATGCTCTCATAAGAGTTCCCCTCACATTATAATTCCTTTCGGATTCATTTTAGATGTTCTTGTACTCTCGTTTCTCCTTGGCGGAAGAAATCCGTCCTATAGCACTCTCTCTAGTCCAGTTTCCTTTAAGAATCTTAGGATGAGAGCTGGTTTAAGTGACAGTATTTCCTCATCAGATAATTGATACTTGCCCAAGTATTTCAGTCTTTTGTGGGTCAATGCCCCACATGATCCCAGCACGTTTTCTGGGATTTCACTGGACTCATCACAGAATCTGCAGAGACCTTCTTCAGATATATCCATTTTCCTGAGGTGTTCCTTAAGTCTACAATGCCCCGTTAGGATACGGAGGTTATTTTTACTCATGCCGATGCAAGCTTGGAATCTTTTCCGGTTGTATTGCCCCAGAAGTTTCAGATGCCTTCTTGCTAGGAAGTCGACCATTTCATTAGCCTCTATTCCCATATGGCCAGGCACCCAGCAGAGGGTTATTTTGTTTCTCCTACCATATTCATTTAATGTTTGTATGCATTCCCATACAAGTTTGGATTTGATGATGTAGGAATTGAGTGCCATAATTGCAGCCTGGCTGTCTGACATTATAGCTATATAACAGTTGGTTATGTTTCTGTGGAGGTTGATTTAGACACATCTATCTATGGCATAAATTTCAGCCAGAAATATGCTGGTGCTTTTGCCCATTGGTTCGGAATATTTGGTTCTAGGCCCACTCCAGTTCCCTCATCAGTTCTTGACCCATCTGTGTAAAACTTTGTTGTGTTATTGCTCAGTCTGTGAATTGTGGATTCGTTGCTCTAGTTCTTCTTGTTACTGAGCTTTGTAACAAAGTTCTTTTGGAAATCAAATCTTTTGATGCTATCGTCTCTAGGAAGGGCCAATAATGAGTGTGTTTTGACAAGTGCATCAAACTGTTTCAGTGTAATGCACTTTTCTCGACCTATTCCTTCTTTGGCTATTCTTAGAATCGTTTTACTAGCACATTCCTCAACCACGAGGTGCAAAGGGGTCACTTACAACAGCACTTCCATAGCTGCAGTTGGGCACCTGTTATACATAGGCATACAAGTCTTTGCACTTTATTGAGTGTCTTCCTTGTAGTGGATAGACTGGTTCTTTTTACCAATGCAATCGCTTCATACGTGATCATTGGCAATATACATCCATCTAAGGATGGTCGGGCTACATCCCCAGGATTTGCCCGCTAGGCTCCGGCAAATCATTAGAGCCCGCGTTGCCTTCCTGTTTATCTCATCTGTATGATTTTTCCAGAGGAGTTTGCTGTCTGGGGTTAGTCCCAGATATTTAACTTCGTTGACTGCTGTCAGTGTAGTACCCGACAACCTTATCGGCCTCAGCCGTTCGAGTTTTCTTTTCCTCGTGAATGGTACTATTATTGTTTTGGCCGGATTTAGGTTAAGCCCAGCCGTCGCGCACCAATCCCGAGTTATTTCGAGTCCCCCTTGTATGACTTCACATAAGGTTCCCTCAAATTTACCCCTGTTGATATATATATATATATAGATTTCGATAGATATTCGCATCAGACCACCATTGTCGGGTCTCTTTTCGTCTCTCTACCACTGTAAATCCTACTCAGAGAGACTCTCTGGATTTCTCCACAGTTTTTCTCTGGGCTTAATTCCTAGCATCTGTTTATGGGAGATCTGTAACCCCTGGTGATAATAACTTTGTCATCAGCATATGCTTGACAGTTTACGCCGTGGCTTGACAATTTCTCAAGTAGCTCATCCACCACAAGGCTCTACATTAGGGGAGATAGAACTCCTCCTTGCGAACAGCCTCTTGCTGTGTTAACTTTGATAATTCCTTCTGATGTGTGAGTTTCTGCTGATCTAGTGCTCAGGAGTTCATACATCCACCTCGATAATGTGCTACTTACTTCTTTTCTATCTAGAGCTCGTATAATTGCATCGTGCTATGTGTTATCGAATGCTCCCTCGATGACACAATACTATCTCTTTTGATTCAAGAGCGCTTTCAATAGCTTCAGTCAGCTGGTACAGAGCATTCTCCGTAGATCTGCCCGCTCTGTAGGTATGCTGAATGGCGATATACTTAGTACATCTTCTCTTAAGTAGTTGTCCAGGGCCTTTTCCATCGTTTTGAGAAGAAGCGAAGTAAGGCTGATTGGTCTATAGGACTTCGGTAAACTTGGGTCCTTTTTTCCCACTTTCGGAAAGAACACTACCTTTGCTCGTATTCACTGGCTTGGTATATAGCCCAGTGCCAGACTGCTTTTAAAAATGTTTGCCAAATGTGGAAGCAATTTACGTTGCCCTTTTTGTAGTAGGGTTGGCGTAATTAGAATGTGTAGAAGATGGGAAAATATTGACCCAGGTGGTCTCTTTCAAACACAGTTTAAAAAAAAATATTCCATGGATTAACATTTTAAAGATCGTTCGGAAAATATACTTTGCAAATAAAAATCTAAATGGAAAAATTACAACTAAAAAACGAATTTACAGAATTTTTAAAAGTAGGACCATGAAAAATCAGAATTTTCAACAGAATTTCGCTCATACAGCTATTTAAAAAAGTATATCAAATTTTCTTCTTGAAGATGTAAAAAACACCCAAAAACGACTTTCCGTTTGTTTTCTCTGCTTGAATTATTCTTAAAACAATTGAGTTTTTAGAGCATCACAAAGGTCAGTAAAACCCTACAGAGAGCCGTTTCGTGCCAGCTCGACGGCTGCTAAGTTTAAATTATCTTCCATAATTAGTTAGCAAAATTTATGTTCCTTCCGTTAAAAACTAAAAAAAACATATTTTTTTCACAATAAATTGAAACAGATGGTCCTCCGTTTGTTTAATATTGATGAAAGTTAAGCGCCTTATTCATTTACGGAATTTGTGAATTCAATTCGTGTAAGTAATTGCAATTATAGGAGACCACTATAATAATTTTTATTTAATTCATTTGGCATATATTTTTAATTAAATTACTTGTTTACAGGCATGCGAAATATGGGTATGAGAACGCGGTTTAACAGCTCCACCCTTTGTGGACATATTCGCATCCAATTGAATCCATCACGTCACGTTGACTGTGGTTATAGCTAAGTACCCTCGCGGACGCGTAATCTATTGGCAATCTATTAGGAACGAGTAAATTATCTATAACCCAAGGGGAACATTTTATTATGAAATAAAAATAAATTTATTGCTGGGTGCTAAAATTGACGAACAGTTAGCGCAGCTATTGTCTTTATCTGTACTACTACATACATTCGATTGTTTGGATTGTTTGGCGGAAGTGTAATAAATTTTCTCCACTAATGGAGTTCCATGATATACCACATGTTTCGGGGTAATTAGAAAAGTGACTTGACATTTTTGTTTTGGCGTGTCACTTTGCGAGTGATACAAATGTGAGGTTAAGTACCACATTGGTTTACCTTTTCCAGAAACTGATTTCCCTTTTCAGAAAATCCCCAACTAAGTATTATGTATCTTCCCAAAAAGAAAAGATCAGTCCCAATTAATACTATAACCACAGTTAAATATATTGGCATCGTTCGCTGAAAAAGTTATCGAAATTCAACACTTCATGCATCAAAAGTCAATCCAATGTCGATAGTATCCTCGGCCAGAGAACACCTCTCCCTAATAACTAGAACTCCGCAGGACCAACGAAGTGGGGTCAGAGGAATTTGCCGAAAAGTTCTCAGAGAAACCAACTCGACGGAAATAAGTTTTTTCTATAATTCCCATGCTGCTCGCCCCACCCTTTCATTCCGTATTGATTTGAAAAATCGTAAAATTTTATGGCAGCGTGCTGTTCGCCTAAGTGTAGGCAATATATAGGTGTTCATTTTCGATTCCGTCAAGTGCCCAATAAAAATGGTGAAAACAATTTCGTTTGGCAGGATTATTCGTGTAGCTCCTTCGATTGATTGACATAATAATGGACCCAGTTGGGTGTGATAAGAAGTCCTTTCAACTCGAGCTCCCTTCGGGCGTTAAATGGTTCATTGGATTATATGTATTTTTGTTTCAATTGATGTCGCTCGTTTTATTTCGATCTAAATGAGACTACGGAATGAACTGGGGCGGTTCAAAAGTGCGATCCTACTTTATGTCATTGATTTGAATTGAAATGATAGACATTAAGGCAACGCAAATCAGCTGCAATAAGTGTGCGATGGAGTTTTTATTTCTGTAAAAGATACATTTAAGTGGTGTGTATTGAATGTGTTTTAGAAAACAAATCATCAAAATGGATGATGGAAGTTATAATATAAAAAAAAGTGGAAGACTCCTTTTTTTGTTTTTATTTATATCTTTTTGTATGTGCATATCCTGAAAGTATGCAAGATATTGCGGTTATGACTTTTTGAATACCTACGCAGTGAAAAACGAAAACTGTCGGTTTCGTTGGAGAAAATATTTTGGTCATGAATTTCCGGTTAAAATTGCTTCCAAAATTAAATTCAAAGAAAAAATGAAAAGAAAGAAAGGAGTCTTGTTCTTGCTCAGATCCAATTAAGCAAAATATTGAAAGACTTTTCTTCAGTGTTATTCAAATACACTGTCCTTATTACAAGTAAATATAGCAGCCCCAAAGCACCTCATAATTTATAAAACATTTATTGGCAATCTCCAACTATACGTGTAAGTGCTTACGCGGCAACTGCACAAGTCGTTGACCGAAGAGTATAAAATTGATGTGGGTCGTTAGAAATGGTTCGCCCCTGAACAACAGCCGGAAGGGAATGTCCCTTTTTAGTACCGCTACTAATCAAATATTTTATTGGTTAAACTCCAAAGATATTCACTTTATGGAGCAGCTCTTCTTGTCCTTCCGTTAATGTGCCACAATTTACGTTTGTCCTGCTTCTTTTTTTATTATTAAAATGTAACCTGAAAGAGAATGATTTATAAAATAAGGACAGAATGACGACGCTAGCAAGGCTGATACTTTCGAGAGCTCCCTTGTAAAATAATCACCATTGAGGGAAACTGGAATGCAGCGCAGAAAAAATAAATCAAATACGAACTTTTTCAATGGGATATACGAAATTAAGGTATCTCGTTTCGTTCTTTTGCGGCTTTAAGGTATCATGTCGTTTTGTTAAGGACTTTCCTTGACACTGAATGAAATATCATAAAAAGAAATACTTCAGTGACTTTATACCCTTTTCAGCAAGTATGTATGCGTCCTTGCGAGGAAGCTGTCCCAAACTGAAGTTAAATCATTTGTTGTGTAATAAAACCCTTCGAAAGTATTTCATTCCAAGAAGCTGTGGGTGCGGATTTGGGAATCAGATGATGTAAAAATTTGGGAATAATCTCAAGGATAATAAAGATGGGGGCGAACAAAACTTTTCCTATCAATCACAATCAATAGTGTATGAAATTGACAGAACATTGTCGATTGTGTGGCCAAGAAATTGGGTTTATTTTCTTACAAATTAAGTTTTTTAGCAACTGAGTTTCCTAATAAAGTTGGTCAAAACCGATTGTATTGTTAGAGTAATGGAATAGGTTGTCATCATCTTTGTTTGGTGTGGCAGCATTTTGGGAATAAGAAATACTGACGCACATAAATTTAATACACTTTAGACGTAAATGGTACTCTATTTGAACTTATATCAAACTCATGTCGCTTTATGCATTTGCCAGTTATCTTCTTTTGTTTTTATGATGGTATGTCTTAGAAAGTCTATTTTTTTATAAATCACCTCTTGTTAACTTTTTCATTGGAATGGATTTTGCAGTTTCTTCCACAAATAGAAAAACTAGAGCCAGGTGCAGTTTTATTAGACCAGTAATTGTGTCAGAGTGCTTCAGTCGGATAGCAGAGTCCTTCAACAAAAAAGGGTTGACAGTTTGATATCGTAAAATTATGCCAAGAAAAATACAAATTTTCTGTCATAACTAGTGGGTGATGACAGTAAATTTGCATAAAGATGCACCAAATTAGAACTGTTATCCTAAGAAGATGCAAATTAGATTTCTTGTTGTTGCATATTTTTAGGATAAAAAGATGCAGCAGCAAATAATAATTTGAAATCTTGTTGTGGAGTACTTTAAGGATAATAATTATTACTAGTATCGCTTGTGGTCGAAAATCGACCATTCCTTTTATAAGTATGTAAAATGTAAAGCGTATTACAATTATTTTCGTTATTTATGTTTTTTTTTTAGTAACGAAAAGAGCGACATCTAGTTTTCGAAAAAAAAAAGTAAATGACCTGCTCTATTGGAAACAGGTTATAATCTAAGATGATTTATATTTAAATACGTTACTATGGTAATAATGTCGGCGACAAATTGAATGCCGCCAAAATCCTTTAAATTACCTGTTTTGTATGGGCAATTCATTATTTCATTTTAGCAGCCTTAATGGCGAAATATACCCACGATTTTTGGTTTGTGCACATCTATGGCTCAATACCTTTCGAATGATTTAAGTTTTATTCTCCTCATTTCATAATAAATACTTAAAAAGTGTACCGAAACTTTTGAGCATGTGTTTTGCTACTCCAGTGGCTTACAACATAACCGCTGTCGCTAATAAAGTTATTATTCGACAAATTCAGGATTACACAAACAGGTGATAAATTCACTTCAACCAACAACCATCTTAAAAATGATTACGTATTCAAATACAATTTATTTTTTATTTCTACTCTTCCTTTAAGTTTAATATAAAAAAAGACCCACAAGGACCTTATTCAACATAAAACAAATCAGGTCCCAACGGAATGCTTATAATTAACTTTAACTACCGGAAGACATTTTATTATAATCATGCTGATGGTAAAAAAAATACGAGTATAATAAAGCTCCTGCTTTCTTCAGACGTTAAACTCTTCAAAAATGCATCCCGCAAATTAACTCTGCGGAAAATTGCGTTAAAAATGATGAGATTTATGGACAGCTGCAGGAGTGGAAAAAGTAGTAATTGAAGTAGGAAAAAAAGCTTTTCTTTTGAATTTGTACGTAGTAATTACATGCAAACTACTGAAAGAAATGCCAGGATTTATGGACGAGTGGTGCAAAGCGATGAATTGCTATGATTAACTCCATCTTTGTACGTTTTACAGTGGTACTTAAAATAATTCTATAGACTTATCTCATCCTGAAATAATGTATTTCAACTGAACGGAATACATTTCTATAATGGCCTGGGACTCAGAAGGGAGCAAAACTCGATTTCGATTCGTATTTGATACGTTCCAGCCAATTTATTTAGTCAAGGGCTTGATGGATTTTGTAAGAACCAAAATGGAGAAACCGTTTGGAATAAGTCTGTTTTCCATTGAAAATTTTGTGCATTGGACTGTTGGTCAGGTTTCGGCAGTAAATTCAAGTAACATATTGGCATTTGGCGAGTCACCATATGAGCAGAAAACAATTTTCATTTGGTTCTATTAATTTCTTGAAATTTGTTGAAATTTGATATCTGGGGGTTTTCTGATTTACATCTATTTTGCGTGAGTAAGTCTTCCTATACATACCCACAGTTACCACAAAAGTCCTGCCACTATTTGCCTTCTAGTTTGTCGTATGTTTCCAGTAAGCACAACAGACTACCCGAGATATTTCTAGTCCAGTAATATAATAATATTTTATAACAAAATTCCTTCATTTGCACAGCAACTGCCATGACTCAACGCAAAACTCAATATTTTCATTATTCGCAAACAAATTTTTTACTAAATATTCAACGGAGCTATATCCGATTATATAACACACGCCAGATGAACTCGTTCTCTCGCACTTTGTGGAGATTTGTTATATCCTTATGGAATAGAAGAAATGCATTTAATTAATTATGCAAACGAGCTGCGCTCGCTTGGTGGTTGAAAAACTAAATTTAATTAAAACATTGCCAAGAAAAAGTACACACAAAAAAGTAAAACTTTGTTTCCATGTACTTTTGTACTCAAAGAATTCCATTTGAACACAAATACATAAAGTAGCTTACCAAACAGAAGCACATGCCCAATTTTTCATCTCTTTCGCCAGCTGCAATTGTTAGCATTTGCATGTGTATGTAAATTTAAACAAAAAAATGAAATGATTTTAACGTAAATACGAGTGTGTTCTGAAATAGATTCTTCTTTAGATGGCATAAAGGTATAATGCTTATGAAATAACTGAGTGGAATATGGGCACTTTGTGGATTTGTTTTTGGTGGTTTTAGGTGAGTTTTGACCTGAAAATGATTTACAACGGAAGAGTGAGCTCCATAATATTGCCTGCTTACAATATTTTCATTACTGCTATACGGAAATTTAGAAATAAATACATTAAAGGTATGGGGTCAAAATGTTACGTATACGCCACCGGAACTGCGAATAGAAATGGGGTTTCCATCGACACAAAATGGAACGGTACAGTTCGAGCTATATAAATGAAAACTTTTTTAAGTATTTCCTGAAACTCAATCATGACTAAGATATTTAGTGCTACTGGGATGAAACAGGCTCAGACCTTGACGGCGCATTTTTCGCTGTAAAAGGATATTAGCGAAGGGCATTCCCATTCCTATTTCAGAGACACTAGTATTGTTCGTTTCTTTTCCTTTGTGCCGTTTGCAACAACCAACTCGAAACTAAGTCGCTCTCACAACTCCAACCACTACACTGTGATTGTACTTCAGGCAGCATTTCCATTTCATACCAGAGTCAGCCATTGTCCCTCAAACGGTGTTCAGGAAGTGTAGTTGTAGTTGTTCTGAAAATAATAATAAACAATTTGCCAAATGATTACACTCGAAGTTAAAGATATACGTAAACAAAACAGACTGCCATTTGTTCCTAAACGTCAAATCTCATGAAATTGATGGCAGTCATTGCCCTCTTATATTATTAAGCAAATCATTCACTCCAGAAATAGCTCGTCTAGAGGTCAACAACCAAACACAGAGAATGCAATCTTATCAGTGACAGTGATATATGGGTAGTAATTTGTCTGCATACTGTCGGAAAACCACTTACAAACATGTCAAACCGAAAAGATCGATAGAATGAAGTTGAAAATAAGTTTACACAAACCGGAAGTATATATATTTGATGAATATTTTCCTGGGTAAAATAAAATCAGATACATAAAATATGGATACAGATAGAGAACAGTTGGTTTTGGTGTATGTCGGAGAAATTAGTTGGAGTGCTAAGTAAGCCTAAGTAAGAATAAAGTCTGAATACTGTCAGGGCCGTTTGCTCATAGGACTCTTAACACTTATGGGCATAAACTGTCACATAAGAGTTTATGTTGCACTTAAATTCGCTATGAGTCCTATTAGCAAACGGCCCTCAGACATTTCTCACTATTCCTGCGTTAGAAATAAATTTTGCTATACGATTAGATTTGCGTCTTCACTTTTTCAGCCGCCTTCTTGTGGTCTGTGTTATTCAACAGGGATTATGAATTTTCCTACACATTTCACATCCACTGCCAATCTTATTTTATATGGCTTTCCCCAAATGTCATTTTCATTTCTGTGATTTACGATTCAATTAGATTCGTTCGCCCTTCGTTGTCAAATCTTAAACCCAGATAGTATTTCCGTCTTCGGTCAGTTGACTCAATAAGAAATTATTACATTCACGTGCTTTCATACCTCAGTAAATGTGCATGGAATATAATTCCCAACCAATATAGAAGCGAAGATTTATTGATATCCTCTCAAGCAATAAACTTATTGCAAACCGCCCTTTTGTGCAGCAGGTATAACCACTAAGGTAATCGACAAAAACTTCTGTTTTCACACCTGAAAATTTCAATCACGTCTCTTCAGTACTTTGTCTTTGCAGGAAGCCAGCGACAGCGACACCTTTGTCCCGCTTCCGTGACCAGAGTAAATTATAAACTTTTCTGCACATATGCGATTCATATACACTGACAAAGCGACCATTTGCCCAACAAATAGAGTCCACCTCTTCACATCCGGCTATTAATCTGATTCTGCAGAGAAGCGAAAAAGCAGGAAACTTTTCTCAACTGTAATAAATTACGGCACACCAAAGTTCCGTGAATACCGGACTGGATGCAATGGACAAAGGACAATAGTTCCATTGTTGTGAAAGTCACAATTATCGCTAGTCTTTTTGTTTGGCACAATTCTTCCGGATTTTTTAAAAGACCAAGTCTAGTAGAAGCAGCTACTTTTCAACTATGATGGCAATTGCTGCTCCAAGTGACTCTCTTCCAACACCACAATCGTGGTCATAAGGAAAGATTTCTATCTTTCCGAGGTGCAATTTGCATCATACTAAAATGGCTGTGTTGTTTCTGTTTTTTTAACGATGAAAAACTCTTTTGTGGGGTTTCGGGATTGCGGTTTGTGGGTTGTTTGGTTTAACGTTGAGCTGGCGTTGGTAGATAATGACCAAGTAATTACGTAAAGAAGATTATCGGATAGCCGCGAAGTTTTACTGTGATCATTAAAAGCTCCTCTTTACATTTAAATTGCATCTTAATTGTTCTTAACCCAGTGAAGCGGGATGTGGAGTGGTTTCGAACAAAATTGACGATACCAAAAGTAAGAATGAACGAAAGAATGTAAAAAGAAATCGAATAAGTACTAGTTGTAACGGGATAGCATCCTTACAGAATACCATACATTTTTTTATGAGATAAGCTGTACCACACTCGAAAGACAGATACCACATACACCACATTACACCCTCCTAATTTGCCAGGTAATTGTATTTTCTCTATTATACATGCATACTGCAATCAAGATTGTACACACTCAAATCATGTTTGTGCTTCATAATTTCCTGTCTACTCTAATTATGGCAACAGGCAACGGTGTCGACGACGCTGAAGGTACTAACTGAATTACCAACAACTAGGAAGTTGCCCTGCTTTCTTGGTGATGCAATGACATTCAGACAGAACATATACCTTCCCTACATGCAATGCATACGATGGTGGCATCCTCTAACAGGATTTCCAATTGCACTGCAATCAACTTTTCAATTAATTTGGAGGGCTCTCGAAATTCAAAGATAATCGAACATGGTAATTATACAGAATAGTCATTACTGACGGTAATTGAAAAAGGATGTCACCTACATCCATATGGAAGCAAACTTTTCTCATAATCAATAAAAGTTGCAAATCCATTCGAACACACTTGAATAATACGCAACAGATTATCGGTTGCTCCTGGAAACATATTCGCTTGAATATAAATCATTCCAACAATAATATAAATGCAAATGAAGGCAATTCCAAGCATGTGAGTTCGGTAGGCCCAGTTGCCTGACAAACGGTAAGATTCAGACTCCATTTGGCACAGTTTTCCTGTCGTTTATCATCTCGAGTAGAAGATTTAATATGAGCATAAAAAATATGCCCACACATCGGAACGCGTGTTATATGTCGGCGTTTAGGAAACACGTTCACATTTATTTTAGGGAAAAACGTCGTAGCCCTTATTGATTAGTGGAAGGTTTGGCCTTAATTTATGCACCATTACAATGGCGGTATTCTACGATGTTCTCGAGATCGATGTATGTGCGATTAATGGACTATTTAGACATGCAAATTGCAAGACACGTTTGACTGGCTATATATGAGAGTTTTGTAAGTTCACTAGATGACCATGGAAATCATCCATCAGCATCGAAAAGTGAAGTTATAATATTGTTGAGCGACATTGCACGATAGTAAAAATGATCCCTTTCTCAGTACTCACATTATAATAATGAGAAACTACCCTCTTAAAAGAAAGGAGAGAGTCGCCAGCCATCGTGTGGTTGAGAGGGGAACAGTACTTGAGTTAATTTACTTTAAACTTTGGAAGGGTGCGGTCGGTGGTAGTCCTGTAAAAAAATATAGTAATAGGTTTGTTCGACGTGGCAGCACTAGTGCGCACTGAGAAGTGTCAGCTAATTTTCACGCCTGTCAAAAACCCTGCACAACCCTGAAAATTCGGCTTCTATATCAAACGCAAAATGTTGCCAGTTTTTGACATTGACAAATATTTATCTTTTCGTAAGACTTTTTCCGATTATTGTTAAAAATGAGTGAACTCAATTCAGAATTTGAGTTTGGTATAATGCAATTAGTTGAAGCATTCTGAATATAGATGATGAGTTCGAAAATTAATAACATCAAACTCAGCACTGATTTCTTGCTCCGAAAAATTAACTGGGGTCAGTTCAGGGCACAACTGGGGTGTCGTAGAAGTCATGTCAAACACATGTTTTTAGTACCAGGGCGAGTTCTGCGCAATATCGAATGCATTAGGGTCAACCCAGTGCGCATTAGGGCCCACGTCAAACAAACCTAAAATAAAGAACATGGTTATGATAGTTGTAGTTGCTGTCTCCTAGATTGAGTTCAAATTGCGCCATGTATTTCAATTTTTGATTGATTTTATAACGATTGAAATTTAATTCTTATTCATTTGAAAAATTAAATTAAAAAATTATTTTTAGAAATCGGTCTCGGCATTAAAAACGCTGACATAAAGTACGAGTTGGTATATTAGTCTTTTATGCTAGCTTACATATTCCACATCGGTAAACTTATTCATAACCTTCATCTTCCTATTTGCGTTATCTTCTCGTTTGCATTGGCGTATAAAATTGTTCTTGTTCCCATTTTTTCCTTCCGAAGGGAATCGCCGGGAATCGTAACAGCGCAAATCATTTCGTACGAAATTTGTATTTTGTCTGTGACTTTAGATAAAATTCAGTCGAGTTCAGATTTTTTATAGAGCAAATCATTGAGATAGAGAAAAAATTGCCAGAAATTCTGTCACAAATAGTTTTACCAGTCGAAAACAAATTAAAAACTTTAGTTAAAACAATACATGGAAACGAAATTTTTAACTATTTTTGAAGCAAAAATTGCGTTTATATAACTTTGCAGCAGATGGATTAAATATTCAAAATTTATTCTGACCGTTTTCTGCCAATAAGTGTAGTTATACTACATTTGCAAAATATATCAGAAATAGTTTCTAAATCTGAAAAGCATTACTAAATGTCAGTAGAATGGGGAAACCTCAAACAAGTTTACATCTAGTAACCAGCAAAGGAACCCCTAATCACCAGTGGTATGCACAATGGGCCGATTAACGGCCGAAGTGTTCCTCTCACCGAGAGCCACTTTAACATAACATAACATTACATCTAAGATTACATCAATCAAGGGTTACGAGATTTAACGGCGTGTAATGATGTTCGTTAAAATATTCATAAGAATGCGAAACATTTTGCGGTAATTTTTCTCTTACGGCTGGAGTTACATTAAATTTCATGATGCTCTTTCGAAAAGGTCAGGCCAACTTACATATCCCAGATCATTATATATTTCCGTAGATTTTCACTCAAACTATTATTTTTAATTTATTCATATATTCCTTTCGGCTTTTAATATACCTACATCTATTCAGTCTACTCTTGACCGTGAACATTGTGTTCCCAAAACTGCTGACCCAATGCTATCACCATCAGTGGAAGCCTACCGCCTGCAAATGATTTTACCCCAATTTTCTATTCGAGGGATTATATGGGGGTAGTCCACTCAAGTTGGTAAGGTTCGCAAAAAGTAAAGCGAAATTTAAATTTAATGATGCTGAATCACCAGCTGGAAATTTGGGCAGTTCTTCTCCGCGATAAAATTTCTATGCCGCCAATAACATCTGTTTCCTTGCCCAGGAACTTAAGCTAGCAAATTGTATGTAGAGCGAGGATGCTCTTTTCAAATGGGAAAATGGAAGAATTTAAAGGTGATATTTGAAAGAAATAAATAAAAAATATCCACACTTCCACGTAATGTTTAAAATTAATTACAAGACTTCCATGCATTTCAAATCACTCTGTCGAAGTATGGGCCACCCTGTTCAACTCAGTTGTTTTCATAATTAATTTCATTGAATATAACTACATAGTATAATACGCTGGACGATGTATCCATGTGAATACCGTCAGTAACAAATAAGCCAAAAGGAGATTACCTACTTCTTTTCAAACCTCAGATGATGATTAACAATCTACTCACACCGTAATGTGTGTATGATATATTATTTAATCAGTAATTGCTATACTTACATGAACATTACTCCAGCCGCGTCGCACATAAGAACACGAAACCTGTGTTGCTATAATAAGAGACAACATACAAAGGATACATTATCCTAGAGCGAATGAAAACAATAGGGCTACTACAAAAGAGTGCACACAATAAATAGAACGTGATCACATGAATCAAATCGGATTGTTTGTACAGTACAACTTTCTCTTACATTAATGCTTTTGTATCTATTCATGACACACTTGTGAATGGAGTTCTATTTATAACTCTAACGAAAAGGGCTGTCTACTGCAGGCTACTTAAATTCATAAAATTACTTACGAATGTTGTGTTCGGTGAAATTGTGGGGGACTGGAATTCGAAAAGTAGGTTTTAAATGTTGATTTTGAAATGGCACAAAAAGCCAAAATAACTCTCATCTTAATTTTGAATAATAGGGCTGTTCTAAAAAGAAAGTATTTAATAAGACCCCATGCCCATTCAACCATAACCCAAAAATTGGGTGTGTTCATCACCTAATCAACTTTCACAAAAGAGGAGTTCAATAGGAGCGCTTGTGCTTGGAAATATGTCCCTTTTTGTTCAAGCGGTCCAGAGCTATAAAATTTATCCCTTGACTCTTCGCTTGAATGAGAAATATTGTGTGACACTGAAAATTAATTAAAGTAATTCCATATTTTTAACCCACAACACGGAAATTGTCCATTTAAAATTAGATATTGTGACATATCTATCCGCATACCAATAGTCATTTTTAGTGTCCACGCTAAAATCTTCGAACTCACAATGGCGAAATTTGCCGTACAAAATTGCATATTGTGACCTAAAAATTATTTAGTTTGAAGGTTAAAAAAGATTTTTGGTAAGGCACTATATATATAAAAATTGAGCTTTAAAATTGTGTTCGTTTGTCGTCGATTCACGCCTGAACGCATTTACCGACTTTAACCAAACTTTGGCATTGTTCTATATATGGATTTTGTGAAGTTTTGTTAAAATCGGAAAACGTGAGTGTGTTGTGCGTGAGTGAAAAAACACATGAATTTCAGTACATTTTCGGTTTTCTTCACACCTTGTATATATATATAAAAATCAATTATGTGCACTGGTCGGGTAAAAACTCAAGAACGCTCGACTGATTTGAATTTATTGTTTTCTTTGTCTTGAATCAGGGTTGGTTTAAGAAAAATAAAAATTCGGAAAATTCTCAACAGGTGGCGCTTTAGGCATATTTCGTTTTTCATCTATCTCCTTCTATTTATAAATATATATCAAAATAAGATGCATTGTGTTTGAATTGATAAAACATTAATGCGTTAACCGATTTTGCGTCTGAAAATTTTGAAATGAAAAGTGACATCAACAGCAATGTCTCTATGGATATACGGTCTTTGCATGTGTTTTGGTTATACGAGTTATAGCCATTTTAGTGAACATTCTTGTGTTGTCGACCTCCGAAACCCCTCAACCGATTTAAGTGAAATTTTGTGGATGTGTATGGTTGGTTGCAGCTTAAATATTAGGATAGTTTTGAGCCCGATAGGTGGCGCTGTTGTCTATGTCTTTCTGCTTTTGGGTGGTGGGCGCAAATCGCAAGCATTAAAAAATATGTGATGTGGCATGTGTGGCCGGTGTGTGCGTATCGCGTTTCTGGATGTGCTCGGTAGAATGGCAGAAGCGAGGATTGCCAATTGCCCACATTCTGCTTTGGTTGATTTGGTTAATTGAAAAAATCTGACCGGACCAACTAAATTAAAATAGTAGCGCGAAAGAAAAACGATCAAGAAGCCGATCCGGAAATCTATTAAGTCCTTTCTATGCATTGAACTTAATTTAATTCCAAGGGAGTTTCATTTGCTCAATAGAGAGGTTCAACTTTATCAAAAAATGTTAATTATTTATTTAATTTTAGGCGGTACGAAGTTCGCCGGGTCAGCTAGTAGTAAATATATTAAAAGGTAAAAGTTTCAACTGTTTTCCCACTCCAGCGCTCAGGTATATCGAATTTGTTTTCACTGGCTATTTCAAACACTAAATTTAATTTATCAGTATTTAAAAATAAACAAAACGACTTTTTGTGAACCTAAAATGACGTTAAAATAACACCCACCATCTATATACATTTCAGACGAAATTAGTTAGTAGGCCGATTGCATTTGTTGTTTATGTTTTAAATGCAAATTAAGTTTCTACAGAAAATTCAATTACGCTTTATAGCTCTGACAAACCAGTCGAGGATATCTATTCCAGGATGTGGCTTTATACTGGTAATGAATGCCAATGAATATTTTGTTAGATATCAGAGTTTGGATATCTGTTTAATTCCCCACATCCATGAGGTACTAGTATATGACACATTAAAACTAAGTGCGACATGGAATGCACGTAGGCGGTGAGTCGGTGCATTCAGTTTGATTAGAATGACACAAATGAAATTGTTATTTATATGACTATGACATGTTTTGAGATGATTTAATTCTGCGGTGTGGTTTGGCTTGTCCAATGGGATAATTGTCGAATATTTAGTGCATAAGGAGATACAGAGCATGTCAATAGGTATTTTTAAGTATAACCTGAACTGTCAAAATAAATGGATGGTTCATTTTTAGCTCATATACAATAGAGCTCTAAATTTGTTATTCTTCTTTCTGCATAAGCAGGGCACACACTTTCATCTCAGAATAAATTGCCTGAGTATAAAAACGAGTGCAGCTTATTTTTACAACTATCCACACGATTGCTGTTTAGGATTGGGAATGCTGGGAGCAGATTCCATATATCAAAGATCGTCTAAACGATATCATTTGGGAAACTTTGATCTCCAAAATAAGTCATATTCTTCTCGAATGTTTTTGACAAACGTCAGCTTTCATTATACTTTTAGAAAATCAACTGGATTAAGCTCTCAAACTTGTAATTTCAGCACTTGTTTGGTGATTTTGGAGGTCTATCGTTTCGACGATAAGCGTCTGAAAAGTTACGGAATGAGTACCCTGGTAATGAACGAAATTTGGCTGTAAAGAAGTTGAGTAGATCGACTCAAATTGTGGCAGCTTAAGGAAATAAAATAAATACCTGGTGTATTTTTATAGTTATTTGACAGCTAATGCTCGGTTGAGAGCATGCGCGTCGTACTTGAGCTTTGTTCAGGGATCTACTCTAAGCAAGAATAAAGAAAATTCCTATTTATTATTGCTTCGCACACGGAAACCTTAAGTAGGTAAATTGCATTATAGTCTCCATAACAATATTTACTGCATTTTAAATAAATACTAAGGCACCCAGCAAATTCTTCACTAGATTTAGTAAGACGCCTTCCGATTTCACAACAAAAAGCGCACATTCCATTTCTCAACCCCATTCAGTTACAATGGCAGCTATGTGACTGTCAGTCCTGCACGTGTTTCCAATCATCACAGCACAGGAGGTGGTATTGGTTTATCTATTGAATTGGAAATTCAGTCTCTGTATTCCTGATGGTGCTTACCTTCCTCCTATTCTATTATTTGTATTCCAACTTCAGTGTTTTTCTTTTTTCTTTTTCCACCATCCATTCACACAGGGCTGCATTCTCTGGATAACAATTTTTTTTTTTTTGACATACACGTAATAATTGTTCATTTTCGCTTTGCATTCGATTCTATGTGAATTGGGGAAAAAGTAATCAAATCGTTAGTTTTGAATGGAAATTTCTTGGTTCTATTTATATCTTTGGCTAGCTTCGATTGCTTTTGATGTAAGGAAAGTTGACGCCTAATAGTGTGTACCGAAATTATATAAATAGTGTAAACAGTTTTTTCGTTTTATAGCGAAACCAAATTTACCCCCAATTTCCCCCAACATTATATATTAACCAAACACGTCAATATTATCAAAATAGATTTATAGGCCTGTTACACGAAAAAGATTTCCAGTATACGCTGGCAAGCGTAAACCGTACATATATGTGTCAGCAGGCATAAAGGATATCCGCAACAGGCAACGAATGTCGAACGAAACTATGAAGGTTCTTTACTTATTCAAGAGGAATAGGATCCGACTTTGGTAGGTAATCCTAAACAAATAGCTAAATATAAGTACTCCTCAAATATACCGAAATATAGAAAACATTTTTCTAGCACAAGGACAACGTCACCCCTCGCACTTTGCTATAGCAATCCTTCTTTGCTATTATACCGATGCCGAACGTATATAATTACCCGGTAAATGGATTGTCCATGCGTGATGACGTGTGTAATTCGTTGTACAGCTTATGTGGTAAATGCCCACATCACTAATGTGCGACTTGTTGAACAAAAGTGGTAAAGAAACACTCAAAGCCGCCTATTGATTGGCTTTTTGCCTCATGAGGTGTGCTCTTAATATGCGTGTCGGGTGATAAAACACAATGAGGACATGTTTCACCAATATTTACCAAACTAATTTAATTATTGAAGTCAGACAATAGAAATAGAACCTAAGACGCTGAGATCGCATGCAACTCTATCGATTACTTAGCACCCAGGCGCAATCAATTAACCTTATCAAAGGAAGCTCACTTGGCAGCCTGATACTTTCGAGTATAGTTATTGTCTAATTGATTGCTAACAACCCATCAACGGGGGGGGTAGATAAATAATTGAACGGCGGATGTATCGTTCGGGGTGTGATATAAGAATTGGAAGTTTAAGTTAACATTGACATATATAGTTTCTCGTTCCGATGCAATGGAAATGATTTTCCAGGGATGTTTTTTAATATGAAACATTATTTATATATGCATAATTGTATTATCTTTTAATGAATTACAACCTATTTTGACTGCCACTTAAGCTTTATCAACAAAATCCATTATAACAAATTGTAATCGTCCAAATCGCTCCTCTTATCGGGCAATTGCTTTTGTATGCACGTACATTTCAATTGGTGACACATTTTGAATAAACGTCATTTTCTGCTATTGTTTTACGCGTAGATAAAATGAACGCTTTTTTTTAGTTTTGAGGTTTAAGCGATAAGCTCATGATGCGATATGCCTTGAGGCGTGACATATGCCGCCATTAATTTGTGACAATTCTTTTTGCGGATAATGAAATCGAAAACTGAAAATCCGATACCATAACGGGATGACATGTTCTATGCATTTGGAAATATTTTACGGCAAACATAAAAAAGCCTGCAGAATTATGTGATCTATTGTTCTTTTAAATTGTAATCCTGAACAAAAACATCATCTGTTTAGCCAAGTAATCCAAATCCGTTAACATTAAAACACGCATTTGATAAATTGTATAAATATTTTGAATGTGTCTGTACACAGCTGTTTCAACCTATTAAACCCCATATTTGTGCAAATAATAAACCAGAAATAACAAAACATCGTACCAAAGGAAGGTACGTAACAAATGATCAAGTTATACACGAGCGTGTGTGTTTGACTATGGAAACTTCAAAGGGACAACTTTATTTTTATATGCCCCTTTCATGTTCTCCATATCCGTTTGCAAATATAATTTCTTATTTTTCTCCGTCCATTGCGAATGCACAGATGCACGGATATACAACTGAACTCCGTAGGAAGGATATATATTTATGCAGAGAAGAACTAGTATACGGCTGTGACTTTAATAAAAGTGAACTCAAGGAGAGAACGAATTGTTTTAGTTTAGAACTAAATGGGTAACTAGCATTAAAGATTGAATGGTGAACCATTGAGAATTCCTTTGAGAATTTTTCTTTCTATTTAATTTTAATCATACATAAGTGAGCAGGAGAATAAAAGGTTTAAATAAATGGATAATAACAGAAAATTTTAAATGTTCGTCTTTTATGCTAAAGCCATTTCAATCACAAGTTCCATTTTGGTTATAATGTCAATCATGTTACATTTGCAAATGCTAGCAATATCCTAGGTTGATTGAAATAGTGATAGCACATGTGTGGTGTGTTTACCTAATAGGTCTGTTCCCGTAGTTCCTGGTCTTAATCGGCAAAATCTGCTCTCAGATTTAGGATTTCGCGTATAAAGATTTTATTTCTTAATTTTTATTTTATATTTTGTGACAAAAACTAAGTACGCGATCTTATTTCGAATACTGATTTTATCTCTAATATGTATTTTGATCAAAATCGTTAATGCGGTTTTTGTAAAATTTGGCAGACAAAAGAGTACCAAATATTGCAATGTTGACTTTGGAAAATACCATTGCTTAGCCGAGTACAAATAATTGTTCGGGATGTAAGCATTACTTGGTTTTAAAAGTTTTATTGAAATCGAAAATGGGGTTTTCGAGATATGAGCAGTTTTTAAAATTAGCGTTTTCGGTGATTCGAGTTCAAAATTAAGGACGCAATAATTTTAAAAACATCAATTTTACCTAAGTTTGCATTTTGATCAAAATCATCATTGCCGGTTTCAGGTAAACTAAAGAAAACTGAATTTTTCAAAAATGACTTTTTTTCAAAAATCCATTTTACGATAATACATAGAAAAACTGAGTTTTCCATTTAGTTAGAAATTACCATAATACCTCAGAAATGAATGTTTGTTGCAATTGTATGGACTGTTTTCGAGATATGTCCAAATTTCGAAAGTACCGTTATTTGATCTTTTAGCGGAAAACTGGTAACCTCACCTATTTAAGCTTAAATATCAGTTTTTGTTGAAATCGTTGGAGCCGTTTTCAAACATATCAAACTGGTATGAAAATGTTACATGGAAAGTACCTTTTATATTGAGGTTACGGTGCAAAAAAAAAACTGCCCCGAACTGTAAGCCCCCAAAGTCTAAATACGAAGTTTGAACGAAATCCGGGTAGCCGTGTAGGCTGTATTCCTCGGGACATACAGACAGACAGATGGGCAGAATTTGGCCACCCACTTTTTGAGTTCCTCTATCATCGTTATGACAAATTTGATTAACATCTCCAGTTCGAAATTTTGTACGAATACAATATCTTTCCCTTACTACGTAATGGAGAAAGTTAAAAATGGGGTCGTTCACGTATCTAGTTTATTAAGTCTGACAGCTCTCTCACTAAATGTATCTCGGTTTTAATCGATCGAAAAAAAAATCGATCATATGAGCAGCTGTTTTAGTTGACGTTTATGGAGGGGTAGCCGACGAATCTAGTCAAGAAATTCGTGACTAAGTACTAAGCTGACAGTTCGCGTACGTGGCTGACGTAGGAAAAGTGACGTTCCCGACCAATCTAGTATTTGCGTTGAGGTTACATCTCATTAAGACCAATCTAGTCGACTTAAGATAACAAGATTCTTGAATGCGGCCAATAGATTGCTTTTTTTCAAGTCAATCGAATATAAAAGTGACCTACAGCAAAAAAAAAGTACCACAAAACTGTCATACTTATTTCTGTGCGAGAGAATTCTCTAACCCCGATGACAAAAAAAACGAATCAGTATGGCAACAGAAAAAACGCAATATTTTCATAAGTAAGTAAAGTCAACGAATAGCTGAAGAAAATAATGCTAAAAATTGATTTTTGAAAGTTCGGTTACCAGTTAGGTATTATCTTAAATTTGTTGGCCTGAAATGTGTACATAAATATTTTGTCGTTTTCGATTTGGCAAACAGATCAATCTTTTTGAGAAAAAATCAATTTTTTTTTTATCGAGATTGCTTTTCATGTTCGATATGCCACAAAAATCAATCTTTTTTTTGATTTTAGATCACTTTTGAGAAATCTCAATTTTTTCTCATATTTTACACATACTATCACTAACGCCAATGTTTATGACACACAGCTGGCGGTTACGAATTGTTTATTGTTGAAAGTATTGATTTTTTAACTGAATGATTAATTTTTCGAGTATGGAAACGATTTTTTATATTAAATTATTTCGAAATAAGTTATTATAAATGCGTAAAAATCAATTCAAATGGATTTCCAGTGCAAGTGAAAAAAACATTTTTTTGCGGCCAACTCAATACACACAAGAACCAATATAATTCCGATTTTATGTTCGATTTGACAGCAGAAATCTGAAATCTCAGATCAAAATATGAATTGTCAAAACGATATAAATGTAAATACAAATATCTGTCGCAAAATGTTCCTACAAACGAACATTCCCAAGTCTCCAGTTTTAATGTCATCTTTGAATGCTGCCATTGACTGCCATTCGCACAAAGATAATAGAATACAGAGATATATATCTTTCCAGTGGAAAGGCGGCTGCCAACAAGCTGTTTTCCCGAAAAATTCATGAAGTCACGCACGTATGGTCATTTCTTTTCTCGAATATGTGAGTTCATGAATTGAACTTTAATGCACGAATTCGCTATTCTGAAATGTTTATTTCAATATTTTTTTTATTTTAATCGAATCGTTAACAAAAACCAAACAAGTTTAATACCAAACACAAAACAATTGAACAACGCGATGCCCATAAAAGCAAAAGGAATATTGGCCGGCCATTAGCAACATGCTTTTTTGTAGCTCACACGTATTCACAGACGGAAGTTGAAATTACAAAAACAACAATGTAATCAAACGGGTTTTGGGGGGATAGACGTACGAAAGATATGCATCTCTTTTATTCTTTCATTTCTGCCATTTGCAGCACATACATCTCCTAGTACTTGCATGTAAGAAAACCTTAATCCAAAAAAAAATAACTGTCACTTTGACTTCAGGAACCACGCATAAAAGCGGGGTGAATTTCTGTAATCGGCACTTTTCATTTTTAAATAGTTTTGTAAATAATCGTATTGCATGCGTTTGTGCGAAATTATCTAAATAAAAATGGCAAAACCCGAGTTTGAAACCTCCTCTTCATCATCAGCATCTTCATCGTCTTCGTCGTCATCTTCAGGTAGTTCGCCTTCGGAATCTTATTCGTCTTCGTCGGATGATGAGGTAGTAAATAAACGTTTAGCTAAGCAAATTGCCACATCAATGAATGAAAAAATTGCCAATAAGAAAAAATCCAAGAAAAAGATCAACGATTCATCCTCCGAATCCTCGTCAGATTCT
This sequence comes from Cheilosia vulpina, assembly GCA_916610125.1. Classification (NCBI taxonomy): domain Eukaryota; kingdom Metazoa; phylum Arthropoda; class Insecta; order Diptera; family Syrphidae; genus Cheilosia; species Cheilosia vulpina. The sequence goes on along the minus strand of OU744280.1, from coordinate 3,614,186 downwards.
GACGATGACTATGTTACATCGCCGTCATCTAGTTATGAGTCCGATGAGGAAGGGGAAAGTACAGTCGTGAGTATTAAAGTTGAACATGATGAGACACCAGATGCGCCGGCATTAGTGCCGGAAACAGTTGAACAAGTAAAGGTGAAGACAGAAGAAGTTGTACAGAGTGAACGCGAACAAATATCCGAAAAAGAAGACTCTGCAACTAGCTCCTCCGCAGCTATAGCTGCTTTAGATGGAGTATCGATTACAACAGATTTTCAGCAAAACGATGACGCAGCTCCGCAGCCTTCCATTAGACCAATTCCACAGGAAAGCGGTGAAAAAACTGAAACTGAACGAGGAGTTGAAGAAAATGAATCTCTTCAAGTAGGACCACAAGTGAGAAAGCTGGCCGACGTAGAAATTGTTATCAATCAACTGGATCAAATGATGGGTGAGCTACATGATGGACAGAAAATCCCCAATGAACGAAAACCGGAAGAGGATAAAGCCCCTGATGTAGAAAAATCTTCCAAACAACCGGAACCAGAAGAGGGGGAACTACCTGACGAGCCGGATACTATTACCGAAAACATTGTTGAAACACCCATCCTAGCTGCTGTAGCGCTTCCTGCTGAAGCTCCACCCAATGACACCACGCAGGATGGTGAACCAGAACCGAAGAAGACAAAATTGGAATCAGTAGTAGAAGTAATTTCTAGGCCAGTCAAGGATCCATCAAACATATCCAAGTCAAAGGAAGTTTCCCGACGAAGATCCTCCAGAGACCGCAGCCTCTCAGCTGACCGGCGGAACAGAAGGCGGTCTCGAGAAAGAGAAGAACGCTCACGCCGACCGAGAAGTCAATCGCGCAGCAGAGACCGCCGCCGCAAACGAAGTCGCACCCGCAGCCGTTCCTATGACAGGGGAAATAGGGGTCGTGGCAAATCCCAAGACAGACGGAGAGCTAAGTCACCACCCCGAAGGAAAGACGATGTATCCAAGGAGGACACAAATCCAAACGACAAGATTACTGAACGTCAGCGTCGCACTGTGGATTTACTGACGTCTCGCACAGGCGGAGCATACATACCACCCGCTAAACTTCGTATGATGCAAGCCGAGATAACTGACAAAGCGTCGGCTGCGTATCAGAGAATCGCTTGGGAAGCCTTAAAGAAATCCATTCACGGTTACATCAACAAGGTTAACGTTGACAATATTGGCATCATTACAAGGGAACTTCTCAAAGAAAACATCGTCCGAGGTAGAGGTCTGCTATGTCGCTCCATTATCCAAGCCCAAGCTGCGTCGCCCACTTTCACCCATGTCTACTCTGCTTTGGTAGCCATTATTAACTCAAAGTTTCCCAACATAGGAGAACTTCTGCTCAAGCGTTTGGTCATCCAATTTAAACGGGCATTCCGCAGGAACGACAAAGCAATCTGCTTGTCTGCCTCAAGATTTGTTGCGCATTTGGTAAACCAACGTGTGGCTCATGAAATTCTTGCTTTGGAGATACTAACGCTCTTGGTGGAGACACCGACAGATGATTCCGTCGAGGTGGCCATTGCATTCCTGAAGGAGTGCGGTATGAAGCTGACTGAAGTATCGTCCAAGGGAATCGGCGCCATTTTCGAAATGCTAAAAAATATTCTGCACGAGGGCAAATTGGACAAACGTGTCCAGTACATGATTGAAGTTGTGTTCCAGGTACGCAAAGACGGATTCAAGGATCATCAGTCGGTCATAGAAGCACTGGAATTGGTCGAAGAAGATGACCAATTTACACATCTGCTGATGCTGGATGAGGCCACCACCACTGAGGATAATTTGAGTGAGTATGCAAGTTCAGTCTTTAGTTTAATTTTAAATCGTATACAGCTCTGGTATGCACCGATCGTTAGATCGATCCTCAGCTGTCTAAAGATTTACATTGACTCGGCTACCAAATACATCATCTCTCTTTCTAGATGCGTTTAAATTCGACGACAAGTACGAGACCAACGAGGACAAATACAAAGGACTGAGCAAAGAGATTCTTGGCAGCGATGCTAGCGATTCTGATGAAGACGGTTCGGGCAGTGGTAGTGATGACTCCGATTCCGAAGAAGACGAGGAGGAAAAGGCTAAGGCTGAGGCCATCATCGACAACACCGAGACCAATTTGGTAGCACTTCGCAGGACCATTTATCTGACCATCAACTCAAGTTTGGATTACGAAGAGTGCGCCCACAAACTGATGAAAATGCAATTGAAACCCGGCCAAGAGATTGAACTGTGCCACATGTTCCTCGATTGTTGTGCCGAACAGCGAACATACGAAAAATTCTATGGCCTTCTAGCGCAGCGATTTTGTTCCATCAACAAAACTTACATTGAACCGTTTGAAGAGATATTCAAAGACACCTACCAGACCACCCATCGTTTGGACACAAATAGGCTGCGCAATGTGAGCAAGTTCTTTGCACATCTGCTGTTCACTGATGCGATCGGTTGGGATGTGCTTGAATGCATTCAGCTAAATGAAGACGACACCACCAGCTCGAGTCGGATCTTTATAAAAATTCTGTTTCAGGAGCTGGCTGAATACATGGGACTTGGAAAGCTCAATCAAAAGCTAAAGGACGATGTGCTTGTGGAGAGCTTGGCAGGTCTTTTCCCCAAGGATAATCCACGAAATTCTCGGTTCTCTATTAACTTTTTCACTTCAATTGGGCTTGGCGGATTGACTGATGATTTGCGTCATTTCCTTAAGAACGCTCCCAAGAATGTTCCCGCGATTAACTCGGAACTGCTGTTAGAGAGAATTGAGGTAACCAGTTCGTCTTCTTCATCCTCATCGTCTTCGTCATCCTCGTCGTCGTCGTCCAGCGATTCGTCAAGCGAATCGTCTTCCTCCGAAGAGGAAAAGAAGAAGCGCAAGAAAAGGAAGAAGGTGGTCAACAAGAAGAAAGTGGTAGAGAAGTCGAAGAAAAAGAAATCCAAGCCAGAACCGAAGAAGAATAAATCTAAGAAGAAGCAAGAGACTAGCAGCAGCAGTAGTGATAGCAGTGAGAGCAGCTCTAGCAGTAGCAGTGACAGTTCAAGCAGCAGTAGCGAAGATGACCAAAAGAAAAATAAAAATCGAAGCAGCAAGAAAGTTGAGGTCGTAAAGAAGAAGCAGAAAAGGGATAAATCGATTGAGCCTGATATTGAAGAAGATAGCCGCAGAGGTAAGGAAAACTCAAAGAAAAGAAACCCCATTGAGGAGACGACGACAACAAAGGCGCTTTCTGAAAACGGCCGTGAACGAAAGGGAAATAGCCGCGGCAGGAATGATCGGGAGAGGAATGACCGCGAAAGAAATGGCCGTGACAGAAGTGACCGAGAAAGAAGTGACCGCCAACGAAATGACCGAGAACGGGGTGACCGGGAGAGAAATGACAGAGAACGGAGTGACCGGGAGAGAAATGACCGAGAACGGAGTGACCGGGAGAGAAATGACCGTGATCGCAGTGACCGCAAAGATGTCAGAATCGAGCGATCGCCAAACAGAGATCGTCGCCATCGAGATAACTACAACCAATCAGCAAAGAGTTCTGGCGGCATACGATCGAAGGGTAAATCCCGCAATGGATCGAAGGAAAGAGGATAATGGTCATTGTAATTATATAACAGAATTTTTTTTTAATGTAAAAAAATAAATTATAAGATAGAATATGTTGCAAATGTATATTTTTTTACTGCGTCGTGCTACAGAATTTCTTTCTTTCAGAAACCTTCGGCGTGAGTATTACCCTTGACGTGAACTATCGTATCACAAGCAATCTATGTCGTCCCTTTGTTTGAGTGGAAAGGAAACAAACTGCCGGTGGGATCGATTGCTCCACTTACTGATAGTCGGCTTCCTTGCAGTATGTCTACAAAAGGACTACCTACGAAAACAGACAACGGACCAAGGAATGTATTTAAAAAAATAAAATGATAGTCCATATGTCCATTTATTTTGACTCGCTCTCGATCTTATGGAGAGCATATTTGAACGCCTCAACAGACACGCGGTCTCCAATAGATGTCCACTCACTTAATGCCGCTCTCCAAACCCTGTCAAAAAAAGCCCCATCCTTCAGTCTGGAGCCTGCCTTGGAGAATATTCTCCGAATTTGATCTTTCGGCCTAGGTGCAAAGAAATCTCTGTGACTCAATCCAAAGTGAGTAGGGATACTAGGCGAAATTAATTGTTTGGCGGTAGTCTCTTCGCCCAAGTTCTCGGCGAACAATTTGCATTCTCCCTTCCTCGGGTACTGGGAAACCATCTGACCGGCAGGTCTTTTGCAGTCTACTGGAGAGTTGTAAATATCTGCTGCAAAAGCGCGGTATGTTGTCACCTTGGCGTTGCTTTTAGCTTCTTCTGCTTTCACGGTGTCTTTAAGAAGCTCTTTAACGTGAAACTCATCAGTTGTGGCATAGTGACCGAAAACTGTGTCCGCGGGCGGCCCTGATTCTTGTCTGTGGATTGAGAAAATGTTAAGCGGTCTTTGTCAGAATTTCGTGGTCCTATACCTTTTTAGTGGTTTACCCAACAATGCCTTATGGTGTGCGAAATACTTCTCTTGAGCTTTGCTTATTATGTTGATTTTCGATGAACCATTGTTGCCTTGCATAATGCTCTTAACTAGAGCCCCAGATACGTCTACGTTATTGTGTATCCCATAGACACGATTGGTATCGAACTTTTCATTATACCTGATTATGTGAAAGGTAAAGTATAAGAATGGTTACTACCAAAATTTGCGTATGCATCGTACCCTCTAGTGATTTGTTCCGAAGGGAAGTAGTCCCCGTGGCTTAGCCTATACTTATCGTGCCATTTAACGTACTCTCTTTGCACCTCATCGGGACTTTTCTTCGGTAGAGCAATCGCGTAGACGCATTCGGCCTTTGCGCTGGCTGCCCCAAAAGTATTGCCTTCATTTGTTATGTGGTCAGGCTTTGAGTTCGTAGGCGTAGGCTTGCCCAATGGAACCTTCTTACAATAAAGATTTTCATAGAATTGGTCCTTAAACTCAAGAAACCGACTTTTATTTAAATCGGGAGCCAGAACATCTCTCAACTGATAACTTTCAGGAATAGCAGGCGTAGCAGGCACTCTATGATTCAAGAGAGCTAGCTTTTTTTTACCCCTCAATAGCTCCTCTGCAAAATCGTTTTTTGTGTACGCTCGCATGAGATCACCGACAGATTCGCAGTGTTCTGCATATTTTCCTGCCTGAAACACATTTTCATTATTGAAGAGGTAGTAGGTAAGCGAATACGTACCGCGCAAATAACTGGAAGCCTGTCGATGAATCCTGCTTGCTTTTGTGGCATTTTTGATCGCTTAAATTTTGCTCAAAAGTTTAATATGTATTTTATTTTGAAATATTGTGTTTGTGACTGAACAGTAGGTTCACCGCATATATTGGAAAATAAATGTTCATATTTTAGCGGCTGTCGTGTGAAACGAATAAATAATATTCGTGTTTCTTGGCGCCCAATGAAAGAAAAGGATCAGATGAGCTATGTAGCACTGCACTTTAAATTCTCATATAGAAAAAGATTCGCCAAGAAGTGTACCCTGCGCATTTATGGTAAAAATCACTTCCCAAATCGCATGGACATTTCCATTGCACACTGTTGGGCGTGTTACACTGGATGGTGTTACTGATCCTTTTTTATTGCATACTCTCAGTAACTCAGTTGTGAAGTGAACAGAAAATATGGCGATAGCAGAATTTCGGTCGTAACTTTATTTAGTTAGGATCTAGTCAGGTTGCGTGCTTGGACGACACTTCTTTATACGTTCCGATTTTAGTCGGTCCGTGCCTTGATTGGAGAATAAAGCAAACGAGAATACAAGAATCGGATGGGAATGGGAATTCGCGGACTATCCGTGTTTGGCTACCCGCCGCAATTTTCACCCCCCCTTCACACCCCGACTCCACAGGAGATAATTTCTCTCACTCTGTTTCATGTCATGATTGGATGTCAGCGATCACTCTCTGCGATTATTTCTGCAGGGATGTCTGACATGAATTTGACAGCTGTTTTTTTTTTTTGCTTATCACCGGGAAATGTCATTTTTTGACTAATTGTGATGTTCTTTGGCGTAGGTAGTCAACTACAACCTCTTTTACCGTTGAGATTTACGAAATGAAATGTCATGACATAATTTGCCCAGCAGAGATATGAGAAAATTGTGGGGTATAGATGTCAGAAATCTAGTTGGAACGATATATCTTCAGTTGAGTGGAGTCTGCGTGTTACCATCACCATCACGTTCACGACATTTGCCTACGAAAAATTTGCATTGTGTAAATCGTGACTTACTAACTCCGTATGACGTGACTGTCAAGTGCTTTACAGGTGAATCTATTATTGTTTATGTATAATGCTTCATGGTATATTTTTGTTATTGCATTTATTTCTCTTACCAAATCACACGGAACCAATGCCAAAATAAAGAGACATTGCGCTTTCATAGCACGGTGCCGATTTCCAACAAAAAATAATACATTGTATTTTTTGAGTGGGACCTTCAGCAGTTTAAATTTTATGTAGTCAAGATTCGCATTGTTGTTGTCAGGTTGAGTGGGCATTTTCTTTGTGGCCACCTACCATAATACCTACAAAATAAGCATTTTTTTCAAAACACCTACGCAACTACATTTTTAGGCAATGTGCTGCCAAAAGGAAGAAGAAAACCAGCTGTGGTATCCAATTATGTAATTTTATATAAGGTTATATAAAAGTGCAATTTTTTATGTCCGCTTTTACCTTTTTTTGTTAATTTGGTCTTCCCCATCTTAATAGGCAGCATTTACATTTGCGACAATGCTGCCAATTCTTCACAAAACCCCAGCCCATCTACACACTGCTTTATGCAACACACCCACAGTGTATTCGCCGCACTCACACATTCTCGCAACAAGTTATCAAAAATGTCCGTCGGAATATACAACTTTGCTGACAGAAAATTTGAGTGACAAATTGTTTTTTTAAATTCCCACGGAATTTTCGCACGGATCAAAGTAAAAAGTTCAGTTAAAGTGCTACATAATTACAACGATATAAAATCATTGTATTTTCAACAATCCACTGGCCGAATATAGTCGAAAAATCAAAAGGTGATCACAGTAATTCGAGAAAAAAAAATTGTAAAATCTATTGCAATTGTGCAAAGGGAAGTCAGAAAGGGACATCCCATATTCATCTACAGCTAGTGCAAGTGAGATGCGTTCACTTGTTTCGCCCCTTATTTTTGGTTTCTATCCAATTCGTGTTCTTTGTTGAACTCAGAAGAAAAGAAAAAATAAAACGAAACAAACTCCAGTCATCGTTCGCCGCATTTCGCCGTTGCTGCTCGCCATCTCTGTCTCATCCATTTCCATTTGCCTGCACAGATCCGTTCATTGTTCCCTTTCTCGCTTCTGAAGAGTGAAGTGTGTTGCGTCGCAATTTCTCAGAATTGATTATAAAGTGGACGACCAAATTTTTTGTTTCCAAATACATTTTTTAGTTCTATTTTATTTTATTTATTTTTCCCCTGCCAAATAACTGGATATACAATCTGGATTTAACGGATTCACTTCCATCCAGGTGAGTAAGTTCTCAGTGCGGTGCCATTTTGTGTGCAAAAGTCTCAAATCTGGGTGAAAACAAGGTGAAAAAAAATATCGGTCGCTGGGCGAAATCATGGAGAAGAAAATTGCATTTCTTTGGTGTAAAATGGTTTTGCCTGTCAAACGCGATTCAGTGAGTGAGCGTGTGCGTTGTGTGCTTGTGTTTGTTGCGATGGTATGCGTCACCGGTGACGTATCAGCTGTTTTACTCGGACTTCTTCGATTGAGTATTTTCCATAAAAAATTTTGTTAAAAAATAATTTTTCAATTATATTTTGGGATTTCCCTCACCATGGCTGGATCTATTTTCAAAGCGAGTTTACTGTGAAAATATTGCCTTGCTCGGCGTTATGCGATGTTTATTCAATTAGTTGTGCATGGTGATGGGGTGGTGGTGGTGGGTGCTGCTGCTGGAATTTTCTTCCAGAACAACAACAAGGAGGGCAATGATTAAATTTCCCAGTGGTCAGCAAAGCGAAATTGTTTTGCATACCAACAGCAATAGCGCCATTACAGCTAAAAAAATGCAGACAATTTTCTCACAAGTAGTAGATGTACGTACGAGTGTATCTATTCTGTTTCTGGTGTAATTAAACAAATTAACTTTCCAATCACATGATCTTGCTCTGTACCTGGCTGCGGCATGGCTTTCTGTTCTCTTTGGATATTCGAGTATGTGCTTTGGAGAAGATGTTTTCATCATGTAATTACGATTAGGGCCGTGCTGCGGGTTATATACAGTTTGGGGATTCAATAAGCACACAACGAATAATATTCAAAAAACAACAACATATTTTGAGGTGGATAAACAATTTCTACTTAGCACCACCGTCATCATCGCTGGCCGCGGGGTGACGAAGGTGCTCTTCAATGTGTTGTCAGCAATCATCTAGAACAGGTGCGGTACATGTATATAGGTACTGGAAATTGTTTTACATAATTCCGACATCCACTTAGGCTCAACTACTAATTGCGATTCAAAGCAAGATGCAATTGCTTTGTATGTACATAGTAGGTACTCTAAAAAAGTACTAAAGGATTTAATTCAATTTTGTTGTTACCGTTAAGTTCATTTGCACACGAATGTTTGTATGTATACACAGTTAATATGCTGGAGTGGAGGCATAAGCATTATTCAAAGAGAATAGGTATAGCACATCAGCATGTTCCGATCACGCCTTGCGTTAGTAAATAGGTTGGAGATGGTTTAGTCGAATCAGTTGGATATTTTTCAAAATACAGTAAAAGTCGGTTATAATGACGGTGAAGGGACCGAGGAAATAAGGTCATTATAACCGCTGGTCGCTATATCCCACTGCCTTCCACAAATATATATATACATAATGAAACTAACCAAATGAAAGCAAAGTGGACGTTGTAAGCGACTGGTCGTTATAAGCTACTTCCACTGTAATTATCAAGGATTCATAAGAGCTACATACAATGTAACTGTCGCCCATGAAAACTTGTGTCATACTGCAGTCTCACAACACATTTAAACGGTCTTGCCCTAAAAGGATAGAGTTTTAGACGAGGCGAACTTATATCACTAAAATTGTACTCTTCAACTCGAGTCTCATATGGTTAGTAGGAACCTATAACAAAAAGAAAACAAATGAGATGGGAATTGCTGCAATGCAATGAAGCGAGCCACCCACCCCAACTTGGCACCGAATTACGGTCGAGTAGCAACAGCCTAAAAATAAGTAAATCAGTCGATTGTACCAGACGGTAGATGAATTATAAAAGCAAATAGGACACTTCAGCGTGGCATGTATCTAATTGGGTTTAATGAGCTCTCCTGTACTTATCTACATCCACGAAAGTCTGCAGAATAGTCCAATGACCTAGATGGGTTGCAATGATTTCCAACATTTCAACTTTATCCAATCCGTGGTATTTTGAAAACTGAGGTTATTTTTCAGTGGGCTATTATGAACGCCCATATCAAGTACGACCAATACTTCTAACGTCATGGATACAATGATAGGAGGTCAGCATTTTACAAGCTGAATTAAAATCGTGACCACTACTTTATACGGAGTTGTAACAACATCTGCTGATTTAATGGTTTATCTCAACGAACTTTGGAAAAAATACACATTTAAGGGTTGTTCTAAAACAATAGGCGTGTTTTTTTGAGCTTCGTTCTCAGCAAAGCAAAGTAAAGTAAGATTTTCACCACACAAATTACAATAACTACTGCGAGTCTTGAAGTGTCAAGTAGTTGTTGTAATTGCGTGCTGAAAATCCTACTTTACTTTGCTTTGCTGAGAACGAAGCTAAAAAAACAGGCCTAATATTACGTACGCTTTTATAAATTGGTCAGATATATGAAATCAAAGTTGTTTCGAGTGATAAGATAGGGTCAACAAATTTACGTGAGTGTTGTTAATTTTTTTTATGATGCGATGCGATGTTTTTAGGAGGATGCGTCAACAGTTGTTTTCATTGAGATTCAGAAATCGTTTGTACGCAAATGACTGTTTCCTGTTGTACAAAAGTGCATTGACACGTCCACTATCATTACAACATAATAAATGCGATGAACAAAAATATTTCTATAACATTTCAAATCTGGTAAAATGCAAAGCTTCTTAAATTCAGATTTTGTAAGTCCGTTTTATTCCTCTCATTGTAGGTATTTGGTGTCGCCTCTCAGACAATTGTAAATACAATAAATTAAGGTGTGAGATTAAATTAAATTTACAAATCTGTTTGTCTTAACAAATTCCCATACTCTGCTACAGCAACTCGCCTTATGCGTTTTAAAAGACAGTCGCACATTATCATTACAGTCTGAGGGCAGGTCTAATTTTACAATCAAAGGTGTGTTTGCTTTTACTGATTTGTCGTAAGACGAACATGAAAGGTGCAAAAGTTTGTGTTCAAAATCGCATTCGAAGTATTCCACCGTCACATCGAGATAAAGTAAGGCAAACAAGTTTGTTGTTTGTTGACTTGTGCTTTAGTATACCGAACATGGTTTTCAAATTTCGAAAGAATTGTGTGAGAAAGTTATTCAGATAATGGGTGAGAAGTGAGAACAATCAAAAATTGAGAAGAAGTCGATAGAATGGCAGTTGAAGCCAGTTAATGATGACATAAAGAAGCATGCAATGTTTGCAAGGAGTTATCTTTGAATGAAATTGATTGAATTTTCGTCCATGTTTGACACCAACTTAAGCCCACCGTAATCATATTTGCTTATGTCGAAAATGGCTTTTATAACATGGGCAGACAGCCGCCCTGGGGGCAGATTCCGTATAACAATAATCGTCGGGACGGTATCGTTTTTGACACTGATGACCATAAGAAGTTATATTCTGCCCGAATTTGTTTCACCATCGTCAGCTTTCATTACATTTGTGGGAAATGAACCGGATTAACGCCTCAAACTCGTAATTTTGGCACTTAGTTGCTACTTTTGGAGGTCTATCGTTTGGACGATAATCGTCTGAAAAGTTACGGAATGAGTGCCCAGTTTGTTAATCGTTACCGCCAGACGTGGACAACCGAATGCTTTCCGAATAAATATGTAGGCGCAATTGACCCCGTGTGCAAAATAAGAACCACTTAAATCGTCTTGTGATGAATTAGTGGGGTTGTCTAAAATTGCTATAATTTCAACCTTTGTTGGTTTTCTCTCAACAATAAAAATGTAAACGCGTTCCAAGTTTTGCTGATACAGCAGCAATTCATGATTTCACGTTCATAGGGCAATTAGCACTTGTGCTCACTGAATAAAGAAGTATCAAAGTTCATGTATTTTTCGCTTGCCGCTAGAATAAACGTAAATGTGATTATGAAAGCCGACAATTCGGTTTTCGCGTTCGTAATGTGAAGTCAACAGTGCGTTGTGCGTGACAAGATAAATTAAATTTAGATGTTTGAGCCAAATTTTGGAGACAAGAATACAAATATGACTGGTGCACTTTAAGAGTTTTGTTAAAATAAACCGCAATGAAGTCATGTCGTAGGGAGCGTGATCGCAAACCTTGTAAGCAGAAATGGCGTATATCACATTTGCTTGCAATACTTCTCGTGGAAGCCAATGACATTTCAATTTGTGTTTAGAATATGGCTATAATACTGTGGATCATTGTTAGTATGATAAATGAAGGTATGATTGATTTTTTTTTGTTTCAAATGATGAAAAACATACGGCGCTCGATGATGTCAGCACAAAATTTCCGCAGACACGGAAAATACTCAGTATCTGGGGCCCTACTCGTATCTCATTTTTCGAAAGTGAACGTTTTGTACTCTCTATTTCGAATGCCGAATGAAATGTACTACTGCTCCGAAAGTATTAAAGAGTATCAACTTAAAAACGGAACGGAAAGCAATTTCGAATTGGATCGACTTTCGGAACGAAATGAGAGTAGGTACGACTTGTTTGCTAGAAAATAAAACACGTCAAAAGTCGTATGCACTGATTTGAATTTGTAATACTTAACGAACTTTCGGAAGTGTCTCTGTTGAAGAGTGCGTCGACTACATCGCCTTTATACGATTCACTATGTGTTTTCATTTTCTCTACCTACCCTTTCCTGTGACTATTTATAAGCGCCAGAGCAATTAGAAAAATACAAGTTTGAATAATAAATTGGGAGATATCAAAAACGCGCTGTGACGCTGCTTGTAATTTTAGATATCAAACTACTGTAATCGCTTGTGCAAAGCCCGGGATGTAAATAATCTTTACGACGTCGTCTTTATCTATCACTATCATCGTTTCTGTTCATTTGCCATTGATTTTTTTTTCTCGTTGTTGCGTACTTATGCATAACCGTCTGAAAATAACCGAGTGCCGGCTGCGTTTACAAATTCAACATCTCACTCATCAAGTCCTACTATGGGTTCTTTCTGTTGTACTTAAACCGCTGCATGTATATTATTTATAGAAGTCCCTCTAGTTTGTTCGTTATCTTGGCGACTTCCTTCAAACCGGTTCGCCATCATCTCTGTTCAGAGAGGATATCTAAGATATGTATTGTCGCAAATAACCGTCAGCTACTTTTTGCGATAACACTCAGTGAGTTCAATTGCGCGTTATTTCTCAACGCAACGCAAGTTCTAAGGTTCTGATACGAACAAAACAATACCTTGATCCACTCGCTAAACAAAACATTGTTTAAATAATTAAACAATTAGACGACATACCAACAATAACGAAGAAATATGCTCGTTCGAATCGGAGAGAGCAAACACCTTGATACTTGATAACAACAAAATGACAAAAAGTATGCCGATGACGAATGTGAATAATTTTAGAGATATACACGAGCCGCATTTTGTGGCTCGTCGTTTAACTGGGGGCGTCCACAAAGCAGTATGTTATAACAACACTAGCTGCGACTGCGACGTGACTTTCTCTTTTATGTATACTTTTCCACACCATCACACGTTGCATTCGATGAGAGCTCTGTCATTGGTATAATAACAATTGGATAAAGAAAACGTCTCTCTGGGTCGAATATCAATTAGAAATCTGGTTAGTGTACTGATTAAGTGATTTTTTAATCGATCATACGACAAACTAAAGTTGTTTCCCTTCCGCGCGATGAAAACAGCAGCTGGGCTGGAAGTTTCTCGCAGCATGGAAAACGTTTCATGATTATCAGAATGCGAAATTGGACGTTTGCCCTCGTGTTTGTATGGAGAAATTCTTGCAATTTACTTTTGAATAAGTGAAATTGTTATTTGGGAACTCCAACTGCGTTCGGTTAGCATTTTTAAGGTCACGATTAAAGCATTTATTTTCTCAGATAAGCGTCGAATGTCAAGTGTAATGACTTTGCATGCAGCCACGATTCTTGACGCATTCGAATAAAGTCAAGCGGTGTGGTGTGGATGCAATAAATTAAACCTAGCCTGAGCAATGACCGACAAGTAACTGATATCTTCTCATTAATTGGTTTAATGAACGCACAGGAAGTAGAATGATTTTCGCTGACGCCTGCAGAAAGCGGGATGCAGATGGAATGTCGTTTTTCTCGGCATTCGATGGTAGTGTTGCCACTTGAACGAGTATTATTATTATGTGAAAGGGGTTGTTGTACTGCCACCTTTTGGTCTATTGTATCCCCTGCTTACGATTCAGTGAGGTATATGCCCTCAAAGGAGTTCCCCTCACATTATAATTCCTTTCGTATTCATTTTAGAGGTTCTTGTACTCTCGTTTCTCCTTGGCTGGAGAAATCCGTCCTATCGCACTCTCTCTAGACCAGTTTCCTTTAAGAATCTTAGGATGAGAGCTGGCTCCAGTGACAGTTGGTACTTGCCCAAGTATTTCAGTTTTTTGTGGGTCAGTGCCCCACGTGATCCCAGCACGAATCTGCAGAGACCTTCTTCAGATGTACCCAGTTTCCTGTGGTGTTCCTTGAACGAGTAATATTGTTACTAAACATAACGATATGGTTTTGTGGGAAATATCTTCTTTTGCTTCAACTAACAAGCCGAATCAGTAATCCAACTGCCGACTGCCTCCAGTTTTGTACTTGAAGTTGGTCCTTTACTATAGATTGTCGCCAACTTAGCAGAGGTCTTGCTCTAGTGCATCGTCTTTTTGGGTAAAATCAAAGACTGACGGTCGGAGGGTTGCTGTCCATTCGCTCTACATGTCGAAGTGGTTTTAAACTATGTTAAAATGATTGCAGTAACCAATAGCCACCCCATCCGAAAGCTGACTAATCAATACCAACTCGATCGATGTTCATTGAGTTACAAAAAGTCTGAACTCTGTTGAATAAAATTTGTTTCATATATACACCTTTTATTGATCACTTAACATTTAATAAACTTTCCACATTGCAAAAGGCAAAACGTCTCTGGCGTTGTTGCATTCAATTAAGCGATAATTAAAATTATCTATCATGCCTTGTCGTACACAGAGAGGAATTAAATGATTGGTTTTCGAAACAAGGTACATTACAATGTCACCTAACATTGTAAACGAAGGGGGAATTTGGAGTTAAAATACAGGGTGACAGTATTTCATATTTGTTGCTGACATTTATGTCGCCCGTATCCATATCCACTGTCAGTTTTCCCTTGGTTGAAGTTCGACGAAGAAATAGAAACGCCGGCCCTATTAGTCGGTTCTAAGATGGGCTTGACTGCATATGGCTCAGTTTTTTGCAGCCCTTTGTCAATTCGCTCCCAGCAGTATCCTTTGTTTTCAAGACATTTATACAACACGTGTAGTTCCTAAGTTTTATTCCTCACTTACTCTTTGTTGTCATAATATGTATTTAAAGTAGACAGCTATCCCAATACACACACACAGCGCACTATTAATAGAAACAACAAATTTTCCACGAAAGCTTGTGCTTGGTGTGTGTTAAACTTTCCGTTAAACTGAATAGGTTCACACCCATGTAACTATGTACCCTTTATTCGCATTCTACCACTTCCTCAAACTACATTTGTACAATGACCCTTAACACCACGAATTGGCGAACAAAGCAAAAGTCATGACGTTATCTTGTCTTGTGGATTTTGGGATACAAATCTTTAGCACGCACATATGATAAGTGCAATCAGTTAGGTTTAAACAAAAAAAAAAAAACAAACGAAATCTTATTAAAGTGGGAACTCCGGTTTCGATATCTAATCACTATGTCAGCCACTGTGCTATGGCGGCGACCTCGGCCAGTAAAACGATGATTCATTGCTCGAAACTGTGTTAGTTTTGTATTTGTTTTTCGTATGTACAACCCTGAAAGTCGCCTTGCGCCGTCAACAAATTTATTAATTTAATTCTGTTGTTTTTATTCCGCAGGAACATCATTTTTGACACTGGCGGACGGAGAGTTTAAAATTTAAACTACTGAAACCGCCTGATATTTGATCTCTTTGTGAAGAGACAACAATTGTGTGGAAATAAACAAAACCAAAACAAATCAAACAGGAATATCAGAATGGCAGCAACACCTCGTGGCGGTGGTACAGCCCAAAGACCAAATGGGACATCTCAAAACAAAACATGCCAATTTAAATTGGTGTTGCTTGGCGAATCGGCCGTTGGCAAATCGTCGTTAGTGTTGCGTTTTGTCAAAGGCCAATTCCATGAGTACCAAGAGAGTACGATAGGTGCAGCATTTTTAACACAAACTATCTGTATAGAGGATACAATTGTTAAATTCGAAATATGGGACACAGCTGGCCAGGAGAGGTTAGTACTTGGTGTCAAATAATGAGAACAGTCTTTTTAGCATGTGCTTCTTTTTCGCTTTGCAGGTACCACAGCTTAGCTCCAATGTATTATAGAGGTGCGCAGGCCGCAATCGTTGTGTACGACATAAAGAATCAAGATAGTTTTCAACGTGCAAAAACTTGGGTGAAAGAACTTCACAAACAAGTGAGTATATCGATCATAAGACCAAGGACATCATTTTGAAAAAAATTGAGGGTGCAGTTTACTACTGTATGGTGTGTTGACGTACTTATACATGGATCAGCTGTGTAAACAGCAACACGTTGTATGAGTCAGTGTCTAAATTCGCTCCAGACAGGTGTTTTAATATGAGCGGTGGTTTGGTTGACTAAAGAGTTGCGTGTTCAACGTGTCAAAATTGAGGAAACGCACGATATGTCCAATATTCGTTTGGCAATGAACGAAGTCGACTTTGCACACAGCCTGAAAGTTGCTGAGTTGATTCTTAAGAGATGTCTCTATAAGTTTATTCATCTTTTCTTTCTAAAAAACTTAATATACCTTCTTCGACGTTGCTTGTCAGATTTTTTATATTTAAAAATGATCAGTGACCCGAGTGACATTCAAATTGCACTTGACGACTTTAATGGAAAAATATTGAAAGGCATCGTGCATTTAAACAACACCCCACATCCGGGAACGAACAAAGGCTAATTGTCTTTGGGAGCAATCACACTTTTCCCACATCTCGTCATTCACAAGGGTGTCGCCAGATCAAAAACCCGATAGAGCAAGGTTAATTTATGGCGTCCGCAGTTCGGGGTTGATGTTGTATAGAGCAAGATTGATTTATGGCGTCTGCAGTTCGGGGTTGATGTTGTTTGTTTCCCTGGGGAGTATTCCTATTTTTCATTCGCAATTGAACTTGCAGCTTTTATTTCACAAGTGAACTAGGCCAACAACTGCACCATGGCACCTGCATAAATAGTACTTTTCAGCAGCCCAGGTAGTAGTCCTCGGCATCTTGCTGACAGATTTTAGTTACCATAGTCATTATGGTATTTTGCCAACGTTGCTACCGTCTGAACCGTGTATTGTTGTCAAATGAAGGAATAATCGTATAAAACGGCCTGCTCTTATTTTCTAGCAGAGATTGACTAATTTGGACTGCAATTTCGTGTTGAACTGCTGTTTACTTAGTAGAATTTGTGGGACACTTCAGCCTTTCATTGATGAGTTGGTAGTATAACTTCTGAAATTGATCTAATAATATGTAACAAAAAAAAAATCCGCTTTCACTTTCCATTTGACGGAATAAATTGCTTGTTTCTTGCTACTTATTCCAATCTTAGTGTATGCCTCATGGTAGGTACGTAAAAAAAGGGTGGTCTTTTGGCTTCTGCCACAGCTTCACATAGACCATCAGTTGGGTCTATTGTGCCCCATAGAATAAGTGTTTTCTCGAATTAAAAATTTCGTTTAATGTTTGGCTAACAAAGGTTTTTCGATGTTTTTGTATGCAGTCTTCCTGATTAATTCTGCAGAATCCATTGCGCCAGAGATCTTGAATGCATAGAGAATCGGAATCAATGGCGCAGCCCAAAGTCCAGAAAGAATCGTCTAAACTACCGCCCGCTGATCCACATTCGAACTCTCCGTGCAATTTTTAACGATAATAGTTTTATTTAGTAACACTAAATTTTTAATCGCTTTTTCAGGCCTCACCGAACATTGTCATAGCCCTGGCAGGTAACAAAGCGGATCTATCAAACAGTCGAGTTGTGGAATACGAGGAAGCCAAGCAATACGCTGACGAAAATGGTCTATTATTTTTGGAGACATCAGCCAAAACTGGAATGAATGTCAACGATATCTTTTTAGCTATCGGTAACACCATCACAGTTGAATATAAACCTTGTAATTTCCTACCTCTTCTTTGTCCACAGCTAAAAAACTACCTAAAAACGATGGAGCCAACAATCCAGGCAGCGGTTCGGGACGAAGGCTTGCTGACAATGAACAAAATAGACCGACGAATAACTGCTGCAAGTGATGTCCTTTTGTAGGTAAGAACGTAGAGAGATTGCAAGCAAAGGTTTTTGCGAAAATATGTCAGCTAGACTTTGTAAAATAATTAAAACAAAAAAGCAAAACAAAAATATATACAAAAAACACACTACAACATTTTCCATTTTTTTCTCTCCATTTTTGTTAAATAAATTCGTCCATGCCTCTGCCACTACTGCTATCCAACTACTTTTATACGTCTCTGTGTATCTTCTATTTGTGTGTAAAAAAATTAAAACATAAAAATGCAAATATCCCTCGAACAAAAGCAAGTCACACTCAATCGTTTTTGATCAAACAAAGTTACCAACAGCTAAGCAAAAGCAGATTTATTAATTAAAATTAAAGAGAATTCAGCATGCAATTATTTAAAACATTATCGAGAGCGAGTTAATTAATATAGCAATTGTAAGATTTTCGAGAGGTTAATCTTTTAAGAATGAAAAATATTTAAAAATTTACAATATTTTTTGTTTACAATTTTTTTTCATTTCTGTTTCTTTTTATTTTTATTATTATTAAATATATGCAATTATATTATACATATATGATAAATAAATTACTATAAATATTATGGATGATACAAAATTTGATTTATTAATAAAAAACGAAACAAAAACAATTAAATGAAGCATTTATAGATGGCAAAAACTCGAGACTTGCAGATTTTTTATTTTTATTTATTTTGCTTTTGTCATGCAGTCGAAGTGGGGTGTGTAGACTGTGCAGGTCGCACGATATCGCTTTTCTGGGTATTGCAATTCGTGTATTTAGTGGTTGGTACTTGCGAGCAAAAGGTTAGAGGTCCATATAGAACCATAGACAAAAGCATTCTTTTTTTGGACTGCAGGTCTACAATGTGTCCGAACAGTGGCATGGAGAAGCTTTCCTTCAGTCTTGGATATGTTCCAGAAGAAGTGCGGTGGAAAATGCCGAAAGTGTGATTTACGTCATACCGGCTGAATTCCAAAACGCAGTACTATTGCATTACTGCTTAATCAAGCGTTCCAAAACGCAAACGAATTTCTATGTTGCCATGCATACTTTTCCAAAACGCATTGTGAACGCATCAACTGCACAAACAAAAGCAAACAGAGCATCGCTAATGATTATGATGCAAATGATATTTGACATTTCAGTTTGAAACGCCAAATAAAATTGATTCGTGGACTGAGTCGTAAGTAAAATAATATATTTTGTAATAATTAACAAATGCAAAGCAGCGCAAAAGCGTTCGCAACCTGGCATCAGAAAAGCAGTGTGCGTTCCCAATGCGTATTTTTTGACGTTTAGGAATTTAGCCACTCGCTCAGTAACTGCCCAACATCGCCGGAATAATAAAACGCAAAGTAACGTTTTGTTTTTCTCGTGTAGACATGCGTTTGCTAAATTAAAATACGCCCTGTAATTGGAGCTGTAGACACTGATACGGTTTCGATTAATCACAAGGCAACAAGTAGTTGTGCGTAGTAATTTATTTCATTACTTTAGGTTATGATCGATTGTACGGTGAATGGCTTTAGAAGCAATTTATCGGGTCCCAGCTGTCAATTCGGCCATAAAAAGCTGGGAACACAACATGTATATCTCATTTTGGGAATAAATCCTGGGCTTCAGACCGGCCAAAAGGGCAATCCAGCCATTTAACAACAATGACAAGAAAATTCTAAATCTACGAAGGCATGATATTAAAAACCGTGAAGGTTAAGGTCGGTTTGCGATCAAAATGAGTCCTCCCGAAGTGTCGAATACGTCTCGAAAAAAAAAATAAAACAGCTGAAGATATCATATGCGAATGCCCAGCTACATAAAATTAGAAGGAAGTACTTCTTTATAGAAATTAAAAGTGCAGAAGAATTGAGGTAATCCTATTCTGAAAACATAATTAGCTACATTATGATAGTAGAAACTCTGTTAGCCTAATTATAGTTTCTGACGTTCCTGCCACAATAGATCTTATAGGTCAAAGTGCCTTACATCGCTTTGACGAGTAAGAAGTTTTAACAACAAAATAAACACCGGATCCCTATAGAATGCAAACATCCTACCAGAAAGGTGTCCACATCATGTTCCCAACTCACTTGTTCAAGAAATGATTAGAAGTATAACTCACGTAATTTTTGTGAGAGTTGTAGGAGAATCCGGTAAATGATATCAATGTTCAACAAACTTCACAAGAACTTGTGGCTTTGTTCTGAGCCCTCCGAACGGCCGCATTGAGATGTTTTATTTATTGCTCTCATGCTTAGACAATTTGGTTTTGAGTAAGGCACATCTTACACGCAATTATATTATTTGCGATCTCAGTTTTACTATGCTAAATTTATTTCTCCCGAAAATGAGCGCTCATATGGTAGGCAGAAAAGAAAAAGCTTTAATAATCTGGATAAGCCAAGTTGTTGATTTGAAATAAATAGGTTATAGCAAACTATTGGATATAGAATACAACTCTCTTTTCAATCGTGAAGTAAAATTGATCGTCCTGACCAAACACCCGCAAATGACACTCCCATTCACAGTTTCCGTAGCACATATCCACATTTTTAATAATAAGCCCCATTGGCAATTTCGCTGTATTAACCAATTTCGAATTGTTTTTTCTTTTCAGAAATATTGCAAAAACTAAAATTATTAATTATGAACTATAAAATTGGGAAGGAGATGATCTTTTGGGGATTTTCTAGCAAAATTAACACTTAAAATGTTCAACTAACAACCAGTATATAATTTATAAAAAAAAAGAAGATTAAGAATGAAAAATAAACAGTTTTTATTTCCATTAAAATCAAATCAATTGGTAAGTTAACTCAAACACAATCTCCAAAACACACACCGTGAATCGATTTTATTTGTCAACCCATAATAAGAAAATAATTATAAAAATAAAAGATTACCAATAGATATCGTAAAGAATACATACACTTATCTTTATAGCAAAAAGAAACATTCAAGTAAGAAACCCATTCATGTGTATTTTCGTTCCCAAACAAAGGAAAGATAATAATAATAAGTTAAAAAGCAAAATTAATATGTAAAAATCATAAATAGTATAAATCAAATTAAGGTTAGTTTCAACAAAAAAAAAACAAATAGCAAATATAAAACTGCGAACGTTGGAGGTATTTGGAAATCTAATTCCTAGTGATTCATTTTTGATTTCAGTTCCAAACTTTCAAACAATTTTCCAACTCTTTTGAACTCGTGAATGTTGGACTAATAAAAAATTGACGGTTTTGTTTTAAGAGAAACTTGTTTAAAATATTTATAGAGTATGTTGCTGACAACAAGTAGGTGAAGACATTCCAAAGCAAACTAATTTCTGCCCTCCTCTTGTTTGTTATTCATATCTAAGGATAAAGCTACTTCCTCCAGGATGCATCTCAAATTCAATAAATTGTAAAGAAAACACATCATCATCGTAGCTTAACTAAAATAGCTGCCCAACATTTTCAAATTGTTTACCCTACCAATTGAACGCAAAGCTGCGAACTCTTTTGTTTTTTGGATCTAATTTGAGGTTAAATACCTAAAATGTTTGGATAAATCTTCTCAAAGAAAGATACTTGCATTATAACTGTTGTTATTATTTTGTATTTCGTTTTTACTTCTTAAATGTTTAATACGATTATTGATTAGTATGGTATAGAAGCATCTGCGATCTAAGTATATAAACATACAAATTTAACATAAATACATACATATATAAAATTAAATATAATAAACAAAGCTACTAACTTCGAATTGAAACCGGTAGAACGATGGAAGTAGAAACTTTGTAAAATTATGGATGAAATAAAGTTCGTATTTAAAACTATAAAACTCTTGTTCATTATTTGACAACTAGAATCTACAAGGATAGGCAATTGTTTTGCAAATACGAGCTTTTGTTGTAACTGCTATATTTTTGATCAATATGTTTTCTTCGACGAATCGGTCAGAACGTCACGACAGACAGCTATAATTTTGAGGTCTACCTCGGCTCCGCTATAAATTCTGACAACGACATCACATCAGAAATCAATCGAAGAATTACACTTGCCAACCGCTGTTTCTTTGGCCTAAGAAGGCAATTGAGAAGTAAGGCCTTGTCAAGAACCACTAAGGAGACTCTATATAAGACCCTCATCATCCCAGTCCTACTCTATGGCGCAGAAACATGGACGCTATCAAAGGCGGATGAAGATCTCCTTGGTCGTTTTGAACGCAAAATTCTTCGATTGATTTTCGGTCCCGTTTGCGTTGACGGGCTTTGGAGGAGGAGATTTAACAGCGAACTCTACGAGCTGTATAGCGACATCGACCTGGTCAGAAAAGTACGCATCAGTCGACTAAGATGGCTAGGACATGTAGAGCGAATGGACACCAACGCTCCGGCCCGAAGAGTCTTCGACTCAAACCCGGAGGGACAACGCAGTAGAGGAAGACCTCGCCTTAGGTGGCGCGCGCAAGTGGAAGGGGACCTCAACCAACTTGGAGTGCGCAACTGGAGGCAGTTAGCCAAAGATCGCGCTAACTGGAGAGGCGTATTGGTTGAGGCCCAGGTCCACCCCGGACTGTAGCGCCACCTAAGTAAGTAAGTAAGTATGTTTTCTTCGATTCGGAATCATGTTATTTTTTAAGACGGTTCGCTGACTGGCCGCATTCAGGAATCTAATTATCTTAAGTGGACTAGATTGGTCTGGATGAGATGTAACCTGAACGCAAAAACTAGATTGGTCGGGAGCGTAACTTTTCCTATGTCATGCACATACGCGAACTGTCAACTTATGTCGTTTTCCATTGGGACAAAAAATCAATCTTTTTTTTTTGATCTAAATCACTTGTCGAGTTCACTTTTTTTGATTCGGATCACTTTTTGCAGAACTCGATATTTTTTCAGATTTACGAATACTACCACAAATACAGCACAGCTGTTTTACGTCATTCAAAGAAGTTTGTTTTAAAACAAATGTGCAAAGTTTCCAGAAAACCAAAATAAAGAAATACATATACAGCCATGGACATAGTTTTGGAGGAATTATTATCTTCATTGTCTTCCTCATCATCTGGAAACAACGAATCACCAAAACTACTCCATTTGTAGCTACAACAGAGGAAACATTTTTCAAGCCGATTTCCATGGTTGATTTTACCAAAAACAAATGCTGAACAGCTGATATTGTTGTCAAATAACGCACTAATCCATTTATAAAACCAGATCAATTTCATTGCATATTCCATGAGCCGCACAAAATCTGAGATCTGATAAAGATTTTTGGTGGTCCCAATGGAAAACATCATTAGTACTCAGTCACGAATTTCTTGACTAGATTCGTCGGCTACCCCTCCATAGACGTCAATTGAAATAGCTGCTCATATGACCGATTTCCCCCAATCAAAACCGAGATACTAGTCAGAGAGCTGTCAGACTTACTAAACTAGATACTTGAACGTCCCCAATGTCAAAGCTATGCCACTAAAGGCACCAAGTGACAAAGAACAGAAACAGAATCCCATACATTTGCAACAGAACATTTTTTTTCAGCAACAGAATTTAGCTACAGAAAAATGGCTGTTTGACGACAGGATGTAAACAAGTCATTGAAATGCCAATTTTTCATGGGGGGGATGTTTTTTTTGTTTGGATTTTTCTGCATCGTATTATTGTATATTGTGATACCACGTATTAATAACAAATGAAAGATGAAAAAAAGAAAGTTTTTAGTAGACGAAGAGGAGAGTAATAAAACGAAACACAATTTGACAAAATAGGTGGCCGCCATGTTTTTATGGATTTGTTTCTGTTTCAGTTTTGTGTAGCTAATTTACTACAGAACGAAAAACTTTCTGTTCTGTTTCAGTTTGTGGGCCTGTTCCTGTTCTTTCTCACTTGGTGCCTTAAGTCAGCAACAGTAGCTGACTTTTCGTCATTGGTTTACGTATTTCATACATTGGCAAAATTAGCTAATCTGCCGTTCCGTGTAACTTTGCTTAAAGCATCCTCAAGAACTAAGTAAATCAGAAGCAATACAGAAGGAGAATCCCTATATGCCTGTCCCTACTTGTACACACTTATGTGGTTTTCCATTGGGACAAAAAATCTATTTCGTTGCATGCTCCATGAGCCTCGTAAATCTTAGATCTGAAAAATATATCTGGTGGTCCCAATGGAAAACCACATTAATCAAACAAAATGTGAAAAGCGCTAAAAATCGCAGGTGGGTGAACAGGACTACTATAAAACTGGCCCAGGCTGGATCTCAAGCGGTCCAAAATTCTTATAAAACATTAAAAATATCCATTATGAGCACAGTGATTACGGGACACAATTTCTGTAAAAGCTGCATGGTAGAGGAGGAGGAGGAGACTTTTCTTCACCTCCTGTTCGTTCAATAGGTAGTTTTGAGATCATGGATCCTGTGAAATCACAATGGGCCTACTCTGGCCTAAGTGACTTCACAATCTCCAAGTTTCGTAGCTTTTGAGGAGAGTTTCAGTTCTAGTTCTTTTCCTAATGAGCACGATAATTCCCGTAATAATCGAGTCGAATCGCGTCATCCGTGAGCGATCAATACGGTACTTATTTTCTTTCGTATAATCGCCTTCCGTAAACGTGTATGTGGCGCCCTTGGACTCGTCCACAAAAGACGATTCATCAGGATTCCATGAGTTTGCTAATAATGCGAAGCTCGCGAACTACCGTGATGTCTGCGTTTGCTCCATAGTTTTTGCCCACTAATGCCTACAGGAGTTTGGACGCTTTGTTGTATATTTTCCCTGGACAGACAAATAAAACGCACACGCTTATTGAAATAAAATTAAATTATTTTTATTATCTATTTCTAGAAAGAACTTAGATTTGTATACATACTTATGAAAACATAAAACAAATATTGCGTTTCATTCATATTCATTTTCAAATTATATAATTTTACTTTTTGCTTAAACATTTCTATAACAGAACATAAATAAAAACAGAACACGTCTTAAGAAGGACACAAGGGCAGTTGTTCGTTTATTTGTTTTAAATAAGAACGGAATAAATTAACTATTCTTTTTCTTTAAATAATATGCTCTATGGTATATTTTTATTTAGGTTTTATTGTTGATGAACGAACTAATTTTAAATTCCATTACTATTTGCTTTTTTTCGCCTTAAATTTTTGGTTTCAGGAAATAATTATTAATTTTCCTTTTAACTTGTAAACGTTTTTGTTTTTTTCTTTTGTTTTTGCAGGTTTCTTTCAATAATTCAATGTAAACTTTTTGTGATTACAATGCAAAAGGATCTAAATATTAAGTTTAAAACTCATCTTAATTTCGTCGTTATCCTTATCAATTTTTTTTTATTTCATTTTCAGTTTTCTTGTTTGTATTTTGTTTTTCAGTAGTCTCTAATATTTCTAAAAAATTTACAAAAATTTCCATTTTTTTATGTTTTTTTTTGTGTTTATTTATAATCCTTTGTTTTTGTCGGAAACCAACACTTTTTCGTTTATTTCCTTTCTTTATTTTTATTCAAAAACAAAAACAAAATTAGTTTTGTTTAATTTTTTAGTATAATTTTGTTTTTTGTTTATTCTAAGATTTCTTCATTCATAATAATATTGGTATATAATTAATAAATTGTTCTTTATTTCTTAAGTACATAATTTCCTATACAACTGGATCATCTCCATGTAAGTCACATGAGCCGATGTTCTCTCCTTGGTAGGGTGAGAAGTCGGTTATTATTGAGTTTGGTTCCGCACCAAATTGGATATCTTGCAGACATCCTTTGAAGGGTTGGTCGAAACGTTGCTTGGTGCGTTCGCTTACCGATTCAGCATTGGGGAATCCTCCTGTTGGGTGAAAGAATGTTAAAAAGAATGATTCAAACAAAGAAATATAGTCTTTCTTAAGCTGGTATGGCAATTTTGGGTCAATTGTGTAGCGGGCGGGTACGTTATGTGTTTAAGAGAGATTGCCTTAAATTCAATTCATGGGCGTCGGTCGGTATGCTGCTGTATCTATTTTGTCTGTCGAAGAGCTACCGCGAAAACATAACTCAATCAGGTACATATGAGCACACAAATAAGACGGACTTGAAATAGTAATGGTACAAGATGGTGTAACCAACATACAATTTTCATCTTCCTAATACTTTTTCAATACATAAGCCGTGTAGTTCTTATTATGTTCATCCAATTCAATGTTCGAAATTTTGAACAGAGTCGGGTTATCCACTTTACGTCGACTGTACTGTAATGTCGACTACCTAATACCATAGACACCAACCAACCACCTGTTCACTATACCATAGTGAACATGGTATGCTCCTTCACACACCTCACAACCTATTCACCAGAGTGAGACAGTGATACTATTCTGTATTCTCTTTTTTTATGTTGGCTTTTGACATTTCACCCATCACCTGTCGCCGTCAGCTGTGCGAAAGTTTTTAAAGTTCGTTTTCCGCGTCATCTTTTAAAGACAACAAGGAAAAGCACCAACCAGCATCAAGTGTTTTTTTTTTCTGTTTCTTTTTTCTGAAACCAATATTTTTGTTCTGGTTTTTGTTGTGAAATTTCGTGTCAACCCAAATATTTGCTAGCTATTTTGCTTAAACCCTGTTGAATGTGCGTTTGTGTTGTCGTATCTACTTTGTTGTCATTTATTGAAGTTGAATTTTCGTGATAAAACCCAATTTAATCGGTAAGTACAACCACTATTCACTTACCCAAGTAAAATGAATCTTCATAAGTGATTGAGGGCTCCTTGCCCCGCCTAAATGTCATTGGCTGTGTTGTTGAGAAGGACAACTTTTCCGAGAATATCACTTCGCCGTCCACATTCAACTCGAATCTGCTGCGATCCAATATGATCTTTGCAATGTGCCATCCACCGTCAGCCATGAATCCACCTGATGGTGCCTCAATCGTGTCATTACTGCTGCCCAACAGATTGCTGGCAATTTTCATGTGGCCGTCTTCCAGGCCGAGACCCAAGAACTTTGTGGCGCGTTCCCGTTCGCTCCACATGATTAGACCATCGGGATCGATCGTTGAGAAGTTCAAAGTGATTTGGAAGGCTTCGCGTGGACGCATATACATCGATGCACCCTTTCGTTTGTCTTTCATTGGGATTCTGGGCGGCGGGAGTATTAAGTAGCTATTGCCGCGGAAGCTGGGTGTCGTTGGTTTGCTCATCGCTGCGTAGAGAAATTCAACCGATTAGCACAAACGTGTTGGTTTGGTTCGAAAAATGAAATAATTGAATTAGTTGGAAGTGCGAATTGAAAGTCGTGACGAGTTTGCAAATGTGTTACCACTTACCGATTTCACAATAGAATCCGCCCCAACCATTGGGACAACTGCACCTTCCGCTCCGCAAGCACCTGCCGTTGTTCTTGCAAGGAATTAACTTGCAAGTCTCTGAGTATTCGCAGCGCTCGCCTTTGGCATATTCCGGACAAATGCAGTGTGGCTGGAGTTTCTCATCCAGCCAGCAGTGACCGCCGGCTTCGCATGAGTCACCACCGCAGGCGGTGCCATCACAGTCTCTGATATTTCGGGACTCTGTAAAGAAAAGTTAGGCATCTTCGACAGATGTCATATGAAATCTTACCTAGAATGTTGGTTTCATTCAAGACAATCCTCGTCCCACTGACCACTAGGCCTCTCACACATCCCCTGAATGGAATAGGGAATCCAGAAATGGCATTGTGTGGAAGTTTTGAGAGATCTTTCAGGCCACCAATGTAAAGGAGTGAGTCTGGCTCTACGAGTACCTCAGCTGATGGGGCCAGTGCTGAGGAGGCGCTTCCTTCAACCCACAGAGTCAACCATCGACCTCTTTGTGCCATCTTGATCTTGTGCCATTCACCGATTGCCAACATGCGAACGCTTCTCACTACCGTCACATGATTGCTCGGACCTGAGATGCGGAACTCTACAACACCTCCCTGAAGTGAGAGACTGACGAAGCCTATTTTCTTGTCCTGGTTGTTGTTCAGTGTGCCGAAGTACAGAAGGAGCCCTCTCTCCGAGAGTGGCCGCAACTGGAATTCGATGAAGAAGAACTGTACTCGGTGGTGTTCCTCGAAGCTCTTCGAACCCATGAGTGGAACTGGAGAGAAACTCCTCTGTTTCTCCACCTCGTTCAGCAGTTTCATCACAAAGTGTTGGCTGGGCGAGGAGATCGGTTTCGGTGGCATTACTTTCTTGGTGAAATTCCGGTAGCTCACGATCTGTGATCGCTTAGAGCCCTTATCCGATCCGGTGTTGAGGTACGGCCATCGGACTGCTAAGTACGATCGTCGGCCGGTCAGGGAGACGTCGCTAAGCGAGTGAATATCTGCAAAAGGACGACCTAAGTACGAACAATAATTCTGTCAGTCAACACACCTTCATCACAATTTTTGCCAGTCCTTCCCACAGGGCAGTCACATTCGTAGCCATTCACCAAGGGAACGCATGTTGAATCCTCGTCGCATTTGTTGTTGAATGAATCACAGGGGTTTGATGCTTGTGCGCATAGTGGTCCATACCAGCCCTCCTGGCAAATGCACCTGCAAACAAAAACAAAAAAAAAACAAATGTCTTCCAAAATTTTAGGAGTAAATTGCTTTTCCTACGTAAATGTCGCTCCATGCTGTAAGCAGGCTCCATCATGTTGACAAGCGTGTCTGTGGCACTCGCGAGTACCACATTGCCCAACACCACGTCCTCTTACACCTCTAGTCTCCTGCAGCGGCACCGTCACTTGGCCGGCCTTCAGATGAACATCGTATATACAGCCCTGGAATCCAGAATGCAGTGGAAGATCATGCGGCAGCGTATTAAAGTTGGAGATCTCATGGCCGCCCAAGTACAAAATCGGTACCACGTCCATTCGGGTGACACTGCCCGGAGACCGTCCGGTAATGTTGAACTTTCCATCCACCGACAGCCAAGCCTGGCGTCCGGTCCGACCAACCTTAATCTCGTAAGGAACCCTAGGAGCATCTAACCGGAAATCAATTGGCTTCTGTGTGAAAATACGTCGAGGACCTCCACCCAAGTTCCACGTGAGCATGATGTATCCCTGAATGAAGCTAATTGCCAGATGGTCACTCTTCTCGTCGTGATATCCCGATTGGCCAAGGAATGCCAGCAGTGAAATCTGTGACATTGTCTGCGGCAGAATCTTGAAGCTCAGCTCAATCGAATACTCCAACGGAATGGGCACTGTGTAGGCCACAAACGACGACAGGCCATTCACACTGCCAGAGAACGATGGTAGGGCCACTTCCAAATCTGAAATAGCTTGAATGTAGCAGGATGCAAGAGTGTGTGGTGCAAGGAAAAAAGGGAAAAGAGAAACACAGTGTTAAACATCAGGTCAGGCGTCAGATGAACAAATTCCAAGCCACCTATCTACTTGACTGAAAGAACGAGAGTGGGTGTGAGTACAACTGTACATGTACAACAATAATATCAATATCAACTCGTAACCAATACCATTAAAATGTCCGTGCGGGTGGGATGAAACAGTGTACGAGTATATATATTCAGTTCTCCATTGCAATGACTGACCAAAATGTTTTCTTGTCTCTGTTTGTTTTGTATGCTTAGTGTTTCTATTTAATACCTTTGATTGCCGTTACTTACTGTGCTCGCAGTAGTGTCCATGTTTACCCAACGGACACAAGCATAGATAGCCGCTGCCGGGGAATTGCACACAGGTGCCGCCATACTGGCAGGGGTTATCCTCGCACACGGATATCTCGCAGGTGGGTCCCATGTATCCGGTGGGACATTTGCATTTCCACTTTTCGGCTTTGTCTCCGTTCTCGTCGATTTCATTGGATTCGATCTTGATGCAGGCAGCCCCATTGCGACACGGGCTGGACAAACACGCCAGTGACCCACATTCGGTAATTCCAAAACCATCTAGAGCGTCGCTGTTGGAGAAGAGAGTGAAGTCAACAAAAAGTAGGTTACAAATCGGTTAGATAAAAGGATTGGTGGGTGGTCCTTTCCTTTTCTTTCTTTCTCTTTTCCAGAACTGAATGGGCACGGAAAGTGTGACAAAAGAAAGGCTCTTAATCATGTCGGATGGAGAGCTAAAGCTAGTAGAACTGGCGGTAAAGAGTTTTCGTTTGAATGGAAAAAACTTGACGAGGGGTGGGACAGAGAGCCGGCCGAGAGTATATAAATAAAAATATATGAGCCCGCAATGTGACGTTCGTCATTTCCTGTTAAGTGCACCTGTCACAAAGTTAAGACGATTCGTTTGGACACTGTTTTGGTATAGGAATAGGAAGATGTGAAGCGGACTGTTGGTCGGATTTTCAGCGAGGTTTTAAAAATTGAAGAGATGTCGCATTTGATCAATTTTATTTTCATTTAAGTGTGAGACGTTCTTCAATAGATACTGCAATAAGTAACAAGTTCTTACTGCTGCAAGATGCGACTTTTAATGGCAGGTGTGAAGCGGCACTTCATAACGAATACGAAGCCAAATACAACGAATATAGACAGAGAAATGCCTCATGTCTGTAAGTTAGTATAAGTGCAGTACAGTGCGCGTTGTCTTCATGTATCTGGCCGGCAAGCGTACCTACCCGAGTTCGCGATCGCGATGGTTTATTATTAACAATTGTTGTATAGTTAGTTAATTTTAACGCAGAATATAAAGCGGTGGACAGGGTTAAAATCGTATTGTCATGATGTTCAAAAGAGGCCTCGGGGTGTAGGGGCTAGGGGACGAAATGAGCAGTAGTTTCTTTCTTAGTTTCATTCCGCTGTTGGAATGCAATAACACTTCATAGATTGGTCGGCAACGCTACATTATACGAACTGTCAACTTATTACTCAGTCACGAGATTCTTGGCTAGATACGTCGGCTACTCCTCCATTGACTCCAGTTGAAAAAAAAGAGAACAGTTCATGTGATCGATCTAGGCCAATCAAAACTGAGAAACATCAAGTCAGCCAGCTGTCAGAATTCCTAAACTAGATATATGTATTGGGCACATTCAAGAATCTAGTTATCTTAAGTCTACTAGATTGGTCTGGATGAGATGTAACCTGAACGCAAAAACTAGATTGGTCGGGAACGTCACTTATTCTACGTCAGCCACATATGCGAACTGTCAACTTAGTGCTCGGTCACGAATTTCTTGACTAGATTCGTCGGCTACCCCTCCATAAACGTCAACTGAAACCGATGACCGATTTGAGCCAAAACCGAGATACATCTAGTCAGACAGCTGTCAGACTGACTAAACTATCGGTTTTCGGTGCAGTTGTGTTTGTTTTCAATATATTTTGTGTTCAGTTGTTGATTTTGTTGGCAACTTACGATAGGCTTTGACATTTGTAGTGTTACCACAATAACATAAATTCCTTTTATCGCCAACAAGAATAATCTGAGCATTGTGGTTACGTAGTCAAACATATGTTTCATTGATAGTGCTGACATTTGGTCATTGGACAGATAATCTGTTGCTTAATTGGAGTTCAGTCTAATCTTAGCCTAAGAGACATCGGGCGCTACCATTTTCAATTCCGCTTACAACCTTAAAGTCAAGGAGCCGGCGATGGATATATTTTTTTAATAAATGCCGCGTGAGCTTCATTGAAGTCGAGACAAGAATTTACTTTTGCTTAATTAAAATTTCGCTGATTCACTGGCTCTTGAATAATTGATATGACTCGTATGTACAGAAACCCCTTCAAACGTCAATTCCATAAAACTCGCTGTGCCTCACACAACTACCTATTAACTTTTTAATGTAGTTGTAAATATTGTTCAGCACGAGTGCTCGCCCTTTAACTTTGAAGCCATTAAAAAATGTAAACTTTTGCCAAAACCAACACTCATGCGGATCCTTTCAAGAAATATGAAACTCTATTTGCGTTACCCACATCTCAATAACTAATAATAGTTATAAGTATACCCGTTGAATGAATTAATGCGAAGAAGTGAACAACTATAAAAACTGAATAGATTACCCTGTTTTTTTTACGTACATCTCTCGTGAAACATTCGGCATTCGGTGAATAAAACATGAAGGAGAAAGTACTTCTCCTACTTGTTATGATAACAATCGCCATTTAAAGTGTTTGTGTTAGTTGACTGAATTGATTCGCTTTCGAAACGGATTCGGATGGTTCATTTACAAACGCTAGTTTATTGTTTACGACCTCCTCATATTGACCCGTTCATTCATCGTTGACGTTTATTCAGATCGTTGCCTTAAACGCAAAGTTAATGGTCTCGCAAAAAAAAAAAATGGAGAAAGGTGAATAATTTTGCTGCTATTGACAGACAGCTTAGTGAGTATATGAGTTGGTCGAAGTGAATAGCTTAAGAGTGTATGCGGTTAGTAGTTTTTTTTTGGGTAAAAGAAACATTGTCACATTTTGTGAAGGGCTTCAACAATAAATTCGAATGTGGAGCGTTGGTGTCCTCTTACTTTAAATGCTCTCAGCCATATTTGACGGCTAATTCACACTTTTTAGCGTGCCAATTTTGATGTGGAGTTCGCTGATAAGTCTGCTTCTCAAAAGCTGCTCAAATAAAACGGGACCGAAAATAACGCCAACAATTTTGCATTCCAAAACGTTCAATGACATCTTCATTTGCCTTCGCCGACTGAATCTACGATTACACGTTCCATTTGTCGTGGCAAATTTTGGCATGCTAACGTCACAAAAATTCGGCCATTTGTTGGTCACTCGTGTGTCTTTCGTTTGAGAGTGCGCTGCGAAAGCTTGCGTGACCAGACGCTTGACAGGCGATCACACGTAGTGACAAATTTAGGACAAATGTTTACGTCAAAATGACGTCGGCATGTCAAACTTTGACATGAAAAGCGGCATGTGTATCGTAGCTTGCCGAATTTGGGAGTCAGCCAATTATCCCTTAAAATCTCATTAAACTCGCTTGTTATTCATCCCATTGCGCTGTTCTGTACGAATTCGAAAATAATTAAATTGAGCTTGTGCGGCTGT
This sequence comes from Cheilosia vulpina, assembly GCA_916610125.1. NCBI lineage: Eukaryota > Metazoa > Arthropoda > Insecta > Diptera > Syrphidae > Cheilosia > Cheilosia vulpina. Next base: position 3,581,373 of record OU744280.1, on the reverse strand, counting down.
AAGAAAGAACGACATCGCATCGAAAATTCAAACAACTCTCTCACCGAAAATTAAAACTCTATCCATCACGTTTCCGTGGAAAGTGTCTTTCCATTTCACATGCCAATGCCATCCATCTTCAATCCCTTGCCACCAAATGAGAACTACTATACACATCTAGCAGTCAGGGACCACAAACACACACAGTCAAAGTTCAACGATAATTAGTCGCAGTACAACCTCACTATTGTTTGGCCACTTTGGTGGGCCATCCTCATTGTCGCCAGCTCAGAGCACCCAACTATACCTACCCAACTTCGCGCACACACAAAGGCCATTAACTGCATATCTGTGCGCTTGCAGTCGACATCATCAATGCCATTTGGCCCGCTGTTAAATTAAGTAATTAAAAGTTGCCGCCACCCATTTCCGGTGTGTGCGGGTTAAGTCAGCCCTTCGTCACCACCGCGTTTCCTGTTAATAAAATACCTAATTTAAATGTCAATATTAACTGCGAATGAGTTCCGTTCTCGCCCCGGGGCAGTAGTGTCGAATCATCGCTATACCATAGCACGTATCCTAGATATACATTTGGCTGATGGACTTCTGTCTGTAACGTACATTTCCGTCACTGCTCTCGTGTTTGCTGAATGAAGAGAAAACTTATTTCGCTTGTTTGCGAAAAAAAAGTCACCCGTTGCATCAGATCGGCAGAGAACAGGACTGGCCGGAAGCCATTTTAATGGGTAATTAAAACGAAAATTCTGTGACAGAGCACAGAGGACATAAGAACGGGCAAAACAGTTGCTCTGTGTTGGGGGAGGGACCAAAAACGTATTAAAAGCGCTGAACTCAGTTTCAATTTTAAACCAATTAACTTTGGTAATCTCACGAGTTGTCTGAGTTGGCGTTTTAGCCCATTGGCAGTGTCCTCAATAGGTTTCCTGTTTTGGAATTGATATAGCGACGATACAATGCGAACAATGGGATTTTATACACCTACGGAAAAGGAAATGACTTCTTGCGAGTGTTTGTAAGTAGTATATATCCTGTTGATATGCTTCAGAATCCTGTTTTACGATGAGAAACAAAAGAATTGAAAAATCTATTACGAAAGGAAATTAACTATATCCTTTTAGTTTGTGTGTTTCTTTTATTTTCATTTTACGACGTTTCCAACTGATAGAGTTTTATTTTTTATCTCATTCCAATGCGAGTGCTGGCGGAAATACATAAATCTATGGAAATGCTGTCTTTGGGCATATGCCAGCAGTGTTGCTGAGGAGTGTTTTCGAATGGGTAATGGTATGTTTGTGACAATTTTTAGCAACAACTGAAATTTTAAAAGACAGTCAGCGGCGTTGATGGACTGTCTTATAGTGAACGCAACTTTCATAAAAAGTTAACAAATGCTTGTGCATGTGGCAAATGGTAGTAGTTTGTAAGAAACTTAACGATTTTTTTTATTTAATTATTGCCTTGTTTAGAAAGATTCTTTGATATTTCTGCCACGTTCGCATTGTGCTACCAATGTTGATCAACCCAGTTAAATGTGGAACAACCTCGCACACACAGTTGACAACTTGTACAATTGCTGATCAGCCTCTTCCAACTTGATGATTCTCAACTGATTTTTACAACCAAATGTCCAAATGTGTTGCCAATTGCGTTAACTGAGCTGCAGCCCAATGAGTTGAAGCAAGCGTGTGACACGATCATGCACTAGATCAAGCGCCGGAAAAGCAGCAACGCGCTGAACGCACTCGTTATATAACTTCTAGTAAAATTCCCGCCCTTTGTTTTGTTTTTCTTACTAAATTGGCAACACTCAAAGTAACGGTGCCACAAAATAAACTAAATCTCATCAATAATCGTACAGATTTTTATTCCAACCACTTTCAATCAGCCATCTTCGTTAAGATAATTCGAATTTAAATTTCCAATTCTACCAGCCCACACTTATCCTCAGAAGGGCATACCTAAATTCGAGTACTTATGTATATACAATGAACCGAAATCAAATCGAATAAAATTCATTTCGAATTACTTACCCGAATATCTCACGAATGTCTCCATTGATGCGTAACGAGTGTAAACATCCTGTGAATCCTGTACCACTTTGTGCTGGTGGCAGTTCGATTATAAGACCGATTGGAGCTTGCGGAGCTCCGCCCAAATGCAACCATGTGTTTAGGATAACATCGGGTGTGTGCATTCTTGGTGGCAGTAATTTAAGCCATGTTGGCTGATCGCCGGACATGGCCAATGTGTCATTGACTAGCAGTGAGGCATTACAGTGGGTGTAGTTGCGGCTAAAGTCCAATCTGTAAAATAGAGTCAAATAGCAATATAGAATGCGAGTTAATAGTTTTGTTAAGCGCTATAAATTGTATCGTGCGACTGGGTGCATTCAGTGGTAAAATGATTGATGAAGTTTGATATTCTATGTAGGGACTATGATTAAAATCGAATTTGTTACGAATGAGTGTAATTTATAATGCAAAAGTGAATGGGCACTTTGACCAGTTTGTGCAAAATTTATGGCTTGGTTCTTAGAGTAATTTTTTTTTTTTCAAAAAATGAGCCTTCATGGTTTAACCCTGTATTCGTTTTTTTTATTCACTTTTGGGACGTTAACTGCCTATATAGACAGACAAATTTGCGACGTATGGATTATTTCTGAGCTCTCATTGAAGAAGATTGTGCGTAGATACTTGGATTATGGAAATCATAGACAAATCATACTGAGACCCCCAACTCACAATCCTCTTGCCGCTGTCCCCCTCAATTTATTTTCAAATTCGCCATTTTGTTTTCCCATCGGTGTTATGTTAATTTAGAATCCGTGTGACATGCAAAAACATACAAAAAATACAAAAATAAATGCTGCCAACCTCGGCAACCATGGGGAAATGTGCTTGAGTTCGGGAATACCACATTTTTTCATTACTGAATACCATTGGTTAGGTATTATAAATTGTTAAAAGGCGAATAATTTTATTTTGTTGGTCAATAAAACTATCTAATGGAGATGTTATAATACTAGAAACCTATTAGGACAAACATGGTTGCATATTTTCTGCTTTTGAATGGGTTTAACTTCGAATTCATGTGTAATTTTTTCTTGGATAACAGATGAAAATTTGCTCAAAATGTTTGTTATTTTCCTTCAACCAATCTACGTTGTTCATTTACTTTAATATTTTAAGCAAATGCTCACTTATTCCTAAAAAAAAAGTACTATGCACACGTAACGAATAATTTCAAATTTAACGAATAAAATTCTATGAACGCTGTCAGCAACTTTGCCCACAGCGGAAGTGGCATATGCAAGATGCGAGTGTGTTGGTGAGCCGGAATTTTTGAAGTTACGTGACATTTGTCAATATGAATTTCTATGTAACAATACAAGTGCACTTAGCATTTGCCACCCCATAAAAATATAGCTTGTAGGCAAGTAACGGGAAATCGGCCGAAGTTGGTGGTCTCAGTATTGTCTCTGATGGAAATAATGCGAATGGTTGTAAGAGGATGGATATTTGAGGAAACATTTTCAGTTGTTTAAGGAAATACGAAACAAATATGTAGCCCCTCCACTAAAGTAATACATTTTATTGCAGAAATTGAATTTATTAAAGGGAAAAAGATTCCCGCTTATTCTAACCCTTTAAGAGAATGTTTTAGTGTACCACGGACCGGGGTGGAGCGTGGGGGACCTCCCCAAAGATCACACACTCGATCTACACAAGTTATCAATCATATCATACGCTTCTATAGCGTGGGCGCAAAGGACTAACCAAAAAAATGTCATTAAACAGTTAAACAAGGTACAACGGCTCGAGTGTTTCAGTTTTTTCCGTAGTCATGCGGACCTGTCACACAGCGGCAATAGAAGCCTTTAAAGGGCTATCACCCATATCTATATCAAAAAAAGTGCAAATACGCAGCCCAGTAAATTTGGCATAAACGAAAAAGTTAAACATTCAAAACACTGCCTTCGACACTTCCCGAACTTGACATGATCTGCGCGATCACAGATCGCGGTAACAAAAACACTAAGCTTCAACAGAATATTCTTCAAGGACATCACAAACAGAAAAGCCCAAATTGGTACACGGATGGTTCGAAAATGGAGCAGGGCATGGCCTTCTTTTCCAACAAAACGGGAACTTCTCCTTTGGTCGTGAACCTCTTCAAAATGTTTTCAAAAGCGTGTCCTTTTTTATTTATTTTATTTTATTTTATCATGCCGGATTTTCTGACGATAGGTAAAAAAAACCTTGTTTAAAAAAGCGAATACCACTAGAACCAAACATCAAAAATATTGTACTACACAATCCCCATTAATCTAAGTTAATTTTCAATCTCGTAACCGAGACATCAACGATTACAGTCAATAAATGTTTTATCGCTGCTCTCACCCCAGTCAATGGAAGGACCAATAATTTATTCAATACTATAAAAATCCCTCCTGCTATTTGGAAACACAATCGTATTTATTAACTGCTGTGTAAAAACATTATCATATCAACTCGAGTTGGCATAAATGCCTGTCAATTTCATGGAACATTAAAACAAATAGCAACTCATTAATAAATTAAGCGCGAATAGGGTTAAAGAGATTTGTCATAAATAGCTGCTTCGATTAAAAAATCTGCCCTGTACCTGTATCAGTGGTGTCAGAGCCTCAAAAATGAAAATGCTAGACTGCATAAAAAAATGCTAAAATGTATGAAGACACGAAAAAAAAATGAATGGTAAACAAAACAAAATATTTCTTCATTAACTTAAAAAAAAAAAATATTAAATATTTTGTCTTTTCATCTAAATGTATTTTTCCTGCCTATCTGCTTAATATAAAATAGAACTCTCTCTTCTAAGTAAGAAATTCCGTGCCTGAAAATAACTTAGAAAATAATAACAGATAGAAACATACTCTTCAAACAACGAATTTGATTTTTATTCAACATTTGAAGCATCAGTATTCAGTAAAAATATCAACAGCTACCTATTTTTTTTAAATATTTACGATACCTACTTAAAAATAAAAGGTGCTCTTTCAATTATTCGAAAAATCTAACTACAGGGGTTGTATTTTTTTGACGTATGAGGTCCTGTGCTGCCCCTCCAAGAGGTATAAAATGTAGGGGGCTTTTAAAATGTAGGACAGTTAAAAAAAACAGATAAAAGCATGAATAATTACTTTATAATTTTTTTTTATAAACATATATACACAAAATAAAAAAAAATATAATAGTAAGGTACATTTATCTTTTCAAATGCATCAGGCTTTTTTACAAAATTTTTAGTGCGGTTTAAACTGACCCATAATTGATTTAAAACTTTATGTGCACCGCCGAGATGAGCTCAATGTACACGAATGACCGAAATTCCAGTAAAAAAAGAGCAAAAATCTAAATATATATAAAAAAATTCCTGAAAATGCTAAAAAAGCATTTGGCATTTTTATTTTTTCAAGTAGTATTCGAAAATGCTAGATCTAGCATTAAAAATACCAAAATGGCATCACTGGTACCTATATATTGTTAGGCAAAACGATCCACTGTCACTGGCAGTATTTTGTAACAATCCCGCTTAATCCATTGTCAATATAGCTTACACTGTCGTATTCAATCAAACATCAATTTGACTCTGTCATTCTATTTCTATTCGATTCGCCTAACCCCAACATATCGATTTTCCATCTAACAAAACAAAAATTCAAAGTGACCCGGTCTCTTCTATTTTTAACTCATAACCAATGTACATATTACCTACTACTGCAAGTGGAGCAGTCCTCGCCTGGTGCGTATAACAACGCACATTATTGACTCACTAATTTTACTCTCAAACAACCATCAATGGAAATCTAACGAGCGATAAAAACGAGGAGTAAAGGCCACCGCCGTTCGTCGGCATTTTGTATTCCAAATTGCCGGCGCGCTACAATCAAAGTGCTAACCAAAGCACCAGTCCCTCAATTTTATGGGAATTAACATGGCCGCTCCTCCACCCTCTCAAATGACCGGACCGTTAAACTCTTGACTTAAAATAATATGAAAAACGTAAATTCGATTCGCCTGCTATGACATATTTTTCGTTTCCAAGCCTGCGCCCATACGCAATCAGTTACGAGACTTTACTCCTGTCCGCATTCGTTGTGGTGGTTCCTCGAAAGCTACGTCGACCCCATGATTTATTGCAAACTTATGTAATGGCAACCACAATTTTCTTGTTGTCCCATGGGAAAAACCAAACCAAAACACTCAAACCCTGAAAGCCATGTGTACCCGCACTCGCATAGCAATATAGCAAATACTTACTCGGCTCTAATTGTGATTTCATTGCCAGTGTTTACGGGTGTTTCGAGTTCGCTTAACAGCATCGTTTGTAAGCCACACGAGAATTGGAATTGCAACAATCCCTTCTGGAGGAAGAGGGCCATATAGTGGCCGCCTTTTGTGCCCTGTGCTGCGGCCAACATAATGAGACCATTTGTTGCACGTGTTCGCACTTTGAGTTGCACATGCATTGGCAGTACCGAATCGAGGCTATCGTGTGTCGGAATGTCCTTGTGGATGCGATGACTTACGTATGAGTCCCCAGAGAATGCCGCATTCTTTATGACAATAGAACTCTCGCATAGTGCTCCTTGACGATCGAAGCGGCACACACACTGAAATGAAAAAAAAAGGAGAGTAAAAACAGATAAAAGCGGTAGGAAATGTAATTTCGGACAAAAATATGTATCAATAAGGAGAGGAGAGCAGCTTGATGTCGGTTGGTAGGTCGTTGTTTCGTTTATTAAAATGGAAGTCTAGTTATGCCCATAAAAAGCTGATGCAAGGACGATGTGAGCCACTTTAGAAAATGTCTACATATGGATATGTACAACTGTTCGATTGATTTAAGATAGAGGGGTGCAGTTTACAACTCAATTCGCTTTTATTTCTTAAGGGCTTATGGTCGGAGTCTTTATGAAGGTGCCAAACGTCACAGAAAGCTGTTGTCTTTGGGCTTCTTGTTATCTCTCATGATGCATATTCTGGGTCCTGATTACTTTTTTTTTTTAGTGTACTATTTTCAAAAAGATAGTCCTCCAGGGCAAGAAACTCAATGCTAAAGTAAAAAAAATAAAGATTGTCGTTCAATTCAATTTGCCAAAATATATTGCACTGGTGACATTTTTTTTTTTTAATGTTTTCCACTACAAATGTCGACGAAAAGAAGGCAACAATTAAAACAAAGTGACACATGATTGCTACCAGTCCAAACAAACATTTCCCTATGAGTTTTGTCTTCATTCTATTTCTAAAATATCTATTGTTTTGGTTGCACAAATTAATGATCTTATTTCCTAATTTATTCTGACAGCTACGCTGCGTTCCAAGTTTTATCATTGTAACTAAGGAAAAATGATTGTTTATTAAGTTGCTTTTTGGAATCTGGGACAGGTTGTCTAACCGTCACGTATGTCTTTGCTCTCTGCATATGTGGTCTCTAACCGCACCAATTTTCAAGGAGAAGACACATGTCAGAGTTGGTAACTAAATAAACTATAGCATTGACAGTTCAAAGAGTGGGAACTCAACTGTGGGAAAAATTCTCGAATTCACTTTCAATGCACGCAATGCAACTTGGTTGACATTTGTCATGACATGAAAAGACATTTAGTGAATTTTATCTCTTTCTGTCTTAGATTGCAAAAAAAACAACAACTAAAAAACGACAATAGTTCGACTTAGAATGCAGCCCATGTAGGTTGAGTGGGCTGACTGCCGTTGACAGCGAAACCAAACGCTGACCAACACTTTCAAAACTTTTCTTCTTTCAACTGTCAATGCTGTAGTTTACTTTTGTGGTTTTCATCAGATTTTTATCGATTTTCTTTCCTGCTTGACAGTTACATCTGCTGTGCTTACCAAACCTCTGAAATGTTTTTACATAAATGACTAAAACAGCTGTCCAAGGTGAGAGGATGCGCTAATTAGTGAAAGTAAATGCAAATCTCGAAAGAAATCTAGGTCCGCAAAAAGTGATCTAGATTAAAAAAAAAACAAAAAAAAAAAGTTAAAACGGCGGAACTTGGAACGCACGCGACATCGAAAACAAAGACCATTTGACGTATATTTGTTTATTTGACAGATACTCTTTCGGAGATTTTATATGCTCGCAGGCGTGTAGTATGTGAACTCTTTTCAATAATAACGCTGGGATTGTTACTATTTTTTCACATAACTTGTTTCACAACAGTTCTCTAAATTTGTAAATCATATGCAGCACTTTAAAAAGTGGAGACAACATTTCTGACACTTTTTTCCAGAACTAAATACAAATATATTTATTTTTAACTGGCAATGCTGATGGTGATAATGAAGAAACACAAAAAGAAGCAATGTTTGCAACTATGTATTTACTTTTTAAGTTGCAATAAAGACTATGTTTAACAATATTTATTGGCATCAGTCGAAATCAAAAGCATTTTGTCGTGCATTGTTCGTTTTGTTAATCAGTCATCCGCATCACAAATGATTCAGCTTGCTTGCTTTCGAAGGTCCCATTATTCATATACATTTCATTAAAAAACTAAGTTTTAATGGTACAGCAGCCACAACAACAATGGCACCCGTTAACAAATGCGATAGTCTCCTTTTTCATCCCTATACTCTCAGGTCTGGGACAACTAAAGATTTATGAGGCATCAGCGAGTAGCAAGGACACAAACAAAACACACATCCACCAACAAAAAAAAAAAACGTACAACAAGAGGAGTTAAATTAGCGTCAGACTTTAATTAGTCTGTCCTGTGTTACAGTGTTTAATAACCGTCACATGATCATATTTCCGCACGGCGCATACACACATGCACCAACAAAGCGTAAAATAGTCGGGGCGAAAACAAACACAAACTTTTGCCTCAACTTTGATGGAAAAGTAAATGTTATCACATGATATATATTCGCAATGCTAGTGGTTGGCGTTGGATGAGGAGGAACAGAGTAAGAGCATCGTTTGCAGAAGCACTGACAGAGGAACGTATTAAACCCGGGTTGAGAGTCCCGCTGCATGCAAATTAGCTTTACCCGAAGTTAAGTTCTGAATGTGTATAGGTATAAGTTCGACGATGATGATGGTGGTGATGGGGCCCAGAAACCCTTATGGTGACGACGATGATGGCCGTGATGATATGACGAGGTCCCCGCACATGATCCCTTTGGCTTTAATGAGGATATATGAGGAGCCAGTTCCCCGAACTGGCAGCTTACCAAAGAACGCCACTAATTGTTGAAAGGTTCTCCTTTCAGATCCTTGGTGAACAGTTCCGATTGGTGCACAAGAGCGCAGGGAAAATCAATACTTTGTCATTGAGCAATAATATTACAAAGCTCTGTTGTTGGGATTGTGTACTCGCGGAAGTGTACACACATCCAGGTTATACAGAGATTGAGTGGTGAAGGTGAAAACAATCCGTGTTATTATTGTGCAAACTTTATTCCTGCTAGAACGGTTTTCGGTTGGCCGAGCAACACCATACACCATTGGGTGCAAATGTTTGTCTGCGATATTTTGCAACTCTATTGTTATTTTTGATGCACAAATATATGTACTCGCAGGAGGTAATAAATTGCCCAGACCGTTTGCACTTTGTGTGTCAATATATGGGTATCTAGTAATAATAAGGCGATTACAAATACCAAACAGCTAATTTAATGAAAGTCAAACGGAATGTTTGGGCAGGGAAAACTGCAAGCCCATGATTGGCTTATTGTGTATTTTAGAAGCTTGTGGCTTCGATTGTCGATTGAGTGATCTATGTGGGAATCTATTAGCTAAGTGCATAGCGGTGGATTGTTAGTTGGTTATTTAAACAATGCGTCTTTGGACCGTCAGATTTCAATTCATATAATCCAGTGATATGCACGGAAAGGAAATCTTTTTAGCAAATTGGCTCAGACCATTAAAATTGATTTAAATTAATTTCAGGCCAGAGGTTTGAGGGAAAGGTTGCCACTTTTAAGACAAGTCTAGTTGAAGAGTTCTCTGAATTGAGTAGATTTCATGTGTTCTTGTGATATGCAAAAACCCAGCGGGAGAGGCGTGGGAATGCAGCCCTAGTATCCTGCAATAGAAGCACATTGCAATTGTCGTTAAAAAAAAACACGGACCTGAGAAACAAACGATAAACAAGTGCAAAGATTGACGTCAAATGGTTATGTGTCCTGAAGTCTTGCAGGTATAGCCTTGAGTTTGACTCCTCTATGAATACGACAGAAGAATTGATTCCAGTTAAGGCAAACGAATGACTTGGAAGAGAAAAGCGAATTGTTTTCAAAGAATGCGTTGCATTACATGAAAACCGCCACTTCTGACTGTACTCAGGGTTGAAAGTACGAGGAAATTCAACTCTGAAAAGAGGTTCATAACGAAGTTCAACAACAAGAAAAATTAGAGCGATGAATTCGCGATGTGCAATCACACTATAAAGTTGTACACAGATGGATCGAGAACATATGAAGGAAAAGGCCCAGGAGAGTCTGGGTCAGGAACCTAAAACATGGATTCGTAATCCGTGGCAAGGGGTGTCAGAATTTTTTTAAGTTGAAATATGCGCTTTGGATAGGTGCCGAAATTTACCGAAACTGCATTTTAGCAGGGATGTCAGATACTTAATTAGCTACAAGGCACTTGAAGGCACATCATCATTAGATTTAAGCTTGTGGCTTAACAATAAAGGTAGGAGTAACAGAGTAATCGTTCTCCGATACCAGGCCTCGTAGACATTGTATGGGGCAGCAGACTCTCCGCCTAGTCAGGGGAAACCTATCTCTGTGGTTCGGAAGAGAACGAATAAAGTAGCTATATCAGATTTAAAAACGTTTAAAACTTCCAAACCCTATAGAGCTTCAAAAATTTTAGAAAACCATTACCTAAAAAAATGAATGCAAATATCAGTCTAAGCAAGAACAACCTTCGACTTGAGTTCTAAATGATATACTGGTTGCGAAATACAATAAGAAAAGGGAAATTACAATCTCGGGGGCTGCCCAAACTGATGGTACAATTCAAATTTTATCTAAATCGTCCTAAAACGTTACCGTCTACCTACTCACTTGAAATATTTGAGAAAAAAAACTCAATTTTTCTTACTCTGACTTTCCGTTTTCTCAAAGAGTTAAAAAAAAACAGTGGCACTCCGGGAGTACCGACAGAAGTAAAAACTTGAAAAATTACGTGTGTATATTTTGAATCGTTAGGAAATATTTTATTTTGTAGGAAATACTTTTAAATGAAGTGTTATTTTATTTATTATTATAAACCACTTCTAAAAAAAACTCCTACTAAGGCTTTTTCATGTCTTTTAGGCATTATTTCATAAAGCTAAGGCTTTAAGGAATAATTTTTTCTTTTAAAATGACATCTTTATTTATTTTGAATATGTTTTTGATTCAACATAATGACTTTTTAATTTTTTGAACATTCTTAAAAAATCTTTGCCTAAAAAACATTATATGTAACCTCGGTCTCAAAGAATGTGTTTCCACCTTCAAACTCTGTGCATTTTCCAAACACTTTATCTGTCATTCTTTAAAAGTAATTCCACTTCCAGTAAGTGCAATGAAATTGGAAACAAAATTGAAAAATCTAAATTGTTTTTGTTTATTTTTTTATATATGCGTTTAGTTTTTTATTTACTGTTCTACTTTCCCAAAAAAAAATTGTTTTGGCATTATATTATTGAAAAAGGCATCTTTTTTTTTGAAGTTACGCAGTTTTTCGTCAAAAGTGGTTGGCAACGCGAACATTGGTGTCGAAACCAAACGCAGATAAAGGAATGCAGAGATATATAACTTTCCAGTAGAAAGACGGCTGCCTACAAGCTTTTTTCTTGAAAAATTCAGAAAGTCGCGCAAAAATGCTCATTTCCTTTCTCGATATGTGAGTTCATAAATAATTGGACTTTAATGAAAGAATTCGCTATTCTGAAATGAGTATACTAATATTTTTTTTTTAATAAAAGCCTTAACAAAATCCAAACCAAGTTCAATACAAACACAAAACAATTGAACAGCGCGATGCCCATAAAAGCAAAAGGAATATCGGCCGGCAACATTCTTTTTTTTAGCTCACACGTATTCACAGACGGGGTTTGAAATTACAAGAACAACAATGTAAACAAATGGGTTTTGGGCAAATAGAAGTACGAACGATATCCATCTTTTTTATTCATTCATCTCTGGTCGAGACATTGGTGTCGCGAGTTGAATGGTTTTATCCGATCACAAAAATGCTCAACGCGCCTAAGGAAGTTTTCACTTCAAAAACAAACAACGCAGAAGAGCCTTCTTTCGAACAAAGCATAATGGGTCTTACTGGAAATTCCCTCTTTTCCACGTATGTACATTGTAAAATATACACTCACCATCCACCTCTCAATCACCTTCGATAACTTCAGCTGAAAAAGTGCACACAAGAAGCTCCACTTATACTCTTCTCATAATACGAAAGCCACTGTCAAGGGGTTGGAACTCTTAACCAGAAATAGAACTGAATCACCCAACCATATTCGACATACATTTTCAATTACCCGCCCTAACTGCCGACACGAAAATGAGCGCGTTTTGACATCTAAGAAGGCATGTGTAGTGTAGCTACGAGTACATGAGTGCAGCGTTGCCACTTCAAAAAAAAAAAAAAAAGAGGAGCGCAGTAGATCATTAAAAAAAATGCAGTAGATTGGATTTTTCCGCAGTAGAATTTTCATTATACAAAAAGCAAAGATCAATTCCTTAGAACTATATTAATAATCACTTTAATGTTTTTTTTATAAACGTTCCATCAAATAAATTAAAATTTTGAAAATACTCTAAAAGCCCAGGAGAGTCTGAGCTGAGGGTGTCCAGCAACCAGCTGACATTATTCATTTCTTTGCAAAAAATTACATTTTCAAGAGTATTTACGTTAAGTTTGTTTCGTAGTTTATTTTTCACTTGCCTCACAATCGATAACTTTCGCTGTGCAGCCGCACTACCATGGGGTAGTGAACACAAAATCAAAATATACTCGCAAAGTTGGACATATATTTTTCAGCATTTCTTGTATCGAGTGAATTTAACCAAAATATTAAGCAATTTAAAGTATCATAGCATTTACATAAAAGATCTTGGTTCCCTAGTAAAGACTATTTCAATTTTCTTTATTGCAATCGGTAAAGGGAAATTAATCTGAAATAGGCAATATTGATGGCACAGCACCATCACTGATTTAGCATCTATGTATTTATATTTTATCAGTTTCTTGGGTGAGTAATTCGAAACATTGATTGAACACATCCACTTCCACAATCCACATTGACAAATCTACAGTCCACAACAAGATGGCTGTCTTTTTTTATATTCTTTTTCCGTTTCTATTTATTCAACGATCTGTGTAATAAAGTTTTCTTCTCTCCTTAAAATCGAACTGAATCGTTTTCATTTTCTTGCGCTACTCATCACTAATTCATTTAAATCATTTCATATGTCGAAAGAGAATGTGGTCAAGTTCACAGTAAGTTGGCTTCGTTCAGACGTTCTTTACAGCGGTTATTTTTACAGCTGTCCAAGAGAAGGTTTATCAAACAAAATAAAAGTGCAGTAGATTGGAGTTAGTGGCAGCAAATTTATTTTTTGCGAAAATTGCAGTAGATCTACTGCTATTGCAGCAAAGTGGCACGGCACCGCTGCAGGCTGTACTGTAGCTGTAGGCGACTGCTTTGTGCTTTCTCTACGTATGTGCAGCGGTTTACCTTTTATCATCGTCGATTTAAGCTGACCCAGTGTGTTTTACCTACCACCCATTATCATAATTAGGCATGGGTTTACCTCCCACAGACTAGAGAAAATTATCACTTGCTCAGCTACCATTCAAGTGGAAAACAGTGAATAGATCCTGTACCCAGAGGGTGGCGGGAAAAAGGAACTTCAAATGGAAACCGGCAAAGTTGGTAACTCTTTAGTGCGGAACAAAGAAAACGAAAATTTATATTGAAAGAGAGAACGTTTGCTATTACTCACCCTGGATCCCTCCGATGTGGTGACACAAGTACCTCCATTGTAGCAACCCAATTTGATGCAATCCGGAGCGCCAGTGGTGAAGTTGTCCACTCCTCCAGATGCTCCGCCGCCCGTCACACTGCCGCTCGATTCTGAGCTCTCCTCTGACGAGGAGGAGGATGATGAAGACGACGACGACGATGAAGTCGACGATTGTGTAGTCAGGACAGCTGGCGTTGGAGTTGGTGGTGGCAGCGTAGGGCCTGGAGTGGTTGTAGTAGGTGGCGGTGGTGGGGGAGGAGGTGGCTGAGTCGTGGGTGGTGGGGTGGGTGCCTGCGTCGTCGTCGTCGGTGGTGGAACGTACTCTGTGGTTGTTGGTGGGGTCAACGTTGTCGGATATGTGACCAAGTCGTCTGTGTAAAGAATTTTCGTCGAGTGCTCCGAGAATGGAGGCGGTGTTGGCCGTTGACTACTGCTGCTTGGCCAATATGGCGATATGGTCGGATGAGGTGAGAATGAGGTCGACCCACCCACCTTGCCGGGCGATGATGTTGTAATATCGATGCTCACGCCGGGGGAGTCGTAATCATATGGTGACACTGTCGACGGGTAGAACGGTGTAGGTGGCCGGTATGTTGTAACGCGGCCGCCGCCTGTCACTCCAAAGTCCTTAGTGAAGTCGGTCACCTTCTTCGTGGACACATAGACTTCGGGGTATTCGGTGAAGAATGGCGCAACTGTGGTTGTTATCCCGAAGGACGGTGGTCGACGAGTGGTCGCTCTATATCCGCCGCCACCACCAGTCTCCTGGTCGTAGTCAGTGTACTCAGTTTGGATGCCGGTGCTGATGGTCGTCGTGTCGGGGTAGTAGCGGCTCGGCGGCGGCGGGCGAGTCTCTGGGAAATCTGTGCCATATCCTGGCGTCGTTGGCCATTTCGGAGTGGGTCGTCTTGTAGTGTACTCGTAGGGGAATGTCGTCTTAATTGTCGTCCGATGATGAATTATTGTCGGATGTGCTGTGATTGTTATTGGAAGCTCCTCGGACTCGTCGCTGCTGCTGGATGTGGGCAGTTTGGAGGTGGTCGTCTCTGAAATTTCAAACCTAGCGACAGTTGTGTATTGGAGTTCATCGGAATCTACATCGGCTGACGAACTACCCTCAGATGAGGTTATCGATTCGCCGGTGTCACCGCCACTTTCACTGCTGGCCGATACTGCGCCCGCAGTGGTGTAAATCGGGGGCGCTGGGGTCGTACCTTCCTCCGAGCTGATGGGCTCTGCAGTGGTGGAAGTTGTGGGTGCCGGCGTAATAGGCGCTGTATAATTGCAGTCTAATGAGTCCTCACCGATCATTAGGCATTCACAAAGCATTCCCGTCAGCATGGGTGGGCACGAGCATGTAAAGGTGTCGACACCGTCTATACAGACGCCGCCATTCATACACTTTGGTCCCAACTGACACTCGTCGTACTGGAATTCGCATTTTTCACCATGATAGTCGGGCACACAGTAGCACGTGGGCACACCCTCCTCCATCAAGCACAGCGCATTATTTTGACAGGGATTATCGGCACAAATGAGTATCTCCTCCTCGCAATTAGTGCCGGTATAGCCCATGGGGCAGGCACAGACGTATGCAGCCAGTTTGTCGACGCAAACGCCACCATTTTGGCAGGGCGAAGACTCGCACTCGTTAATCTCCTCCTGACAAATGCGTCCCTTCCACCCGGGCGGGCAATCACAGGTGAACTCTAGGCCAGGACCTTCTATGCACTCACCGCCATTGTAACATCTGGCGCCTGTACCTGAAAACACAAAAGAACACGGAAAACAGTGATGAGAGTGAAAATACTTTGTGGTCACACTCGTACTCGTATCCTTGTCAAAATTAATTCTCGCTACAAAGTGCTAAAGTACATATTTCTAAAATCCGCTCACCTGTTTCACAGACGGCCACATCAATCTCACAATGTATACCCAAATATCCTGGTTGACAAGTGCATACATATCCGTTATCTCTGTCCCGGCAAATGCCACCACTTTGGCACGGGTTGGACATGCATTCGTCCACGTTCTGTTCACAGTTCGCTCCTGCACATAGAGGGGAATAGAAAACATGTTTAAGATGGATTAAGGATTAAACTTGTCTGGGGTA
Organism: Cheilosia vulpina; assembly: GCA_916610125.1. Lineage (NCBI taxonomy): Eukaryota > Metazoa > Arthropoda > Insecta > Diptera > Syrphidae > Cheilosia > Cheilosia vulpina. The sequence goes on along the minus strand of OU744280.1, from coordinate 3,565,206 downwards.
AGAGCATAAACCTTTAAGCATACACAAGCACAACCGAAGAGTATGCAACGCAGCAACAGCAGCAATTCGAGCTATTTGACCCATTTTCTTTTTCTTTTTTTCTTGCTCATCCGTATTGTTATTCTTTGCCCTTTGGTCTTGGTGGTTAATTTGCGTTGCCCCGAGTGTAAATGAATGGGGGGAAGGATCAAGTGAATGAAACAATTTAGCTGGATAAATATTTCTGCTCTTCTTTTTTTTTTGTTTGCATTCAGCAACGAGAGCGAGATTGATGTCTGCAATAATTCGCTTCGTTTTGAAAGGATTGCTACAAACGGCGATATTTGCTTGATGAAAGTGGAAAACAAATAAACGGATACCACGTAGGAGGGTGGAAAACCGTTGCATTTCAATTGGCGAACTTAAATGCATTCCCTTTGACAAGTGCATCGGGCTTTCGAAGAATCTGCTGATTAAAGAGATAGCAGATAGCCTGATGGGCAAGCTGACGTTTTGTGTTTGTCGGTCAGTTTTTGATTCGTTGTTGACAGGGCGACATGGGCTTTTTTAAAAAGGGAGAGTAGTCGAAGCGAATATGAATCAACTTGTAACTTGTAACTTGTGTATGCAGTGTACTTGTTTTTCTCTTCTGGTTGTCGGAATATCTCAAACAGAGAAAGGTTGCAATAATTTCTCATTTGGTTTGTTGCCTTAAATCAGGAAGTATGTGTCTTTTTACATTTTCAATCACGATCTGTGAGAAGTTAAGACTTCCCATGAACAGTCGTTCAAGCAAAACTTGACGAGTGTGACAATTAAGTTATACCGAAGGTTAGGCCCTCGCATCAGATATTGTTTTTATATTTAAACCGCTGACTACTTTTATTATTAAGTTGGTAGACTTGTTCCATTAAGGAGACATTTTGTCAAACATTTTAAATAACAATCAGTTTAGGAGCCTTGTAGCAGGTTTTTTTTCCTTGTAAGCTTTATGCTGGTGGTCTTTCAAGTGGCCTTAGTCCACAATACTAAAGGCACAAGTCCTCTGCTGGAAACATTACCAGCTACCAGAGGTAGAGACGCTGCTAATCTAGGTCGCTCAAAAGGAACCTCTATATGTATCAAGTAGGTCACACAGTGCGAACAGTTAGCAGCGCTCGGCGCTTTGAATCTGAGTTGTTAGTTTTTTTTTTATGTTTTTTAAAAATTAAGAAAAGTTGGCAAATCTTAACATTTTTATGAATTACCACCTAAAATTCATACAAATCTGTCCCTTGTCGCATTTTCAAACATTTTCGAAATTACTGTCAGAACTTCAGGAAATTTTGTGACCTTCGAGAAAATGTCGCCTCTAAGTTTAAGAAAGTTTAATTTTCTTCATCCGCCACACCAATTTCTGACAAAATCAAATGCAGCAATACTTGGTTTGGTGCTTTCAGAAAGTGTCAGTGAAGTCCAGTGATGCCATTTTGTCATTTTTGAAAACTTGAAAGCATTTTTTCGAAAAAAAGAAAAATTTTAGTCTATTCGGGAATTTTTTATGTTTTTCGATTTTTGCTCTTTTCTTGCATGTGCAGCCCTATGATCAAATTTTGGGGCAATTTCAACAGCACTAAAAATTTTCAACAAAAGCCTGCATTAGAAAAGAAAAGTGTTTTATTTTTTTTGTTAATTGTTTATTTATGAATTTATATGTATATACACCAAAACCCCGATTAATGTCGTTAATTGGGACCAGAAAAACGCGACGCAAATCGAAATACCGATTTTTAATATTAATTCAAATAAGAAAAAAAATAAATATGTATTTCATAAAATCAAATAAAAAATCAATAAATTCTACAGAAAAAACGTAACTTCATGCTAATTCCCTTTTAACAAAAAAATAAATAAATTAATGAAAAAAAGGAATAACAAAAACGCAAACTGAAATAATATCGACGCAACTTCGAATCCACGACATTTTATGAACGACGCAAACTGAAATAAAGCCGACACAGCTTTGAAATCACGATCATTTTTAAATGAACGACGCAAAGTGAGATTTTGGTGTATATATAATCTGTTTTTTTTTTAAATTGTACTTTTTAAAAGCCTCTTTTTCGACGTCTTCGACTTCATACGTCAAAAAAGTGAAATTATTGAAAGTGTATTTTTTTTTTTGAGTATTTGACCTATCGTAAATATTTCAAAAATAGGCACCTACTGTTGATATATTTTTTTTATTTTGTTTCTTCTGAAGATTGATATTTAATGTTCAATAAAAATAAAATTCGTTGTTTCAAAAACATGTTTTTTTATCTGTTATTATTTTCTAGGTTAATTTTATGTAGATAGGCAGACAAAATACATTTCGATGAATCTGTTGTATAAAAAACAACAGTTTTTTTTAGAAAAAGCTGATAAGTCACATTTTGTTTTGTTAAGCATTTTTTTGTGGCTTTATACATTTCAGTATTTTTTTGCAGTCTACTATTTTTCTTTTTTAAATTCTGGCACTGGAGAAGTGGCCATCATTTTCTGGATAACAAATACAACTTCATCTCAAATCGAAAGAAAATGTGTTCCTCTCAAAAAATTTAATTAAAATATGTAAAAGTTTAAAAAAATTTAAAAACTTTCGGCCATTATTTCTTCATTTTTGTAAATCAGAAAAGTTATTTAGTCTCAAACGTCCTCCGTCATTTTCAGTTTTGATTGGCTTAGATCGGTCAGATGAACAGTTGTTTCAGTTGACGTCAATGGAGGGGTAGCCGGCGAATCTAGTCAAGAAATTCGTGACTGAGTACTAAGTTGACAGTTCCCATATGTGGCTGGCGTAGGAAAAATGACGTTCCCGACCAAGTTTTTGCGTACACGCTGCACCTAGTCCGGACCAATCTAGTCGACTTAAGATAACTAGATTTTTGAATGTGCCCATTGTCTTACTAAAACTTTTGCGCGCACAATAACAGTCACTCTTCCATCGTCCACCTTGTTCCTACAATGATTGTGTGTAACCAACATCTCCAATAAACCATTCGTTCTGTTATTTTGCCCAAAAACCATTACACGGCTTAATAAATAGTTCTCTCCTTTCCATCGCAATTACCACTAATTACTCAAAAAAAGACCCAACATCAGTCAGCCCTGGTGTTTGGAATTTAACCGCCCTCTCCCTCCTTTGTTAAACCTTACTCACCGCCTTCGTACATCAGTCCGGTGTCGGGTCCCATCCCGACGGTAAAATCAATAAAAGTGAACTACTTTTGGTCTTTTTGTCGGCCTGTTGTAAATGTAGGTCTGCTGTGCACACATTAAGAAAACGAAAGTGGCTAAAGATGTTCGATTTTTTCCATGGCATAATTTTCCTCTGCATATGTACTTTGTAGGCCCAGAGATCGGAGGCACACATACTTCCTTTTGTCTGTTAAGCGTGTATATAGCGAGAACAAAAAAGAAAAATATGCCCCAAGGAACATAAGCAGAGTTTATATGGTTTCCGAACGATTTGTTGTGTTTTCCATGCTATTACCGACTGTCGAACGAGGTAATTCAGTTATGACATCAAGGAAAGCCATTGGCTGAGAGAAGGTGGAAAATTGTTTTGATTTTGTCCGAGTCGGGAAATCACTTAGAAGCCATATGATCCTAATCCCTAAGCGACATGGGTAATTAGTTTATTTTAGTTTGTGTGGGGATGGGAGATGTTGTATATTTCTGACATTTATCTTCCCTTTATAACTTTTCTTTTGTGGGCACGTGGGACAGTAGTTATTACATTTTTCGACAGTAAATTTAATTTTATTAACGGCGGTATAACAGGAAATTGTGGTCAAAAGTGAGAGTTCATTTATTAACACATTTGCTTAATAAGGACATTCAAAGAACGCATAAACTATTCGCTGATTTTTTACTACGGACTTCAAAACTTCTGAGCCTTGTGGTAACAAAGGGAATATTCTGACTTAAAAATCTGTAGACAGAAGTGTCGGTTCAGATTTGAATCCAGGTAGCACTATGGTGGGCCGTTTTGTTATAAAAATCTGTAGTGATTGCAGAAGAAAGTTTCCAAAAGACTGGGTTATTAAGATGCATAAAAGTTATCAACGGGCAATCTGATATCGGATCTTAATCAGAGCTCTCTGTGGCTGGAGGATGAATTCTTTAAGTTGGGCTTTCGACCGTTTAATTTTTTTCATTTTTTTGAATTTTGCAAGCTAACTTTGGTACACTTGTTTATTAGTTTGAACCCTCTTCTGAGGGGTGTTCTTTTGTGTGTAAGGTTATCAGATTTTTCAATTAAAACAAAATGAAAAATAAGCTGTCAATATTGAGGCAATAAGGGTATGCACTTAATCTCATAATTTTATGCAGCTCAAAAAATTTATAAATTTATGCGGTGCTTTAATCGAACACCCCTCGGAAACATCATGGCGTAAATCGGTTGTTAAACTCAGCTGTTGGATTATTATATTATTATAAAATTATTTCCAGATTATCGAAATTCCGAAACTAAGCGAAAAGAAAAAAACTTATTAAATTCTTGGAAAAATCGGCAGTACTTATTTATATTGGACGTATAAAAAAACTCTAGAAACAAACAGTCGTCTGTCTGTCAAAGTTTGACATTTGTGATTTGCGCAACTTTCCGCTGTTGATATCCGAGCCTAAATCGTCGCGGAAAATTATGAGGTCTGCGTAAACTATTCTCCATACAAAATCTGACAGTCCGTTTACGAGGTGGTAAATTTCTTCAGTTTACGCAGTTTATGAGGCTTTTACGCGTTTAAGTGAATACCCTTAATAAGTTTTTACTCAAAGAAACAATTTAAAGACACGGTCAGCCTTATCGTGAATTCCAAGGGAATATTGCTTTCCCCCGAATTTGTGTGTTCCCAGGAATAAATCCGCCTATCGCCAATCTCCCTCGAATTCGATTTCCCTCGGAAACCGAAATGTCTCCTCGAAAAGAAAAGTAGCTGATTTCGAAAATGTTCTGTGAATTATATTTGGTTAGAATCAAAGATTCAAATGTTATTTCGGTGAAACAAGTATTTAAAAAATAATGGTTAGCATTGCATTAAGTGTTGTCGCTGAGGAATTTGATGAAATGGAATTTTAGCGACAACGTTCAATTAGAAGGCGCTTAAGAGATTGTTCAAATCCGTTGGAACTACCACAATCACTGTATGTTATCTCTTAATTGTTTAAGGAAATAATTACAAAATCTCTGCTATTAGGTTCCAAAAATATCACAGGGATAGCAAACTTCTTCGGCACAGCATAAGAAATCCTTTGGAATTTTACCCATAACTAACTTGCGCTTTTTTGCTGAAGGCGGCTACCTAAAAGGAGATAGAAAAGATGTAGCGATGTGGGACTGGCGCAATCAAGTTTTAGCGAAGTCCTTTCAGAGGTTTAAGCCATATTGAAAACAATAAACAATTGAATTGCTTTTTGTTAGTTGTTTTTGACATTCTATTCACTTAATTTCATTTACAATAGGTATTTTTTTCCATGTAAAATTGTTCCCTCATTCGAACATCATTCACGATATGAGTATGGGGAAGCACGAACAATTCCGAGGGAATTTTTATTCACGATAAGGCCGAGTGACTTCATGCTTTTGGGACATCTGAATAGGATTTCTTACTGTGAAGCATTGAAAGACAAAATTATGCGCTCTTTCGCCATCCCAGAATTCCTTCAACGAGATCTCAAAAAACTTCTTCGACAGAATGACCATGATAGGCTGTGCGACAAAAATGCCTGAACAACAATCCGAACAGATGATTCTTGATCGCAAGACTTGATGCTTGAAGTCCACTTCCTGAGCTACCTAAGTTGGGGTCTTCCTCTAAGTCTACGGAGTTTTTTTTTTGCAGGTCGGAATCGAATACCTACTCCCCTGCCTGCCTGACGTGATGCGTCTGATTGGGTATTTGTTCAGATTGATCAGGTGAACAGTTTTTTTTCCTCTAAGTTGAGTCAAGCATTTTTCGACTAAGTTGTTAAACTAAGTTGACATTTTATGACAGATCTGGTTACAGCAATGTAGCCGACGCGTTTCATATTTACGTTCAGGCGAAATCTTCTCTTAATATGAGTGAAGTCTTGAATGTCCCAGTAAGGATGTTTCTTTACCTACGAATTGTTTTTCAATGTCGTTCCCCAACCTGAGAATGAGCCAAAAAAGTTGTATCTGGTACTGACTCGCTAGTTTTGCAAAGGATGTTGTTGAAGAAGTCAAACGACATTAAATTCATTATCCTTAAGACTCTTTTGACATCGAAGGTACCGGTTTCCGACCTTAACAGAGTAACCGAGCGTTCTGCCTCTTGATTACGTATAACAAATCGAGTTTGGCGGTGAAACCCCTGTTTATATGCCTAAATATAACTTCAACCCCATCGCGGGTCAAGTTTGCGGAGCCCAACTAACTATACAGTTCCTATTTTTCGCCGATAGCAAGCGCCATCATTATAATTGAAAATGCGCTTCCCATTAAGACCACCACGGATTATTTATACATATGCCCTCCCAACCACCAACCACAGGCAACCCGTTTCCTTTCAATGTCACAATGGAAAACAAAACTCTTCTATTATTCGCCGCCTGCGAGTTCTACACTACTTCATCGCCTGTTTTCAGTTCAGATTTCCCTTAGCCAACCACCCATCCGTACAGTTTCATCCATTTTGCTTTTTTCCTTTTCAATTTTATTCCTTCTGCCATTGCACCTTTTTAATGAAAATGCATTGAAGCGAATGCTCATCACATAACTCGTAACTCTCAGTTCGTACAGTTCCCTTCGTTTTCGAACACCGGGCATTGTGCTATACCGCGACGTGTGTTTGTGCCGAAAGGAGTACTGAATCGAAATCTCTACACACGAAAGCGAAACGTCGGGGATTAATATTAAGGACCCTCCGGTAGTAGAGTGTATACACCTACTCGTACTATCAGCCGAATGAGAGTTGCATTTCTTTTCCGACCTGCTGTCGTTTCCTCCTAATTCCCCGTCACCTCTTACGGGGATCCTTCCGCGCGCCCACCACTGCTTCCACCCTTGGATTATTTAATTTGTTCTCTTTTTGATTTGCCTTTTTCTCGTACGTTTTTAAATTGTACTATGCATACATATCTTATACAAATCGTACTCTCGGGGGGTGCTTCCTCGCTCGAGGATATGTGATCGCGTGGGTGGGGACGCGCGCGCCACAATGAAATATTAAAAAGAAAGCAGCAAAAAAAGAAAAAAAAAAAAAAAACGAATAGGGACGAACAACAAAAAGGGAAACAAATTGAAATTCGAAATTCAATTTTATTCCGGTTAAAATGTAACCAAAGAAGGGAAACTATTTTCATCTAAACTGGATGGCAAAAAAATAAGAGGATGAACATGATAGCGGAGGAGAGAACAAAAACGGAGATATACATACAGCTGCGATGGAAACAAATAAGGCATTGTCATTCAATAAAGATGCAGCAGAGTAGAGGTAGGAAACTGGGAGGCAGCAAAGAGAAAGACTACAAATTGAAAACATCGCAGATACGGGGAACAAATACTAAAAGTAATTATTTTTCTTTGGTAAGTTCGCACGCCCGGCCCCGCTTTGTTTGAAGTGGATCTGGCTATGTGCCCTGACTCTGACTCCCATGGGATGGGGCAAACTCATTCAATTGGAACAAATGGAAAATGTATCCCTTTCTAATGGAATGGCTCGGTGCTTGCTGCAATATGTTCTCAACGATGGCTGTTCGTGGGAGGCTACATGAATCATAATGGAAATTACTTTTAAGGACGTTGGCAGCTCCAGATCACTGAAAAATTGATCAGGTATGCTAGGTTTCACGCGATTTTAAAGCCTATTTCAGGTCGTAGGCCACCTATGGCGATTCATTTTTAAAGCGAATTTAATGAATTTCATGCTACAATTTGTCCTATAGGTCAGCTTTTGGGTGATGCCGAAAGCTTAAAATATTATAGGAAGCTTTGGCCCTATAAGTAGCCTCATTTTATTCTTTTAATTGAGAATTATTCACGCAATGCTAAAATAGAGGCATAAAGTCAGAAAAATATGCCATTTGGGGAAAGAGGCCCCCGAAAAGTGGGCGTGGCAATACAATATTTCGCCTAAAGCCTTCTCGGAGGTAGATTTAAAGAATTTTTCATCGAAATCTGTTCATAATTCATGCCATTTGAATGCTGATTCATAAAAGAGATGTCCTAAAATCTTTTTCCGATCTAAAACTGCCAAATCAATTTGAAACAAATATGTTAACAAAGAAATGCCACCCAATCATCGTACAGGTATCTTTATGATGCTGGTGCTGGTGTGTATATTATTACTAGTTCCATATCATCAGCCAGCATCAATGGCTGCCATTGAAAAGCAATATTTATAGCTTCATTCGAAAAGGTATGCTTGTGCACTTTTGTTGTCGAGGTTGCTGAAAAATCCTTCGCCGATAAAATGCTCGAGTGTGTACCTGTACAGTGTACGCGATTAACTGATGACAAATTTAGATTTACGGGGAACAAAATCGAACCGTAATCAATTTTTTTTTCTCTCCCAGACGAAGTAATTTTAGATACGATTCTCTGTGGAATCCTGTTCGGGGGTTATAAATTTACCGATTACTTTGATTTCTTTGTTTGAGCCTTGTGGGAATGTGCGCCTCTATCGAGACTGTAATTATTGTTTGCACTTTGGAATGGGAAACATCGTATCTCTGATTTCTGAATGGATATGGGGTGGGGCTGATTTCAAGGCTGTTGTGGTTTAACAAAACATTTATTGTGTGTGTGTTAGGATAATGTATTCAAAGCAAAACGTTCTGCGGTTGAGGGAATTCCAAATGCGATTGTTTTAAAATAGATTACCGTGTCGGAAAATGTTCTCTCACATTTCGATAGGTGTCAAACAGATTTGCTCTGTCACTGAATAATTTATTTTGTTTTCCAAAATTTGTTTGGGAAAATATCTGAAATTCAAAATTGAATCGTTAAAAAGAGGCACGTGTCAATTCCGTCTGAATTGTGTCAAAAAAAAATGACGAGGGTAGACGGTCGGTGTATGATATTACAATGTCAGTCTCATGAAATATTAAATGACCATATGGTGTCAATAACTGAGCTGTTTGTCTGGAATAATGTTTACTTTCTGGCAGCGAAAGATTATTAATAATTTAGTATGTATTTTGTTTTCGATTTTTAAGGGCGCTGGAAATGGCTGTAATTTGTTGAATGACAGATGTGCTTCTGTAGGCACGTTTTGGAGTAAGAAGGGATTAGGCCTAATTTTATTGAGTGTAATCTACTTATTGTGCTGTTTTTGAATTTGAAGATTCCATATCTACACAGTACGTCGTTTCAAATAGAAGATATAAATATAAATGCGTGGGACACGCTCAAAAATTGTCTCTAACCGAGTGCGTTTTTGCTAGGTTAAAAAAAAATGGCTTCAAATTAACTGAAAAAAAAAACGAGTATTCGTTGTTAAAAACAATACCGAGTAACAAAGGTTAAATGCATCTGAATGTTGTGGGTACACATCTCAGTTGAAAGCTACTTACGATCTTCATTTAAAAATGAATTGTCCGAGAAAGTAGAAAGAAACTGTGTTTTTTAAAAGAGTCTTGTGATGACTGCCAAGGGTTATTCCATGGCCCATGTGTAAATATCTTCGTGCAGGGCATTGAATACATGAAGAATAGTGGAACATTTTTTCGATGCGACAAATGCGTAGTTCTTAAACGAAAATCTCTCAATATACCCTCATCGTTACTTGCATACAAGCAGATTGAGAAAAGTGCAAATACAAATAACCTAAAAAAAATGTTATTGAAGAACACAATTCAGTTGAACCACCTGCTATTTTTACACTTCAGATGGTCTATATGAAGCTATAAAATTTGGAAGATATTAATAAGGAATTCTTGAGAACTTTAAATGAACTTCATGAAGAGAACGCTACCCTGAAATCAAAAAGAAAAAAATACACTTGAATCCAGGGCACTCACTCCGTAACTTTTCAGACGATTATCGTCGAAACGACCTCCAAAATTAGCAACCAATTGCTAAAATTACAAGTGTGAGAGTGAAAACTGACGTTCGTCAAAAATATTCGAGCAGAATATGACTTATTTTGGTGATAAAAGTTTCAAAAACGATTTCGTTTAGACGAGCGTTGATAGATATACGGAATCTGCCCCCAGGCTAAATTGGCAACAACAGAACACACAAGAAACTTCACTAAGTTCGCTGGCTTATCTGACGTTAACAACAACAACTCAAAGAATATGGCAAAAAATATTTTCCAAGATGCATTGGGCATTCGTCTAAAGGTTTAAAATGATGACCTGCGTCTGTAACATCAGCCTTCCCTATATAACTTTTTGTGCCAGTTTTAACTGTAGCGAACACTGTTTTCAAATTGAAAGCGTGAATGTATTTAAATATCTGAAGGTCTGCTAAACAGACCTTCTTAAAATAATTTGTTATGGTATCTTTCACTCCAAGCTACAATATGGCATTACTTGTTGGGGAGGAGCACATTTTAACAAGATTCAACCACTTCTAGTTTTACAAAAATACGTTATAAGAAAAATATGCGGAAAAAATCGCTTGCATCCAAGTTTTTCGGTTTGAAAATTCTTCCAATCAGGCACTTGTATTGTTTCAAAGTTCTAAAGGCATCCTTCTTTAGATCTGGAAACTTGAATACTAGAGTTTTTGAAAGTTATAATATACGTGGCAATCACTTGAATCTAGTCGCTATTCCTAGTTTTCGAACCACAGCCTACACAAATTTGTATACAGTTATTAGGACACTCAGTTCAATTTTATTCTATATATATTAAATTTTGTTCTCTAGATTAAAATTTTGTATAATGTTAAATTTTTCTCAAAAATATTTTGTAGTTTTACCTTTAATTCTTATTAAATTGTATTTTTATATTGTTATTAAAAAAAATGTTAATGACATTTAATGCTATTTCTGTTAAAGAAATATAAAATGTCAATCCCTTTTCTCTATTTGAAAATATTTTTTCAACAATTACACAAACTCTGAAGTGTTTATATCTACAACTAGTAAAAATAAATAAAATAATTCAATTTAAAAAAAAACCTAATACTGTTTAAAAAAAAGCACAATCCAGTTGTTATCAACCAAGTTTCTAGTTGGTTAAATTCTACGGAGTAAGTTTTTTATTTAAGGCCGAGAAAATTTGAAGGTTAAATAGATAAATCGATTATTTGTAACCGAGTTTCACAAGTTGACTCGGGTTTTTTTTTTGAATCCACAAACGCTGTAGGAACAGTATTATTTTATAGTTTTCAACCGAAAGTTGGTTAATTTTGAATAAGTGATTGTTCTGCCTGGATAGTCAGCTTTTGTGGTACATTAAGGGCTTAAGTCATGCAATGTTAGTTAAACGCGCCAGAAGTGCTGGGCTCAGCCGTTAGGGTACGCTGAATGAAAATTTCTTTTTTTCATGCACCTAATATTTCTGAGTGTCTTTAGCGCGGAATTCATACAATAAAACCTCGTTTTGAGTTTATCCAAGGGTTCCACTAATTCGATCCCGATTACTGATCTGTGTGCTATATTTATCATAAGTGGTCAGCTCACAGGATAAGGACCCTGGATGAAGAAGAACTAACTGACTCATACTTTTAATTTGAATTAAGGGTACGATCGCCGATTGGTCGAACTGTTCAAATGTGTATGCTGTCAAGTGAATGTTTTGGGCTCGACCACCATATATGGCAGCAATATTCGAACCCTGGTCTAACCTCTCCTTCATAGAGAGGGAGGATCTTGTTAGCACTTCTGTTGAACCAGAAAAGAGGCACGTGTCAATTCCACAAATTGTTGAATCGCTTAGGAGTCTTAGCTCTAAAAAGCCGGTACATATTTAAGGGGCATTCGGGCCAAAAAAAATCTGTCATAAACTCTAGCTTGTTATTCGCCGCCACCGCCAAGTGATAAAAGTTGACACTGCTGAGCTTCATCAGACACGTTGGGTAGTGATTGCCAACTGTCTACTCTCGTCAAAGAAAAAACCATTTCATTTTTAAGATTTCTAGCACGGAGCCAAAAGATTACGAACCACTACCAGCCTTTCAAGTTCATCGACTTTCTTCTGACTCGAAGGCCAGATAAAGAACGCTGAATGTATCCAACCGCAGGCCTAAATAATCCACCAATCTGTCGCTGAATGTTTGCATGCCCAAATAGGGTAAATTTATTTGTCGGCTCTCAAGGCTAATTTCTTTTTTAACGAGGTCAACGAATTTCCCCGTTTGATGTCCGACTAAAGTGCCTACGCATCCGCCTGAGAAACACGCAAAGCCGATCTAAATACATTTCGCAGCCATTGCCATCCATTGATTAAAGGTCTTAATGGGTGCCTCGCAAATTACCAACTCCCTTGCTGGCCAAAATTTAATCAACATTCTTCCATTTGGGCTCTCAACACAAACAACACCACTCGGAAAATGAAAATGAAAGTCCACAGGTGTCCTAATGGCCTAACGACACCGTCGTCGTTTTCGTTTCGGAAAACAACATGGACACGCTAATTAAGCTTACGGTTTGCTGCCTCCTGTCGGTGGAGATGCGAGGGAGGGCGAATAAGTTCCCTGTTAAAAAGAGAAATCTGCGATAAGAAAAATCCACCCCGTCCTTCAAAGAGGATAGCTAATGAAAATCCTCCAATAGTAATCTCCTGGCAAGGTTATTTTGTTGCTGGCTTGCGCACGTAATTCTCGTCTCTAAAATCCGCATGTCTAACGCTAATACTTTGTTGGATTAAAAGTCACGCTTTCTGCTTTTGTATGTCAATTACGGTGACGGTGCGAGTATGGCTTCCACCTCTCGGACCCATCTGAAGTGAGCCATTTAAAGCGGTGCACTTGACTGCTTTTCCATGCAAAAAAAAAACACGGGAGAAAATGAAGGATTGACGGCAGCGCATAATCAATTCTCAATGTTATTCGTCTGCCAAGGACAGCGTGAATCATTTCATCTCACAGGCTTAGTGGTGTTGCCTTGAGATGACGCCGCTTTGACAACAGCTATTACGTGCATGACGCGTCGTAATTAAAACAATTCTCCTAATTTTGTATCTCTTTGTCGGCCTGTAAGGCGAAATACAATTTCCCTCACCCTGTAGGTAGTTCGTTTTATTAAAAATTCAAAAAGATGCTGGCGCCCTACTCTCGGTTGCACCCCACTCTGTACTCGTTCAGTTTTTCTAAAATTTTCATTTTTATGTACGAATTCCACTCCAGACTGACTGAATAATTAATGAGGCGAAGCTTCATTTCGCCTGGGCTGTCCAGGCGGCGCGCTAGCGTTTATTCAACGCACGAAATTTTCGTGCCGACATTGCTTCTCGTTCGCCGTCCTTTGCGAGGGGGTTACTCGGTATGCCCCGGTTCAACTGGGGTTTATCGCTGTGCGGAGATGGAAATTAACGTCGGAGCAACGAGAATACGAGCCAAAACAAAACAAAACATATTGAAAAGCGGTCATGAAAAATTCAACCATTTTACGAAGGTGCGGCGGGAATTTTTTTTTATGTCCTACCGAGCTTGAAGGGATCCATTGTTGTTCTCTGGGTGGTGGAGGTGCTTTGCGGATGGCGCTATATAGTTTTTTTTTTAATGCGGTTTCGGGTTGGCAGCGGATACAATTTTAATGGCGCTCTTATTTGGAGCGTCCAGGACTTGAATAAATACTTACGTGCAGGTGTATGTCAGACTTACACGTATTTACCCAAATATCGATCCCGTTCGTACGCGATGAGGGGGTTTTACGTTGTTGCACATCCTTAAAGGTGGATTTTCCTTCTTCTTTTATGTCGCTCGCCGGTAATAATGTGGAATGTGTGTTAAGTTAGTGCATTTATGAGTTTGTCCTTATTTTCTTTTTATGAATCACCTTTTACCTGGGCGCTTGCTCATTTTCAAAGGCAAAGTGTGTGGCGTAAAGCGTGCATTGTGTAGTGAGGTTTCCTTTGTATGGAAACGGCTTTACGCAATGGCAGTTCAGTGGAGTTCTGTGACGTAAAGTGCTGAAGCGGCAAAACTTTGTTGAGCGCATTAAAAGTGAACTGCTAGCGACAAAAGATGAAAACATGTGCACGCAATGGACAGCGATTGGTGTGCTGTTTGTGTACTTCTTGAACACCTTTGGTCGGTCTCACCATAGAATGAAATGCTTTCAGCAATTTAAATGGAGTTAATTATTTGAAATCAAATCAAGTTTAGAAAGGGCTTCTCTGCGGAAAAATCCGAAAAATACGGGACCTGGGGTGGGTAAAAACAGGCTCTCAGTTTCAGTGTTGGTGGTGGTTTAGAAGGTGATTTTGAGCAAATTTAATAGAATTTTTTTTTACATTTGGATGGAGATTCGTGGTGGGAGTTATTCTTGAAACGAATGTTGTTGCCCAATGACACATGATTTTGTGATGAAATGTTTGCAAGACCCTGAACTTACGAATTGACAGCTGTCATGTTAACAACAGGTCTGTTCCCGAACGATGATGCATTCAAAAATGTCAAATGAGTTTGCTTTTCCGTACGCAAAAGTTGAACAGGAGGGAGCCTCAAAAGTATTCTCCTCCATACAAATACCTCCAGATTTCTGTCAACGAATTTTGTTTACGTTAGCTTTCTATAACTGTCAAGTCTAATGTCACTTGAAAGCCATTTTGGAAATGAGTATTCATTATTTGTTCCCATACTTTTCGGATTATGCCGCGCGGTGAGTGCATTTTCATAGCACTGAGGCGAGTATGACATTTTGTAAATATTGTACTGAAACAAGCCTTACTTTACCAGGCCCAGATAAATGCAAAGAAAAACGCGGTTTAAAGGCCAAGATATGCCAATGAAATTAATATTGTCACCTTTTCCAGAGCTTTAAAGACATCTTGGCCATCATCACGAACGCCACATTAAAACCGAATGATGAATAAATGCCATTAACGGCTCCATAGCTTATAAAAAAACACTCACTCTTGCAAAGTCTCCTATCTTGAAATTATATTTTTATTACGTGCCCAAGGAGGACACGAATTGTATTCAGATTGCTGTGACACAATCACAACAGCAATAAAGAGACCTAATTCAAATTCATAAACAGCTCTGATAGCGAATTACAACTTAATTTGTGGCTGGTGACAGGTTTCTTCAACTGCGTTTGTGTATACAAATGATAACGCGGTTTGTATGAATAAATACGAGTAACCATCAGCGCACTCACCTGAAAATCCATCCTGGCACGTGCAGTTATAGTACGCCACACCATCAACGCATACTCCTCCATTTTGACAAGGCCCCGACCAGCATTCATCCCAATTCGTTTGGCACTGAATTCCCGTGTACCCGTCTATGCAATAACACGAATACGAGCTGCAAAGAAACACACACGTTAAAGCCTTCAGGCGGAACAAACAAAAAGAAGAATGCCCAACACTGGACAAGAATGAAATAAAGATTCCTAAGGCTGGACGATTGTAAAGTGCTGCATTAGATAATCGAAATCGAAACAAAGTGAAAATAAAACTCGAATAAAACATTCATCTACAGCAACTCGTTGTGGTTGTGTTGGTTCTGTGAGCGGGCGCAAGAAAAAAATAGGTCGACAATGTACCCAGCGCCCCAACCGACTTACCTATTTAATCCATCAATGCAAACGCCAAACACACACGGATTGCTGAGGCAAGCGAAACCGGCCTGTCCACCCCTCAAGATGGCCAACATCCAAAGGAGGCCAAATAGCCAGGAGTAGGACTTTAGGACTGATGCCACCGCTGTTGTTGTCGGTTTTGTTTTTGTTGCAGCCGGAGTCCTTTGGGGTCGTTTCACATGCTGCTGTTGATTGGGATTAGAATACCGTGAGGATGCCAAAGGCGACGGTGGTAATGGTGGCGTTGCTGTTTTAGATTGTTCTACTTTTCGCTGCTGCTGATGATTGTTGTTGTTGTGATGGTCATAGTGACGACGGTGGTGCTTGTAATCAGGGTTATCCGATGACGATGACGGTGGTTCCTCAATAGTTAGATGTCTGCATTCGTTTCTGTCGCTGTCGCTGTTGTTGCTGTTGTTGTTGTTGTTGGTATCAGAGCTGCAATCGGAGTATCTGTGTCTACTGCTAAACCTATAACTAATACAGCTGGTTAAACTGTTCATCATCGTGTCACCGGATGAGGACGACTCTTCGGCGTCTTTGTTGTCGGTCGCTGCTGTTGATGGTCCATCGGATGTTTTTCTGATTCTATCACTGATCCTGTTGCGGCTGACACATGTGACGGGTGCGGAGGTGGAGTAGTAGTAGGTGGAGGTGGTGTTGGATGAATAGGACTTGCATCCCCTATGACTGCCGCCATCATCGTCACCATCTGCCGCCCTATTGGCAGTCATTGTATTGCAATTTCTTCTTCTTCAGTTTTCCACTCGTTCGGTTCGGTGTATCCCGAAAGAAAATTCGTCAACAAAATCAGGATACACAAGGAAAAATTGCTGATGTTCGTATCCCTTTCAACGCTATCAGCAAGAGACGAGATTTCTCTTGCTGCTGCTGTTGATATTGTTATTGGAGTTCACTCTAAATGCAATAGTGTTGCTGCAGTTCTTTGTAGTCGGTGGCATTGATTGATGGTTATTTGCGGGAATGCGTTTGTATGTAGTACGGATAGAACGACGTCCTTCGTTCGGTATTACTCACTTGCAGTCAGGTTGATGGTTTCCTGGTGTGACTTGGACGTTAATCCTAGCTTCCCTCGGAGATTGGCAATTGATTGGAGTTGTTTTGAGAGCGCTCGAGGGCGCTTCCTGAAAGAGAATAAAACAAGGAAAAAAATTGAAATTAACTTAAACGAACGGATCGGATATACCTTGTGGGTGGAATAAGGAATTTCGGATTGCAGTGGTTCTTTGTTTTGATAACAGAGTGAGCCGATGTGTAATGGAGGGTGGCGGTCTCGATATTGGTTTTGAAAGAAACACATTGTATGCGTATTAAAGAGGTGCTCTTAGACACTTATTCAAGAGGGTTAAAGTTCGTGTTGGCAGTGCCTTCAGTGGCTGAACATGCGGTTGAAATAGAGTGTCAATGTAGGGAGTTATCAATTTAAAAGCAATCTTTTCAAACAGAAAGAGTACTTAAAAATTGGGTCCAGGCGTTTAACAGCTACCACAGATGACGGGGTAATTTAAGCTTTTTGTTTGATCAACAGCAAAGTTATGTTTGACCCCAAGTGAAAAGATGGTCATACAAAATCGTGATCAGATGTACAGTCCGACTTGCAATGGAGGAAAACGTTCTGTGCGACTGAGTCGTGGACATTTTCTATTTTATTCTTTGAAAGGACTTTGCAATGGAAATAAAATGCTCCGAAATATTTAGCAGCTTCTCAGCGACTTTGGATATATGGCTTGGTCATTCAAACGAAGCTTGCCAAGAATTTGGTGAATGGACATTTTTTCAATTTCGCTGATTCAAGTGGACCTAACGAGTTTCGTTTCATCGACAGAAGTCAGGATTGTGTTTTAAAAGCATTGGCTCAATATTTTTTACGAACAGCATTTCTGGGGAATTTCCACAACTGTCCTCGTACCAACTTTATATAGCTAAATAGGTTCAATTCCTGTTGACAATTTCTTTCTATTTACACTTTGAAACGTGCGGTGCCTTTCTAACGTGCTTGAACCCAATGCCATAACGACTTGCATCCATATGAGAAATTACTCTTCATGTTGACTGAAGCACTCTGCCAATATGACAAATGCTCGAACGACTAATCCATTAGCATAATAAAAAAACAAAAAAAAAAAAATAAATTGTAACACACCCGAAACCATAAATTTCGTCTGAACAATTTTAATACTTCCACGACATGATGCGTACATTTTATGAAATTCCTGGAAATAATTTATGATTTCCAAAATATCTACAATCAGCAAACAATTTTGTTCCTTCATCACAGCATGCACACACGTAAAGTACTTTCTATTTCAATGTAGCTCCTAGTCAGGACCTACCTCCCACTCACATCAGCATTCCACAGATATCCATGACGACGAGTTCTTTATTTTCCCAGTGCACAGTGCTCTGAGGGCTTGAATGGACCGATCACAACACATGCTCTTCAGCAGCTAGTTGGTGCGGTGTATGCCGGAGCAATAAGGCGGAAACTTTCGACTCCGTGCACCCAAAAAGTACACACAACACCCAAAACAAGGACCAAGAACAGGAGGATTGCTGTTTCCTTCCACAGACATAGCAGACAAGAAAGGAAAAAAACAGTTTCAAAGTTTATCCTTCTGTGAATTTGCCGTTGTAGTAATTTTCACTACGTGTTTTGTGTGCGTTTTTTTTTTGTCCCTTAATGAGATGTTCACAATCTCACAAAGTGGAGAGTGGAGGGCTATATCTTCATGTTAAGCTTTTAAAACTGCAATTTACATTTCACATGAAAATGCCACTCGCACTTATCAACCGAGGACCCGGCGAGCGCCAGACCTAGGCTTTGCGAAAACTTTACTTCCTTCTCAATTGTTTTCCTCTTTTTATTTATTTTTTTTTTTTTTGGCGGCAGGATAAACCGTCAGAGGGGGATGTCATGAAGTAAGTAATGAAAGGACGTGCACGACGAGGAATTTATAGTCGGTTGATGTTGGCGTCATCGTTACGCAGGACGAACAATTCGTTTTGTACCCTAATTTCCAGTTTTGTGACGAAATGCTTCCTTGTTTTATAGTGTCGTACCGCTTTCTCCGTTTTCTTGTTTCGCATCGTTAAATTATTTTTAGAACTCCCCGGCGACGCCCAAGTGAATAGCTTGTGTTCTCGACGTTGTTGTCGTTGTGCAACTTAAATTGGGGGAAGAAATTCAGCACGCGAGGGAGGGAGACGCCGCCACCACGTGAAATAAGCGGTTTCCTTGGGAGGAATTTCCTACCTACAAATCGTGAGCGTTGCACAATATAGCACAACAGCGGCGCCTTTACACATGCACAGTATGGATGGAGCACGAATTCTCCCCAGGGGTGTCTTGAAGAAAACGAGGTAAACTTACGAGCATATCTCACACCAGGTCACATCGTTTCACGTATTACGTAGCCCCCTCTACCCCGCTGAATCACAGTGCATTCACGCGAGTATGTATGCACAGTTACCTGTGTGTTTAGTGCTGCGTCGAAGTTCAGGACCAACTATAATTGTCCTTCTTCTCGTTGCAACTTGCAGCAACTCTCCTCTCCGGAGAGCCGCGCAACTGGATTTCCCCGGTAAACGCAGACTTTGTTAGTTAATAACTACTTTGCAGCAGGAAACTAGCGCTGCTTTCCGTTTTAGTGCCGCGTACACACAAAATGGAATCCGCGCGCGTTCTATTTACATTGTGTAATGCCTTTATAAAACAGACACTAATTTATAATGAGAAGTAATGCGCGGGATAACTGCAGACGTTTAACCATAAATTATGAGTTTCAGAGGAGATTTCTCTATTCGTCCAGGGAAGGCGAGGACGTGCTGCTTTTTAGTATAATTAAACTGAAGCTTCGCGCACCATGTAACATCACGTGACGGAATTAAATCGATTTCTAAGTGGATTCGGGGAGGTTGTGTTTTCTTTTTTACCCCTATTTCCCGTGCAAACATAAATATTGATTGTGAAGTGGAACTCATTCAGGACACATGCTTGGATGATGACTGGTCGATGCGGTAGTGTTGGTGACGATGTTTACTGAACTTATTGAATCGACAGGATCCGAAAATAGATCCACTATGTGGCTTGTTTAGGCTGTCGGATGCGGTGGGCGGCTGTGGCGCTATGAAGTGTCAATTAAGTGTGTTTATTTAGGACGAAGGACTTTTTCGACAATTGATTTACAGATTGCGAACATTTGTTTCTGTTTTGTTTTCTCATGATAAACTCCATTTCAGTTGGGGTGTATGTTATTTGCCGAAATCTTAAAGTTTCTGTGGCGAAAATGGGAAACAATAAGTGTCACACGCGGGCATGTTTTTTTATTATCGTAAAGCAAATGTTTTTTAAGTCAGTTACACTGCTGTTCGGGGTGGCTATGCATGTCCAGTCCTTACAATTTCTAAAAGATTTATAAGAGCTGGGATAAAGAGGAAATATTCGCTTTTGCTGTAAGCGGGCAGTTCCGGTCAGGGGAATTTAAAAAGCCACCTTTTTTGTAATAAGGTTTGGTGGACTATGCCTGGTTCGCGAGGAAATGCAAAGCGAACTGGACACTGTTTTCTGAGCTTTATTCTAACGTCAGCTAAGCTAGTACAAAGAATAGCGTTTATTGAATCCTTCCCAATTGTTGTTTTGCGGATTTGGTGTGAGAGTTTTATCCGCATCAAAAAGCTGTCAGTTTGAAAATGGTTAAAGTTTTCGAAACTCTTTTTAGGTACCTATGGTCGGCCACAGAAAAACTAAATAAAATAAAACTACGATGGATGACACAGGCTGTTTTGAAAAATATAATAGCCTTTGAAGTAAAAATCGTCTTTTCTTTAAGAAAAAAAGAAGAGTTGAACTCCTGCGTGGATTGACAACTATACTCGCTTCGATGAATGTGATTATAAATGTCAATGCACATTTTGGAACTCCAAACCAGCTTAATTCTATTAAAATGAACCTTTTTGGTGATTGCATACAACATCTTCAAGTCGAGTTGATTTTTTAACATATTATGTTCAAATGTTAGGCACGCACTTTTTGAAACGAATCGGAGTCAGCATGACACCCCACTTTATTGCACTAGGTCACATTTTTTAAGCCACACTGTAAGCATTTTTCAAATGCAAAATATTCTGCGAAAATGGATCTGCTATCGTTTCAAAACCATTTTTCTTAAATAGCTGTAAAGACTTAAAAGGTGTATATATAAAAGATTTTATAAAAACTGTATACAGCCTAAAGTACTTTTTAACAGACATTCTTTTGTGTCTGTAATTTTGTCAGGAACAAATAACATTTCGAAAATTATTCCTTTTAACTGACAATTTTTAACATTAACAATTTTATCAGTAGAAACAAGTAGTAGAACATTGTGAAAAGTAAAGTTTCGCTTGTTTCAAATTCAGTTTTTTTTTTGTGAGATCGTGTGTATATTGTTATTTGGGACAGTTCTTTTAATCTTCTTTCTACCACTAATTTAATTTTTATTGGTGCATTTACATTTAAAGCTTTTTGCACAAATTTTTCACTGGTCAAAAGTTGTGTTATAATAAAATTTTTGGAAAAGCTGTCCAAAATTATTTCCATGTAAAGAGAGATGATGATGATGAATCCAGGGTGGACAATCGGCATTCTGTAAGGCGAAACGTCAAAACGTTTCCGTGTGAACGGAAGATTGACTTCTGCGACTTAGGACAAATCATTCGTGCGCACGAAAATGTTTCAACGTTTTCGCCTTACAGAATTTGACCCCAGAGGCCTTTCTGGTTGCTTTTGATGATATTATAAACAAATTTGTTGTATATTTACAGGGGTATTTCGAATATTTGTATAGGTAAGGAAATAAAATGTTCGCGCAACAGGTTCGTCTACTGTATGCCTGCCTTCTCACAACCACTCGTTGAGTTTTTATTTTTGGGAAAAATGTATATCTAATTTAAAAATGGATTCGAATCGAGAACAGTTTTTGAGAGAATCAGGAATCAGGATTTTCCCAAAACTAAATGGAAAAAAACCCTAACTTTGATGTTGGCCCCACTATTTGTGTACCTCTATGAAAAATCAGAAAAAAATTCGACAGATCGGCAAAGACTTTGACAAGAAAAACAACAAAATTGCACTAAACGTTGCCAACTTCGCTGTTGTATACAAGAATTGTTGGCCCAGTTCACCTCCTAGGTGGCGGAAGTGGTAGTCGCTCCAAAATTGACAGTAAATCGAAGTGCAGGTCCAGGGAGTGAATGAGGGTTTATCAATAATATTGTGTTTCCTAGAGGAATACGAATAGGTACTAATTAATGACTGTTAGAATTAGTGTTCCCAGATGAAAAAAAAAAAAATCTTTTTTTCCAGATTTTTTTAAAATGTAAAACACAATATTTAATACACAAAAACAAAGTATTTAATACCCTTACACGTGTTTGTCGAGTATCGTAAATGTCAATTTATCACTAACATACGACAAATAATTTCCTTACTATAGAGTTGATGGAAACTACAGTAAAACAGAAGTTGTGCATGGGCTCTGTTCGACTGACAGTATAAATAGTAATGGAATTAATAAAAAAACGTGTTTCTTCAATACAAAGAGTTGTTTCAATTTTTTAGATTTAGAAAAGTTAATATATAAAAATCTCGTGTCACAGTTTTAGTGTTTCTACTCCTCCGAAACGGCTCGACCGATTCTTATGAAATTTGTTGTGTATATTTGGTAGGTATGAGAATCGGTCGTAAAGTATATTTCATACCGCTAGGTGATTAGGGTGTCCATGTCCACAACGTCTGTAAGGAAATATATTCATAATATTCAAAGAAATGACTGTGTTGGGGATAAACTCTCTTTCGCAGAGGGACACTTAGGAAAAAGTTAGGAATCGCTTTTTTAGTAATCTATGAAAAATGACAGATACATAATTCAGAAAAGTCGTTAAAATGCCTGATAAACTCGCAAGATTTGGCTAATTTTAATTTATTAACAAAATTAGTTGATTCATCTAGCGATGACAATGATTTGGAGTTAAATGAACGTCTTTTTTTATAAATCTCAGTATGTGGAAGAATTTGTATTGATTGAACTACAAGCATTCGAGAAAAGAAAACAGAAACACTGCATTAAAAGTTACGTAGAGGAGATTGTCCCTTGGTGGAGGAGGGCGAACTTCGTCGACACTTACGAAAAAGATCTTCATTCAATTTAATTCGGCTACCTGTTGGTATCATTTTAATACTTATGTTCCAAGAAGAAATATTCGTGGCAGACAATTGTTTTATATTCCGTTGCATAGATATAATTATGGTTCAAATGAACTATTTTCAAGATGTATGAGATCATTTAATAATAATAATAATAATTGGCGCAACAGGTCCGTATGGACCCAAGCCTAGCTTCTCACAACCATTCGTCTTGTGTGAGTTTTTTATTTTTGGGACGAATGGAAGGGATCTACAATTTTATGCCGAGTCCAAACGGCCAATTGAGAAGCTCTTTCATGACAGTTATACTCTCGGATGTTTGTCAGACGTTCGCGAGAGGTGGCGCAGCGAAAAAAACCTTAAGTTGGAATTTGGGTTTTTCTCGGGATTCGAACCTGGGACCCCTCGCTTAGTAGTCCAACACACTAACCACTAAGCCACTACGCCAGCCAGAGATCATTTAATGAACTAAAATTTAATTTAGATATAAGTCTTGAAAGAAATGTATTTAAATTATTAGTAATTCAAAATGTTACATAGGTTAAGCTAAGCAATCTGTAAGAGGTAACTCGATAGATGAATAAATGAATTGAATACGCAGGAAATAAAATCATTTACGAATTTTTCGATTTAAGGAACGGCATTGAGTTAAAGTTCGTAAGAATTCGTATCATTTCGCAGATTCTGCATATTCCGTACGATTTGTATTTAAGCGCCTAAAATTTCTGTACTTTCGCTTTGACAATTATTAATAAGTCGCAGAGACAATCGCTGTATGTTTTTGACATCAATCTTGAATTCTCATGGTCAATTGTATGTGGATCACGTGTCGGCAATGATTCCGCTTTGTATTAAATGAAAAAGCGGAATATTGGCCGACACGTCAATCATTGCGGTTTGATTGAAACACATCGACATTGTTATATGTACTTCAGTTTAACTTTTGAATAAAGAACTTGAATTGACCGAATTACATGAAGCATGATGTGCATACTCGGAGTTATTATATTAATTATACATTAACGATTTTGGGCGGAACGAAGTTCGCCGGGTCAGCTAGTTATTGATATAAAAAATCTTGAAATTTAATGAATTTTGGGTGAAAATTCTTGTACATATTTTGGAGCTCAAAAAATCTTTAAAAAAATATATACATATCTTGTAATCTGGCCAGAGTTCAACTGTTTAAACAAAACACTAAAAAAATCGGAAGTTGAGTTATTGGGTAGTTCACAGTGGCTATCATTTTAATCGAATTGCTTGTCAACGTAGGTAGTTGTTTCCTCGGACTTAATATATTTTTGTCGGCATCTGTATGAAGGGAGATTTCACCATACTGGAGGTGAATAATGGTAATTTCAGTGGGCTGCCAAATTAATAGGGACGGTCATGGTTTCGTTGGGAGTAATGCGAATATTTTGGTCCTAATTTAATTTTTATCTGTTAACAACAGATTTTGAAACACCCGTGATAGCAGATAGGTACTTGTCTTTGGGAATGACTCAAATGAATTAATAAAGTTTTTTTTTCGTTTGTTTTCTTGGAGAGATATCCATTCCTCGACCCATTCTGTTCCGAAAAAATGCCTAAAATTATAAAAAAAATATTTTTGGTTCTTAGAAAGCTTTGTTTTAAACAAAATAATAAAATATAAATTGGCCGTTTGGACTCGGCATAAATTTGTAGATCCCTTCCATTCGTCCCAAAAATAAAAACTCACACAAGACGAATGGTTGTGAGAAGCTAGGCTTGGGTCCATACGGACCTGTTCCGCCAATTATTTTTTTAATAAAATAAGTTCAATAAATGTTCACAAACAATTTTCAAAATAAAGCACTTTTTTGACTTTTGCCTTTGATTGCACTTCAAGAATAAAACCGGGTTTTCCCCGAATAAAATCATTTCAAATATCCGCCGGCAATGAAAAATAACCATTAAAGCCTAGTATGCTGTTCCAGGAAAGCTAAAATTAAGCGGCGCTCCAATGTTTCTCTCCACCACTTCGCTTAATTTTGACAGTGCAAGTTCCGTCAAAAAATAAACTGTGTTGGTTAAGCTGATTGACCTTGCTCCATTTCTTTATCTGTACTTCTACCCCTCCATCCCCAAAAACCTCTTCAATTACTCCTCGTTAAAATATTCAATTTCTAAAAGAAGTTCAATTAACAACAACGAATTTCTTTCTCTTGAACTAACCATTCTCCATACTGGTTAATTGCTTTCGTTTGAATATTTGTTGCGCATACCGATATTTTCTCTGATCTGCCAAAATTTAGCTGTGGAAAAATGTATTTTGCATTAATACGCTTACTTAAATTCTGTAGAGATTTTTCGTACAGTGGCTAACAAATTTAGCTTGAACTGCGTACTGCTTGGCTAAACTGCTTTGTTTAATTTGATCTTTGGAGACATTTTTATATGGGAGCATAATTTAAGCGCGAGCAGCATACTAGGCTTAAGTACGTAGGCTGTTGAATAAAAACAAAAGCTCAAAATAACACTGAAACATGAAAATTGATAAAAAATTACAATGTCCCTATTAATTTGGCAACTCACTGTATTTATTAGGCCGAAAAAAGAAAAGTATTTTACCTTTTTTTACAAAAAAAGAAAATAAATCAAGTACGTGCGAAACATACGAGTAGATTGGGCTTTCTTAACTATTCGGAAGATGCTGCCTCCCTGGAAACTCTAAATTTAGCTTAAATGCGATTTTTGTTCATATTTTTATAACGGTTGTGTGTTGAAAATAGTATACGAAAAGAAAATCATGACAGGCACAGTTTCGCCCTCACTCAGAATGGCTCGTAATTTGTTTTAGTTTTGTTAAATAAAATCAATAACAACAAATTGTTAGATGCAAGTTTTCACGTCCAACAATATGCTATGCCAAGGACAAAGAACATTCCTGGTATAACTAAGCCCATTGGCATCGCCCTGCCCCCTCCAAACAAAAACATTCAATTAGGTTAACACAGATCTAATTGTCTATTTGGACCAGTAAATGTTTTCATTTCATAATGCCGGGCTTAATGCCGATTTATGAAAGAGGCTTTTCCATATATCACGCGTTTATTTACGGATTAAGTTGAATCGCAGTTATATTGCGTTTTATTTGTGTCATCAAATAATCATCGCTGTGTGCAAACTATTCACAAAAGGATTTGTCGCTGAAATTTAAATTTAGTTTTTGCCCGCCGGCATACATCGTTTATTTATTATCATCTGACAAAGCATTTGTCTGCCATCATGAGAGCCTCTGATATCGTTTGTTTCCACCTCGAGGATTAATCAGAAGCATGACAAGTCAGTATTAAGCGAGCTGCAATATATACGCAAAGCCGCGACTTTCACATCTACCAGCAACAACAAAACAACAAAAGCATTCTCCGCACTCACTGATGGGTAAACAAAGTAACTTTGTAAATATTTGATGAATATTTCAAAAATTGCTGTGAGTTCCCCATAAATTATGTTGCGATATGCTTGTGGGTTTCGCAGCAACATTGATCAAACTTCCCGTTCCCCTTTGAGTGAAAATTGAACGGAGCTCGCCTCGTTTTATGCTTCGACGTAGGTGCCTTGCTTAAGCTTTCGCCAAACAAAACTATGTAGATGTACGAGCGTAAGGCCCTCTTCAGTCGAATGGAAGGAACATAACATTTTACAAATGAAATGCAAAGACGTATGCATGTATGAAGGAGACGCAAACGATTTCATGAAGCCCGTAAACTCACTCATCATGGTGTCCATGTAGGGGTACCATGCTGATATCCTGGTACGAAGTTCAGAAATGCGTGCCTGCCGGAAGTGCTTATTGTGATTTTTAATTAGAACACTGAATGGTGGATGCGGAGAAGGCAGCCGTTTACCGCGGAGGTGCTTCGTGAAATTATGCTCTATTCCAGGGGTGTATATACACGATATGCCGAACGACTGGCTAATACGTGACTAAGGATGTGTGTTTAGGTATGTAGGTGCAGGCACTGTTGTAGTTTAAGAAAGTGATATGATGATTGCGTGTCATGAGCGTATATAGGAATTGTTTATTTTTTACGTTTATATAGCACACCGGAGTGTGATTAAATAGGTTATCACAGGTGCAGAAATTACTTTCAGTGATATACCTGCCGCAATCTTAAGTACCCATCTCGTGTTCTAGCTGACTGGGGGTGGATTTTATTTGTTTCCAGTGTCATGTCCATTCACAATTGATTGGAAGTTAAAAAGTGAACAGTCTGGTAACATAAATAAGTTGCATGAAATGGATGTCGCTAACGTATTTTAAATCCGGGTAATTATAGGCTTCTGGCTAAGAGCATTATCACTACGTTATCATTGAAATGGGGGGAACAAAGTTTGTTTATCACGCATTCTCTACGCGAACCTTGCGCAAATCGTTGTCAAACCTGTAAAATAGAATTCAACCGTGTTTGCCTATAAATATAGCCAGATCTCGTCGATTTGGAACAGAATTGAAAATGCAGCGGGAGCCGTATTGCCGCACTTAAATGGTGCGTCATCTTTTATGTGGGTTACTCTGACATTTATCAACCGATTGACTCGAGTAGACATAGACATGCTCTTTAAACGTTATTTCAGTACAACTTTAACCACGAATCGCTTTTCACACCGAAATAACGCGCCAAAATAGTGACGCTGTGTTAACTCAAAGTGGCCAACAGGCTCCGTCTGACAACACTATTAATCGTTTGGTGTACAATTTTGTTGGGCACGGGGCAGTGGGTGATCATCAACATGCCGTTCATCGACGCACAAGACTTTCCAATGGACTGGTTGAAGCGGTAAGAGAGAGTGGTGTTTTTGAAAATTTCCTGTTGTCAAAAAATGCCGACATTGACTTACCACCCTTCGGACTTTTTTTTGAGGGGTTATTTGCGCTCAAGGAAAACATTCGCGCCGAAATCCTCGCTGACATTAAAAGCTTCTGGCTTCCAAGAAAATTTAGATACCCTGGGGAAAATCGGGAGTAATGGGGGGCACCTTATACCCGCTTCCATCATATTTATTTGGGCGGATGCATATGTTGTTGCATCAGAAAACTGTTTTATGCTGTAGATTGGTGGCAAAACTTCAACTTTCAAATGTCAATGGCTTGGTGGAGAAGCTAGTTCTGAATTCATAATTAAATTTTGCGGGAAAGGAATTTAATCCACAGATCAGACTTCACAAAAGATTCACAAAGACTGTGACACAATATTGTGAATACAAATTTTGCGAACAAAACCCTTTTAAGTTAACGAATTGTAGTAAAAAACAGATTTTGAAATGGCTGCTCCAAATTTTATCACCGAAAAACACAAACTTTGCTTAAGGTTTTATTGGTCTTCTGAAAAGCAATCTAGATTTTAACTGGACTGAGAAAGCTTCTCATTGTAGCCGTTCGGATGCAACTTAAAGTTTTAGGTCAATCAACGGTTGTAAGGAAGTAGGCTCATGATTTATAACCATTTCCCACAAATGCGTCAAATTAGCAAAACTGCTGAACTACTTGCGATTTGTCCCGCCTTCAATACCCATTTTAACTTTTACTAAACAGATTTAAGACGACAATTATTTTGACTGTCTAACATTTTTACTGTCAACGATTTCGATATACCTGCCCTCATTTGGCAATATACCAAATAATTGGCTGCGTACTTAATATAAGTTGTTAACGTTGCTAAAGTCTGGTTATAATTAATGTCGATTTCGGTCGCCTTTCACATTTTCAATAGCCAGGCTAAAGATAAGCCAATAGTGCTTATTTTGCATTACAAATACACTTACAATAAAGAAACTAATCTGACAGTATATCTGCCTAAATGTCAAATCTTCAAATCCCCGAAAATGTTCGCACATTAGTAATAACCACTCACTAATCCCAGCACAAAGCTGAAATGTCTACATTAGAGCCGGCTATTGATTATCTGTTCTTAATCGCAGGGATTTGTCAGCACTCCACTCAGTACACTTACTACGCCGGCTTACGAATTGCCAGCGATAACTGAATGTCTCGTACGACACATTCAAAACCAAAATTTAATATACAAAGCTTGACCCAAATGTCGAAGAGAAATTACTTCTAATGCTCTTCATGGACGATGGACGTGTCGTATCAGCAAATCGGTGTTAACCAATCCCTCTCCACAATCATCGATCACAGGCATGTCCTTTGGATACTTAACGATAACTGCTAAACAACCGCACAATCTCAGTTAATCCTGAACACATAGTGTGTCCCTCCCAATAATAGTAAGCAATCCCTCCACCCTGGAACACTAACAACAGAAATAAAACTAATTTGCATATTAATTGGAGGACGACCGCCATTACCAGTTACCACCCCCAGAGAGAGAGAGAGTGAGAGGAGTGAGTGAATGGACGAACTAGAACCACCACAAAAGGGAATAAAGGAATTTGTAAATTGTAATTGGCTTTTGGGGCCACACACATACCCTCTCTAGTTGGCAGGAGCAATCCAGCAAAATGCCTTTCCAGTTGTAATCCTTTTGGTTTTTTTTTTTGAGAATTTTGCGGTTTTCTATTTTGAGTTATTTTTCCTTCTTGTTGTTTGTTTTTTTATTCAAAGTTTTCTGGCGAAAATATCACTTGTCACTGTGAAGGAAATTTCATTCCTTCCTCTTTTTTTAATAAATTGATTTATCTTCTCGTCGTTTTCCTTTTTCTTTTAATTATTTATAATCTTGCCTTCAACTGCAGGGTGAATGATAAAATGTGGAAAAAATGATGTTTCTTATGGGGAAACAAATAGAAAAAGTAAAATGAAAATAAAACACCAAAAACACCGACACACTAGAATGCTTCAAGGATGATTTTTCGTCGAGGACTTTCCCGCAAAAGGATAAACAAAAAATAGAGAGAAAACTAAATGGAAAGAAATGAATGAAAAACCAAGCTAAACACTCATCTACGACACACAATTCAACACATATTCTATGCTAGCTCCAACCGACCGACACTGAGAGTGGAATAATTTTACAAATAAAACACTTTGCACTTTTTTATCGCCGTCGTAGTGGTTGTTGTTGTTTTGCTTTTTTCTTTTGTTTTGTTTGTTCGCAGCAGGTTATGTTTGTGTACTTTTAGGCGTTGTTGTGTACAAGTAGATCCTTATTACACGGGAATGCGGCGATTTAACGCGCGCCGCATAAAGGATGAACAGAAACCGTGAGGGTTGGCTTTTGTGCCGACCGACGGCAGGATGGGGAGTGGGGTTATGGAATTGGATGGAGCCCGAGATGGGTATTATCTAGGAAAGCCTTCATAAATATTTATTCAGTGTAAATATGTGAGAAAAAACGGGAATGGGGGGACGAATAAAAATTCGCTTTGATGTCAAACTGACGAGGACGACAACGACGTCGGCAGCGATGAGGATGTTCAAAGGGACAACGGGCAGATACGCGCCGCTTATCCATCTAACGATCCGTCTCCTCGTTTGTCCGCACATTCATTCATAATTGAATTATGCAAGAGAATAGTCGCAACCGCTTTCTCTTTGACAGCGACAGACACTGGCCAGGGATGGGGCTTTTTAAAATTCAATAAAGCCGCCTTCACATTTGCTCATCATTTTGTATTTGTTGTCGTTGTCCTTAACCGTGCCTATTGCTATTGTTCCGTTGTGTAGTAAAAACTTGGCTGTCCCCATAGTAACACTCAGAGCACACATTGTCATGGATCCCCTGTTTCTACCTTTCATTGTTGTATGAACCGTATTCGTATATCCTTCTTCACTGTAATACTCTTGCTGTACAAGTGTGTGCTTGGGTATTGCTGCGCTGCACTTGAACGTTGATCAATTCGCGGGTACGTTCGGTTGGCGAAAGCATTAGGAAGCCCGCTGTTCCTTTCTTTTTATACAGACAAATAAATTGAAAAAAATAAACGAAAAAAAAAGAAATAACAGTAAATTTGTTTTCTAATTCAAATAGATGTACAACGATGAAATAAACAAACAAAAATTGACCGCAGCACTTTTCCAACTCGACCGTTTACAACCAAAGCTCGCACTCTACTAGAGAGTTGAGGGTGCATTACCATGTTCAACCCTCTTGGAGTCGGACTGTTCGGTTTGCGATGATATAATCGCCTGAGTTGAGGGGGAGGATATTTTTCTTATGTTATAGCCGAATTGTGAGGTGGAAATTTTTGAATTTGGTGAGATTGCGCGCATCCACAATTGGGGTGGTAAGAGGTGGGTTTTCGGCGGCGAATTCAAAGGGCGCTTAACAGACGGACGTGCAGTGTTTCTGTGATAAGTATATTGTGTTGTCCGTGGGGATGTATTTAATGTGATTGCGGTCGTGTCATTATCACGCTAGTAAGTAGTGGTTCCCTTTTTTTTATTTGTGACACATTTTGAATGATTTCGATTGATCTAATTCGTTAGGCTCTTAGAGACATCTGTACCTTTCATTTCTGATCGACTATGCGACTGATGCATGTCTGCGTTCATCAAGACTCTCTATATAACTACGGTGACCATATTTTTAAGAGCGAAACCCGGGACAAAAATGTGAAAATACATAACAGCACACCAATGGTCAAAAAATCGTATTGAAATGTCACGTATTTGAAATACGGGACTGTTCCGGAAAATACGGGACGTATGGTGACCGTATATATAACGCATTTTGTGAACGCTTTAAGTCCCTATGCAAGACACTATCTATTAGATTTTGATTGGGAGAAACAAATACTGGAAAAGACCAACAAGTTTGGAACGAGCTTTTATTTATGCCGAATGTTTGCAACGAAATGCTGGTACCTACAGTACATTCTTTAAACTCGTGCAGATAAAGTATGCCAACCACCTTGTGTCAACAAGTAAGAAAGGCAGCACTTTTAAGGCCTTTGGAAACTGCAGGAGCACCGGGTGGCATCGAGATAATCGACAGGATCGCTGCCAACGTGTCATCGGGCCTTACTTATAATCATTTAAATATTTTGTAGGTCACAATATGCAATTTCGACATTGTTAGTTCGACAAATTTAGCCTAGACACTAAAAATGATTATTGGTATCGCGGATCGTGAGGAATCATACAGTTTGTTAGACTTGACATCAGCGAGAACTATATCAAGTTCAAACTAAGAACTGTCTGCCTACATACGCTGGTTACAAAAGTCGTTGCCATGTCCTTTGTGGAAGTGCATCATCAGAGTGTACAATTCCGCAAACAATTTTTTTTTTATATTTTCAAAAAATCATGGCTCCACCAATCTGTACCCAATCGCCTTCAAATAAAAACGATATCTTGTGCCAAATCCGGACATAACCTTTTTCTGTTGAAACCACATGTATTCGAAGGTGATTCACTTTAAATACTGTCCCATTCCATGGAGCTGGTTGTGTACTGAATCAGACCTCTTATATTTTAAATAAAATCACTTCTGTATTGGCGCCTTTTGTCTGCTCTCCGTCGAGCTGAAAAGCTGTGAATCAGTTGAAGGACAATTTGGTACCTATTCACAAAACAATACCATTGAAAACTATGATTTCTATCACATCCTGTTTGTTGATCATACAGGGTGGGCCAAATACAAGTTTCTTTTTAAAAATACTATAAAAAGAACAAAATTTAATTTTTTTCATGTATAATGGTTTTATTAGTAAGAGCAAACATTCCCATTAATTATGGAACATAACGTCGGTCAAGTGGCTGCCGCGGCAGTAGCGCATTCTGTCACTGACTTTGTTGATGGTTTCGGACTGTAGCTCACGGATTGCTTGGATGATATTGGCCCCCTAAGTAGTTGAATCGTTAAAAAAGTCCAAAGGGGTCAAATCTCAGCTCCGGGGCGGCCAATTGATATCGCCAAGACGACTGATAACACAATTTGGAAATTTGGGGCGCAAAAGATCGATTGTGTCATGGGCCGTGTGGCATGGCGTGCCATCCCGCATGAACCAGAGGTCGTTAAATCCATGTCTTCAATTTCAGTAAAAAAAAGTCGGTTAAAATGGCTCTGTAATGCCCATCGTTGACCGAAACATTGCTTCCAGCCTCATTTTCGAAGAAAAATAGTCCAATGAAGCCACCACTCCGCAATCAGCACCAAACTGTCACACTCTGTGGATGCATTGGCTTCTCGACGACGGGGATTAAAAGTTTTGTCCACTAGCATACCAGTCTCATGAACTTTTTGCACAAACTTGCGTACAGCAGGCGCGGTGGGTGCTTTATTTCGGCCAAAATTTCTTTTCGCACTATTTCGGCTACACAGCACTCACTTTGGAAATAAGTTTTCAATATTTCCCAACGTTGTTCGAGCGTAAAGCGACTCATTTCGCACCGCGGAGGTACGATACTGACTTTCTGGCAATATTTCGAGCGGGAAACAGCTGTCAGTGTCAAAATGACCCATGATTTAAAAAGAAACCACTAGATGGCCCACCCTATATACCCCTTTGGAACCAGTCATATAGCTGGTAAGATAATTTATTTACCAAAGTAAGTCATGCACCTTTATCCAACTCTTTTCAAGCATTTGTACAATACCACTCAAATATTTATTATTTAACATCTTGTACTTTCAGGATATGTTATCCACTACAACGGTTACCTCAGATCCGGGCATCCTGTGCTTCCATCACTGTACGGTGAAAGTTTTCTGTTTCAATTTGCCAAATGTTTGCCCGAATTGCAATTCCGAACTGGACAGGGCAACGCAAAAGTTTATGCCATTTCGACTGCCGTATCCTTTCATTAGAGCATCACAATATCCTTGCGGTATAGTCCTTCGACCAACAACGGGCGATTTTTTGAAGTAAGTTTGTTTGTACTATAGCAGTATCACAGCCATTGCCCCCAGCGCCAGCACAAGCTCCATCATATCTTTTGTGTGAGTGTGTGTTTGCTGAGGGCATGCAACTCTGATCCCTTTCACCAAGCAGCTCACATAACTCGCTGTGTTTCTTTGTTTGTTTCTATTTTGCGGAATGGCTCACCCTCTCCGGACCATGGCGCGGTGTAACGTAAAGTGACTACAATAACTCCACAGACCTACACATCGGTGTGACCACATCGCACGGCAGCATTGTGGAATTCGACCGGAACGGTCTGCAACGCCGATCCGAAAACAATGCATGGTGGCAGTGTCTGCTCGTCGGAGACGTCCCCGATCCTTGGCATGACCTATGGGATAGTGTTCTGATGCAGGTGAGCACTATCGACATGCTGTGTATGTGGCATGGAATTCATTTGCACTTTAATCATTGAAATTCGACATGTAATCGCATTGATTCGCTTGGTGGATTTCGCAGATTTGCAAGCAGCCCCACTGGACCGTGGACCACTACAACGAAGAGGCTTACAACTGCTATACGTTCGTGTTGAAATTCCTCGAAGCACTCGGCTACGGAGAGCTTAGTGTGGCCGCCCAAAGTAAGACAGTGTTTTGTGAAAAGTATATTGTTCCTAGGACGACAACGGCTGGCAAATACATATCCCTCTATCGGAAGTTGCGTGAGACCGGTGTGTACGTTCACCATGTGAAGGACGGCAGCGGCAGCAACAACACTTTGAATGGTACTCTCGTAAAACGACAGCAAAAGTTGTTTACCATTGCCGAGCAGGATGGCTAACTTAGTCCCGTCGACGACTTGTAATATTAACCGGATGATGTTACCTATTTTTCCTCAGACGAGATCTCTACATAATTTATTATTTTGCCCGTAAGCTAGGATTAATGCAACGATTCCCAATTGTCCAGTATATGTACATCGAACGTGTATGTATATGTGATTGCTTTTAATAAACGATTCAGAAGTGAACAATTGTGATTGTGTTGTAAATGGCAATAGGGGTATATGGCTCTACGGTTACGGTTAACTTTCTACTTAAAGCGGAATTACAATTTTATTCAAAGTCATGTCTGAAAACTGACTCCCACATGGATATTATCGATTACAGAAAGTCTAACTAACTAAAAACCAAAATATGAGCTTAAGGAGCAACACTTATTTAGGGCAGCGAGCACGATCGCTTACCCTCCAGCAAGCGCATGTTAATTCCCTGAAGGCATGCAACTTAACTACCTCCAGGATGTTCGAATGGAAGTAGAAGCATATAATGCTGGTAGTAGCATGTATGTTCATTTTATGTATAAACATCCTTAACTTCAATTTTTAAAATACAATTTTTTTTTTCAGAAGCAAATGGTTCATGCAGACGTCTCAGACGTCTATTGCCAATGCCCAAGTAATCGAAGTTGTGGCTCCAATATTTAATAACCCAATCACAGGTCATAAACGTGTTCAAAAGTCTGCGAACTGCAAACAACGTCTTGGATAATTATTGGATGCCGACGACGTTTGGCTGTTTTGCGGCCAGAGACTGGTTTGATAACTTGGAGCACGCCCTCCAACGAAGAAGGACAAACTGCTCTCTATAAACATGTTATATTCTTTCAACTAGTACGGGAGCTTCTTATTTAACCGTACAATAAACCTATTTCCTTAAACGAGGAAACGAGAGTACAAGAACCTCTAAAATGATTCCGAAAGGAATTATAATGTGAGGGGAACTCTTATGAGAGCATATACCTCACTGAGGCGTTAGCAGCGGGTACTATAAACCAAAAGATCGCAGTACAACAACCTATCTCACATAATAATAATAACCAATCAGCTGACAAGTAGCCCTTGCTCAATCCCAATCTGTTAAAACGTTTCTGTAAAAACCGCAAACGGAGCAAAAAAAGCTTGTCC
Organism: Cheilosia vulpina; assembly: GCA_916610125.1. Taxonomy (NCBI): domain Eukaryota; kingdom Metazoa; phylum Arthropoda; class Insecta; order Diptera; family Syrphidae; genus Cheilosia; species Cheilosia vulpina. The sequence goes on along the minus strand of OU744280.1, from coordinate 3,529,596 downwards.
AACGATATCTCCTTTAACAGCCCTTCCCCAAACTGCCATAACTGAAACAAAGCATCCCAAATGACCATTCCCTTTGTCGCATTTAAACGAAATTCTTCCCAGAAATTGACCCAATACCTCTCAGCTACTCGAATCTTAGAGCATCCAGCATCAAAAAGCAAAAAAATAAATCCCTAGACGGCAATCATAAGTTCAATCACTACAAGCACTCAGGATGACCCAAAAAAGAATGTTTAATTAAAGCACTCTTCTCTATTTAGTTGGTCCTTTTTTCCAGAATTTGCGCCCATAATTCAGCTAAAACTTGAGCACAAAAGAAACGGGTGACGCTTGAAAGTGCCGTAACTCCAGTAACAAGAAAAAGGAGACACGAACAAAAAGATTGGATTTTGTGCTGGCTTTCATGCAAAGGTACCGTGCCTCAAGGCAGATTACCTCTGCAGTAGTCTTCCTCAAAGAATACCAAAGGAAAATGCTGCGCTGCTGTTCCTGGCTGGGGTTGGCTCTGGATCTGGAGAGTAGTTTTCAAAGTTCTTTTTTTTTCTTGTTCTTTTGTTTCCTCTTTAACGAAAAGGAGCCCCATGTCATTCGCAGTTCTTGGTAATAAAGAGCAAAACTTGCAAAAGTAAACCTCCAGCGCAAGTAAAGAAATAATAAAAAAAAACCTGCCACAGTGAAGGATTTTCAAGGAGTTAATTTTCAGCAGGAGCATTAAATGTTTCCAACGCAAAAATTACTTCCACCTAAATTGGTGTGTTTCGTTTGCCCGGCTAGCCACTGTTAAATAATTGGGTGAGTTGTATTAATTTAACATCCAATTAGAGCCAACTGTAGGCACACACACCCGGGGGTGAGAGTCCCTTTTTATGTTGGACGTCCAAAGGAGCAAAAATCGATTGTGCATATGGTTTTGTGCGGGAGCGATAAACGTTCAAGCCTGGAGGGAGGGAGTGCGTGGAATGGATGGTGGCACGCCCCGTATGCGAGTTCAAACGTACACACAATAAACGATCGTTTTCAAACTCATTGTAATCAGGACGAATAATTGTATGCAAACAATAAAGTGCAGCGTGCCATTGGCATATATGTTTTTAATTGTTAGCAAATGTTTGAATTTGCGCGGCCAACTAATAGTCCTAATTAAATGAATGGAATTCCGATTTTGGTCCAAATCTCAGCTAAACGTATTTAAGTGGAAAACAGTAAATTGGCTGTTAAGTCTGAATCCATATGCGGAGATAACTTGTGCATCGGTATATGTAGGTTCGTTATTCGAAGGTAATTGGGCATTTTGGAGGGCAAGCGCATTTTGGTTTATGTACGGAATGCCTAAATTGAGATTGGATTAGCGTTGGCAGTTGATGTGTGGGTTTTTCATTATCTAGCAGAATTTTAGAACATTTTTTAGTAATCCCCGAGCTTTTGGCAAGTTATGCAGCAATTGGGTTTCATCCTTTTTAGTAGTAAAACCGATGGCTTCTTGTCTTATTTAGGGCTTATTTCCACAATAAATGGGTATTTTGCTCACGTCTTTGTAAAGGGTATACATCTTCTCTAAGAGTTTGCTGATAATGTTATAATAATAGCTAAATGTTGTAAACACTGAATTATTTCGGAGAAATCCAAACGAATTGTGTAAGTAGTTCTAATTTTTGATGCGTTAACAAATCCATGTAAAGGGTGTCCCATTCACGGAAAATTTGCATTTTGCGCCATTTTATAGTACAGTGATGCCAACGGAAAAAGAGATATCGATGTTACAACTGACAGTTCGGGGTTATTAAAAATGAAGCGCTATACGAAAGAACAACGAATTTTGATTGTTGAGCAATATTTTAAAAATGATGGAAGTTTGTCAGCTACAGTCCGCAGTTTTCGTACAAAACATGATGATTTAAAACCGTCAACCGTGAACAGAAAAATTCAGGGAGATTGGATCAATTAGTGATCTTAAACACTCTGGCTATAAACAAATCTAAAGTCGTTCACCAGAAAACATCGAAGCACTTCGCGAGAGTATTGTTGACAATCCAGGAACACCAATTCGACTGGTGAGGCAGTTATTAAATAATGGTGTTCGGTATCGTGACATGATAACCAAGTTTTTAGTACCTAAATTACAAGATATGGATGTGACCAATATGTGGTTTCAACAAGGCGGTGTCACAGCCAGAGAAATAATTCAATTACTGCATGAATAATTTCCTAATCGTGTAATCGGCCGTTTTCGCGATCTGAATTGGTCATCCAGATCTTGCGTTTAAACGCCATTGGACCCCCAATGGGGTTGGGTTTGGGGTTTTTCTTAAGTCGAAGGTCTATGCAAACAAGCCCACGACCATCAACGCCTTTAAAGAGGAAATTGGGAGGTGTATTAATGAAATTCAGCCACATTTATGCGAAACGGTCATAGAAAATTTCTATATAAGAGTACGTACTTGCCAGCAAAGCCGTGGCGGCCATTTATCGGATATGCTATTCCATACAGAACCCCCATCTGTGTACTCCATGTATCAATAAAAAAATTAAGCTTTCTAGTTAAAAATCTTTATTTCCTTTCAAAACTATATTTTGCATGAATTATGGGACACCCTATATAAGTAGAGAAACAATTTTACGAAACGTAGAGATGATTTTAAGAGGTTTTCGGTTTTATGTATTTTATTAAAAGAAGCTTCTTTATTTGTTCCATGCATAGGTGTTCCTCAAGGGCGTCATCTTTGTCTAAACTATAAATGATTTAGGTATTTCAAATTACCCAGATGTGGATAGTACAACAAAATTTGGCCGACCTAGGGCCGAATTCTCACATCCGTAAAGGACTACTATGTATCGACCTGTATTGACAATATAAGTCAGTGGTGTATTACTCATGGGGGAATGCAGTAATTCGACCCCTGAACTCGTTCTGCACTTAGTGTAACTAAAACTTTTTAGAGCTTAATGTCAGTGAGTCTTTTCTATCGTAAACACCTATCAACACGGCCCAGAACCTATTACATTTGTGAGTAGTTTCACCAGTACGTGGAGAGAATTAAATTTCCGCTCAACCTTAATCGAATTATAGGCAGGGTTGGTTCTTCAAGAAAACCTCGCATTGGTCTAAAGAACTGTCAAATCCCTGCGTTACTACATCCCTTGCGAAATAAACAAATCGAAAGTGATGGCCATAGGAGGTAATGAGGTGTGAACTGAACATCGGTTTTAAAAAAGTTCGAGACTCAATGTTCTCGATGTTCAATCACACTACCACCACCGGCCATGGCCATCACTTTTGATTGAAAGGTATAGACCTTTTATATCTGAAAGTCATTTCCGACACATGATTTTATTGGGCGTTCCCCCCAAGGGCTACATGCTCAGCTCTTTAAAAAAAAAATCATCAAAGACCGAAATCGCAACGTCTCCCACTTTCTGGGGTAATATTCTACTTGCTGTGCGCACTTATTTTTCAAAATGGCTGCCTGCGATAACACGGAGATAAAAAATTGCTCAATCCTTTGCAGGTTTTACGCTAGAAATGCTTGAGGCGGGTAAATAAAGCGGTAGTTCAGTCACCTTTAACACTTTTAAATCCACCAGAACTCACACTGAGATTTTCGCACAAACAATCCCCTAGCAAGCAATTTTAACTGCAACAAATAATTTGCTAATAAAATACAAATATTTGCAATAAATAAAATAGAAACGCTGTCCAGATTTAAGCAGTTTTTTTTTTGTTTTTCGATTGTACTACTTTTTGCTGCTCATCAATCCAATTTGGCGTCGAGTTTCCATTAAAATTATCTAATGACATGGAAAACGTAATTACACGGTTCGTTAGCGACACATTTATTTTAATCCGTGAATAATTTATTTTTAATGACACACACTGCAAAGTGCTGCTGCAGGAAGCCAACAAAATATCCGCCTTGGCAAGTGCGGTATCAATAAAGCCATTCAACCCCGTACAACTATGAAGGACACCGCCTCCAGACACCTTATACGTCCTGTATAAGTTCCATAATAATTATCTAATGTCGTTAAAGTTAATGCCATAGCAATTCTTCTTTTTTTCTCTCCTCTGCTAGAACCTGGTCTTCGGCAAATGACATCAGAATCGGCATTTTCCATCATATCCACTGTTAAGATTGATTATCTAATATAGAAAACAGAAAAAAAAAAATAACAGCCACCTCCTCCCGCATATTATTGACGAACTTTACGAAACATCTATGATATCCTCCCCTCGCCCTCATTGATCGGGCGAATTGCTCTGCCTTCCATTGTATCCCACACAGGCATTCAATAGTTATCGATAATCGACGGCTTAAATCGAAAATTTTGTCCCACATTATTGGGGAGGCGTGTGGCTGTGTGTATATGCCTGACGGGTGGTTGGGTTATTTTAGTTTGGGTACTGTTACGGTGTAGTTAGAATGTCAATTTTATACATAGATCCTTTGTGGGTTCTTTTTTTGTGGAACCCATGTACTTATAATAAAAACTAACGATAATGAATATGACCGAGTTCCAGTTGAGCAGAACATCAGTAGGTAGTAGCGTGGTGGGTGGGTCGTTTCGGGGGAAGCTAAAAACTAATGATTTATGTCCATCCATGTCCGGAGCAGGCATGTAACCAGTTAGTGTTTTATATTTTTTGCTTTAATTTTTCATGGGATTGGATCATATGAGGGCAATGTCTGGATATCATCATTGCACAGATGGAGTACGGGTCACATGAGCTTTTTGGGAACTTCAGAGTTCAGACGTTTTATGGGTAATTAAAAACTTTTCCGTGAAATAATAATAAATGCCAGTGCTTAAGTGCTCAAGACTGTGTCATTAAAATGCTGTTATCGTTGTGGAAGAGGACCTAAACAGCAGCCAGTGTCATGGTATTGAATGGAGGCTGATATGTTTATGCCATGCGGTTAAGGCTGCTCGAAAATTAGCTCTGTTTTGAATGTGTTTCCAAAGGAAAATTAGGGATCATTAAAAACAAGGCGACATCCGCGGTAATGAGAATGTTTTTCATTGATTTAACTTTTGTTGTGTTGTGTTGTGGGTCTCAACGATGTTGTTGGGTCTATTTTTGTTCTCTCTGACGGCTGTAAGGGAAGGAGTTTTTGGTTTAGATTTTCTCTGGGTTGTTTGGTTGGGTTTAATCCCATTTCTAGACCTCTCCAGATCTTTTGATTCTGTTAACTACTGTTTACCACTCTCTTATCGGTATCAGTTCATTGTCCACGAAAATAAATGCTCGGCATGTCTTTACGCCCTTTATGAGGTATCAGGCTGTTTTTACATCTAACTTATGTATCTTGGCATCGATTTGTAGGTAGACTGGAATTGTAATGCGATATACACCTAGTTTGAAGCAAACAAGCAGAACCTTTATGCACTAAAAACAAAAGCCTTGAGTATCCACCGAAGGAAGTTCTCAAACACAGGGAAGTTCTCCCATTTTGCCTCAACCATTCCTCAGTTGAACTCGTAGGCGATGTTGCATAAATCTTTAGCTTATTGCCTTCAAAATCTATGTCGCCCTCCGGGCTCGCAGCTTAACATCCAATAACCTCCCAATTAATGTAAAATGAATGGTCCTCTGGCCGAACATATTGGCCTTCATCCGCTCTGGTTGTTTGCCAATATGGACCATGATAAAAAGAGTCCAAAAAGGAAGCTGGATTTTGTTTCCTTTGTTCAAAGTAATAATTATTTCAGTTGTCATAGGTTGTATCTACCTGGGGCATGACAGCGGTCTCTGAAAGTGACCAGCTCACCATCAGGACGCCTTTAACCTTTCAAGGCCTAGGTATTAAAATTGAAGTAAACATCGCTTTCATTATTTGCTCATTTATTTCGTTTGAAATTCACTTGATAATTGTAGCCCCAAAATCCACACAGTGTTGCACTAAAATCAAAAAATGCTTCCCATTTAAAGCAGATATACATTTTAAGATGTTTTCAAGCAAAACTTCGCATGTAAAATCAGGGATGGGATTTTGTAAGATGAAAACGTTTATGAATTTTCGTTCAAACGAATGTTTTGCTTCATGTAACTTCGAAAACGAAAGGAAATTTCATTTGCGCGAAAGCAAAAATGCGAAAGCTATTTCATCGACGTTTTCGTTTTTTTTTACTTCATGTAACTCCAAAAACGAAAGACATTTTCGTTTCATGCGAAAGGAATACAGCGAATGCTATTTCTTTGATGTAGATACAAATGGAGTAGTTTTGGTGAGTCGTAGTTTCCAGATGATGAGGAAGACAAGGAAGATAATAATTCCTCCAAAACTATGTCCATTGCTGATATGTATTTCTTTATTTTGGTTTTCACGAAACTTTGCACATTTGTTTTAAAATTACGTAAAACAGCTGTGCTCTATTTGTGGTAGTATGTGTAAATCTGAAAAAATATCGAGATCTGCAAAAAGTGATTCGAATCAAAAAAGATTGATTTTTGTTTCTAATGGAACGCGAAAAGTGATTTAGATAAAAAAAAGATTGATTTTTTGTCCCAATGGAAAACGACATAATATTTGATATATATGTAGCTTCTCAAACTTTAAGTTTTTTGTCACACAGTTTCCTAAACCCTTGCGAACGAGAAAAAGAAAACGAAAGCAGTTACATGAAGCAAATTTTCACTTTCGCGTGATATCTTTCGTTTTTTGAAATTCGTTTTCGTTTCGAGCATAATTTCGCTGGTTTTGAAATATTTAGAACGGATATGTATTTCCCTAAAAGTATCATCACACAACTTGTAAAATCCTTTCGAGGAGAAAATCTTTCTTTACAATATAATTCGAAGGTATTGTCCGAAAACAGCGTAAAACTCCTGCCATGACAAAGTGTGCTGCAAAGACGTAAGTTAAATTGAAAAAGTTTGCTCAGTTTTCGCCCAAAGGATATCGATACATTGAACGAACGCAAAGTTTCCCGCTTTTCTTCGCCTTTTCTATCTCTCGCGCGCTCTCGCATCGTAACAATTCCGGATTAAGATTTCGAATGATTTGGTTCTTTTATTTACAAATGCAATCAAAGGATGCAATCATGCAGACAAGAATAACAAATCGTTGGCATCATTTCACCACGATTTGAATTGATGTATACCGGATCGACCTTGCGGGCGTTTTGCTTCAAAATCAGATTTCATTTCGACCAACGATGTTTACTATTTGTTTTTGTGCTTCTTTGAGCTTGGATAATTCGAGGAAAAGAATTTAAAAGGATTTAGGTCGTTTTGCCAAAAAAATGAAATAGAAAGAAAAGAAAACTGTATAAGAAAATTCCATATCCCCTCTTGAGTCGTTTCTTATTCATGAAAAGTTCATTTCATTTAGTCTCCGTATAGAAGTGAAACGAAATAATAGAAATAAAATCGTACGAAATCCTCATGTTGTATCCTGCGAGCAGTGCATATCTGCAGTGTTCCACAAAAACTTTGCACATTCGTCTGAGAAGTTCAGGAAAACGGAAACAAAAAAAAAAAAAAAAAAAAATGAACGAAAAGAGTGGAAAAACAAAAATTAAAATATGAAAAAGTTTTTTACGAATTTGAAAGCATTTCTGTTGTCTGCTGCAGATTTTTCGAATTGCGGAAGATGGCGATGGAAAGTTTTTCTCATTCTTGGACTTTTTGACTTTGCGGAAGAGAAAATAATGCGGAAAAGATAAGAAAAGCTTGCGGGATATCATTCATAAATTCAAATGTATGTGTACATATATTGAGTCGGTGGATGCCTATTTATCGACCGTTTCCAGGTGCAGCGTACGACGTTGGAGTTTACAAGTAGTTTGAAAACCGACGTAGACATTAGTTGTGTCGAAGATTCGAAGTTGTGTACTACTTGAAAGGTAAATATTTTACGATGTTTTGCGACAGCCTGCGAAGTTCGACGTTATACCTATTTATCTTACTCCATTGATACAAATTGGACAGGATATCCGCCTGAAAAAACAGTGATTGGCAAGTGTGACTCTTCCCTGGACTTAATAGCGGAGCCGAGGTAGACAAACCTCCTAGCTACCTCAAAGTTAAAGATGTTCTGTCCGATTCGTCGATGTTTGGTGTCATATATTTTGTTTTTCCCTCATTCGCCACTAAATCCATTTCCGTACTGATGCTTGAAAATGCAGCAGTAACAGCTCGATGTATAGTGCCAAAGATGTGGATGTCGTCGGCGAATGCAGACTTTTGGAAAATTGTGCTCTTGGCTTGCAAGTTTAGCACAATTATGATGCTGAATTAATCACACAACAGCGAGTCACTTTATCTAAATCCGTTTTTCACATTTAAGGTCTCGGTGAGTGTTCCGTCTCCTCTGGCTGCGCCAACCACTTTTCCACTTTTAAAGAAATAAAACAAGAACCTATTTTTCCTGTTGGGAAAAAGCATTTTTGCAAAAAAACCAACATTTATTAACTACATTAAACTGGACACATTTTCTAGGTCTTTCCCTAGTGAACTGTACTTTCCGATTGCCCTTAGGCCATAAAAACAGTAGCGCTTTCTTGCTTCGATTGCTTTAGTTGCCTCTTTCTAATTATGACTGTGACAGCAGATAGAATATAAAAGACTGTGAATAAGATAGCTCTACTTTAATACAAAAAACATATCGTGAGACTACATATTTCACCATGAAAAACTCATAGCGTGAAACGATATGACACAGTGAGATTATAGGGAGCGTTTTCCATGGTCATCACAATCTGAAAAGTTGGGCAGGGGTGCCAAAGCTAGACATGACTCTTTATAGCTCGTCTCTATAAGTGCTGTCATATTCGGTCTTAAAATCGATAAAAATGGAGTGGGTATCAATCTGGACTTTTTTGGGTTTTTCTTTTCACAGTAGTGCAATTATTGGGTCAGTTATTGACTACTAATTACCAGCAAGCGCTTGACTTAAAATGTAAAGAGAATATACTTTGAATCTAAAATCCTAGACACAAATATCTTAAGCAATTCAAAGTCCTCTGCAAAGCCCACTTTTACACTTTCAAAGGTTCAATAATTCGCGGATTTTTAACTTACATTTTTAAAGAGCTCATTATGATGCCTGGCTACACCCTGAAAAATGCACCGGCCATTTTTCCTATTTTAAATACGACGTTTTGTTTCCCACAAATCTGCCACTGACACCAGCAACCTCGTCCAGCGAATAGTTCACATCCAAACCACCGCAGGCCATTCACAATAAATGCGTTTTCTAACTTCATCTGACATTCGTAATTAATTCTCCAGCTAAACCACTGTGATAGATATAAGCAAAAAGCAAATAACTCCAACGTTGCATTGAACTAATCGACTAATCCTGGGATCAAATTTTTTCAACCACCGACACTTCACACGTATAGACTGGCTTTTCGGATTGTTTTTTGCGCCTCCATTTCGATGCGGATGGCGCAATAAATCCTTCTATCCTGACTACTGTCAATATGCAAATTGATGCGCCGCCACTATAGAAACCACTCGAGAAGAAAACCCACGATTTTGAACGTTGCGATGCAATAAAATACAAAAAAAAAACGTGGTCGTATCTGAATATTCCATTCATTTGCCTGCACACTTCGGTAATTCTCTTGAAAAGCGAATTCTACTTTTTGTTTTTTTTTGTGCACTCGTAAGTAGGTATACATACATCGCTAGTTGATGTCGGTTGAGTGGCAATTTTTCCGCTAGTAGCAGGTAGCGCTAAATAAACCACTTTCGGAGCAAAGTGCTGTGAGAGGCAGGCTCTTTGAAATGCTCCAATAGCAGAAAACAAAGTTACCACAGGACATTCGCTTTAATTTAGAGTAACGGCGCAGAGGTAGGCAAATAGAATTTGGGTTTAGGATGGTGACTGGGAATGACGGTTGATTGAAAGAGGTGTCCAACCTCGACTCTTTCTTACTGATTTAATGTGAAGCCAGCCAAATTTGTTTCACGCTTATTTAGGATTTTTTGGCTGAAAATAAATCCCACAAAGAACAATTGCTTATAGCAAATATCTCAACCATGAAATGAAATCTTTTGAAAGCATTATTTAATCGTCGTTTGCCATAAATTTCCGCCTCACAACTGCATGAATTGTACTGTGGCCTCCGCACCGGCTGCATCCCTCACTCAAAATGCAAAATTCAGTAAATTTCTCCACAGTTTTTCTTTTGTATTAATGATATACAGCTGAAAGGCATCTTTGTGATGGGCACTCAGTAGGACGGATTGTGTTTCTAAAATGCTAAAATGCAGTTCGAGTAGCATCGCCAAAGCCAGAATTTGCTGCATTGTTTTTAATGGTTCCGACATGTGCACGTGTGCTTGTTTCTATTGTTAAGCGAAATGAACTTGTATTCACTTACAAATAGCGTTTTAATCATCCGCACAAAGCTAGGACGTGAGTACATTTATGTCTGATAGGTAGAAATATACAATAGCCGGACTTTGGAGAAAATGTTACGTATACGCCACAGTTTTCAAATATTTTTCCGAAACCCATAAAATGTAACAGAAGCTACATTAACGTACATCAGGAATAACTTAGTTATAAGAGGAAATAAGCTTTCTCTCTCTTATATATATGGAATGTTAGTGAGCTGTCAAACGAGGTGAGGCCAGTTGAAGTAGAGGCTCTGTAAGCAAAAGATCATTGAATATACTTGTCTGAATACATTTACTCGTTTACTCTTCTCATTCATCTATACGAACAATCGTACGCAATAAAAATTTAACAATTTATTCCATAATTCTAGTGTCATCATAGTTAGGTTTTGGATGAGTTGACAATTTAGGTAGATGGAAAAGTACGCCAAGCCTGAACGGTGGTTTTAGGTCTCTGTTTATGAAGTCCATTCAGCCTGTTTTATGGCGCCGAGGGCTATTGTACATCACATATGTTTGGTTTAAGGTGGCATAAGTATGCTTTGCCTGTAACATGGCAAAAAAAAAAACAAAATTGATTTCGCAAAAGTTTAATATAGGTCCCAAGAACTTCCCACAGCAATAAATTCAAGTATTTCCGTGAGTTCCTAAACTGCAACTTAATAGGACTCTTTGGGAAGTGACTACAAACTACGATGAACCAGAATCGGATTATACGAAAAAGAGCGACAGGTAACTTGGTAGTAAAACCAAATTTCAATAAACCAAACATGCCACAGGTCGTTGGGTAGTTGCACCGAAGGGTGATGAAGGAAAAACGCGGCAGTCTGGTTGGCAGTCATTCCGAACTCCGATGTAATGAAAAACCAACCGTGTGCATATAATTTTGTAATTTTATTCATATTTATTGCCGCCAGAGGGTGCACTGCTCTAACATAAAAATCATTCATCTCCGTTTAAGCTCGAAGTAATTTGAAAGAAATCACTTCCAAGATGAAGCAATTGTTGAGTATTCTTAGCCGCATGACAGCAGCTAGTACCTTCAATAAAAATGACACATTTCCATACGAGTGGTGTGAGCATACAAAAAGACATTTTTGTAGACATTTCTGTCAGATACTTAAATGTTTATTGACCAAAAGAAAAGTCCTTCAACTCGCCTAAGCAAATTTTACAATCTGTTTAGACGTCGCCACCCTCTCACACTTGCAACGCATTGATAGCCTTGTGTTCTTCACTTGACCGCAATTTATCGGTGCTCTAAATTTTATGAACTCTACGCAAGTGCACACTTGGGCGTGAGCACATATATGGGTACGCACAAAAATCCCTCACCACATTCTGCAATTTATTATTGCTGCGTTACTGCTTGAACCCTTACAAGTGGCATTTAATACCGCTACTCATCGTAAAATTGGAGCTTGCTATAAATAATTCATACTCATCGTTGACATCTCCCACAGTTGACACACCACAAACGGTCGGAATAGGAGCAATATTTTCACAAGTCCGACGAAATCGTGAATTATTTACGATTTATGATGATAAAGAATTATTTTTGGGGGTGTGCAGTCAGTCGACCTCTTCCTCCTGCTGTGGCACTGCATTCCCATTTATCGAGATGAACTGGTTTCGCTTTATTTTGCTGTAGAATATCAGCCCGGCAACCTGCTCGATTTCTTCTGGTGGCCGGCGGAAGGTTTTCAAGTCCACGCTGTTATCGATGTACTGATTTGGAAGTAGGTATGCTTCCATGGAGAATTTTTCATCTCTCGATATGCAGAGAACGACTTTGAAAAAGTGCGTTGGAATCGCAACTGGGCTACGGCCAATAAGTCCGTACGTAACCGTAGAACTGTCCCTGGGTTTATACACAGATCCCGTGCACACGTATACGTCTGGAAAGACATTTGCCAGATTTCGAACGTAGATCTCGAGATTGTTCCATGCGTCTCTGTTGAATCCTTGTCCCACCTGCGGGGCAATGTTGGTCAAATAGAAAGTCTCATCGCAGTGCCTCTGCTGGCACTTGTGGTTTGCTGCGGCTGCCAAGTGTCCGCGGTCAAAGCCTGATCGAAAATAGTCGTAATTATGCGACCGGAACAGTGACGGGATCGCGTGGTCCGATTGGAATTGCGAGAATCTGCGATTTACTCTATAGCTATTGCCCAGGCATTGTGCGGTGATGTGCTCCAGCACCCAATGTGCCACACGGTTGCGGCGGTCGTATGAGAGGATGAAATCGGAGAACACTCGAATTTCATCAAGTCCCGGGAAGCCATATTTAAGGATCTGCTCCATCCTGTTTGGTGGTTCCTCGCTATCTGGCAAACTATCGAACTTAGGGTTGCATTAGTGAGAAGATCTTGAAGGGGCATGTAACGTACTCACAATTTTGGACAGCTTTTCCTTCAGGTAGAATGCGTATGGGTCGTTTTTGATGAGTTTGACAACTTCTTTACAGATCTCGACGTGGTTCGTGTACTGACCGAGTAGGAATGACGTGCTGGCCACCAGCGCAGCGCCCGATACAACGGGTACAAGGCTTTGATCAGACATCGATTTTTTACGGGAAATTTCGAAGATGACTTTGGGCCGAAAGTTTGAAAAGTATGAGTGAAATAAACTGGCTTCGTACGATTTCAGTCAACAGTCAGGCCAAGTAGAGCTTCTAAAAATAATTTCCGCATCGACCTATATAGAAAGCCTGTCACTCCGCCTTCCGATTAAACGCAAACATTCCAACAATTCCAATGACCTTATAACTAATTGTATTTTATGGTCATAGGAACTTGAATGGGCAGCCCAAACAATAAGTCCCACACAATCCAAAAACCTCCTTTCATATGTCGGCAGGACTAAACGAGCAACAAAAATAAAAACCGAATGAAAAATTACCAACGATCCCGAAACCTATTAACACAATCAAATAATAGCACGACCACACCTTGTTTTCTGCTAATCAATTCCAATTCAGCAGCTAATTTGACCCATTTTGCCGGTTAGCACACTGATTTAACTTATTGCAAAAATCTACTCCAACATTATGACATGAGGGGGTGGGGGGGGGTTGATACCCGGACCATTGGCTGCCCAGTAACACCAACGTTCACAGCATCCGTTCTCAATACGCATTAATTAACGACACACGTGTGCACTATAAGTGCGGGCAATTTTTCCTTGTGAATATTCGTATCCTCCCTCCTGATGGCATAATTATATTTACTCGCAAGACAAAGCAACGTCTTGCTGAATTTTATACGCAGACCGCATCGCACCGCACCGCAATGCAACGGCGGCGATTTAATGAAAATGAATTAAAACCGAAAGAATTGCATTGCAACCGCCACCAGGGCCGGCCGGAGGAGTAAAAGGGAGCAATTATGTCTTAAATCAACTTTGTGCGACTGGGATCCGGGTCAACTTGGGAGCAGCACCCATTGTAGTGCGAATGAAAGGCAACGCCGTTTTGTGTGTCCCAGAAACAAAAACAAAAGCACAAACCACCCTTAGATGGTATTCTTGACCGCTGCCGGCACAGTGCATCCAGTGGGTGGCGCCATTTAGAATGGCGACAGAGAAATGCGCTCAGAATGTTATTTGCATTGTTATGACATGAACCGCGAAGCCATTCAATGGTGTCTCCCAGTGGCACAGTTGTCCACATTCTGAATTCGAACCAAGGTTGCGCTATACAGCATGTGCCGGTTAATGGTGCCACACTGTGGTGGTGGTGGTGGTGGTCGAAAAAATGTATGGCGCCCATTAAGCGATAATCCTATCTCCTTAGTGATTCTTAATTGGATTAGTCACGCTTTTGTGTTAAACGATCCCCAAGTGTTTCGGCCACTTGTTGCGGGTTGGATTGCTTTGCCACATACACCCGAACAATAGAGCATGACAACGAGAACAATATACAAACGAAATACAGCCATGTTGGCAAATCGGCTGTGCTAGTGTGTCAGATGCGGAGCTGGCTTCCTGACATTCGCTCGAGTGGGGGCACATAGATCATATGTCTAAACCAGCCCGGGTGTGTTCATATGAACATTGGGTGGAGGGGGATTGGGCGGTTTTTTTCGGTGAGCAACGATTTTAGGTTCTTTTGGTGGGCTGGTGTCGTTTGTACGTTCCCCTTATATTTTTTCTTCAGAGAGAAGATGAAAGACGGAAGAAACGTGCTGCCGAAAAAGGTATCAAGTCGTTTTATGTGATTTACGTGGGGGAATGAGTCGATTTCTCTTCGGGACATATATTAGTTTCATCAAAGGGATGTTGAAATATATGTGAAAAGGGACGCGAAGGCCTTAAAATCTCAACAAAGGTAGGAGTGTAATATTAGCGAGACGAAGTTTTTTCCGTAGAGTCTAGTTACATATCGAACTGAAATCAATTTATCGGAGCAGGTGATACCCATTCTAACTCTTCGTCTTACAGGGGCATTCTATGCGTATACGAGTGTGTGACGTGTGCAAGGAATTATTTGCCAATTACTCAACTTTTGTGGGGGCATTTGAGGGAAGTCGTTTTTCACACACATTCGCCGAGTCGGTAGGGACTTGGAACTGTCTCAAAAGTGGATTTATAAGCAAAGTACTACGAAATGTGAAGTTTCAATGAACTAAATTTGGGAAAGACCATTTGAAGAGCAGGACGTCGGCTCTGCAAAACAGACAACCAAAGAAGTCCCTCCATTTAGATTGCCAAAATTCGCGGCTACCAAACCGCGTAAACCGCGTAAACCGCGTAAACCGCGCATTTAGAACAAGTTAATTGACTATTTATTCATAAAAAAAAGAAGATTGTTAACAATTTTGCATTCTTAGTCTATGTATGGTTTGGTTTTAGGCCGTCTACCAGATAAAAGAGGTTGGTCCAAACCCGTTTCATTGCGGCGCAGGGACATAAGTCCCGAATTATTTTTTCGGGACTTAAGTCCCACGAAAGGGCCTTACATGCCGCATTTAAATGTGAAACTTGAGAGTATGTACACGACCATTTTGACCCTCTACCGCAGAATACAGCACTCAGATTCATTTCCACTTTTAATGCAGTTGTAAAACAAAAATCAAGTGCCAAGACTCTATTTAGTCCCTCTTTTGAGCCTGCATGTATTCAGGGGGTGTAAGCGGCTTATGCCAAACACATACTTCGTATGGCTGCCGCTTCACAGGCGGGTGGCCGGCAAATCGAAACCCAATTTTCGGTTTCGGATATTAGTGCCGCCTCAGTGAATCGTCAGTTGTTCGAATGCTTCAGCAATATTGGTTGTCGTTTGTGCCGATTAAGGTATGAAAATAAATCCCGCAGTGGCATATGACTCTCACATGAGGAACGCTTTCGTCGTCACTTTGGAACGTGGTGTAAAGATTGACCTATTCGTTTCCACTCCATTTGCCTTACAAACGCCTAAATTGAATTATTTCCCGGCGTGTAACGGAATATTAAGAAAATTAACATAATTTTCGACACAAAGGTTGGCACAGTATGCAGGTCTGCTTACACGCCAAAAGGTAAGATGATTATTAGAGGGGTTCGCAGGAATGCTGACACAGATTTTCTATGCCAAATAGTTTAATCAGCTTAAGTACAATTTGAGACCGACTGCACACGGATATGTCGGTGCCGCCCTCATAGTTCATTATGCGTACCAATCCCACATGTGTATTTGTGAATTATACACAATCATTGATGGATAGTCGGTCCGTTTGGGGTCACCCACTTAATAATCAATCTAAAAGCGTTTCCTCCCATCGCATCGATCGAATGACAGTATTCTATTGTATAGGTCCTGCTATAGAAATTGACGATAATGTCTATTTCAAACTACATTGGGTAGGTATATTATTTCCGGTGAAATAATAAACCCAACGAAAGCATAAACGACTCGACCATCACACCCGATACCCGACTGCCGATTGTGCCTACTATATGCCGTTATTCATTTATTCAACAACTCACCTTCCGGCAAAATAACATCGCATAACAAAATTACAGAATTCGTCTTCTGGGATGACATGGAATCGACAGAATTCAATTTCGTAAAAGCAGCACAAACACTGCTCGCCCTCTGTGTCTCTTCGGGGCGGGGAATCGAGAATATAAAACTGAATATTTTCCCAATACAAACAACGTTATGGCAGACACAGAGTCGTCCTTGCCACCCAGTTTGTTGTGTGAAAGTTAGTTTTTTTTTTTCTGCCATATTTTTCCGTCACAGCGCAGAGTAGTAACCATGCTAACATGTTTGAGGTGGTGTGTGGTGTCTCTCAGCCTCTGTTCCGAGCGAACCAGCGTCATGACGGCGACTGATGAGGAAGACCGGCGAGGACCGGCATTCGACATGATGGCGAAAGTCACCGGCATATATCCAGCAGCCGCACCATCAGCAGTCAAAATAATTTTCAATTTGTAACGAATTCAAATGTGAAATTGTTTCCTGTCTACCTGGGGGGATGGATAAAAATGAACGACTTTTTGCCGAGCGATATTTTGGTGGAATAGGGAGGCCAACGCCAGTCAGCGAGGTTCTAAAAAACATCCCCGGGATATTGATGGATTCGCACAAATCGTGTTTGGATATTGTAGCTTTTCGACAGCTTAGACGTAGACCCCGATGGGTAGGGGTTTGTGATGGACAAACTTGTAACACGAGGATGGGGGTTTTTTAATTCTATTAACAGACTTTCGTTGAGTTTCGGAAAGTACGAGGACGAGGCTAGAGAGCTGCGGTGAAATTTAGTTTCGCAATATGAAGACATATCTGCGGGTTCACCCGACAAATAAGTTACGAATACCCATATCCCAAGTTTTTTGAGTGTTGAAATTACACTTTGGTTCGAAATAAACTTTCAGCTGTCTCGCTCTTTCGTGTATAGTTTATTGGCTGGAAAAACTAAAACTGTTTGAAACACTGAGTGGATGAATACATTTTCGTTCTCAAATTTAGTGGGCCTTCGCTTTTTTTTGACCTATTTCCATTACAAGTATTTTGAGGCACAAGTTATTTTCCATTTCAAAAATTCTGTGTCGAATGTTTGTAGAGAAGGTATTGCAGTGAAAAAAATGGATTATTAAGGAAAAAGGACATTGGACCAGAGAAGATATTTTTTAATAATTCTTGAACTTCCTTATCACTGTTCATCTGCAAAGTTTGTCGTAAACCCATTTGAAATGACACAAATTAAAGAAAATTTTAAGTTCAATTTGAGTGACCAAAAAGTGACACCTTCCCCACGAATCTGTTTCACCATACCTTGGGACTGACATACATTTCCATTCCTGTTTTGAACAAGTAAAAGTACATAAAAAGAGAGAGAAAAAAATGTGCCATACCTCTGAATCGATTTTACCAGATGTTGATGTAACTTTTCAGAGAAAATGGTTGTGGGCATAGCTAGATAATTTCAATAGTTAGGGAGCTGACTCATGGTGACGCCAGTAAACGTCTGTAACGCTTAGAAGTCACAAGTTTGGCTGTAGAACTACTTCCTAATCCATTCAGAGTTGCGTCAACACGTTTAGCTTGCAGCAGCCAAGTTAAGGATCCGTTAATCTCTGCTTGATAAAACTTGAGGGATCCACAGACTTAGCTTAGTAATATTGATAAGCTTTACAAGTGCAGCGGATAGTTCAAACTCCCTTTAATATTTAGCAAAGCAACTTCCTACACGCGATCCGATTTCGATTGTATTTTTGAATGTCTTAAGCGGTGTCAATAGTGAAAGATAAATCATCGGTAAATTACATCGCGTCGCTTTTTAAAAATGTTCAAGCTGACAACTTAAGTCTGCCTGTACGACTATAGAGGTTTAAAATAGACTGCAGTTTTTCCCGATCAATCCTATAATCTGCTTAAGTCGGTTTTTATCGCTCAGCGTGCTGGGCAGCGTCATGCGACAAAAATTATCCGAGACTACAATTTTATTGGAAAAGCTTTTAAGCGCAGGCATTTAGTTCTAAGAAGATAAGCCGCACAGCTATCCCAACAAGGTTTGCAACAGTCAAAAAGTTTTCAATAACTCTTAACAAATAAAATTTCTAAACACATTTCAAGTTTCCCTCTCAATATTTAATAATCTCACGTGCGTCTGCATCTGCGGCACTCATCTTTTAACGGTAAATTTATTACCTTGTCTCAATCTGAGCCCCATGGCAAATTTCAATCCAATAATCCTCCCGCCTAAACAGGGCACATTAATAATTAAATAAACGATTTGTTATTCAAATTTCCAAGGATATCCGCAGCGTAAGTATTCCTCATTCACAGAGAAAAATATGGGTTTCCATATTTACATTTGACTCAAAGTCAGTCAATTTTTTTTGCCATTGTTGGCAACGTATCCTTCCAGCTCGGCGAGATCCGAGATGGGAAAGCCTTGCTGCTGGCTGCAGTGGATATGAGGATTCCCCTGACTCCGGAATTCCTCTGGAACGAAAACATTTACAATTCTATTTTGCCACAAACTCTCTTCCTCTCTGTACCTTTGCTCTGTCATTGGTATTTTATCCTTTGCCCATAAATATTACTCAATGTATACAAACAAGCAGAAAAAAAGGATCCAACTTTATTCCACAATTTGCCGTCATCGTTGGAGATGATGCTTGACTGTAATGGATATACCACCGGGAAAATGGCGGAATACTGCACCTGCAGAACTTTACATATCACCGTTTGCAAAAAATAAGTGAAACGTGCAAAAATATACGTTTGTCGTTAGTTTTCTGTGACTAGAAAATAATGAGGAATGCTGGGGGAATCCCCTATTGCCACAGAATGAAGCTGGATTGGACAGATCATCCAAATCGTTGGCGGTCTTTTTCCCACAAATGAATGTGTTTACCAAAGGGAAGGTTGTAATGGATTGGTGTTCTCGATTGTATTTAAGTTTGCTTGTGGCGTATATGACAATGTGAATGCGTCAGCGAATTTCAAACGGATCGACAGGGAACAACATTAAGTGACTTGCTTAAAAGAGGAATCAATAAAAACCAGCTCGTCCTTTCGCTGTACCCTTGCTGTCTGAGAATTCTAAAAGAAGCATCCAAATCATGATTCGTGACTTTGGGGAAAATAATCAATTTGTCAGTAGGGAAGGACGGTGGCGGTGACTGAAAGCTGACCCATGGCGGCGGCGGGGAGATTTGTGAGGGCTCTAATTTGACGCACAATTGGATGGACGATGATTAATGTCATGTTGAAGTTTTAGTATGTCCTCAGTGCTTAGGTAATGGGACGAAATATAAAAAAATGAGTGAGGTTACTTTTTGCTTTTAAGGAATTTGGAGAAAGTTTAGGTTAAGTGATGATGGGCAATAGGAAGAACTCTTCTTTTGCTGACTCAGTGGAATCTTCATTGAGTTTTAAAACAGTTTACATTCCTACTTCCAATGGAAAGAGTGCGATGTGATTTTATATATATTTCTTATAGCTTATTCTTATTTAATAGGTCCGTTGTTTTTTTTTTGCCAGAGTACCAACTTCCAGTTCCTAAACTGATAGCACTGTTGAATTAATATGTTTGGGATGGTCAGGTTATGCGAGATATAACTCGAGCTCAAAAAAAAGAATCAACATCAAGATCAAGTTCTGAACTTCCCTCAATTGTCCAGACCGATAGCGATAGCACTAAGCCGCTACTCTCACTGTAGCAAAGAAGTTGTAACACGCTGCCTACTGAGTCGTCAAAAGCAAGGCCGAACTCTTTTACTAGATCGTAGCATCCCCCCAGGCAGTTTAAATCCCACCACCAGTTTCCATTTCGCCTTTGAAAACCTTCCTTTGTACAATCTTTGGAGGGCGTGTTTTAGCGATTCCTGCAGCAGTTTTTGATGCTTATAGAATAATTTACTTTTTCTTTAAGTTTCTGAAACATTTGTTGGGTCATGATTGGTAAGGCGTTTAGGGGCTGTATTTTGTCGTTTTTGACAGCTTTTTTTGATGCGGTTTTGTGACTCGTTTTTTGGAATTATTTCGTATATTACTTTTGAGAAGGCTTTTAAATAATTTTTTATATTAATTTCTAAACATTTTTAAGGATATTTTAGGCACACAATTGCTGTCGTCTTCGAAGCTTGTTGCCACTTGGGCAACTTGGTGTTTTTATATTCGCCGATTGTTAATGCAGCCAAATCTGTTCCCAACACATTTTCTGTTTTATCTAAGACAAAGCGTTATACTTTTTCGGTCCAAACATGTCTGATCCATTTTTAGAGGCAAGTTTGGGGCAATTATGAGGACAATTTCGGCTTTGGATAATTTTTAAAAAGCAATTTTCCACATAATGATTTAGTGCACGACTTTGAGACTGTTTGTTTTAAGTATTTTTAAGGCATGTATTTTTAGGGGCAATTTTGTGGTAACTGAGCAGGCGATTTTGACCTATGATGCCTTCAGAAGGGCGGTTGAGTGAGTTGATTGTTAAAGCGTTTTCTGGTCCAATTTTGAATAATTTCCAACACATTGTCTGAGGCGATTTCTTAAATTTTTTGCGAAGATTTCTTATATTGAATTTTATATCATGGGACAACTTTGTGCCAATAATGGGCACACTTTGATTTTTGCTTTTTTTTTTTTTTTCGATTTTCAACATCTTTTCTCACTCACATCTCCCTAACTTTGGAGGGCAGTTTCGGCTTATAAAAATTGTTTTTTAAGGACAATATTTTTTATCAAAATGTTGATGTTTTCCCACCCGTTTCTAAGGCCTTTCTGGTGTATTTAAGACCCTTTTTTAGATCAAGAGGCTGCCGCGTATATTTAATTTCCTTACTACAGTTTTGCGACGAAATTTAGTCGATTTTCGTGCTAATGAAGGCTCTTATTTGAACGCCCAAAAATTGTCACACTGATGGTGCAAGTATTGCTGCCTACATTTTTTTTTATTCAGCAACTTTTCCATAGTTGATGAGCATACACCAAGAAATAAAGCACTTCTGCGTCACTTAAATGTATTCGGTTTTCCCAAAAAAACACAGACAAAGACAGACAAATCATATGCACCGACAAACTGTGTCTCAACTTGCACATTTTCACATACAAAGAGCCATCCCAAAATTCAAACCGATGCAGATCCGTAATATATCTCTCTCGAAATTAAACAACTTAGCCGCCTCCGGATAGAGAAGCTAGAACGACTTTCCACTTCTTTACTTAAACAAAATGAACATCTGCAATTAAGAGTTACTGCATCAGATACGAAGCCATCGTAACGCACTACCATCTGTTCTCAGACTTCTGTTTCTCTTTCATCTTCTCTCACACACTCCTATACGCACTAGTAGTTAACCGATTCAGGATAAAAAAAAAGGAAAAGATGATAAATGGGTGATACTCTACGCAGAAAGGGAAACATAAAACCAAAGAATACTTACCACCACCACTACCAGGCATCCATCTAATTTAACATAATCTGGGACCCAGATCCATCGCCACAAATTGCTCCATTCTGTGAAATGTGCGCTGCCATATAGCTCGGGGATGTTTGCACTTGAGAGCTCTGGTCCGAGGAGACACTTCATTGCTGTTGAAAAATTCACCCTAATCATGATGAACTGTTGAATAAGACAACGACACAACTGACAGACCAGCGGGACCGAAGCTGCATCACTCATTCATGAGCTGTATAAATTGCTGCTAACCGCATATATGTATAGACGGGGATAGCATAGTTGCATAGTGTCCTTCGTACGGAACTCAAACTTACATTTTATCGTTTAAATTTTTTTCTTTTGTTTTCAAGTCTTTCCCACCCAATGACACATTCCGCAAAAGGATTCCCATTTCAGTTTACGATGCTGGGATACCCAAAAACGGAATTAATGAAAGTAGGAGCATTTTACTACCTGAATTTATTGAAAGCACATTTTTTTCGCCATCACCCATCCCACCTCCGGATCCAGGATCCACATTCTTCGCACTTCCCTTCGCATTTATTCGTGATGGCACTTTATCGGCGGGGGAGATATTCCTTTTCTGTTGGCTGTTGCTAAACATCGACAATAAAATTGGAGCATAAAAATAATCGTCAGACTTGATGTGACCAACCAAAAAAAATAAAAAAAATAAAAAACTGTCGGAGAACAGCAATTTGGGTTCCATAGTCCGACTATAAAGAGGTTCAGTTTCCCATTAGTTTTATAGGCGAACAACCTCTCTGCACTTCACAAACAGAAGCACAGAGAATACGAAGAAGACAGCAACTCCAGAAAAAAAAGGACTTCCCATCTATGCAGGATGTCTTTCTATTCGAAAAATTCCGTAAATGTGTGCTTTTTGCGTGCGAACAAAATTTGGGACAAAATCAAATATTCAAAAGGCAAAAGCACCTGAAGGACACTACGTGAACAGTGAACACTGAACATCCTCGAGCAATTTAAAATGTATACCCCTTCTATATGTGAATGTTGTTATTGTGTGTGTTTGTGTGCGGGGACATCTCTTACAGGATACCAATTCAAAGGCAATTTGTTTTTGCCTTTGCAATGCGCGCACAAAGAGCGAGTACATCCATCTTGGGATACTCTAAGAATTGCCAGGATATACCATTGAAAACGAGATAAACTAGGAGACGGATAAAAGCAGCAGCACCAACAAAAGCAAAGACAAGCTATTTGTATGGAACAAACAGCTGTTTTTATTTTGGAATTTGGGTAACGTAAATATTTGCGCTGCAAATTTGTCTGGAGATTTTCATGGATGGATGAGATGGTGCGGCGGTTCACAATGTCGACGTTGGCCTAGTGCCGGGGTTGCCGTGCCGGGCTGTGCGCTTTGATTATTCGTGTGTCTGCGCCGCACTGTAAACTCTCATTGAATAAGGATATTTGAGTTCGTTTGGCACGGTTGGTTTGTTTGCGAGAAGGGAATTCCCTATAGTCCTTGGGTTATGAATTCGCTTTTGCACCGACGACTGTTATTGTGGGTAAAAAAAAGTAGAAAACCCAATAAGGACGGCGAGAGGGACTTCCAGCGTGCATTTATTTTTGCATTTATTATTTGGTTTTGTCTAACGCAAATATTAATGCTTATCCTTTTGTTGGATAGTAGTACTATTTGGTAATTTTGTTGACAGGTTTGGATTTGTAGCTTCTGGATATTTCACGCAATAAAGTTTGAACATATAGAAGGGGTGTGGACCAATACAGCGAAAAATGTTGTCTTCAACTGAAATGAGCCTTTTGTATAAGTGTTTGTTGTGTGGAAAGACATACGGACGCTTTTATGGCAGCTTAAGGACAGCTCCGCTGTAGAAATGACGATGCATACGAGTCTTTGTAGCCCCTGCAGCTTTGTAATGCTGAGTTTCTTGTTCCACAGGTCATATTCCGCGATAGGTCCACACGAGGCTAGATGAATTAGCAATTTGGCGGCTAGATTGTAGAGCGGTAGAGACATCTCGAGGGCGCTCTGGCACTGCGTCTTCTTAAAGGAGCCTATTGTGCCTAAGGTTTCTTTTCCAATTAAAGGGAATCAGGCTCTGGCACTGCGGCTTCTTAAAGGAGCCTATTGTGCCTAAGGTTTTTTTTTTCAATTAAAGGGAATCAGAATATCTTTCATGGCGTTGATTGCAAGGTTTTCTCCTTTGCATATCGGAAAAGCTGTGTAGTCAAGACCACTTTGCTTGAGCACTTTGTCTGAAACAAGAATTTACGACTCGCTAGACACCTTTGAGCTTTCGATCATTTAACACAGATGTGAATAAATTGCTTCACACTCGGTGTTGTGAGAAGCCCATTCAACGTTTACGAAGGCACAGAGCGCCAATAGGTGTTCCTCATATCCTTTCTTGAATTGTCTCTAAAAGCTGACAAAAACTGATGAGTTTGCATAGACGTATTCTATGAAGCCTCTGAAGTGTACATCGATACTAGTACGGATAATGTACCTATGCTGCTCAAAACGGCACCAACGAATATAGCCAGAAGCCTGAAAAATTCCTCTCCCTCATTATAAATTGATTATACAAGTCATTCCAAAGCTGTATGGCTCAGTATCCGCTTGGCATTTACAATCAATTTAAGTGCACGACCAACTACAGCTTTAATGCGGCTCCCAATACATTTGCAGTGATAATCTCGCAGGACCCCTTCCGTTCTGTATCTCACTATTATTGATTGGAAACATCGCTTTTCGTGTTATCAATTTGCCCCGCCATTCAATGAAATAATCGCTGGCATCCCAGCCGCATTCACAATAAAGAACTCAATCCCCTAACGAGAAAAGTTTGCTCCGCACTTTGAACTATTTCGCAAATCCTATTGGGACCGTAGATCTTAACGTCTTCTTGACTGCAACAGAAACTCCATACCTAACTGCCGCGCGCGCCCTATAGGATCGAGGCAATACTCGTAGTTCGGCTAACTTTTCCGTGTCAATTAGTGAAGTTTAATTGAATTTTCTCATCGTACAAAGGGGAGGTTTGGCAGTACACTGTTCAGTGTACACATCCCCTTTGCTGCCGCTCAAGTCCCCGCAAACAGAACTCTTTTCAAAGGAAGACGTCAGGTCGTGTCGTATAAGAAAAACGAAATAATCTCTTCGGACTCCTTTGACTGAACTTGGAGTATTAAACTTTTATAAAACGTCATGAAATACCAGTCCGCTTCGGAAAGTATGCTAGGTTGTCGGTGTCGGAACAAAATTATCCAGTGGAATGTAATTTGCACGTTTCGCAAATATTTGTCATGCTGGCGGCGACGTGGCGGAGATGATGGATGTAAATATTTCGGCCCAAGCGACGTGTGTGGCCCATTACACTTGTACACATCGGCTGACGGTTTGTTAAAATCTCGGGAACAATTAACCAACCCTTATCTCGTTGGTACAGCGCCGCCGACAGTGTATACAAATGTCGGCCTTTATGAAGCCTCCGCATCTGCACAAAAGAGTAGTCAGTGCTCTCTGGCTTTGTACATACGAATGAACTTCAATTTTATGAATTTCGCATGGGAGTGTGCGAGTGCAAGGACGAGGACGCGACCGACGGCAGACTGAGTGAAGGTTTCGCTTTGTTTATTTAGCGGAATTGTCGCAAAGTTGGGTATTTCAGAATTTCACGTTCACCTTTTGTGTGTGCCCTTTGCTTTGCCTTCTGCCAATCCTTTTACTTCCTTAATTCGTTTTTTTTTCACATCGTTTCAAATGGCGCACAAAGTGCAGGTGTGGGTGCAGCTTGCAGGACTGGATTTTGTCCTCGCTTCGCGGATTATTTGAACGATTTTGGCGGATGCATTTTAGCGACATTGCGGCTCGATGAGCTATAAAGGCGAGTAAAGTGCGTTCACGGAGTCTGGATTTTGTCTACATAAAGTTTTTGAGTTTTATACGTGGCTGACATTTTTAGCAACATTTCCGGGAGACTGGTTCTTGATATTTTTTTTCAGGTCGTCGAACACTGAATAATAAGAAGGGAGGTGTCTCTCTTATTCACTTGATAAAGTGCGGGATTTAACAGTACAGTATAAAAATATTTTGCTTCTTTAACTGAGGTCAGCTCCCCACCTGACCCATCTTTTAGAAAAAGAAACGGGCTGCAAAGAAACATCCTTAATGTTTAGCATTTTTGTCAATATTTGACATTCAATTGGATACACAAAACAAGAGCTTGCTTGAAACCATTAGAAGGCCGGGTAACTAACTTTTCAAAATTTCAAGTCACCTATCACTCGGAATACTCTGGGATAGTGCAGCAGTCTGTGGCGCAGGGTATACTAATCTATGAGCAGGCACTTGCCCTCTTAACAGGCAAAAGCTAGTAATAGCACAATTTATGGGTTAGGAGGGGCTTCAAGACCCATAGGTATACAAGGAGCACGGTGCACTTTCAAAAAGTCTCCCTATAGAGAGAAATAGTGAGGGGCTTTAAAAGCAGATCTTGAATCAAAAACGCTGTCCGATAGATAGGGGCTCACATGTGTCAAATGTGAACCAAATACTCTAGGATATAACCTAAGCACTATACGAGAAAGTTGGCTTTAAGGACCTTTACAAAGATTTTCTTAGCTGAGAAGCAAAAGTCTGTATCAAAAAAAGTGACATTCCCGAAACAGTGTTACCACTTCAAAAAAATATGCGAAGTAGATTTGACCCAAAAAGTGAATTAGATTCAAGAAAAGGGAATTTGATTTCAGAATCATAGTTTTAATGGTATATTTAATTCCATATTAGTTGTATAAATATGTCCAAAAAAAACGTTTTTTTTTTTTTTATGAAAAAATATAGTCTTCTCATTTTCACTATTTTTGGTTCGAATTTTATTTTTTTGCCAAACTTTTCGGAACAGACAGGAACCAAAACCAAACTAAACCTCTTTGACAGAAAATTAAAAGGAAAACAATAATAAGCGTCAGAAAATTTTAATAATTTTGTATTTAAAGTGAAGTTCGATGGAATTTATTCTTTTGAAATGTGAATCTGGGTTTAAATGAAAGAGTGTAAAATATTTTTTAAATATTTTTTTTTTTTAAGTAGATTTAAGGATTTTTTAATAAAATATTAAATAAGGGATTCTAAAGTGAAGTAGTTATAAAGAATTTAACAATAGTGCGAAAAAGGGAGCAGATTTAAATTTTTTTTCTCCAAAATTGAAGTAAATCTACTTCAATTGAAGTAAAGTGGTATCGCTGTCCCGAAGTTCCCAACAGTTGGCAGCGGTTGACAGCATTTGTTTTTGAATTTTTTGTATGTTTTTGCATGTCACACGGATTATAATTGACATAATACAGATAGGAAAACTAAATGGCGGAATTTGAGAAAAAATTGAGGGGGCCAGTGGCAAGTGGATGAGATTTGGGTCTCAGTAGGATTTGTCTCTGGTATCAGATGAAGAAAGCGGCTGGAAATTTTGCAGGTACCACCAAAGTCGGCACAATTACCTCTAGCACTACCTCTTTGCGTTTATAAAATCTGTCTCCTCGACGCTTTTAGTGTGCAATCGAAGGTTTTGACCAAGCCACCCTAATACTAAGCCGGGGCCAGATTTTCGAAGCCTACTGCCCAGCAATTAACGTGAAAGTCTCCACCGATTCATTCGTGTACTCTACGTCGACGTAAAGGATTTGTTTGGCATGTTTTCTTGTCGTCAAAAGCGACAGTCAATTTGTCAAGTGCTAAAGTACGGGACATATTTTCGATTTCGTTGTTGCGCGATTCAGTTCTGGATCAGATCTGGAATCGAAGGTTTCGCTTCTAAGTTTCAAAAACACCTTACTCATTTTTTGAGTTAGTACTTATGTGGCACTGTAGCCGCACTGGCTTAGTAGTTAGTGTGTTGGACTACTAAGCGGGGGGTCCCTGGTTCGAATCCCTAAATAAAAAACACCAATTCTAACTTATGGAACGTCTGACAAACATCCGAAAGTATAACTGTAATGAAAGAGCTTCTCAATTTGAACTCTTCATAAAATTGTAGATCCCTTCCATTTGCCGTAAAAATTACGGGCCTGTTGCGCAAACTATTTATTTACTTATTTTTACTTATGTGGTTCTAAAAGAATTGCACTATCGAACGTTATTCCCCAAAAATTAAAGCAAACTCACAACTCTTCGCAAGTTGACTTTTAAGTCTATTGTGTTAGTCTTTCTTCGAAAATCTGCCAAACGCATAAACCGCTTCTGGCAACATCACAAGCACTAAGCCGTCCTTTAACGTTACCTTTAATAGTGATAGGGAATTATTTTCCATAACAAAAGCAAAGTGAACTTAAAAGGTTAAACGAACTTCCGGGAAGCCAAAGTTGGTATTTTGTATTTCCCTCAAAGGGTAATCCAATTTACCCAACAATGCATTCAGCGAGAGACGTTACGCTACAAAGTTCCCAAAATGTTGAATCATTTGAAAAGCAGTCATTTCTATAAAGATTATTCACCACTTGTCTTACTTGCAGAGTGAAGCAGGAGTCGAGGGTTCGGGTGCCCCAGTCTTACTATTCACTGTTCTAAAAAATGTGTCGTAAGTCTCGTGAATGGAAATCGAATAAGAGTAAGTTCAGGTGGAGTTCCATTATAGCAAAATATGAGTCTATTAGAAGAATGCGAACGCATACGCAGCGCTGCGTTAATCAGCCGCAGCTATCAAGAAATTCCATTTGGTTTCATCCGACAAAAGCCTCGCATTGACATCAATTTCAGTTACACAAAAGATACCTGAACTGGCGTCAGCCTACTAAAAACGAACGGATACGCAACTTGCAGAAGGCGATGAATTGACGTGAGAAAGTAGGCATCTATACACAATACCCCACTTTGGAGGCACTTCTTTCTGTCGACCCTAGGCTCGTCGTCGTCGTTCGGGTTGGTGACTACCCTTCTTATCCCCCATTCGATTTCAATGCCTGTATCTCTCGTCATCGCACCCTCCAAGCTCCAACGAGCAACAAGGCGCTAAACACAGAAGACGTGCAAAGGAATATACAAAAATTATTGTTGCCTCCGAATCCAGTTAAGCATGCCCGGCATGTGTGTGTGTGCAAGAAAAATGTGTGTCTTTCTGGCATGTTGCAATTGCAACATATTATGGCAAAAAAGCGAGTTTCTTTATCTGAACAAAGAATGCCAGCTGGTGTGACATTCAAAACGTAATCGTACAGTTGGAGACTGTTGCACAAGACCAAGAGGTGTACGGGGTGGAAGGGGGAATATTGATAATGTTTGTGGAATGCGCGGCACAAAAGACGAGGTCTAAATTGTTCGCAGAAAGAAAATAATGGAGCAACTGTTCTCGATTTACATATTGCCGTTTTTCAATTGAATTTGAGAAGTTGACGGCGACATCTTTATGGGGGTATTTGCGCAACAAAATGAAAACAGAATCTTCTGACTTACTCAAGGATGAAGCGTTTAGTCCTTGACAGCCCAGAAAGAGCATGCTGTCACAATAGACAGGTATAGCTACATACATCAATGATCCGGGGGGCATGTTCAACAGTAATTTGGGTCCTTTTCGCAGTAAGCCTTGTACATTTATTCATGTGTAATCTAGGAAAGCTGCTGTGATGATGGGTGGTGTCTTCTGGTGATACCTTCTCTACTATGTGCTGTCATTGGAATTAGAATAGCTGTGAAAAATGTTTGTCAAAATTGCTCCTTTCAATATTGGTAAACAGGTCCCTAAAAACTCGTCTCGACGATTTTTCTACTCTTGTGACAATCAATAGTTGAAAAGATTGTACGATCATCGTTTAATGTTGCTTCACGTCAATAATTCAACTGATAAATTCTATCACCAAAACGATTCGATTGAACGATGGATTTCTTGCAATCGCTTCATCGTTTTTGGTGTATTTTTTGTTTTTTTTTTCAGTTTTAGGGAAGTATAAAAAATAATTAAAGGAAGACTCACACTTATGTTCTCTTTGGAGGCGACTCGCTCTTATCCAAATTGTAAAAGAATGCACTCTTAAAAAAAAAAGATAATTGAATTTTGTTTAATATGAAATGAATTTCATTAATTTGTTTTATTTATTTTATACATTTTAAATGCAATGCAGAAAAAAACGCAATCATAAAATTGTATTCATTGATTTTTTTTACAAATCGCTCGTAGCAATTAAAATTTCCATTTTAGCATTAAATGACAACGAAGAAAAATAAATAAATTCAAGAAAAGAAAAACAATTTCTCAACATTTTTAAATTTTTTAAGTGTCAGACTTTGTTTACAGTCATATTCAAACTGTTTAAAATAAAAACGATGAACGATTCGATTGAACGGTGATGTTATATGAAGCAACCTGAAATCGATGTAGTTTTGTTCAAACGTTTCATAAATTACGCGATTAGAGCCCAGGACTCATTTATGAATCTGAGCATGGCAGGTCATTTATTTACATAGGAGTAAGCGGGCATGGGCGAAGTTCTGCATTCAAAGAACCATTTTGCACTATCTGCAACTTGAATCGAACATTTGCCAACCATCTGCAGATTTTTTGTGGTCATTTCCTACTTTTTTAGAAGCCTTTCATATAACCGAGTCACGTCTATAGTTGGGTTGCCTAGCTCAAAAGACCTCCCGTTATAATACACACACTTTCGTTGGCCTTCTAGGCACTGGAAAGTACTTCCTATATCCTTTTAAAAGAAGTTCCCGGTCATTTTTGATCGTCCTACTTGCTGGGGTCTTTGTTGAAGTGCTGGTTTAGCTCGACTCAGAACAAGCTCACCCTTACCATTTCCGCGTACTTTACCACCGCACACAATCCTGTTCATCCTTGACTCAGTACTTTTGCTAACTGACTGCCTTCATTCCGTTCAAACAAATCCTTTGCGTACTATACCCGTCTTCTTTCCCCCATTTTAATTGAAAAAATAACAATAATAATTCTAATGAACTCGCAGCAATTATTCACTCTACCAGTCAATCTAATTAGGCGCTTAACGGCAAAGAGAAGCCCAGTAAGCAAAACACAGCTCATTTAACTCATTAAAAGTGCGGTAACGATGGACGAAAGCAAACCTCATATTCCCTCATCTTGTCTTTAGCAAAAACCACGGCTCTTTAGCTGAGAGGAGGAGGAGCGGTAGAGGAGGCATCCCCTACAGTTGCACATACAGAAGTTCATTCATGTGGCGTCCTTCAATTGAAGATGTAATGAGCAATCATTGCGAAGCCAAAAACTGGAACGAATCGTTACTCAATTTAATTAATTTCCTACCACAGCACAGAACCGTAACTGGAGCTCACTGTAGTGCGTCAGTCAAAGGTACACGTGCATGTAGATGAGATAGCCACAGCACAGCTGTATACAGCTCCACCGCAGGACCTTTGTGTGTGATTCTGGAACGCGTTATATCCGCAGGCTATATACCCGTAGCCGTACTGATATCCGAATGAAGTTTACGAACACATAATGGTGCTCGAGAGACCATTACCTGGGATCCGTTCACACAGCCAGCAGGATACGTGTCACATCCATGCATATGGTCGGTGGTGTTCGCCTTGGCCCACAATCTCATCGCAAAACTGAAGTGGTGGGCAGTTGAGCAAAGTTTTTGCGGCTCATCCTGTTCGCCTTCGTCATTTGCAGGATGGGAACGTGGCGGCAGCGGCGGCGGCGGCTTAATCTTCTCTGCTCTCATCTTTGAACCGGAATGGTTTCATGCATTAAAAAGCTACCTCAACCAAGACCGGGGTACCTAAACTGTTATTTTACGACAGTATCGCTCGAGATAATTAAGAACACATGCACGCCCACACACACGACTACACCTATGGGTCTGACGCACATGAATTTCGGCGGCAACTGGAACCGGATGAGCAGCATCAAAGTTTTCGTCGACGGGTTGAGAGGGGAGAGTAATGTGCGCACCTAAGTGCTTCGGGGAAGGTCGAATAGGGTTTCGTATTAATTTAAAATTAAACGTCCTAGTGGGCACGTTGTGCTCCATATGGATATAGCCGGTATGGTTTCTTGTGTATGGTCATTGAATTAATGAAGAAACTGTAGGCAGACTTTATTGCTTATGCAGATTTGGCAGTTTTTATCTGAAGAGAAGACATTTATACTTTGCCCACTCAATGCGCCAATTAAGTGGAGTGCGTGTGCAGGTGGTGGGAGATGTGTTTCATCATTTATTTGGATGTGGTACTTTTAAACTATTTGCTTGGGGATTGTCCCCTTGATCGCCCACATATACTGTGGGCTATCTTCATATTTTTTTTTGAATTGCGACAAAAACGCTTTAGAAATGGTGACAGATATGAGCAAATTGTCAAACCTTTGCTATAAAAATGAAAGGCTTTTGGGGTGGTTGCAAGGACTTTGCGAAATTCGGGTTGCAGACACGTGTAGGTCATATGGTAATCTATCCTCAAAAAGTGGCAACCATGATGTGGGTTTTGAAATGATCCCCACTTCTTCGAAAGCTTTGTGGTTCTGTGGTGTACCACAAAAGTATGGTGGATGACTTTTTGTGACCACAATTTGGTAGATTCGACTTGGACATAAAAAAAAGTCTAGAGGCGTTAAGTCACACGATCTCGGCGGCCAATAGACGGGGGCGTTTCGCGTTTCTCGAGATAACAAATTCAGCGAACTGAGACCTCAATAACTCGATTGTTTTAAACACTGTGTGGCTTGTGGCACCGTCTGCTTCGGGGAAGGTCGAATGGGGTTTCGTATTAATTTAAAATTAAACGTCCTAGTGGGCACGTGCGAAATTCGGGTTGCAGACACGTGTAGGTCATATGGTAATCTATCCTCAAAAAGTGACAAGCATGATGTGGGTTTTGAAATGATCCCCACTTCTTCGAAAGCTTTGTGGTTCTGTGGTGTACCACAAAAGTATGGTGGATGACTTTTTGTGACCACAATTTGGTAGATTCGACTTGAACATAAAAAAAAGTCTAGAGGCTTTAAGTCACACGATCTCGGCGGCCAATAGACGGGGGCGTTTCGCGTTTCTCGAGATAACAAATTCAGCGAACTGAGACCTCAATAACTCGATTGTTTTAAACACTGTGTGGCTTGTGGCACCGTCTTGTTGGAACCGCATATCACTGATGTTCAATTCATGCAATTGCTTAAATAAATAACGTTCCAACATGTCTCTGTAGCGAATACAATTTCATTTACCGTAACGTTAAAGTCATTTTCATCACAACCGATATGAAAATCGTACCAATCAGTGACTTTTTGCGGATGAAGTGCTGTTTCATGAAGCACATGCGCAGGGGCGGATCTTGAATTTGTGGGGCCCTGGGCTAATACTGCTTAGGGGCCCTACCTAATTACTGTTAGTAGACAACTTCCCGTTGGTTCCAACATAAGCGCTAGCTCTCGTGGTTCGGAGCGGAATAAATTGGAAACTCACATCTGACGTTTCCATTTCGTTGCAGAATGACACCGTTTTGCATAACACGGTGTCATTGCGATTAATTGAAAGATTTAAAATTAAAAAATGAAGTATTGTATAATTGGTTGCAATTCGCAATATGATTCAAGTTTCTCTGATATGATGAATTAAATTTTCATGTACTTGAATGTGATATTCTTGACAATCATAAGTATTTATTGATCAGAAATGTGATTGAAATATACGCTTAAGTGTTATTACATCATATTTTTAAAATTAATAATGAAAAACAACATATTAAACTAATTCACAATAAATATACGAAAATTGTGCAATTTATGGGACAATGCAAAACGGCTTTTTATTTTGTTGGTTCCATCTATTACTAATTATTTAAACTGGCACAATTTCGAGATGACATCTATTGTAAACAATGCCGCAACAATTTGAATTCCAACCGTTTCACTTGGCAAATCCACTCACGCCCAATAGGTGGCTCTAGCATTCTATGGAGTAATCCAAGATGGTTGTCATTTTGTTTCACTTATTAATCGCATAGAACCACGAGCGCTAGTTATGTTGGCGTCATTTTCTGGGCAGAGATTGTATGGAAGTGGTGAAATGTCACTTCCATAGCAGTCCATTTATAATAAGTTAATGGCGCACACGGGTTGATTGATCTTAGTGTTGCCAACCTTATGATCGGATTTTTTTTAATTCTAGATAATTTTAATTATTGACAATATCGTCTATTGGTTTCAGTTCGGTTGGGGCCCTCTGTATTCGCGGGGCTCTGGGCTGCAGCCCAAAAAGCCTTTAAGTAGATCCGCCCCTGCACATGCGTGTTCTCATCTGTCCAGTAACGCATATTTTGCTTATTGACGAAACCGTTTAGCCAGAAATGCGCTTCATCGCTGTATAGATGATTTTGCGATGAAAATTCGCATTAACACAAATTGCGACCAAGTTGTCAAGTGCGAGCTAGACATTTATATTTATATTTATAACTGAGAAACCTCAAGGTGCCGTTCTAAGCATTATTTATTAAAATGATGCACTGGTTGCTCCATCTGTACGCACACCGTGAAAGTGCACAGCCAACTACAAGTCCAGAGCCAGATTACATTATAACTTCAAAAGTCAAAATCGCTACCTTAAGGGTTTCTTAAAAATTTTAAATATTCATAGAAGCTCGTCAAAGCATCAGAGAAACAAAAAAAAAACAGCGAAATTTTGAGTCTCTATACATAGGAGATTATACGCGGCCAAACAGGAACCTTTTCTATAAATTTGGAGCTCCATGCAAAAGCTGCGTTTCACTTATCAATCACCATTGAATTGATAAAAAATTGAAAAAAATTGAAAAAATACAAATATAAAGTGTTACCAGATAAGAGGGAAGGTGACATTTTTTTTTAAATGTAACAGTGAGTGATATAAAATAGACGTTGGCCTTATTTCGAAGCTGTATTCATCCCATTATATCTGCTTCGCTGGCAGTGCTTCAAGCGGTCGGTCAAATTTTAGACTGCTCCGTCCCATATGTACGGCGTTATTTCGGCAATAGCGTCTCGAATGTTGGCCTCGACCTCGTCCAAGGTGGTCGTCTTGTTAGCATAGATTAAAAACTTGGTGTAGCCCCAGAGAAAAACGGGCGAGTGGTGTCAATCATGGCGGTGAGATGACCCAGTCGCCAAATCGCTCCTTCGCAACTTTGAGCGTTACGTTGTATGAATGCATGTATTGCAAATCTTGTCGATTGTTTCGCCAAAATTTTGAATATCCGGCCAACATTTCCAGCGACTCCCAGCGTTGTCTTTGATCGTAGGGTTGCAATTCTTGCGTCTTGTATGGATATAGGCTCAAAAGAAGACTGGTTGGCTCTCTGCCGATGCCCAATCGTCGTCGAATCGACATTTCTCATTTCTGAGTCTTCTTCGATACTGGTCGCTACAGCGGCAATTATTTTCTTCATTTCGCATCAATCTCTGTCTGGTTGGTGACTTAAGGTCCAAAGCTGCAAAGCACTTTGCTCACGCTCAAACTTTTCCACGGTGCGACGAATTGCGTGCACACTAAACCCATGATGACGACCGACCTTATGGCAAAGTTCACGTTACGTATTTTCAATTGAGCCAAAATTTGGGTAATATTTTTTTTTTAATAATTTCCGCTCCATCGGAAAGGATGCATGATGAAATTGCAAATCTTATTGAAAATTTTGACAGCTCAATGTCTTTGGTAACTTTGACAGCTGCTGAAAGAAAAACAAGAGGAAAAGTATCATTTCTCTCCGGTCGCTCTTAAGTACTCTTATGAGTGTAGATATGGCTCGGTCCTGGTAGCAGAGATTTCCACCTATCCAGTAGCAAAAGTTGCTCATCTCTGGCTGGAGAAATAGTTCAGACACCATTTGAAATGCGCAGTTACATAAATTTGTATGGATGTACTTACTGAAACCTGTCTCTATACCTCAAAGGTTGTCCACTACAAACAACAATTATGAACCCCTTCGAGCTTGAAAGTTCGACCATTACTGGCCACATTGTCAAACCAAATTAAAACCATCAAATCCTTCTAAGACCAAAGGTCAACCTAAAACTTCTGTACAAATCCCCCGCCTGAATCGAACTATTACTCCAAATTTAACTTGCGCAAACGTAATTCCAAATGAATAATATTTCCATTCAACCCTTTCTATTTGACAGTCCCAACCACACCATGTCTCCTCCAACAAGGTATCACCATTAAGAAACACTGTGCCAACCATCTACCCAAGCTGCTGTCCTCTCTCTATATAAGCAGATTTAACAAGGCCGTTAAATAATTTTAAAGGATTCACCCCGAAATTTCCCCATCTCGGCTAAAGGACTTAAATCAGGTGATAAGTCATCGTTTCGGGGAGATAAAAGTTTGTCCTGTGAATTCACTTCACGCTGTAATGGCATTCATATTGTACGCATACTCGTTCATTCACTTACTTAGTGACTCTCCGAGTGAAAAGTTCCTTCCAAGGCGAAAGTTTAAGCATTAAACAAGACAAGGCCAAGAGGTGGGTTATCCTTTTTCGGTCGCCCTGTACAATAATCGCCCGACTATGGCTGAAACTTTTTTCGGAAAAACTTTAACAATTCAATTCAAGGAGCACGGCCACTGTAATAATTTAACCTTAAACTGGATTACACGTTGCAGTTTGTGCCATTATGGGCTAAAGGACTCACACTCTCGCTCTCGGGGCTTGTTCGTCAATTAGTTTTATTAAAAAGGAACCAACCCCGCTGAGAAATTACTTTCCACTCAATTTGAGGAGCAAATTTGATTCTTCTACTGCGAACCAATTTATTTGGATGTCCTAGCACGCGGCGCGACTCGGTGTGTTTATCATTCTAATGGTGTCCCCATCCAGCTAATCGTTTAGTGTAATGTGGCGCGCGCAAAACGCTACACAAGTTCAGCATTTTCGCTTTCGTGCTGTCCCGGTGTCACCGTCGCAATATAATTTAAATTTCCTGGATTGCATCCAAGTAATAATTCTTCGTGTGGCCGCCGGGCCGAGATGGGCGACTTTGCGTTTTGGTTTGGTAGCGTTTTGTACTTTGGTCCAAATCTCTGATATTTAGAGCCAAATTTAATGGTCGAGATTATGTTTTTTTGTCATGGAATGGAAGATATTTATGGCAACATTTGGTGGAGGATGGGCGTGGGTGCTTCCATCGATTTGTGGGAATTGCATCGTAATTCACAAAAAGTAATTCCATTCTCGATATTTTCCTGCTGGAGAAAAACAAATTGAGTGAAAATAAACGGAGAAAATGCCTAGAGCGAGGAGCCAGTGTGTTGTCCTCTTCTAAAGGGACGGGGGGTATAGGTTCAGTGCAAATGGAACAAATATTTTCACTTTTTATGAAGTCCTCGGGGACTGGCTGCGAGGGTGATAGGAGTCGAATGAACAATAATATCTTTGGTCACATATGGATGTTCGATGCTGGCTGTAAGGATAAAAGTGGGATTTGCTAGATGCAGCGTTGCATCGAAGAGGAAATCCAAGAGTTTAGTTAAGTTTTATTTTTTCATTTGGTATGCTGTGGAAATGGAAAGTTTTCGACGGGAAATTGAAGTTTAAAGTTATTTGGGGATAGTGGGTTTGGGTAATGAAATTCACTTGATAAATTTACTCGCTACAGACGCTACTCGATCCTAGTGTTGATATACTGTTACGGTTTCGCATGTTCCTAATGCCATGAGAGTTGTAACATGTGGGGTGCCTTCGTTTCCTTTAATTTCTTCGCCTCTATTAGCATTCCACCCAGATGAGGTGGAAATTGAAATATTCTTTGAAGGGAATGATACCATATTTACGAAGGAAACCATAGTCGGTTTGACTATTGAGTTTAGTTGCATGCGTTGCATTATAATCGTTGTTTTCATATCCTAAGCCCGCAAATCATATCCCACCAAGATTTGTTTCGAAGTACAGAATGTAGTTGTCGACGTGGAGACGGAGAAGTTGAGAACCAGCTGAAATATACCTACACCCGACAACAGAATATAACTTTCATCAAGAGATCCAATGAACCTCATTTCAACTGGATATATGTACTCGTTGGTACCTATTGCACTTTGAAAACATCATCAGATCGTATTTTTCTAAGAAATTAGCACGCATTGCATTATCGCAAGACGCTGTGACTGATTTTGCTTCTTTTTTTTGAATCTCGATGGCGAAAAGCTTTGAAGATGTGGTTCACACAAGATGGCGCTACGTGTCAACCGTCACCACATGCACGTATAGACTTAAAAGACTTTAAGAATCGAAAATTAGACCTGAAAAAGGTCACCGCCGAAGAGGGCTACGTGAATCCAGTAGCTTGTAAATTTGCGTTAGATTTGGGAAGTTCCAAAGGCTTAAAGTAAGTTTTCTCAGTGACCAGATTATAACAGGGGCTTCTGCAGTTTGACAGGCTGTCTAACGGTAGGGGTTCGAACGGGCTATAACTTTCTACGAAACCACACAAAATGCAACTAAATCTCAAAGATGACGACATATTTAGAGGCTGCGGAGACGAAGAGACAAGTCCCAGTGTCCGAGTCTCTGCCACTTGAGAAACAGAACACTTGGAAACTATTACTTCCATCACTCACACGAACTTTCTGATGTCTCACTGTATGATCTTTAAAGGCTTTTTAGGACATCGGGATGGGTAGACAGCGACTGGTAACCACAAAAAGGAGGACAGAAAGACAACCGATGAACAATCATAGCTGCCCACATGAAAGGGCACCACAATGGGTCCACGAAGACCTAAGTGTGGTACTGTAGTGTTCACCCTGCCTTGCCTAAGCTTTTCCCTAACCTAACCTTAGTTTTCTCCGCACGTAATGCGTCTTCTTTAAGCTTCTCGTGGACCAAAGTGTGATGGGTCCGTTTATCAGAAGGTAGATTCCGTATATCAAAGATCGTCTTAACGATATCGTTTTTGAAACTTTGATGACCACAAGAAGTTTTATCGTGCCTGAATTTGTTTCACTGTCGTCAGCTCTCATTACATTTGTGGAAAATGAACTGGATTAAGGTCTCAAACTGGTAATTTTGGCACTTAGTTGATACTTTTGGAGGTATATCGTTTCGACGATAATGGTCTGAAAAATTACGGAATGAGTTCCCAGTATGAGGACGGGTACGGCATTTCCGTTGTCAATTTCACACCGCTTGAGTGACTCAGTCGTCGGCATTTCTTTTATAGCTTCCCTGCCTTTCCGTGTATCTAGCTCCAGAAATTGGACGCTGATATGATAAACGCTGAACCTTTATGCTTCACATCGTTAGAGACCTCTTGAGCTGCGTTTTTCTCCAAGTCATGAACAGCTTCGTTGACGGTTTGAAATGTTTTTTCGTTATGGTTGTAACTTACCAATGGATGTTGGTCTAAGTGTGACAGCCACCCAACCTAACCTAACTCAATCTAATCTACAATCATTGGATGTGCTTAATTTTTGAACCTTCCAGTGGTACTGCTAGTAAGATTTGTAATGTATGTTGGAGAGAGTCTCAATAAACTAAACACCTCGAGCGTTCGGCTAAAACTGACTTACTTTATTCTTAAAAGTTCTTACAACTAACAAGCACTTAGATGCTAAGAGAGAAAGAGAGACTGTTATGTAACTTACATAGCTAATATATATATATCAGGATTCACACTCATTCTAACATTTTGGTCATAAAGTGTCGTCGAAAAAAGAAGAAGAATAACACTTCCCAAGCTACACCCCAAACCACCTCCCAATTAAAACCAATGACACAACAAAACTTTCCGTTTAATTGACCTATAAATTATAAACGGCCAATAACTCATTCAGCCGACAGCTTTCCCACGTCACGTAAGCAGATTTACAGATACTACCTCGATTACCAACGTCATGCAAAAGTTGTGTTAAAAAGTTATACCATTTGAGAAATCACTCCACATGAACATTTAATAAGTAAACAAAACACCGAGCAATGCCCTTGAAAATAAACATTCCAAGTCCATATTTTCCATTTCCGCTCCCCAGTTTTCTGTTGTTTATTTCACCGAGTTTATTTGAGATTCAACAGCTTTTTTGTTTGCATAACGGGCTCCGTCAAAAGCTTTTGTAAATCCTTGTGTATTCACATCCAATAAAAACAAATTACACCTAAAGAACCCGAATCAGGTACGCCTAACACCTTTTGAATTTGAAATGAGCTCCTGCAAAACTACATGACACAGATACGCCCACTCTGATACCACGCGTGTTTCTCGAGCGCTGTTTGACATTTAATTTCGACATACAACAAGCAGCAGAAATATCACGACGAAGGCGATGGAATTCGTTTTTATTCCAAGCGAAGACATCATTTGGAATATTATTTCCATTTCCTGTGCGAACTTTTAATGCCGGCCTGAGTGTCGACTACAGCTAGCGGATCTTTTTATTAAAATAAAATCTCCCGTCCCTATCCCATTCCTCTTGCAGGAAGCTGCTGTCAGCTCTAGTGCTGAGCTGGCTGCTGTTTCCTCGACAACTCTATAGAAGGGTTCTGTCAGAACTCTGGCAAGGGATATCAAGTACTGGTGTCGGGGTATGTCAAAATGACGGTTTGACGAAATGTCAACGGCTCTGGAACTGCTATACCGCTACATTCCCATTTATAATTAAATTGTAATTTTCTCTGGCGTAGGACGTGAGCGCATACAGTGTTGACTGGATGAGTCTATTGGGGGAGCATCACACGTTTCACTTTGAAATTCATTTCGACTGTAAGCCAGCGTGCACGTTTTGCTGCGATGCAGGAGAAGTGTGGTTGTGATTTGTGGCAAATGCAACACCAGATGCCAAAAGAGTTAATTACATATGTGACGCAACCTTGAGCGCAAATAAAAGAGCGGATTCAACGAATGGCGTAAGTTTTTGAATTTAGAATACGAAGTGGTCATTCCAATGAGACTGGTGGTGGTGGTTAGTTTTGGTGTCCAACAAAATGAAACCGTGTTCGACACATAGATAGATAATAAATTCAAAGTTAAATTGGATTAAAGCGGAAATGATTTTATTTGTGGAGCTGGAACTGATTTGGTTTTTAAACTAACTAAACGGCAACAAATTTTAAGTTTTTTTTTTCCTCTGAACGTCTGACAAACGTCAGAGAGTATAGCCGTCATGAAAGATATTTTCAACTAGACTTTTGAACTTGGCATGAAATTGTAGATCACTTAAAATAAAACGAATGACTGTGAGAAGGTATGCTAAGGTCCTTGCAGACCTGATGCGCCAACTATTTTTTTTTTATAACTTAACAACTGTTGCCAACACTGAAAATAAACTTTAAAGCTCTCTTGGCAATTTTAAATCGATGACAAGGTATGTGTTCACCAAACCGATTCTCCTGAAAAACTATTTTCCTACATCCACTTCTTTGTACGCAGCATGGCGGAAAATCCTGTGAAAAAAAAACTCATCATCAGAATTGCGAATCTGGGCGGTAAAAGGCAAATTTTGAAGAACAATAAAAACTACACATTTGTAAGCAAACATTTTGGTTGCAATTATAGCTCTTTGGAAAAACTAAGGCCCAATGCACACGGAGCAATTCGTTGGCAACTCGAGTTACAGACCAGTTACGGACTTAGCGGAGACTGGACTCTACATAAGAGAGAACTGATCACCAATTAAAATAGTTAGTTCAGTGTCGTTATGGATACTGGGCGAGAAATGTCTTCGGAAGACTCGAGCGATGATGAAACCATCTATCTCAGGAGGAGGAGAAGAATAGTAAGAGGGTTTTGGATACACCCAAATACTTTGAAAACAATTTCCAGATCCGTTCGTTTATTGCTGCGAAACAGTTCGAATTTTCTGATTCGAAAATCCTAACATTCTACAGAATGACTAAAGAAAGTTACTTGGAACTTGTGAAAGTGGTTTGCCCTGAAATCCAGAAGCAAAACGACATTTCCGACTTCTATCCACGCCTTCTTTGTTTAATTTTTCTTCGAATAGCCGGGAAGGTAATAATTGTAATAGGATGCTTTTCCAACCTCCCCCTCCAGCAACAGGTTGGGCTGTTGTTTACTCATCTTCGACAAAAAAGAAAATGAAAACCAAGGCAACCCGACATGCGAATCAACTGACGATTGGTTACAAAATGGTTTTTGTGAATCGCAAACGAGTTTTCAACCAGTACCGTCGCGTGCATCGTCCATCGTCCCATTTGATTACACAGGTATGACTCAATCAAAGCAAACTAGATACCAATTCGCATCGCTGATCAGTTTTTTTTTTCAGTTGCTCCGTGTGCATTGGGCCTAAGGGATCGCTTAAAATAGTTTACTCTCGGCAGTCTCTATAGTTCTATATTTCTCGTGGAAAGACATTTCTATTTTTTCCTTGCCAGGAAGTGAACCACAGACATCACTCTCGATTGTGCAAGCGTTTAAAGCCAAACCCAATTGACCGGAGGAAAAAATTTAAAGGCGAAGAAAAATTGTGAATGAGTTGAATTTTATTTTTATCACAAATTAAATATGTAGGGCGAATGTCTCTTCCCTTTTTGAATGAAAAAAGACGTCGGGTATTCGTTTTAATATTTATTTTTGAATATGACGTTTCAAGAAGAAAATTGTATAGAAAAGAATTTTCATAATTATTCGAAGTAAAAAAAGGGGAAGAGCCAGGAATCGCCTAGCTCGTTCCACACTTTCTTTGGTAGTCAGATAAATAAAACCCTTGTAGGAATGGCCTTGAAGTGGAGCACTTTATTCGCATACCAAATCTGAACTGAACTGTAAGCTGACTTCTGTCGTGCCTTTTAAATATGTTTTTAATTTAGATTAGGAGCTAAAAAAAAACTAAACTCTCTTCGAAGATGCGGGGGCTATCGCAGCGATCCTCATTGTAAAAAAAAATTACTGATATACCCCAAGTGAGAAAATAGGATCATGGAATCCAGAAAAAAAAAACTTTAGGAGGTTTTATGTCTGGTTGCAGTTAACGTGAAAAATACTGTACAGAGCGAAGAGAATTTTTTTATGAGTTTTTAATTGGTTTTTGACAAAAATGTATTTTTATTTTTACTTTTACGTTACTAGATGTAAATTGTCATAGCTAAAATTAATTCTTAATCAGTACAATTACCCAAGGAAATACTCAAAGGAGCCAACACTTCCTAATTTGTTTAAGCCGTCAACTTTCTGCTTCATCCAGGAGTTTAGCTTCTGACCAAAATCCAGCAGGATGGAATTAAAT
Organism: Cheilosia vulpina; assembly: GCA_916610125.1. Taxonomy (NCBI): domain Eukaryota; kingdom Metazoa; phylum Arthropoda; class Insecta; order Diptera; family Syrphidae; genus Cheilosia; species Cheilosia vulpina. The sequence continues at coordinate 3,486,692 of OU744280.1, read as the reverse complement.
TTATTTCATCAAATTGCAAATTTTTTCAATGATTTCTCTAATAGGTTTACATCGAAAGCACTTTGGCGCAAGTGCTCCCCAGGTTTGTGATAGAAACACTCGATTTAGAGCGAGTTAAAAATCCTTTCGTCAAATTTTACTCAAACAATGCTGAAATTTATGTTAAATCTTCATATTGATACGTAAACATCCAAAGTCTCCGTATACTTTCATAGTATTTATTTATTATAAATGAATGGGAATTAAACCAATATTTATTTAATAATAAATTATAACAAACTTCTACCACAAGCGAGAGTAGTACAAATATATATAATAAATATTAAATTTGTATCCGAATCGAATAAAAAAAAATCTCTTTGCCCAAATTTCCACCGCCATTTAAACGGCATTCCATTACGCAAACCGTTGGAGTTGGTCTCTTGGATACATAATGTTCCGCCGACTTTTCATTTTCTCTTTCGAATGCATGTGGTGCGGTCAAACCACCATTGTTTTGACTCTCATTTACCAGGACGTGTCAATAACAATTAGTGCATGACTACCACTGTCAAAACGTAGGACTTGCATTGCCAATGTAACCACCGCTACCACCGGCCACCACTCGGCGAAGCCACCGTACTTTCGCATTCAAAGTGTCAATTGAATTTATATGTTCGATTGAAAAACGGTGGTCTCGGATGAATTAAATTAATGAATTCATTTATTTCGCCAGCGATCGGTGGCTTTCGGTGTTGATGAGTATAATTGCTTCTACCCACAACAAAGAACAACCGACGAGTTGTCATTTGTCAATGACTCGCGTGGATTTTATTTTCTGTTATTTATATGCCGCATCAATTGTTGGCGGGATTTTTGTTTAAATTAAAAAAAAACGCAACCAGACCATGATCCACTGGGAAATTGCTGAGATTCGAAATCCTCGTTTATTTTTTTCCACCGTCAAATTGCAATGCGCAATGGGAACACAAATCCGCTCCAATCCAATAACTAAATTGACTCGGTTACAAATAATTTACAAAGGGTTCTTAGGAAACATTTCCTCGTTGTTACCACTCCTCCGAAAGCCTCAGTTCATTCAAACTGTTTCCACCCCACCTGCTGGCTGCCTACACCGGGATCAAGCCTAAACACCCTCGACTTGCTGTCCGCTTCTCTTCCGTATCATTTTATCGATTATCTCGGAGGATGCATACCCTCAACGTACACGCCGCGATTCAGGAATCAATCCCCAGAGCCGGTTGAACGGTGTGCCGCCTGGATTGTATCCGTATCCGTATACCCTCATCTATGAAGAACCAATAAGTGCTATCAAATTCGTGTGATTGTCATAGGGACGCGGTGCGGGGAAGATCAAAAAGATACCTCGGAGGAACGACCCACGTCGTCGGTTTTATAGGGGTTGCCCTCGAAATTAGTGTTATGTGGAAAGTTTCTTCATTAATTTGAAATTGCGGGTTCTCTGGAATAATATAATTTTCAAGTTGCTTCACCGTAATGTAGTTCATTATTGTTATGATGATTCAGGCGTGTGGGAGGTCCTGATGAGCGGTTTGCGCTGTCTGATGCCTGCATGTGGGTTACGGGTGAAGAAATGTTGCATAAAACTTTAGATCGTTTAATTAGATTTTCTTCGGAAAAGTTTTCGGCTTTTTATAGATGCTTAACCCTAAATGCCTTTGAATTTATATGCCAGATGGGGTATCTGACTCCGATATCGCTTAAAGGACGACAAAATATAAATCGCACCATGCAGTTGGTTGTCAACCGCATATAGTAAATGAATAAGTAAACACAACAAAGGGACAATTTGAGAAATATTCGCCACAGATATCGCATTCAAAGGGCTTCGGGTAAATTTCAAATGTGCGCTTGGAACGATACAAAGATACACGTATTGTGTTCTCGGGGTGAATGGATTTGATCGCAAAATCTGCTGCATTCCTTTGAGAACGTGAGGGAATTTTTGTTTGCAGCTGAAAGAAATTCAATTGTTTGCTAAGTGCGCGCTGACAATGTGGACGTGGAGTTGTAAAGTGATTTTCGAGAAATGCCACTGCGTGAGACGTTTTATGCTGGAGGAGATGTGTGTGTGTGTGATAGAAATTGAAAGTATAATTTTTTTATTTCATTTCAAAACAGAAAGACTAAGACATGTTGGGTAAGAAAAATTGTATTTTTTTCGATTAAATTAAATTAAACTTAGAGTTTGGTGTGGAGGTAGCTGCTTGTGAGCTTTATATTTTTTGAGGTAATGCCTTTTGTAAGTTAAATTATTATTTCATTCTGTTAAGAATTATTTGAGTAATGATAAGTGAAGCAAAACATATTTTGGTCAAAAAACTCCTCCAAAAAGTAGGCGTGGCAATAAATGGTATTGCCTATATGACATTCTCGGAGTCTAAAGAAATATTTCACAAAAAGTTTCATCGAAGTCCAGCAGTTTACACGCCAATCGTAACAAACATAAAGGCCCCTAAACTTTAGTCTGGCAGCTTACGCAAAGACTCCACACTTTTCCAAAATCCCTTTACGAATAAACAAATATTGTTTACAGAATATCGCTAACTGAATGGTTGAATGTTAATGTTGAGAAACCCATATTTATCTCGGGCATTAGCTAAATAAATCCTCCATAAATGTCATTTTCAAGAGGAGTGCTGCCAGTGATGCCAAGTTGGGCTTTTTCATGCCTTTTAGGCATTATTTCATTACCTAACGTTTTTTTTCAAAAAGGCATTTGTTTTATTTCAAATAATTCAAAAATGTTTGTTTTGTTCAATACGAAACTAAAATGTCATGAATTTTGTTCCAATTAAGAATTTCTTCTGAGATTTTTAATTTGAGTTTTTTTTTGGAAATACCTAAATTTTTTTTTTTTTTATATTGTTGTTTAATTTTTGATATATTGTTCCAGTTAAAAAAAAATATTTTAGCCATTATTTTATTGAAAAGGGCGAAAAAATCATCAAAATTTTTTGGCTGAGTGTTGCCCAACCACCCAAAATAGCTGTATGGAATTTCGTAATAGGACCGAATTTTAATACCCTGTTGTTCATCCTGCGCATTTATAATTATAAACTAATTTTAGTAAATTTTTAATGTTTTCTGTTTTTATTCGTTGGAATACAACAATACAAGTGGTTTAAGAAAAATATAGCATTTTTATTTTATTTCCAAACACTTGAAATATATATTTCGAATATTTTGATTAAATGAAATGGTTAGTGCTTTTCTCTGCTCTATTCTGTTTAACGTGTGCTTGCTGTTTGATTGGTTTTCCATTTAAAATAGTTTTCAGGTAACGAATGCTTAGTAAAAAATAAATTTGATATAAGTTTGGGATAGAATGAAATATGTGTTCAATATTCAATATGTGTTTAAACCTGAATACCTTATTTTTTGTACAATTGTCAGTACCTTAGGCGGCTCATGTAGATATTTGACTACAACCAAAACCTCTTTGAAGAAGAAGTTTGTTCCCCGAGAATGAGAATCTCTGATGAATCAATGGTTGGTGCGAAAAGGTTGACTTCGCGGAAAATATACATACAAGAATTGTCAGCATTCAGCAAAATCAACGCGAAATACTTATTCAAGGAACTTCTGGAGGACTAACAGGTATTATGTGCAAACTCAAGATATACAGAATTCTGTTTTATTTGGTGTGAATTCGTAGAGAAGAACACATGACAGCTTTTTGGTCGAAGATGTCGTGTACATCTTTCAATTTTTAAAAGATCAAATTATATTTTTTTTCACACATTTTTGTTGTTTGTTTCGTTGCTTGGCAAATTGTAATTTAAACGGAAATAAATTAGCAGGCTATAATTTCTTTCAAAAATATTCACTTGCTAATGATTCAAGTGTTGATCTTTAGTCTAGGTACCAAATAAGCTTTGATTTGCATCATCAGCCTACAAATGAAATAAATCAAAGCACTCTAATAAACTGTGTTCCGTTTAAATAATAATTTGAAAGAAATCTTATTACGACAAAAATTCGGTCAAAAATCAATCCTAAAGTATTAGAAAACAAAGAAAAGCGTACTATAAAAGCTACCGAAAAATATGATATTTGACAGATCAGCGGATATTTTGCTCATTGAGTTTTGTTTTTTGCTTATAATAAGCTTCAAACAGTCTTTGAAAGATATCTGCTGCGCAAATAAACTTGCAATTTATATATTCCTTATTTTTTTAAATAAAATTATTAAATTTACAAAATTGACCTTGATTTTCACGAGAACAAATTATGAAATTTAAATTCTGCGATGACAAGAAATGTAATATATTTATTTGTAAGAAAGTTGTCGGACTAGCAAATGTGGAGGTCTAATTGTTTATTGGTACCGGTTCATTAACACTGTACATTTTTAATAAAGCTGGCAACCAGCCAATCGTCGAAATTAGTGTTTGATTATTAGAAAGGCCGATATAGCTAGGTTAACTGCTTCTAATATTAGCTGATTATTTCCGACAAAAGATGGCGCCACGCTCAGGCAGATTTCGAATTTAAACATTTTTCCAAACATCGTTTTCTAAAATAGCTTAAAGGAAGAGAGCGAGTTGAAACTGTCTGCTTAAATTGCTATAAAACATTTTTTTTTTTGCCTCTTAGGGCCGTTTGCTCATACGACTCTTAACGATTTAAGTTCTACTTATATACTTATACGCTACTTTTTTCAGGTTATAAACTGTCACATAAGTGTTTACGTCGCACTTAATTCGTTATGAGTCGTTTCAGCAAACGGCCCTTACTGCCTCGAGCCGGTTTAGTATGAAATGACAGCTGACTGACTAAAGGTGATGCGCTAGATTAGGTGACGTGTTTGTTAAAGTAAAGTTTGGTAAGTCTATCTGTTTGTATGTGGATTTGTACACTCATCACGCTTAAATTACTCACCAAATTCAGAGGGATTTCTCGGAATAACAAGGGCTTTATATGGAGCAACAATTTGTTTTCATTTCGCAATCGGCCAACTCATTCTGATTTATGCCAACTTTTCAGTCCTAGATTTCATCTCACGGGTGCTTTTATTTAAGAAATATTTGCTTGCCGGCTTATATACGCCGAAAATTTGTTCATTGCTGATGTCTTTTGCAAGCTAAAAGAACACCAAGACAATCTGTATCGAAATAATGCCTGTTTAACCTCACTTTTTGCCCAGGTCGCCAATGTTGAGAGTCTTTTGTTTATCAGAGTATATACAATGTTCCGCTCTCATTACAGCGAAGCCCATCTTTGCCCACCTCTGTTTACAGACAATTCCCAACATTTTACCGCATAGGAAACGAACTCGATTATATGGCTGAGCCATAACCGTCAGAATGAAAAACTCCACATAAAACTCCAACCCCCCCAACCCCTCCAACCAGATACCAACAAGACAGAGAGCGCTGTAGAATCTGATGTTTTTCGAGGACACTTCTGCAGGACGCCTTATAACAATCACTCTGCCCTTAGGCAGACTAATACATTTAATCTGAGCGACGAGATTCAACAAACAAAATGTTTGTGAAATTGTTATCGTCGTTTGGCCTTCATAAGAATTTAAATTGGACACGCTAAATGCCCCCGCAAAGATAAACTTGAGGCGGACTCTCTTCCATTGTGATACCGAGTGGCCGCAGTTTAACCTTATCACTTAAATATTTATGGTGTCGTTTTTTGTTGCCACTTGTGAGGTACAGCCACACTGCCCGATGATTTACGAGTATTTTTGGGTCAAAATAAATTATTAAAAGCTTATAGCTGGCTGGATAATGAAGGGAGGTCCCATTCACTTGCATGGCGACCTGCTTCGCTCAGTCCTGTGCTTTTGCCTGCGCACAGTTTTCCCGAAAATTTAGGCAAAGGGTATAATTTGGCGGAGGTACAAAGTATATCCAAAAAATTGCCCAGATTTTTTCATTAAAGCGATTCAATTTAAACGGAAATGCAACATCGACACTATGCCATGAGAACATTCACACGACAACACATGCAGGTAGACACAGACAACAATCGATTTCCTTTGGAAGAGTTTGCAAGGAAACTAAACGCCCATTAGGAGTGACTATAAAATTTATAATTTATGGGGGGGGGGGGGGGGGGAATGTTTGTCGATATTAAAATTCATAGTTTTTGTGGGTTTCCGAATTGAATTTGAATTTTACTGGCACCGCAGGGAGTTGGGACCTTTGCGTGGATATGGGGGGCGGACACTGGGTAGGTGATTCAAATTTAGATTTAGAATTCTGTGGAATGTGGTATGGCGTGTAAGCTATGATTGGACTTTCGGACTTGGCGAGTGCGCTCTTTGCTTTCCGGTCCGAAGTCAGTTCCATAAAAGGAGCAAATGGAATTGGGATTATTTATGAAAGGTTCTGTGTGCCAGTGCAAAGTGCCAAAGAGTGGGTGTCGGAGAATGGATTTTAAACTGCATTTATAGCGTTGGTAGGTTAAAAAAAATGATTTTCTGTTCTGCCACTGGACTCAATTTGAGAAGATGACATTTTCAGACACACAGTAATTCAAAGAAATCATCTACATCTGACTCGAAGTTATTGGCAAAGGCAATAATTGACAGTCAAGGCAGGGTTTCTCAACTCATTTGTTAAAATCGAACGTTGCGAAATGAATTCCAATGCCGTTCCAAGTGGAGCTACAAATTGCCTTAAACCCCAATGCATCGGTGCCATTGCCATCTGCCATAAACATCTGTCGACTTTATTTCAATAGGAATTCGCATAAAACCCTTAGTGAAATAGGGCATGTTACTGGAGAATCTGTTGCTCCTGGTTTCCCCTCCAACTAGTCGGAGCGAATTCATACAGATGGTCGTTAAAATTGATTGCTTGCTGTGCACAAAGGCATTCAAGACCCCGCATACGTATTGGCCACAGAAAGGATGATTGCATGCTGCACAGAAAGCCTATTCTAATCCCTTATCATTTTTTGCCCCGGGAACTGGAATCTATTTTATGTGTACTCGAAGCGGTCAACAGTACCAGCAGCATTGATTGACGTGAGGCTATGTATCAACATCGGACGGAGCCGAATAAATTTCCAAGTCGCATGCTGTTTCGGAAATGCACCATCATCGGCATCATACATAGACGTAACACTCGGCGGTAGGATGGCCACCATCATTCATCCTTTGAAGGGCCAATATGTTGTGTATGCATCCCCGGAAGACTGCCCATGGACGGGCATCGCCCGTCCAATAGTACTTTAGCTGGTTAGCAGTTCATGAATATAAATGTGCCCTCCCCCGGCAGCAGAGCGAGTTAAAAAGTGCACAAGCACAAGTATTGCACTGTGGCAGGACCATTGTAACTGTGGTCCTCTGCTAACATTTTTTCCCAGATTCAAATGTGACGTCTGACATATGATTATGATCCCTCAAGCTGCTTCAAAGTGCAGCTTCCGAGTGACCTGTTTTGAATTTGAATTAGATTCAGCGATACGTGTGTGCAGTAAGTAACCAAAATGTAAAGGAAGCTCAAAGGGATTCACAGAAAATTTAATTTCGTTCGCTCTTTGGTGGCGCGAACACACAAGGCGGTGGCGGTAACGAATGGCGGAGTGCGGGCGGCAAATTAACATCCACAATGACCAGCGAGATTAAATCTCGGGTTTTTCGGTCGGTTCTGCTGTTCGTAAGATGGAATGTTTTAATTTATTCGAATGCACGTCCTGACCCCCCCCCCCCCCCCCCATATACACACATAATAATTGTGGCTCGCTCCCTGCGCCTTTTGAAACAATTATTCTGCTCGTATATAAGGCTTTAGATTAATCTTTCTGGCTTGTAACGAAAGCCTTTGTCGTCACGGTGGTGCGGTTAAACTGGTGGTAAGAGAAACTTGACTCCCAGGCAAGGCGACGTGGTGACCAGTTTATCGTTGTTTATGACATTTTTAAAGCAAACAAGCTTCCCGTTGGGAGAGCAGCAGAACAAGAACAGGGAGTTGTTGTGCGGTCTTATAATTGCGTACAAATTTAATGTCCTATGGCGGACGACATAGTGGCCTGTGGTAGGTTGGTCGGTTGGCTGACTTTAAAGCAAGCAAATCTTCTTATATGATGCCAGTGTTCCGGGGGACAGGTTCATAATGCTGTGGGAAGGTATGTGTATTCTCTGTGGCTGGGGCTTACATACGGAAGGACACAACATTTTGTTTATATTCACTTGTGCATTTATATTCGTCGGAAAGATGTGCTCATATGACCGCAGGGCTCTCATAAGATGCATGTGTTTGTATTGTCGACAGGATACCAGTTTGTTTGCTGCTGCAGTCCATTAGCATTTTACTTGTGTTGATTTAGTGTTGATTTTATTAGAATTTCCGTAAAATATACATGAGGATGTATTTACGGGAGCGATGTGGGCTACGTCTGTGTGTAGCAGCAGAAAGCTGCTCAACTGGACTTTAGGTCCCGAGGGAAAATATAAAAATATTGATTAATATTCGCCCCATGGCAGTGCACACATTATCCCGTTCGTGAATGTGGACGATTACAAATACTGTAGTATGCATAATTGTCTGCGTTACAATGTGTGGCTTTAACAACTGATGGGTTTGCTTTCAGTCGGATTATAGCTTAAGTTTGGCATGCCAAGTTGTTTTTAAATTATTTTTCACTGTAAAAGTTTGCAATTAAATTGGGATACAAAAATGTTTGGTAGCTTTGTAGAAAACAAAGGAAAATGTTTACCAAAAACCTATCAGTGGATATATATACCTCTTCTGAAATGGTAGCAAATTAAAATTCAGCTACCTACCTCCAAATCTGCTTTGACTGAGGTAATAAGGATTGTCTCGTATTAATCCCAAGATGTACCTTTGCATATCTCCGAGAGAGATTGCACTGCTTTTAGGTGGACCTTTAGTCGACAAAACCTTTACCTAGATGCGATTACAACATCGGCGTCCGTCGATGGGTACGAAGAACTCTTCGATGTAATTTCTATATGAACATATATTTGTTTTGATACATTTTGACATAATTAAAACTATAGGAAATGTTTTTCGGTGTACTCTATGAATTGATATATATTTCTTTCTAGGAATGACTGAGTTAATCCCTTACGGGACGGAAGTTGTTAAAGGAAAACAATCTAGTTGTGAACTATTATGCGTCTGCCTAGCACTTAAAATAGCAAATTGAAGATCGACGGTAGCTACTTCTGGATGAACTTGAATGTCTGAACAAAGTAGAACTTTGAAGATTGTTAAAATTCTGACCTATATCGATCTGGGCGGTTCTTAATTTATTTTTGTTTAGAAGTTCCGTAAGTCGAGGTACAAGTATCATACATGAGCACAAATCGCTGGTAAAAATTACTCATTTATCCATAAACTTATCTACCTATAACCCATAACCTATAACCCCATAGAAAAAACTCTCGTGCTGTCAAGTAAGGAGAACCAATGAATGTAACAGGTTCACTGAGGAAAAAAGTGCACTTTTAAATCAAAATTTATATATTTAAATTTAAAGTGTTTTACATATGTAAAAAAACAAATATTTGCGAAAGTTAAAAGGAAAAGATTTCAATTTTAAACTTTTACATTTAAAAGTACAAGAAAGTGCTTTTAATTTGTATTAAAACCGAATAATAATAAAAAAGTTTTTGAATTTAGAGTATTTCCGTTGAATTTAAGAGTACAACTTTTTTTTTAAAGTGAGAAACTTTAAATTTAAATTATTTCTCTTACAAGTTTTAAATTATTTGCGTTGACGTAATAAATGTTAATTGTAACTTTCAAATTGAAAGCGCTTGAATATGGTTGTCTTTCATTCATACAAAACTTTTAATTTTAAAGTGTTTTGTTCAGGAGTTTAAAGTTTATAGTGTTTTTCCGTCAGTGTTGGACTTTATTTCAGATAATTCAGGTTTCAAGCACTTTCTAAAGAATAGTTTTCAGATAGTAGTTGAAACTTTTAAATATAGAACGCCATGACAATCGCCTCCAAAACGTGACAAAAGTGTATAAAAAAATTAAATATCAAAAGGGGAACAGATGTACAAGAAACGCTTCAAAAACCTGAACGAAAAAATGCAAACAGCAACCAAAAACGGCAGATGTCTGAAATAGAACATGGATAATCTCTTTACAAAGTTCATTTATCAGACAGAGCACAGAGACACAAAAATCGCGTAAAAAGAACTTGTCAAAAAATGCTTGAAAAGGTACTCAAAAGTGTCTCTTTGACAATCGATAAAAACGAGTAAATCATTAAAATATATGATACCGATACAATGATACAGAAAGGGAAAAAAACTCTTTAAAAAAACTTACTAAAGCTTAATCAAATAAGCTCGTGTGTATTTACAATCGCAGTGGCTTAGTGTGTTGGACGTTTTTCCAGGCTCGATTTCCTAAAAAAAACCCAAATTTCATCTTGAGGTTTTTTTCCACTTCTTTTCGCCAACGTCTGACAAATATCTGACAAACATCTGATAGTCATGAATGAGCTTCTCAATTAGATGTTCGGACTCGGCATAAAATTGTACATCCCTTCTATTCGCTCCAAAAATTAAAACTGACACAAAACGAATGGTTGCGAGAAGCTCGGCCTTGGGTCCTAATTGTTCTTCATCTTCTGTACATACAAGAGACTAAAACTCATTGAACCATAAGTGACAAATAGTATTAAAACGTCGTACGAAATCGCAATAACAAGACTTGGTAAAAGCCTAACCAAAAACGTTACAAAAAGGGACAGGAAAACAATCACCAAAAACATATTAAACTTCATTTAAAAAAGCAGAACACGGAAAAAACTGACAAAAGACCAGTTAAAAACAAATCAGAAAACTCAACAAGAAATCGTTACAAAACATTGTCAAAGGATGAGTAAAGATCAGGTAAAAAACGAATAAAACCAAAACTAGCAACCAAAGGCTGAAATAACAAGTTTGAGCTTAATCCATTTAATTTTCCAAAAATATAATGAAAACTTACGTTTGTCAACAAAAATTGAGCAGAATATGACTAATTTTGGTGATCAAAGTTTCAAAGTTGATATACCCCCTGGTTAAAAATGGACCAAATGGGCTAAGAAATCATTGAACTTCGAAAACAACTAAACGCATCAAAAAAATTTGTCGGAAAAACGGTCACACATCAACAAATTCAAATGTGACAGTTTGCAGCTCTAAAAGCGAGCTAAAGTTGCACAATTTTGGTATTGTTGTTGAGGTTGATAAATTCACAAAATAGCTTATTTGTAGACCTTCCATTCTAAAAATAAATCACGCAGCACTGACAATGATCGTGACATTTAAGGAAAAACTCACAAATCCATTTTGAAAGAGGGTGTTTTCCGGGTTTAAAAACCCGATGGCTTAATATGATTACAAATTGCATTTTCTGGTACCTAAGATAGTTACTAAAGCTGTGATAAAAGGACGTAGCAAGAAGTCCAACGCACTAACCACTTATGCAAATCATTTTAGCTTCAGTTAAAAGACGAACATGGGTCACTACACAAATTAATTTCTAGAGAAATGGTAAGTGAACTCCATAGCTTCAATTTGGCAGGACACTTGCCAAATTGAATTTAATTCAGTAAATTCCTCCTGAAATCTTTCCAACCGATTCCCCCCACACATCCAATTTAGAGGAATTGTTTTCCGAAAGCCAATTCCACAAACCAAGTGTCTGCCACTGCCATCCTTACATTTACTGATCTGCTTAATCCGGTTAATTACTTGTTGACAATGCAAGCGCCTCCCTAATTCCCGCCGGGGGCAACCCCGAGGCATGATGCGATTGTACGGATTATATATTGCGTGCTAATTGCGGGCAAAATCATCATCATCACCGAGAAACTCGATCAATGGAAATCCGCTTGAATAAGTCTTCAGCGAAGCTTGCCGAAGCACTTGTTAATCGGAGAGTTTTGTTCCTTTGCCTTGAACACACTCGTTTACCACTGGCGTTGTTCTCGGCTTCTCAATGATTCAATATGTGCATTAGGAGCCGATACCTAGCTCATTAATTGGATCCTAATTGAAGCGTGCTTTGCAGAGAGTCCTGATTAGTTTCCATATCTCAAAGCACACACCGACGACGGATAAATCATCACAACATCATTCCCGGAAACATCATCATTAACAACCAGAAACAGCTTATATCAGCAATTAGTATGTGATACACACGAATTAAATACATAGGCGGCAGCATATGGTGGATGTCGTCGAACAACGACAGGATGAGAAACAACAGACATCAACCGACAACACAACAGGTTTGTCTGGCATATTAGCCCATCGAGAGATGTGGGCTTCTGCACGGATTTGGCAGGAAAAACCGATGGCATTAGCAATGGCCACAATCGCGCTGATGGTCAGATACACAGAGCAGCAGCCATCCAGTCGATGGCTGATGACTTTGGGATTAGTCATCGTTGGAGATTTGAAAATCAATACAATTCAGTGACATGGATCGAACGTGGTGCGTATACGCCCGAGTCAACGCTGGTTTGTAAACACACAACAGGCAAACACTGGTGATTTGGTTGGCGGGACAAATGACATCCTTCGGCGCAGGATATGGGAATAATTATGATGCCGAGACATAGGCATAGATTACGAGTAATGCCATGTGAAGGGGCTCTGTGCAAACGTCATCTGATTTGTAATGGGATCGTCCTTGTGGTAAAAATCAAAGCAGACCGAATTAATTTCGATTGACAGTGTAATCAATTTCGGTAAAAGGCGAGATTTAAAGGAATCGAATTCAATTGAATGGAGGGTGCTCGCCACTTCTTTCGCTTTACACTGGGACTCGGACTGGGATGTGGGTGTGGGTTCCGTTCCGTGAACGAATCGCCATGGCGACGGCACTGCCAAAGACTACAATATTAAAATCACTTCATTTATCACGTCAAGTGTCTGACACTGGTGCAGAGAACGAAACGAACGGATCTCGGCGATTGATTAATTGATTCCAGTGCCTGGAGGAGAATGGAGAAGACGACAAATTCGTCCTTTTTTGCTCGGCTGCCGTGCCTTTTGACGACGGTAAAAGGTGTTATTGAATTAAAAAGGATGTCACTCAGACAGAGCCATAGCAAGACGAACTGAAACGAATGAGAAAATAATAGCTTTATGGTGTCCTTCGTGATTTGGGTATCGATTTGCATAGGGAAAACGGATCGGATCCCTGGGGCAGGAAATGATTTTATGTACTACAGCAAAGCTTATTTGGGGCGGCGCGGCGGGTGGATGATTACCCACTGGGGTCGTTTATCACCGAATGGAAATCCATTAGTAAGGATTTTATTTCCCTTTGTTGGCTGGCAGTTCATTAAAAGCGCTCTTATAATGGAAATGACCAGCAGTTAATGTCGAATGAGAGAATAGGCTGGCCTAATGGTTGTGCCGATACGTTGTAAGGAGCCAGCTAATCGGTTGGGAGGACATTTGGGCCAATGTCGGATAGCGGAATTACACGAAAATATTGGACGTCGAAAAATGTTCGATAGTGGAAATGAGCGATGTATAGATATGTGATTACGCAGTCGAATGTTTAACGAGCAAATATCACAGCATGAGTCTTATTTGTCTCATTTGTTTGATGGCCTGCATTAAGAAAAGAAATCTTTGGTAATGTGTTTGATGGCTTCATTTCCATCAGGGCAACTTGTTTGACTATATATGCACATGCTTACTAAGTCTACTCTAAAATCAAGCCGTCAATAACTGAAAAAACTGTCCAATTGGTCTCCCTCTAGCTGCCTGCAATTGGCGCGTTCCAAGTCGGTTGGGGCCACTTCTACTTCAATGCGCCAGGTCTTCCTTCGAGGGAACTTCTTTCTCCACGATTGACTTGGAGACGCTACGGGCCGATGCTTTTCTGTACATCCTCCCTAGAAGCCTTCTTACGCGACTAATCCGCAATTATTTAGTTCCGTCGGTGTCACTGTGCTGAAATAATTCGCGCTCCTCCAAAGCTCCCCAACGAAAACTGAACCGAATATTTTACGAAGAATCTCCCTCTCGAAGTGACTTATGCTTCATTTGCCTTTAATATCCCCACTTCAGTGTTCAGTGTTCAGTTAGATAAAGCAGAGGTCTTATACAAAATATATCTAGTTATACAGGATAAGGCTCTTCTTCGTAGGGTATTACTACGCTAAAAAAAGTGACTGGGAATAGTTATCCTTCGTTCAATTTCTGCTGAGACGTCACTTACAGAATTTAAAAGAAGGCACAAGGTGAACAAACTCCCCTTTTAACTCCAGGCTATAGATATTGATCACTTTCGTATAGGCTTAGCTAATGTTCGACAAAAGTTTCGAACGCCAGTCAAGAACCGCATCAAGTGCCCCTACTCTCGGTAGGAATAGCAGAAAATTGTTGGACCAAGACTGACATGCCTCCGCTAACCGCGTGAGGATTGCCACAGATTAGGTAGCACCAGAGACAGACGATCATATGGGTTCGCTTCGGTATTCCTTTCCTTTGGCAGTAACTTTTATAATGGATTGGGGAGACATTGGACGCTATGATACCAAGACTGCAATTTTGAATTCCCATGTATTTGGTTTGGACACAAACATGTGCGCAGTTTTAAACATCAAGCATGGAAAATAAGAGACGTCGCAGAAAGGTTAAAAGAAGCTTCTAACCTCACAAAATGCCAAAGCTATGACTTTAAACGCACTTGAATTTCAAAAGCACTCGTTACTGCTTCATTATCCTCTGCCCCTTTCCTTCAATGCCTACCCACCTCTTCCTGGTAATTGCAGCACTAGCTGCCTAACGAGAGTCAATTGAGTATGCTTATCGAAAACCCGTTCATTCAAATGTGCACTCACAGCATACATCCGCTGCCAATAAACATCTTTTATTACAGAGATACATCCACTCAAATTGGAAGTTTCAAGTAGATTTCCAGATGAAATCAAATTCACTTTCACATTGTATTGCTCAAATGATACGATGCATCCTCGTACGTTTCATACTCTCAAGAATCCATACTCCCCTTTGCTCGATAGAGAAATCATAAATGCCAAACGATTCCAATTCAAATTCGAGGAAAAAAATGGATGGAAAGCATTTTTTTAAGGGCCCTTCTGCATGCAGGATAACCGAGCGAATTGAAGAGCTATCTTTCATAAACAAAACCAATTCCAGTGTTTGTTGTTCATTGCAGACACCCACACATAGCCTTGGTTGATTTTTATTGAAAATGTATATATCCCGATGGCAGCTGGATAACATTTGATTGCACCATTGAATGGGCTGTTCCGGTACAATGCATGAACTATAACAAATTGAAAACACAAACACCGAATAAATGTCCTGGATAAGAATGTTGCAACAAAGCGATACTCTGTCGTGGAGGAGACTCTGCTCCTACTTGATTAAGTTCACTTCAACAATGCCCCCCCTTCGATGGGGTGCTGTGCGCAAAACTAATAAGTAGGTGTACCCGATGCATTTGTTAGAATTACGGCAGGTCGCACCTTGCACTCGAGTGGGTCTGCCATTTGATCCTGGCAAAGAGGTCCATGCGGGAGCGAGCATTGTTTTCTGTTTGTCAAGCACACAAACTGGTGAGAGAGAGCATCTCTGTACTATTTTCATTTTATTAGCAAGGACTCCGCAGAAGAAATTTCAAACAATGGCAGTAGCTAACACCTTTCGTTTGTACAGTATCCGCTTTGGGATGGTGAGGCAGACAACCCAAATACTAAACTCAGCTTATTAAGGATAACAACACCGAGTGGTTCGTTCGCTCTTTCATTCGATAGATTTTGAGTGGAGATGAAATTGTGTGCACTTAAGTGTGCATACAGCGGTGGACATGAAAAGGACCTTATCTCCTCATTTGAATAAGTTCGAAGTTTATGATAGCCTTTTACAGAAATTGGTGTTTTTTTTTTTGTTGGTTCTTCAGTTTTTTGGCCCAAGTTGGCTGTAAGCTGCCGGGTGGTGTGGGTGCTGGAAAGTTCTTTTCAATTGAATGCACTTGGGGTTTCGAGTGGCATTTCAACGTTCAACACTTATCTGGAAATTGTGTGCTGAGCAAGTTCGGAATGCTTGGTTTGCCAGCAGGGGCTCTTTATATTGGGCCAATATTAGTTGGTTTGATGAAGTTGTGGATGATAGAAATTCGTTGATGTGTTTTTGGCGACTGAGGGTGCAGTTGGTAGTGAGGTACAGGAGGAATGACTGTGGGTGGCTTTCAGACTGAGCAGTTGGGTCTAAAACACAAGTGTTGACTTTAGAGTAGGTCTAAGTATAGACCTTATTATTTCGGGACTAGATTTTTAGGCACATGGGGGCTAACTGTGTGGAAGAGGAACTACAGAATCAAGAAATTATTTAGTAGCGGCTTACCTTTCTGTATTTGTTCTTCTGGCGTCAATATTTTCTGTCCCCATAAAAAATCTCGTAGATATATACGTGTCTCCTGCGAAGAATTCGTCATCCTCCTGGACCAAATAACGCTCTTTTGAAAAAACTGGCCCAGAAGTCTGACATGAGCATATGCAGCAGAAAGTTCACTTTACTGTTGTCGACAGTCAAGAGGACGTAAATATTTTAAGCTAAATAAATATTTTTCACAACCCATTTATGGGAATACCTTTATATAGCCAAAGTGCGAAACTGGCAAAGGTTTTTAAAATGCATCTCCTTGTATTAAGATAACACTATTTAAAATGGCTAAGGGTTCCCCACAGTAACCTCTTGCGTACTAAATATATTCACCATCCTCAGATTGACAGTTGCAAAAAATGAACCTGCAAATGGCAGAGAAGATGAGAGATTGGATGCCTGAGCTCTGCTCTTTGATTAATTTAGCTAGCGCCTACATAGAGCGACCGCTTCCCAATGTAGCTATATTTATTTACCACAAGTGCCAGCGGACGCAAAATCTCAAAAGAAAGGAGTCGAAAACAACGTCAGCAACCAGTCGTAACCAGAAAAGAGTATCAAAAGATGTGGAGTGTACATTGGAAAAGGATGCAGTGCAAACTGCCTTCTTAAATGGAAAACTATTAAATCAAAAGAGAAGGTGAGAAGGAACTTTCTATTGAAGGAGAAGAGGGCCTTTGTAATCTTCCAGCTTTAGGACCAACATTATCTGATTGTTTTTTTCATCCAAGATTAGCGATAGTCCCAACCTTTTTATCGAGTTTGAAGCTGCATTCGATAGCATTTGTCATCTACATATGGCCAGGGCCGAATTTTAAACTGTTTTATGAAAGTCAATTGCACCTGTGATGCACCGATTATGGTTAAATAAGTTGCGAAATTAAAACAGTCGACTTATGGACTGTGGGCGCAGTGGCTCAGTGGTTTGTGTACTTGAAAGAGCTTCTTAATGCAACTATTCGGACTAGGCTCAGAATTGTGGGTCCCTTTCATTCGTCAAAAAAAAAAAATAAACCTTACAAAAAACGAAAGATTGTGAGAAACTACGTCTGGGGTTACATATACAGTCCTGTTTCTAAAATATTAATTTTTTTTTTTGTGAATAGACTGTGCGCGCTGAATGGAAGCTTTGTGAGCTCGCTCTTCTGAAAATCGTGGTAGATGACATACTGACACACATCCTCTGCGATCCCGGGCACGCTGCTTTCAATTATCCAGACCAAGCGCTCTGACATCCGGGGTGGCTTGGTCTGTGAATCGGATGTTCGGTCTTCCTTGTCGTCTCAAAGCTGGTAGAGCATTGTTGTCCCCTCACTCGATTTGGCCGAGCAAATGTAGTAGAAACCTTTTTGGCATTTAGGACTACATCCACATCTTGGTACAGCTCATGGCGTTTGCAAGTTCTGGGCGGATGACTTACAAAAGCAATATTTTCAGATCCAATACAAGAATATCTAAAACCTTCAGGATGTTGAAATTTGGACTAAGGATGAAATCCAACAGGCCCTTTTGACAGTCTCTTTTTTTTGATACCCCGCGACAGAGGTGCCAGTTCACATCAGATGGACTTTGTAAAGGGTCATTCTTGGCAAATCAGTAACTCTTTTATCGGCTTCTTCTCTGAACCAAGGTAAAGCCATTGGAACTTCATTCTGAAGAGGTAATTCATAAACAAGCGCCTTGGGTGTGTGCACAGGAAAATTGCTTCTGAGCACGTAGTTCCATCTGTACCCTGTCGCACTAGGTAAATACTAAATGTGGGAAATTAAGCAGCCACTAAATTTACCATCCAATCAGAATGATAAACTCTACCACCCACTGTGATGCTGAGGGTATTAAGCAAAGAGCCTTAATAAAATTAAGAGAATATCCTGGAGATTTATTTACCTGCGACACAATAGCAGTTTAGAAGAATCACTGTCGTCGTCGTTTCTGCTGACTTGTTGACATGAAAGAGTACCACCATCATCACACGTATACCCTTAAACACAGCGATCAAATCCAACCAAAACCCCTTACATAATTACAATAAATTAAATTCCCCGCTTAATGAGCCGATTCATTTTCGCATTTTACGAGCTCCCGAGCCCCGAAGGGTTGAATGCCGCCAGCAATGTCTGCAGGCATTCGAATGTGGTTAACTTGGCACTGGCATCCTTAATACGCCCGAGCACATACTCCATGGGCCCCCTTGAACCGCAGCAGTCGGAAATACCTGTGGAGAATATTTATGCGACACAGATTCTGAACACGTAGACTCGCTGGCTCTCACACACAAAATCTCGAGAGTGCACAAGGTGATAAAGCTACCTTGCTTCGGTGTCGTGCGCTTCGCGTATCCGTCGCCGTCTTCCTTCGTTTGAGTGGGGCAAAAAAAAATCAACAACAACAATAGCACAAAAATAATTCTCACTTTCGGGATGCGCATATACACGCAGGATTTTCGTGTCAGGGCGATATATTAGTATTCCTGGAGCGTACGCGTTGGTAGAGGTACTGGCATGAAGATGCGATGTGGCCAAGAGCAAAAGCCCTCTTCACACGGAGCCACACTATGCGGAGCTCAACGACGGCGGCCGTGGAGATCGTAATTAATGAGAAGATTAAATCCGCCAAGGACCACAATTACCATTCATTTTACTTTTCGCACTCTGACATCGGTAAGTGGGCGACAAGGCTATCAGCGCCAAACGTATCAACCTGTTGTGGTCGTTGGTTTGAGAGTTGAGGGCGGAAAGGACATATCTGTGTCATAAGGTAAGCCAGAACATACATAAATTCCGGGAAAGGCGCGGTTACGTACACATTATTCTACTTTACTCACAAGCGATAAAGCCTTAATGGCGCATGATCCTTGGTGCACGCCGAACAAATCATATTCAAATGGAAATTTTTCGCATTTCGCTAATGGATGTCGTTCGGCCGTATGCTTGATGCTCCCATATGGCTGTACATTATTGTATGACTGATCCATATCCCGATGACCAGCAGGACATGGACGGTTAACGGCCGCCAGTCTGGGTGTGCCCGATGGGGACAGGGTGGGGTGGAAAGCACTTAAATATTTATTGCAATTTTCACACTTGAATATAAAACGTTCATTAAACAAAAATGTTGTCCTCGTATTACGGATGGATGCTGTTGATGTTTATGGCTCTTCCTGTTTGTTTAGATTCAATATATTCGCATAAGACTGCAAGCACGATGATTTATTACGGAAGGCTACTTAAATTGTCATTTGCATATACGCAGCCGGCAGCGTATTGAAAATAAGTGGAGCGTGCTTCTTTTCTGTCAATTTGTTTCGTTTTGATTTTTTTTTGTTGTGCGTTCACAAGTAAAGTGAATGGAATCCTTTGCAATTTATATTTTATTGAAATATTTTGCGCGAAATGAGGTAAATAATCCGATGGTTGATTAAATTTCTCTTACGAAGAAATGTCTATTTGAGATACATCACATACAGCGAAACAGCAAAAACAAAATAAGCACGAGGCATCCTTATTGAGGGGAGGATTTTTCTAGTCGCGCATACGAAGTGATTCAATTTGAAGAGTTTCGCTTGCATAATTTGGATGAAATACAAATAATACTGCAGAGCGATGAGAGTTGTGGGGCAGAAGGACTGGCAAGGATTTACTGGCGAAAAGTGCTTTTTTGTGATCTTGTCAATTGTCAAAGTAAAGCCGTTGTTTGGCTAGACTGATGAATCAAACAAATATGTCACCAAATGTGGTCCTTAGATGTGTATACAAATACATTTATTAGAAATGGTGGGGGCTTTTGTGTTTGTTGGTGGTTGACTTAAAAACCAGAGACAATACTGAGACCACCAACTCCGACCGATTTCCCGTTATTTAGCCTACAAGCTATATTTTTTTGGGGGTGGCAAATGCTAAGTGCGCTAGTATTGTTACATAGATATTCGTATTGGCAAATGTCACGTAACTTCATAAATTCCGGCACACCAATACACGCGCACCTTGCATATGCCACTTCCGCTGTCGGCAAAGTTGCTGCCAGCGTTCATAGAATTTTATCCGTTAAATTTGAAATTATTCGTTACGTGTGCATAATAATTTTTTTAAGGAATAAGTGGAGATTTGAGTAAAATATATACGAAAAATGAACAATGCAGATTATTTGAAGTAAAATAGAAATATATTGAGCAAATTTTCTTCAGTTTTTAAGAAAAATTTTCGCCTGAAATCGAAGTTAATGATATTCAAAAGCGCAAAATACGCAACCATGTTTGTCATAACAAGTTTTTAGTACAGGGTGGCGCACGAATCGTGCTACAAAAATAAAACGTAATAACTTTTTTTCTGTGTGAGTAATCGGCTTATTTTTTTTTTATTTTGTAGGTTACTATTTAGATTTATAAAAATGGATGCTTGGGATACGGAGAAAAGAATTTGGATAGTGCAATGGTACCATGCTTTGCAGTCCGTCATTTCCATCCAAAGGGAATTTAGGCGGGAGTTTGGCGGTAATCCCCCGAGTAGATGGACCATTATGAGGTTTGTAAACATGTTTGCCGAATCCGGAAGCATCGCACGAAGGCCGTACCATCGAGATGCCAATGTTCGGGTTCAGGATACAATCGCAGCAGTAGCATCTGCAATACAGGCCAATCCGAGCGTTTCGACCCGAAATTTATCGGGGCAAATTGGAGTTAGTAGACGGTCATTACAACGGATACTTCATGACGATTTAAACTTGTTTCCGTACAAAGTCCAAATTACTAGCAAGTTAAACCCTCAGGATTTGCCTGTTCGCCTGGAATTTTGCCAAAAAATGATATCAATGGCCGAAGAAGACAACACATTGATCAATTGTTTGTTCATGTCTGATGAGGCCCATTTTGATCTTAACGGCAATGTAAACAAGCAAAATTGCCGTATATGGAAAGTCTAATCCAGAAATGCTCCATGAGACGGAACTGCACCCAGAACGAGTCACTGTGTGGTGCGAAGTTCCATCAAGGTGTATTGTCGGGCCGTACTTCTTTGAAGAAAACGGTGTAACCGTTACTGTCAATGGGGACCGTTATTTAAAGATGTTGAAGGAGTTTTTTTACCCAGAACTGCGCCGAAGACGTATACCATTCAACAGCGTTTGGTTTCAGCAAGATGGAGCAACTGCACATATAGCCAGACCAGTTATGGCGGAGGTAAACAAAAAATTCGCAAACAAATTAATTTCTAGGAACTCCACTCTTCGCTGGCCCCCAAGGTCACCTGACCTGACTGCAACAGACTTCTTTTTATGGGGTTATGTCAAGCAAGAGGTGTATAAAACGAAGCCAAGGAATTTAACTGAATTGAAGCAGTCCATAACGACAATAATTGAGGCGATCCCAACTTCAACTCTTCAGGCCGCAATGAATAGTTTTTTGATCAGGTGCCGCATATGCGTGGGAGAGCGTGGACGTCATTTGCGATCTATAATCTTTAAAAACAACTAACTATTTAAAATAAAATTTAATTTTCTAACCAATAAAAAAAAAATAAATGAAATACATCGATTAAAAAAAAAGTTATTTGAATTTCTTATCGTAGCACAATTGGTGCGCCATCCTGTATATAGAACATCTCATTTAGCTAGTTTTATTATCGAAAGAAATCAAATTATTCGCCTTTTAACAACATATAATTACTAACCAATGGCATTCAGTAATTTAAAAATGTGGTATTCCCGAATTCTAGCACATTTCCCCACGGTTGTCGAGGTTGGCAGCATTTTTTTTTTGTATATTTTGTATGTTTTTGCATGTGACACGGATTCTTAATTGACACAACACCGATAGGAAAACAAAATGGCGAATTTGAAAAAAACTGAGGGGCCCAGCGGCAAGAGGATTGTGAGTTGGGGGTCTCAGTATCATTTGTCTCTGTTAAAAACTACTGAAATGCTTCCATTTGAGAAGGTGGTAGGTTATTTCCTTTACTGCGACGCCTACTTTTTGTGAGCTATTTTTGGCGAAATTTATTTTTTTCGGAGTTTACTGATGTAACCTCTTTTAGGTTTGTTGTTCGATTTCAACAATAAACACATTTTGCTATTAAGTATCCATCTAGTTACGATAATGGACAAAGACGTTCGTTCAAAATATCTTTTCAAGTCCAAGGACCCTTTTGTCGTCTACTTTTATGACTCTGTGCATAGACTAACCAAATTAGACAGTCAGCTTCCGTGCACCTACCCGATTTTCCCGCAAATTTTGAATGACAGCCCTCTCTCGCGCGGTCTTTTTTTTACGCTACTGGAACTGAACACAGGGAGGGTTATGTTTTTCGCTAGTATCCTATGTGCGTTCCTACGTGACGCCCTGTAGCCTAAACGGCTTGACCAATTTTGAAGAGTGAGGTGTCATTATATTCGTATTCTTCCCCGGAGTGTCATAGGCTAAAAATATAAAAATAAAAAGTTACCTAATTTAAAAAAAACCAAAAAACCCGACTGATTTTAAAAAAATAATTAAAAATATATGAACAAGACACATTCAAGTACATATAACTAACTATTTGGCAGTCGGGTGGTAGTCAATACTCATATATTTGTTAGGCTGTGTAGATATATAGTCTCCGATTGTCAAATAGTTAGGTATAGGTACTTGAATCTGTCTTGTTCATATATTTATAATTACTTTTTTTTAACAGTCAGTCGGGTTTTTTTGTTTTTTAAATTAACTATTTTGTTCTGTCTGTGGTTTGAATAGGTACGTGTATTAATGGTCACCAGGTGGAACTATTTCAATAAAAAATAATTTGTAAATAGATTTATAGCAACTAAACATTTAATTTTTTTATACCCTCCACAGGAAGGTGTATTCACTTTGTCATTACATTTGTAACGCCCTTCTTGGCATAAATTTGTATAAGTATGCGTGCGGCAGCAATGGCGCTCCTTTGATACAGACACGAATACTTATGCAATCTTATGCAGGGCAGGCAGCGTGTAGGCAGATGTAGTAGCGTTTCTGCTCTCAGTTAACCGTTTAGTTTGGTTAGTCTATGACTCTGTGATCCCAGCCTATCTCTTACGGATGGTTAAGTACTACCTCAGGGACCGGGAGCTGATCTACGAGACTACAGAAGGCCAAAGAAGAATGCAAGTAACCTCAGGAGCAGCCCAAGGATCAATTTTGGGGCCTGACCTCTGGAACATCTCGTATGATGGCATTCTTCGCATGGAGATGCCGCCGGACACCTTCCTGGTGGGGTATGCAGATGATATCGCCGCGGTCATAATGGCAAAAGACACTGAAAATGCGCAACTGAAGCTAAACCAAGTCATGCGACGAGTAACCTTTTGGATGGATGAACACGGTCTCGGCTTGGCTACAGAAAAAACCGAGATAGTGCTTCTAACGAAGAAAAGGATCCCGACTTCAATCGACTTCCAAATCGGCCAGGAGGTAATAAGAAGCAAAGACGCCGTGAAGTATCTGGATGTGACCATCAACACCAAAATCACCTTCTGGCACCATATAAAGAATGCAGCGGAAAGAGCATCGAAAGTGACTGCGTCACTGAACAGGCTGATGGCAAATGTAGGTGGCCCAACGGCCAGCAAACGAAGGCTCCTGATGTCGATCACGCATGCCATTCTCCTTTACGGATGTGAGATCTGGGCAGATGCACTTCGAAAGGAAAAGTATAGAAAGCAGATGGCAGCTGTGCAGAGACGCGGAGCTCTAGGTGTTGCAAGCGCATACCGAACCGTATCGGAGCCAGCCGTTCTTGTTGTCGCAGGGGTGACCCCAATAGACCTCTTAGCGGCAGAAAAGAAGAACGTCTACGACAAAAAGACGGAAGCTGGAGTAGAAAGGGCTACGGAAGAGGCCAAAGAGCTCACGAAACAGAAGTGGCAAGAACGCTGGAGCTCGGAAAGCAGAGGACGATGGACAGCGAGGCTCATCAGGAACGTGGCTGAGTGGAATGACCGGAAACACGGTGAAGTTAACTATTACGTCACACAGTTACTCACCGGACACGGATACTTCAACGCCTTTCTCCACAAGATCGGGAAAACAAACAATCCAGCTTGCCAGTACGGGGACTCCCAGGAAGACGACGCGCATCATACCTTCTTCGCCTGCAGCAGGTGGGAATCCAACAGAAGAGAACTGGAGACGAATATCGGTATCATCACTCCAGACAACATAACAGAAAAGATGCTGGCCAGCGAGCAGAACTGGAACAAGATCTGCGCCTACGTCCAACGCATTCTCAGAAGAAAGAAAAGAGAAGAAGAGCAATCCCGCGAAACAGAGTGAGCCCGAAAGGGCGTATGATTACAGCCCCCCTGAAGTAATGCGAACAGCGGTCCCAGGGGGGCGGGTCAGAAACCGAAGGGAAGGAGGAGTTTTAGTCCGTAAACCTGTAAACCTTGTACAAACGCGCTGTACAAATGGGAGTCGGACACACGGGGATCGTCAACGCCAAAAAGACCTCCCTACGGTGCACAAAGCATTTCTCCTCCCCCCAATAGGAAAAAAAAAAAATGACTCTGTGATTCCATTTCTGGTGCAGTATCAAAAACTGTCCCTTTGAAATTGCAGAATCGATCGTTTTTATCAGTTTTCCACTGAATGTAAACTTCATTACTTCCCGCCAAATCAAGAATTTTAAGAAAAAGTTTCAAATAATAAATACTAGAGAACGACGATACCAATTACTGAAACACCCAACCTCATATTCCGGCCTTTCAAACTGATCTCAACTTCAGCCCATAAAATTGGATTCAAAATTTGCCACGCATTTGCGCTTTTTTCCAACAACCTTGGGTTCGAAAGCCATCGCTTTATGGGTTCCACAAAATTCCACCGTGTTTTTCATAACTCTCCGTTAATCCCGCTAAAAATATGACAAAAGCACACAAATCCAGAGGCTCATTCTTGCTCTGCATGATTCCTCTGTTTTTATTCAGTGCTAAGCGAATTTACGTCCCGCGTTAGAATGTATAAAATTATCTTCAAGGACTTGAATATAAATTTCCCATGTTAGCTACTATCTGTCTTGTTCTCTCTCTCTCTCTGTTTGAAAAAAAAATTCCAAGAAGCTCAGCCATGTTATGAGGTATACCACCTTTTGATGAGGAGATAAAAATAAAAGTCATAGCCAAGGCCGATTTCTTTAAAAATAACGCCAGGTAATTGAATTTCAAAGAAGGTGAACCCATTAAGGGTTTTAAGGATTGTGGAGGAAATTTATACACATATATTCCACGCGCGCTGATCTCATCAATGGCTGCCGGTTTATAACTTGCGGCTGAACATTTTCATCTAAATGATGAGGCGGTGAAAAAGAAATCTCTCAAACGACATCATTAAATGGGCCTTGAGCTTTGTTCTCATATACAAAATGGAAAATGGCGTGAAATCGTAATTGAATTGGGCATATTTTAAAATGACACGGGAGTATGTGGTGTGCGACTTTGTGGGCATATCTGCCTTTGTATCTTATATCTAACGTGATTTTACTTTATTTTCCCGAAGCGCTCTTTTGTTTACAAAATGCGTCCCGGCATCATAATGGAAGGTGATGAGAAATAAAATTAAACGCTGCGTGGAATGTGAATTAATTTTCTCTTCTCTTCATCACGGTTGGCATGGATGTTGACGACAATGGTGGCGTTGATGTAGGTCAAACACAATGCACTAAAAAGCGACTAAGTAAACAAGTATGTCACTTGGTTCTATAGTCTATAGTCTGTCTATATCTACAGTCTCTAAAAGAATGCGAAAGATATACTGTGAAATGAAAAATCGTAACTACGCTACGCCCTACCTTTAACCTTTAGACTAAGGAACGTGAAAAACACTCAGTCAGCACAACACTGAACACTGTCATCTGTAAACATCCGTTTATGCTCAAACCGCATGAGTCCGGTGAATTTTCATTTTAATAAAATATTTGCATATCGTGAAATGAAAAAAGGTTTTGTGTTTGCCTATTTTGAACCTGATTACATTGACGTTGGATACTTGCCAAGGCAAGGGATTTTGTCTGCCATTAAAATATTGCATCCATAGGGATCACTGTCACATAACGCTTGGTATCTATGGTAGGATATGGAAATTAAATTAAACGAGAACTGCTCTTGCATAAATTAATATTTAAAATAAAATAATATCAAGTGTAGTAGATGGAGATGATTTTAGTAAAAAGCGGCAAGTACTTTTTTTTTGTACCAGCCAAATCGCAACATCTTATTGAACATAAAATGAAGGATATAACACTGGTACCATTGCGAATGGCATCATTACTTCCCAACCATTTTAAAATAAAAAAATGAATGCTCCCTTTTCATAGATATTTAATTTTTATACATAATTTACCTACAGATGCAATTTTATACTTCACTTAATATAAGTGGCAAAGATTGAAAGAGTTATTAAAGTTGGACAATCGAGCTTACATGTGTAAACAATTTAGCAGCTTCATAAATTTATAATTCTTATTGTTGAGTATATATCGCTTTTATACAACAAACACGGCTTTTTTAAATGATCCGAAGTAGTAAACTGTAAGACACTCCAATTAGAATTGCCCCTAAAACGCTTAAAAAAAAACACCCCAAAAAGGCCAACCGAAATAAGTTCCAATCAAGCCAAAGAAAGAGCCTAAACATATGCACTGAAATGAGTTCCTGAAAATGACCAAAAATAGCTTTAAAATCGCAACAAAACACCAATCGAAAAATGCCTCAAAAATATCTATATAAAAGATTACGAAAAAACTTTTTAAAGTTCCGAAAATCGTTTGCTAAGATATCCGAAATAACACATTAAAAAGCGCCCTGAAAAGACTTTCTAATAAAGACCAAAAACCTCCAAAGAACGTCCTCATAAATTGCTCTTAAAAATTAAAAAAAAAAACCCACGAAAGACCTCGAAAATAGTTTAAAAAGATTCGGAAACCCTTCTTGAAGACTTCTCAAAGAACGCATTCCAAAGCGGACCAAAAACGTCCCTCATAACGACCCAAAACCTCTTAAAATACACCCCATAAAATGCCTAAAAACACACCGAATAAAGAACCTGAAAATTACTCAAAAATCGTCAAATTTATGGCCATTTTGACGACTTGTGAGTAAAATGTACAAAAATGCTTTATAAAGGCCCCAGTGCAATTTTCTATAATCATCAAAAGCCCCATAAAAAAGAGCTCTATAAAAATCCTCGAACAACAAACTCCCAAAAACGCCCCACAATAAGCTTAAAAAACGCACCAAAAGACCCCACAAAAAAGACCGCAAGATTGAAACTCAGCAGATGGTTTCGGAACCGTAGGGGCGTAGAACCCCTGTGAGAGAGTCTCTCTGAGTAATATTTGGAATGTCTCTCAGGTCTCAAATAAAATGCAGGGTGTCGCAAAAGTATATTTTTCTGTTCTCTGTTCAGTTCTTGGGAATGCATACGATTTGGAGCATTTTCCGGAGCGCAGCATGCGTTCTTTTAAAAAACCAAGATTCTGCGATTACTGCGCAGCGGAAATTTTGAAACAATTACGAAATTCGTTACTTTAGAGAAGCAGGAGTACCTAATTCCTAATCCATCACAACAAGAAACCGTAGACCGGGCGACCACGTCCACGTCAAACGTAGAGAGTGTGCGGCAATCTTACGTTCCGAGCAGTTCTCTGAAAAATATAGAATCCATTTATATGACGGTATTTATAAAAAAAAACTCCCAAGGACCCTTCGTTAATAAAACATAAACATTAATTCACTAAGGCTATCCATTTCTATATTAAAGACTTTTTTGGGTCACCTGGAGTAGCTTTAAATCCCTGAAAAAAACTTTCATCCATAAACATCCTTACACTGGTGTAAAATGATGCTACCGGCATTTTCCGTCAGATAACTCACGTCTGTTCAAAACTTGTGTCTGAAATACTAACCAAGCAAGTCCAAGGATTACCTCTCTTCAGTAAATAAATAAAAAATAAACAAAAGCCACTTAACCGTAAAAGCCCAACAAAAAGGCCATTAAAAGCATGTTTATAGATTTCCCTTTCTGCGATCCTTACACACCAATTTGCTACGTATTTAAAATTCACTCCAATGCCCCCATTGCAAAGGACCTGAACTTTATTCGAAAAGTCCGTAAAAAGTTTATTTCTGCCACAGGAGGAGTCACCAAGATTTTGTGCACACACCACGTCATCGGGTTGCCATTCGAAATTACGACTTTTTTTCGCATTCGGGTATGTCTACTTGTAACATTACAGCAGTGTAACCATCTATCTAATAGCGCCATACTGACGCTATGACATTTACTTCATCTTCGCTGCATCTTATAGCATCAGCAGTGTGTAACTAGGACTCGCTGTCTCTTCGATTTAATGTCCAAACAAACGACTGAACGTCTCCAAGATATATTTCTTCAGGACCTGCGCCGCCAAGGGGCACAACACTGTTTGCCCTACCATCAACATCCAACTTGAAAGGAATGCCACCATACACGAGCGAATAGCACCCGTGTCACTGTGTATGTAACACCCCTGCCAACAATAACACCGTCATTTAATTTATCGCTGGCAGGTTTTATCGCAGAGCAAAGTGGTGGATACTTTTCCACAGCTCACCACTCGGTTGCATCGAATGCTCCGGGTGGCAATCAGGTTGGTGATAGTTGGACGCCTGAGTGGTGCCACACAAGGACGACTCCCATAAACCAAGCCTGACTAATGCTCATGTACTCGTTAAAATGTTTGCTTTGACATATGACTCTGCTTCGAGGTGCAGTTAGCCTTTTAAAAGGCACCTCCGGCACAGTTTGAAAGCAGATAATTAACGCTCCATCGATAGCGATGTAATTCACTTGGCATTTGGATTTTTCAATTAACTGCATACACATTCTTATATCCTTTAAAGCGACCCGGCCGGCGACTGCCATTCATAAATAAATTGTATGTTCTGAGGATAGCCATGAACACATGGGCAAAGGGCGAGGAGTTTGGCAAATTAACGTCCCAGCATTAGTCTCATAATTTACTTGGGTTGAAATTAGATTTCGACAGGATACTCTGTCGACAGTGAATTTATTGAGACATCGTTGTCCCGCTGATGAATATTTATGTAGTAATAAAGTGTCAAAGTTGACTCCTTTAAACATCCCCATGTTTCCTAATACAATTTGCATAAATAAATATTGTGGGACCGATCAATCCTTGTTATCCCTGCGCTCGTTGTAATACATTTGCATAAGTTTGTGATTGGCTGTTGGCTGAAATTTAATCAGACTTTAGTTAGTTTTACTGAAAGAACAAGCAATTTTCGTGACGCAAAGTGGCTGTGAAAGCAATTACATCGAATATCAACGTAGTTGTGGTCCCTGGGCAACGATGATTTGCAATGAAAATCAACGGAAACACTTGGTATGTGGGTGGATCTGAAGAGGATGCCTATATGTTGGGATTGATCGATTAAAAATCTGTTTCTTTTAAACCCAACTTAATGTCATTCAATAAGACGCGAGCTATTTTTGAATTCTCCCTCATAGATGTTCAAATTTTGCTTAAAGCTTCAGGGTCCTTCCCGATCCACTTCAGGCTCTGGTTGGTAACTTTGTAAAGGCTGATTTCAGGAAATGAAATAGCAAAACTGTTTAGAAGGAGTCTTATTGCGGTTTAGGTAGATATCTCCATCTGCTTTGTAAATGACAAATATCCGTGACCACAATGTAACAATTTCCGTCTTTTTATTTCTGCTTTCCAACTTTCAAATTTCTGTACTAAAATGTTACAGTTGTCTATCGGCTTATAATTTTTCCAATTTCCACTTTTTTTTCAATTAAATTTGGAAAATGGTTGTAAAGACTGGTTTTCCGAATGTGCATTATTTTTAAAATGGCAATTGCTACTATAGTGAGCCTCTCAAATTATAAAGAAGGTGGCCTGCAGTTGTTTAGCGAAAACTCTACTCAATTATAGCGACTATTTTAACACACCGATCCCAATAAATCTAAAGTGGCAATGGAACTTCTGTCTCTAATAAATCGGTTGACCCACTCATGAAGAGCTTTCCGTCTACTCCTTGCTTATATTGAAACTTTCATTTAACATTCATAGTGCACTGAATAATGCCACAAGTTTCATGATTTACTAAAACGGACCCAGCACGAGTCGGCAATTCATTCTCCTAATTTCTTCTAACAACATCTCTTCTTGGAATGGTCTAGTAAACAACTTTGCGGTTGGAAATCCGCGGATTTATCACAGGTGCCACTTAGCCACAGGGGAATAGAGGAATGAGACAATTTAAAGACTTTGCAAGCCAAATAAAAGAGGATCCACAAAAACTCAAAGTCAACAAGAAGTTTACGCTAATTCTCGCACATTGCTGTACAAATTTGCTGAGCACAGCCCGGATTGTGAGTACAACTTCCACCATCAGCCTGCGGAGATGATTTGCGTGTAAAGCCTAATTTCCTTGGAAAAATCTCCATCAGCCGCCGGAAGTCGCAAAATGTTTCCTTTTTCCCCGCTGCATCCCACGAAATTAATGAGTTAAGTTCTGTTCGGGCAAGGACACCGCACGAGCAAAGTTGCGACGAAAGTTTTTAATAGTCTCATCTATGCGCTGCAGATGAATTTTAGTAGCTTCACTAGTTAAAGCATTATTTTATGAGTTAAGTTAAAACAACGACGGATCAACCTTTGAAAATCTGAACAACTACTTCTTTGAAAAATACGAGTCGTCAATGAATCGGCTCGCATTCAATTGGACATCATTACGGCCCCGGCATAAGCACCCTCGTCTGTCTTTGAGTTTAACTTTTTAATTGGGTACAAAGAATCAAAGGCTTCGAAGGGGGTCGCCGACCTCTTCTTCATTATACGTTGTTTGACGAAATGAAATAAAAAGTGCAATGATTGAAATTGAGCGTTTGAGTGAGCCCAGAAAGAGGATGAATGCTCGAAGCTGAAGAGGGAGGATGAATCGCAGTCAGCATTTACTTCAGTGGACGAGGCATTCAAGTGGATGGGAATATTTTTTTAATTAAAGTATGGACATATAGTGTTGCACGGAGCAGCAAAGGATTTTTGTGTGCGGCCTATTGAATTGGAAATTGTTTGCGAGGGATTTTCTCATGAAGTGACTGACTTTTTAAGATAAATGGCACTTATAAGCGACCAGCTGAATGCGGCACTTATTTATTTATCTACATGAAGTTTTATCAGATAAATGTAAAAATAAAAGAAATACAAATTATTCAAGAACAGACCTTTTGAGCGAAAGTAGTTACTCTCAAGCAACGTGGCTTGTGCTAATAAAAGGAGGGGAGAAGTTTATGTACCGGTTGTAGGTATTGGTCTTCCCTAATTGGAATTTTGTCCAAGGGTTAGTTTTTTTGACTTTTACAAAACGTATGGATCTTTTTCGGAGAGTTTGATTTGTAGAAAAATATTTTAAAATTGATTGGTTGAGAATTAAAAATGCTTCTTTTAAACCTGATAGTTTTTTGTTGATCTTTGGTTAGATCCTTGAAAAGTTCCATTTTACGCGCTGTTTATTATGCCAAATCTTGCTTCGATCTTTCAAAGTTGATAGTGTTGCCAGGTCTGTCAACAAGGTATATGCAAACATCTCTGAGGGCTGTTGGTTGATTATAACTTTTGTACAAAAAAAGCTGGGTAAAAGGTTTTAAAAGTGCTAAACTATTTTTGTTTGAAGCCTTGAATCGTAGGAAATTTTCAGAATTCCGTGTGCTATGGAATTAGGTCTTAAAAATCTACACTACTATTTTTCAAGCTGCAACATTTCAAAAGCTGTAGCATTTAAGCCCCAATTGAAGATATCCTACTTTTTTAAGCCTTAAAGTGAATAAAAATGTAAGTCCTATCAAAAAATGTTGAAAGGGGGTTCAAGAGTCATTCTTTAACTGTAATTTGGACATATGTGACTAATTCAAAATCATTTTGTAAGTAGACAAATAAACGTGTTTCTTGTTCTTTAAACAAGACTCGGTTCCACGCAGTCGATTGGTTTGCTGCTGGGCTTTCCGGGTTTCTGAAAGGCATTAACTCTTAGAACTCTTTGGTTTGGCGCAGAGAAATTTTTAGTTTACAAAAAATCTGACTAGAAAGTGGAAGTCGGAAGCCAAGAAAGTATACAACAAGATTTGATTATGAGCACTAGTGAAAACTAGTTGGTGTTTTAAAGAACTCACAGATTGGGCAGTATTAACAAAATATGAAAAAAAGTCTTCGTTTTTTTATTCCGCGAAAAAATTGAAATTCAAAATACGACACTCCTCGGTTACCATTTTGGCTTTCTTTCTTTTGACTTCAGTCCAAAATGTCGACTGGGGATATGTGAACTACTGATCAAAAAACGAAAATATTCAGAACCCGAAGAAAATCACTAGGTGAGGAGTTAGGCGTTGCCTCGATTTTACTCGAAGTTACTGTTCCTTCCTTTCAGAAGTATGTGAGGTGGCCCTACAAGACTTTTTTTTCTACAGTGCCCCTCTGGGGTTAACTTAGAAACCCACCTGGAAGGAGCCTACGGAGGGCTGTACTAAGCGCTACTCATACGTCTTTGGACCCTTTGGACGTTTAATTTACCGACAGATAGTTCACAGTCATCGTTGATAATTTAACGAATGTAGCTGTATTGAGTTCTAAAAATTAAGTTCTTACTGGGAGTCGAGTCTGAATATTTGAATATAAATACAAATGCATGAGAATAAGGTGCGAAGAAAAACTTCCCTTGGCCATCATGATTCGAATAAAAAAAAATAAAATATAATATGTTGTTGGTCCGTAGGGACTTTTTATTTTTGGGACGAATGGAATGGATCTATAATTGTATACCGAGTCCAAACGTCTAATTGAGAAGCTCTTTCATGACAGTCTTACTCTCGGATGTTTGCCAGACCTTCACGAGAGGTGGCGCCGTGGAAAATAACCTTCAGATGGAATTTGTCTTTTTTCCGGGATTCGAACCTTGGACCCCCCGCTAAGTAGTCCAACACCCTAATCACTAAACGACTGCGCCTATGATTCGAATAACTCATGATAACACAAATTCTGAATTTGGTGCGCAATAGATCGATTGTGGCATGGGCTGTGTGGATGTGGTGTGGCGCGCCATCCTCCATGCACCAGAGGTCGTCCAACTCCATGTCTTCAATTTCAGAAAAAGCAAGTCGGTTAACATGGCTTTGTAACACCCACCGTTGACCGAAAAGCTGTTCTCCATTAAATTGCGTACAGCAGGCGCGGTGGGTGCTTCATTTCGGCCAAAACTTCTTTTCAAAAAACGCACTCTTTGGGCTCACTCAGCACTCACCTTGGAAATAAGTTTTCAATATTTTCCAACGTTGTTCAAGCGTAAAGCGATTCATTTCGTTCCGCGGAGGTATGATACTGACTTTCTGTCAAGATTTCAAGCTGGACACAGCTGTCAGTGTCAAAACAACCTATGATTTAAAAAGAAACCGCAGATGGCCCTCCCAGTATACACCATGCCTACTCAGCTTGATATAACCTAATGTCGAATCAAAAATCAATTTATCGCCAACATTTTTTTGGAATTCTGTTAATTTACAAAAGAATAGTGACATGGTTATCCGGCATCTTTCTCCTATGAAGACGATCCCCGTATTATCTGCCATACATATTTTCCCCTCCCAGTTCCTTGTGATTTCAGCTGGAGACTATACGGGTACTGCAGATGAAAGCCAAGGTACATCGCAATATTAAGTCGACATTTTGGCTCGGATCAGCCAAAGTCAATTCCATTTGCACCTCACAAAATACCCCATCGATGCGACAGTTTATTTTAAATACATGTCCTCACAGCTCCTTCCAAAGATCAACCTTAAACGACAATTTCATTTCAAGTGCCATATACAAGAAATAACATTTCTAAGAAAAAGTCGCCATTCTCCACCTTGAATAGGTCAACCAGATCCCTTTGTTGCCCAGGTTGCCTCAGCTGAACTCCTGCCCTTATGTTCATTGAATCGAATCTTAGCACTGTATTCATGTTAAACCGTCCTCGTAAGTGTGCAGCCCAAGGATCGTTCCCAACTCCAAACAATAGGATACAACTTTTCCACTTGGTTTGAGTGCTGTTCGTATATCTTTTCGATCCCTTTCAATGTGCGAACAAAAAAAAAGCAAGCAAACTTTAACAAATTAAACGTACGGTTAAGACAAATGGAGAGACACTGCTTGTTGTCCGTGTGCCAATGGGGGAGGAAACTTTAACTGGAGCAACATTGAAATGTACATAAATCTGGAATCCGCACATCCCCTGTGAGACTGTGGCCATATACACAATCTTATTGATTCACTCGGTAATTAATTGAAATTGCGTCTCCGAACAGTTACCAAGCACAGTCTCTGCTCGCCAGACACAACACAATGAGATATCCCCAAGAGGTGCTATAAATAAACATTCCACAAGAGCTGTAAACTACTTGGCTGTGTGCACTTGAAATCCGTTTGCCAACTCGAACGGCCGATGAGTTTTCTTTTGGAAAACTATCGCCCTGCATCCGAGTTATGTGGGAGGAAGTCTGAGAAGTTTCGACGTCCCAACGGAGCCCAAAGTTTTCTCTCCGTTTTGCCCTTAATGAGAAACATAATCTGAAGGCAATTGTGAATAGACAAAGGCGGTCTGTCCCGCTTTGCGCTTATCTTGAGGGCAATACAAATCTTTATCTACACGCTCCCATTGTCAGGCAAAACATCTCAAGGGTTGATTCTGCGGCGAACAATGTGCAGGACACGTAGGAGCGTGTCTGTAATGTGCCACAAGAATGTACCTTCCTGCTGGGCCTGGAGTGGATTTTAAAAGTGCTCACATCTTTGTTGACAGCCATTATCCTCCTGTCGTAATGACAAATTGAAGGTGGGGCGGATTACATGAAAACATCATCGAGGTTATGGAAGAGCCCATTCGGGCAGATGTCTTTTGTGTGTGTCCCGCAACATCTACGGCTGTATTGGCCAGATGAAGAAAAGAAAGGGTCTCGTCGTGCTACTTTGGTTTTCCATTTGCATTGTTGCCGAACAATAGGTCAATGGGGGGTTATCTGCTTTCTGACTTTTATCCGATTTTTGGGTTGATGATACGTGTAATGACCCAGTGAGCGGTTGATAAGTTTATTCTTTTTTTTTTGTTATGGAAAGCAAGTCGCAGTAGCTGAGAAATGATTTCGCAGTATCTTAGAGCAGAATTGTGAAAGTTTGTTGGGGAAGTACAAATTGCGGGGACAAAGTGGTATCTGGGGTCAAATCTGGAAGTTGTTGTCTGAGGAAATGGCCGCATTAATATGGACTATGGAGAAGGTTTTTTGCTTCTTTGTTTACCACAGATTTACAACTTCTCAGCTATCAGTCTGATGGAAACTATTACCAGGAAGATAAAATAAGAACCTTGCGGGAGAATTGTACTTCACTTGTTTAGATTTCTGTGCTCAGTTGCCTAAATAAATTTTTTCGGCTGTAAGCTCCTCTTAAAAATTCTCCTTCGTTTGGCAATGGTAATCATAGTTGTTCTGGTTTGCGTCCCAATCA
Organism: Cheilosia vulpina; assembly: GCA_916610125.1. Lineage (NCBI taxonomy): Eukaryota > Metazoa > Arthropoda > Insecta > Diptera > Syrphidae > Cheilosia > Cheilosia vulpina. The sequence continues at coordinate 3,450,761 of OU744280.1, read as the reverse complement.
TTTAATTTGACTTTTCACTTGCCCTATGTAGCCAGAAACCATGCTTGTGATTGTCGGGCTTTCTGCCAACCAGACCCAGGGTCTACCCTTCGCTGTGGTGACTTTTGAAGCCACGTTCGTCGTTGGACCTCTCTGTGCAAATTTAACACATTCGCAGTTGTAAAAGTAGCTTCAAGTCTGAGCTCCAAGTTCTTACCTCTAGTTCGTGGTTGTGGGGCGAAATGGTATGAGGGAGTGCGGATAGGGAAGGATGATGCGGAGTAGGAGCTGAAAGGTGGCGAATCAAGGGGCTACTTAGGCGAGTATAGTAGCCAAGGTAGGGAGGGTAGAGGCAGACTTCTCGCAGCGTCAACATCACCTCGGCGCGAGAGACTGGCATGGTTTTTTTTGTTGCACGGATCAAGGATCAAGTCCCACACCCACCGACGAGCTAAGAAAGGGAACTTGCATGCCAGCACCGACCCGACGGCAAAAACGGTCCAGCAACAAAATGGCTGTAGTTTTACCAAGGCCTTGTACAAAAACGAGTCTTCACTGAGCTTCAGTCCATTTGAGGGGTTTTTGCAAAAAAAAAAAAAAACAGAAAAACAGGGCTAAAAGGCAGTTACCTTTGTGGTAATATAATAGACCAGTAATCTAGTGTATCAGTTTAATCAGAAACCTCAAACAAACCAATTTTGAGCTCAAGAGAAGCTCAGGCAATTGATTTCATCTGTTTGTCTCTATTTGCCTTTCTGTTCCTATTGAATTAAAATTAGCTACATTTGCAGACAAAAAATCGCAGTAACTAGGCTAAAAATATAGCTTTCCAAAAATCCAAACCATTTCATTTTTCTGATTGATTTAAATCCTTTTCCAAGAGTTGCTAAATTCTACAGTAACCAATCTAAGCATTTATGTCAGATCGGAGAGAGGGCACATTTTCCTCCGAAATATGCCCTTAAAACCAGACAGACACATCACAATCTCGAGTACTTGTCTACTTTTGCTTTCCTTAATTGAGCTGGAAAACCATATTTCATATTAAGTCTTTATTTTCCAAAAAGGTCAGTTATACTGTCTACAGACATGTCCAACTATAGTAAATGAAATATTCAACAGTACTCTTTCCGTGAGCACTCCAAGACTCAATTCAATCAAGTTGTAACTTATTTTGAGACAATACCCTTCTATATGCGTCTCAGCTCCCTGTAACAGAAGTGCCTATTTATTCCAAGTTGCGCCAATCGATATGAAAGTAGTCTCCTGTGAACTAACCCCCAAACCGAAATAAAAATATTTGTCCTGCCTGTATGTCACATTTCGTCAAAGCACTGTTTGTCACTGCTAATAATGTCACTGTCACCTAGCAACTTATGTAACCAAAACACAGGAAGAACGAAATAAATTGTTCGTCCTAAATATAGAAAGACAGACAGAAAGTGAAAGGATAGAACTGCTCAGCTCTGATTGCCGCCGACTGTCAAGAAAGCTCGCTCCCTACTAGAGAGCGCTGAAATTAAAATCTTCCAACAACCCTAAAAAATCTGACACCAAAACTTGATAGTACTACCCCTGCAGAAGAGAAATATCCCTCTGGTGAGTCTGCGCACAGGTTTTGTTTTCGTACCTTCATGTCGGCAAATGTTGTGTAATTTGATGTCGATTCGCCGGCATTGTGACAAAGTAACGAATTGTCTAACATTTCCCTGGCACGCGTCTTATTTGTATGCCGGAATTTTGCAGGGTGCATGTGAATGAATATTGAAACAACGTAGGTGAGATTGACGAGGCAGACTGATATGGGTTACGATAATTGACTGTTTATGGTGGAAGTATCTACCTGGTGTTGGGGGTGTTTTCTACTTTTCAACACGTTGTTACTTTGGATTACCGGATTAGCAGTTGCTTAAACTGACATTTGGAGAGTGGATTCGAGTTTTGCTGTATGGAAGGGAGAGAACGTTGGAATAGTAAAATAAATTGGGATTATCCCAATAATTCGAGCTCTACCGTAAATTTATTGTAGGTAACAATAGCTGATTTGAATTTCGTATTGAAAATTTCAATATTAGGAGTTTCAAAAATCCTATCAAAGCAAATACTATCAAATAAGACAACGACAATTTTTATATTATGGGAAACAAGAGCGCAATGGTGACCTACAGCTACAGCCCTGTTTTTAAATATGTTTGTGACCGTAATTGACGGTACACAATTTTGCTTTTCGCTGTTGATATTTCGAATGGAAATGTATTTCGCGTCAGCCAACGAGTGCTACTACTTTCAGTCGTACGTCATTGTTAAACTGTCAGCATTCAAATATCATAGCGAAATATCGAAAACGCGTCAAAAATGGTCAAAAACCGAAAAAAGGAGCCAAAATTTGGGTTAAAAATGCTTCCAAAAATGCAAGAGAAAAGGCTCAAAAGATATGTTAAAATATGATTTGAAAAAAAAAACATCAAACCACTTATTAAAAACGAGAGGAGAAGCGTTAAAAATTAATTTAAAAACACGGATAAAGAACACATTCAAAATGCACTAAAAACACTAGGGAAAAGACATAAAAATGTATCACGAAATAAAATGAAAAATGAGTGAAAAACTTATAAGAAAACGTAAAATATAACAGAAAAAAACCGCTAAAACCGAGAGGGAAAATTGTAATAAAATTGCATTACAAACAACGTCGGAAAACGTGTCAGAATCATGTCGAAAAACAAGTCAAAAAGCAGGACAGAAAAAACGATTCGAAAAAGCGAGGGAAAAGGCGAAATTGCATTACAAAATTAGTCGCAAAGTGAGTGAAAAACGTGTAAGCAAATTGCATTGCATTTACGAAATGCGTGAAAAATGTATAAAAAACCTTCGGAAACGCATCAGAATCTAGTTGAAAATCAAGTCTCAAACGGGTGGAAAAAGTTCAAAAATGCATCACAAAATACTTCGCGAAATGAGTGAAAAACGTAAGAGAATGTCTGGAAACTCGTCAGAATCACGTCGAAAAACAAGTCGAAAAGCATGAAAATACAATTACAAAAAGCGCTTCGAAAATGCAGGGGGAAATCTGTCAAAAATGCATCACAAAATATGCCGCAAAATGCGTGAAAAGGCGCGTAACAAAACGACGGGAAACGCATCGGAAATCTAGACGAAATACTACTTAAAAATATGACAAAAAAAAACTTCGAAAACTCGAGGTGAGCAGGTAAAAAAACCGTCCACAAAATTCTCCCAAAAGCTCTCATGCTAGATTGGATCACCATTGTCTTTTCGAGTCTTTTTGAACAGTACCATGAGTGTTTACACAACGAGCTGTAGTTGCGACTGGGTGGAAGATGTCCTCCCTGAGCTTGTAGAGTTCTTACCTTATAAATTTGAATTCCATATCACAAGGACTGGCCACTCGTTCACACTTAACGCGAATTCACGGTGGCGAACAAGCGGCTCGTAATTAGTTCCCTCACAGTCGCCCATGGAATCATTGCTTAGCCTAATTTGACACTATCAACTAATGCACGCCCCAAGCAAATATGACCAATCTCCTGTTTAATCATAATCCCTGCCTGACAATTACTGCACAATAATTACCAGCTTAGGCTCCATTCCCCACTAATCCACCGCAAGGATAACTTCATGCCTCCGCGCGATGATGCGGCCGATCGGTGGCCCTTATTAATTTTCCAATAACGCGGGTGTGACACCCAATGGCATAATATACATCGTTTCCATTTTTGGGCTGCATAAGCCCCATTCGCGCTTCAAAACAATTTCCCATTAACTTAATCGACCGGAATTAACTCCACTGACCAGCCTATGAGTGCATAAAAAGTAGAGCACGCTTATTTTGAGCAAACACAAAACTTTTTAATCCTTCGGACTTAATTATGTATTCCATTAAAACGATTCCTGATTGGCCACCATTGTGTTGCTCCACAATTGACGCCACCAACTCGGTAACGAGGCCAACGTTGTTAACAGAGTGGCTCCCATTTGGAGCGAACAATACCGGAGCCGAAGAAATATTTTCTTACTTCAGCGGTCGGGTGGGTTGCGCCACCCCTAAGCACTCTGCCACTAATTACACTTAAAACTGAAGAAAGCATAATTCGAATGGCCTTCAATTTGAATAAAGTGGAATTATAGTTGTGCACATTGGGTGGCAGGATTTTCATTCCATCGAGGCAAATTGGCTTTGCCCGCACCAGCACCGTGTGCTTATGGCACTGGTGTGAATATATTAACGTGTTGGTGTGTGCTAAAACAAATAATTTCGACCGAAGAGTCAGGCCACAGACAAACTAGAATCACTCAGCCACAACTAGAATGTACCCAAATGGCGAATTCTGAACCACCCTTGTGCAGTCGACCCCCGGCGCTTTATCACTTTTGGGGTTAAAACCGTAGCACAGTGAAAAACTGCAAGCGTTTGTTTGTTTTCCCCCTTGCACTTGTGGTCGATGATGGAAGGGTGGCCGGCCCATAAAAATGCGGTTTTAGCAAAGAAATGCAATTAAAGGGTTCGAAAATTGCCACGAATTGATTTCTTGCCTCTGTGTGTTATGCAGGCAAACACACTCTCATTCTGTGGGACTGCAAGCAGTTTTATTGAATTAACAGGGAAAGAGAAAACATTATTCGTTTAGGGTACGGGGGTGTGTTTGGCTTTTGCGGTAGTCATATTTGAGCGAAATGGTGAAAAGTTTTTCCAATTTTTATTTTTTCATTTTTGTTTCAGCTGAAAAAAAAAGAAGGAGATTTGCGGCATATTAAAAGTTCTTCAGTTATCCTTTCGGGTCGGTGTCAACACCCAGTGAAGTGGATATCTCGATGGTAGAGTTTTTGATTAAAGTTTTGCCAACAACTACCAACATATCAGTCGATTCCTTTCGATGACGCTTTTAATCAAGGTTTCACACAGTAGTTACTATTGAACGGCGCAGGGACGTGACAAACAAGAGATATCCTCTGCAGTGGGCAAGGATTAAGGACATGCCTGCCGGATGACTGGACGGAAACTTTCCCTCGAAAATTGTGGGGCTTCGAAATGGGGAGATTACTTTTTACCAATGAAATGGTTTGGAGCTAGTGGGGTTGCAAGGACTCGAGGCAGAGTGATCTGGACAAAATGAAATAGAAAATTATGGAAGTACATAATTACTGGTTAACGGTGAGACCTGTACGTGGATATATAAATGTGGCAGTATCCAACTTTAAGTCAATGACGTAAATTACGAAGAAACCATATATGGGGACATATTTTCCATTGAGGAAAATATCACTGGGTTGAATGTCATTTTTAATTTGCTACTTCTGACTACACCTCCTTTTACCTGGGTAGAATGTGCACGCAAACAAAAAATTTGGGCGGTTGAGAGCATATTCATTTAAAAATAAAGTACAGGCGTTCATTTTGGCGTTCAATCTTTTAACGACATCAACTCCCAAACGCAAGTGGGACCAGCGTTGCCAACCACTTTTGACGAAAAATGCATAAATTAAAAAAAAAAATGCCTTTTTCAATTCAATAAAATTATAGATAAAATATTTTTTTTAGGTACAATGCAACACAAAAAATATAAAAAAATAAACAAAAACAATTTTTATTTATACAGGGTCATTCATTTCTTGGTTTCAAGTTGGTAACTGTGGCATTTGGCATCTGTCAAACTCAGCTGCCATTTGAAGTGTCACAATATTAGTTAAATGTTTGCCATTTGCAATAATGGGTCGCTTAACAATCGGTCAACGCGTTACAATTATAGAAACTTACTACAAATTATGGCTTTATTGTGTGAGAAGTTTTCTGGTCGCGTAATTTCACGTTTTGGCGACATGTTGTGTTTAAAAATTACCTCAAAGAATCGCATGTTGCGAATTTTCCCGAAGCGGCCATTTGAATGATACTGTATATTTCACACTTAATGGCAAAGTCCGAACTTTATAATGAAATAAAAATTTCTCCAAAACTGTGTGTTTTATTTAGCTTTACTTTCGAAACCGAAAAATGAACGACCCTTTACAACAAACAGCTTTCAAATTTGTTTTCAATTTCCACTTACTGGAAGTGGAAGCTGGAAGTATTTTTTAAAGAATGATAGGTAAAGTGTTCGAAAAATGGATATATGAATGTGGAAACACATCTTTTAACAAATTGTCAGTATGCTGAATCAAAAGAGTTAAAAAAATATTTTAAATAAAAAAAAGATGCCTTTTTGGAAAAAAAAAAACGGTTTTAAAGCCTTGGCTAATGAAATAATGCCTAAAAGGCACGAAAAAGCCTTAGTTGGCATGGCATTGGAGCCTTTAGAAAATATAGCCTCTTGCAGATTCATCACGTTAGATAGGCATTCTAATCTAGTAAGTCGGTGGTACTGTTTTATACACCAAAAACATATGAAAGAGATCTTCAAAAAGACTTTGGAGCTCAGGGAACACTGTCAATATCGAGTTAACTTAGAAGTGTACTTTGAGGTTGGGAATTGAGTCAAGTTGATTTGAAAATTGCCTGGCGGACTAATTTTGTTCGCGGGTCGTGGAATAACCGAAGAATATTCACTTACCTATACGTCTTCGAAAAAACTTTCAAAATTAACGGTCTCAAAGCGCAACTAAAAACATTCCAAACGTATTTCCGCATCTTATAGCCTGCAAAGCGCGAACTCCTAAAAAATTAAATTAAGTCCCCGCAACTCGCACTAATTGCCAAATAAATTTTCCGGAGAAAAACAAAAATAAAGACAAACCGCCACTGCAGTTGCAGAGGATAAAATTGATAACCGTGTGCACACGGAACTCATTAAAAGTTTGCGCCGCTTTTCCGGCCAAACTGCAACTGCATAGTACCAACAAACCCGTCAGCCAATTATATTTGTCGGAGATGGAAAACTTTATTTTTTACATCATCATCGTCATCCAGAAAACACGACGCGCGCTTCCTTTGGCATTTAATTTATTTTAAATTTAAGCAATTATTTATCGATGTTCAAATGTTAATTACCGGTGCGGTTCAAGTTCCGTAACAACAGCACAGTCACCATTGGTCGCAGACAAGCTCGCGGGTATTTCCCCGCCCGCCCCCACAACAAGCAATTGGTAGAAAACGATGCAACTCATGTGGATGCGAAAAATAAAGCCAATTAACCAGTTTTTGCAGGATATATGTGTGTGCAAAGTTTTTCCATTTCGTTATCCTGCCATTTTGTATACTCGAGTTAAAGAGCTGCTTTACGGATTGCAGGCATAAGCCGCAGACCGAATTATAATTATTTTCACAGACATGCAGTAAAATTAAATACAATCCTCGGGGATAAATGAAACGAGCCAGGTGTATCCTGTTGTTGATTGCGCGTTGGTGATGTTTGGTATACTGTCGCAAAGTCTAACAGAGTGTGGCATGGGAAAGGCTGTTGTTTTTATTTTTTGAAAGTTGTAGCGAATTAATATCGGAGAGCGACAGTTTTCTCGGGCTGGCCGCAATCGTTTTCAATTGAACACTGACGAGCCATCATCCCCGAGGATTACCGCGAATTATTAATTAACACGTTTAAATGGCGCGGCGGACTGTGGTATGCAATTTGCACATTCGCGGCTTTATTTAAGCGAATACAATAAGCCGCGGCTTACTTCGGTTGTTTATAATGTAGGTACGATAATACTCGAAAAAGAGTACGAAAAGAGTGATTGTTCGCATAAAAATGGTATTAAGGGTGGTTCAAAGTGGAATTATTTTAAGGTTTGAGTCGCCTGGGATGTGATACCGTACTTCAATGTTTTTCATTCGGGTGTTCTTATATCTACTCTCTCAGTACAGAATCTCTGAATCTAGAAGCCCATTTTGGTGGTTTTCAGTAATGAGTCTACAGCAGCGGTCCCAGACTGTGAAGACTGTTTCAATTATTTTTCAACCAGCAAAGGCAATCATTTTCCTTAAATTCGAAAGAAACCAATTTTTTTTAAGTTTGGACAGAATATTTTCGGATGGAATATATTTTAGTACATTTAAATTTCGGAGTGATCGATATTCACGATAGTGTTCTACCCAATCACTTTCCGTAAACATATTTGCAAAGAATTTGGAAAGAGGTCCTAAAGAATTTACAGTTTTGTTCTTGAGCGACGATGGGCTTATAATTCGTTTCTATTAGACAAAACGTCAAATCGAGTGAATGCATTCAGATACACAAAAACTCTTACGTAGACTTTAGATGGGCTGTTTTCTTTCATATTTAGTTTGAACATTTCATTCTGAGTAACTTCGAAATTTATTTGTTAAGCCTAGTATGCTGCTCACGCTTGAATTAAGGTCCCATACAAAAATGTCTCCTAAGATAAAATTAAGCAAAGCAGTTAAGCCAAGCAGTACGCAGTTCAAGCTAAATTTGTTAGGCACTGTGCGAAAAATCTCTACAGAATTTAAGTAAGCGTATTAACGCAAAAAACATTTTTCCACAGCTAAATTCTGATAGATCAGAGAAAATATCGGTATTCGCATCAAAATTTCAAACGAAAGCAAATTAACAGGAGAATGGTTAGTTCAACAGAAAGATATTCGTTGTTGTTAATATAATTTCTTTTAGAAATGGAATATTTTAACGAGGAGTAAGAGGTTCTTGATGAGGGAACTGTAAAATTACAAATAAAGAAACAGAACCAAGTCAATTAGTTTTACCAACACAGTTTTTTTTTTGACACTGTTAAAATTAAGCGAAATGGTGGAGAGAAACATTGGAGAGGCGCTTAATTTATCATTCCTTGAACAGCATACTAGGCTTTTTAGAAATGCGTTTTAATTTTAATGTTTCCCCTTTTTTAAAGCTTTCCCCTTATTTTCTCCTTTTTTATTGAAAAAGCGATTTTCCCCTCGATCTGGGATGAATGGTCTACAGACTTTTATATAGGTAACAAACTATTCGATTTGAACATAGGAAATGAGGTGAAAAATGCTGCCGAATAGTGTGCCTGTCTATTTGGGACCCTCAGCCGAGATTCTGTCGACCAGACGTACGTGCGAGTTTTAATTTGTGGAAAAAAGCGAAGGAGCGTACGATTTTTGCATTATGAAACTTTTTCGGGACAGTATCCAGTGATACAAGATTACAAGATATATCTTTTTTGTTAAGATTTTTGAGCTCCAAAGTATGTACAAGACTTTTTACCTCAAATTCATCAAATTTTAAGATTTTTGATATCAAGAACTTTATAAATCTAACAAGTTAAAAGAACCTATTCTATTAAGGAAAAACATTTTTTTATTAATTTCATTATTATTCATTTGACGTTTTGTCAAACTGTAAATTCTTTAGGACCTCTTTCCAAATTCTTTGCAAATATTTTTACGGAAAGTGATTGGGTAGAACACTATCGTGAATATTGATCACTCCGAAATTTAAATGTACTAAAATATATTCCATACGAAAATATTCAGTCCAAACTTAAAAAAAAATTGGTTTCTTTCGAATTTAAGGAAAATGATTGCCTTTGCTGGTTGAAAACAAATTGAAACAGTCTCCACAGTCTGGGACCGCTGCTGTAGACTCATTACTGAAAACCACCAAAATGGGTTTCACTAACGTTTCCATCAATTCTAAAGAAACATGTATTTTAACGCATTTCATAAAATAACTGATGTAACGTGTTTTTGGAAAAATGTTTTAGGAGTAAAAACAGCGGATGGAAGCTTCGCATATCTAGATTTTATTTTCAATATTTCATCTCTTCCACATTCCTCTCCAAATGTTGAAATAATATTTTCTGGTATAAATTTAAATAAAACAATTTCAACATGGGTTGAGTACTGAAACGGTTGTTGTAATTTGAATCTTTACAAAGGATTTGTTTCTATGATCTTTATATAAGCAATAAAGTTCTTAGTCAATTTGGTTCAAATTGTTCCAAAATTTCAAATTAAAGTTAAATTTATGACCAATTTTTTTTTTTTTAGGTAATTAGGTCAAAATTGTATTTTGTATTTCGCTCTTTCTATATTTTGAACAAAATTTTGAAAAAAAAAATTTTTTTAATTTTTTATCTGGGAACACTGACAGTATCTAATAGTTTTAGACAAATGTCGGATATTGGTGTGACCTATCACCGGCAACAGGTCACAATCATTCGTTTTGTGTGAGTTTTTCATTTTTGGGACTAATGGAATTGATCTACAATTTTACGCCGAGTCCAAGCGGCTAATTGAGAAGCTCTTTCATGACAGTTATACACTCGGATGTTTGTCAGACGTTCGCGAGAGGTTTTTTAGGGAATTGAATTTGAGACCCCTCGATTACTAGTTAAACACACTTGTTCTCCGTATTCCACTCCGCCTATGCTTTCCCTTTCCACAGTGCAAGCCATCGGCCATTTCTATTTCTACACAGCAGATGATGAGGCATATACGTCACATCTCCTCACGACCTTATCCATTCCAAATTGTGTGTCTCCTTGTGGATAATCCTGGATCCTGGATGGATGCTCAATATATTTTTAAACTATTTGCAAAAAGTCGCCCTTGGTATACTTTTCAACAAGCTTACCAGCAGTGTTTGCATAATTCTTTTTAGCTGGGAAATTTCAATTTTGAGACTTACGAGAAATAGGGTAGAGCTTGAAGGAAATCCCATGCCGGTAGGTTAACCCAGAAGTATAATATATTTCAAAAGCCTAAGAAAGCTTGAGTACTACAGTGCTGGTCCAAAAGTACTACTCTAAAGGTTCCTGTCCATAAACATACTGCGAGGAGGTCTCAAGTAGCTCTCGAGAGTTTACTATAGCGAAAGTACTCTCAAATGGTGCCCATCCTTAATTGACAATCCTAGTTGATATTTTTTAAGCTGTCGCCTAAGGGCCTTTTTCCGGCATTTTGTTTACGCAGTTATAGCCGTTTGTGTATAATTTATTTAGTGCAGGGTAATAGCTACAAGGGCATTAACTTTAAGTGGGAAAATAACTTCACATTGAGCGGGAAATATTTTCACTTTTTTTATGTGAAGTTATTTTATTAACCTTCCAGTGTGCATCGACTAAAACCAAGCCCCCCTAATGGCCTATAGGCATTTTCTCTGATTCTATTTGTGCCCGCCACATTACTGCCATTTGTCACACTTATATTTTCCAAAATTTAAAACTGAAATTACATCAAACCTCGCGATTGAATTACTGCCGATTTTAATGCACTCACAGCCTCCGTTCCACTTTTTCCATGGATAAAAGAAATTGATTTCATAAATCAGGGAAATTTCGCCACTCATTCAACTTTCACTAAGTGTATTTATCGAAAAAGTGCGCTGCTAGCATTCGAGTAGATACATATAACTGTAATGGCGACGCTCCACTTCAGCCCCATTATTATTCGGATTTGAAATTTATTTCTGAATTTTAATGGTGCACACACTGCAAAGGGCCTTGCCAACATTTTCCAGGCGGGCATCCATTGTATTCAGCGCATCCTTTGTTGTGGCTGCAGTTGTGGTGGAATAAAAACGAACTTCTCGCTGCAATTATGCCATTGTTCTCGGTTTATTGTGTCAAAAACGGTGCAAATTGTTGTGACCAATTTTTGTAATCGCACCAAATGGCAGAAAGGTTCAGACGGGGGATGAAATTTATTCTTTCCGCATTTAAAACAAAAACAAATGGTTGACATTTGAACGAGGACCGTGGCGTTTTGCTTGCGACCCAACTTTATATACTTTTATTAATTTATCAAAGGCAAATGGAGGAGTGAGCGTATTTTTCTGTCAGATTGACACTTTCGTTAATGCAAAAACAAAAGCTAATCCTGTCAACTCAAGTAGACATTGATTAACGTTGCTGTAACCCCGAATTAAAGCAGTGCCCTTCAAAAGTGTATAATCTATCAATGGACGCGAATGAAGCTACCATACGCAGGAATTCTCTTTATTCCAGCGAGTTTAATCCCGAACCAACAAAACCCATTTCCCTTTCAAATGAAAAGGAATTCACCGTCAATCCATTTAGGCCGCCTGCATCCAATTACCACTTACTGCATCAAATTTATTCGGATTTACCACTGTCAGTGGTCCACGCATTGCCCACTCTTACTTTGGACGAGATAGTGAAACGTAGCTGAATTCGCTCTCAATCGAGTTACTTAAAACTGCTGGCAAAACCCTGTTCAGTGGTTAACTAGATTCCCGAAATCGAATCCGGTGCAAGAATACCATCAAGTGCTGAGATTACAATCGACTTCAATCAATCGTCGATGCCGACAGCAACAATGCGTTGCCGAACCCGTCGTCTGATCCTGACAGAGCATCTACTCTTCATTCGTTAATGCCTCCATTAAATTATCCTTGGGAACACATTCAAAATTGTATATATACGCTGTCAATTTGTGTCCCCTCGCATAGTAAGTTCTCGAGTTTTCCTACTCTGTGTGGCGCCATCCTGTTGTTAACCATCCAAGTCAGGCGCAAACCACCCGCTCCTTAGCTCTGGAGAACATGAATAGTTTTTCCGCTGTGGAGCTGCTCTGTTTTTTTTTTTTTGATACCGAGAAGAGTAACTCTCGCGGGCAGGAAACATTGACACAAGGACGCTTCAACGCTTCAGACTAATTTCATTTGTTCGTGTTGAATTGAAACTCTTGATGTTTCTTCATTGCATTCGTATTCGCGTTCGCCTCCCAACTTGTTCTTCTGCTTCATTCAGTTTTCTGTTTGATAATTTGTTTGCAAGGACGCGGGAGCGGCGTTGATAACAAATTTGGCATGAATTGGCCAAATGCACTGCTCCATTGCTGGTGCTGACTGGGTTGTAATAAAGGACGTGACTTGAATAATGAAAGTGGAAATGTTTTTGCTGGGCAAGGGGATGGTGCGCGGGGAGGTCACCCCACCGCGAGCATTTCGGCAGAGATCTTTCCGCCATTTGGAATATATTTTTCCGTTGTTGCTGTTCGCGCTGGGAAGTTTGTATTTCTGGCAACAGATTTGGGCAATTGACCCGTAATGGCGACAACTTTTTCATTATTTCCGTGAACGAGACTTTGAATTGTATTTCGAAGGGATTATCAGAGATTGGAAGTTTTTTAAGGGTTTTTTTTTTTCTGTTCATAAATAAATGTTGCAGCAGGATTTTCGGAAAGCATTTGGTATAATTTTAAGATTTCGGAATAGTGTGGGTAATTTTGAGGGGAGGATGCGGAAACCGTTTATTTGTAGTTGTGTGTTAGGGAATCAGAGGGTCGGTCTGGGAAATATTCTCACTCTTATTAAGGACATTGGCAGAAGTGAATTCAACTGACAAAACTGAAGCATCAGGGTCGAAGAATGGCATTAAGATCTTGAGCAGTGTCGACGGTAATCCGCTTACGTTCAGGGGGATGCTGCTTCATGGTCACGACAAATGCAAGAAGGTCGCATTTAAGCTTTAACTCAATTATTCTTCGAAATGGGTTCATAATTTTGATGCACGTTATTCAAAACAAAATCCTAGAATTCAAAAGTCAGAATTTAAAAAACGAAACTTAAACTAGGAATCTGAAACTGAGACTGAGAATCTTAAACTAAGAACCCTAAATTAAACGGCTTATGGTCCTATTCACTACCGAACAATAACACCTGGTTTTAAACGCTCAGTAAGCACTTAGAGTAGCACATAAGACTTAAGAATGACCCACTTTAAAAAATTCCAACAATTTTCAAGTCGTTGCTTTATGCAGTTTTTTTTTAACAGCCCAACGTTGACACATAAAATTACTCCAAGCAAATTTTGTTATGGTTGTGCAATGTTAGTATATGGTGGCAGAATTTCCCTTTCATATAATTTCAGCGTTCATAAATCGACTATAGAACTAAAACGAAGGGAGCAGGGTTTTCATGGATGGGAATGCCACAAAGATTTATTAAAAATAACAGATACAAAACCCACTTCTGTGGTAGTAGTAACTTGGTTTAATACTCTCACACAGTCCATTGAGGTAAGATACGAGTAGGTATTTGCAGCCAATTAAGAAGCTTGTGATAGCTAAAACTATAGTAAAACTGCATGTGGTCTTATGTTCGTCACCTAATGGCGTGAAAACCACTGAACCGCTTTTGATGAAACATTTTTCAAATATTTCCTAAGGCTCAGTAAGCACTATTGGCTATGTCGTTTATTTTCACGCCTACATTTTTACACTTTGTCACTGTTTTCCACAATAATCCAATTTTCTTACTTTACTGACCTGAATTTGTCATGTCTCACATATTTCTTTATTAAGAGAACCAGAGACAAATCATACTTTTGAATTCATGTGTAAATTTTTCTAAGATAACTGACGAAAATTTGCTCAAAATGTTTTTATTTTCCTTCAACCAATCTACATTGCTCATTTTTCATACTTATTTTAAGCAATTGTACACTTATTCCTAAAAAAAACTATTCACACTTAACGAATAATTTCAAATTTAACGGATAAAATTCTATGAACGCTGGCAGCAACTTTGACATTTGTCAATACGAATTTCTATGCAACACTACCAAATCGTGACAACTTCGTAAGAATAAAGCTTGTAGGCTAAGTAACGGGAAATCGTCCGGAGTTGGTGGTCTCAGTATTGTTTCTGAAGAGAACTTTAGGAAGCCAATACTTTTATATTTTTAGTTTCATAGTTTAAGCTTTCTGCTAGAGCAGAAGCTGAGATAATATACAAATATATTACACGATCGAATTAAATTTATTTCAGCAAATTATCTGTATCTTAAAGAGAGCATAAGAGATTGCTTTATTATAGTTATGAGGTTTAAAGTTCGTTCGAAAGTTTTCTTCAATTTCCCAAAAGAATTTCTCAAGGTTTCGCAAACGTAAATCTACGATCCGCACAATTTTTCATTGCAGTTTCTGGAGGGAAATTTACAAAAAAAAACATAATTTTATTAATACGTGAACATCAAAAGTTTCGGTAAACTTTTTAAGTATTTATTTTGAAATGAGGAGAATAAAACTTACATCATTCGGAAGGTACTGTGCCATAGATGTGCACAAACAAAAACTTGTGGGTATATGTTGCCATTAAGGCTGGTAAAATTAAGTTATGAATTCCCCATACAAAATAGGTAATTGAAAGGATTTTTGCGACATTCAATTTGTCGCCGACATATTACCATAGTAACGTATTCAAATATTAATCATCTTAGATTATAACCCAATGGGGCATCTCAAACATAAACTATTTTCATCTTTGTGATCACTTGAAAAATTTGTACAAAAAAAATTTTGCGTTTTCATTGATTCGAACTGAAATTTAAAGACGCAATAATTTTGAAAACATAAGTTTTACTTCCGCTGAGCACTGGTGGTCCCTGGAAGCACCCGAAGTGGTCCGCAGAGTCATCCAAAAAACATTAAATAAATGCGTGTTTTATGTATAGATAGAACAACATTTTATTCAGCTGGTGGTCCATGGCGAGACAGAAATTTTGTCAAATGATCCCTCATCACTAAAAGGTTAAGAACCACTGCTCCAAAGTATGCGTGCCATTTGCTGGTAATCTAAAGAAGTCCGCATTTTTAAAAAATGTCTTTTTTCAAAAATCTATTGAACGATAATATAGAGAAAAACTGAGTTTGCTATTAAGTTAAAAATTACTGGTATGAAAATTTTATATGGGAAGTACCAATTATATTGAGGTTTCCTTGCACAAAAAAAAAACGACCCGAACTCCAAATCTGAAGTTTGAACCAAATCGGGGAAACCGTCAAGGCTGTAGGCCTCAGGAGCATACTGACAGATGAACAGGATTTTGCAACCCACTCTTTTGAGTTCCTCTATAGTCGTAATGCTATAATTGATTAATCTTGAGTTCGAAATGTTGTTCGTATAGAATACAAAATTGCAGAAAGCTATAGTAGTGATTTTATGACACATCAATTTCACGTAATACGTACGGCGTAACACAACAGTAGGGAGTCACCTTATGACCACACAACAGTAGTGAAATTTCTCTGGCTGTATGTGTCTATATAATGTATGTTTAATTGAGTTGTGTTAAAATTGGATTGTATTAAGAAATTTAATTTTAAAAACAAAAATTATTATATGTAGGTACCTAATAAATATAACTGTTTTGATACAGCGCAGTAGAAGTGTATTCATGCGATTAAAAATTTTTCATGACGCAATCCAATCCTACGTTTTCTCTTTTTCGAGTTTTTGTTTGCATTTTGTTTTCATGTGGTTGCAAATTAGAATTAATTTAATTAATTATTCAGTAGTCTAGAGTCTAGTGTCTGTGTAAGGCCTACCTTATACGTTTCACAATCTCAGGTTCAATTCCAGTTTTATGAATTAAAATTCGAGAGAATTCACTTCCGTTGCCTCGCCAGATCACAATTTTCTTAACACATTCACCAGTTCACTCCCCGGGTCCAGCGCCCAGCGCGCCCATCGAAGTTTTTACTTCAAAAATTTAATTGAGGGAATTCAAAAATATTTGTATCTCAATGTAACCTATCGGGTCCAAACCTATCCTGTTTCCGCAGGTGGAACCAAACATACCTATCCACAAAATTTCATTGAAATTACTTGAATGGTTTTGGTTATCGACAACAGCGCCACCTATCGGGTAAAAATTACTCCATCCTTTAAACTGCAACCAACCATATATATCCACAAAATTTTATTGAAAACGGTTAAGGGTGTCGGAGGTCGACACTATACAGTTCAGTAAAATAACCAATACACATAAAAAGATTGTACATAAATAAAAACCTTGGTATTGGTTGGTATTGATGTAACCTTTCATGAGAAATTTCCAGAATCAAAATCGGTTCACGCATTACAGAGAACATCAATTTCAAACACAATGCAACTTATTTTTATTTATATAGATTTATTTTGTGTCACAACACTTAGGCTGAAAGCACACCGCATCAAGCAAAACGTTTTTGAATCGGAAATAAAAAAAAACATTGTTTTTATGTATTACATTTTCGTTGTTGTTCTAATGTCGCCACCGCGGTCTTATAAGGAGCCTTTTCCTCTTCAAATTCTGTTTTGTAAGACAAAAAATAAACAAATAGTAAAATAAAGTTATTGATCGGATAAGGCCGTTTAACCTGATGTGCATTCGCAGCCCTCGAACCTTGAGACTTGTAACATAATCCCATCAATCAGGGCTGCTGCTTAAATATAATGCAAGCTTGTACTTAAATAAACCAACCACAACATTTTCATCTGAACGCACTCCCACCAAACCAAAGGAATATATGCACATTTATTACCTCCATCATAAACATAGTTACATTACTTGGCAAAGTGAAATATGAAATCTCTTGTAAAAGTCAAGGTAAACAGTGCGCTCAGTTCAGCTCAGCCCTCGCGATTGAGTGCTCAGCTCTATTTTATTAAACCATCTGCCAGCGGCACATCTGCTGAGTACGTTCGGAATATTGAATAATAAATCAGAACACAGAAAGAAGGCATAAGCCAATCTCCGCACAAAGGACAACTGAGCAAATCCCGAAACCTAGTTATTCCTTACGTCACATGTAAATCGAAAAGGGAAACATAGAACTGCTGCTTATGGTGGTGGTGATGGTGATGTCTTCCTCGCGAAACGATACCCCCATCGTGCAGCCACTTGCCATGTGTGTGCCGTGCCAGAGATAAGTGGATATTTTATGAATAAGTTGGTTGAGCCAGGACATTTACGAGAATACACACGTTCATCTGGTGAATAAGTGCCGCAGAAAATTGAATGGGAGTTACCCAGAACCGCGCTGTAAACGCCTATAGACCATGACCATCTGTCGGCTGTCTGCCATGGACTTTTCACTTTCCTTCAGGTGGTGAAAATTCATTGGGCAACTAGTCGACCAGCCTGCTGAATCTTTAAAGCTGGATTTTGATTGAATGAAGCTCACCTTCCGGGCATCGGGCCAAATGGAATGAAAATACCCCGACACGTAGCTAACCCTCTTTCCAAAATAAAGTTCACATAACTCAATTTTATCCGTCTGGAGGTAGCTTCTTCGGAGGGGTGGCTGGCTGGGGGATTCCAAAACAACCCGGCAAGCTGAGGATGCCTCTGTTTACGGGCTGAGATAAATGGCCAAATGGATGTGAAGTCGGAGTCCCTTATTCGGCTTGCCATTTTCGCGATTACTGCTTCGGCCGGGGGGTGGCAGTATCTCAGTCAATCTGTTAAGTGCATAGTTTTGATTTGATAGCAGGTTGCTCTTAATCAAATCTCGGTTCAATTGAATTGTATCTCGCTCAGTTGGGACGGGTGAACGATCTGTAAAGTCATGCAAAACTGTGTGTACACTGTACACTTGGTGTGCCCCAAGGAAATGGAAAACTTAAACCAAGCACACACAAACACATGTGCTGTCGGGGAAAAAACGAGGATTTTTATTTTCTTTGCAATCAAATTGAGGAGCTAGTTGGAATCGATTGAGCAGGAATGGCAGTTACTTTGGTTCGGCTTCATGTTTGGGGATGCTTCCAACGTACGTTGCAATTTCCGAAAGTTGTCAGACAGGAAAACTTTCTAATTCGTTTTTTTTTTTTTTGTTTTTTACTTTTTCGTTCGTTGTTTTGGCCTTTCCGACATTCGACTCTGGGGGACATTTATTTGCCGGCAGAGAGGCAGAGAATTTCGATTTGAAAATCCAATTTGGCTTCCAATCTTCTTTTTGCGAGGCTGTTGGGCTGAGTGAACATTTAACCCTGAGTCTAATTAAGGAGATATCTCTTAGGTTGGTCCTATATTCAGACGTGGGGTGAATGGCTTGAATAATTGTCCCTTAAGAACTGTCACTACCACGAACGACAGTCGCAAAATTGTTTGTGAGTCGGTTTTTTCAATATTTCTCTTTGCATATTTAAGTGACAGACGTATGATTGAAGTGCCGCAGCCCCCCTTTAATCTTTCAAACGTTTCGGGAAGGACGCATGACAAAAATCTGATAGTAAAACCGTTCGCAGGAAGCTTAGGCCTCTACTTTCAACATATAACATACAGGCAGTCGATATTCCACCAAGCCATGCACTTGACCAGGTTATGCTTTGCAATTTTTTCGACTAAAGTTTCTTATATTCATTGGCGTGGTCACTTTTGGTTAGGACAGGCTCTGCCCCCTTCGACCAGGTTATGCTTTGCAATTTTTTCGACTAAAGTTTCTTATATTCATTGTCGTGGTCAACACTTTTGGTTAGGACGGGATTGCCCCCTTCTACTAGCTGTGATGATCGTTTTCGACAGTTGGTGCGTTATGGTCTCCGCTGATTTTCCGCTGGATAGATGGTGTCCAGCATTACCTCGAATGCGTCTTCTGGATGGATATGTCCCTCTATGCAACAGTCCAATGAGCTTGAGGTGTTGCCTGGGGTTGGTTTCTTGTCAATTTTGAATCAAATATGAGATAGCTTTGTATATGTTCCTTACTGATTTTTATAGAAGAATTCTGTTAGGCACTGTGACCTTTTGGTCACCCTCGACTTTCTCTACCTATAAAATCGAAGATTAAACGAATTTTCGCGAATTGAATATCCCCTTTCCAAAATTTAATTAGAACTCGCTCTTTGCAGCTAACTTCCATCATGGATCGATTCGTCCTGCATGATAGCAGTTCCGTGTAACTTTCTGACATCGCAGATAAACAAATTTATACGGTTGCGAAAAGCTATCAAATTTGAAAACTAACCCAGTACTGGCCTTCCCATTTAACATTGAGAGCAGCATTTAAGAGGGGCTCTGTAAATTCAGTTCCGAATTTCAATCCACTCCGACTCCTTTTTCCTCATCGAATTACTGTCTGCAAGGCGTTCATGTGCACTTTCGAAGTTGCTCCTTCATTGGGAAAGTTTTCCCCCCTTCAGAGGCGACTGTAAGATGAACAGCAACTCAGCACATCCAAAACAAAAGCACAACACACATGGAGTTCAAGGAGCGATATATTCTCTTGAATAGAGCAGTTCAAGTGTGCATTCCTCCTGACATGTCAGAGATAAAAAGGAATAGACTTCTCTGCGGCAGACAGGCTATATACACCCCACACACTCGTCAGTACTGGATGCGTCGTGTGCCTTAAAACAACGTATAGATAAAGCCGAACAGCTATCAATTGCTACTATCGGTCCTGGTGAGCCCAAGCAGATATGAGAAATTGAAAAAAAATTAAGTGATTTCATTATTTTTATGAAAAATGTAAATTTTCCCCATCAACAGATAAAAATGTGAAGTATTTCATGTTGTGCACTCACTATGCTGTATCTGCGCCGCTATCGAACCGTGTAATTAAATTTTCACATCTCATTAGTTGAATTTAATGAAATTTTGAAAAGCAAAAGCGGCTCTCCATCGAACTGCAGTAGAAAGGATGCGCAGGCAACAAAAAAGCTAAAAAAAAAAGACTGAACATTAAAATGAGATTTTTAAATTTCAACAATGAAAGCAGTGCCCTGCGCCACCCTCTATTCAATAAAGTCAAAACGATCATCCCCTGCCGCAAGTGCACTGGCAAAGCCTTTGCCAATTTGAAGTAAATTTATTATCGCAAATGTGAGGGCCCATAAAAACATCCACATCATCTGATTATAGCCTCGTTAAAGGATTTTGCAAATGCCTACCGGCAGGGGAATAACATTATGCAAACGTCTGAAACAACTATCCATGGGAAGAGCGTTATCAAATCATAATCCAATGCTGCCGGAGAGTGCCTTCTACTGCAGGAGGTTAAAATAAAGAAAGTCGTTTGCTGACCATTCTTTGGTCTTTAGACGCACACATCTGGACATTTTATATAACCGAATTGTTTCCATTTCCAGTTGTCTGTGATGGAAACCAAATTTTGTGCAAACAACTTGAAATTGGACACCCCAGGTTAGCAATCTTTAGATGGCTACCCCTTAAGAGCTCCGAAGGTGAAATTTATTTTGTTAAATATACGTGTTATATTTTGAATTCTCGTATAGGGGAGCGGCGTCAACAGTGAGTCACTTGTTTTCAAATGACTATTTCTAAAAAAGTGTTCCGAATAATTAATTTATTGTAATTGTGTTAGGTAGCTTTTTTATTTGTGCTGTTTATTGCATACTTGGAATTAAAATTACCTTTACCGGTAAAATAATTTAAATCAAAATGACTGAGTACCTCCTTTGTCTCACTGTTGGTACACCCACGTCAACAGTGGGACAGTCCTTCCCCAACAGTGAGACACCTTCAACAAATATTTTAACAAAAAAAGTTTTGTTTGAAAACCATTTATGTTTGATTATTCAAAAAAGTCTTATAATAAAAGTTACAAACAAATTCTTCAGTGACAATAAAAAAAATTTTAAAAATAAAAATTTAGCGCACTTCAATTTGGTCAAATGTGCTTGTTGAGCCACTTAAAACTTACTTTTGAGTATTTTTTTCCACTGCCCTATCACAACGCGGCTACTCTTCATTTCAATTAAACACAAACTGAACCAATCGGACGAACATCTGTTGTGCATGACCTACGACGGCAGGCGCGACGTGTTTGTACATGTTTCTTCGGAGTTATTCGTGGAATGTCTCACTGTTGGACGTGTCTCACTGTTGGCGACGTTCCCCTACACTGCTGGTTGTGACGACATATCCAAGTTGATGACGGATCCTTAGAGGCGCACATTATCGTGTATCCTGTGTGTAAATGACGACTGAGCTTATTTTGTTTGCGTTGGCAGAATAGCAACTTGCTGCCACCCTTAAGCTTCAAAGAAATGCTATGAAAAGTGATTTCAATTCGACAGAATCTGACAACTGAAATTGTGAGTTGGTTTTAAGGCCTTTCTAAAAAAAATACAACTGCTTGGCTTCTGGGTCCATCCACGTTGTTCAACTAATATTTGCAATCTCCACTTATTTCCGTGGTCGGGTGAGGGTGAAAAAGTTTACTACCATC
Source organism: Cheilosia vulpina (assembly GCA_916610125.1). Classification (NCBI taxonomy): domain Eukaryota; kingdom Metazoa; phylum Arthropoda; class Insecta; order Diptera; family Syrphidae; genus Cheilosia; species Cheilosia vulpina. Next base: position 3,428,902 of record OU744280.1, on the reverse strand, counting down.
GTCCATCAGGATTTTTCTGTAGGACAACGATGACTCCACTGAAGGGGTATTCTTTCACACGATTAGCATCCGCTTTTTTTAGAAAATTGCATGAGTACCCGAACTGTGTTGACTACCATATGCTCTTCCAAAATCCATTTCGGTCGACATTCTGAACTGAACTGAAATATCCCCTGACAGCCCTATTTGATAGACTCAACTGGATGCTGACTTGTCCCGGCCCGTTTCTTTCTTCACTCTTTGAAGGTCGCCCGGATATAATTGGCCTTCTATTAAATTATATTTTATATACATCCAGGAACCCCGCATTCGATTGGGACGCTTTCTGCTACGAAACCATGCTTTTATATAGTCATAGAACCCCACGGGACAATACTTGCTTTTGGGCCGCTTTCTCCACACTTTTGCACACTCCGAAGCCGAGCCTTGACTGTCGACTTTATGAACTCACAATGGCGAAATTTTCCATATAAAACTTTCCATTGTGACTTAAACATTATTAAGTGCGAAGGTTAAAAATGATTATTAATAAGGCCCCCCTCGTAACCATGTTTCGTTGCAGGCTCTCACGCAACATTTTAGCATAAGTACAGTGAGCTAGTAGTAGTCACAGTTTATTTAACAAACATCCTACCTCTTAACTGAAGCAAGACAGACTTCGAATCTAGTTTTTGTCTGCAAATGATTCACGAGAGTCGTTCATGAGCGTCCTCATCGAGCCTCGGGTTTCGTTGCGATCGTCGAGCAGAACCTACAGCCAGATGTCATCGTCTGTGCTTGGTAAAAGTTCTGGCGCTAATAGCTGTATGTCAAATCTTCTTACACATCTGGGATACTAAACAACTGGAGATATTTCTAGTCGCAGTGACCAAATTTGTTGATGGTTTTTTGAACTACGAATTCCGCAATGTTGCCATTGTATATGATATCTGTGGCCACAAGCAATAACCGCTTAAGTCTGTTTTACTCATTGTTCAGGAGAGCAGCTTAAAGTTTTTTTTACTCCATTGACTCTAGTGACTTAAGCTGTTGTTTTTTTTGAAATTGTGACCACTTTTTTAAAGATATAAAGCTGAAAAAAATTTACAAAATAGATTTGGGTACGCTGAATCTAATGGCATCAAAATCTCAATTTCAGATATATTGACGTGTGAGACTTGATAGAGCCTACGTCAGTTACCAGACAAAGCGCAATGAATTCTTGTTGCCAACTGAAGAAGCAGTCTTTTTAAATATTGGCGATAGTTAACCTTAACGTCCAACTCGGGGCATTTATGCCACGATTTCTCAAGAAGGGCGTAGAATAGTGTTTGTTTTTTTTTTCGTGTTTCTCCCCTGTTAGTGCGTGAGCTCCAATAACGTTCATCTTCTCGAATTTGCCCCTGATACATGGCGGGACCTTAACACTTCTTATTAAGTATATTATTTCATCACAAGTCCGCATAGAAGTAGAGGCTGCTTCGTTATTTGTGTCTCTCGCGTAGTAGATGTCTAAGTGGATTGTCGTTCTTTTGATTTTCCTATCCATCCTTACTTTTTGGATTTATCGAAAGTCAGGTTTCTAGATTCTCTGTTAGTTGCTAAAATGCATGCGGCCATTCCACGTTCAGATTCGAGCTTATTCTTCCATTTTCGATTGCGGCGGTCGTCAAGATTTGGAACACCATACCTAAGGCTTGTTGACGTATAATAACTTTTTTCCTGCGGAGGTAGCAGGGTTAAACAAATGTGCAAGCCCGTTCTCTTTGTTAACCCATTTGACGGAAAATGCCAAATATTTCGAGGTAACCCACTTTGGGCTTTTTTCGAGCTAACTCATTTCAACTCTTTTCTAATGCCCCAACTAGATTTGGGAACTTGCTGTTGCCTAGAGATTTAACATGCACAAGGACTGCATATCGGGAAAGCATCAAACAACTTCAGTCGCGCAACAGAGACTTAGTCCATTTCATTTATTTTAATAAATAACTTACATTCAAGAGTAATTTAGACTGTCATTTCACAGACCTCCTCTCGTCAAAGTGGATAATATGGAAGCCACCATTGCCACCTACTCAAACCCCTGGAAGACAGTGATTAATTATTGACAGACCAGATCGAGAGAAATTAATTCGAATCAATTGCAGATTGCAGACGATGTAAGTTTAATGAATTGCACATCACCGAGTTAGTACCGTACACGGCAAACCACCAACCAAATCCTTCACTCCGAAAAGGTAAACAAACAAACACGGCCTCTTCAAGTTTAATCAACTGTGCGTATTTGCCTATCGGTTTGATGCATCTCGGTATTCACTTGAGAGCTACTCATTTGTGAAATTGACCACGTTACATGCTGCAGCCACATGCAATTAACAGCCCCTGGAACACACCTAAGCTGGGGACACTTTGAGAATCCCATTAAGATGTCGATAAGAAATGGAGCGGGGTCGGTGGAAGAGCAAATCCTTCCAAATCGATTGAGTGTGCCAAGGAGAAAGGATTTGGTATAACAAATTCCAGGTTACACCGCACCAAATCTCTTCGACAGATAAATTCAGCTTAAGCAATAAATCCCTCTTCAGTCACATTCACTGTGCCAGAAAATTTGTTTTCGTTGCTATTCCCCTTCTTTTTTTTTTGTTGGCTACCGCGGCTCCAACGAATGTTAAGACGTCCTTAGCGCGCTTTGCAACATAACAACAGCAATCCTCATGCAATTACAATTTTTTTTTTCCTCGCTTCGGTTGAATTATTTATAGCAATGTCCTTGCCTTGTGCGCGAATCGTGCACAAGAAGAGATAACCGAAAATGCAACGGATTTGTTCCTGCCAGCCAGCCAGCCTGCTGCTGCTGCTCCTTTCTACGTCTTATCGACGCGGAGCCATGCTACACCGAACTAAATGCTTTGGTAAAAGTTCCATTGCCTCGTTCTTCTCGCCAAATCACTGCGATCATCTGCCCGCCCGCTGCTGCCAGAGGATGCTCGGTTGCATTTTGTTGAAATATAATTTCAAACTTTTGGAGTTCGTCCAAATAATAATTTCATCCTTTGTTGTCCTGGAGCGAGCATTTGAATATTTCAGACCGGATTTAATAGTTGCATGCATTTTCATGTGTTTGTCTTATCACACGGCGACACAGCAGAGTGTCCTTGGAGAAATTGATTGCGACCCAAAACCGAAAAACCCTAAATAACTTTGTCCCTTTCTCTCTGAGTGGAATTTAATTTTCGACTCCCAGGATGATTATTCCCCTTTGCAGGGGCGGTAATGCCCTCATCCTCAAATGAATTAAAAGATCCACTGGAAGGGTCAACAGATTTTCGATTGGCAATCTTTCAATTTACACGCAGATCCCTTGAGATTTTCTAATCGCATTTCTGAATTCCTCATACATCCGGAATGCTGAGAAGCTCCCATAAAATTACTCATGGAATTTCCCCCAGACGAAACATTATCAAATATTCAATATATGCGGTTGTGGGTACAATTTGATTTGTGGGTAGAGGTGTACAGCAGTCATAGGTATCCGCATGACAATTGATCGGAGATTGTGGCTACCATTGAGTTGAAGCACTGTATACGGATTTGTTGGAAAGTCCTGAAGTCCGGAATTCTGATTGCGAAGCACATGAACCAAGGGAATATTTATTGTTGGTATTCAACTCATTACATAAGAATGTCATTGCAGGCATTTAGACAGTGAACAGGATTTCATTGGATTTATAAATAAGCCTGCTTCGTACATGTGTGCATCGCTGAGTAGGTACTGCTACAAAAACCTGCATTTGTCAAATTTTGTCATATGACTGTATGTGGAATTTTGATTGCATCATGTTCACTTGGTCCATCGGAATTTCTCAGAAAATCATAGGGCTAAGCATAAAGCAATGTTTGGTTTTCAGTTCATCGCCATCGGCCTACTCGTTCTTATTTATGCAGTCTTAACAGTTTTAGATGTCGGCTCGCATGTGTCTCTTTGTGCTGACTAAAAGTCAGTGAGTGGAGTTCTTTTTTCTAAAGGGTTTTCTACTTCCTATTCGTCAGCCTGGACTACAAGTACGTGCTGAAAGTGGTAGCTTACCTTTGACTGTAAATTGATGAGGCAATTTGCTTCGTAGAGCTGTGCGGTATTACCCAAAGCACAAACCCAGATTTTTAGGACATAGCTTCTTCTCGACAACCTCCTTCTCAAGGCTTCCGATTTTTGGAAGCACTTTCACTTTTCATACATTCACACAAAAGATCCTATCTAAATGCAGCAAAACCAACAGGCAATTGGAATCTTGTGGACCTAATTTAAGATGTGCCACAGAAACACCAAAACTCTACGGCAACAGTTCGTTCATCATTCCAATTTCAATTACTTATCACTCATTCACTACTGCTGTCCATTAAAAATGGTGTCCCGCTGAAAAGTGGTAGACACTCTCCAAGTTATTAACACACCAATCCATACTTAATGCCCTTCCGGTTATGGCCAGTCATCCACCATTAATTTTTAAATTCAATTTCAAATTGATTTTCCGCCAGCTCTCTAACCAAACGTATCCACCGATAAAATACAACGAAAATGTATAGTACTCCCCCAAGGAGCCGAGTGTAACCGCACGAACACAGCGACAGCACGATGATGATGACTTTCCATGTGGAACCCGAGGGTGTTTTCTTTGCGACAAAGCGACAGTTGAAATATCCTGCTAAAAGGAAACACTTTGTTCCACCCACAGGCATCAGCGCTTACAAACTGGCTGGAGTTTTTTCGTTTTTTTTTTTTTGTAACGCGCCACGGATATGGGGATAGAATTAAAATCGCTCCATTTGTCACGCCAGAGATGTGAAAAAGGAGTCCCTATCCCTACTTCTGATTGATTTATTGATGACGAACGAATTAATATTTCACTTGGCCAGTTAGAGTATGAATTTAATTGCAGCTTTAACATATAATGAGCTCGTTCAACTCTCACAGGGAAAAACCTCAAATTGCAATCTTCTTTGGAAAGTTCTTCAAACAGAGAAACCGCAACGGAAACTGTGCCCCAAAAAAAACAACTTCATAATGAAGGCAAACTATTTCGGTAAACAGGAAAAAAAATCGGGCCAACTTCTGTACTGCATAATGTGGGATACTTTTTTTTAACAAAAAATATTTCTTTTCTATTTTAGCCGGCCGCAAGGGGAGAGGAGCAACTTTTTGAATTGTGGTTGCGGGACTTGAATTTTATTCTACCCGCCGCTCTTTCATAATGTTTACTGTTTTTCTTCCTCCTCATAACCGTTGCACTTATTTTTTTGGAATTGTGTAGAAATGAAATACACAGTAGAAAATTTTATTATTTTTGTTTGCACGCAGTTGACAGGGAGACAGTTTCGAAGTTTAAACTCGTGTGCAAATGATTGGGAATTATTTACGATAATTAACAGAACAAATTTTTAAAGTAGCGGTCGTAAATAGGAATTACGTTTATTCCCGACAGTTTTTGACGAAGTAAGGGAAGACAATCGGCACTTAAAACTAAAGCTCTCACAAATTTTCAACACAAAATTTCCATTGTGACCTTTATATTATTTCAAATAATATTCCAAAAATCAAAAGGTTATTTTGCGCGAAGGTGACATAGTGGTAACAAAATTTAAACGCCGTAAATTTTTAGTATTAACAGACCGTGGGAATTTTTAATTGTGAACTTTATATTGCTTGAAATAATATTCCAAAACACAAAAGGTTATTTTGGGCGAAGGTGGCATTAGGGTGTAATGTTTGCTCTAAGGCGGTGCCCTAAACTATTTTAGCGTAGCACGCTTTGTGTTGCTGTTAAGCGCAGCTCGGCAAAAATGCCGCAATTAATCCAGAATCAAGAGTGTGTTCAAGACTGTCTTTATTAATCAATTTCATCCCTATTTATACCAAATTCTTATTACTTATCCTAAGCAATAAAATATTCAAACAGCATAAAAAAATAAATTCGATCCCTTTGTCCCACATAGTGCATGGTGGGAGCGATGTACAAAGTTTAAACAATAACAAACACATGAACTCGTATGAATCACTGTCGATACCGATCGAATGCCACTTGACACTCTATGCTATCTAGGGTGGTACAATGTTACGTAATGGTTCTTCGCGTTCAGTGTGACTGCATTGAATCACTATAGTGACAATAAAATTTAAATTTTTAGTATTAACAGGCCGAGGGAATTTTTAATATTCTTATGGGGGAAATTGTTACGTTCAAAGTTTGATAGAGAGCCAAAAATCAGTTTTGATCATATATTTGGCATAAAAATCGCAGATGCTTTCTGAAATGGTTTTTTGAAAATAGAAGAAGGAAATTTCGGCCTCCTGCGTGGGAATTCCCATTTCATAGCTATGACACCAACCGAGTGGTTCAAATTATCTCCGAAAATGTTTTTCTTTTGGCACGTCGTCTTCTATGAACCAAAAGTAAGATATTGCTCACTGTGCAGAGTGAACCTTGGATATCTTGAGTAAGACGTGCTAAATGCTTAGCCAGATATGTAGAAAATAAGTGGGCCAATCGTTATGATTCCTCGTCTATTGAAAGTTGTCACCAAAGTCAAATTTATAGTGAAGAAGCATCTTTGGAGACAAAACATAGTTTAAGCTTGAAAATACTAAAGTCAGTGGGCTTTACCTATAAACATTTTTAGCTTCGACTCTAAATGTTGGTAGTTCACAGTGGCAATATTTTTCATACAATTTTCGCAATTGTGAGCTTCCGGAAATTTAAAGTCGAGACTTAAATTTGTTATTAGTACGGCGCAGTGAGACTTACTAATAATCATTTTTAACCTTCACCTTATAAATTTTGAAGGTAACATTATGCAATTTTTTTCACCATTGTGAGTTCGAAAAATTTAGCCTGGACACTAAAATTGATTATTGGTATTGGGAGGAAGTACAAAATTTGAAAGTGAATACAAGTCTTATCTACTTTCCATCGGACATTGTGCCGTTTTTCATAATTGGATCACCATCACCAAACAAAATATGACCGTGTGGAATGCCCGTAACCTACCATAGGTTCGGGCTCTGTAAAACTTCATCTCAGGCTTTTCGGGACTTGGATAAGAAGAATCTCGTTAAATTCTCAGACTATGTGTTGTAGAAAAGTTTACATCGGTAGGTGTCTTACAAGACAGTCAACGACAGATAGTACATTGCCATCGTCAGCATAGTCTTGCGGCTGGAAACTGAGATCGTTGGGGGGAATCTTAATAAAATCGACAAAGTACCATTCTATGGAATACAGATCATCTTGAGGACAACAGCCTCTAAATACCCCTGTCAACATGTATGTCGCAACTGCCTTCTGATATCACCAATCAGTTGACTAATGCAGGAGTTTCTCAAATGGAAATAGTTTATAGAAAAAGTTTTGAGCACTTTATAACCATAGCGGCCTTAAGCTCTAAGTGACGCAGTGAACTGCATTAGTTTTTGAAAAAATATAAATCTAATTTGGTACCTTCTACGAAGGGGAACTTTTTTAACCGTCTTCGTGAATGTAGACCAGAGTTCGTAGGCTGGGCAGACCTTGCTTTTACTTTTAGAGCCAAATCTGTCAGTCGCAAAACAACTTGTACATTTTTGAAACCAATAGTTGGCCCAACTCTATTCAAAGTCTTTTCGCAGAGGTGCACTGTCCGAGGTTAAGGTCTGCATCCAGGACTTTAACTATTCGCCAACGATATCCTTTTTACAAATCTCTTGGGTCTTGAATATTACTGATTTCAAGTCGCATATACAGAAAATATAATAAAGGTGGAACAACTTGAAGGCCCCAACCAAAGTCCATCAAGTGGGAAGTACCATTGCCCACAAATTGAAAACAAAACTCTCCCTTACGCAAAATAGGCTAAAATAAAACGGAAAATTATTTCCCAATGAAATATCTTAGGCGTATGTGGAACATTTTCCTAAAGCAAGAAAAATAATTCTCGGTTTGTGCCTTCCAAAAGTACACCATAGAACTTACTTCTTTAAAACCTTTTCGCATTTTTCATCTTTCAACTTTTCAGACAAAAAAAAACATTTCACTGTCACCCGACGTCGTCTCCCTCCGAATGTGACCATTATATGAGCAAACTTGGATACTTCTCAACATGAGACCAAGCCAGTAATATTTGTCTGAGTCTCCCAGCATCTCTATAGAGTCCGGTGGTGGAAAATGAAATCGATTTCATCCCTTGTAGCTGCGACAGGCACATGTGTGTGTTTATATGTATGCCTCGTGGGAACAATTCCAAGACCCCCAGAAAGCTCTCATATTTTACAGGAAATTCGAATAATACAGATGGGACTTGAGGTCCCAAACTTGCTTTGATATTCATGGCAAACCGTCCTCAAGGGCTATTGTCCGGCTGTCGGATAACTGGTCTGGCTGGGTACGGTAATCGAAGAGGAAAAGTCTAGCCAAGGGCAGAGTTGTGCTTAATAAACTTTGTCCAGCGATTGAAATCGATATACAAATCAAATTTTAATATATCATCTTGTCGGTGTAAGTGTTACCTTAATGGGATGTGGAAGGGACATTTTTTCATTTTGCCCGGCGAAATGGGGTTTCGCAAATATTTCCTTCACTCAAGTTGGACGGAAATTATTTAAAAAAAATATACATTTTATCGTGCATCCTTCCATACTTGTGTTGAGAAATGGACAACTGCGAGTGTAATTCCTAGGGACATGTTTTCTTATTTTATGCAGCATAAGTATTCATGAATCGCCAGTTGAAGTGCTGCATCGTGCATCATTCTTCGAAAACTCCTGTAACCATCTGACGTTTAACTAACAGATGCATCTGTTCGGTTGAACTAAAACCGCCTTGAACAAGGACTAAATTATAGAGTGATTGGATAGCAGAATGTTGTGCAGCATGTCCTTCCCCAGTCAAAATGTCCAGTGGAAATTCCCTGCTTAACAGACTGCTTTCACTGCGCTCCAGTGGCGCTCCACTTTTCGGATTTTACCCATGTTACTGCATATTCGCTTACACAGTCTGACATGCAAATCTGTCAGAAAAATTATAACACTAAACACGGTTCACGTTGTAAAAATCGAAACAGCAACAACTCGTTGTAAAAAAAAAGAAATGAAAACCCATCACACTCTGGTAAGCAATTTCTCACAGGCAAACAATTCGTAAGCCCAAATTGATTTGACAGCAAGTTTTTGCAGTCCATCGCCTCCGCACACTGCGGAGCAGCCACACAATCGATTCAAGAGCACAAAACAAACAAAATGTCACCGTAGCAGCCCCCTCGACTTGGTGGATGATGGAGCGAAGCGGCCGTACATTTGCGGCAGCCAGCTGGAGGAAGTATTTCATTTCCACCACGCGCATTCTGCCTCGTTCTCGACTCGATTCACAGAAATTCATTCCAATCGATCTGCAACTCAAACTACTGCATTCCAGCCGCAAATGAGAATTGCCAATCTCCTGTGGGAATGCCACAGTCGCCTTGTAGCCCCCATACTCCGGTTAATTCACAAGAGATTGCCACTCAACTAGGCTAGCGGAAAAGTGGCCACTCAACCGATATTCTGAGGACCTGAAGAGCTGCAAAGGGTGCGGGCAGGCAGATAGAAAGAAGCCATTTGCACAAGGATTTTAAAGTATATTCCTGAAGCGAGAACCGTTTTAGATCCGACGTGGTGGCCCCACAAGGCTAAGCTAGGTGTGTGCACTTTTCCGCTCTACAGCACAGCGGGACGCAGTTCAAAATAAGCTATTCCCGTCAAGTGGTTGGCTTTTAGGTGAATTCATTTGAATATGACTGTGCAAAGCCGAAAGAATTATCATGCCGGTGATATATGAATTAGTACTGTACCCAGAATCTGTGAGTGGCGCGGCATTGATGCAATGGCACGAGGCTGCATCCTTAAAATTCCTCACCCAGCAGGTGCCTACATTTCGTGAATTTATTATCACGGCCAGCAATTATTGCGGCACATGCCGTGCGAATATCTGCGACAGTTGTGCTGCCAAGGGGAGTAGGTATATACATTCCCGGAATCGCAAAATCGCAAAGAGACAGTTAAGTGTTGCAATATCTGATTGGTGTCTTGTGATGATTTTTAAACCACTGAGTACGGTATCCTTTTTTGGGACGATTCATTGGAAATGGTTGGAACTCGGTTCAATGGCAGGCAATTTGCGAAAGGATGATGTTAATCACAGCTGATGGGGGGAATTCCGCCATCAAAAGAGTTACTTTGGATGGTAGAAAAGTCTTAAAAAGTGTACACCCTAGAGCCTTCTTGGCAATCTATTTTCGTCATACAGTGAGTTGAATTTTTTGAACAACTCAAAAAGCAATTCTTCGAATTGATATTTATTTATTTAGTTTGATCGCTGTACATTGAGAATAATTTCTTAAAATAGTACAGATAGCCATAAATAACAGCTTCACACGACCTAGGTCCCAAAACAACTTATATCCCAACACGACTTAGGTCCCAACCCGACTTAATAGAGCATCGCTTTAAGTAGTAAATCTCAGTGACCCATGTGCTGGCCCAGTTCATTATTTCCCCCCACCCTCAAGAAAGACATACCAAAACAACAATAAATTAGGTATTAAAAAGTTGTGTGCGTGTGTGTTCTGTTTATGGCAGCGCAGCCCTTGTTACCAATTCCGCAGCAACCGTAAAAGTTTCCAAATCGCATGTCAGCTTTCCACTCCAATTCACCGAAGCAAATGTTTCTTCGTCTTTGCCTCACTAAATCAAGGTCACGCAGTGGAACACAGTATACGTATGGATAGAGTGGAACATCGCCACCCTTTAAAACACTTGAGCGAACCCAACATCGGTGTACACCCTAATGTCCAATAATTAAATTATGAGCTTTCGCTTGAGAGCCCTTAAACCTCTGCATTCTAAGTTGGGTTTCTTGGCTTCGTGTCGTGTCGTCCAGCCGTAGTGTATCGTCTGTCGCCACACACCTTGAATTTTCTCGCCTGAATTCCTCGAGAAGATTTTCATTCCAGCGCACACAACCCCTTGATGATGAAATTAATTTGAATTTGGGACGTCAAATCGGATTAATAACTCGTTATGTCATTATGCATACAAATGGGCCCGTACTGGTTTCACACGGAGGCTGTCTTCGACAGAAAAGGTCGCCTGGCAATAAACATTTTCTTGTAATCCTGTGGAATGATAGATGATGTACTAATACAGTAATGCGAACCTTATTTTCCCCACCGGGCAGTGGGGGTAGGCCATTATATTGAATATATATGGAGATCCGTTCGGATTACATGCGATTTACGTGCAAGCCACAGCTCGTGAGCTTTACTGTATGATACTGTGATACACGCTCAGTCATTTTGGGTAATAAAGTGTCATCATCAGGCCACCCGGTTTCGGGCGACTGCCGACGACGACGAGTGATGAGGATTAATTTGAATTGAAATGAGATACTTTAGATAGGAGCAGACATCCGTGATGGCCATCTTGAATTAATTAAAGAGGTACAAGTTACATGTGCGAAGGGGTTGCTCATATAAATTTGCCACTTGTTATGATTATTATTAGCAATAAATTAAATTATTAGGCGAACGGTGTTGGGTAATTAATGCGTTCGTTGATGGCTTGGGATATTTGAGAATTCTCAAATAAGTGGTTTGTTATAAGGACGACAAAGTATGGTTCGTAGAATGGGCGACCTCCTCGTTGGAAACGAGCAATTTTTTCATAGTTGCAACAGAAAAAGTAAAAGCTTCCAACGCAGCAGTGGAGAATCATAAGGAGGTACGCAGTTCCAATGTTCCTGATGAAGTTTGTTGGTTTAAAAGCAACACTGGACTTGGACAGAATCATTTGTAGAACGCCATCATTCGGCAGGTAATTTTGCGCAGATCTCTCTATTGAAGACGTCAAGTTTAATACAATTGCACTCGATATGTGACCATGATGTCCATCTAATGTGTTCACACACAATTCAAAAGATTAAAACAAGAAAAAGTTAATTAAAAAAGCAAAAAGTCCGACTGATTATAAAAAAAGAATTAATCACATTCAAGTACATATAACTAACTAATTGACAATCGGAGACTTTATACCTACACAGCCTACAAATATATGAGTATTGAGTACCATCCGACTTCCAAATAGTTAGTTATATGTACTTGAATCTGTCTCGTTCATATATTTTTAATTTTTTTTTATCAGTAGGGTTATATGGTTTTTTAAATTAGGTAACTTTTTTTTTATTTTTATTTGTTTAGTCTATGACACTCCGGAGGAGAATACGAACAAATTGACACCTCACTCTTCAAAATCGGTCAAGCCGTTTAGGCTACAGATCGTCACGTACGAACGCACATAACCCTCCCTGTGTCCTGTCGGATAAAAAGAACAACAGCCGAAGTAATAACTTTTCGGAATTTTTGCCACTTTCCACTACAGACGAACTCGCTTAAAGGTTAAAGAAAAGAAAACTACCAAGTCCACTTTACGCATACAAGTATTTATTGTACCTCCCCAAGGCGTAGGGAGCAGTTGCCCGGGTCTTGACATAAAAAGTTCCACTCTTCGGTTGTGATGGCTCGCCGCCCATTTTGTACTGTTTCGCCTGTTCGGGACAGTGCCACTTTCGCTCCTCGGAGTCGCACAGGGTGCCCCAAAACCCCCTCGAACTGGTTATAGACTCTGCGAAGAACTGGTACGCTCGCCTGTGCGAACAGCCATAGCCGAGACACTTCTGATAGAAGCCCTTGTTGGGGAAGAAGGTGGCATGGCCCACCGGCTGACGCAGACCCAGGTTGACACTCGTCTGAATCGACTCAACATACTTCGCGTCGGTGGGATCGATTCGGCACTCCATGTCATTCCACCTGAAGGCCGGACCAGCTGGGTCCAAGGCGAAGATCGTGTTGAACTTGGCCGGCTGAATTAGTTTGCCCGCGCTGCCAGCTATTTGGGCGCCCAGACTATGACCAATCAGGTAAATGTTGTCATAGTCCACACCGAGGGTGTTGTGCAGGTGTATGGCGAAGTTAGCCACGATCTCGCCAAAGTCTTCGATCGTGCGCACGACCCGGAAGTAGTTGAGAGTGCTTGAGATCAAGCTCCAGTCCACAATGATCACATTGAAGTCGCCAACGCTTAGGTAGGCGTTCTTAACGTCACGATTAAACGAAGTCTTGCTTTGACTCATCCAGCCGTGGATAATTATTCTGTAACGAGACACAAAGAGTTGGTTACACGAACACGTCTACCTTTTGTATATACGAGTATGTACCTGGTTGGATGTGATGTGTTAAAATCGGACTTCTGTAGGGAATCGTCGTCGACTCGAAGCTCCTGGCCGCAGGTCGGAAATGCCTTCTTGTACAGGTAGAACTGCATCTTTGTGTCGGGGCGCGAGAAGGGATTCAGGTTCCGAAAAACCTTCGCCAGAAACTTCACATCAATCAGTTTGTCCAGCCCGGTGGGGCTGCTCAAGTCGTGTCCACAATCGTCCCATTTTTCAGTCTCACACGTTACTAAAACTGAAATGGAAACCCCGATTAGAATTACACTGATACTCGTCCGCAGTCCGCAGGCAGGCGACATACCCAAATAAAAAACTATAACTAAGGTTGCAATTTGTACTGTCCGACTCATGGTTGTGAGTTTTGTCTAAAGCGACTGGCTTCTGTTGAGTGATGAATGAGAGTGACGCTTGCGCTAGGGGTGCAGTGCTAGAACTATTTATGACTGAGTGCTCGCAGCATCTCTTATTTATACAAGAACGTTGACTGCGGTACAGTGACGTATCGGCTATGTGGTATTTTACTGTATATGCGATAATTCGATGATCAACATTGGGTACTTGAGTCATTTTCATTCCAGATGGGGGTTTGATCTTTACATGCGATGCCAAGTGGAATGCGGTAGGCACATTTTAAATTGATTAGGTATACTGGAAGATTGAATCGCTGGGTCGTATTTGATGTTAGTCAGTCTTAGTCAATGGAAGTGGATCCAAGAATGACGTTGATTGGGTGGTTGCGGTATTCAAATTTGCACTTTGATGTATTTGAAATATATTTTTTAATATTCGAAATGCTATAGATAATTATTTAATATTTTTTTTTCATTAACAAAAATGTAAATTTTATTTCTCGAGTCTTAATTTTAATTCTTACAAAAGCATTTCGACGACTTTTACCTATGTATACCTGTTCTTACAAATTTTTACCCAAAAATATATCAACTGGGTAATTTCGTAGACCTGGTAAATAGAACAAATGAACTGATAGGTTCAGGTACCTGCTAAGGTCTTTATTATTTCATATATTTATATTTCAAAAATTATTATTGAAATTCTTAAAATTATCGTCCAGCCATTTCCGGAATTTTTCAAACAAAGAAACCTCACCCATCTTCTCAATTTGATACTTAACAAAATTTATGAACAAATGGGATATTTCTATCCCACGGTTAATGATCTGAGATGCGGAAAAACCTTTGCAGAATCAAATGGTACCTGAAATTGTATACGAAGAACGTTTATTGCCTTTTGTATTGTCCTCTCTTTAACACACAGTAGTCTAGGCTAAGAAGAAGTGTCACATGCTGTCAGATGAATGCCAGACTAAATAATATGTAAGTAATGATCCAAAAGTACCTTCTGCGAATCTTTCATTTCGCGGGCGGTAATTAGTAGTCTTTCATCAAAATGCAGAACGACTTCAATTGTGGACAATCGTGGAAAAATTCGGGCTTAGTATGTTTTCTCTCACATTTTCGCTTAAGCGAAATGGTTTTTGAAGTTATTTCGAATTACTGCAGACTTTCGAAAATATTGCAGATTTAAAAAAATTGATACTGCTATAAATTTTTGACTCTTGACAAAATGTGGCAAGGTGAACCTTCGTAAACAATAAATTCGAAAACGCCTCCACGATTTGAAATCGACTCTCAAAGCCTGTCTGTGTTTTGTTCTGTACATTCAGAAGATGTCTAAATAAAATCGTGAAGCGCTTAATACGCAAACAGTATTTCAATTTCGTGCAACACTTTCGCATTCTGTCAATTTTTTTAAATTTTATGTATTTTTGCGCATCATAAAAATAAAGATGTTTATTGGCGGCTAATCAAAACTAATTTTCGGCTAATAAATGCGTGTGATTTTTTATGGTCGACTTACTTTTCGGCTTGGAAACTCCAATCATCATTCGGGGAATGGTTTTCAGTAGACTGTGATTATAATCTGGTACCTGGTAATTTTCTCTTTACATGACAGCACTATTATAATTATACTTTCAGCTCTAGGCGCAGGTAAAATTTGTTATATTTAGATATTACCTAAGTAAAGGGTGTCTCAAAATTCACAAAAGATGGAAAATGAAGTCTTTATTTTTAAGCATAAAATTTTGTGTACGGTCGATTTGTTTATTAGTACGGATATTATATTGTTTGGAACAATACATTTGGAAAATGACTTCCACAATTAACGAACCATATAAGTTGATAAAAAAATCAGCATCTACGTTTTAATGTTCAATAATCTATTTAACGAGCTCTCTTCACTCTGGTCATTAGCTCCATGCTAACAAATTGAACTTGACACAAGAGCTAACTTTCATTATTGAAATATTGTTAAACAATGAGGAGACATTGTTCTTTTGCATAGCGCTCTATTTTAACTAACAGTTGTCAGCTGTCAAACTGTTTTTTTTTTCACTTACTGCACAAATGGCGACATATTCAAATCTTGCGTCAATTTTGGTACTTTCGTATAGCTGTCAAACTGTTTTCTTTTTTTACACTTTCTACACAAATGGCGGCAAATTAAAATCTTGCGTGAATTTTGAAACACACTTTAGTAAACTTGCAGGCTTTTGGATTTCCCTCATCTGATTATTGGAATTTTCTGTTTGATTTAAGCGTGTAAAATAATTTTTTTTAAGTATGCAAGCATAATTTTTAAAAAAGATTGTAAAATGGGCAAGTGATATTTTCCAGATAACACGGAATGAAACCTATAGTCTCATAAAATAGTAATAACCAGCGAGGGCAGATCAAGTAAAGAGTTTTCCCAGTAAGAGGTGTTATTTTGGTATTCAAAGAAAAATGTCATTTTTTTAGATAAATGAACGGATGTTTATTTCATAATAAAGAGAAAGGTATGCCGTTAATAATGAAAAACAACATCAGCCAAATGGCCACAACGAGCACGCATACAGGACCATATCCTTTTCATGATTTTTTCCATAACCAAATCACAAAGTGGCTGCCCTATGTCCTCGATAGCGTCTTGAATCGACGCTGGGCTGTTGATGATCGGCCGGCTTGAGTTCTTGTGTTAATTGAATTTTATAAGCCGTAAGACCCAAGTATTTTTGCAAAATACGGTGTAATGACGTTTGTGGAATGTCCAATTCCAAAAAAACGACGAGGAATGGACAAACCTGGGTTTTCTTCAACACTTTGGGCTACAGCAGCAATATTCTCAGTTGTTCTTGAGTGACGTGCACGGGTTTTATTCGTCACATCAATAACTTGTCCCAACTGCTTGAATTTTTCCACCAATTTCTGTATTGCGGTCCGACAAGGTGCTTCACGACGACCAAAAAATGCTTTAGTTTTGCGAACTGTGACTGCAAGATTTTCACCATTTTTCTAGTGAAATTTAATAATTTCAATGTGTTGTTGAAGCGTGTATCGTTCCATTTTTAGTAATAGCGTAGTTTCTACTTGTCAAATGTCAAAGAATAAAAGCTTCAAAAGTGACAGCTACCGAAATAGCGGTTCATTCAAAATAACACCATTGGAAAACCCTTTATAACAATAACAACTATCGCCTGGACGATATCGCATATCGGAGCAGAATTCACATTTCAATATTTCTCACTTTTAGCAGTCCTTTTTATGAATTAAATCCTAAAAATAAAATTCGCAAATATGACTGCTAAAAAGGGGAAATATTGCTTCGTATTTCAGGCCAGAATAAGGTGGAAGTTTTTCTCCAGCAAAGAGGTTTAAAATAATTGAGGACATACCTGGACATATGTTGAAAATAACCACGATATCGCTAAAAATATTGTTTTCGAAAAAAAACATTGAACTACTTAATATTTGCAAACATGTAAACTATCTTTAGAACAATGCCTAGAAAACAGCATAGTACCGACATAAATTGCTAAAAAATTGCGTTTCTAACAACTAAACTTAAGAAACAAATTGGGCTAGGTATGCCAGGTATAGGTTGACTATAATGAGAGCACAAATTTATAGAAATGCGCTACTCTACCACAAGTCCGTAATATAGATACAGAAAATAATTTGATTCGAGGTAATTTTTTGTCTTTGAGAAGCTGGGTAAAAGAAAACTCCCCGTTCCAAAACCCTGACCATTGCAGTCTTTTTTTTTTTGTCATACACGAAATGCATCAAAAATATTCCCATACCCACTGCAAAATAAAATAAACCACGCTTGCAGGTTGAATTATTTGGCACGCATTTGTCGTTCTCATACATTATTTACCAAAGCAGCAGTGAACTTTTAAAACCACTTCGAACAGTAATGCTTGCGTGTGACACATCCAGTCTCGAGATTATTCAGGGAATCCCGCCCAAGCACGCTACGTTTAAAATCATGCCAAACGTGTTTGCTATATGATGTGGTGGTCGCAGTGTCCCAGGGTAGACTTTGCGGCGCTACGTACTATTTTTAGAAATATTTCCCACGTTTTGGAAACTTTGTAAGCTTGTGCGGTGGACGCGATATTACATAAATTTTGATATGAATAAAGTGCGGCATTATCTTTTAAAGTGTGTTGCCCCCTTCGCATACTGACACATACACGAGTAGGTACTTGTGTTCTCTTAATGAGTTTGCTTATGACGTAGCTGCGGTATTCAAGTTGTGATTAATTTGTTTTTAGCGCTCGATTTATATAGTTTAAGGGGTTGGCACTTAATTTTCCTTTGTCAAGGAAGTCCAGCTTTTACGACTTCATCTGCAGGTATTACTTTTAAGTCTATCTCGAAGTGGGTGTTGCAAGACACAAGTATTTATTCGAGGGGGAGACCATAATTATCCGCAGTTGATACTAAAAGTTGAAGCCACTCAAAGTTTCGGTGGTTGTGGTTTTCACCGTTCATCATACGAAAATGATGGTAAGTTAGAGCAAGTTTTATGTGAGTCAAGTTGTGCTGCAAAAATTGGAAGTTCCGTGCTTGTTTGTTATATAGACAAACCCTTTAGGATTTTTGTTGAAGGAATTACCAACATAAGTTACTCATGCAAATACAAAAATTTAACTTACGCACTTGGGGTTGGAAAGGCAAAGTTTAAGTTGTTTAGGGATTTTCATAGCAAGGTGCGGGTGAGAAAGTGATTTTATAAAAACAATTCTTTGAATCGAATTGCGACTGATGAATGTGCACTAAATAACCAAGAGGTTTAGTCAGTCAATTGCTGTTCGCACAGGAAATTGTGAAATTTCCTTGGATGTATTGTTTAAGCAACCAAAAAAACCATCTAGGTCTCGTAACAAAATTGTAGAATAACTACCTAACTACCTAGAAACGATAGTAATATTTGAAAGCTTGAGAGATCCATAACGCACCTAAGCCAAGGTCATTCTCAACCGCATTGTCCCTTTGAGTCGGATTGAAATGGCCGGAGCAGTAAGGTTCATTCGCTCTACATGTCTTTCGTATTTTTCTGACTTTCTCAAGGTCCTACAGTTGGCAAAATTCTCTAACAAATCTTTTTCTCTAAAGCTCTCGCCAACAATACCTAAATTAATTCGACTACATAATTTTTGGACAGCTTTTTAAGTAGGGTAGGGAATAGGGATATATCAGCAGTCCACTTAGTCTTAATTAACTCTGCCACTATAGGCTCTTTACTACATTTCAAAACGTTTTAATCATTCCCGACCGAGTCACGAATAAAAAACCTTAAACCACTGCAGTTAATTTATAAAAACCTTTTTTTTTTTGTTCTTGTTAAATGAGGCAGCTTTTGGCGGTTTTAGAGTATCAAGATTTTGGAAACACATTTAAGGGCCTATCTTGCTCTACATCCGTAATAAAGGCTTGAGGGAAGCACTTCGCCAGTAGAGCCTCCGATCGGAAAAAAAAATTGCTTTCTTGGTGATTCCATTATTCATCGCTCCTCTTTAAAAGACCAGTTGCACCGCTTTGATGTTTGATCATTAATCATACCCAAGACCCAAGCTCTTTCTCTGCCGCTGATGCAATCGATTTGTTTGAGAATTCAAAAAGTTCACCGGCAGTTTACCCATTTTAGGGGAAATATTTATTATGTGTCATGTTGATACACATTTGGATGATGATGCATTACAAAGGACATCTTGAAACCAACTGCCCAATAGTAATAAAAAAATCACAAAACGAATGTTCTTTTGGAGATCAATTTAAGCTTGACTTACAGCTGTTGACATTTTCAACATAATTAAAAAACAAAAATTAATACAAACAACAAAGAAAAATACAAAAATTAAATTCCACTATAGTCCAGTCTAAACTTCATTAATGAATGTCATAACAAATGCCGCGCCATTACTCACGTCATCAATATTGAAAACTTGATCTTTGATTACCACACATCGATTTGTTGCTAAAAAGACGCATCGCCGGTAGCTACTACACACACTAAATGTTAAATAAACCAGCGCGCGCTTTCTCACCTAAAACCTTTGCCGCACGATAAAAATTCAAGTTTACATACAAGTAATCGCATGGGAAAAATAGATAAACACAGTAATTATTATCCGAGTCGTACGCAGCACGCAGACCTGTTCTAAACGTCTAGAATGAAATAGTTCAATGTCAATGGTACGTCATAGGCGTAGCGGCGAAGCACACTTCTCTTCTGGGAATTTCAAACACGATTTCAGTTTGAACTGGATACGCGTCACAATACGAGATGGACGGCGGGTTTAATTATTTCCCTGCTATGGTGAATGAAATGAGTGAAATCAGTACCAGTGAATCAGATAAGCATTGGAAGAGGTTGGAGATTTGTTTTACATTTAGTTTCGTACATATTTGTTGATTTGTTTATAGTTTTCGGTTAATTGATATATAAATCAAAATACTGCATATGCACCTTTGCATTTCATATACCTGCAGGATGTGAAATGGGAAATACAAAAGTGCGATAAGAACCCAAAAATAAATCATCAGTTACCTATACCAACACTCAGAAAAAAAAAAGATTGCTACGCGAAAAATATTGAATTTTTCAAAAATTGTTAAAAGTTCCTGATTTGATAGGCGTGTTTTTTAAGCTTTGATCTCAGCAAAGCAAAGGAAAGTAGGATTTTCAGCAATCAATTACAACAACTAATGCCAGTCTTCGAAGTGTCAAGTAGACCGTAGATTTTGTAATTACAATTGGATTAAATTGGATATGAAAACAATTTAGGTCCCTACCGATAGGCTCAAAAATAAATGGTTGGTTCCTTTCATTTTGTGTCAAACAGGTTTTGCACTTTGCATTGGAAAACGTCCAAAGCTTGTGAATAATATGCTTAGATAAGTTTCAAGTTCGTGAAAATAATTAAAACTAGTTATAGTTTTATTTTAGTTATTTTTGTTTATGTCCAATTTTCGCCAAAAAAGAGGTTGTTTCAAGTCCAACTAGGAAAGCCTAGTTAAAGTAAGGGAGTATTTGAATTTCTTTAACACTGGAGAGGTTTCGACTCAAACCTTTTTTTTTTGTCGAAAATTGGACATAAACAAAATTTCAAAAGACAATTGCAAAATTGCTTAATTCTTTGCAACAACTCTTATCTAAAGGCACACTGTTTGATTGAGAATTGTGTTCCATAATAAAGAGCCGCATCGAGCTGCACGAAAAATCAAAGCTGCATTTTCAAAGATGCACTCGCTTTTCAACAAAATAAAATACAAAGTAGAAATATCGACAGTGACTGCCTTAAGGTGTTCTGTACATATTGGACCCCAAACTTTGTACATACCGAGCTTTCCTCTGCAGAACTAACTATAGATGTCTCTTAAAATTTATTTTGGAAATTGAATCTTGTTCTTGGTCAGTTTAGGTCCACTATGATGCAAATAATTGGAAGTGGCCCAACCTTGGTTATAGTGGAGTAATTCAGTGTTTTCATTGCTTTCCGCGCTTATAGACTTCATATTTGAACTGAGTTTTGTTTTTCGGTACTGCATAGTTACGTATTTAGGCCTCTTTGTTATCGGCTTTTGTAACCATTGCCTAACAATCGCCGATAGGCTGGGTTAGGTGACTGTTTAAAAAGATACACTTTGACCAGATTAATGGGAAGAGAAATCAGTTGAGCTCGTAATAAGGCTGTGTTGCATATGCGCCAATAATATATTTGAATTCAGAAGCAATTTGAAACCAATCCTCGACGTTTTTCGTCTGCCAAACATTCGTTAGTCGATTTCAGATTTGAACTTCGTATAGAAACTATTAAAATTTAGTATTAGTTCCTAAAACCAAGCATTCTATCTTGCAGCCCTGTCAAAAATGTATCCCGCTGGTCATTTGCAATGTGTTGCATCAGACAACACTCTCTGATTCCCGTCCCTTCGTGCGAGGTCATTTTCTTCACTCAAATCAAATAACTTCACTTGAAGCTTTTCGGGAACATTTAACCATTTACGGCTTAAGAGCCAACAAATTAAAATGCAGAAAGATGCGTAAATTCATTCAAAGAAACGTCACGAGCTTCTACAGTCATCGCAGTTGGAATTTTTGGCAAATGTTTTGTGAACTAAATTTAACTCTTTTCATCTTAAGTTGCAATAAAATAAAAGTGAGATATATGTAAATATAAAACAATTTAAATTAAAAAAGAAGAACATTTTAATCAAGCACATGTGGGGCACATTTGTACACCTTTTGCAAAAGACAAATGTGCCCCACACTGATACATTGTTCATATACAAATAATTATTCTGTTTTTGCATTCTACAAAATTAAGACAAATCGGAGCAATATTGATGAAAATCGGGTGAAGAGAGCTATTTCAAATATAAGAAATAAATGACTAAGCTAGAAGTCATGTGAGGCTTGAAGTCGGTCTGTAGTAACCAACCGCCAACATTCAAACAATTATTTGGCTACATCGCAGATCAGCCGAAAGAGTGGGACGCATGTATAACAGCACTATAGTTTTAGTATATATAATCTCTCTTAACTCTGTACTTATCATTCTAGAAACAAACTTCAATCCACAACATTGTACAACGCGAATATCCACTTACTTCAGTTAAACTGGGCGGAGTAATTTATTCAGTTACAATTTGTTCCTAAAGGTCCTTATTAAATTTGCCGAAAAATAAAAAAAATAAATGTTATTATGGTGAAGGAATTTTAGAAGCGATAACACTTATAATATTAACTACCTAAGAAAGGTAGTACATTGGTAAAAGTAGTACATTTCTAAAGGTAGTAAATTTTGTACCTAAGAAAGGTAGTTAATATTATAAGAGTAGCGTTTTTATCGAACCAGTCATAGAAGATATTTCGTTCACTTTAAGGAGAGAAATCGAATTTAAACTGCTGACGTTGATATAAAGTCAAAAGTGCCCAGTAACTCGGGCACTTTTGACAAAATGCCTTTTAACTTGTTAACTTTTTCCATTACGTAGTAGTAAGAGAAAGACATTGTATTAGTAGTATAAAATTTTGAACTCTAGATGTTAATCAATTCTGGCGATGATAGAGGAACTCAAAAAAGTGGGTCGCAAAATTCTGTACGTCTGTCTGTCTGTATGTCCCGAGGCCTACTGTCAGTGAGGTTACCACGACTGCATACTCAGTTTTCCGCTAAAAAATCGAATAACGGTACTTTTGAAATTTGGACATATCTCGAAAACGTTCCATACGATTGTAACAAAAAATAATTTCTAATATGGTCATTCAACTTAATGGCAAGCTCAGATTTTCTATGTATTATCGTAAAATGGATTTTTGAAAAAAAGTCATTTTTTAAAAATTTAGTTTTCTTTAGTTAACTTGAAAACGGCAAAAGCGATTTCAACCAAAATGCAAACTTAGAGTTAAATTTATGTTGATGATTGATCGATTCACCGAAAATGCCAATTTTAAAAACTCCTCATATCTCGAAACCCCCATTTTCAATTAAAAAAAAAAAACTTAAAAAAACCCAGTAATGCTTACATCCCGAACAATAACTTAAGCTTTAAGCTAAATAGTTAAACAATAGCATTTTTCAAACTGAACATTGCATTATTTGGTACTGTTTTGTCTGCCAAATTTTACAAAAACCGCTCTAACGATTTTGATCAAAATGCTTACTAAGGATAATAAAAGTATTCTAAATAAGATCTCGTACTTCGTTTTTCTCAAAAAATTCGAACAAATCAGATTAATAATAATTTCTCAAAAATTACTTTACAAATCCCGATTTGTGTTCACATATCTACGGTATATTTTTGCAACAATCTCAATTTTCCACTTCTAATAAAATTGCAATAACATCTAAGTAGAAGTTATTTTGAACAAATATAATACACTTTTTCTCCTTAAAATAATACCAATCGAAATCAGAAACTCACACTTCATTTTCACACCACACAAGTCATTTGGGATATTCAGTTTATAACTGCTAACGCATATTCAAAAAAAAATCTCCAAATTCTTACAATATACATCTATGTAAAGATAAAGATCTATCACGAACCCTGTTTCCAATCATAGACACCTTGTACCAGCGATACTAATCAAATTAAAAACATGACCTAAGAGATCAGAAAACAGGAACTCCTACTCCGCTTGTCCTCGTACTCAAAACTATGGCAAAGTGTAAGAGCTTATAAAATAGTACAGTAAGCACTTATCAAATCAAAACTTCCCTTTTACTGAGAGCTACAACTTTTAAAAGCTCACATTGTTATTTGATATGTACAGCCGTGTCAGATGAACTACCCAAAAGTGAATTTTATTTAACACCCAAAAGTGAATTTTATTTAACACTATCCCTTTTCCTATATTCTATCTATGCACTGTTTCTTTTATCTAGCATTGTTTTTCAGTTTCTTACCTACATATACCTATCTAATAAAATAAAAGAACAACCAAGCAAACTTTTGATGACCGAGAAAGTTTCGTTCGACCCAGTCGTGCACTTTATTTTACGTTTGATCTCGTATATTCAATGTATACAAAACAATAACAAATTTTGTAAATTTAATGATAATTTTCTGAAATGCAAAATCTCTTTGAAAGAAGTTTCAAATGCACACCCAGTTTACCCTAATTTGTAACTGCGTCCTACTCATAGTTATATCAACAAACTGAACAAACACATCGCATTACCTACTCTCAAATGTCAGAAAGGACATTTGCAGAACAGAGCAACTTTTATATATCATCATTATTAATTAAAATTTCAGCTCATATCCGTAAATAAAACAAACGCCATGGAAGAAGTTACAAAATTAATTTAGATTATTTAAAACACTGGAAGCCATTCAAACTGCACGAACAAGTGACGCATATACGAGAGCACGAGGGCGCATTGAATGCCCAAACTTATTCCAAAACATTCTCACTTAAATTGAAACGTTTATATTATTTAAAAAAAAAAAAACTAGACAGACCATCCAACTGTAAGTGGATGTGCTGTAATTTTGCCAAAAAGTTGCTCATTTGGTATTCCCTGCAGCAAAAAGTTGGGCAGCACGTTAGGGTATATTAAATATTAAAATTACAGTTCAAGATGTGACGGGTAACACTCTTATATTTGAGGAAAAAAAATAACCGATGAATGTTGATTTAGAAAGCACACTGCGCGAGTGGGCCAAAATTCGCCGAAATAAATGGATCATGTGTCACCACGGGGAATTAATAATTCACGCGGGCTCTTCTCTCATCGATGCACATCCGTCGGATCTAACACTTAATTAATGATTCCTAATGGAATAATAAATGTACACCTGTCCACAAATACTCGGCTAATTATCACAATTAATAAGAAAAACATTCTGCTTATCAACCTCGTAACCAGTGCCGACATCACTCTACTTAATTAATCGTCCAACGTTGGTAATTAATACCGGAAGGGGTGGTGGGTGCAAATCCAGCTTTCCATAAAACAAACATCATCACAAACGACACCCGTTGAGATAAAGTGGTCCTCATATTCAACAAAGTAGTCCTCAATCAAAGGACTTGAAAGTTGTCTGCGAGTCACCAATCAATCGCCATGACACCACTCTACAGCTCGTGCCGAATGTGTACTTTGGTTGGGTTTTCAGCCAGATATTAGAAGGTAATAGAACTGTTGCTTCATTTAGGAAGCTGTAATACCACATGTTCCATAAAGGACCAGTTTAATTGTACACCTTTGTTCTGTGAATTTACCCCTCCATTTCAAGGCAGTGTTCACCAGTAAAAATACGAGTCAGTGATGGGCATAAACTAACTATTAAGACTGACAGCTTTCCTACGTCTCCCCGATTCACCCCGCAGATTTTTTTAATATAATCCCTCGCTCGCAATTTTGCTGTCTGTGAATACGTGTGAAAATGCAAAAATTAATAATGGCCGAGTGAGATAAATCAGCATGCTCCTCATTGCACCCACCATGTGTTAATCCAAAAATCCAAGCCAAGCGAATTCAAAGTACAGGGTGGCGCACCAATTGTGCTACTATAAGAAATTCAAATAACTTTTTTTTTAATCGATGTATTTCATTTATTTTTTTTTTTTATTTTAAATAGTTTTTTTAGAAAATTAAATTTTATTTTAAATAGTTAGTTGTTTTTAAAGATTATAGATCGCAAATGACCTCCACGCTCTCCCACGCATATGCGGCACCTGATCAAAAAACTATTCATTGCGGCCTGAAGAGTTGAAGTTGGGATCGCCTCAATTATTGTCGTTATGGACTGCTTTAATTCAGTTAAATTCCTGGGCTTCGTTTTATACACCTCTTGCTTGACATAACCCCATAAAAAGAAGTCTGGTGCAGTCAGGTCAGGTGACCTTGGGGGCCAGCGAAGAGTGGAGTTCCTAGAAATTAATTTGTTTGCGAATTTTTTGAATAGCTCCGCCATAACTGATCTGGCTATATGTGCAGTTGCTCCATCTTGCTGAAACCAAACGCTGTTGAATGGTATACGTCTTCGGCGCAGTTCTGGGTAAAAAAACTCCTTCAACATCTTTAAATAACGGTCCCCATTGACAGTAACGGTTACACCGTTTTCTTCAAAGAAGTACGGCCCGACAATACACCTTGATGAAACTGCGCACCACACAGTGACTCGTTCTGGGTGCAGTTCCGTCTCATGGAGCATTTCTGGATTAGACTCTTTCCATATACGGCAATTTTGCTTGTTTACATTGCCGTTAAGATCAAAATGGGCCTCATCAGACATGAACAAACAATTGATCAATGTGTTGTCTTCTTCGGCCATTGATATCATTTTTTGGCAAAATTCCAGGCGAACAGGCAAATCCTGAGGGTTTAACTTGCTAGTAATTTGGACTTTGTACGGAAACAAGTTTAAATCGTCATGAAGTATCCGTTGTAATGACCGTCTACTAACTCCAATTTGCCCCGATAAGTTTCGGGTCGAAACGCTCGGATTGGCCTGTATTGCAGATGCTACTGCTGCGATTGTATCCTGAACCCGAACATTGGCATCTCGATGGTACGGCCTTCGTGCGATGCTTCCAGATTCGGCAAACATGTTTACAAACCTCATAATGGTCCATCTACTCGGGGGATTACCGCCAAACTCCCGCCTAAATTCCCTTTGGACGGAAATGACGGACTGCAAAGCATGGTACCGTTGCACTATCCAAATTCTTTTCTCCGTATCCCAAGCATCCATTTTTATAAATCTAAATAGTAACCTACAAAATAAAAAAAAAAATAAGCCGATTACTCACACAGAAAAAAAGTTATTACGTTTTATTTTTGTAGCACGATTCGTGCGCCACCCTGTATTTATTTTGCCTTTATATACAGATGCGAATGAGTTATTATTTTCGAGAAATTAATGAAAAAATGTACACATTCGCACCTGTATCTTGAGAATCGTATATTTGGGATTTCTGAAGTCCGAAAGCACATTAAGGCTTTACAAAAAAGTATTCATTGTTTTGCATTTATCTTTTTATTTTGAAATTTGGTAGTATCCATCCAATATCCGCCTCTGCATTTTTGTGCGAAGTGAAAGCAATTGAGCTAAAAACTTGTTTGGTACTACAAAATTTGAAAATAAAAAGATAAATGCAAAACAATGAATACGATTTTATAAAGCACAATAATATGAATTCAAGGATACCAAATACTTATTGATAGATTGCATATAGCGTATAAATTTGTTCATTGTATTATTAGTATCGCGGTGTCTTAAATCTAATAAGTCAGTAAGTTTTTGGTTTTCTTGTTGCATTTAAATTAAATTAAAAGTTAGCTCCACACATAACAAGACATTCGGGCGAATTCTATTTAGGGAGAGCACAATTTACTCACCACATTATTTTATTAACCCTACCTGGTGTAACAAGGCTAAAACAAAGAAAATCAAAAATAAATAAACAACGACTGAAACGAAGACGAAAAGGGACTACCGGTAGGGGAGACACACACACAGTTTTTGAGTCACACAGTAGGCAGTAGTATTGTAACCGTCGTGAAGTCAAGTCGCGCAATAAATAATTTTCTGGATATTTAAATCGGCGTTTCACTACTTATAATAACTTTCAGGTGCGTTACACTGGCATCATCTTTTGGATCACGAAATCCAAATTGAAATTCTGGACAGTCCATCGCATATCTACGCCGTCGATTAGCAGACATTATCTGATTTTTTCTCGGCGTTTCAGAATTAGCTATGTTGCATTATTATTATATTAGGTATTTAAAAGTTAAAACAATAAATGATATGAATAATTTTGTATACATTTTTCTCTCTTTGTTGTTTTCTATGGCTCGAAAGAAATATAATAAACGTTTTGACAATAGCGCTATTTCACCAGAGCTTCAACTTGTGTGGTAGAAAAAAAAAAATAAATAAATAAATAACAGGTCCGTATGGACCCAAGCCTAGCTTCTCACAACCATTCGTCTTGTGTGAGTTTTCATTTTTTTGGGACGAATGGAAGGGATCTACAATTTTATGCCGAGTCCAAACGGCCAATTGAGAAGCTCTTTCATGACAGTTATACTCTCGGATGTTTGTCACACGTTCGCGAGAGGTGGCGCAGTGAAAAAAACCTTAAGTTGGAATTTGGGTTTTTCTCGTAGAAAAAAGGGGTTTCTAAAAACCACCGCTTCTTATTATTATATCCTTTTACTTTCGACTGAGAGAAAAAAAAAAACAGCAATTTTGTTGGAATCCAGATCATTTGGTTTGATGTGGTATTTCAGCAAAAATAGAACATTTGTTTTTGTTGCCATTTGAATGTATTTCTGGTGCTTATTAATTTAATTGATTTGGGTGTAAATATGAAATATGTAATTGAAAATAAAATTTAGCAAGTAGTGTATAGAATCTTGATTATCGGAAAGATTTGCACTTATAAACTTTCAATAAACTAAATAAAAGTTTGTGTTTAACTATTAATAAATGCAAACGTCTCTTATAAAAATGTTTTTGTTGTTTTGAATTGTGTGAGATATACGCATTATATAAGAATAGATAGATCAATATTCATTATATATTGGAAATTGGTCAAATAGATTCAATATTAATAAAAATACATCCACAAAAGGAACATGCAAAAGGCTACTTATTATTATCCTACAAAATTGATATTCCGCCGCACTAATAACAAATTTTAGTCTCGATTTAAAATTCACGGAAGCTCACAATTGCAACATTTCTATGGAAAATATCACTATTTTGAATTCCTAAAATTTAGTGTCGAAACTAAGAATGTTTATTATTAAAGCCCGTATGACACTACATTTTTTCCTAATTTTAATCATTTTGAAAAGTCAGCGGTGTGTAAAAGAGACTCAAAGTGTGTTACGAAAGAGGTAGCAATTGTTTGTAAAGCAACCACAAATTTTCAAAAGAATTTGTTTTCAAAAAATGTTGAAATGTCAAAAAAAAACTGTCAGCACCTGAAAAATGTAACTTTTTTTACGTTTCTACAATAATAAAGTTGGTGTGTACGCAGAAAAAATGCAAAAAAAATGTAGTGTCATACGGGCTTAAGGCTCATTATTTTTTAATTATTATACACTAATTTTTTTTGTGGTTAATTGTGGTTGCAAAATATTCAAATCGGCAGAGGAATCACTAGGCCTGTTTTTTTAGCTTCGTTCTCAGCAAAGCAAGGTAAAGTAGGATTTTCGGGCACGCAATTACAACAACTACGCTCACTTGACACTTCGCTCGCATTAGTTGTGTGCTGAAAATCTTACTTTACTTCGCTTTGCTGAGAACGAAGCTTAAAAAAAACACGCCTGCTGTCGAATATTCAAGCAAAAATGTGAGGGAATAATAATAGGTTCGTTCGTTTACTTTTAGCATAGAAAAATGAAAAACGTCAAATATCAGAAATCGAGAGAGAAATCTCTCAATTTCAAGAGATGTACCTGACCGGTTTTCTTACAAAAAAGTTTAAGTAATGTCATTTTGAAATTATCGTAAAATGCAGCATCTACAAAATAAGTTGGAATTGAGTTTTTTATAAGCTAAATAGCGCTGAAATGTTCTAAAAGAACATTTAATTACAACTTCTTCCTCCGACATCGTTGAAGACGAAAATAAATAGAGTTTTACTTGTCAAACATTTGAGCTGTCACATAGTTCTCAGTTTTCATTTGTCAGTAAGTCGAAATTCGGCGAGTAGAAAATTACGAAAAAATGAAATGAGGGAAATGGATTTCTCTCCCATTTTTTCCAATTTTCTCAGTACGTGGTCGCACAGTTTCCTAGCAAATTTTGAATAATTTTACATTTTCAAAAAACGAACCTAATTATTAATAGGAAAAGAGCCGGCACAATTCAAATGTAAAAAATAATAATATAAGAACTTGATACCAACGAACAAATAAGTAAATCGAATATTTGTATATATAATGCTTTAATGACTTTGACAATTTAGCAAACGATTTCAAACAGGAACTAAGAACAACTTTTATTTGCCCAACATAGCCGCAACACTCGATAACGAAATGAAAACCCACCTCAAGCTACCGACCGACATCCGGTTTAAACCGGAAGAGTGTAGGCTGGTTTTTTTTCAAGTATGAGTGAGCCCCTTTGATAAAGATATGCACAAACACATGAATTCAAACTGGGCTACATCCAAGGTCAAATTCAGCTTGAAGGCAATTTCTCTTTTTTGACTGAAGCTGCTGAAGCAGTCTTTTTAATAGTAAGTTTAAGGTGATGCGGGATGTTGAACCGGTGGCTCAGATATATAAGGGCGAATTGTTTTTAAAAAGAAGTGTTCAGCAGAAGATTGCCTATGCAGTGGAGCTGGAGCCTATAATACTATGTTCCCACCAACGTAATTTAGCTGAAGTGATTTATAAATCACGAAAGGCGTCTCCACCGAACTTTAAGTGATTTAGTGTGACATTTTTGTCGACTTTGACATTAGGTGTCCAACACCAGATAGTTATTTTTTTTGTTCTTTCTGTTTTTTTGCCATACCTTCCAAGAATAAAACAATTTTTCATTGTACGAACTTAAGAAAAATATCAAAAACTCATCGAAACACGAACAAAATTAGAAAATTGAATTTGAAATAATTTTTTTGACAGTTTTCTTTTTTTTTTTGTGTTGAATAAAGTGCTGAAGTTAATAACAGGTATGTTCGATTTTATTTTGTGTGGATTTGCGATGACAGATACGTAATTAAATGTTAAACACATATAAATCACGAAAATGTATGAGATAAATCACGTTATTTAGTTGGTGAGAACATGGTATAAGAGAAGAGCAGCAAGGCTGAAACTGTCCTCCCCTCAGTACTGAAAGTGAGGGCAGAAGGAGATTCTACCTGCAGAAGGAGAGGCTGATGTTTGTTTAACGACTGAATTGCGACTCTTTGAACACGCTTAGAAAACCAAGTCACCGCAGCAGATGGAGTATTTGATTTTGACAGCTTTTCCAGCAACTACTTTCTGTGTGGACCTGTTGAGACCTTCAATATTTACAGAGTAAGTCTCTCAGGAAAGTGTCCCTGTGAAGCTGCATTCCTCTCTCAAGCTCTATTTTCTGATCAAAAACAGAAATAATTTGAACGCCCACATCGTGCATTCCTCAACCGGCGGAACACCATCCATAATCAACACTAAGTCCTTAAATCCTTTTCCATTTTACCCCTGCATAAATAATGCAAGCAGACTTTCCTTGTCAAACACAAGTGCAGCTCATCTGAATTTTACTTTAATTCACAAAAAAACAACAAAAAAAAACCAACACAAACACTTTGTGGACCAGCATCCAGGTAAAATATTCAGCCCTCCATTTAAATTCCTGCTTAGCTTGCAGATCGTGTAAGGGGATTTGTGTTTTTCCATCACTGCCGCCGCATGCCAATCTCTCTGGTTGACGCATTTTTTGGATACCCTCTTGGCACGTTAGTACACATTTATCTTCGTTGTTCGGAATCTCCATTTCAACCCCTGACTGTATCCTTGCGAATCATTCTCGACACACGAAGAGTATAGATAAAAATCGATGAAACGAAATTGGATATACCTTCAAGCGATGTGTCCTGGCCAGTGGTTGGGGTGTCGTCCATCAATGCTCGATTGGTGATTGGAAACCTGTCCGAGCGTTAGTATTATATCCTTCACTGGCTGCATTGCATCTTGCGCTTAATTGAGAGCGCACAAGTGCTCGCTATGTGCACGAACCTAATTAAGCTAATACCGCTGAATGACTGCACTAATTTCGTTCCGAGCCAGTGGTCTTTTAGAAGTAAGTCCCGCGCCGCATACGTCTTCTTCACGGAGTCAGCAGAGACATCCCAATGGTCGCACAATATCAGTCTTAATCACTTTGCACATTGTGCTTAGTCAAACGTCACCCAGGACACCAATAGAGTAGGAAAAAGGCAACACAAGCGTTAAGTTTGACATCCACTCTTCGTGCGCGGTGGAACTCCTTAATCTTGGCGGAGAAAAGGATAAGAAAACCCACATGTTCCGGGACAAAAAGGATGTTCTCCTCAATGGAGTGTACGCTCGAGGGAAAAACCATCTCACCATCTTCAGATGCGAAAGGTGTCAAGTCACGATGTTCTTTGATCGTACAATCTATTAAACGGCTCACGAGGCAATGGTGATGCACGGCTGCACAGGAGGATGTTTCACTGGATTTGCCAGGGTTTAGTCGATGCAATGGGGAGGTTTGCACGGAAATGAATGGCTTCAATTGTTCGCCATGACGGATGAATTTACGGATTTTTTCGTCACCCTTGGAAAAGGATGGCGGAGCAGTTGTATATTTATATTGAGATGGTGGTGTATTTATTTCGAGTCCCCTTTCAAGGATCATTGTTTATCCGAGTGATGGTTGTGGTGTCTGCTTCTTATTCTTTGGGAGCTGTTAACTGAGAACTTTTGTAATATTTCATGTAACGCCGCGCAGTGGGGGTGACAAGGAAAAGTTGTTCCTTTGTTTAAAAATGTGCGACGACCAAGGTAACAGATTATATGGTTGCTGCAGAAAGCTCATGTAAGTCTGTGTGAATTGGCAGTGCATTGTGGAGGAAAGCTGTTCATTTCGATGTTGTTGCTGGTTTAGCCGTTACTGTTTGGATAAGGTGGCATTTGAGTGCAAGGGCAGGAGTCGCAGCCGGTGGCTCAGAGGCGTTTTCGTCTGACAGAGGATTGCAATTGCGAGGAGCTCAGTTTTATAAGAAGTGCTACAAGTCAAGAGCAGCATCAAGGAAACGGTAACGCGATTCTGTGCTTGATTTGTCCGGGATTTGCACAAGAGAGAGCATCT
Organism: Cheilosia vulpina; assembly: GCA_916610125.1. Lineage (NCBI taxonomy): Eukaryota > Metazoa > Arthropoda > Insecta > Diptera > Syrphidae > Cheilosia > Cheilosia vulpina. The sequence continues at coordinate 3,395,982 of OU744280.1, read as the reverse complement.
CCAACCACCATTTTAAGACGCTTTACCCTCTCCTCGTTCTAGACAACGTCATTAGGTAATTTGCATTTGAGCAGCAATCAGGCTGCATAGAGTATTCATCGGTAAATCCTTAAAGGGGCTCTGGTACTGCGGCCTGTTTTAAAAGGAGCCTATTTTGCCTTTATCAATCTTTTATCAGGCCAAGGGAAGGTTGCGTCATTGGAGAGATAAACCGACTGGTTATGTTATGTTCCTCGCTGCTACTAATCCGCCTCCAGATCATGTTAAACTTCACGACAGCTCAAAGCCCGTGAAGGAATTCGGTGTTCGGTTCTTTCCAGAAGACCTTAATCTTCATCAGGTCCTTAGGATCTCAGCGAATTAAAATCTAGTGCTGCGGACTGCTAAGGCCGCGTAACTCTTCTTGGAATAGCTGAGATTTACATCCTCACTCTTTGTTCTATCCCTCTGATACGCTTCATTGTCATTGTCAACCCACTAGTGTCAGACGTATTTAAACCCACTAACGCTGACTGAGTAGCAATGCTATCCACAGATGAAAACATCATTCATATTGGGCCTTACTAATAATCATTCTTAACCTTCACACTAAATATTTTGTAACTCACAATATGCAATTTTGTATGGAAAATTTTATCCATTGTGAGTTCGAAAAATTTAGCCTGGACTTTTTTTAGAGTAAAACGGATACAACGACATAGCTACGATGAGAGTAACTCCTACGACTTCATCGACCTCAGCGGCGGTGTTTTTAATGTGGCTTTACTGAAATGCGATAGATGGCGCTGTTGTCTGCTCTACGAAAGAATAAATCGAACTGCACCCTCCTTCTTCTGCACCCAAACGGTGTGCCCCTTCAAACGCACCTTTCCCAACTAATTACCTTGAATTCTGCGAAACGACATAAGTTGCCGTATGAATTGACAACAGCAGACCACTTCCAATGCGCCACGCAGCACTTTACTCCCCCGCTGGCGCGTGCACTTAAATCAATTCAACTTATTACCCAAATGAAATGTTACAACAAAACTGTATACCTAGAACCTGACCGCCTCGTTAAAAGCATCATTTCCAGAATACGAAATCGTTCAAGGATCCCAAAGACTGCCTCTACTGAGCCGCAGCAAACATATAACTTTGTCGTGAGTAATGCCCACGCTAAATGAGATTTTATTACCTTTATGTTCCGCTTGTGGAATTTAAGTAGAACATGTCGCACCTTTACGTGCTCCGCATCGAAACGTGAATCTTGACAGGACCTCCACAATGCCTCTAAGTTTACCGTTCTCGTGGCTCGTAAAAGTGGCGGAAATTAACCGTCCCATTTGGCGGAACATTTAACTTATAGGACGCGCATAATTGTTGTGCCTCACAGATGAGCGCCTATCCTAGCCCAGTAATTTATTCCATTTTATTATTGGGAAAAAAGAAACAGACACACACATGCTCACCTGTTATTTCACATATTTTGATTCAAATGGTGACGTTGTTTGTGCTCAGATTGGTGTTATCCTGCGGCACCGACCTCAGATGTGTGACGGTGAGTTTTTTCTGGTAGAAGCATTTTTTTTTTGTTTGTATGCGGAAGCGGAATATGTTCTTGTTTTCCTGTTTGTGACTAAAAATCAACTCAATTCGGTTGTAACGGAAAAAGGAACAATGTGTTGAATTGAATGTGTTTTTTTTTTTTGTGCTAGATATCAAGGCTTTCCGAAATGTTTTCCTGTTTTTGCTGGGTGTCGACAGGAGGACGCTTGTTTTCGGTTCGTTTTAAACTGTGGCGCAGGATAAAATGTTTTTTTTTTCGATCAAGTAGAGCCCTCTCATAAATATTTTAGAGTAAGTCCTTGCATTGGCCGAAAGTTGGCTGCAATATGGGTACTGGGATGCAAATAGGGTATATCGCATGTAAGCGGCGTTTTTCAAAATGCTGATTTTTTTTTTTGACTATTTGCTTGTTTGACTGCGTGACCATATGACTGAATGGGACCGAATGACTGGAAGACTCTCTGAATACGTGATAGTAGACATGTTTTTTTGAACTTCGTTCTCAGCAAAGCAAAGTAAAGTAGGATTTTCAGCACACAATTACAACAACTACGCTCTACTTGACGCTTCGAGACTCGCAGTAGGTATTGTAAATTGTGTGCTGAAAATCTTACTTTACTTTGCTTTGCTGAGAACGAATCTCAAAAAAACACGACTAGTGTCGAAAAATTGTCTGCGGATAAATATTTGACATCCTGAAGAGGCGTACGACGTTTACGAATAAGTCTGACCGGACACAATGGCAAATATTATCAAGACAATTTTGAATAGTCAACAATAGGCATGGTTTTTGAGCTTCTCCAATCGTCTAATGTCTTTTATCTTATTGACCCAGGTCGTAGGTATATTTGTAATTATAATTAAATTCATCGACTTTTTATAGATGGGCTGCTTCAGCGGCACACTCTTTTACTGCGCATAAATCGCGAAACACTCGAAATTTAATTTTTACATTTTTACCAGATGATTTACAACATCACACGGAAGATTAAAGTGAAGTCCAATATTAAAGAGCCGTCTGACTGGAAGTGACAGCACGTAACATGCAAAAATACGTGACGCGGTTGTTGGTCGGCCATGTTGTTTACGTAGTTGGAATTATGGGAAAGTTCTGCATGTTGATATTTCTAAAGCAATGTATTAGGGAATTTCGCGTTCCTACAAAACAAATTGGTGACGGACGGAGAATTATTTATTTATTTCGTATAATGTTGCTTAACTTTACCGAAACTAATTCATTTGTTTGCAGAAACGCCGGTACTCGAAACTTGTGCTTATATTCGTTTTGTATATCTCTTATTATGGGCAGTTATTCCATGAGACGTCTGATTTTTGGCTCATTCTTACACAACTTTTTTGACATTGAGTGCGGGCAAACGGATATCTCTGTCCCATTTCGTGCAAAAATCCGCGTACGTGATGTTGTAAATCCAGCATAAGAGTGACGTAGACCAAAAAGCAAATCTAGCCGACAAGTATGCGCTCAATCGAAAATAGGTTTCAAAAATGACTTGTACTTTAATCACAGTAGATGGCGCCTTTCGGTACTTAAAGTTAAAACTTTCCTTGATATCTTCCGATAGGACGTCGCTCTTTTGACTACGCGGTACTATGGTGTACGGAAATTTAAACGGTATGCTGATACATGTTTCTTTAATTATCCGCTGTAAAACGGTAGCGCCTGTTTTGCTTCGTAGAATGTTATATGAGAACGAATTAGAGCAGCCCGTATTTAGTGGCTGTGACTATGTTTGTCACAATATAGATATATGCTTCGGCGACTTTTCTTAACCAGTGATGCCAACACTGTTTTTACACCAAACCTAATGCTGCTCTCCACTTCCATGCCTCTGTCTACTCTCTTCCAGCAGAACGCCAAATTAAATGATCAATATGCCTCATAGGGTACACTTTTACTTCTCCAAGTTTCGGTTGAGCAATTTTCCACCACTTTTCCCCAAAGCACATTTTTTAAACGAAATATCGTTTAAAATATGTCGGCATACATTTTTTTTCTACTGCCAAATACTGGCCATTTGTGGTCAGCTAAATGGTCATCTGTATTCGCGTCCTATTCGTTTTATTTCCTCCGCTAGTGTTTTATGAGAGGAAAACTAATTCGCATTTATATGAAAGCGAAATAAAAATATTTCTTTATCCTCGAAGCTATTCGAAATGTCAACTTGTGTGACTTATCGCGTGTGTAAGCACTAATTCAGTATTCACTTCACCATCATTTGAATAAATCACTATCAAGGACTGTAATCCGTGGGGGACGGCAAGTATAGAAAATGAAAAATGTTCACATTTTCCTTTCATAAATTCGCTTTAATTAATTATTCTCATTGTGCAGGGCGATAGCGAGTCACGATGTGTGAGATTATAGAAAGCTATAGCTCTTAGATATCTACAGAAGAAAAACTAATTTAAGTTTGTGAAATCAATCAAAACTTTGCGAATTGTTTTTGAGAAGCGATTTTTGTATATTGTCCTATTTCACCTGGACTAGGACTGAGTGGACAACAATGGGGTAATCAGGAAAATATTTCCATCTGACTAAGGGAAGTATTTTTTGTTTGTTTTTGAAATAATTATGAGAGTATGTGACTCAGAAATAACAGTCTTGTTGTTTTTATAAGGTTCGACTTTGCAGTCAATTATTATAGCCGTTCGATGGCAAACTTTCATCCAGTACTTTCTTTATGCTCTTTATATGCGCATTTATATTATATACTTAAGTCAAGCTCTTAGTGTTGCCTCCTCATGCATATCTGTCAGAAATGCGTGCTTATTAACAATGGATCGTCATTTCACATTCGCACACTTACTTCTCTTATACGTAGGTATACTGAAACAGTCACACTATAAGAAATTATAGAAACCAAGATACCATCCTTTCCTTTTTAAACTTTGAAATGTCAACCGCTCATAGAACTTCTCCAAGAGTCTTCAAACGCATTTTTTTAGAAACCGCCGTCTTTAACCTTGATCGAGGTCTTCGCGCCCACTGTACTGGGATTAGGTGGCTGAATGGCAGAACGTTCTACTCATCAAGCACTTTATTTTTATTCCTATGTCATGAGCAAAGAAAAAAATAAACCACATTTTTTGGGGTACCCGCCATATTTAATTCAGACAGCCATTGACAGGCCGAAAGTTGACAGCTCGATGGGATAACAGAAAGTGGCTCAAATTTAGTATAGAAATTTTACACATACAGAACTTGGCACACATAAATAGGTTACAGACTTTTAGGCTGTGCATATAAGAATGCGGCTGTCAATGTCAAAAATCTATACTTATCAAACAGCGCTGAATGTCAAGAGCTTGCAATCCAAACTGTAATACGATCTTAAGTGAAGTCGACCATGTACTTAATAAAATCCATTGACCTTCCTATATCCACTTGGCATGCTAAAAACTTTAACATTGAAAACCCTCTTTCAATTGCGCTGTCAAGTATAAGGCACTTATAAAAGTTAAAAAATCTCCCACGCTAGGAAAGGAAAAATCTTACTATCCATGATGGAGAATTCGAACACCAGTTGAAAGAAAGAAACCAGGTTAAGGGCCTGTTACAATCCGGCATATCCTTTCAATAATAAAAGTTAAGCAAGAAAATTAACTTATTCGCATGGAGGCATGTTTATTAAGTGACACTTGAAGCAAGTGACAACCTAAGCAACCATGCCAAAGTGAAGGCTCTCTTTTGTGGCCCTCATCTTAATTTCAGATACACCCGTATCCACATACGGGCCAGAGAATTGAAATAAATTCACCGCAACCCAGGCCAGAAGTTTTACCGAAAAGTCAGAAACTTCTTCAATTCAATTCACACTGTGTGTGTACCTACCCCTTTTTGGTACGACGACGATGGATGGAATAATTTGAGTCTTTTTCTTACTTTTTTTTTTTTTTTTTTTTTTGTTGTGAAAAACTTTCACACTCTCAAACAGATCCCACATCCCAATGTTTTGAGATTTATTCTTCGTCACCCATATATGCGAAGGAGTCCTTGATGAAGACAGATCAACATCACCACTAAGGAGGGTAATTTCTCAAAGAGCATTCATGATGCTGGAAGTTGGAGCATGGTTTACCATTTAAAAAGTCACTTTTTTCCCGTGTGGTGTGTGTCTTTCGACAATGACAATGAGGACATTTTGCAAGCAATGGAAACAAACAGAAAAACACTCGCAGTCGTATACCCATCACAGTTAGAGTTGGACTTGGTTCCAGAGTGCACAGAGTTTGCTGCGGAATAGAAGAAGTTTGCATGAGTTCCTCTTCGTCCTAATGAATGCCAAGGCATAAGACCATGAATTTCCATTGTTTTCTTTTACTGCCAAGATGAAATATGTGTGTGATTACCTAGCGACGCATTTTTCTGAAGTGAGTGTGTGTTTCCTATTAATTATCCAACATTTCATTTTCAGTTACAAACAAATTTTTTTCGTGGTGAGGAAGTGGAATGGATATTTGCTTTGCTGTAAGAATCGAGTTTCCGAACGTGTTCCTGACATCTTTTAAAACATCAATGCTAACCGCAGGGGCATTTAAAAACCCATAATTATGTGGTGTACAATAAATATCAAAGGAAAATAAAAAAACAGCTGTGAGAAGGTAGCAATAGTTACATATCCTAAGAGTACGCAACGTTTTACTGCAGTAAGTTGAGCTGCGGGAAATCGAATGCATACTCTCAGGCGCTGCACATTCGACAACGGCGACAAAATACAGTCAAACTTCCTTATAACGAACCTTCAATGGAATTAGAAATTGCTTGGTTATAAAGAAGTATTATTTTTTTATCGTGAATTTTCGTTCTAATTTTTCGTACTGCTTTAATTTAATATTAAAAGCAGAAAAAATGCAAAAAAATGTAGTGTCATACGGGCTTAAAGAAGAGAATGGGCACATTCAAAAATCTAGTTATCTTAAGTCGACTTGAATGGGGTGGATAAGATGTAACCTGTACGCAAAAACTCGATTGGTCGGGAACGACACTTTTTCCACGTCGCGTCAGCCACATATGCGAACTGTCAACTTAGTACTCAGTCACGAATTTTGTGACTAGATTCGTCGTCATAAACCTCAATTGAAGCAGCTGCTCATATGACTGATTTCAGCCAATCAAAACTGAGATACATCTAGTCAGACAGCTGTCTTATTAAACTAGATACCTGAACGTCCCCAATTTCGGTATAGAGAATTTTGGTATGAGGAACCTAATTCATATGGGATATTTTTGAAGTCGATTTAGAGAGAATTACGTTACAAGGAAGTTCGTTATAAAGAAGTTTGACTGTAGTTGAAAAACCATAAGGCCCGCTCGGTTTAGAGCGCGCTCATAATAGGTCTATTCGCGTACTTTCCCGAGCCAAACACTACAAATCTGTCAAACTCAACAAATTGATCCAAACTCTCTCAGAGACCTGAAAATATACGCCAATTTACGTGGATAGACTTCGAGGTCTTTGAGCAACTTTCATCTTTGACATATCTAATCCATATCACAAATATATATATAACTTACTTTTTTGCAACATATGAATCGTTCTAGGACAACATTCGACCACCATCGAATTTTCTTTATTTTAACAGATTTTATTGTTATGTGCAATTTATTTTTAAGACGGATTTTGAATTCGTTTCTTTACAACTTTGTGCATTTGACATATTTATTAGTACTTGCCGCTTGAAATTCTCTGAGCTGTTTCGAGCCAAGAGATGAACCACTCGTTATTTTGCTAATCTTCTCTTTTTCTGTCATTTTTGATGAGAACGTGTATAGATTTTGTGCGATTGCGATCGATTTATATCGATTGCATTCTATTCAAACAGCGTACGCGAACGAACATAATGTTTGAGCTGAGTTCAGTCGCACTCAGCTCTGAACTAAAAAGGGAAAACGCATTTTATATGACTCTTCAGTACTTGATTCATTTTCACGTAGATTGATTTTGATTGGACTGCACTAACTGCAATTGTGATGAATGGGGATGTTCAAAAATCTAGTTTCGTAAGTCTGACAGCCGGCTGACTTGATGGGTTACAGTTTTCATTGACCTGGAACGGTCACATAAACAGTTTTTTTTTTCAGTTGACATTTATACGAGTAGTCGAAGTATCTAGTCAAGAATTTGGACACTGGACACTAAGTTGACAGTTCTTATAATGTGGCTGACGTTGGAAAAGTTGCATTACCAACCAGTTCAGTTTTTGCGGTCAGGGTAAACCTATTCCAATGTGACTAGATTCTTGAATGTATACCCAATTATTTTTCGTGGGTATCGATAAATATTTTTCTTTTTGCTGATTAAGAATTCAGTCAAATGGGGGAATAAAAACTATCAGGAAGATCGTCCTCATTGAATTTCCTGCAATCCATTCGATCTTTCGTTGTTGAGTCGGTTTCGTTGGTATTTAAATGAAACTATTAAGTCTTTAACTTTTATAAATTAATTTGCGGATATGAACAAAATAACACGCTTTTCTTTTACTTCTTCTTTTCTTATTGTGTCTTGTGTGGATAATTGCAGGTACTATGTTGAGGTAGGTAGGGTGATATAGAAATGTAGTTTTTAACATTTGTATGTGATGAATTTTGCTTCGACTTCCCATTTGCAAATGTTCATGCCACGCCACTGCTTTGTAGGTAGGTAATATCCCGAATTTGGATAAACCTTCCGAATTAAAAAGTTTCATTACTTTATTTTCTAAGGGTAAATGTAAGATAGGTTTATGTTTTTAAAAGCGCTGCCAAGACAAGAATCTTGCATTGTAAGGGTTACGTGATGAAATGAAACTTGAAATACACCGCCAACTTCCTTGCTGGTCTGACTTGGGCTAGGGCCGGACACTCACAAAAAATATGAAAACAATGTTCACTCTGTTTTGTGTCAGATCTTGTTATAGTACCTACCATAATCCAAATGGTAAGCCGAGATCACACCCACTTGAAGTGTGCCTTTGCTTACCGATTTCGTTAAAAGGCTGCTGGCAAGTTTTGCCAAGTCTTAATCGGAACTACGCAATATTTCTGTCAAATTTCCTAGTTGTGTCAAAAGTGGATATGAACTACCTTTGAAACTGCCTCCACAGAAATATCGTCAGCTGAATAAAAAGCGTAAAGCATCTTCAATTAAAGCAGCATGCACCTACATCTACCTTATCCAACTTAAACTAGCCCTGCTATGGACACATTTGAGGGTTTTCGTCAACAAAAATTTAAACTAGCCCTCCTTATTGACATACATTTGGGAGTTTTCGGCAACAAAAGACTATACCTCGCCTGACAGTGTATAAGCTTATCCCCATAAAACTGGCTAGCCTAACCCTTATTTATGTTCTGTTCTTCCCTTTATTTGTCAACCGATCTACGGACAAAGTTCACACCTACACTAACTTAGGGTTTTATTGCCTTTCCCGGTGGCATTCGCCCGTTCGGTGTAAGGAATAACATTTATGCATGGCCTCGGTTAAAAAGCGACAAAATGGCGGGATTAGCATTGTCAGTTGTCACACCTGAAGCAGGCGGCAAGTGCCCATACCCAAATCGAATTCAAGTGACATTCTTAAAAGTAGTTTTCCAGTTCATTCTGTTGTCCCATCTACTGTCCCGCTGTCACTCACACAAAATGCGAATTTTACTCACCCACTTGGTTTTGGTTAACCACATCCATTGTAGCAGCGGATGCGATTTTTTCTCTTCTGCCCGAAACACCAATGCAAACCACACTGCACACCAACCAACAATGGGCATGGAATGCTGCGGAATAATTTCTGCGGCCAACCGTCGCACCATGAAGAATTTTAATTTCACCTAGAATAGCATTCGCGAGAATTGTCGACCAAACAAAACATCCCATAAACAGATAGTAATCCGTCGATTAAGTCAGGGAAAAAGAGGTGTAACGGGTAAAGTCGGTGGGGCGGAACCGGTCAGCCGAGGGTTGGCAATCCTTTAACCTGCGGACAAATGGGATTTTAGTGCGTTACTGGAACGAGTGTCGTTTACAAATGTTGATCAATAAAAATTTCATGATTCGTCCTTTTGAATGAGATTATCCTGGTTAATGGATTTAATCTGGCGGACAAGCATACAAAATATTTGAGCTCATCGGGAACAGCTACTGTGCAAATTTTAGGTAGGTATTTGCTGTTTTATTACGGTATTTTGAAAAGTTAATCCGCTCTTTGTTTTAAGTGTGGCTCTGTGCGAGTGCGGTGCGGAGGGAGTGAGGTATTTACCGGGGAATTGGAGATTCGTTGCCAAACAGCATGTGTCGAGGTGCTGTTTGTTTGATTTTGCATTCGGGTTGATGTAGATATTTCAAAGGTGAGTGGGGCAGAGTATTGCTTTTTTGTGGAAGGTAGCATAACTTTTTAATTGAAGTAAAAGTGAAGGCGGGAGGTATTTGAATCAGTTGTCCTGTGAATGTGACATGGGCAAAGCTGGAATTTTATTGAAGGGCATCTGCCGCCAGATGATGAATGGGCACTCACTTTTATTGACTATTAGCTGTATGTGCCCAGCTCAGGAATGGTATTGCTTAAATATGTTCTTGTCGATCACCATCTAAAAAAAGGACGTATCCTTTCTACTGCTGTCTTTTTGCGCTACTGTTTTTTTGTGGGTGGGTGCTGACGAAATTTGCCCTCTTTCAGAAAATGTTAAATTTCATAAATCTTCTTGTGAATGAATTATTAGTTGATTGTGAAAAGTAAGCCCCATATTTCGCCTGGAGAAATCTGAATCAATTGGTAAAGTAGCTCCAACCTGATTGATTAACAAACTCACATATACTAAGCAGTTTTCCATTTGTGAAAAAATTTCTATAAATTGGCCAATGTGATACTAATTTATCAACAGTTTAAACGAACTTAACAAAATTACACCATGAGGAGGTCAAACGGAGAGGCACTTCCAGGCACACACTTCAAAAAAAGAAAGCTGGCTCGCAAACTTTGATGTATATATATGGGGTTTGTTTGTGAGCTCTCCGTTTCAGGTCATTTTATTTAAATTTACGATTAAGATCCATCCATAAAACTCACTTTTACTTTTGATTGTGGCGGTGCAAAAGTTCGAGGTGAACTAGTGCTTCAAAAAGCAAACGTCCCTATAGTCAGTCAGCTCGACCTTTAGACTTTAGAAAAATTGAACTCTTTGTTAAATACTCATAACTCTTTGTTTACATTTCTTAAAATAAATTGGGAGGTCCTACTTAAGTCATGCATTGGCTTAAGTGACTCACAACTTTTGTGTTTTCCCCTCTTCTTTCCAGAACCGGTATTCCAGATTTTGGAAAGTCAGAAAAATCGTGGAATATACAAGTTCAGTACCGATCGCCAAAGAATCCTTTCAATGTCATCCATTGAACATGGACGTGCCCACAACTTTGTTATTGGAAGAATTTCCTGGAACAGAATTTATATAACAGTCAGTGACAGTTCCAGGTCACATTCAGTTTGAAAAGGGGAATCGTATGGAACATGTACATCGTTCAAAGACCATCAGATGTTTCACTCCATTTGGCTCAAAATAAAATAGATCCAAACAGCCAAAACTGCGGTCTTTGAAGCGGGATATTTTTTTTTAGAAGGGTCCCGCTTAATTCCAATCGAATTTGATGAAACTGATCGAAGATACTGGACCATTAACACCACAAGGACCTTAAAACAAGAAGCTCACTCCAAGTTTAGATGGCAAGACACTTCTAAACAAAGAAGATGGTCAAACCGCATTAGCGAATGAGTTAAGGGCTTACACCCGAAGAAATAATAGGTTCGTGAACACAGGGTGGCCCATACGTCCCGCCCGTATCTTTACAACTTATCATTTGATTGGTTCGAATTTTGCAACATTACAAATTTGCAACGCAAGAACATGAGACAGTTTCATTTTGGGAAACTGTTAGTCGATTGTCATGTATGTATTTATTTGTTTATTTAGCAAATAATACTATTACTTATCTAACTTTCGGATAACTATAGGTCATGATGCAACGAACCTGTAAAATAATGTAAAAGTAGCTTTCTCTGAATCAACTATTCGTCACTTAGTTGATCGTATAGTCTTTGTCACTTGAAGAACAGAACACTTGGAAGCTACTACAAAGTGGTGCAAAAATAACCTTCCGATGTTTTTTGGCTGTAATTTAAAAAAAAAATGAAAAACTTTGATTCTTCTTGTGGATTATTTTTATTTGGTCTTTTAATTTTTTTTACATCAAGTCGAGAATATGATGTCATGTAAATGGCCGCCGCCACAGTTTATTGTCATTTGAGCCCTTTTTATGGCATTTTCCATCACTTTGGCCAAAACTTCCGGCGATAGGTCCTCACATTCTTCACGGATATTGTCTTTAAGAGCTGCAAGAGTCTGAGGCTTGTTGACATAAACCCGCGACTTCAAAAAGCCCCAGAAAAAGAAGTCTGGAGCGGTCAAATCAGGCGATCTTGCGGGCTAGTACAAATCGCCAAAAACGACCCGGGAACACCGCTTTCAGAATATCGGTTGTCGCTCGCGCATTGTGTGCCGTAGCTCAGTCCTGTTGGAACCACATGTCCTCCAGTCCTAAATCGTCCAATTGCGGTAGAAAAAAATCGGTAAACATGGCCCTATAGCGCGCACCGTTCACTGTTGTCGTTTGAGCAGCGGCGTTCTCGAAAAAAAAAAAATGGCCGCGTGAACAGAGGCGATATTCTCGGAAATCTGCGACGAAATTCACGTTGTGCCAAAGTCACCGACCGATTATTGCTCAAATAAATAGTCACCAATATTCCGCGTTCTGGAGCAGTGTAGCGTAACATTGTTTATTAACGTGTATTTCGCATGTGTTTACTACACAAATGTCAAAACAGAACTGACATTAGGGGCCAATCGCAAAATTTATAGCATTTTCTGATAGGAGGATTACTTTTGCGCCACCTTGTACTTCCAATACCTTACAAGAACTTTCTGATGTCTCACTGTCTGATCTTTTAAGGTTTTTAAGGACATCGGGATGGCTAGACAGCGTCTATTAACCACAAGAAGAGGGGATGAAGAACACCGATGCAACACCAACGGACGACCCCAACAAGGGCATCACATAGGGTCCACGAGGACACGAGGAAGTCGTTTAGCGCAGGGTTTTTAACTGCTCTGCCCACCCGTTTACCAATGACAGAGTTCCATATGTCAACTTGGAGTCAAGTTCGTAAATACAGCTACGACTGAGAAGAATATTAAACGTATTCAGGAGAGTGCCAAAAAATAACCTGAAACGATCTTCTCAATTGCGTATTTCCTTCACTTAACAATGATAATTTAACACTACCTACGGACGAAAGCAGCTTTGAAATGTGGTTTCACCAAGACGGAACCACTTGTCATACTACTTATCAACTTGTAGGTTGCGACTTGTGGTCCACCCTTTAGGGACACGGCTTAGGAAGACGGCTACCTATTTGACGTAACGTAATAATTAAACATAGTATTTTAAGAAATAAGTCGGGCCTTAAAACGAACAGGCTCGTGTCCGAAAATGAAATACTGGAGTATTCAAAACGAAGCGAGCCATATTACCCCTATTTGGCGCATTTAACCGTAGCCGTCGACCTAAGCCGCGTACCTTACGACGTGCGAATAGCATCAGCCCTTACATATATGGTAGATATAATAAAAATAGTCTCAAAAAAGCGTATATTGAAGTTCAAGCCTAACAAACTTCTGCCAAGCAAGCTTTGATTGAAAATTCAAATCATTTAGACTATGGGTCGTACCAGCAAGAGACCCTGCATCGCCCTAAAATCTCATCGGACTCTTTTTGAATACATATCTAGTACCTACAAGGAGATGTTTGATGCGCCTTCCTATAAGATATGAAGATTTTACTTAAGCTGTAGGACCTCAGCCTTTTAAATTAATTAATGCTAAAAAAAGAAGAAGCCATAAACGTGTATAATGCATCGATTAAATAAACCAAGGGTCGAATCGCATAGTCCGTGAACGAGCATTACGTGACGCAATTTGTTCTTGTTTCACATCATGTAAAATCAACTTGATTCCTTGAACGTATAGCTCGTTCACGGAAGTGACTTCTGACTTCATATATTTGGCCATACGAAATTGGGTCCGCTTAGACCTTTAGAAGCTGGCGATCATATTTTATTAGCCGACTATAGTAAACCCGCATAAGTACCTTTTCTTCAGAACCAGAATCCTGAAATTTTTTTCGTATAAAACTCATCTTATAAGTACCTTTCGCTTAACTACCTTTCCCGCTTAATTGACTCTTATTTTGTATACTTTTATTAAAATTTACCTGAAAAAAAATTCTTTTAAGTACACATTTTTGAAATCAGTTTAAAATACGAAAGCACTTTCAGTTTTCCTTTAGCACTTTCTTGTGCTTCGTGCTTTAAAAATCAAAAATAAAAAAAAGTAATAATCTTAACCCAAGAAGGCTAATGTTCGTCGATTCGACGACGTTGCATTCTTAATTTTCCTGTCTCTTTTCAACGCGGGCATATAGTAACTTATGCTCAACAACTAACTCAGTTGCCGATGCGAAAGACGGTTGTGTCCGGCAGGTAAAAACAGTATTTCTATTTTTAAATGCAATATTGGAATTTGTGGTCAACATCGAATTGACTTTTGCGGATTTGGCGCAAAGAAAAATGAGTTCCTTTATTTTTTTTTCTTATCACCTGTTATTATTAATTTTATATTGCCAAGGAAGGAATGTTTTTTTTTTTTCTGTTTTTTTAAATATTGTGAAGATATGTTCATTTTAGACTGAAAAATGCTGCGTTTTTTAAAAGACTGCTTAATAATAAAAAAAATGAAGAATATACTTAGTAAAATCAAATTATTTGGGAATACAATCTTAATGTTTCAGAAAAAAAATAGAACCATATGTATTATAAGCAAAGCTTAAAAAACATATTTTATTACAGATCGTCGTATCGACGAATGTTTAGCTTATTAGGCGTAGTCAGCAACATTAGCCTACTAGGGTTAATCTACTACAATGGTGGAGACTGAAATCACTGTGAAAATTTAAATATTTTTTTTTAATATTTTTTATAAATTTCGAGATAAGTGCCTATGTGCACTTAAGCGGACTTTTTTTATAAGTGGCTATTGAAACGGAGCATTTAATGTGAGGCACTTATCTGGGGTTTTACTGTACATAACGTGGTGGTTAGAAATCTACTGGAAAGCTATACCTACCTACACCGCAGCAGTATGAATCAAAACTGATGCTATTAAATTCATAAAAGAAACCCTCGAGTTACCTACGTTAAGGTAAGCGGGACAGTCCCGTTTTTAAGGTCTCTGTCCCGCGGCCATATCTGTCCCGCTTAATGTCCCGCTTTTCCTATTTTTGTAAAAAATTTCCCGCTTATACTACTTTTGTATAAATGTGTGTATACTTCTACAATTCTAAAAATAAAGCAATTTTATGATTACTATTTATTATCCCTGTGCATTTAAATTGCCGCATATAAAACATAAACAGCATAAAAGAACTGTTAAAGGAAGAAAATGAGCCCATGAAATGAACTGTCAGTTTTGTTGCTTGTAGACTTTTGAAACGAAAACGAAACAATTTGCTGTGTAGTGAAGTATACTGCACGGATGTTTGTAGATAGGTAAATAAAAAAAAAACTCAAATGTGAGCACAATACTTAATAATATTATCGTCATAACTTTTATGAACAAAAAAAAATAATAATGAAATTCTTAAAAAAATGCATTCTGCATCCAAATATAAGAATTAATATTTAATTTATAATTAAATCATTAATTAGGTACATAATGTGAAACACTTATTTTAGTTTTAATTTCCTGTTATTAAACTATGTATTTATTATTACTTTGACTTTGTCTAAATACGCTAGTAATATTGAGGCTGATTTTTTTTTTAAGTTTTTATGTATATTTTTAAATTTAAATTAAATTTAAATTTTAATTTTAATTTAAAAAAAAATGTTAAATGTTCCTATAATTTTTACTGATCTATTTTTAAATGAAAAAAAAAGAATGTTATGAAGTCCAATTTTTTTTTTTAAATAAATATGTTATTTGACGTTTATTTTACGTACTATTCTATTGTTTTACTAAAACAAAACCTAATTTCTACTCCCTTCGAAATTTTGGAAATGTGTCCCGCTTTTGTTTCAAATAAATCTGGTCACTCAACGTTAAGGTATATTAGAAACATCGTCACGGAGTCACTAATGTTTGAAGACTCTCTTGGCGTTGCCTTTGATGGAGGCACCTTTCAATCCTTATGCCTAATTGAAGGGTCGCTTTCATGCATTTAAGAGCCTCGTCTCCTTTCGATCTATACCAAATTTTTTGGGCTAGTTGCGAGAAACTATAACTCCAACAAGCTATCGACTCCCTCGAACCTAGAAAGTATAGTTCCCAATTGGTTCCCGCAATGCTTCAGAAACCCAAGTAGAAGAGGCCGACTAGGTATAAAGAGGTGTGTTGACGATTATATAAGTGAAAAAAGTTTCAGGTGCACTAAACGCACGCACCCAAATTGAAATTTCCCCAAAGGGAATTTATGCAGAAATGTCAACTGTCAAATAATATAAAGAATTTTTGTTATATGAAGACATGTTTTTTTGTGAAATAAATAATTCTGTTTTATAACGTTTAAAGAGCGGTACTGAACAAGGTGAGAATAAACAAATCAACTAAAATGTAAAAAAGAGCCCTCAAATGTCCTACTACACCCAATCCCAGCCAAGGTCAGCATAAGTATTTTCCGCAAATTTGTCGACCAGCACAAGTTTGGTGGGCACCACAAAATCCCTGCGTAACAAATTTCGCTTAAATATATAAACCAAACCGAAATGTGACCAACAATTCGAAACCACACACCTAAACCATGACACGCCACAAGAGCCCGCATCAGTTGGTGCGGTGGTGCTGGTCATTTGAACACTCTGGGGTGGAGAAAAGTATATATTCTTTAGAGGCCACCAGAACGAAATTAAAAATTCGATCCGCCACAGTTGGCACTACCTCTTTTCGAATGCCGGGGCCAAAAGAGGGCGGAGCTAATTTGTATTCTAAAACCAAAACTCCAAACGAAACTATACTACACAGCCCCATAGACACAACATGCGACTGTGCGTGGGTGATTTTCAAATTTCCACAAAAAAAAATGCCCATATTGCCATTGAAGAAACGTCCGCTGCTGGGCCTGGGCACACAGAACGACAATTATGATGCCTTTAGCGCGATCCGTTGTACAGTAGCTCCCCGTGGTGACAAAATAAAAAAAAAACAAATACCTATCTTCAGATATTGCGCGAAGTTTTTGGGACTCGTCCTGGTTCCTGTGTAGAATCTGCATGTGTCTGTTGCTAGGGAAATCGCGCGCTGCGACAGCAATAAAATCTTTGATTGTTCATCATCGTCGAAGTGAGCGAAAATTTACGATAGCCGTACCTGGGATTCTGGAAATCGGCTCATAAATACGTTTTCTTTCGAGCAAAGGTTCCCAAAAAGGTCCCTTTGACGCGTCCCAATGCCGATTTCACGGTCACTGATAGCAGCGACAATAGTCGATGTCTTTTAATACACTTTCTCGTTAAGAGGAACCGTTTTCCTGCTCGCACACTGAATGCGTTTCGCAAAAGGATGCGCTGTTTGACTTGGAGTCGGTGTTTCCTCGCGAGGTTTATTGGCTGTGGTAAAGGAATAATAGTAATAAATATTTATCGCTTTATTTGGTAGTGGTTAGCAGTCAATTATTGGCAGTTAGGCTGATTGTTGTTGAAGCGTGTGTTACCACGCGATACCAAGCGCCCCAACAAGTTGTAAATCAAACGAATCTGTTATTCCATCCATCTCCAAAAACGGTGTGTATATACAATGGAATTACCTGACGTCTCCATTTCGCTGCTTATGGTTCCCGAAAGGAAGCTGCACCACAACTGTGTGCACATTTAGTTTTGGGAATTGAAAAGTTTCTCCCACCAAGCATGGAAAATCCATTAGCTCCCATTCTGCTCGAGTGTGTGTTTGCTACGGGGAAGACTGCTTCCTCCCTGATATCGGTTGTCTGGCAAAGGATTTCAATGCCCGGTGGGTGGCAATTAGGGAATATCAGGGATGGTATTCGAGCGAACAGCACAAAAGCAGACAACAATATGTCCAAGAAGAAGGTACACTCGTATATCTGCCCATCTTCGATGGTCTCTTTTTTGTCTGTGTTCTCCGCTTAGATCTTCTAATTTGCCGGAGATTTATCCCTGAATTAGGATGCCGAGAGGAACCCATCTAGTAGTCAAACCAGAATGTTTTCAAACATCTACAGAGATCAGGGACCATTATCGCCCGGCATGAGTCCGCCCATGTCCTTGTATACACAGAGCCAGTTCCTTTTTGCGATGTTCGTTACGAACTGGGATTTCACAGTCTTGTTCCGTTGTGTTCCTCGCTGTGTTGAAGCTGTGATTTTGTAGATGGGATGCCCTTTGTTCTCGAAATCGAGACTAGATGGAGAGTCACATTTGTGGTTTGCAACGGAGCCGCATTATTAGAGATGATTTCAAAACTGCCACAGAGCGCATTACCCAGATATTGTGTTGAAATTGGCTCGGACGTACATGTTAATTGATTTGCTGTCTCTTCTTCACCACTATGTATAGGGTTTCTCGACAATACGCATCAGCTCCCTCAAATAGGCTTACTTGTCGTGGCTGGCCAGGAACTGCTACCTAAAGAGTTCTGATTACCAGAGCTATGTTCGACTCAGGGACGAAATGCGGTCTTCTTCTAAAAAACGTGTTTAAGCTGTCCAATCACTGCCCTCGAAATCCAAATATCGAGCGAGGCAAAATAAACCAGTGGGCAGATTCCGTATATCAACGATCGTCTAAACGACATCGTTTTTGAAACTTTGATCACTAAAATAAGTTATATTCTATTCGAAGTTTTTTGACAAATGTCAGCTTTCATTATATTTTTGGAAAATGAACTGGATTAAGCTCTCAAACTGTAATTTTAGCACTTGGTGGCTAGTTTTGGAGGTCTGTCGTTTGGACGATAATCGTCTGAAAAGTTACGGAATGAGTGCCATGTTTATCACAAATCGTTGCATACATTGAGGCTCTATCGGAACAAGTCACTCAGAACTGTGCTATTGAGCTTGTTTTTCGCCTTGGCTTTGCTTTGCTGACATCTACGTTCAAAAGAACAACCCTATTGACCAAGGAGGATCCAGGGGGGGGGGGGGGCACAGGGGCACGTGCCCCCATACATTGAGGCTCTATCGGAACAAGTCACTCAGAACTGTGCTATTGAGTTTGTTTTTCGCCTTGGCTTTGCTTTGATGACATCTACGTTCAAAAGAACAACCCTATTGACCAAGGCCGGATCCAGAGAGCACTGCATTATTACTGCTTGCTAATTCCATTATCAAAACAACACAAGCACATCGCCTATGTGCGAAAATAAAAGTTACTTTTCTAACAACCGATGGAAATCAAGACGAAAAATATGTGAATCTTGGGGCGCGTGCATGGAATTTCTAGCCTAAAGCGCAAAGTCGTATAGACTACATTTTTAATCGTACAATTTGTGTGTTTCCGACGGCCGTAAAAAAAGAGTTACAAATTTGGCAACAGATGAAAGAAAATATTCCTAAGTCACCAGCAGAAGTTTATAAAAAAGCAACAGCTCTGCCAAACATAAGAATCCTTTGTCAATTATTGTGTACATTTCCTGTGACAACCAGCACTGCCGAACGATCTTTCTCCACCTTACGCCGGATAAAGACATATCTTCGCAGCAATATGAGAGAAGATCGCCTGAATGGACTAGCCCTAATGCATATCCATCAAGACATTGCTTCAAAGATGAACCCTGAAGAAGTACTAGATATCTTTATCAGAAAACATAAAAGAAAACTGTCATTATTAATCATATAATTTTTCATTATTACACCTTTATAAAAAGTATTTTTTATTCTTTGTTATTCTTTAATGTCATTGATAAAGAGTGAATCCCAAGAACAAATTGCAATGCAATACTATAGGGTACACTCTTCACCTATCTGGCCTTTGTGCCCCTCCCAGAAATAAATCCTGGATCCGCCCTTGCTATTGACGACATTACACACTTTCAAGGAGATAGTTTCCCAGAGGATGTACGTAGTTTTCTGTAATTTTGGAACGTACATGGAAAAAGAGATAATAAAAGATGGATCGATGTTGAAACGGAGCTATTTGCGAGGTGCTAACGAAATTCTCATAACTTCCAACGAAGTACGGACCAACGACGTAGCCGGCCCAAACTTCGAACAGTAACTTTTTGTGGATACATTGTCGTCTGGTGAACTTCGTGTGGATTGGCGTCATCGCATCCATGGAAATTTGGCTTGTCAACATTCATTCAAAAATGCAAACCATCATAATTTTTCGGCCAAAATTGGGGTCCTCTTCCAAATGCCCCAAGGCTCAGGGAGCAAACAAAATGAGTCTTTGGTCATTAACTTTGAATTCCGGAGTCAGTTGGTCAGTCCTAACACAAACTTCGCCAAGTTGAATTCTGCGAAAACTCAACTTATTTACAAGCATTACCAAAAGCGAACAGATTCAGCTACTTACAGCCTTTCTATAGACCCGCCTATTAGCTGTCAAAGTTGCCCTATGCCGTTTGGCATATCCCTCACTAGTCGCTCATATTTTACGACTCGAATTCGCATGACATTACTTGTATCAGCAATTTAATTCCGGCTCTTCTTCAACTCAACATTTCCTTGTTTTACCAATTAGAGATGACCGAACCTCCACTCGCTGTGTTGATCTTCGCCAACGGCAATTACCAAATCAAGATTAATTCACCTAATAGCCAACCACCATACATATCTGTTTGTGTATCCATTGTCAGGGTGCTAATTGAATAAACATTAAACAAATAGATCAATTATTCCGAGTGGGATATCCTTCTTGCTTCTTTGCAATTAATGAATAAACAATGGCCTCTTTGCGCCCCCGCGAAATCCAGTCGAAGAAAGTTTACTAGCATCTCATAAACTTGCTCCTCTTCAATGCTGTGCTCCCTGATATAAATTCCCATTTCCCATTCCCCAGCCTACAAGGAGCCAGGCCGAAAGTAATGAATTCCTGTTTATTCTTCGTCTCAATTTCCTGTGAAATTGGCTCGGGAAATCCCGTCCTCGCAGACACTCGCGTTGGGGTTGATTGGCCCAAATCAAGTGGCAATTTGAGGCTACCATCTTGCCGGGTAACTCCGAGACGCAAGTGCTGGAAATGGTAAGTACTTTTTCATTTTGTGGTTATTTTCGAGATTTCGCAGAAATGAAATCCCTTTTTACACACCTCCTGAGCCAACAAGAGTTCGCACCATCGACAGCGCTGCGATGCGAAGAGCAAGTTGTTTTTCGTGGAAGCCATTAGTGGACTTCATAGGCGGGTGGTGGTGGATTTGTTCTTTCTTTTTTTTCCTTGTCGCTTCTAAAGCGATACTCAAAAATTAATGACGCAATAATTAGCAGGCGAAAAGTGTTCCACTCGCGTTTGTTGGTAATTATATAAGCGATTGCATGTATACTGGCCCAACAAGCCCACCCTCGAGGTTTAAGTTCCTAGAAGCGACAACTCTGCCGTTCGCACTTTCACACTTAAGAAGGGAGGAAATAAAAAATCCATTCATCACTTCACCCTCAATTAATTCATACACCAGCGCCGTCGTCACACCATCGCCACCACCGTCACCATGCCTAATTGTCAAGTACTCAATTTCGCTCCAAATGACATAAGGCGGGCCGACATTCTGTCAGTTTGCGTGAAATTGCCCAAAAAGATGACACACAGATGCACCAGACGTGTAACACTCGCTCGCGCATTATTGCCCTCCCCTTCGAGTCCTTCCTACACAGAGCATGTGTACTTAAGAATATTTTCTAAACAAATTCCCAAACGCAGCCAGTGATGTGTGAATTATGATGGCACCAAAATTAATCATTCCGAGCGAAAAATATTTTAATAAATATCTCCGATGAATAAAACAGCTCCCCGAAGCCAAAAGTTGAGCGTAAAAGCAGAAAATTGGTCTGCTCCCAGCGAATGACCTCTGTGGTTGAAATGTAGGTAGGTAAGTTGCGCAAATTTTTCACATCCCCTCTAAAATGTTGAAAAAAAAAAAAAAACATTTTAGTAGTTTGCAAAATTTTTTACAGGTGCTTGGACTTGTACAACAGTCCTACGGCCTTATCTCCCCGCAGCGGCCCATCTAACTTTTTTTTTTTATGTATTGTCATTGGGGAATTTGTGCGGTGGATTTTTATTACCAAAGGCTTTTTGCTTTTATGGGTCTGCAAAAAACGTTTTTTATGTTTGCCGATTCCTCGAATGGAATGTGAGTTGATGAGCTCGGGGTTGTGCACACTTTGAGGTGGATAGAGCGGAGGAAATGCAGACTTGCTGTGGGGAGTTGTCTTATTTATTTGTATCTTCAGAAGATTACATCCTCTGGCAAACAAAAACAGAAAAAAACAATTTAAGCGATTTTAATTAGATTTCGCAAATTAAAAAATTTAGTCGGTGGGTATAAACAATTTTAATTAAGAAATAAGTGTGAGCGGAGATTATTTTCCTAGCCACAGGGGAAATATTCACATTTAATCCAACTTACATGAACTTTTGGTTATGTTCGTCATGCTAAATTAGAGGTGTGTGTAGGAAGCTATCACTCGAAAAATACAGTGTCAGTGCTTATGCGCGCCATTACAATGAAATTAGTATTTTTTTTAAATTATACATCATACAGCTGTATTTTTTTAATTTTATATTACAGACCTATTAAACACGTATAATCGTGTACTTCCTTTCCGTTCTTAACAAACTGCAAACCTTGAGGTACATTTTGTGAAATTACAACCAAACTTCCTTTAAAACGGACGTTCGATCTAAGCGACCTTGAATCGATCCTCTGGGGTGGTGAACAAATGTCTATTCGTTCAATCCAACCAAGCTAATGTACTCGAAGTTACTTTTTTGTTTTTTTGGACTACACCCACATTTGTACATTAAAAAATACGATTTGCGGCTGTTTCCTCCTCATTAGTCACTCTCCTCGCACACAGAACGAAAAGTCTGTCAAATAAATATTTTTTCTAATGCAGCGCAGTGACAGTTCTTTCTTCCCGCTTATCGTACAGCTTACTTGGCTCCATTAGGTAGGATAAAGCTCATTTCAGCAGTTTCCTAGAGTTGTCAGATCAAAATAAGGAATGTAACTAAAGAATGACGAGCGCAATGCATCCAACAAGACCCTAAGCCTAGTATAAGGAGTTTTAATTTTTTGGGACGAATGACAGGGATTTATATATCCGAATTGGAGCATTCTTAAGGTGGTTCATTCTTCTAAAAACGTTTGCCAAACGTTCGCGAAAGGGAAGCAAACTTCATATGATATTTTGCTATTTCAAAACGAAACAAAAATGCATAATAGATCTTAATCTATCAATTTTCATAGACGACTTCATGTTTTCAAATTTGCCAGCTTTTTGAGCAAAATTTTACTCGATATTAAATGTCAACGTCAACGCGAAATTTACCGAAGAAGCAAATTTTCGAATTATGAAAATATGATGTGCGCGTACTGCGTACGTAACGAGTGATTCGCTCAAAGAATTTCCCGGCATAAACTGATTATTTTGCTTGTTTTCGAGCATATGTACATGAAATCTGTCAAATTGAGCTAACCGCTGTCAGAAAGCGGGAAATGTGCCAAAAAATTCGAGGTACTTCGAACCACTTCCAAACCATAATTTGTACTTATCAATGCAGTTTTAAATTTATTATTTTATTAAGCAATTCATAAATTGCACAAAAATTAGATAATTTTAGTATTCCATCAGCAAATGTATTATTTAACAACTTTTTTTTTACTCCGCATATCTGTCAACATTTTAACATTTGGGAACAGCACAATGCGGAGGTGCAATCGGTTTCTCAACCATAAGATTAATATTGTTACGATTGATGTCTCGTATTGACATTCGATGTGACGGTACCATAGATATCGCTCTCTTTCTCTGGCTGGACTTACTGTCACCAAACTCACCGCACGCACAAAAGCATAAATACGATTTATTGTCAATAGTCGTGTTTTTTTGAGCTTTTTTCTCAGCAAAGCACAGTAAAGTAAGATTTTTAGCACACAATTTACAATAACTACTGCGAGTCTTGAAGTGTCAAGTAGAGCGTAGTTGTTGTAATTCCGTGCTGAAAATCCTACTTTACTTTGCTTTGCTCAAAAAAACAGGCCTAATATAAAATCGGCTCTTTATATTAATTTAAAGTAATTTATTCAAATAACCCGGCGGATAACATTGCAATTCATTATTATTTGTAATATTTTGTGATAGCAAAGAACTCAGAGAACAGTTTTATTATATTTAAGGTGAGGTTGCGATGGAAATGAAATACGAGACTTGCCGCCCTCTTTTACAATTGGCGTGTTTTTTGAGCTTCGTTCTCAGCAAAGCAAAGTAAAGTAGGATTTTCAGCACACAATTACAATAGCTACTGCGAGTCTCGAAGTGTCAAGTAGAGCGCAGTTGTTGCAATTGCGTGCTGAAAATCCTACTTTACTTTGCTTTGCCGAGAACGAAGCTAAAACAACAGGCCTAATATAAACAAAGAAATTTTCTCATCTGCTTCGGGCCAAACTACTCGTTACTCGTTAGTTTCCTTATTTTATATTTTTCTGATTTTGTGCTGTGTGATTGCGATTGATTAATATCGATAACTAGATAACTATCGCTTCTCCTTACAAAGAAACGCGGATAAATATCTGTTGTGGGCAAACTGCTGAACCTATTTTGATCAAACTTCACAGAAATCCTCTCGTAAATTTCATGAACATGTTAGCTCAATAGATTTGAAGGTTTCGGCGTCCATATCATACGTATGTAGAAACATTGGCAGCTACAAGACTTTTTAAAAACGAAAAGAAATAATTTTTAAGTAAATTTTAATTCGAAAGCTAACGACGGGGCACAGGGTACTGTGTTTTCTCCCCTGATTTGAAGAAGTTATCGACATCAATCGATCGAAATCGAAGACAACTCTATATACTTTCTCTGCAAAAATGACAGTTTAACAGAAAGTTAGCAAAGTAACGAGTAGTACATCTCGAAACAGGCTAGAGAGTTTCTACTGGCTGCCTTGGTGAATTTTCCATCGCAAAAAAGATCCTCAAAGGTTAGGTCAAATGGAATTTCCTTCAGATGAAAAATTCTCTTTGAAAATCAACTGTCAGAACTTAAAAAAATGAAAATTTTCAAACCAAATGGTTTTAATTTCAATTTTAATAAAATGCGGCTGCCATAACAAGTCGTTCCAAATCAAAGGATCTCTCTCTTAGTTTGGTTTCAAGTGATTTGTGTCGAGCTACATTTTTGCTTTTCAATTATTCCACCACAAACATATTTCTCTATAATTGAAAGAAAAAAACTACCCCGCACCCACCACTGTCGGCAGTCATCAATACTATCGCATCACTTCTCTGCGGTTAAAATCGATTTGGGATGAAATAAAAGAGCGAATCATTCGCCCCCAACCGATGACAAATATTTAGGGCATTTTTGACACTTTGACACAAAACACACACGCTACATCCTATATGTCACCGCACACGAGAGGAAGACAAAAATGCTACGACATCATTCATTCGCTTTCCTACGACTATCACACTCGTATGTGTCCCCTGCACGCGGAAAAAGGACACTTCATCATGCGTAGAAATGAGATATTAACAGCAACGCTCGCAACAAAGATTATTTGACATAAGGACGAGAAGAAAAGCAGTCAACCACGTCAAATAGTACAACGAAGAGATTTATGACTGCACCTCCTGTGGGGTCAATAAACGAATAAGATATCCCAATTGTACGCAGTTGATTTTCGAAACTGCGATTTTGAACACAAAAAAATGGACATCTCAATGTCCGTTTCCAAAGTCAATAAGACTGCTTTTCGAACAGCTCTCTTGGATTGCAGGATTCACCCACTGAGACGAGGCTTCTAGCTAAGGCTACAAAATGAGGTACTTAGAGCTATTTAGATAAATTTACGACGAGACACACGCCACCTGTGGTGTAAATGCATTTCTACTTCGCCCCGGATTCACGTGAATTTCTCCGGGTTCGACGTGTCTCGTGGGCATTTATATTACCTCGTTATTTCGCGAATACCATTTGAATCAAATTCATGAAAATTCATTATCACTGATTGGCGGTGAGGATCATACATGCACGATGAATTGAATCCACACCCACCTTTCACAAGTCATTATAGGTGCCGACTGCGCACCTAGAGCTACAAACAGAAGGTAGAAAACGCAACCGGCGGCGGAGCACATCAAGGCATCTGCGGCAGGATCGATTTGTTTTGTTTTGACTTGGATACATCTTTTTTGCTTTGTGCGGTAAGTTGAAGAGCAACGGGGAACACTTGTCAGACCTATGGCTAAAGAATTCATCTCGACTTCAGGTTCGCTGGATCATCAATCAATGGCGGTATAGTGAGTGTTAGTTATATTGTGTCTCGTGGGAATTTTGATGGCCAGCGAATTAATCGATAAAACCGTCAAGGTGACTTCCGCTTGCGGTTTCATGTGTTTCCTCGCTTAAGAGATGTGAATAATATCTTGAAGAGTATCGAAAGCTTTGAAGACGTTTTGGAGACGTATATTTGAAAAAGGAATGTTGGACTGAATGTTGAATGTTTGCAAGGTTCACCGAACCCGAATAGGTTTACAGGCAGATTTTTTTAACATCATACGTTTTCATCCAAGTGAGTAAGATAAGTTTATTAGCCAAAACTTGTACAAGGGACCCACTGTATATCTGGTGTTACAGAAGCAAGCCGGAGGTGTTGCTGCCAACTAAAGAAGATCTCGAGTGAAACACTATGACGATCGTTGAGACAAACCTTAAGCCAGCCCTATAGGTCTTTGTATATCAGGTTTTGAATAGGTGACAACTGAAGGAAGGCATTGTTCGTATATGAAAATTACGCTCCTGAAAATTTTGGGGGTCATTAGCCCGTTGATCTCAAATAACCTCAAATTGAAATGGCATTCGGTTCTATAGCTGGCATTTACCAAGTACAGTTGCTGGATGACTGCAGTTCAGTGGTTAGTGTGCTGCACTGTTGGGCGGGGATTCTCATATTTGAATACCGGATAAGTTTTTTTTTTTCAAGGCGCCACCTTAATCCAAAGTATGACAACCATTCGACATCATGACTGTCCTGAGAAAGCTTCTCAATTAAGCTGTTTGGATTAAGCATAAAAATGTAGGTCCTAAAAATAAAATACTCATACCAAAACGCGGATGGCGGCAAGAAGCCTAGGCTGCCTATACGAACCTGCTGGGCCAAATCATATTTATTTTATTGTATAAGTCGTTGTAGCTAACGCTAGAATAGTGCTCTTCTGTTTTTTGCTGGCGACTTCAACACATATGCCCTTATAAATTATACAGCAGGACTATGGATGTAGATCAATGACTCTTAACGAAGGATTCCCATCAAAACAAATATAATTCAAAAAACTCTCAAGAGTGCTAGACGAAACAGCGGGTCAGCTAAAAGAGACAGCAGCGTTGCCAGACGGTTGAAATATTTACCCTAGAGAATTCAAAAAAATTTAGCTATTTTACAAAAAAAAATGTTTCAAATTATGTATTTAAAAGCAAAAAGTAAATTCAAGACTAAATACAATTTTTTTTTTCAATTTTCGAAGGATTTGAAAATTTCACGAATTTCAAGAATTAAAAAGATTTATTTTAATGTACATGTATTTAAAAAAAGGGAAGTGAATTCAGATTTTAAGATTTAATAAGAAAAACTTTGCAATTTTGATTTTGTTTTTCTGTAGCTACGTTCATTTGCATTCCTGATCAGCAATCATATGGCCAGCTGTCAAAATAGGCTATGCTTGGATTCCTACTCAGACTATGCTCACTAAATATATTCGACCTCTTTGTGGACCACTCTGGGTCATGCTTCTTGTAAAAAAAAGTACGTATCTGTCGCCTTTAATAAGAACTAGAGGGTGTGGACACAAACGCTCCGAAAAGTGCTTAATTCCAACCCGGAGGCCGGAGATACCTACAATGCAGATGTTGAATACCTCAACTTAAGTGGCGCGTATAAGAGGACCTCCATCAAAATAAACTTGTGTCACCTGGCCATCAGCCAAGGACTGTGTATGCTAACTGAAAAATGAAGAGGTACATTCCTAAATAATGAAGTCACTTGGAGAATTGTGTATAAGGAACTTATGTGGTTTACTTCGGTGCCGTGACATAAGGCCAAATCTCGAAATTTGTGTCGCCCGCCCGCCCCCCTTCCCCCCGCGCCGATAAAACAGCTAATTTTAATCTATTAATATAGTAATTTATATATCCACAGGTATTTCCATTCTTGTTTGTCCTCTTGGATAAGAAGTCAAGGAAGAGTTACACAACTATGTTCACATAGATGCATAGAGCCTTACATTTTTCGTTCTCATTGTAAATATCTAGGTCCTCTATTCGCAGGCACAATTCGGCAAGCTACGAAGGCAGCTCATACATATTCGAAACCAAGCATTTCCAAAAGCTCCCGTTACTCCTAAAGATGTGTCGGATATATTTAAAATTGATACTGTCATGGGTAAATTTGGTATGTCTAGATACCAAAACAGCGATCCCTTTTATAGGAGTACAGTAATTGAGGAAAACTTTAGTTACTCCATATTTTTGTCCCCTGCTATTGCAACCGCGATCCAAAATCGACCCGACACATCACAAAGAAACTATCTATTGGATGGTACTTTCAATGTGGTGCCTTCCTGCGGCTATAAGCAATGGTTAATGAATCGTAACGTATTAGGTAAGCAAAATCAAATATGCAATCGAAAGTGTCATAAAGCCAAATTGGCCTTATGACGCTTTATCAAAGTGTCATAATGCCAAACGCTAGAATTTGGCCTTATGTCACTTTCGCAAAGCGTCACAAGGCCAAATTTCGATTTACTTCTTGGCAAAAGATAATTGTCCTTCCATTGGAATAATTACGGGGAATTATCGACTGCCCCTATCCCAAATATTCAAAAACTTAAAGGTGACTTCTAATGAATTAGTGCTGTCATTTGGAAAACGCTTCGATTCCAACCAAAGCTCGAAATTTAACGTGCGATTTTTGATCGGTAAAAAGGGTTAAAATTAGCTAAAGCCGTGTTCCCATCAAACTGAAATCGTGAGGTTTCGATGAACTTTTACCTAAACCTTGTAAGTCGATCCCACCGAGTTCAAGTGAGTTCAAAAGTCATAAGCTGACAATTTTGAAGTGTCTGGCAAAACAGCTGTTTGTTGACGCACACCCAAAAAAATTTCCACTGTAAATTTTACAACATGTGGCAGTCAAATTTACAATAAGTTGTATATTTGTGTATTTAACAGCATACCCATGTAATCGTAAATTTTACAGCGTTTGCTTTCAGCAATAAAATTGTCAAATTGATTGCATTTTCTTGTTGTAAAATTTACAGCGCATTGTCAATTTTTGTTGTTAAAAGTACATGTATGAATTGGTTAAAACAACAACCAAAATGTAAAAAGTACGTACAACTTGTAAAATGCACAACATATGCATTGCAATCTACAACCATTTTTAATTGATACTGGATTGAGTTGTGAATTTGACCCACTCACGCAGCCAGAATATTTTCATGGTTTATGTTCATTACTTTGTTCTTGATGACTAAATCAAGTCTGAAACCAACAAGGCGAATTATCATAGTGCAAAGTTGTGACATTTTTTTTCAAATTATTCTGATTTGTTTTTTTTTGTCTGCTTATGTCATTACTAAAAAATCAAACTCGAGATAAAAAATGTAATCTTAGCAATTCTCTGTTTGTCCATATGTATATCTGTGTATTTATCTATCTATATGATTGTATGTACGTATAACATTTTTTTTAATGTTCTCCTTAACTCCCTAAATGCCCAGTATGCATTACGGGGGTGCCGCTTACAATAGGATGTGACAATAACCACCACAGAATGGATTGAGGACAATTTCTTAACACCAAGTTCAGCAAGAAGCTCGCAAGAATCTACTAACTTTAACTTAATTGTATGTATGTGTGAATATATATGCAATAAAAAGAAATTCAAATTATTTGGTGTGTGTTTTTCATTTTGAAGCATCGATTTTACAAAACAAAATTGTGTATATAAGTCATAAGAGTTACAAATGGTATTCGTTTCTAGAAATCGAGTTGTAGGTATTAAGACAGAAATTGCATTTTGACCGCAAGGTGTTGTGAATAATACGACCAAAATTCGTAGTTTATACACATAAGTATTGTGTATTTTACAAAGTTTGCTGTAAATTCAACAACGGATGCTGTTTTATTTACAATTTTTCTTGTAAAATCTACAACAAATGCTCTCATTTTCACAATTTGGTTTTGGAAAGTACAACCATGTCTCTGTTAAATTGAAAGCATTGGATGTCGGGTCGATTATGACAATGAATGCAGTCGATTTAACAGCGGTTATCAACATTTCTACAAAAAAATTTTTTGGGTGCACAATAAAAGTGTTGAAAAGAGAAATTACTAAAAATGATTTCGGAAAAAATTAAGGACAAATAATTGCAGTATTTATAAATATTTCACTTAAAAATCTTACTTACCTCATTTTTTGATTCAGATTCTTTACTTCTTTTATTATTTCTTTGATATTCACAATTGTTTTGGCGTTTAATACTTTGACATCCACAAAGGAACACAAAATAAACCAAAGTTCACGCTGTAGGCTTGTTCGGTTTGATAACATCTGACAGACGGATGAACTTAGAGGGGTTTCATATAGGTTGCGTTGAAAACCCGAGGTTTCGACACCTCCAAAAAGTATAGCAAAAAATGTATGGCAAAACCTCAACTGTTATCGGTTTCGTTTGGTGGGAATATGACATAAGTCTGTGTTGGAAAAACGAGCATTCCTTGTTAAAAACTACCCACATAAAAAGTTTATACAGGGTGGGCCAAATACAAGTTTCTTTTTAAAAATGCAATCAAATTAAAAAAAATTACTTCCATGTATGGCTTTATTGGTAAGAGCAAACATTCCCATTAATTATGGAACACAACGTTTCAAGTGGTTAGCTTCGCAGTAGCGCATTCGGTCCCTCCAATTTTCCCAGACCTGGTGGATGGTTTCGGGCTGTAGCTCAGGGATTGCTTGTATGATATTGGCCTTTAAGCTTGAATCGTTTCCGGATCGTTGGCATAACATCGGTTCCCACAAAAAAAGTCCAAAGGCGTCAAATCACAGCTCAGAGGTGGCCAATTGACAGCGCAAAGACAGCTGATAACACAATTTGGGAATTTGGTGCGCAAAAGACCGATTGTGGCACGGGATGTGTGGCATGGCGCGCCATCCTGCATGAACCAGAACTCGACCAGGTCCATGTCTTCAATTTCAGTAAAAAAAAAAAGAAATGTCGGTTAACATGGTCCCAGTCCCAGACTCATTTTCGAAGAATTGAATTAAGTCTCAAACTCTCGTCCACAGCAGCCACATTCTCGTCTGTGCTTACCGTACGTCTGGTGGTGAATGAACTAGTACTAATACTGGAAGGGGAAGGGTGCAAGGTAATTGCCTATTCAGATGACGTTGCCATCGCTGTCTCAGGAAAACACCTTAACACGCTTAGATATCTATTACAGAACGCCCTCTCTAAGCTTTCTAAATGGACCAAAAAATGTGATCTGACGGTCAATCCTCAGAAAAATGAACAAGTCATCTTTACAAGGAAATACAAAATTCCCATTTGTGTACCCCCGAAACTAAATGGCACCCTCTTGATGCTCACGATCACGGCTAGTTACCTGGGCCTCGTTTTAGACAGCAAACTGAGCTGGAAACCCAATACCCTGCGGAGGGTTCAGAAAGCCACCACGGCTCTGTACTGCTGTAAAATAGCCATCGGAAGCAGATGGGGACTTCAACCTCGAATTATACATTGGATATATGTGTCTGTTGTCAGACCTATACTTACTTATGGAGTTACCGTCTGGTGGACTGCCCTTAAAAATGCCACCTACTATAATCACCTTAGCCGTGTTCAAAGAACGGCATGCGTATGCATTAGTGGAGCCCTTAGGACCACTCCAACAGCGGCCATGGACGTAATGTTCCACTTGCTACCGCTAGACATCTATTGCAAACAAGTGGCAGAAAACGCAGCCACTCGGATGAAAGCAATTCGTTTGTGGACCATTCGGCAAACTGGTCACTCGTCTATTCTTGATACACTAGAATGTGTTTCAAAAGAAACTGGTTACACCCTCCCTCAGCTTCAATTCGTTAAGAATTTCGAAACCTACATACCCTCCAGGCATGACTGGGAGAATGATGTAGTGCCTCGTAAGGAGTCGGTCTGCTTCTATACAGACGGATCCAAGACCGAAACAGGTTGGGGGGGCGTTTTCTCCTCTGATCTAAATTGCAAAATCTCATTCAGCCTTCCTAATCACTGTAGTGTATTCCAGGCGGAAATCATGGCGATCAAAGAGGCCTTATCGTGGCTTCGGTATAATGTAATATCTGTAAAGGATATCACCATATTTACCGACAGTCAGCCCGCGATTAAATCCCTGGATTCTGTCATCTTCAATTCGAAAACTGCCCTCAATTGCCGATTATCTCTTAACAAGATGGCGGAACAATACAAAATTCCCCTTATATGGGTGCCGGGTCATAGAGACTTTCCAGGTGATTGTATGGCCGACGAACTCGCCAAACAAGGCACTACTATTTCGACTCTACCGGAAAAGGAGAATCTCCACATGCCTTTTGCTACTTGTAAGCTCCTCATTAAACAAAACGTATTATGCGCCACAAATCTCAGGTGGTCTAACTGCACAACGTGCCACACCTCGAGACAGATCTGGCCTCAACTGGATCTCAAGCGCTCCAAGAATCCTATTTCACTGAAAACACCCTTCAAATGATTTCTGCATAAGCTGTAGGGACGAGAAGGAGGAGGAGACTATTCTTCACCTTCTTTGCACGTGCCCAGCACTGTCAGTCCTTAGAAAACTGTACCTCGGAGAATACTTCTTCGACAATCTCAGCGAACTTGCATATATAGGAATTAATTGCCTCCAACGCTTCATTCTTAGCTCCGGCTGGTTCAACGGGTAATGTGAGAACACTGATCCTGTGGTATCACAATGGGCCTTCTTTAGCCTAAGTGAGGCTGCACCTGAGGCGGTCTGCCACTATAACCTAACCTAACCTTACCGTACGACGACGGGGACCATTGTCCATTGTCACACGAACATTTTGCACAAACTTGCGTACAAAACTTCTTCTCAAAAAAACGCACTGCTTGGGCTACACAGTTTTAAATTTTTTCCAAAATTGTTTAAGCGCAAATCGACTCATTTCGTTCCGCGGAGGTATGATACTGACTTTCTGTCAAGATTTCGAGCGGGAAACAGCTGTCAGTGTCAAAATAACCTATGTTTTAAAAAGAACCCACTAGATGGCCCACCCTTTATATGCTGTAAAAAATAAACAAACTTCATTAAAGAGTTTCTAGATTATTATCAAACAACCAAAGTTGGTTAAATTCTACAAAATTAGTTTCCTATTCAAGACCGAGAACATTTGGGTGGTAAATTGATTTCCTATTTTCAACCGAGTTTCCTTAAACAAGTCGACTCGGCTATTTTGAATCGTGAATTTTGTATGGCAGTGAGAGTTGGCCGATTTTAAATAAAAGATTTTACTGCGTGAGTTTTTATCCTGCAACCAATTTTATAAAAGTGACTGCAAGTTGTTGCCCCCCACTGACCAAAACGCAAATTGTAAGGATTGGTCCGGTATAGGAGTAGATACACATGGATGTGTTCATTTCGAAATGAATTCAATTTACTCGCATAAACAGCGATTCACATTAAAACTGACTGACATAACGTACGCTCTGTCGAACTGATTCAACTAATTTAAATATTTTCACCAATTTGCAGGCCGGGCTAACAATAGAACAAGTGAACTACCATTGTAATCGGATTGATACCGATATCGATCAACCGGTGATTCTCTCATCGTCATGTCCAACTCGATTGGCATGCACAGATAGTGGCCGCCGGCCATTGGCATGTTATGCATCTTGCGCATCGACAATCGCCAACACCATCACCATCATCAGTTTCATATTGTAGGTATGTGAACTGCTGGTGGCTGTGGCGTTACGAGAGTGTGAGATGGGGACTTAATTAATTGCTGTATCGGACAGTTGTTCCATGAAATTTTATCATTAATCAAATTCACGCGATATCCACTTCAGCGTGGAGGAGGTGTGGGGTACCACACGCGGCCCAATTGTTGTATTATTTATATCCTTTTGTCGGCCTAGCCCTCCGCATATCATATGGTGTGCAGAGCGTATAGATTGTGAACAAAGCGGTTGGTGGTTTTCTAATTTTCTACTACCTGACCGCCGGAATTATTAATCATTCGCTCTGGAACCAAGGTATCACCATTGAATTTGCTATTCGGTATTCAGTGGATGTGTGGCGAGTGTATCTATTCGGATTCGTATATTCATATTCGAGAGGCATTAGAGTGACAGATATCACACAACAATGTACAACACAGTTGGTGCCTGCTGCCGACCACTCTACAGAGATAGTCAATTAACTCTTCTACGGAAGGCTGTTACTAATGCACGGAATCGATGAAGGTCGCACATTGGTTGGAGTCTTCTTTGTGCCAATACATACGAACCCGCCAAATTACCAAAAGTCTCCGTTTTTGCGCCTACTGTCCGGCCACACATGGCTCAAATAAAGAAGTCATTCTTTCTACGAAACGTTGGATGAAGATATAGTTCGGGAAAAAAACGATATACTCCTGGTAGGGGGTTGTCAACAGTACGGCACTGGATGGGTGACCTTGGCCGGTATAGTATTTTCCATCCAAACAAGTCGTTTCCATTAGGCGGGTGACCTTCAGTGTGGGTGAATGAAGACACAACTTCGTCGACATGGGAGTTTATTTATTGATTTTATTTAATGATGTCCAAGTTAATATCGAATGATATTTTTACAGAAGAATGTGTTATTCGTTTCGATGTAGGAGTAAAAGTCAGTATGCCGAAGATGTTTACGTCAAAAATTGTGACAAGGTACATCAAACGCTACACCACTTCCCGCCATCCGAGGAGGTTCGCTAGAGATCGGCCGCTGCACTGTGGTCTAAAATTACTTTTTTGGTTGCAAAAAATCATAACTTTTGAAGGGTAATAAAATAATAAAATAAAATCGATCAATAGTTCAATAGTTTGCTCCTTTTGCTATATTCTGAACATGCATCTGAGGATTTCGAAGTCCTTCCTTCCTTGATGTACTTGGCACGTCATCGTCACTGTCTTCAATTTTATCACATTTGATTGTAAGTGTTCCGTTCAAAAATTCCTCATGTTTTGAAAGAAATTTGGTTTTTTGACTGAAACAGTCAATCCATTTTTTTTTAACGAAAGTATAATCCTTGGAGTTTTTTTTTTGCTTCATCGTTGTCACTTATATCTTCGTATTTGTATTGGATCAAAGTTACAAATTCGAAACATTGATTAAATATTCTAAAATGGTACGGTGTGAAATATTCATATTGATATTTAATATAAGCGCTTCACTCTACAGTAAAGTCTTTTGAAAACTAATACCATTTATCCATTGTCATGGTATATATACCAGCATATGTAAATGCACAAGGATTGTTTTACCTGTAAAATTTAAGCTTCCCAATGTGGGGTAACAGAGACAGATTAATATTTCTACCTATTTTATTAGATAAATATGACAAATTAAATTAATGTAATGTAAAGTTATACCTCAATATCTGTTTTAATTTAGGAGGAAAAAGAGTCGTTAAAGTGAGCGGATTACAAAAACTAATTGGCATTTATATAAAAAAGGCCGTGGAAGTGGGTAGATTTCTTAACGTTCAAAATAATAAGAAAACTATTTTTATATAAGACGAAAATTCCACGCTCTCAGCTCTTTTAACAACAAAATCATTAGAATATTCCATAAGGAAATTTGCTCCTAAGGCCAAAATATTAGCACTGGGAACACGACCTTTTTAAGCAAATTACAATTTTTCGGAGCATTACACATATTAACAGCTACAAACTTGCATATGGTTTAACAAATAGTTAGGGTCAACTATCGTGGTAAAATTTTGTGGCTCTACTGAAACCAAAAAAATGTTTAAAGAATAGATTTTTTTTGTTTTATTTAATAAAAATATTAGGTAGGTATTTCTTTTTTTTTTAATAAAATATTAAATTACCTATTTATAAAAGAACTAGACTACATTCAAGAAAATTAAGAATTTTTTGGTTAATATGTCATAATTGCAAAAAAGAAAATAAAGAAGTTTGTTTTTTTCTGTTTTTTCTTACTCTACAGCACAAAATTGAACTTTGAAAAGCTCTATGTGTCAAACTAGTTAGCAGCAAATTATTTTGTTTGTTGTGTTTGAAGCTCCGTTTATATTTATATTAGAAATATAAAAAAAACACATCGAATTTAGTATTTTTGCCACGAGATTTGACTTTTTGGACCACTGTGGGCCGACACGACGCCTTTAAAACGCAGGTAAAATCTAAATTGTTCAACGGCACTGTTGAAAATATCAGAATGTGCTCTCAAACGGTTTCTATGTATAGATACATAGACCTTACGGTAAACTTTACAGATTAATGATCTATCTAGAGGGAAGACACGAAAGAATAGTTGCTTAAGGGGGGTTTCATACGGGTATATACGAATAGAAATGGCACGATACAAAATCATCTAACTGATGATGCAACAGGCATGTAACAGACGATTTGCAAGGTCGGTATGGCAACATGAACAGAGAGTCTTCTCCTCACAGAGTTTCTCGAACTTCAGACATAAAGCGCATATTAAATGTACAATTTACTGATAAAGCCCGAAGTTTTTAAGGGCCTTGTTCTTGATAAATGAGTTTGGTAGGCCTTCTGCAAATGTCCCGCCAATTTCGAACTGCATTATCATTGCAGAAGCTTGGAAGCACTTGCAGGTGTTTTAGTTTTATTGCCGCGCTGCAGAAAAATGGCAGAAAAGACATTGGAAGTACAATTTTCGTGAATTATTTAATTATTTCAAAATTGTACTATGTATTTAGAAATGAACAAGAGTAAACAAAAATATTCAGATGTCACAAGGCTCCTTATTATCACTTCGAATTGTAATGAAATGGGAATTAATATTAAACGTCCGAGTTTAATTGACAAAAATTGATTTTATTTATCATCTATGACTTTAGTTTATGGATCGAAAATGGATTCCGGGAGAAACAACTTCGTCTTGATCACTGGGAACATGTCCTTGGTCTAAGACAATCCAAGCGATTAATTAAGCCTTACTCCTATAAGGGAATCCTTAGGCTCAGTAAGGATAACATAAGAAAGCTAACCGGCTTCCTCACAGGTCATTGTGGCCTTAGATATCACCTCAACAAAATGAACCTTTGTCCGGAAACAGAATGCAGATTCTGTCTGGAGGATGTCGAGTCCTCTGAGCACATTTTATGTGAATGTCCGGCTTTTCATTGGTTAAGAAAACGTGTCTTTAATAGAGAGACTCGTACGCCAGCAGATATAGCGCACGCTGCTACTAAAGACTTATTGACCTTCGTTAGGGAGGTCGCACGTCTCTTAGATTAACTATTCCCCATTGATATAATAGATCTTACAGGTCGCAGTGTTAGCCAGCTGGGCATGGGTATATAAAAAAAAAAAAAATGACTTTAGTTTATAACTCACGCAAAATTTGAATTTTGCGTCACTTAATAGTACTTACAGTGATGCCAATGTAAAGAAAGATAACAATGTGACAGCTGACAGTTCGGGGTTAGTAAAAATTGAGCGCTATACGAAAGAACAACGCATTTTCATTATTGAGCAATACTTTAAAAATAGTGAAGGTTTGTCAGCTACAGTCTGCAATTTTCGTACAAAATCATATTAACTCATTTTCATCTTGATCGTTAAATTTATCGCATTTGGGGCTTAGAAAACCCACGAGTAATTGCATCCACAACGCGTGACTGTTGGTGCGGATTTTGGGCTGGAGGCATTATCGGAAATGCGGCTGGTGAGTTAGTAACAATTAATGGGGTACGTTATCGTGATAACCCGCAGTTTTTATTGCCTAAATTACAAGATATGGATGTGAACAACACGTAGTTTCAACAAGACGGAGCCACATGCCACACAGCCAGGGAAACAATTCAATTACGGCCGTTTTTGCGATCAGAATTGCCTATCCAGATCTTGCGATTTAACGCCATTGGACTTTTTTCTTGGAGTCCAAGGTCTATGCAAACCAGCCCACGACCACCAACGCCTTGAAAGTGGAAATTTGGAGGTTTATTAATGAAATTCAGCCACATTTATGCGAAACGCTAATGGAAAATTTCAATAAAAGAGTATGTACTAACCAGCAAAGCCGTGGCGGCCATTTATCCGATCTGCTATTCCATATATAACCCTTACCAATAAACATTTTTAGTTTCGACTCTAAATTTAAACAGTTCACAGTGGATATATTTCCCCATACAAATTCCGCAATTGTGAGCTTCCGTAAATTTAAAGTCGAGACAAAATTTGTTATTAGTAAGGCGCTATGAATCAATAACAAATTTAGCTTTCTAATTAAAAATCTGTATTTTCTATCAAAATTACATTTTGCGTGAATTATGCGACACCCTTTATATACAATTATGATCTCATTTTTGGGAATTATTGACGGCCGCGTTCAGGCAGCTGTTGTTTGCGTTCATAAATGAATATTTGTGGTATGGTTTTTGAAACATTATTTACAATTATGTTGCTCAACGTGTTCTAGGTACAAATTAAAAAATTTAAAATACTATACCCACGCCTTATTAGGTTAGGTAACGGTGGGATCGATTTTTTAAATAATTTTTTAGGTTTCAAAACCAAAGGGAAGCCGAAAAAGGTCTTCCAATCAATGAAAAGAGTTGCTTTGGAGTTGGCAGTCTTTGAGGCTGTGTATTTTACAAAAAAAAAAAAAAAATAGAAATAAATTACAATACACCTTTAATTTTCCTATAGGGCGATCTTGTATTCCTGTAAGCTCTCTTTTGGCAATTAGTTTTTTTTTTGCCGCTCAAATCTTACAACTATAGCGATCACCGATGGGTTTGACTCACCAGCGCACCGAGTTCAAATTTAAATTATCGGAAAATTTAGCACATTGATCTAATGTTATAGTGGTTATAAATAAAAAATTTTCCATTCATCACTTGTTTTGTAGGCGAAATTCCCTAAGCCATTGCTGTAAAAATATCGATGTGCAGAACTTTCCCATAATTCCTACCGCACGTAAACAGTATGGCCTTCAAAAACACGTGTGACGTATTTATGCTTGTTAATTAAAGTAATGCTGTCAGTCAGGCGGGTATTTACTATTGGGCATCTGTTTAATAGGTCGCCTAATTTCTAACACTCCCAGTAGTCGAACACTTTTTGTAAAAAGCTGTGTAAACTGTATATTTATAAGATTTTCAACTCCTATAAACGGAAAATGCTACATTTTAGTTTAATCGTTTTTGCAATATCAACCAGTACAATATGAGTTCCAAACCGCTGCTTTTGTATCGCTATAAAGGTTTTGTAGTACACGTCCATATTTTAATGACATCGCCATGTTGTAGAGTTTGTAGAACAAGGAGTGGCAGTCAACAGTGTCAAAGGCTGCTCTGAAATCCACAAAGAACAAATAAAGTTTTTTCCCCTGCCGGGAAAAATATTCGACGATATTACTTAAAACAAACAAGTGATCAATGGTGGAATATGCTGGCCTAAACCCGGCCTGAAATTCCTTCAGCAACTTGTTTTCTCCTATCCATTGATTAAGACGGCTTTGCATTATTGCTGTGAAAATTTTTTATAAATTTGTTTTCAAAGTTACTATAATTACTATTTATATACGTTTCATATAGAGAAATAAATTCGAACTGATTAACAAAATTATAAAATTCACCAAACACTGCCTTATTATTTAACCCTGCTACATTATAAGATAGAATTCTATAGTTTTTAAATTTTATAATTACATTATTGGATTTACTACTTCTAATTGGGCAGACGGCATTACAACTAAAAGTTCTGGGGTAACCCTGCTTCCTCAGTTAGAAGAATGTGTGATGTTGTAAATGCAGAGTTGTGCAGCGTTTATTAATACGGGAGTTAATATTTTATTTTGGTATTAAGCGCTTTATTGTATAAAATTT
This sequence comes from Cheilosia vulpina, assembly GCA_916610125.1. NCBI lineage: Eukaryota > Metazoa > Arthropoda > Insecta > Diptera > Syrphidae > Cheilosia > Cheilosia vulpina. The sequence goes on along the minus strand of OU744280.1, from coordinate 3,356,025 downwards.
AAATCAAAAGTCGGAAAAAGCTTTGAACTTCCGCCAAACAAAGCTATAAACCACTATTGTTTTACAACAAAAAGTTTTTAAGCTGACACTTTTTTCTCATTTGACACAGTGAACTTCTCTGTTACGAAGATGCAGCAAATAACCACAGCTCTAGATGGAACGTTTGTTAATGTCATCGAATGTTGCGTTAGATTTAACGAGCTGCGGCAGATTTTTGTCTATCCAAGAGTTAGTACCTCTAAAAATTAAAAGAAAAAAATGCTACTGATGTTCTTGACCGCGTTCGATCAAGGCAGCGTCCGCTTATGGGAAATTAATGTAAAATTTATATTTCCTACATGAAAACAAGTATTGTTTTTATAAAGTTGTAAAGAAACTGACACCCAAAGATATCACGGTAGTTATTGCTCCTCCACCCTGTTTACATTTTAATTTTGTTCCAAGTGATGACTAACTAACTTCCTATGTAGGTTATACGCATCCGTTAACTGTGTCAATGGAAAAACTGCATTTGATACCTATTTACCCAATTCAATATTCAGTACCCACCGTCCTTACACAGTTCAATAAACGTAAACATCGCCTCAGAAGGTAGGTACCAACCTGTCTGTCTCAGCCAAAACAATTATGTAGGTACTCCCAAAATTGCATTTGATCCACAACGGATTGCCTTTTGCCCAAGTCAATTTAACAGAAATGACTTAATTATCACAGCTATTAGTAAAATAAAAACGGTGGCAATAAAATCTCGCATTCAAACAAATTAGCACGTCATATACCGTATACCGTGGTTTCTTTCGCTCATCAGCCTAAGCAAACACCACCATAACAAACAACAATAAAAATTAAAAAGGCGCGATACGCAAACAAATTCCCGAGAAGGCGGTTCCCAGATACATATATCTAAACCGCAAGCAAGTGTATCTTAGGAACGAGTATTTCACGCCAACGGCAAAACACCGAGTTCGCTGGAAGCAAGAGAGAGATGACGTCCAACGAAACGCTGCCATTGGTTGGATTCAGTCCACCTACCTCTTGTCCGTAATGGTCGACATCTTGACGAAACCGACAGAAATAACTTCTCACAGAATCGACGATCTGGACGAAAGATCAGCCGGTCAATCAGTCAGAAATGTGCTTCGCTTCGGAAAGGATGTGTTCGGTCGTTAGAATCTATGGCGACTTAACGTCTGCAACACTTGATATATTTTAGTGTTTATATGTATGTTAACAATACAAAACAAAAAAAAAAAAAACATTCGTTCCCAATCAGTGCTACAGTGATTTGAACTCGAAGAGAGTCAGCATAGTGGCGTTTAGTGATAAAATCAGTTTTTGGATTAACCCGATCGGTGCAGCATACGATGACAGTCACTGCCTTTGCAGCAGCAATGCACAGGCCCTTCTTCAATGGATACCCTCCGCTACAAGGTAAGTCTCACTGTCCAGAAAGTTACCTGGAGTTTAATAGCTTCCGCCGCCGGTTAATGACCGCCGTAAATATGCGCGGAAGTAGTTTACAGGTAGCGATGTCTGCTGCCTGGAATCCTTTTAGGCAGAACGACTTTCTCTTGCTTCTTTCTATCGTTTGTATTCTTGTCCATTCCAGCAGATATGTCCAACGGACAGGGACGCGTCAATCAGCTCGGCGGAGTCTTCATCAACGGTCGCCCGCTGCCGAACCAAGTTCGCCTGAGAATAATCGAGATGGCTGCTGAAGGTGTCCGGCCGTGTGTCATATCGCGACAACTGCGCGTCAGTCACGGATGTGTATCGAAGATCCTCAATAGGTACCAGGAGACGGGCTCCATTCGCCCGGGCGTTATTGGGGGTTCGAAGCCGAAAGTCGCCTCTCCCGAGATCGAGACACGCATCGAGGAGTACTGCCGTGCAAATCCGGGAATTTTCTCATGGGAAATTCGCGATAAACTCATCCAGGAGGGAATTTGTGATCGTGCCTCCGGGCCGTCAATATCCGCCATTTCTAGGCTGCTCCGCAGCAGGGATAACCTGCCCGAGGAGGAGTACCACCACAAGTCCATCAATTTCAACGGTGCCCCGCATGGTGAAGTCTCCGCCAGAAAACCCTCTGACGACGACGAGCTGTCTGAGTGCGACAGCGAGCCGGGTATACAGTTGAAGCGCAAACAACGCCGCTCTAGGACCACGTTCACTGCTGCTCAATTGGATGAGTTGGATAGGGCGTTCGAAAGGACACAGTATCCCGATATTTACACGCGGGAGGAGCTGGCCCAGCGCACAAAGCTAACAGAAGCCCGCATCCAAGTGTGGTTCAGCAACCGTCGGGCACGTGAGAGGAAACGTGGAAATCCGCAGTCGATCGGCTCTGCCTATTGCTCTTCCGCCGCCCATCCCAGCATGGTGAACAATTTGTATTCGCCGATAATGCCAACAGGGTCCGCTGCCATTCCAGATCCATCTGCCTACGCACAGAGCCATATGTACGACTTCTACAACGTCCACACGGGATCGCCAAGCACCACCGCCTCTGTCACTCCCCCACATCAGATCTACAACCCATCAGCAGGATACCCTGTCCATCCTCACGAGCATCACTACAACCATCAACCAGCAATGCTGCCAGCGGTAGACCCACCCTACACCGAATTAGAAACCAACCAAAACACTTCGCGCAATGACAGCCCCGTCGATTCCAATCAAACCTTTCCCTGTGGCATTCAGCTTCCTCCAACCCCGAACAGTCTCACGGCAGCCGTCGGGCCGAACTCTGTCAACGGAAATAGCAGCGAGGACATTCACGATGCCACCAAACAGGAGGCGGCCACTGCCCCAGCAGCTCAACAGCAAAGCAGTACCTTCTCGCCGTGGAATCCAATTGCGGCGACCACAAACTCTCGTCCAATCGTACCAAATTCGCCGCCGGAAAATGCCAATGTTGCCAGTCACACTAGTTACCCAAATGCGTCCGCCTACGGGGCGCACTACCACCATCATCCGCAGATGCCGGTCCATCACAACACACCAGCTTTCATGCATTCAAACTTTGGCATGCCGCAGCCATTTTATCCCTTCTATTCGTCGTAGATTAGAGCACAGCTTAGATTTGAGCCTACATTTATATTCCATTCGACTAAGCTTGTACATTTTCATAGTTCAGGAGTTAAGAAATTCAGTTTAAAGAAGTTAAAGTGTACTTTTATTTTTAGTATTGTATTCCTATAGCCTTAAGGTAATAAAATAAATTGAGAAGTCAGTGTACATATTTGTTGATCTATCGCTTTTTATTTGGTAAGAAGAAATGAAACGTGTCAGGTGTTACCAGACAATTTATCTGAAATTGGATAACGTATGATCAGCTAAAAAACTTTTTTTTTCACACGAGAGTGAATGGCAAACTGCGAACAAGCGAATATTCGTAGTTTCTGACACTTCATTCATATGAAAACTTTTTTTTAGTCTCGCGATTGAGTTTCAATTTTAAAGGTTAAGTTCGAACGAATTTCATTCGTGGGCTTTTAGATCGCGACTGTATTATGTGGATTGTCAATATGGAGTGACAGTTCGCGGCAAGAATTTATTATTCGCTGGAAAATTGCTGCAATTGTAAGATTCGCTATTTAAATCATTTAAGACTCAAGTTTTTTTTTTTTTAATTAGACGTTAGATTTATTAAATATAATGCACAATAACAATTTTCATTCCATAAACACAATTAAATTGATTTGTTGGCAATTCGCGCTCCTGTGAATAGTCCAATACACATAATTTTTTTAGATCTTATAATTCAGTGGAAGAAATTTAGCTACCAGGCTTTAAATCGCAAATTCAAAATAAAAGGCGCTGTCAGCTAGGTAGGAACTAAGCATTTCGTTCCTTGTGCACCGGGAAACTAAAAGTGCTTAAAGAAGCAGCAAAATGGAGGCTGTACCCCATGAACCAATTTGTTTATTGCTCGCAAGGTCTGATAATTTTATGTGTCATGTCAGTTTTTTTTTATGTTCAATAATTCAATTTCAATTAGAATTTGAGCGAAGAAACAAACAAAAAACGACAAGATAACCCAAAACGAAGTGACAATTTATTGGAGGTGTTTACCGTGCGTACTGCGTTCGAAATCCAAGTGGCCGAGGTTACAAAAATGCTCAATACATTACAGTGCGATTCTGACAAACAAGATCGAAACTAAACGGCAATAAGAAGCTTTGAGTAACGTTAGCAAATTGACTTTTACTTAACGTAAGTTATTATAGGTAAACCATGTGATGATTGGCAAATACAACAAATATAAAAAAGATATGGTGCGCACTAATAATTATGATCATGAAATTATTTGAACGTAATAATTAATAGAAACTATTGAGCTATATAAATAAATGTCTACATAAATAAATAAAAGATTAGTCATTCCTAAACAAATAACATTTTTTTTTCTGTAGTCGACTACTTGAATTTTTTTTTAGTCGACTGGTGTCTTACCTGTTTTCATTCGCTTTCTGGGAAAATATTTTCAGAAAACTTACAGCAATTTAAGTGCAGAAGTAACATACATCTTGGAGAATCTCGGGACGATGTTGAAGAGTTAACAATTTGCCTTTCCTGTCTCATAACCTATTTACTGCGCTCACAAATTGTGGAGATGAACATTGAAAGTTCATACCTGGTACCTAAAATATAAGGAACTAATGTAACTGGGTCCACAAATATATTCTTAAAAGTAATGCTCAAGGTGAAAAGAAGCTTTGTCAAGGCTTACAGCTCACCCGTGATTTGGGAATCGACGTTTTAAAATGACCTACATAAGTCTAACGCGACGCAAGGCGGTTGAAATAAGATATCTTCTGCAGTCTTCTTGATTGTTCGTTCAAACTATATTAGGACTGAGTTTCTGGTAAATATTGTCTGGATATATTGAATCAAGGGCCGAGTTTCGTTTCCCATGAATCAGAGATTGGTAATTAAAAAAAAAAACACGAATTCAATGGCAATGGTAATTTTATTACCTTGTTCACTGTGGCTGTATTTTCCTTACAAATTTGGCAATTGTGAGCGTCCGCAAATTTCAAGTCGAGACTGAAATTTGTTATAAGTACATATAAGTGTAAGCACTTGTCGATATAAAGAAAATGTTCATAAATTTTTAATAGATCCTTCAATCAACGAATGAATGAATGCGCAAATTCCTTGTAAGACGTTTATTATTTTTAACGTTTTGTTTTCTTGTAATTATTTTAACAGAATATTTTTACATAGCCGTTTCCCTTCTGATTGTTTTTTAACAGTTTAAGCAGTTGTTTTTGACAATATAGTCATTTGTAAGTCATTTTGAAAATGTGAAACTTTTTAATAAACATTATAAACTCTATTTACATAAAACCAACTCTTGCCCCCGTTAATGATAATGCTTTAAATTTCATGTGTCAATCATGTTTGATGTTTGTTTGATGATGTTTGTCCTTCGCTTTTATTTGTATCTCTTTAATTTATAAGCTTGTGAATTTGCAGAATGGCAAACGCCTTTTCATTCGCTTCAGGCAAAACACAAAATAACCCTCAGTGGAACTTTAAACTTATATCTTCATTGTTCATTATTGTTGCATTAAATAAGAAACATTAAATCAGCACATCGCTAAATTAAAAAGTTGACTTACCGATGGAATAATGCGAAAAACGAACACCCTCCACTTCTCTTTTTATCAAACGTTGTGCACCCTATATGCATATAAAGTCGCTCTACATGAACTACATCCGCCATGAGGCGTGTTTTTTTTAGCTCAAGAAAACAGGCATATGGTCAGACCACATTTTACCTTTACCTTACCTATTCTGATTTTAATAGAGCTCCAATCTAAACCAATCGTTTTTACATTTTTAGCATTAGACCAAATAATGCTATTGTTTTGAATTTATTGAAGCTCAGGTTTTGGAAGCAGCAGGAAGATGAACAATAGCTCAAATTTTTCGGGGAAGTATCGATAAAAAAGATGTCAAACCATTTTGTCATGATTTTAAATTAAAAAACAAAAAAAAAAAACTTGTAGTTCTAAAAAATGGTAGGATGTATTAGTCAAAATAAAAAATAATGTATTTTAGCTGAAAGCCCTGGTAGATAGTGCTGCAATAATTTGTAATAATAATTAATTATTACTAAAATAAGTATGCACTAATTTTAATTATTATAATTTATTAATAAATAATAAATTAGAATATTAGTATAAGCTTATTGCAGCACTAGCTACCATGGGCCTATAACACTATACAATAAGTTTTTATTTAACAAGTGAAATTCAACAACTGTTGAAAATTTGTGCAACGCGTAGGGGAGACCGGGGCTAGTTGGCATCAGGGGCAAGTTGACTCACTGCCATTTATTTTAATGAGAAGATATGAATTTCATGTTCATTATTGTTTTTACATTCAATACCTCTTTAGTCTCCTTTTGTATCTCGTCGCTAGTGCATGCCATCCAGGAAATATTAAGAAAAAACGATGTTCCGCTACCGTAAGTAACTTTTCTGTTGTCTCTTATTTGCCCCTTTCCGGCCGTTTTTAATCATCTGGCGGTGATTTTTTTTTGAATTCAGTGCATATATATATTAGTTGTCTATACATGTCTTTTATTTTTAGTTAATTTCTGTTTTTGTTTCTGAAAAATCTTGTTATTTGGCAGATGGTTGGGCGGGGTTAGTTGACTCATTTTTTTTCTGGGCTAGTTGACTAGTTGTTTTACCACAGGAAGTGGCTTTTAATTCGTTTATTTCGCTTAATTTGAAATCATAGATTTCTTTTGTAAGCCCTAGATGTATGTTTATTTTACTTTATTTTTACCTTATTTTAGTTTATGGCCACAAAATTCCTTTTCCACCACAGGAACATAATGTTAACATAACCTACATAAGTACCTAATATTGAATATATTGTTCCTATCAAATTCATTAATGTTATTTCAAAAAATAAAATAAACTAAAACAAATAAATTAATCTTAATCTTTAAATTTTTTGTAAGAATTCAGTTCCGCACGGCGTGGGTCAACTTACTCCATAACGTAAGTCAACTTACCCTGGTACCGGGGTTAGTTGACACAACCGAGGTGGTCCAGTAAAATTCAGAAAACATTGTCCTCACGTTGTTTTTTTTTAATTGAAAAACTTTGTTTAGAAAGACCAAAGGATGCCTTTTTTAATGATATTTGAAGTGTCTTGATATCAGGCTTAGTTAAAGAGAAATAAAAAAAAGAAATGTAAATTATGAGCCAATTAGCCCCGTCTCCCCTACTAACCAGTCTGCGAGCACTTTAACAATTGTTCAAGAGCAATTTAACAAGTGGGAAATTTGATGATAATTTATTATAGAAAAGAGAATGCATTTGTTTAAAAGTTGATTAATTCTAACATTTGCAACAGTACAAGATCCAACTTTTGTTGTATACCATGGAAATCAATGATCTACACAGATCATGTGAGCATAATAAAAAAAGGCCTAGTGTTTGCAGATTGATAATACCGGGAAGTCATTTAAAATTCATTTAGTGAATAACTAACAATTTGCCATTAAAAATGTTTTTTTTTTTTTTTTTTGATTCTGAGTCAGACAGTGCCAGTGAGAATTTACGAAATATAAGAGTATTTAGAGAAAGAATAGATTTTAAAATAGATTTCAATTTGTTCGTTGCAGTTGTTGATTACCGTACTGAAAGTCTCTCCCATAAATCAGTGGCCACAAGGCAAAACCGCTTAAGTCTGTTTTACTCATTGTTTAGGAGAGCAGTTTAAAGTTTTTTTACTCTATTGACTCTAGTGACTTAAGATGTTGTTTTTTTTTTTTGAAATTGTGGCCACTTTGTTAAAGCTATAAAGCTGAAAAAAAATTACAAAATAGATTTGGGTACGCTGAATCTATGGCATCAAAATCTCAATTTCGTCTTAAGTCGACTTAAGCGGTTGTGGTTTGTGGCCACTGAAATTTACGTTTAGGTAGAAGGCTCATCTTGTTTTCTTCGCGAATTCTCTGACTCCTCGCAGACTGACTTGTTGAAATAATCCAAACGATGGAAATTGTCATGTTTAACAATTGTTATAATTTTTCGTTTGTTACAGCTTTATAACACACTTGTCAGACTAATATAATTCCACAAATACCTGTTGACTTTCTGACTTGTTGTTCTGTGTTATAGACCCCAAGGCTTTCAACTGAAATGTCCTCGAAAGGCTTCTCTATTCAGCCGTTGGGACTTGGGATATCGTTAAAATAAGTTCCACAAAAGTATAAGTATTATCACAGAAATTAAGTGGCGTTTAAAAGAAAAAATATTATTAGTGTCAGGTGACCGATAATTATTGTTATTAATTTGAAAATACACTTTTAGCTTGAGTGGTTTCTTAAAACATTATATTCAATCGACTACAGCATTCCCCGCATTTATATACCCAATATTTTGTTTTTGTATAAATGTAACTATTAAGTTGCAATTTTTAATTAGCTCTGCAAAAATAAACAAGACTATGGTAAATATGAAACTGTGCTTATATAGATTTATTACATTTGTTAGAAAAATATATTTCTAGACGATTTAAAGAGATGAGCGAAGATGAGCACTTTAAAACTTCTAAATTCCAAATAAAATATGAATCTAAAAAAAAAGTATCAACCCTAATTGCGTTTTTATCACCGACTGCCATCTTTCTCGTCGTCTTGTTGTTTTTGCAAATGAAAACCTGTCTCGATTCTCATGGAATTGTACCTTCTAGCGAAAAACAATAATAACACAACCCTCATCTAGTTTCCTTGCAGACGACAATCGTGTTAGTACATCAAAAACTAGATCAGATCAAAATATTATCCCCGAACATGCAATTATAAAGGACACGACCGACGACACAAAGGATTTTCCAAGCCACTTGTTTACTTAGGTGTGAACACTTTACAGAGGAACGTCGACACTTTGTTTAATCCCTACATTGGGTGTCTGGCTGCCAGATAATCCCCACCTCTCTCTAAGTGAATTTGCTGTCGCATCTAAAAATCTTGTTGGCCGGTTGGCACAATTTCGCCAAGTTTTTTGTTGAGTAAAAAAGACCTCAAAATAAATCCGCTGTGAGACTCCGCTGTGAGACTCCGCAATCAAAAAATTTGTCGCCCCTATGTCCATTCAGTTGCATGGTAGATGCTGCAGCTATGTTTGTAGAATCACCCGTGGAACCTAACGGTTTTGTTTGCGAAAATAAGGTCAATCGACAGGCAAATAAGGACGCTCGGGGCAAACAGAACATGAGTTTGAGAGTGGAGTTATCCGAAGGGTGCAATAAAAATACTCTCTCTGTATAGTACCCTTTCTCTCACACTTTGCTCTTTCCGATGAAAGGACGAAGGGTTGCCAACTCTTTTCATCGTACTTTCACGTCCGAGTTTACAAATGTTGATCAATAAAAGTTCCATGATGTCTCTATTGACTGAGATTATCAATTCTAATGGCAGTCATTTTCTGAGCTAGCTAGAGTCATAAGTCAAGGATAAACCCGAACGCTGTGAGAATAATGACTCAAAGAGAGTTCACTGCAGGTAGTATGGCTCAAGTAAAAAAAGTTAATTTTCTTTGCAAAAGAGTGACTCCTGTGGAGTGTGAACTGGTCCTTATATCCTCTTCTTTTTCGATGCTGTTAAGACGCTGATTTACAGCGGATATAAGGTGAGAATTGCATGGAAATTGTGTTTTCACGAGAAAGACACATTACAGGATCAGGAGATTGCAAGATCAATCATTGTTTGGTTTTCGGAGGAAGTGGCTTGGTCAGTTGATAGCTGACAGTGCCCAATCGAAATTTGTACGAGCAACCGCAGAATGGGTGTCGTTAGGGGGGTTTTCGAATGAACACAGTCATGAAATGATTACAGCCACTACTGAGAGCAATATTATCCACAACTAAAGGTGGTTAACATTTGGACCATAAAAGGTCCACCGGACTTTTGAGACACAAGAGAGGGACCATTGCCATTCTAACAAATGTCACACTGGGATACTATGCAATCGGTAGGCATGCTCTTTGATTGAACCTCCTCTATAACGATTTCTGCAGAAGCTGCCGAGTTGAGGAAGAGGAGGCTCTATAGCCTTAGCCAGTATATGGAAGACTGCACCGATCTTAAGGATCTCAACGATGCTGCTATTGTGGACATTTGCAAGTTCATTACAAAAAATGATTTGTTTCCAGAAGCGGACAGTGTGACCAGTGATGCCAACTCAGGCATAATTATGCTTTAGGCATTGATGAATAATTTTTGGAAAAAAATCATAAATCATCTTTTGCGAATTTTGTTTTACAATCTATCGTAGTGGATTTGGACGCTTAAAACTTGAAAACGACTGGAGCAAATCGGATACTTCCTTCTGCGGGTTTGTTCGTAATTGCTATGCGAAGGAGGAAAAAAAAATTTTTGAATTCTCAACAGATGGTGCTCTAGGATCACATTTCTTTATCAGTTCAATTCAGTTATCTTCTATAATTCCTCCGGGTGAAAATCTATGACGTTATAATTTGATAACCGCTTAGCCAATTTGTATGATTCTTCTTTTTTTAATTTTGTTCGTATTGCTGTATTAAGGCAGATTTGAAAGAAATGATTCATTTGTACCCGATAGGTGGCGCTGTTGTCGATCTCCAAAACCACACATCCGATTTCAATGAAATTTGGGATGTGTAAGGTTGGTTACAGATTGAAGGATAGGATGTTTTTTGAGCCGATAGGTGGCGCTGTTGTCGATCTCCAAAACCACACAACCGATTTCAATGAAATTTTGGGATGTGTAAGGTTGGTTCCAGATTGAGAGATAGGATAATTTTGCCCTTGATAGGTGGAACTTTCAAAAGTTCAAAAAATAAGCTGTATACGAAAACGGGTTGTGGCACCTCCCATCAAAAAAAAAAAATTCTAAAGTTGTAAATTAAAATTATTAATGGACATATTGCCCAAATAAAGCACTTTGCGAAATGTGGATGGGATTTAATAGGAAAGACACGGGCAAAACCGGATGTGTACACTGTATATGAGACTGACGTTCGTATTTGCACTCATAACTCGGGATCGTTCGATTTTTACCATTTTTGGCTTGGTGGATTTGTATTGGCCCATAGAAGGATAAATGCCATAAAAACGAAATTTTAAGTTAATGAGATTGGGGATAAAAGTTTTTATGAAGAACCGCACTTTGAAAAAAAATAGACAGCTTAGAAAAATAGGTAGTATCACTTTTTTGAAATGTTTTGAAAGTCGGCTCAGTTATAATTTTGTTGGCGCAATCTTAATGCACCGAAACTTTGTAACGGAACGCGTTTGATTTGTTTGTGCAAATCTCAAATCAAATGTCATGCATAAATCGCTTTTTCGGACCAGATAGATGATGTGGCAGAACAGGTCGTTAGTTTATTCTTCTTTTCCAAATCCTGTCAAAGCAAACTTGAGCGACAATCACTCGAAGAAATTTGCTTTCAAAACGACCAAGGGTGTCTTTCTACGGTCTTATTTTTTTAAGTATTTTGTGACAAAACCTTACTTAAGAGGGAATTCCAATTGCAATCTGAGAATGTTGAGAGCTTATAGCGAAACTATAAAGGCAACACACTGACTTTCTTTGAAAAGATACCCAAGTTGTACAATTGACAAGTTTTTGAAAACAGCTTTAGAGTTATTTGAGGTCTAATGTTTGGAACTAGGGACAAAAAGTAGGACGAAAACTGTCTATAAAATTGGCCATAAACGACACAAGCTATTCGGGCTTGAAAATAATATTTTTGAATATGAAATGTTATGCCAAACGTGTTCCGCTGAAGTTAGAAGGAAACTCAAACCTGGTTCTTATCATACCAAGTTGGCATTAAGTGTACGAAACAATTTTTTTTAAAAACGTTAAGTCGTTTGAACAAAAGTTCATCCACAGTTGTGGCGTTCTCTGTGACAAATTGTCAAATTGGGTGATTCAAAAGTTTGATATTTGTGAAGCCGTGACTCGGATGTCGTTCTCAAACCCTTACTGAAAAGTTTCGTGGTTAGGGCTTTCTCTACACAGGCGGTAGGTAGTCTAATGAAATGGAGTGCATGGTAAATCTTTGAGCAGTACGCAACTGTCTTTCAACATTTTAGTGTCACAATCGAGAAACCACTGCTTTACTGATTATCAGGAGCTATTCAAACGCAGCGGCTAAACGTTTTTTCACTGCGCCACCTCTCGCGAACGTCTGACAAACTTCTGAGAGTATAACTGTCAGGAAAGAGCTTCTCAATTAGCCGTGTGGACCAGTGATGCCATTTTGAGTTATTTATCCCTTTTTGATGCATTTTCTGGGGATTTTAATATATTAGGGATAAAGGGACATTTTAGGGACATTTTAGCTATAAAAGGGATTTTCTCTCATAGTTATAAGTTTCATATAATAAACATTTTCAAACACTACTGATGGTTATTCTGGCTATTCTAACAAAAAGGGATAAAGTCCATCGAAAAGGGATTTTTTAACGGTCAATCTGGGATATTGCTTCGCAACCTTCTGGCAACACTGGTTTGGACTCCATTCGTCCCGAAAATGAAAATCTCAAACAAAACAAATAGTTGTGAGAAGCTAGACCTAGTTGCGCCAACAATTTGTTTATTCTAACTACCACTGTTGACAACGAAAAAGCCGACAGCCATCCTATTGGTAAGCACAGAAAAATTCCAGCCAAACCTATTGACTTCAATTTCATTTATTTGATGAAATTATTTAGTTGTCGTTTCTTAACGGACCCAAGACACACAACACCCTTGTTATTGATTTTGCTAACAACACGGCCAGCAACGAAAACACTTGTGTTTTCTTATTTCTCCATTTGAACGCAAAAATGTCCACAAATTAATTGGTCACATGAATTCATTAGACCGTATCTGTACCTGTAACGAGTCCGATTACAGTGCGACAGGCGCCGCGACATAATGGTCCCCATTCTTGATTAAGTGATTCTCCACGCTGATATCTCCTTCGCAGTTCTTGTCACCACCCTATAATAGCGTCTTTTGCAATTCGCAAAGGTGCCACGGCAAAACGGTGTCTGACTTGCCGACGACACGACGTGACTGCTGCATGTCATTGAAGATACGAAACAAATTGCAGTACCATGACGCTGGATGCTGACACTCTGTAATGTTGATCGCTTAATTTTCGAGTCCAATTTCCGGTCATTGACAACAGCACCATGAATGGAATGGCTCCATCTGGCCAGGTTAACTGGCACAAATTTAATTTGAGTGTGCGCAACTAATTTGGTTAATTTTCGGTAGCGCGTAGACTTGAAGATTAATCTTCCCATCTTCTCGTGGGGAGGATGGCGGAGCTTCGAGGAATGAAGGTTAACCTCCCGAATCCGTAGTAGACAGCTTGGGGTCGCTGATGGATTCGAGGCGATTTAATTAAAGCGAAGGCGCTTTCCTTTTTGTTCTGCTGATGCCTTGTATGGGTACCCACAGAAGCCCCGAACTCGACATGATTAATGGAAGTTCCTCTTCGTTTTCCAACTAAAAATGCCGAAAACAGATTATTGGATGATCCAACACTTTGTTGAACATGACGTGAGAGCTGTTATTGTTTCAGCCAAAGGGGGCGAAGTGCATCTTTACGTGTGCATTGTTCTGTCGCTTCTTCTCTGGCCTCTCTGTGGAATTGGGTACACCCCTAGATTATAGATTCTCGGTGTTCGGTGACTATCACCATGCACATGGTCGGCGGATATACGTGGCATGGCAGCCGCTCTGGCGTTCTCAAAATTAATGATAACCGCTCTCTAACGGTGAGACAGAGAGACCGCGGGTGTTAATGACTTTTTATCCGCCAACACGATGAGCGAACAAAGATGATTAATGGCAGAGTGTGCTTTGCCGCCGTTTCTCCGCTCTGCCGACAACAAGTTCTATGAAAACTCGTAACAAATCTTCAGTGTCCTTAATGGTCAATTAGACCTTGATCCATCTCCGTCTTGGCATTGATTTCGGCAAACTGCAGGACATCATTATGCTCAACACCTTAAAGTAGCCGAATTCTCAGTCATAGCATGGAACATTTTGACGTATTGTGATGCCTCTGTCGACATCTCGCACTGTGTCATTTGATCAGCTTCCCCGAAGCACCTCCTGTCATCATGTAGTGCCAGCAATTGGGACTTCCTTGCAGATATTTGGAACCCCTGGGGTGGATGTCTGGCATTTGCCTTCACAAATCATATAGGGTGTTAATTTGTTTACCCTGCCGACGGAGGTGTTAATTGCTCGAATATGAGCCGTAATCAGTGCAATCTTCATAGAGGGGCACATATCATGATTCCATGATCACGTTTATACGGACTGCGTGGGAGGATGTTCCGTCAGTGAAACATTTCTCCAACGTCTCCGGCATCGAGTGTTTTTCGCTCCATTAAACTTGATGACAATATCGTCTGGGAAATGACGTCGTTAAGTGTTGCGGATTTTATTACAAATCGTTTCGCAACTCTTAATCCTGTAACACGATTTGATACGTTTCCAGAACTTTTCTTTAATCAGGTGCACACGTTGCTGTGTACTGTTCAGTGAAGGGTATCGTTACATCGTTAAAATGTACTTTGCGCTGGTTCTTTGCTTTGAGGAGATTTTCATGCGATATTTGCGACGGCGTTTATGGGATAAATGTTGATGTTCATAACTCATAAGTGACTGTTTGTACTTTTGTTAGGCAGTCTGATGAGGCTCCAAACACCTCGGGGAAATGAAATGAGTCGTTGTGTGTCTAAAACCTAAAGCGATGAAGTTCAAAGGGAGTTGTTTTCTGCAACCAACTTCACTCGAACTATTCGTTTCTTTGTGAACTTCGAGAGGTGACATTTGGGCTCTACATCAAAGTGGATAACTCATGTTCCGTACAATAAATTATTTGACAAACCCTAGGATATAAAATTCCTAAAACCACCTTTTGCTACTTTGAAACTTGCTTTCTGGGGGCACAGCTTTTAAGTGCAACAACCAAACTTGTCGGAATCCTTCTACAACCCGAGTATTAGTTGCAGCAAATGGCAAAGTCTTCAGCTTGTTTCCTTGCCTAATATGTTCCATAAGAATATCGGAGCTGATTTATGCTGAGAGTAACAACTTCAGCAGTTGTAGTCGGTCTATCGAAGGATAATCTCGAATAATTTATAATGTAATCATCGTTTCTCTATATTCTCGCCAAATCCCCTGCCTAAAGCCGAAAACATCGATAAAGTTCGCTTTTAAACCTCCGAAGACGTGTGACATGCAAAAACATACAAAAAATACAAAAATAAAAGCTGCCAACCTCGACAAACGTGGGGAAATGTGCTAGAATTCGGGAATACCACATTTTTACATTACTGTATGCCATTTGTTAGTAATTATATGTTGTTAAAAGGCGAATAATTTGATTTCTTTGGTTAATAAAACTAGCTAAATGAGATGTTCTATATACTAAAAACTTATTATGACAAACATGGTTGCGTATTTAGCGCTTTTGAATATCATTAACTTCGATTTCATGCGTAAATTTTTCTTAGAAAACTGAAGAAAATTTGCTGAATATAATTCTATTTTACTTCAAACAATCTGCATTGTTCATTTTTCATATTTATTTTAAGCAAATCTACACTTATTCCTTAAAAAAATTATTATGCACAGGTAACGAATAATTTCAAATTTGACGGATAAAATTCTATGAACGCTGTCTGCAACTTTGCCCACAGCGGAAGTGGTATATGCAAGGTGCGAGTGTGTTGGTGAGCCGGAATTTTTACGTGACATTTGTCAAAACGAATTTGTATGTAACAATACAAGCGCACTTAGCATTTGCCACCCCATAAAAATATAGCTTGTAGGCTAAGTAACGGGAAATCGGTCGGAGTTGGTGGTCTCAGTATTGTCTCTGGTCAAAATGTAAACTCTGCTCATATTTTTATTCAGATATGCTCACTCGATTTTTCTGATCTCATAGAGTGCGCTCTGATCTGAATGAAAAATATAACAGAACTCTGATGTGATTGAGGCCGTTCATATACTTTTCGAGTTTAGTAAGTTTGACAGCTGTCTGACTAGACGTATCTCGGTTTTGATTAGCTGAAATCTGTCATATGAGCAGCTGTTTCGGTTGACGTTTATGGAGGGGTAGCTGACGAATATAGTCATAAAATTCTTGACTGAGTACTAAGTTGACAGTTCGCATATGTGGCTGACGTAGAAAAAGTACCGTTCCGGACCAATCTAGTTTTTGCGTTCAGGATACATCTTATCCGGACCAATCTAGTCGACTTAAGATAAGTAGATTCTTGAATGTGCCCATTGAGCTAAAGAAGCAAAACACGAACTTTTTTTGACAGTTCCAACCTACTCCGAACCAAAAAAAACACCGCTAACCATTGAATTTAACCGCATCGCCGATGGTGACTTAAGCCAATTTTTGAAGAGATATTCAAACGTGTTTTTAAGTTTGTTTCCTTAGCACGTTTTTGTCTCGTTTCTACTTGTGTTCTTTGACTCCTTTTTAGTAGCAGTTTTCAACTAATTTGCCGCCCGCTTTTTTGGAAGTTTTTTTACGTCAAGTACCGCCTTCTATCATGTTTTCTATCACTTTATTTCTCATGCTTTTAAGTATGTTTTCGGTTCAGTTTTTATGTTCAATATTGTAATACTTTTGCAGGTTAAGTACCGTTCTGTTGCGGGTTCTTAGGTTTGAATTTCTGTCGAATTTAAACATGTTTTCTTTGATCGTCTTTTAGGAGCCACTTTCGTTTTTGGACGTTTTTAATGCTATTTTCTGATACCGACTTCTGTCGCTTTATTTCTTGGGCTTTTGAGTGCTTTTTTGGTTAAGTTTTTATGCCCAATGTTCTGATACTTTTTGAAGTCTAAGGAACGTTCTTCAGTTGGTTCTTAAGTTAAAATTTCTGACAGTATTAGAATGTATTTTAAGTGAATTTTTCATTTAAGCATCTCTGGGGGCTCTTGCCGCTTTTTGGTGCAAGTATTTTCAAGTAGTTTTGTTGGGTGCGTTTTAGACGCGTTCTTCTTAAAGCTTTTTGTTTCATTTTTAGCCGTTCTTCGTCACGTTTTATAACACATTTGAACACTCTTCTAACAATATTTTATTTCAAAGTTGTAATGTCGTTCGTTAAACGCGTCTTTAAGTAACATTTTTTGAAACATTATTAAAATTTATGATTTCGTTTGTTTTTAATTCCACTTTCGGTCTCTTTGGCGCAGCTTTGGAAGGGAATTTCGGAAATGCTTTGAAGATACATTCCTCAAAGCTTTTATTTAAAGATCGATATTTTAAAGGGATATTTTTCGGTAAATATTTTAGTGAGTTTGAGTCCTTCGGATCTGTGAAGATTTTCGAGCTTTTTCGGGGATATTTTATGGCTATCTTAAATGTCTTCTGAAGACGCGTTTATCCTCACAATTTTAGGTTTTATTTCAACTGTTTTCTGACGAATGGTTTGCAGAAGTAAGGCTTAGGGTCCTATATGCTTTACATTTATCAATAAAACATTGAGCAGTTTTCAAATGAACAATCGTGTATATTACCACTAAATTTCTGCAGTAGAACTAATTCAGACATCACACCGATAAAGGTGAACTGTTCCAAATCACGCGATCTTAATGAGTTAAAACAAGGTTCGTGATGGAAAAGTAATTAAATAATTGCTGCTGTTTTGATTAATGCTTTTTTACCTTTTTTCATCCCACACAGTATTTGTTCTCAAAACTTCTCCCTGGACTATATACGACAATCCAAATGCGCTATTGGCCACATCCCCTCTTACAAAAGCATGGTTTACCTAATTCATGCTACATTTGGCGAGGATTCTAAGAAAACAAAAATATTGACGCCACCTAAACGAAATTAACCCCACAAACCAAACTCTTGGTTTATCTAATTAAATGTGGTTCTCAACTTTGTGGGAAAGCCCTTAGTCTGAAGAACTTTTCGTCGACTCTTGTGGTCTGCATTTTACGAAACATGAGGACGACACATCGCATGGCTGGACACAGTTTCCCCTCGACTGGAATTGGAGAGCACTTTTAATCGTTTCAGCGTGCACAAAGCGGAAGTTTGTTCTGGGTGGCTTTGAGTCAACTAACTTTGTTTTAGGGACATATTTAAGGAACAACAACGCCGGAGAAACACAACTTTCCTCGTCCAACAACTTGTGGACATTTTCTGTTTTATATGCTTGTATTAGCCGGACTCAAATAAATAAATTATAACTTTCAACTTTGACGAGGAAAAGATGTCCAGAATTCATAAACATAGTCGCCAGACTCACGAAGAGATTCATCCTGCAAGAGGCGGAGAGAGAAGCAGAATGTATGTTTATATTAGGGGGCTACGTCAAAGGTGTCAAGCTTGTCGATTACCATTCAAATACAAATTCAATTTGCTGCCAAAAACAATAGACAACTCAAATCAACGACTCAACACATCCTTCCGAAGCAAATCAATTTGAAAAAATCCACAAGGAAGCTAAAACCTGCCCAAACAGAAGAACCAGGCAACACTGCACACAGAACACACACACCCGACCAGGCGATGAAAATCCGTTTCGATATCCTTTATTCATCATTGAATCGCACTGCAACCAATAACAATTCAATCCACTTTTGAAAATCGAGATGACAACAGATACAGAGCCAGTAAACAAACCGCCCCATGGGTGGCAGTATATGGCACACAAAACAAGAGTTCACAATTGATACGTAACTAAAAATTACATGTCCTTGAACAGGATGTCATGCACAGAATCATACATTCTCCAATAGTAGTAGTCAAACCAAACCCAATGTTTTCAAACATTCCTACAGATCAAATGCAATTACAGTGCACAGCATGTCTTCCCATCCGGTAGACATGTTGTAGCGGGAGGACGATGAAGAATAAAAGAGAAAAACAATTAACGAGTGTCCTTGAGGATCAGTTTTGCAATGTAAAACTGTAGACAGTGTCATAAATCTTCGATGATCTCTTTTTACTCCCCCCTATGATCGAGATGTTCTTATTGTTTTTGTTGCAGCATGAAGTGTGAACAAGTTCAGTTGCTTATTGGCGTGATGATGAATTAGAAATGTTGGACACTTTGATGGCTGTCACATCAATCGGTATTAAAATCAACGTTACCACATGACTTGTTTGGATGATAACTATATCATTAAGATTATTATTTGACTTCATGTTGACTAACTGGCTTCCACACGGAATACTAATTTTTTTTAGGACTTCCGACAGTCTACTGTAATTCAATCAATTTTTCCAAACTTTGGCATTTCTAATCCCATGAACCAAAACACGTTGTATATGACGTAAAATAAGGAATAAACGACTTTTCCGTTCGGCGATTCGTAGTAATTGTGTTGAAGCCTTAAAGAATTGAGGTTGTGTTGTTGTATTATCCAGGTGCGTGTCAAACAGTGGCGGCTGATATCGTGAGCACAACTTTTGTCTTAGACTGAAACGTAGTCACGCACTACAACTAATTGTTTGTTGGTACAAAGTCAATATGATTAGTAATGTTTTATTAAACGTGCACGTTCCATGTTTTCTCAAGCACTTAACTTTTACTATTTATCCTTAAGTCATCTACGAATTATTTCTTAAAAACACTTGGAAAATTTATCTATATTTACTACGACTACGACGCTGATCCCACCCCTTAAGTGTCTAGTGGTTCAAAAACAAAGCAAATCAGCCAAATCAGTGGTGCCAAATCGTGGCCTTTCTCACTTTTTGTGCGAATTTCAATGAGCGAAAAGTATTCCGCGTGGAAAAGGAAAAAGGAGCGAAATTGTGTGAATTTCAGAAATCTAACAAAACAAATTTAAACTTGTATTAATATTTTGCGGAATTAAGTTTTTAATTAAAAGTATTGAAGGAATTCTTGGAAAAAATTAAAAACACTGCCGATCTGTCAATTGTTTTAACAATTGACAGATTAATGCGTTCACTCTTCACTATTAAGTTGAAAGAGAAATGCTGAGGTGAAAATGTCAAAAAGTAAATTCTTTTGAAAAGCGTTGCAAGTCTAAAATCCTATCTAAATTTTGACATAGGATACGCTGTGGATAAGTGTCACAAAAAACAGCTGTTCTTTGAAAAACTTACTTCAAAAATATTATTCTCTCTTATTTTAACCATTTCTTATTCTAAGTACCTACTTCTCGTCCACGTAATAGTTAAAAAAGCTCATCCTTCCACACATTTCCCCAAAAGAACAACAAATACACAACGATCTGTCGTGACAAAAATGTGCCGACCCATTAAATAGACACGCTAAATTTTGACAGACACATGAAGTACATTCTGAAACAAAAGTTTGATTATTTAGTTCGAGCTGCTAAATGGGTTCGCTTGAATTTATCTCAGCTAAATTTTGGAGAGAATTTTGTATGGGAACGAAAATTTAGCTCGAGCAGCGTACTTAGCTCAAACCTTAAACCAAGTATGTGCCTACATCGGCTACTACGTTGTTTTTATTCAACAGGATTTATATGAGTAAAGACATTTTTAGCATAAATTCGTAAGAGGCATAAATGTTGTTCTTAATTTAATTGTCGTTATTTTATAAATGTGGATCAATTCAGAAATAAACGTTTTCAGATAATCTTTGGGATACTTTTCAGACACAGGTACTTGTTCGAAGTATTGAACTGAGTAATACAGTTGAGGTTTGTAATTCAAAAATCAGAATACACAAGGCGTGTTTGTTTGTTTAGGCTTCGTTCTCAGCAAAGCTAAGCTACCGCGAGTCTCGAAGTGTCAGGTAGAGCGTAGTTGTTGTAATTGCGTGCTGAAAATCCTACTTTACTTTGCTTTACTGGGAACGAAGCTAAACAAAAACAGGCCTACTATCGCCTCACTTGGCGTTTTTCTTTTTTAGTTCAAGCTGAGCTCAGAACTGAGCTCGAGCATTATGTGCGCGCTCTGAACCGAGCGTGCTCAGATCGTTCTGATGTATTTATGAAACACACTTGAGCACATTGTCATTTGTAATAAATATATGTAAAAATTGAATATTTATAAATTGTTGTTTATTAAATTGGTTAACCTTCAGTTCCAGAACAACAAGGTTCGTCCGCTTTTTCAACTATTTTGTTTTCTGTCAAATGTGAGTGTAAGTGTGTAATCAGCTACTCAGCCTGCTCAGTCAATTTATTCTGAGCTCATAGAGCGCGCTCTAATCATGCTCTGAACGAAAAAAGAAACACAAATTCTGAGCTCTGATGTGTCTGAGCTATGACTGTTTGTATGACAGTTCAGGTTCTGCTCTGAACTAAAAAATAAAAACGCCTACTTTATTACATCTCGCGAAGGTACATACTGGTCACGATTCTTAATTGAGCCACTTGGATGTCTTCATTCATCATCATCAATACAAAGTATAAACTAAAGTCCCGCAAAAACAGTCGTTGCCGCTCTCAAATAATACTTACCGTCTTTCTGCGTCCTTGGCTTATATTGCTTTAATTCTATTTAAGTACCTAACTTTATGTATTGAAGCTTCGTTTGGGGAAGGAGTTCCTCATTTATATTGTTTGTGAACCACTTCTTGCGGAAAATTTAAATTTTATTTCTATAAAAGACTATTCAGGCCCGGCTGACTCCACTATATAGGAAACTCCCTGAACACACTATCTCAGTTTAAAGCATTTTATCAAGCAGTCCAATCTGTAGACAAAACGCAAATCTACCTGAAGAGCTTATTTATATCACAGAATTGAATTATTATTATGATTCCTAAATATTACCCCTGTGCACACTCCATCAAGGGCTTTTTCTCAAGGACTGACTATGTGCCCCAACTGCCACCGGCACGTGGTAATAACCACTCATTTGTTCGCCTGCTAGGTGAACGCGATAATAACAAAAAATATCCTGAATAGTAATTGCTAGTGCTTATAAAAGTGTAATAATAGAATATTATTTTGGTCATTAAAATGGAAGCGGAATGGTTTTACTTAATGAAATGGCTGTGCCTGGGGCAAATGTCTGCCACTGGGCACTGTTGAATTTCCGCCGGATACATTTGGTTCAGTACTGCTTGCAAGATATAGGTAAACGGCCTTACCAATAAATATTTTTAGTTTCGACTTTAAGGCTATATTTTCCATACAAATTTCGCCACTGTGAGCTTCCGTAAATTTAAAGTCGAGACTAAACTTTGTTATTCGTAGTTCGGCGCAAAGTGTTTAAAAAATTGAAAGTAAAAAAATTGTGTATTCAATTTGTTCCCAGAACTATTTAAGTGTTGTGTGTGTTTATAACTGAAACCAGAAGAAAACTATAATTATTGCTCTCCAGCGAGCAGACGAACAACGTTGTTGTCGTAATTGGGTCTTTCAGAAGAATTGGGTGTCAGCAAACAAAAAAAAACATTTTGGCAAATAAGCATCATTGAAATCACGCAATTCCCGGGCCCCCCACCCCCTACGTTTCACCACGATCGGTTTTCGCGGCATTCGTTTTTTGGCGCCTCCGTTTTTCCACTATAAAAAATTTCGCAAAATGGAGTAAGCCCGTCTATCGATTTGCTTCACCAGAAAAATCACGTGAGTCGAGATAAATTTCTAAAGTGAGGTCCTGAGTTTTTTTTTTATTTTTTTTAATTTTTTTGGACGCTCAGTTTTTTTGACTTTGGTCGGTGTTTAAGTTAAGATTCCAACCCCTAACCGACAGAAATGACAAATTTTAAAGATTGGTCAATTTTTTTTGTTTTTGTAATAAACTCGGAATTCAGAGTCCGGCTGAGTCAAAGTGAGTTACAAACAACAAATCAATCTAACTTTCCTCAGAGTCAGTTTGAAATTTGAAGCTTTTTAATCCTGTATTGCTTCTTTCTCAATTTTGGTGCAAAATCAATTTCACCAGTGCGCTGGTGAAGTCGGACCTTGGGATTTTTTGGATGATGTTCTGGGCTAAAACACGCCCCCGAAAGCACGCAAAATAAGCGGCGGAATTTCAAAATTTAAGCCGAAAACTATACTATTATAATACATACATTTGTCCATAATAAATGTATGTATCCAAAAATTATATTTTAACTTAATTCATACTTATATCATACTCTTGCATACTTTCAGTTGTATAGGAAAGTCATACATGTTTTGCGTGCTTTCGGGGGCTTTTCAGCCAGCTGTTCAACAAAGGTTTTTTTTATTTTAAACCTTTGTTTGAATAAAATATCTTGTAATATTTAACAAGGAATTATTAGCAGGAGCCTTACTTACATACAATAATACTTACATGTTACAAACTTAACGAGAGGACGAATTTAGTAGCAAGGGGCTGCCATCAGTATCTCAATTCGAGTGCAACTTTTTGATCTTTCGTCCTTTAATCTTTAAGTTGGGGTTTTTCAAGAATAGCAAACTGTTACCTGCCTATTTAAATAAAGCTAGAAGTTGCAAGAGACTTAGAACCTTCAGAGGAATGCGACCACCTCAAAGCTTGGAAGGAATATGTAGCAGATATTCCTGTTATAAATATAATTCAACCAAGATTTTTTTCCTGCACTGATAAAAAAGTATAATTATGCGCCTTTTCATTGTAAGGAGCTGCTGGTTTTCTGTGTCATTTAGATTTTTTGCTTTCACTGTGACTATAATACCGAGTATTCATAATTCTGACTCTTCATAAAGGAAGTTGGAAAGACATTTTGGTTATTGGCCAAAGTGTAGCACCACTTATCCAAGACTAACCTGCCGAGTTCCAAAATTCAGTGGGTAGACTGGTTATAAAGGTCGTGTATGCGCCATAGTGAATCCATAATGCTTGGACCGAGTAGTCGTTGCGATGTTACGTTTCATTCTGCGTTTACACCGGAGCGGAGAGTTTTCAAATAAATTAACTGACATTTGGCAAAATTTTCCGTTTACGTTTGTTTGCTTTTAGAAAAATGTATTTGAAGAGTTCTTCAGCTGGTCCGCAGTGGACAAGTCCAAGGTATTTCCGCAGACAACGGGCAGAAAATTCAAATGACCCATTAGTGATAGAGGATTTGGATTTGGCTGATTTGGAATTAAGCCCTTCGACGGGAGGAACTTCTTCAGCAAACGAATCTTCGCCAAGCGGATGTGTCTTCTACAAAGAGAACGACAATGAGCAATTGTTTGGCGAACCTATACCGGCCGTGGTTTCCGAGACGTATCTAATGGATGACCTCTACATTCTGGTGAAAGTGCCCACTAATTCAAAGAAGCTGGTCGCCACTTCATCGATTGCTTCCCAGACTACTCCGAAGAGTTTGAGTTCATCGCCTGCTGTCGAACGTAATCGCGGGATATATCCCATCCAAGAGGAGGAAGAGGAGTTCACCCTTGAACAGCCTAGGAGTAAAATTCCAATTAGAAGCAGGAGCAAGAAACTTTGCTGGGCAAACGACACCCTCGCACATGAAGAGTTTCTATCTAAAACCAATATTATCAATGACCTAGGGGCTTCGCCAAACCAAGTGCCCGAGCTGCCACAGGAACCAGTTTTTGCAATCAATCATAGTCACGGTCAAGCGTCCGTTTCAGCCACGTGCCAAAAAGAAATTGAACTCCAGGAAGTAAACTTGAACTCAGCCCGCTTCAAGGGTCGTCCCAACGTTTGCTTGGAGAATTACGGAATCCTGATAACTCCCACAAAGACACCCAGAACTGAAAATCTCCTGGTCTTCCAAGTAGACACCGAACCGAAAGAGAAGAGAAAGGAAACCGGTTCCTCCTGCTTTGAGTGGTTCGCGAAAATCTTCTGCCGAAAACGCCGTAGTTCGGGCTTCGTACATGCAAAGGTTTACAAGACTTATTTTGTTAAATGGAAAAAGTGTTCAGCGGAGGCTGAATGTCAGTGCAGGACTGAATGTCAGTGCAGGACCTACCCGAGGAGAAACTCTGCGCAGTTTTAGTTTTATATTCAACACGAAATTTGCTAATTTATAAAACTTGATTCTATTGGAAAATAAAACGAAAATGTTGGAATTCGGTACGAGTAGAGTTTTTTTAGTACTTGCTACAATTGCAAAGCTATAGCAACCACAGTGAGACTTTAGTTGCCGTCTATAGATGAGAGGGATGATGGAACGATCTCACTGCATGGATTATGTTCTGTTGAACCTAAAGAAACTTATTGACATTGCGTCACTTTTAACAAGGCAAAAGACCGCTACTTTTTGAAACAAAATGCTTAGTTCTGGGTATGATGCTAGGCTGTCAAATCGAATAATTTGCACTTATCAGTTTGCTTTCATTATCTCTTTCAAAATACGCTTCAGGTATAAATATATTAACTTTTGACATCTGAGGGAAAATTCGGGATCCATATATAAAACTGTCATGTTTGACTTGTCATGCGAACTTTTTAGTGTATCACTTTACGAACGCATCCTGCGCAATTACCCCTTTTTTATTACATTTGATAAAACATCACATGTAAAAACTCACGAATTTAAAGGTTTGACTGCGAATTTATTTGATTTCTTAAATGAAAATTCTTAAATAACTTGTCAGTTGTATATAAAGAAAATGGCACAATATTATGCGTTCAGAAATCGCATAGGGGGGTGTCCGTTAAGTGGTAAAATTACAAATCGCTGTGAATATTTTTTTAATTTATTCCTTCAGGATGTATAGATCCCTTTTGTTGATCTTACACTTCACGAATCTTAAGAAATGAAGTGTCATTAAAAAAAGACTTTTACCGTATTAAAATATAATCAAACAAGCCACAAAATATTCTTTAATATAAAAAATTTTGCATGAGCACTGTAGTACATATTGCTGTTATCTTGTTGTCACTTTGACAGCATGTTCTATAAGCTTTTGACTACAGATTGTGGAAGAAATTTTGGCTATCCCTAAATTAAATTCAAAGTTAAAAAGACTCGCTATTTTACACAGGTTCTAAAGTTTCAAGGTAGTTTTGGTAAACTTGGTAGGTAGTATTGTTAAATTTCTTTTTGAGACACATGCCTATGGGATTGCGCCGGTTTAAAGATTACATTCAAAGCCCAAGAACAAATCGTTGTGAAATTTGTTTTTTTCCTCCACTTTTACATCTTCTAAACCGACTGTATATAGGTGTTGATTAAATTCAAGGTAATTGAAGCCATTTCTAGCTTAAATGTGTTTTTCTTTTTCTACTTAAGCTGAGAGCAAAACTAAAGAAATTCGCCTACAACTTTCCCGGTGACACATTGCTTGGACGATTTTGTCAAGCCCACATAAGACTTTTAAAAATAAACGTATATTTCATTACACCTTGCTCAAAGTTTCCCATTTCATTCTTAAGCTAAAAACAATTGGTTCGTTAAAAAAAAGTCAAATTCCCTACTCTATCACTAATGGCCAACTTAACCTAGATGCATGTAGCAACAACTTAAAGATCCGAATATACACCACTATCGATGTAGTCCTTAAGTAGCTCTGCACAAGCTCTGGGCAAAATCCTACAAATGTTATTCAGGTACAAGAGGCCACGCGGAACGGTCGCCTCCACCACATTTGTACGTTGCGCCTCAATAATCGCCGTTGCAACTTGCTTCGGGTCCAACAAGCCCAGAATCGATGGGAACTTCACCTTGGGCTTCTTGCACAGTCCCGTGTTCGTCATGTACGGGTAGATCGTTGTGGTTTTGATCTGCAATAAGAGTATGAAACTTCAAAGAAACAACTGTTCAATATAGGGGTTACCAAATTCCTTTGTGGTCCTTCTCGGATCTCCTCCATCAGAGCCTCCATCAGTCCACGCACAGCGAATTTCGATGCACAATATGGTACCAAATTGGAAAGACCAACAACTCCAGCAATCGACGAAATACTCACAATATGACCACGATTCTGCTCCCGCATATGGGGTAGGAACGCCTCCAAGGTCCAGAATTGTGACATCACATTGATGTCGAAGGTTTTATGAATCTCATCAGGTGATTGCAGATCCAGGGGGCGTGTAGGCATTATACCGGCATTGTTAACCAACAATGTTACTGAGCCAATTTCAGTTTTAATCTTTGTGGCCAGATCAAGAACCTTTTCTCGATTGGAAACATCGCATCTGTGTGTATATAGAAAGAGAAGGAATTGCGGGATTCAATGAATATGAATGAAGGACTACTGCCTGGATTGATTGCGGCTATTGAATACTTAATCGTACGTGTATGCTTGGGCGGTTCCTCGTTGCAATCGATTGCAATCGGCTACCGTCTGTTGATTGCCACTTGCGTTTATGTCCACACAGACCACTGTTGCACCCAAGTCCGTATATTGCAGTGCCAGCTCTCGACCGATTCCATGGCCAGTTCCTGTAATCTGAAGACCATCATGAAAATGGGTATGGAGGATTAGATGACACAGTGAATGCGGTGGGGCTTTTGTTTTCTGATCTGAATCTATTTCACGTGCACTTACCACAACAATTTCGCCACTGACGTCCTTTCGTTGGGTCTTGGTAAACTGCTGCACGGTTATGAGGAACACTTCGAGTAGAATGCGAACCAGTAGAACCGCAAACTCGAAGAGGTCCTTGAGTACATTGTAAAGGCGGGCACCGATGTTTTGGTTTCTGGAAAAAGGAGAGAAATATGTTTCACTTTGTACGAAATATTTGTTTAGCAGTTTTCTTCTTTAGACAAAAAATTACTTTTCTGTTTGTGTGTGGATTTGTTAACGTATCAGGTTAGAACTACGCACCCAGTCGGTGTGGATCTTCCAAAATTAACTTGAAACTTATTTCAACATCATTTGATTTTTATTTAATCGAAATCGGCCAATAAATTCAGAAAATAAACGAATTTAGATTTTTCTGAAAAAGGAAAGATTTCATTATTGGTTGCCCACGCCACCTACGCTATCATCATTTCACCAAATGATTTCCAACAGTTGCCCCTGAACTTTCAGAAAAAGCTGTCATTGTCAAATTTGATAAATAATATAGGTATTTACAAAGATCAAAATGAGGTCAGAAATGTTAAATTTAAAATTTACCCATATTAGGTTTGTTTTCACGTGAACCCTAGTGCGCACTAATGCACCAGTTCCCTGATTTGACCCGAGCTGGTGTCGGTGTCATTTCGCTAGCTGTCATTCATTTTCAAACTCATCATCTATCATGCAAAAACTTTTATCAGCTATTTGCGTTATTGCAAGCACAAGATCAGAATTGAGTTCACTCATTTATAACAGTAAAAGGGAAAAAGTGTTATGCCATGTTCCCACCGCGAGGTTTCGAAAAATTTGTCCAAACCTCCGAGGTTTTGCCACACATTTTTGAGGTGTCGAAACGTCGGGTTTTCATTGCAAGCTATTTGAAACCCCTCTGAGTTCATCCGTCCGTGAGAGGTTAATGAACCGAACAAGCCTACAGCGTGAACTTTGGTTTATTTTGTGTTCATTTGTGGATGTCAAAATATTAAACGCAATTATGAAAATCAAAGAAATAATAAAAGAAGATAAGAATCTGAATCAAAAATAGAGGTAGGTATAGTAAGTAATATTTTTAAGAGAAATATTTATATGTGCTGCAGAAATCATTATTAGTTATTTCTCTTTCCAGCATTATTATTTTGCCAGCCACTTCAAAATTGACAGCTTATGAACTTACTTCAACTCGGTGGGAATGACTTACAAGGTTTCGGTAAAAGTTCATCGAAACCTCGCGATTTCAAATTGGTGGGCACATTGCATTATCTTCTCCATACTTCATTTACCAAAAGATAAATAGTGTTAAATGTCAAAAACTGACAGACTTCAACATTTTGCGTTCGATATAGTAGCCGATTTTTCAAGATAGTGCAGGTTTTTTGATAGGCGTGAAAATTAGCTGACACTTCTCAGTGCGCACTATTGGGCACTAGTGCTAGTCATATGTCAAACGAATCTATGATAGGACACTGGCTCACTATCACACTCTTATATGTGTTATATGTCAACAAAAATGAATCGCACTGACCATGACCACTGAGGCCAATAGGAACATTGTCTTAAGACCATCTATGCATTTCATTAAATAAAAATCCTCTGCCCTGGTTGTAAAAAAATCTTCAAGGAATGGGGACGTATACAAATTTAGTAAGTCTGACTGGTGACTGACTTAATGGGTCCTAATTTTTATTGGCCGATTTTGGTCGTATAAACGAGGAAGCCGACGAATCTAGTCAAGAATTACGTGACTGAGTACAAGGTTTACAGTTCGTTTATGTATGGCTGACGTAAGAACACAGACGTTACGAAAAATCGAGTATCTGCGTTCAGGGTACATCTTTTCGACGTAAGACAACTAGATTTTTCAACGTGCCCATTTATCTTCGGCTAATATTTTGAAACTATAAGCCTAGTATGCTTTTCCATGAAAGCTAAAATTAAGCGCCTCTCCGATGTGTCTCTCCACAACTTTGCTTAATGTTAGCTTAATTTTGACAAAGTTCTGTCAAAAAAAAAAACCGTGTTGGTAAGGCTGATTGATTTTGTTCTGTTTCTTTATTTATACTTCTACAGCTCCCTCCTCCAAAACCTCTTCCATTAAAGAAATTAAATTAACAACAACGAATTTCTAACCATTCTCCATACTTTTAATTTGCTTTCGTTTGAAATTTTGTTTCGAATACCAATACTTTTTCAGATCTTTCAAAATTTAGCTGTGGAAAAATGTAGTATGCTTACTTAAATTCTGTAGAGATTTTTCGTACAGTGGCTAGCAAATTTAGCTTGAACTGCGTACTGCTGGGCTTAACTGCTCTGCTTAATTTTATCTTTGATGACATTTTTGTATGGGAGCTTAATTTAAGCGCGAGCAGCATAGTAGGCTATAGTGGTTGACAAAAAAGAATCCTTCGAGAAGGGCATATAAATAATCGTCATGGATGCTTAGTTGAAGTTTAGTTCTGTTAGGAATTTTAGGAGAAAATAAAATACTGAGCCTAAAATGACATGAAGCTTCAAGTCTTTCTAAAGACCGTATGACACTACATTTTTCTCTAATTTTTACCTCATATTTTTCATGTTGAAAAGTCAGCGGTGTGTAAAAGAGACTAAAAGTGTATTACGAAGGGGGTAGCTATTGTTTTCAAAGCAACTACAAATTTTCAAACGAATTTATTTTCAAAAAATGTTGAAATGTCAAAAAAAGCTGCCAGCAGCTGAAAAATGTAATTTGAATACATTTTTAATGCATTTTTTTGTGACGTTTCGACATTAATAAAGTTAATGTTTATGCACTCACTCCTATCGGGAATTTTCGTTCTAATTTTTCATTCCATTTTAAAAGCAGAAAAAAATGCAAACAAAATGTAGTGTCATACGGGCCTAACCCACTCTTAGAAATGACAGTTAATATACACGGATGTTGAGAAGGATGTCCGCATTCCCGTATTTCTTTAAGAAAGTGTATTTCTGCACTCTTCCATATAAATGTATTACCTTCTCCCTCGGTCAAAGAATTGTTGTAGTATCGTGCCGACTTTGAACTAGGGCAAGTTCAAAAACCTCTCTAAAGTCACTCCGCATCAATGTTCTTGAAGCCAATAGCAGCATTTAGGCCGGTCACACCGTCATGGTATTGATTTGCCCTTGCGAACAAAACGTGCAAATGGTTTCAATTCTTCACATGACGCCAATCCATTACCGCGACCGACAAATAAATTACTTAAGCATATGCCATTCTTCCGTTTTAGTCATTCTAGAGTAGCCCCATAGCATAGCAAACAAAAGTCTATTGGAGTGTGTTAAAAAACTAATAAAACTTCAAAAGCCAGCTGGCCTTGAGCGCAGCGCGGTTCAATTAATAAGAAACTTTGTTGTGCAATCTACCCTCGTTTGTAAGCTTCTTCTTGGTATGCACGACTAAAATTTTAGCAACTATATAGGCAGCTATAGGTACTCTTCTATATTATCGACAAACGACACCATAATGAATCACATGGTGCACGTTAAATATACGCACATTGTGGTGAGGTTGTCATCGTTTGCGAGTTGAACTTGAATCTTCTCCGAGCGGCCTTCTTCCATTGCTTAAATGTTTACGAAGATTACCAGCAACGCGATAATTGCATTTGCATTTATTCACAGCAGAGTGTTGGAAGAGCGCAACTTGAAGCCGGCATACTTCAATACGCGATCACGTAAATAAAGTAAAATAACAGCTTTCCGCCGATAGAGTGAGCTGAACATACTTAGCTTTGAGCTGTTTGTTAAACTTGACAGTAATTGATGCTGAAGTTCAATTACCTATAGCAATTGAGGCATTTTACGATGTTGTTGTTGTTTCAATTGATTTAGTACCCTATATAACGAGACGACACAATTGCATGCAGCTGGAGCGATCGTGAGAATGTTGGCCGATTAATTCAGTGTCGAATTTTGTACATTTAACAGCAATCAGAGAATATTACGAATCAACTAAATGAGGTGTTTTTAAGTTCAAGGAGATGCACTCGATTGAAGGTGGTACTTAACTGATCATGATGAATACAGTAAATTGCCGGAGAATGGGCTTGTTAGCACTTCTTGTTTACCTGTAATTCATTGAGTCTGAAGCCAACATATCTTTGTGGCCTTGGTAGTGAAATCAAGAATTCTGACCGCGCGCAGGCTCTACTACTATTTTGAATCTATCATGTAGCATATTGCAGTGTTTCCGAATTTAATGAGTGTCACTCGGAAACTTGAATACAAGGAACAGTGATCCCAAATTAAGAGGCGAAGCGTTAATTTTGGTGCTTTTATAATGAAAAAGGGGAAAACGAGCGACAAGTTCAAAAAAGGAAACAGAATTGAAAACCTCTTATGTCGTTTTCCATTGGGCAAAAAGAAGCGTCCGGGAGAGTCCGGAATCGAAAAAATCACTTCTGAAACCGTTCCATTGGCACAAAAAATACTCTTCTGGTAATTCTGAGAAGAGAATTTCGCCTCTCGATTTGAAGTCAGAATCCACACAAGAAGCACTCACACAAATGTAATTTATGTATTTTCTACAAGTCAGCTGACAGCCGCCGTATGTTATTTTTTGGTATTTCACCAATACTTTTGTGGGTTCAATCAGGAGGAGTTTTGTTGTTCCATTGGATCACAAGATGAGAGGATCCCCGAGTGAAACCAATGGAAAACGACATAAAATTCCTTAAAGGTAAAATTAAAACGCATTTTCATTAGAAACAAATGTCAAAGCTTACTCAGAATGAAATGTTCATACTAAATATGAAAGAAAACCCGTTTACGTAGAATTGTTGTATTTCCGAATGTATCTATGTAAATTTTATTGTTGTGTTTATTTGAAGATTGTTAAATAAAACCGGCTTAAATTTTGTAATTTTCTTCTATGAAAATACTAAATACAAATGTTACTCCAGGAAAAAAAGGGGGAACATTTTTATTATTTAGGAAAAAACTAACGCTTTTGATTATAAAAAAAAGGGAAAACAATCTTCAAAGCCTGGGAACACTGAGTCAAGGAAGAATTGTTCTATGTAAATGTAGATTATGATGTTAATTTGCTTGACTTTTGGGAGATATAAGTTCTTGCAGACCATTTATATCAACAGTCAATAGATGGTGAGAAGAAATCAACTGAATTTAATGACTGTGTTCATCGCTAAACAAAGTCACAAAATGCAACATCTACCGGACAACAATATAATTTACAAAATGGAAAAAGTAGCGCTATAGTTTTATTCTTAAAAATATATAACTATTTACTATTTAAAAAAGAAAGCAAACGTCAAATGTGTTAAAAAGTGCAAAGAAAAAAAAGAAAAAACTTTTGCATTTGAAAAATTATTGAAAATAATGGATTCATTCACGTGAGATGTGACCGCAAGTAGACAAAAATATTACAACTTTGTTTAATTAATATTTCATTAATTTTATGCGGGTTTTGCTGTTTACTGATCAATTTTTAAAAGGGGGTTTGTATCAAATTGTACCAATTGTAAATAAAATACACTTTCCTTTTCTCGTTCATAGTTGTCCACTGAATAGAGCCCGCCTAAAATCCGTATGACACTACCTTTATTTTTGCGTTTTTCAGACTTTTAAAATGACACTGGAGCATTACGAAAAATTAGAACGAAAATTCCCGATAGGAGAGTACACACCAACTTTATTAATGTAGAAACATAAGAAAATGCATTAAAAATGTATTCAAATTACATTTTCAGCTGCTGGCAGCTTTTTTTTTGACATTTCAAGATTATTTGATAACAAATTCGTTTGAAAATTTGTGGTTGCTTTGCAAACAGATGCTACCCCTTTCGTAATACACTTTCAGTCTCTTTTAAACATGATAAAAATGAGGAAAAAATGTAGCGTCATACAGGCTCAACAAGCTCATCTGATTTATTTATGAAATATATTCAGGTGTATTTTTATAGACAAATGACACCTAATTTATCTATATAAATATGTGAACAGTGTTTGCAAAATTTTTCTTTAGTTTACTATATTTTTGGTCGAAAGAGTGAAATTAATTTAACAAACCACTTTCATTCTCTTTATCAGCAATCGCATTCCTTTAATTCCTTATTAGATAATAAGTAAAATGGTTATGCTGTCAAAATATACTCCGCTAAGATTTTCACTCGGACTAATGCTGCGTCTATTTACTCTAAACTCATACGGTGCACTCTGATCATGCTCTCAAGTCTTAATAAACAAAAAAAACACAAGTTCATACTTCAGAGTTCTGGGCTGAGAAAGAAAAACAAATTATTTAGACAGTTTTTAAAAGTAGCGGCATGTATCAAAGAATAACAAAATTACTACAGTCACGCTGTTTTTTTTTTGTTTGTGTTGTAAGAGTAAATGGGCACATTCAAGAATCTAGTTATTTTAAGTCGACTTGATTGCTCTGGGTAAGATGTAACCTGAACGCAAAAACTGGATTGGTCGGGAACATCACTTTTTATATGTCAGCCACATTATGCAAAATGTCAACTTAGTACTCAGTCACGAATGTCTTGACTGGATTCGTCGACTACCCCTCCATAAACTGAAACAGCTGCTCATATGAACGATTTCAGTCAATCAAAAGAGATACTTGTAGTAAGACAGCTGTCAGACTTACTAAACTAGATACTTAAACGTCCCACGTCCCCCATGATAAGCGGATTTGTGGTGGAGTTTTTAACACAAGGCAACACCAGGCATTTGTTTACTTCTTTGGCTCTGTCTCTTGCTACGTACAACCCGAATGAGTCAGGCTCATGTCGTTATCTTATACGCATTTCCTTCATTCATGCGATACCGAAATGAAAGACCAATCGAAGCAAATAATTGATTCCGAGCCAGTATACCGTCCAAGATGACAGGAATATCATTGCTAGAATAGTTCCTGCGCAACAGGCGAGACTTTATGCCTGTTTTTTTTTCGAGCTTCGGTCTCAGCAAAGCAAAGTAAAGTAATGTCGTTTTCCATTGGTACCACCAAAAATCTTTTTCAGATCTCAGATTTTATGCGGCTCATGGAACATGCAATGAAATTGATCTGCTTTTGTAAATGGATTAGTGCGTTATTTGACAACAATATCAGCTGTTCAAATTGCATTTGTTTTTGGTAAAATTTACCATGGAAATCGGCTTGAAAAATGTTTCCTCTGTTGTAGATGCACATGGAGTAGTTTTGGTGATTCGTAGTTTCCAGATTATGAGGAAGACAATGAAGATAATAATTCCTCCAAAATGATGTCCATGATGACTTAAAACAGCTATGCAGTATTTGTGGCAGTATGTGTAAATCTGAAAAAATATCGAGAACTGCAAACAGTGATCCGAATCAAAAAAAAAAAGATTGATTTTTTCCCAATGGAACGCGAAAAATGGAAAACGACATAAGATTTTCAGCACACAATTACAACTACGCTCTACTTGACACTTCGAGACTCACAGTAGTTGTTGTAATCCTGTGCTGAAAATCGTACTTTCCTTTGTTTTGTTTAGATCGATGCTCAAAAAACACGACTTTTGTGAAAGTGCGCACTTTTCGAAATAGTTTTATATGCCTCCTAAAAATTTTGCGCTGACTGCATTCACATAAATGACACATGAACAAAAATACATCATAATTCAATTGAAGCCATAACAACAACACATTTTCTCAGACATGTCACATTCTAAAAAATAATGTCACCACAATATGGGGAAACCCTAGAAATGTTTAAAATCAATACCCGTAGGTTGGTTCATAACCCCAAAATCTAATTTTTGAAATTGCGCCACCAGAGTCCATTACGCGCGTTTCAATATATTTGCCCCTTAAACACGCCCAGAGCTTGAAAGAAAATGGGAAATAGGAAAATCAACTTATTTGTATGCAAACGACGCTCCTCACAAAAAGATGAGCAAAATATAGTAATAATTCTGATCTGATTAATCCGATGACATCAGACTGTTATGTAGCTATAATACAATGCGACAACAGCGCTTACATTGAGGCATAAAACCAAACGAACTGAGTCAGTGCGGGTGTAGAATATCACAGAGCGCCAATAGCATGCATATAAATGTTCGGCTAATCAGCCGATGAATCGTAATTCGAATTCAGCTTTTTCGTACGAACTTTAGATAGGTGTTTTGTTTATGCACCTTAATTTGGGCGCGCAAATAAACGCAATGAGTGATAAACAAAGTGATTGTTCGGTTTGATTATAATTGCGCAAAATGATTGATCATCAATGGTGTGTGTGTTCTCTTTGTATGAATTTAAAGAATTGAATTCCTATGTGATGATTTGACCGCAAGGTCAAGTATATAGTTATGGTACGGTGACAGGTGGATGAATATTGAGAAAAATCGAATGAGATGTTACTCCTAACAGCAAATGCATCTTTTCATTTTATATATTCTCAGTGTCATGTTTTAATTCCCCATTAATTATAGCATGCCCTATAATTAAAAGAGACGAAGTCCCAGCGGTACAGAGAAAATACTTTTTACAAACATTTGGTAAGCGAGATAATTCGCTGAAGGTCTTGGGTTCAACCACCAGAAAGATTAAAGAACGAATTGCTTACATTTTTTCAGTTTTCGCGATTGTCTAACAAACATCCTATAAGTCAGCCCATAAAATCCTTCGTTGTACTTATTGAGCTGACCTACCTACAACCGATTTTAAAACAGACGTCAAAAAACATTTTAATATTGTAGATATAGATATAGCGGAATTTACCGCTTAGACCATTTATTACATCTATTATTTCCAGTGCCCTTGTACAGCAGTTATGTGTACATCTGTCAAGAATGTTTGTGGTTTTCCGTAAACTGAACTGTATTGCGCAACTTTTAAGTATAAGACAACCGCAAAGTGTTTCACTTCCTATGATCTATTGACTCTTTACAAAATTACACATTATCACATTGAATTGAAGAAGAAAAACCAAACTCAAATATCTGTTTCCGTACAGACTGCAAAAGGTACGGGAACGCGCTGAATCACAAAGTTGGCAGTATTCAATTCAATTGAATGCAATTTGTTTATAAAGGAAAGTACAAGTAAGAACATAAGGTGTGTTTATTTGACCTTCAATCTCAGCAAAGCCAAGTAAAGTTGGATTATCAGTTCGACTCCGAGGACTCACCGTATAGTTGTTGCAATCGCGTGCTGAAGATCTTACTATACTTTGTTGTTGTGAGATCGAAGATAAAAAAAAACACGCCTATATTTTTTTATAGCAGTCTCCAGTTTTTAAGGAAATTATTAAAATATTGTGGAATTTTGACATTAAATCATGAAACGAAATCATTTTTTTTTAGAAACGTCAAAATTGTATACATATTTACTGTGACAATTCAATGATCATAGAAGAGAAGTTTTGGGGGAAAAGCTTCTCCAAACATAGTGCTAGTAAAACTATTTTCTAAATGCTACAATATTGCTACGGCATTTTCGAACAAAGTGCATAATTTTCGCTCGTTAAATATTCATTGCTTGGCTTATCCATATAAAATAAATACATTTCTACGCGCAGTTAATGCCAACAAATTAGGATACTAATTAAATCCATATTAGTATGTAATCCATGAAATTACAAAATAAAGTAGATAATTTAAACATTTTCAAGCTAGCAGCGATGTAAGTATAAATCGTCGAATATAATAGTGTCAAACAGCTAATTTTCTTGGATTAAGCCAAAGGTAAGTAGAATTTACATTGTAAATTAAGAGGGAACTATTTGCCCAAAACCTCCGGAGCCAAACAATACCTCCGTAGATGGTAGAAACAACGAGATATTTCTGCTACATAATAATCTACCAGCGAATAAACGCTCTCCGAATAAAAGGAAATAAATTGAGGATACCGGCTTCAATCACGGATATAGACTAACTTAAAGCATGTAACAGATAAAAATTCCAAAGTCCTATTCGGATTGCAATAAATGTGTAAGAAATATGAGAGCATCCTTGACACGCAATAATTGTAATGCATAGCCTCGGACATTGAAAATGATGATGTTTTGGTCTTAGTGTGGAAAGGAATAAATATCATCATCTTTTTAAAAGAGTAGTGAAACTTTATATTTATCAGAGATATGCTTTTCGACATAAAAAGCACCAATATCGAATCTTAATAAACCTTCAACTCGAATTTAAATGACTTGATTGAGATCCGCAAAAACAAAATTTAAAGAACTTGACAGAGAATGTAAAGACCGCCCAAAGTTCCCTTGCGAACACATCTGATAACAATATCCAAACCAGAAGGCATGCATTTATTTCATTTTTAAATATTGACTGCAAGTTTATAAGAATTATTCAAAAACTTATGCTGTTTATTTAGTAGTCATAAACTCTGAAACAAACCCTAAACAAGAAGCTTTATATATGAGTCATCCATTTGTACGATCAGGCGTCGGTATAGTATTGCAAATTCAAAGCAAGACCAAAACAAAGAACTACTCACGGCACGTCCACTTGGAATGCTTTGTACACTATTCAGCCTTATTATGAAAACAAATCCAACAACCATTTCGGTCTCGGTAGTAGCTACAGTGGAAAACAATTCAAAATAAATTCATATTACACAGGATACACATTTCGTGATTTATTGTTGACAGTTTCAGTAGAAACAAGACGATAAACAAAGAAACCAAACCAACTGGTCTGGCCTGCGTCTTTTTATTAAACGACTTGTTTGGTGACCATATTTAATTAGGCATAATGATTCACTTAAATTTTCATTCGACTTTACTACATTTTGGTTGCAAATACAACTTCATCCAGTTTAGAACAGAAACTAATTTCAACGCTCATACTCACTCTATAATCTCCGTTTCTATCATCGTGGAAGGTTGGCTTTCAGCACGTATTCCAAAACCGCAAGGAAAATCTTTTCGTTTTCAAAACAAGAAGTAGGAAGTGCTAAGCAGCAAACGTCGCCCGAGTAACTTTCGATTTCACTTTTCCTCACTAGACTGACTGAGTTAGGACTGAGACTGAATGTACACGAGTATCTATCTAGCCGCAGCGTTACGTCAGGTGTAATCGTTGCTCAGCAAAACAAACCACCGAACCAACCGTCTGTATGTTCAAAATTGCAATACCACAATATATTGCAACGATTTGCCGCACACCGAGAAATCACCGAAAGGAAACAAGGAAAAAACGCAAAAAGTGCACGAAGGTGAGCACGGAGAGACCGTCGACGAACTAGTTTTAGTATTTTTTTTTCTATTACTTTTGTCTAAAAGTTGTGATGGTGCCCCTAAGCGAATGAACTTGTTGCAGATAAAGTAGAAACACGAATTATAGCAGGCGGCCAAATTAAAAACTGCGGAAGTGTCTCAGTTCAGTTTTAGCTCAGTATAACCGGAATGCGGTATGACAACTCGAATGGATCACTGTAGTAGACTGAATGATGGATGCAACTACAACTGCGGCTATGAGCGACCGCGTTGACTTCAATCGATTGCTTCTGTTTCGAATTCGGATGTACGATGTTTCGCAAGAGCCAAGCTAGACAGACACAATGGATATAGATAGACGTGGGAATACTTTCTGTTTTCAATTACTATGCGCGAATGTTTGTAGCGGCGGTTACTTTGTCATCTGCCTGCTGCCGCGTTCCGTCTAGCTGTATACTGCGATTGTTTGCAACTAAAGTTGTTGCCTAAAAGTTTGCACGCTCTGACCCAGCTCTGGTGGACAGCGTCTACTATAGCGCAGACAGCTACCCCGAATTATGTTCGTGTGACTGGAGTTGATGTCGTGGACGAGATACCAGTTTGATTTTTTATTGGAGCCGTACACGCGAATGGAATTATTTGTTCTAGCCAAGTTCACCAGATGCAAAGTAATGCAAAATTTGTAGGCAAACCTGTGGATACTTTAACCCTCAATATTTATTAAACCATCATTGTCGTCATTAACAATTTGCTAAACTTATGAATAAACGAGATGCGATGTAGACACTTTTGCTGTTTATGCAATTGACTACACTAATGGATATTTTTTTAATGGTTCGGAAGTGTTCACAGCTTTTGATGAACCGATGTACCGAAAAAGGTTTTGCATGACGTGTATCGTAGATAGACTCTGTAAAAATGCAAACCAATGGGTTGCGGCTCGAACTTCGAGCTGAGTCACTTGAGGACTCAGGAAGTAGATGTCATGCAAATGCGTTAAGTTGAGCTCCCACTTGAAAAGGCGGGTATTGGATTAATAAATTTGCATATGGGACTTGATAATTTTGCTAGAATAACGCCCACAATATGTTATCGAATTTCTGTAACTACTTATATGATGTTTGACATCTGATCATTGGGTAGTGGATATTTGGAATTTAAATGCGTACATTTTGGAGCAAAATATTCACTAGGAGGTATGTAAAGAGTGAATTTTCTCAATGACGACTATCCAAGTGCTTCAATGTGAAATGTAACCACTTACCAACTATTAAAAATTTGCCAAATCTGTCTATCCGTCTGCATTCACCTCCGACTGCAGCCTAAACAGCTGGTAGGCCTCAGAACTCTTATCCGTGGTTAGCGTTTGCTGACAGTGATTCTTCAAAGCTGTCTACTGTACTCAACTTTATCACATATCCCATACTAAAAATAAAGAGTTTTGGTATTCAAAGAAAAATGCCATTTTTTGAGATAAATGATCGGATATTTGTTTCATAATAAAGAGGAAGGTATGCCGTTAATAATGAAAAACAACATCAGCCAAATGGCCACCACGAGCACGCATACAGGACCATATCCTTTTCATGAAATTTTCCATAACCAAAATTTTTACCTTTGAGGTCTTGAATCGACGCTGGGCTGTTGGCGTAGACCTTATCTTTCACGGAACCCCAAAGGAAAAAGTCGCAAGAAGTTAAATCACAAGATCTCGGTGGCCAATTGTGATCACCTCTTCGAGAGATAACACGGTCCGGAAACTTTTCCCGTAAAAGATCAATGGTTTCGTTGCTTGTGTTTTTTCACCATTTTTGTAGTGAATTTTAATAATTTGAAGCATGTATCGTTCCATTTTTAGTAATGGCGTAATTTCTACTTGTCAAAAATAAAAGCTTCAAAAGTGGCAGCTACGGAAATAGCGGGTCATTCACAATAACACCTCTTATTGGAAAACTCTGCAAAATGTTTTAGATGTTTAATTCCATTGTTAAGGTTATAGAAAGGTCTCCACTATCGAAATCTGAGCAGTTGTAAATGTCAAAAACCCCATTACTTGTCCCACTCCACCAAAATGTTCAATTCCAAAAACATTCTGTGACTATAAGTCCTTCCAACTGGGAATATGGAACAACTAAGCACAGTTATAGACCACTTCAAACTGAAATCCGCAGCACAACAAACATTCGTTCTGCCATAACTCTTACAGTTGCAGACAAACTATTTTTATTTTGCAATTGAAAATATAACTACGCACATTACGCAAGTCACTAAGTTCAAGAGTGTTAGGTTAGTAGATGGTACAGCTTCTCTTATTACCAAAGTGCCCTTGATAACACGCGCAACAATCTCAATCTCGCAGTCGCAAGTAAAAATAAAAGAACTGAAAAAACATGGCGTTGCCCATGTAGTTAATCTTTGAACTACAATT
Source organism: Cheilosia vulpina (assembly GCA_916610125.1). Lineage (NCBI taxonomy): Eukaryota > Metazoa > Arthropoda > Insecta > Diptera > Syrphidae > Cheilosia > Cheilosia vulpina. Next base: position 3,314,980 of record OU744280.1, on the reverse strand, counting down.
TCGCCATCGACCACTTGTCACGGTAAGCGAAGCAAATAAATCACTTAAGAGAGGTTTAACCGGTTTATTTTGTTCACGCAAAAGACGAAATGATCTCTGACCCTGGTTGCAATGCATCTGATTACATGTACTCCAGTTCTATTTGACACGAGTACACCCGACTCCTATAACTGATGCAAAGATAAACGATCAAGTTAACCTCGCTGGTTCTTTTTCGCCTTCGTGTCTACTTGAATAGTTACGAAGGCGAGGGTGTCAGACATGCAAGCTTTCTTGCCGGTCGTGTGGTCACCCCAAGGCAACATATATATCGATGAAGCAACTCATTGCAATCGATGGTGTGCATTGATGCATCAATCCTTATAATGGGCAAACGTGACCACAGAGAGAGATGCCGCGCATCGTGACAGGAAGTGCCGCTTTATAGATGAACTTGAACCCATCCGAAATTGTACGCACATTTCATGCAAGTGTCCTCGCCATAACCACTCGCTCCATACTCACCGATAAATTTGAAGCAACGCCAACAAAAAGCCACAAAAAGAATACTGGAATGGGTATCTCATTTCACAAGCCAAAACATGAACTTGAACTTAAAAGTGGTTTAAGCGAGTTTGTTTTTCTTTCCTTCTTGTTTCTCCCTCGTTCGTATTGCTTTCGTCTTCTTTATGTGGTGTTGGGAGTTTGTTTTGCTTGTGGTCTGTTTCCCAGCATGGCACTGCAAATGACCTTGATGATTCGTCAGCTCATTGTGTATCTAATTAAAAGCTGTAAGCCGGGCCACTTCGATCAGTTGGATCATGTAGGTCAAGCCCATGAGGGTATCGCCATTTCAAGAAGAAGAAAAAATGTTAGGCTTTGTTTTTCGTTTATTGATTGTTAAATAAGTTAATTAATTATTAAGGTGACAACCTGATAGAAGGTTGGCTTCTACGTAAATGGTTCATAACTTTCATAATCACGAACCACATCTTGGCGCTTTTCCGCGGGTTTTGGCTGAATGATTTTGATTGGGATATTAAACCTAACCTTAAAACCCTCAAGGACTGAAATAATTAGAGAATCGCTATATTCATTGGTAGTCTTGTCACCACATTCCTGCTGGGGGCTTGGTTTTACATTTTCCTCTTCTGGATCATTTTCTGAATTGAAGAAAAGTTTATTATCGTCCTCATAGTCAACCTTAAATGAAACATCACTCAACAGAAGTTACACGTTTGATTTTTGAATCATTAATCCTACCTCAGTGCTGCTTTCCTTATGAGAAACTGTTAAAAGACCTTCCTTTGAGGAAATTCCTTTTGACAATAGTCCTTCCAACTTGTTCCCATTGCCGCATTTATCGGTCTCGTCCTCCTTAGTCTTGGTAAAACTCCCCAGAAACCCTACCGCTTTCTCACTCAAGGAAGATAAAATACCTTCATCGGCCTTAAAGAATGGAGATCCACCCGAGTCGCTTTTTTTAAACTTATTTAACAGAGGCTCCAAAAGCCCATGGATATTGAGTTTTTTCAGTGCTAAGCAATCAGCCCCATGATACAGTTCGGAGGCTATGATCTGAAGCACTATACCGGCAAGTATAAAACTTACTTGATTACACTGCAACCAACGCATTCTAACTAACGACGCGTTTGACAAGAATTCGCACAGCCACACGTTAAGTAAGCTGATCGACAAAGTCAAAGTCACGGTCGTTTGGCAAGAATTCCAATGTATCAAGAAACATTCATCTAATTTTGTACCGCCTGGCGTCTAAAAGATCATGTTTCTTTTTAAAAGCACATACTGAGGAAGTCAACGCACCTACAGTGGTGAAAAACGATCAAAAAACTGTCGAAATTTGTTCTATGGTTTCTTACAAACATTCGCTCGACTCACAAGAAATCACAGAATAACTTGTTTTCCAGCTTCAGGAGCAAAAATCATTTGTTGACCAAAATATTTAAAAAAAATTATCGCAAACTCACAAAAAATGCATAATTCTTTAATAACAGGAAACCGCATGCCATTTTCAAAATAAAACAGTCAAACATTACTTCAGGTTTACACATAGATGTCGCCAGTCAGATTAGTTAGAAATGAACTCCGTTTACTCAGCTGTTCTGTGTCACAATTGACAACTGCGTACGTCATTTCTCTTTGTGATGTTTACAACAAATCTCAGATAAATTTTATTAAAAATAAACCAATTAATTTATGTTAACGTTTTGTGTAATTAATCATATATAAAGTGAATTTGTCGCGCACCAATATGGCGTGTGAAGTGAAAACATTCGCGAGTATAAAGAATTTGCAGAAAGTTCAAGAATTCTTTGGCCTGGCCCATGGTGAGTCTCAGAAACATTTTTCTTTTCTTTGAATTTGATGGAATTTCATTCTCGTTTCATTAAAGATGAAAGCTGGTTGAATGCTGTTCAGTATGCTGTGTCCCCGACCAGTGAACTGATTGCACTCGCTCTGGGCGATAAGCTCGCAGTACTCTCATCTGTTTGGGACAACAAAACCCAGTTGGCCACTTTCACTCCCACTTGGTCGGGGGAGATTGTGAATCCCAATGAAATTATTACTTCTGTCCTCTGCCTGCCAATGTATGGGAAAAATGTTAGCACTGGTCCGGAATGGACCTGCTTGGCATTGGGACTTTCTTCCGGCTGTGTCAACTTTTACACCGACACGGGGATTAAGTTGTTTTCACAAATGTAAGTAGACAACCAGCCAAAACATATCACATCTGAAAGGGAATATCTTACAGGTATCAAGACAGTGCGGTTTACGCCGTAAAATCGCACTACAAGCGTGACTCTGAGGACTCGGTTTTATACATTATCTACGATGTTGGGGTTTGTATGGTGAAAGGCGATGATCTCTTCCCATTTCTTATTAGCAAGAAGAACCACCTCGGTAATTACACAGAAGCCGCATACGGCAGTAAATATTTCGGTGAGCTGGAAAGTCCCGAGCAGATTCCATATCAAAAATTCAAGTATCCCAAGGATCGCGAGTCTGTTATCAACGACACAGTTGTAGCAGGTCCCCAGAGACCGCGGACTTTTGATCACATTGTACAACAGAGTCTCAGCTCTGGACTCTACGCTAAAGTAGGGGATTTTCCAACACAGAGCTCTCTGGTGTTGGGTGTTGGAACAGAGCCTTATTTGGGTCTCTATTACGCGGAGGAGGGCTACCGAACGATTTCTGTGGGAGATGTTGCGAAAGATGTCTTCGGGATGGTGTACAAGAATGTCCTCGGCGGCCTATTTAGCTCGAAGGCGGCTCCAAAGCCGCCAGAAGAGCAACCCGCTGGTAAGGAGACCACAATGAGATCCGGCAGCCGCATATACGACGGCAAACGAGATGGTTTTAGTATTTGGCTAGCACCGGGCAATCACCTGGCTTGCATAGCTGACAACTTGGACCGAGTGATCCTCGTAGACTGTTCAAGGGGAGTGGCTCTTCGCGTCTGGAAAGGCTATCGCGATGCCCAGTGCGCTTTTGTTAAAGTCAAGGAAAAGAATTTGAAAGGTGACAAAAGCGCAAGACGAAGAGCGCTATTTCTCATCATCTACGCACCACGAATGGGTTGTCTTGAAATCTGGGGCTTGCAAAATGGTCCAAAAGTTGCCGCCTTTACTGTAAGCAAGAACGGCCAATTAGCCTACACCACGCATGGTCTTATGGGTCTAGTGCCCGGTGCGCGATGCAAGGCCACCGTGAATGCCTGCCTCTTTCTCGATCCCTCTGATGAGAGTGTCAAAGAGATCACTATACCATTCCACTTTGCACTGCGAGAGGCGAACTCTAAAACAGCCCGAGACATTCACTTGGTTCGTCGACTGAAAGCCATTCTCCGCGATGACCCGGACAGCTGCAGTATGCAAACCTTGGGTGAGATCTGCTGTGACTTTCAAACGGATGAGGTGCGCCTGCAGTGCCTGGAGATGATGTCGAAAAATAAGAAAATGCCTCCTGAGTTCTTCAAGGTGGTGATTTATTCGTTTAGCTCTGAGGCGAATGATAAACTTGAGCAACTTCTGCAGTTCTATCGGAAGCTTACGGACTTTTATATCGCAATGAAGAATCCGCCAAAGGAGACTGAGGAGTCCTCTGAATCGCTGATGTTGTCCGACAATGATCTGGAGACAATTGAACAGATTATGGAACTCCTAAGCGATCGACAGTCAGCCAATACATTCGGAAACCTTTCCAAAGTCACTTTCCAGGTCAAGCACCAGCAGGATGGCGAGTTCGTGGACTACTTAAGAGTGTTTGCGCCAAAGGAAGGCCATCCACAGCTAAACCCTGATAAGAATGTGTTGTTTGGAAGTATCAGCGAAAATTTGTTCAGAGAATGCTTCAAGAATCAGTTTTGCGCAGAATATTTTAAGGAAGCAGCTACAACAGCATCCATTTCCACTGAGGATCTAATGGTGTTGGCTTTAAATTTCTGGCTGGAAAAGTCATTTAGCTATACGTCGAGGTGAGTATCTCTTGAATACGAAATCAGACAACAAAAAGTTGGCTTTTCTCGGTTTCAGGGAAGAAGTGATAAATGATATGACGCGTCTGGGTTCCGTCGTATATGCAATATGCGATTTAGCCGGGAACAAAGTGAATAGCACTTCATACAATACGATCTCTCCTTGGTGGCAAGCTGTCCGCGAAATGCTCTTGGAGAGTCCACGGTCCTTAAGTTTGATGATTGCAATCGTTTGCAAAACTGTCGCAACCGCCATACGGCGATCCCAGACTGATGTAAGTCTTAACCTTGAAAATGTTACTCTATTACTTCGAACATGTTTTCCAGGGATCGTGCGAAGAAGGCGATGAGGAGGTGTGGGAACAGATATCCCAAGATGAAGCCCAATGGTCTCTGTTAATCGGAAAACTGGATGACATTGCGGTTTTGGGTGCAATCCTCGAGTACGTTTGTATTTATATGTTGACTAGTTGCTGGATGTTAATCATTTTCTAACCACACATATTTTGTTTACAGGTCGCCCATGCTGAGCTTAGACCCAACAATGCCAGAATTGCCCTACGAAACACCAGACTGCAGCCTTAAAGCCATCGTCACGAAAGGAAAAGGAGTTGTGTCTGATCTGGCCACTAAATGGCTTCTCTATTCCAGGATCCATCCAACTAAAATTCTTGAGACAGAAAACACCACTAAACAGGACGAACCAGTACCTAAGCGATTGCACGTTCTGCGCCAGCACTTTCCCTTCAGTTTGGAATCCGGTGTCATTCTCAGCCTAATGTCGTGGGAATACATGGTCCATTGGAGTAAAGACCTACAGAGCCTGGATCACATGAGAGCCAGCCTCATCTGCCTGGGGACATTCAAAGAAGCCGACTATGCTCTCAAGCATGGAATGTGCTGTATGATTTGGAATGCCACCATCAAGTATCCCCTACAATCCACAATGAAGTCTATACAAAAATTTGGCCGCCTGCCAGATGATAAAACATGCCAACTTGATATCGGAATACCTCCATCTTTGGTGGCAGATTTCCTAGACTTATGTCTGGAATTTCTTCAACACTTTGACACGTCCATGAATCATCGTAAGAGGGAGTTGAAATTTGAGGAGATTCTCGCAGATGGTCAGTTGCCCCTTCATTACATAGCGCTGCAGCGAAACCATGCCATTCAGGAAGTTCTCCAGTTGCACATCGAAGTGTGTAGGGTTCTGCAATTCATTGTATTCTTTCAATTGAAAACCCCCAAGCCACTCAGCGTTCTCTTCGATGCCATGGCCAATAAGACATTCTTCGCCGAGATAAACAAAGAGCTAACCTACGTACTGCCAGAAGCTGATATGGTTCTCCAGAAGCATCGTGAGGACTTCCTCTGTCGGGTGATAACTGCATCGATGGATCTCATACGAGAAGATCTTGAGCAGTTGTATGTGCTGGAGCACACCGAGTGGATGGACAAGGTGTGCGAGTTGGCCGATTTGTGGAAACTTGAAAAGGAGGGCATCAAACAGCATCAGGTAAGCATCTTTAAAATGTAAGAGCTTAGCAGTTAAACGGACTTCTACCCCCTCAGGTCGTCGAAATGTATGCCCATGGTTGGGACATCTATGCCAATGATCTACTCCATGACATTGTCGATGACATGCGAATGGGAAAGCTCCTTCTTGAAGTCGCCGGTCGCCGAATGAACCTCTTCGCAAAGACATCGGGCGAAAGGTTTTCTAAGATCGCATCCGTCGGCCAGCAGCTCCTTCACTATCTCGACAATTTAGTAAGTGTCGGCGGGGTCTACTATCCACAGTCCTGAATCTGAGTTTTGTTTTGTTTCTTATAGAACGATAACAAGTCAACAGGAATTCAGATCACTGCTACGAGTCCTGATGAAGTTGACCTCGTTTCAATGACCAAGCTCACCACTGTTGCCTACGAGTGTTTGTCCAAGAAGGAGAGTAAATTTTTGCATATTGCTGGACAAATGTTCGACGCATGCAGTGTACTGCAGGGATAGAGCGTGAAATATCGTTATCGTTTCAACGCACACACATAGAAATTTATCTTTCTTTTCTAGCAGTAAGCATTCAAATATTTATTGTTTTGTATAGCATGTGATGTCCTCTATTATCGTAATAAACGACAAAAATATATATTTGGTTAAGTCGAAAAATAATAAATAAACAAAGTTGTTATTCATAATAAAACCGGAGCTAGCATTATATTCCCTTTAAATACCACAGAACATTCAATGAGATTCAGATCGATGCTTTTAAAGAGGGATGGGAAGCACCATTTATACTTGCTTCGGTGGCGGAATCTCGTAGCTGTTGAATGCCAGCATCATTTTGCCGATAACCTCGTTCCTTGACTGAGTCTGCATCGCGGTGGAACGCACACAGCCTTCGTTGAAACTCGATCGATTAAAACTTGACCGAAGGATAACACGGAGTATATTTTGCCCAAAACGAATTGCGAGTGTTCTCATCTTACTTTTACTGTATCAATATAATGTCTGTTTGATCGCCATCTTGGCGCGTAGAAACAGACAAGACACTGGCCCCGCAATTCTTTACGGTTGACCGTCGCTCTGATATTCATTGTAGAGCCTTGGTGAACTAATACCACGGCAGACTATCCAAAAAGCCGATGTTAAATGTCCTTCAAAGTAGACATCATATTTCTTTCAGTTTTGCCTTTGTCATAAACCAATAACTAATCAATTTCCATTCACCTTTTGTGGTCAATCTTGGGCGCCATTTCGATCGAGATAGCTGGATGCCTGCCATTAACCTGTAACTAGTCCAAAATCAGAGAGAACCTAAAACATTCCGTCAGTTTGACAATCAAAAAGATATCTACATTCAGAAACATGTCATACCGCTTCAGTTTAAGCCAGAACAATTCAAACAAAATCGTTCGACCGTCGGTGTCCTCGTATGCGACACGCATTGAAGAACGCCCTGCTAAGCTGCACGAATGGTTGCGAAGCGAAGAAATCGAACGCCTGCACCGAGTCTTTCGGGAACACCCCGAACAAAAGCTCAACCATAAAGACTTCCGCGCTGCACTCAACAGTTTCAACATATCCTTCACGGACGATGAGTTCCATCGACTCTTTCTGAAGATCAATCAAAACAAGGACTACAAATGCGATTGGGATGAGTTTGTTTCGCACTTGATTTTCGGATTTCAAGACGACGATCCCAACAGCGAAAAGGAGACCTTGATCTTGCCCATATCTGGGCAACCTCTCACGAAGAAATCCGAGCATCGCACTCCCGTTATTGCGATGAGTCATTTAAAGAGCTTTGAAAAGGTGAGCTGCACTTTTCTCTCTATTTCTATGCAACCTTTCACAGAGTGTAACAGGGCGAAGAGCTGGTTGAATCAAAGGGAATGTATCTAACTGCGAGCAAAGAGGGGACCATCAGATTCTGGTCATCCGACCTGGATTCCATTCGAAGCGGAGTATCAGATAGCTGTGGGTATATACAATGTAGTTGCGCAAACCCTTTGTACCACGCCTCGTTTAGATTTTCTCAAGATGCCAACATGGATCCTGGCTATGCAAGCCCTTTCCGACGTTGCAATTGTATGCACGTCTTCCACTGAAAGAGAACTGCGATTCCACGAGACTATGGCTTCGAATTTTAGTCTTCGCGTTGTGATTCGAAGCATGCCATTTGCGGTCTTTTGCATGGCATACAGGTACGATGAAAGCGGAAGTGCTTTGTCAAAGCTAGTGCTGGGTGACAGTGGAGGCAATGTCAGGGTATTGGAGTTTTCGCCGGTCTTGCGAGGACCTTTCCAGAGCAAGCCCGGAACAGCGCTGGTTGAGCTCTTCTGGTCAGATGTATTGAGGGGGAAGTATCCGTCATTTCGGCCAAGAGAGTTCCTCAACATCCATACGGAGTTGATCCAGAAGGTTTACTTCTCATTCAAAATGAACATCCTCCTAGTTGCGGCCGAGTATCGCAATACAAAGAAATACAGGGGACGGTGTCCCGGTATCATAGCAGTGGATTGGAAGGATTCCAGCCAAACTGTTTTTCGAATTCCATTGGTAAGTGATCATATTTGAAATAGCTGCAGAAACAGTGACTGAAATGCCTGCTTACCTTCATAAAGGGTGTTTCTGGATTCTTTCTCGACGAGCAGAATCGTATTCTAGCAACTGGCGGTCCAGATACATATCTCCGCATCTGGGACCCTTACATTCCGGCAAAACCATCCGCAATCCTAACTGGCCACCATGGAGGTATCATATTCGTTTTCATTCAACCCGAAGAGAAGAAGGTCTACAGTGTTGACTATCTCAAGATCATCAAGGTGTGGCACCTCACCGAGCAGAACCTGTTGCAGACCTACAGCGACCTCATACACATGGTTTCGAAGACCGAAACAGAACTCGCCTACTACTACGACAAGTACTCGCACCAACTGCTCGTCGGAGGCAGAAAAGTCATAGCTCTTAAATGCTGTCCGCGAATTCGAATGGATCTCACCGATGGCAACACTCACGCCGCTCCCGTCTCAGTGATCCTTTACAACAAGCTCTTCCGGAACATTGTAACATGCGGTCTGGACAGCTACATTATTGTTTGGGATCCATGGACTGGTCGCAGGCAGATTATGATTAAAAACTGTCACACCCAAATGATATACGGCGAATTGACAGACATCGAAATCACCGCTGCTTGCTTTGACCCACTGGAACAGTTCCTTTTGACTGGAGCACGAGATGGTTCGCTGAAAGTTTGGAACTACAACAACGCGTTGTGCGTTCGGAATATGAGCATCAAGCCGGGACATGAAGTCACTTCGGTGTCTTGGATTGTTGACAGGATTTTCGCCGTTGGCTGGGACCGCCATGTTACAGAATTTGCCGATGTCGAGGGAAAGGAATACAGCGACCCAAAGAAATGGCCCACATTTCACAGCGACGATGTTACTTGTGCTGATGTTAAGCTTGGCGAGGGCCTTGTCACGGGAACATATTCTGGCGAGCTGATCTTTTGGAAGTTGGAAACCGGCCAACCCTATCGCCGGTATGATGTCCAGTATCCAAATCAGTTCTTTGAGGTATTCTTTGGCAAATTATGTACGCCATCTTGATGCGATGGCTTGTTTCTGTTGCAGCTCATTTATAGAAAAGAAGAAGAACAGGAAGATGACAAGTCGGATCGTGTTGCTCAGATCCGAGTGTCGCGTCTGATCCGAAAGTCTATATCAATTCGTACGAGGAGTTTCCAAATCGGTCACCCAGATGACGACTCCGATTTGGATGAGTTGGGTGTGGTTGTCAATAAACGCGAAAAGCCGTTATCGGTTCAAGCCGTTCTGTTTCTGCAAACGAGACCAATGACAAAAATTCATGGTAGCTATGACTGTCTTGTGAGGTTAAAGTCCTGTTTATGGTTTATTTTTCTGTATACTAGGAAGTCTTTTCGTTGCTCTGGACAGTGGAATGATACAGGTCTACTCCCATCATCAAGGAGGCGGTTTTCTTGGCGAGTTCAATGCCGTGCACAAGACAGGAGATTGTGTTTTGGCAATGGCCACCGACAAAAAGAATCGTTACTTGTTTACTGGCAGTGCCTTTGGATATGTCAAGGTTTGGTACATTCGAAACTACTGGTAAGCGAAATTGGACTTCAGAACTTTCCCAAAACGTTGTTGACACAGCGGTCGCGATCTGTTGTTGCAGTCGATTTCATAGGATACATCATAAGCTAACTTTTGCTACGTTCCAAAACATTGTCTGCGTTCTTCATTCATTTTCAAAAGTCCCGTTCAAGGGTCGTAGTTGTGGGATGTTTAAGTGGAGGCTCCGTAACTCATCCGCTGATGTAATGAGCTACGAACAAACCGGCCGTTAGTCTTTTGACTCGCTGCTTTAGCAATCGATTCCCAAAAGTACCTATACGACAGTAAACCGAACACTTAAGCCGTATATACTCGTAATTAAAACTTTGGTAAACCAACTGCGTTCTTAACATTTGCATTCTCTGGCCCGGTTCACTTCAATCCACGTTATTCCGACTACCAGCTGTAAATAGTTCCCCAGCAAGCCATTCAAATTCGATTCCTCATAGTTGGCTGTGATACCACAGCAAAGCGGGATTATACCTCACTCCAAGGGAAACTAAACCTCATCGCACAATAACCACGATACACAAATCAAATAGAGAAATAGTTTCGTCAAACTTTTGTGACACAAACACGAATACGAATGGAAATGATGACAAAATCATAAATACACCGCCCCCACATACAGAAATTGAGATAGGATTCCACGAAGCATTTTGCCAAAAGATATATTCGCTTGTCTGATGGTTGCATGTCAGATCTGGGTTAAATGCTTTTATTTTCGTTTTTCTTATTCACTAACAAGACAAATCGAAGAAAGCGCTCTCACCCATGCCGACTACGGTATACCACACAATCATTGAGGGGGTTTCCATTAATTAAATACTAATTCCCGAGGTTGTTCCATGCCATGTTGACATTTTTATGGGGACTTCATCGATTAGAGGGAATCATTTTTATTATGCTTGCAACTTCTGTGGGCTAATTTGAATTCCCTTCCACGGCATGTGTACTTTTTAAGGGATATGGCATTTACTTGTTGCTCTATTTCAGCATTCCAAAGGAGGAAAGGACTCATGTTTGCATGCCGAAGCTACGATTGCAGTTCATATTTCTGCGCAAGGAACGTTTTGCTCCACGACCCAAGAGGATTGTTCGCCATCAGTTGGAACCGATGCTTGTCAGTTCCTACAAGGCGCACGTTAGAGCTATCACCTCACTTGTGTACATCAACCAGCCGCGGATAGTTCTGTCGTACGTTCGCGATCTCGTTTAGATTAAGAGATTTCGATTTTTAATAGTTTTGCGTTTTTTTTTTTTTATTTGTATTTCCAGTGGAAGTCATGACTATTCATGCAGACTGTGGTCTTTAGGGGGCCGGTACCTTGGCACACTTGGGACCCCATTGCCGTGGTTGCGCCTCTCACCATTGGATCCGGTTGATGAGAGCTTGACATATCGCATTCCACCTGATATTCAGAAAGTCGCCAGTTCAACAACACTAAAGATTCTTAGCGGATCATATGTAGATTGTATAAAGCAGTTCCAGGAGACATCCAAAATGGAGGACGAATTCAATGACAATGCAGAAACTGAGGAAGTGAAAGGACGGATCTATGGTAAGCCGCTGAGCGCTCCATTTTTGGGAAATCATTTCAAGTTGCCTGGAAAGGCGACAGCTGTACAACCTCCGATTTTGGATACTTCATTATCGTATATCCCGGTCTATTCACATTTGCAAATACACGAAACCGTACCGATTGAGCGGCCCCCCACTCCGCAGGCCCTGCGAAAAACAAAGGAACTGCAGTTCATGGAGTTTTTTGAAAGCGAAAAGAAGTAGTTGATTGTTGTTGCTTATAATAAAAATACATTTTAAAATTGTTACGTAAAAGACAGAGTGTGCACGGGTTTTGACTTACACCATCTAGCGAAACCTTCGCTATTATGACTTCTTTTGGGATTAAGTAGGCAACAATCTATGGTTCAAGGGTGTCTGTCTATCCTTACATATTTGAGCACGTGGTAAGCTGCACGCTTGGTTTCGAAGATGCAATATGTTTAATTCAAACCAAACAGAAGTTTTCAATTTTAATATATAGAAGGTTGGTTTTTAAAATGCAGTCAAAAGATATGCAAATTTATGGATAAGGAGGCAAAACGTGTCTGGCAAAATTTATTTTATTTATAGCCAAAATGCTCTATAAAAAAACGTGATCGGGATCACAATGGATGGCAAAAGCCAGTTAAGTCGTAGCGGAGGACTGGAAAGGGGAACTGGGGCTACAATCTACAAGTGAGAGAGACGACAGCGTGCAAAGAAGAACGAGTATACTAGAACACGGGAAAACGTACGTATTATTCACTCCGGGTGTAAATAAGGTTTAAGTTAATTTTACACCCGACCATTTAATCCGTATTTTTTTAACCCGACAATGTTAATCCATCCACTCAAAAACATGCAATAAGCCCGCTGGATTAAAAATGGATTTAAACGCCTAAACCGATTTTAACCTATTTTAAACGTAAGTAATGTCAATTTTTACAGAAAAAAGACATTTGTTTATTGTTGTTTATCACTTGAAAATTTATTTGATTTGTTGTGTGACGTTCATCACCATCCAATTCCTGTCAAATAATAGAATGTAGCCTCCAAAAAGCCTCAGCCGGAAATATTTCCAAAAATTCATCACATCGTAATCGTTGACGCAAGCCCGCTTGAGCATTTATTATATTCGCCGACAAATTTGTCTTCTGACGACGAAGACATCAATATTTCATCCATTTAACTAATGAAACCCTTTTTTAGCTTCTTGCTTTTCTACTATTTTCTATTCCATTTTTCTACTTCTCTTATTTCCTGCGCACTGAAAGCTAAGAAATGTCAATATGATGAAATTGAGTTTGAACCCGAGTTAAAGTACTTACACTGGTCTCCGGAGTGCAGTTTAAATCCAATCGGATTAAACGCCGTCAAGTTTAAAAAACTGGGTTTATGTTCGGTTTGAACGACTCAATATTATGGTCTTGGGTTTAATTTTTGTGTTAAACTCACTTAAATCTGGGTGTAAACTTTAAAGTGAGTGAATATAGCTGTTAGAGACAAGAAAAGACAAGTTATGGAGATGAACTCGTACATGCAAAAGAAAGAGAGAAATGGAAGCGTGCATTTAAATAGTGTTTTTTTTTTTATTTTTATAATTATTTGTGGTGCCAATTGCGTTAATTAATTATCTTTGAATGATTTTCGTGGTAATTAAACTGTCAAAAAATGCTCCTACGCCTGGGGTAACCATTACTCTGGTTGGTTAATATTTTACGTATTCGTTTGCTTGGTACCTACTAGCGCGCTTCATTCAATTGATAAAAATGTTATCTTAGGGAAATATATGTGGCAAATTTGGAATGTGTTTCAATTTGCAAAATTCTAGCCTCGACTCTAATTTTACACAATCTCAAAAATCTTTATTAAACAATTACATAACAGCTATTGTGAACGAAAAGAAATGTTTGCTTAGAAACTCATTAACTGAACGTCCGAAAAGTATTCGGCTTTTAATGAGTGACGAGTGTTGGATGTGATGCGCTTCGTACTTAAGCAGAACAGTGGTCTTTAAAATTTGAAATCCATCCAACAAATCGGTAAACAAAAGTAGCGATCTGACAAATATTCCACACAAAACAATAAAGTACACACGTAGTAAAAGTATTCAAACTAAAACGATTTTTATTCTCTTGTCTAGTGAGTTTATTTCTTATTTCTAAGCGGTCCCAACAAGCAGTCTATTTTTCGGTGTACAATTCTCCGGTCGCAGTCTTGTCAATATCACTTCGTAGCCAGCTTCTTCGGCATGCAGCTTTCTATCCGAGTCCACAATATCCATACACATTTGGCCCTGAAATGTTGTCTCCGGCTTACAGTTCAATGTTCCCAGCTCGTGAGCCTGGTCTGCCGCATGGGCAATGTGCAGAAAGTCCTTCTCCTTCAAAACTGATCGGAACCTGTTACTCAGCGGATAGCTGATGTGCGGCATCGGCTGAATGGATCCATAACAGCAGGGGCAACATACGAATTTGGCTCTGCTCCGTATGCACTGATTCAAAACGATATCAGTTGCGGTTCCACAAGCATGTAACGAGGTGCCTATATCGAAGATACCCTCGAAGTAGTCAATATTGCACTGGTAGAACAGGCAGTTGGTCAAGCGCAGCTCCTCTACACGATCCTTAGCCTTCTGCAATGATATTGCCTTGTTTTCAAGAAACATAATTGTGCACTTGGGAAGCATAAGTGCGAGCAGAATTCCCAAGTGGCCAGTGCCGCTGCAAAAGTCTATTATCCGATCACCGCTCTCTGCCAGTGATTTTACTGCATTTGCGAGATTTTCCAACTGCTGTCGCTTCCTATTAAGTCTCTGCTCTGGAAGAGCGCTGTTCTTGCTTTGGTCTGGTTCTATTGCATTCCAGTCTATGGGGCTATCATAGGCAACATCTGCTTCGCTTGAAAATGCTATTTGTAGAGCGGACAGTTTACTCAGGCTGGAATCAATCTCGCTCTGTTCAGTGTATATTCTATTTCGGGGCTTGTAGCGCTTTGGGTCGCTTTTGTACAGACTGGTGTGCTCATACTCGGGCATCTTATAGGATATGTAGGTTTTCTTTGATATATTAATCTCTGGGAAGAGCTCTTCGAGGACCTGTTGGCATTGCTCGTCAATTGATTCAATCTAGAATGACAGTAATTAAAAACAGACTAGACTATAGAGACATACAACTCACTTCTTTCATCCAGCAGTGCAGAAGAGGAAATACGTCAGCTGTTATTAGAGCTACCGGCATCTGTCCCAAAATGAGCCTGAAACATGGATAAAGCACCAAATCGGCGATTGTAAAGGTTATTCCCTCGGCAAATCGATGTTCGATATCGAGTGTCTCTTTTGGCGTTGTGCATTTAATAATCACTTTGTTCTTTTTCCCCGCAGTCTTTTGCTTGTTGGCGTTCTCCCTTGCTAGCTTATAAATATTGTGCATCCTGACAGGTTCGCCCATGTGCCCTTCAAACCTTGGTAGTTCTTGCGGCAGCTCGTATACATCCGATTCTGTTGGCTTTGCAGTGAGAACTTCTTCCAATGCATTAACAATATTGACCTCACAGAAACGCGTCCAAATCGAACTCTCCGCTGGTGCCAGCAGACAGCTGTTCTTGAAGCCGAGCAGCTCCTTTCGATCAGAATCCACATTTCGACTCACCACTTCCCTGCAAACTGCACAAAGCCCAGATATAAAGGTGTCACTATCCTTGACGTACGCAGGCAATTTGAGATCCCTTATAGCTTGAATTGTGCTCTTATTCTTGCAAATTATCCTATCATCGTTTAGCTCTTCCAAGCCTTCGGTGTTGAGTCTAATTTTAGCATTATCATTGAAATATGTCTTTACATAGTTGAGTTTTATATTGCTTGGCGAGTTCAGGTACTTGTAGACATAGAGGGCGATGAATGAGTGCACGGAGGTGTATATTTCGGTTTGATTGTCCTTATTGATGAGTTCGATTTCCACAAAAAGTTGGTCCATATTTTATTGAGAGAAATATGTAAGGAAGACTTTGGAAAACACCAGAAAAGGGGGAACAAATAGAGAAAGTATAAAAAATAGAGATTTTTGTATTTGGTTACTTTTTGACAACTAGGAAACTGTAATTCAAAACATGCTGGGTAAGCGGCTGTGTTCAGAATGTGCAACAGTATAATACAATGACGAAACTAAGCAATTTTGTTCACCACGAGTTCGGCGGCGATTAATGTAATATACCTACCAGAAGATGAAGAAGCGACTGTTGTTCACAAAAACTAATATCTTTTTTTGAGTAGATAAAACTCTCTAAAGTATAATCGAGTAACACTTCTGGGACACACTTCAGACGTACGTCACCCGTCGATACACTAAAAAAACCACATCAATTCAATTCAATTTATTTATTTTATTGGTATGTTTATTATTGCAAATAAACTATGTACACAACAGTTACGTCCGATTCTTATATACGTATTATCCAAATTTGCGCTGACAGTTTGTTTAATAACGGAGGTAATTTTACGTCCAATAGAAAATGATATCAGAACAATAAATACTAACGACTGAAGCTATAGATCGCCAACAACAATTGAAAATGATTTCATGTGGGCGGAATTATTTCCGGTATAAAGTTCTGTAGATATGCTTTCTTTGCTATCCGTTTGTTTCTCACAGTCTAACTCCGGTTAACATCAAAATTAAATTTTTCATTTCTTTATTATTTTGACCATAACTGTATGTAAGCATGTCTATCTTCGCTTATATTTTTGGTGGCAGATGACAGCTGTCAATGTCACAAAGTTTCTTTTTCACCGCACGTGTTTACTACAGCTCTGTGGAAACTCGTATTCGTATTTAAATAGTATAAATTTAACAAAATAAACATGTCAGACAAGTAAGTTTCTTATTAAAATAGAATTGCATTAAATAATAAATTCCTCTTATAGATATGCCGTTCCTAATAAACTTCCGGGAAAGCAAGTGTCTGTACTTGCTCATCGCAAGCGAAGAATCCTTCAAGACAAGTCTGTAGTTGAACAGAAACGCAAGGAGCGTGTTAAGCGTGTTGCCAAAGCAAAAAATCACCACAAATTCCGTCGTGCAGAATCTTTTGTTATGGGCTATATCAAAGCAGAGAGGACGTCCAAAAGAATTAAGCAAACTATTCTCGGTACAAGTTTCACAAAGCCAGAGAACACTAACGAGAAGCTGCTGATTGTTATGCGCCACGCAGGGTACGTTCATCATTAGTACGCAAATGAATAGTTACTTTTCACGTGTCACCTTTTCCTTTCCAGAAAAAAGATTTTCGACGAGACCACAACCAATATATTCAGAACCTGGAACATGACACGACGTCATCATGCGGTTTTCATGAAAAACAGCAAAGAGAACCAGATTCTGCTAAGGCTTGCCGAGCCATTCGTCTGCTATGGATACCCATCACTGACCACAATTCGTGAGCTTTTGTTCAAGAAAGGTTTTGCCATGATTGACGGTAAAAAAACACCAATTCAATCCAATACCATGATCGAAGAGAAGCTTGGAGAGAAGGGAATCATATGCTTAGAAGACATAATCCATGAAATCTTCACAGTTGGACCTAACTTCGATACGGTTAACTCATTTTTGACCCCCTTCCTGGTGAGTTGAAGGAATACTGATTTTTTACGAAGTTGAGGAATAACTGAATTTTATTTAGCTATCGAGCCCTAAGGACGGTTGGAAGAAGAAGGTCAGTGTCAGTTTTAAACGTGGCGGGGAGTATGGTAACAGAAAAGAGGAAATCAATGATCTGATTGCAAGGTGTGTGTAAAGTGGATCCATATTTAGTACTGCGTAGAGTTTAAGGTTTCTAATTTCGTCTTGTGTAAACAATAAAGAAAATATTTTTCATTTTCTACATAAATGCTTAATAGTGAGTTTGTTTTTGTTTTGTTGTTGAAGCTCGAATGTGGGTGCTATTGGTTTTTAAAAATACTCTGATGAAGGTGATTGACGAGTACGTTAGCCGATAAGTGTCTTGAGGGAAGTTGTACGAACAAAAATCAAACAAAAGTTCTTGTTTAACGTTGAGTGCCTTTAATAACCGACGGAAAGGCACAAAACCAACGCAATCGATTTTGCAACAGACGCAGAGGCTATAAAAAATACACGCAGTATTAATAGAATCAATACAGCGCTTAAAATGAATGGGAATTGTGTTCGAGTTCACGCTACTTCGTCCAGGACTATTAATTAAATATAATTATAACTAATGATAACCAGGCACAATAAAATGATTTGTCTCTGCTTGAAAGTTTTTCTTTATTTTATAAACAGAAAAAAATTCAACCAAATATTTCTCCTAACAACATCCAATCTACAGAAGTAAGAAAACCCTTTGCTCTCCACACCACATTCAACTCTCCAGTCTCTACTTCACAGTGACGTTTCTCGGTCGGGCAAAGAAAGAGGAATAGTCAAAAAAGTGAAAAGTTCTCCAGGCGAGGACACATCGAGTGGAAAAACGCATTTTCCTCATAAAATACTGAACAAATTTTGCAATTCGCTGCTCTGTTGTTGCACATTTCTAATTATTGTTAATGCTGAAAACATCTCCAACAATCAACGCCTGTAATACGTGTGAATGTTTCCCAATAATCGATCTGCAGTGTAGGCGAGACGCAAACAAAAACAAAAAAAAAGAAAAGAAAAAATTATCAAATGTAAATTTTTCGCAGACCCAGAAAAAATAATCTGCAAAAGCAATAATAATTACGCGATGAAGAACACCTCCGTTCGCGTAAAGTGATGTAAATTTTTTATTTACGTTTTGTTTCGCAAAATTCCACAATTTTTCACCCCAAACCGAATTTAAAGTGCAAATCCCATTCGAAAGTTTGTTCAATTTCCGACTGTCTCAAATTTCCAATCGCGAGAGAAAAAAAAAATAAAAATTTAGTGCTGCTTCTGTGTACTGTTTGTAGTCTTTATTTTAATTTTACATTTTCTTTGGTTTCCCCAAGAAGAAACAAACGAAATAAGTATTTTTTTATCTACTGAAATAGAGTGCAACTACGCCAATTATATTATTTATGTACGTATATGTGCGGTCTTTGGCTCAATTTTAGTCCTTAAAAAGAATAAAAGGGGGTGTAATCAGTGTTGCCACCCACCCAACAGCACGCTTGAAGACATTTCAAATCGCCAACACAATCGGAGCAGGGATTAACCTAGGCCCCAAGGTTAATCTACCCAAGAGGATCTGGGAATAGTCTATCTACTTGTCGAGTTCCAGATTCAAAGCAGCACTCGTCAGTGAAAATGAAGAAGATTTTCTCAAAGTTTGATAAAAATGAAAAACTAGAAAGCACCACCACAACGAAGGAGACGAATAGTTTTGTGGGCAAAGTATTCGTTGTGGGTCGAGTGTCGGTGACGGTGGAGGATGTGCTCGCTGAAGGTAAGTGCCTAACAGATTCCACTTGGAATAATCCAAAAAAGTTTCTCCACTTCGTATGCATAGTGTGTTTGGTATGGCAGGTGGTTTTTTCGCAGACGTTATCAAATGGAGACACGGCAACTGTCTTAAAGCAGCAAACTGCGAGGCGATTAGATAAGGAAACTGGGCGCTTAAGTAACTTTGCATTGTTGTTCTTTTTCAAGAAAAAAAAAAAGTGACATGTTTATGGCGCTTGATAGAAGTCTCTCATAAAGTTACTCAATTAAAAATAGCCCCAGTCACTAGGAAGTCAGAATGACGCAGAAGAAATACAAACTAACTGGACGAGTTTTGCTTAAATGCGTTAATTTAAGTTTGTACTTTAACAACATGTAGTAAACTAGATGATAGATCTAGTGCTTTCAAGACTATGACAGAAGTCCAACTACTTTTCAAAGGGACAGGTTTGATTTTTTTCATTATCACGCAGAGAATTGATTGGGAAGCCTTAAGTTATTATCGCAGAACGTCAGAGAAGGACATGACGCAATCAAATTCTTGAAATTTTTAAAGCCACAAGCCGCCTGCGGGTTGAAGCTCGAATTAGATCTGACTCAAAAATATGATGAGGCAAACTTGAATCATAGTTATACTATATAATATGAAAGGAGTCGACGTTCTTGCAGGACAAGCAGTAGACACATTTATTTCAGATATTTACGCAAGAAGGAACCTAATGAATGACTTAAGTGGTCATTGGGTATCTACTTTAGCAGATACAGTTTTTTTTTTCAAATCGCAGAAACATAATTTTAAACTTCAGTCTTGCTCTAACTTCTGAGTTTACAAATGCAGTACCTAAGTCGGCCACTTGAGAATCAAAGGCCGATTACGTATTTGTGCATTAGACCACTAGATCACCAAGATGTCGTTCTGCTGCTTTAAGGAATGCTACATGTGAAAAGTTCCATCAGTATCTCGGATTACCTAAAATTCGGTGTTATGTCGTATTGATTACAGTCGACAGTCCGTCCTTGACTTGTCCTTGTCTGTCAACGGTGTCCGATTATCGTCTCACGTATGACGGTACATTTTCTTAGAGATTTTTGTATATCGTTGCAATCTGAAGGCCAAATTTTGAGACCCAAAAGAAAAGTACGGGGAACAAAAACCTACTTGAACTCTAAAAATTTGTCATAAATCCTCTACAGATACAGATTTCTTTTTGTTTTTTATTCATTCTGCTTAAAGCTTCAATTGTATGTACTGTCTCAGGGAAATAATCAACACGTATATGTACCCATTTGCAATTAAAAATACAAAACCGGTTCGTTCATTGCGAAAATACCCCCCAATTTGAATTCAAACAACAAACAGTGTTTGTTTTTTTTATTTTACGTGCTTTTTCGTTCGCTTTATTTGTTTATCGCATTCAGAACTTTTGAATGCTGCGAAAAGCAAAAGCGAGGCTCACCACTACTCATACTCATGCCCCTGGGCTAGGTTGGTTAGTTAGCCTCATTGGAATCCAATGGCAAATGTGATGAAGCACTTCCATTATTCTAATTTATATAAATTTTTTCCAATTATAGAATTAAAATTGACAGCAATGTGAATGAACCAACGACGACTATGACTACAACGACGAAGCATCAGCAAAGAGAGTTTATTATATTTTGTTGTATGTACTTGTTTTGTTTTAATGTAGGTAGCCGTAGCACGCTTCTCCGGCAGGCAAATAAACGGGTTTCATAATTTTGCTTTAACGCTCGGGGCTGTGCTTACAACGGTGAGTCAGCTGGTGCTGCCGCTAGGCTGTATGTGTCCTACTTTTATTTATTTTTCTTTTTATCAAGTCTACCTATTTTCCATGCACACAGCTTTTGTTATGTTGCCGTTGCCTTATTCACCCGTGTTGCGGGTTTTCTTATGTGTACTAGTACTAGCACTAAGTATGTATTTCCCAGTTGTTGGCTGAACACTTGTTCTGTTTTGTTTTTGTAAAGAAGGAAAAATACAAAAGGAATGGGGCAAGAAATATGATGTCTACACTTCTTCATCTTCGACGTGAGCAGAACTTCAATGAAGTTACTCGGCCGTAAATCAGCTGCTGGAATAGTGTCTACTGTAAATGACAACCTAAATGACTGTGAAACTGCTATATGTAGGTAAATCCGTACACAATGTGGACGATGTGGCTAATGAACACTCATGAACTTGACGGTTGATATTAATTTTGAATTACCTATAATTAAAGACATTGTGGTGCACCCCACCATCAGAAATTATTATTTCACTTCGCCTGGGGATTCGAAATGAAATCTTTTTCACGAGTTAAATTATATTTGGTTTGGTCTACAATTGAACTTCTGAATGGCCTAATTATATATTAAATCTGCACTTGATTCTATCGTACGTGGGAAGGCGCCATGATTTCGGTTATATCCATTATTAATTGTATTAAGCGCTTTAGTTCATCTTGACTCGAATTCCAAAATATGGTACAAATTTCGATTTGCTTTTGGAAACTAATTTAGCAACTGTTTTTGATAGAATACCATTTAATATTTAAAATAAAGTGCAACTATAGGTACTGATGCAGAATGATGAAGGTTGTGCAAGGTTTGCAGTCTTTCGTAGGAATTTGCATGCCAACAAACATTCCGTAAATTCAGAGATAATTGGACTGGGCTATTTATTCTATGTAGATAATGTGCTTTTAACTTATCTATCTATGATTGATGTTAGAAAAGACCGTAAACTCTTGTTTTTACCCCTAAATAGTGTTTACATTGTTTAATGAGCCCCGGGAAGCAGCGATTCGCTTAAGTGATTCATCGCTTGCGCAGGTCAGGTGTCAACAAAGCGCTAATTTAAAAAGCTATGCACAAGTGACAAGCCAAAAAACATCGAAATGCACTTGAATATTCAACTTGAATGTTCTTATGACCGATCGTAAAGATTCTTGAATTGTTTGTTTTCTTTTTTAAAGATCATATTTCCAAGAAATAAAAACAAATTAGCAAAAGCGTATGCAAACTGCATAGTTTTGACGATTTACTGTTTAGCTTACGTGCTGAATGAGACTTATGTGTTGATTATTGTGATTCGAAGGTCTAAACAATAGCATTTTTGTAACATCAATCATTTTACTATTTCTGTGGTTTGGATAACTTATTAATGAAACAACATGGCCAATACTAATGCGCAGATAAACAATTTAAAACAGTGTAACGTTTTGTCCCATTTATGTGAAATGTTCTATTTTGTGGTTGTATTCAGTGTTGAAAGAGAATAACTCCGCTTTATTAATAACGTGCTTAAAATCATTATTGGATTTCGTTAATATCGATGTACATACTCAAGTTTGGGAGACGGAAATTGATTGCAGCTACGTGAAGGTTGCCGTTTTGTTGTATATATTTCATAAGATGTACGCTCAAGTTTTTACACGAAATTCTTTAAGATGACGCCTAAGGAAACCCCAAAATATAATCTAATCTGTCAACTGCTGCAGCTGTGATTATCTCCATACATCTTGATTTGTTGCTTTTGTTTTCTTTCTTTTTTGTTGACTTATCTTACAGGATAAGATAAAGTCACACTCAAAACTTCCAAAGTGCGTCGTCGACCTAATTATCTGTTAAATCAACGTTGATCACCCACAGCTGCGCTCGAACTTTTATAATATTCTTATTTACGATGAAACTGTAAGCATATTTGAATTTTAATTTTGAATGCTCCTCCTGTCATTTGTACCCTCCAACGCTTCAACTACATCGTCAACTGTCATTTTGCTGTCATTTCGTTAGCTTAAGCTTCATGCGAAGTATAGAAAACAATAAGTTGCATTTACTTTCAAGAAACCCAAGTAAAACTAATACGAGGAACATTGTCGAACACCAAACTCCTTGGTCCAGTTTTGTCAGACGTAATTTTTTATTTATGCAATGCAACCTTATAAAAATACCTCACGCGTTTACCAATATCCACGACAATGCTTAATCTTCCACGGCGTATGCGCAACCTTTTGGAATTATCTCCCATCTGCAGCGTTCTTTCTCGAACACACTGTGCCGTCTACCTCGAACAATCTACCTACTAATAATGCACCCCGCTACATTTGCCGCATGTCGAAGATTTCGCTTGAAAATATAAACTCAACTAGTTAACGTTGCAAATTGGTGTGAATATTTTAAACCGACGTTAGAGGAAAATTAAACTCGAAGCGCCGAAGGTCACGGAGCATCTAATCAGAGTGGGAAGTCTTTTGAATTTGCAACGAGAACAGCCAGCAGAGTACACTCATTTTGTTTTTCCTCACAGCTGCAACACTAATTACATTTCAATATGAATAAAGTACAACGCATTCTACGCTATCAATTAATTTACATAAAAACATAAGTACTCTCGTATCGCTGATTGATTCGTAATGTCCCAAAGGCGGTTAACCATGTACGTAGATGGCTAGACAAATACATGAAAAGAAACATAATCTACGACACTAACAATGCTAATTGAGTGCAATGAATTGTAATTGAGGACCGTGTTAGGAAAACCTAGTCGCTATCGGCTTCGACAGTGTAAGCGCTTAAACACGAGGCAAGATGGCGCTCTCTGTTATAAAAAAAAAAAGAAATTATGCCGACGATCAATAAAGAAATTGTGTCTAACCTTTTTGTTTCATTCTTAAAAATCAAAATAAGACAAGCAACTGGGATTCGAAGGGGAGGACCAACAGAGTACTTGTACACAGCACCAATCAAGTAAATAAATAAAAACCAACACTTTCTGTGTTCAAGGCTCCAAGATGTCTATTCCTTGACTCACTTTTGTTTTTGTTTATTCTCATTGTCTGAAATGTGTTGTTGAAAGTGGAGGAAAAAAACTGGGGAGTCTGTAGTGTGAACTAGTGTTTGCCATTCTATGTGTTCAATTGTGTTTTACTGCATTTATTTAGAACGACATCATAAAACGAGCTCCACACTCAGATCAACCATAAATCAATAACCTAGAAAAAAAAAACCAAAATACTGCTTAAGCTCATTTTAAGATGTTAAATCCTTTTGGAACTACTTAAATATATTCCTAACATACGTATATTTAATCAGCTGGGTAGAAATATACATTTTCATTAAATCTATCGGAAGTGATTAAGGCGGAATGTGCTGTCGCACTTCTCCCAAAAAGTTAGTTGACGTGGGCTTACGGCTCACTCTCCAGCGAATCCCTAATGATGCGGGGAATCCATATTTGGCTACAGAAATGATGAGGGATATTTCGTAAAGGCGAATATAATGACAAATTATACTCTTAGCTAGATGATGGGAACCAGTTGTATTATACATCCCTCTTGAGTTTTGATTTTCTCATCGCTTCTTAGAAAATGTTCTGTAATTTATAACCAATGACGACAAAGGAAGGCAAGTTACACGATGAACGAATGTTACAAATGGTGAAACTTAACTCTCAAAATGAGTGTTCGACATTTTACGGCAGAGATTGTGGCCCTTTACAGTCGGCTCTCCAACCTTTGGTGACCAAATTCGAGACAACCGGCTCGGTAAACAATCGGCCAACACCCGCACGTCAAAACAACGCCAGATCAACCGAGAACATTGCCACGGCCCTTGAAAGTGTGCAGGTGAACCCGAGGTAACCAATTCTTCGCCGTGCACGAGAAGTCGGCCTTTCGCAGACTTCAACATGGTGAATTTTGAATTGGGCCTACAACCGCGCAAGATCGAATTGAGACGACTCCGTTTGTTCGCTGACTGATGTGGTATTCGATTGGGCGCTCTCAGAGCAATTTTTATGTTCGTTTGATACAAAAAAAAAACATTTTTTCAGATTTCAGAGCATTTTTGCGAATCTGGATTTTTTCTCAGATTTGCTTGAGATTTACCAAAACAAGAACGTTTGAGTTTGACAACTACGTTTTCGTGAAATTTTTCAACAGCAAAGAAACGCATTGCATTGGGTGGCTCTATTTTTGTTAATTATTTATGTACAAATGTTTAGAAATCAATTTGGGCGCAAACTTCGAATGTTTTAATATAAAATTTAACCTGTGATTGCAAAATGCTTAGAAAAGTGTCGAAGGCTACACATATTCGAACTGCACTAATGTCAACAAAAAAAAGAGCAAGTGACGATTTTATGTTCGATTAGACACACGAAATCTGAAATCTGAGGGCAAATCTGAAGAAGCCCAATCGAAAACCACATTAGCTTTGGGTCGTTTGGAAGGGGAACAACCAAAATTGCCGTATATGGGGCGGTGCCAACCCACAGGAGGTTCACCGTGGGACACTGACATACTGAGCCACTACTGCGCTGACAAGGCTGAAAGGCACCGCATCAAATATCACCCTTTGCTGATTTACAGGTCATTGTGATACACTAAGGATGGCAAACCTTAGACGGACAAGTTGAATTTAAAGGCCCAAACTGACTTTCGAGACACAATAGTAAAGGGTGTCCCATAATTCACGCAAAATTTGAATTTGGAAAAAATGGTAACAATTTGACAGCTGACACTTCGAGGTTAGTAAAAATGGAGCGCTATACGAAAGAACAACGCATTTTCATTGTTAATCAATATTTTAAAAATAATGAAGGTTTGTCACCCACAGTCCGCAATTTTCAAAATAGGGCCGTCATAGTGATTTAAAACCATCAACTGTTAATTTAAAAATTCAAGGAGTCTGAATTAGTTAGTTGACCTTAAACACTGTGTGATTTCTTCAGACTTTTTCCTATTTAAGACGGGCCACTGTGCCTTTGAGACTCTGTGCCCTTCTAGCTGTGACCATCTTGTGGCAGCTTTATTGGAGGTTTTCTCGAAGACATAAGTCATAGCCATAGGTGGTCTGATACCCTTAATCATTGTATTAGGTTGAAGCTCCGCTCCTTTCAAAACGTCGGCTTTTTCGACCCTCAATATCGCAATGCCCAGGACCCCAATTCTCAAATTCCGCATAGCATAATTCGTATACGAGCAAATCCGCCTGAAATTTTCGCATAGCAGAAAAGTTGGTATTCCCCAAGAGGTGCGGGTTTTTTTTTCCACCCATGCGAAAATTATTTTTTCGGGTTGTAAAATAAAAGCAATATTCAAATTTAAATAGGTTGGGAATTGTTGTTTTCGTATGTATGTTAAATAAACATTTTTTATGTGTTTTCGCAATGGCCACTTTGGGCGATATGAGGTCCACATTTGTTCGATTGGCAATGAATCAGTTAGGCTACATCGAAATATACCGGACTATCCGAGAGTTCCAAGACTGCTTTTAACGAATGACACTATTTCCAAACATATTTTTGTCAATGGGAAGGGATATCATTCAATAAGTGCTTCGATTTGATTTGACTCTTATTTTCTGACACACAAATCAAAAAACAAACCATTCTTTGGAGTGTCAAACTCACAATTCTGTACGCGAGACGCAAATCCGCATGGAAAAAGCAGACGAGTACAATTCGAAGAGAAATTCTCGTATACGGATTTCTAGAATTGCAAATTTCAGTCTTTCGCATTGCATCGGAGATTTTGACAGATAAACGTATACAAGAATTTTTGAGAATTGGGGTACAGGTACCCAACACAATCTGACACGGTTCTGCCTGCGATGATGCCTTAAGCATCGTGCGGCAATTCCTGACTAGTTCAGATTTAGTGGATTCTAGCGCTTTGAGCGCAGCCTGGCTATCAATGTAGATGGCGATATTCATATTGGATATCGATCTCATCAAAAGTACCTCCGCAGCTTTGAGTACGGCCAGAATCTCTGCCTGGAACACACTGTATGTGCCCGGAAGTCTCAGGTTCATATGAAGGTCCAACTCGCTGGGGTATATACCTGACCCCGTACCCTCATTGGTTTTGGAACCGTCAGTGTATACTGAGGTCTCAACTTCTCTCGAGACTAAGTTCCTATGCCAGTCCTGTCTGTCAGAGTACGACACATCGCATGGAGTGTCAAAATCAAGTGTACCAAGACTTTTATCCGGTTCTTCCGGGATTTCGGAGAAAGATTGCTTTAAGATAGTGCTGTATCCTATCCTATTGTTTATAAAAAGGCCTGCATTAGTGAGCCCTAGTGCACTATTACCTCACATGCCATACAGGCAGAGAAACAATTCAATTACTGTATGAGTCATTTCCTAATCGTGTAATCGGCCGTTTTTGCGATCTGAATTGCCCATCCAGATCTTGCGACTTAACGCCATTGGACTTTTTACTTTGGGGTTTTTTGAAGTCCAAGGTCTATGCAAACTAGACCACGGCCACCAACGCCTTGAAAGAGGAAATTGGGAGGTGTATTTCGCCACATTTATGCGAAACGGTTATAGAAAATTGCAATAAAAGATTAGGTGCGTACTTTCCAGCAAAGCCGCGGCGGCCATTTATCCGATGTGATATTCCATACATAACCCCAATCTGTATGCTCTATGAATCAATAAAAAATGTAAGCTTTCTAAGTAAAAATCCGAATTTTCTATTAAAATTACATTTTGCGTGAACTATGGGACACCCTTTCGAACTATTGCCACACTAAAGAACATCATGCCGGGTTATTACCAAGTGGCTTACAATATTTTCAATATATTTGCTGTGTTCTGTTTTTCACTTTGCAATGGCATCATTTGGATTCTCTCAACAGTTTTATGTTACCGAATTTTATAGTTCTGCTTAACAAAATTAAGACAGAAAAGTTTATAGTAAAATACATATCACGAATCGCGGAGAATGGAACCATGTTTGCACTGAAATGCTTATAAATGCTTAGATCTGGATAAATTTTGTAGTTGTCCAAATGTTTTGAGATTTTTTTTAGAAATGAATACGTTTTTTAGAAAATTTTATACCGCATGTGCACTTTAAAGGTGTCACTTATATCATTGATAGGAATAGTAATTTCTTTACAAAACGTTTACTACCCTTGGACAACCTTCGCTTGATTTGTTTCTCATGTCGGTTGCCTGTTTCGCGACTGGTATTACAGGCCGTACCCTTTTTTCCGTTCATTGTGCTAATGTTCTATTGACGGTATTCACGGAATTAATTAGACAGTTCATTGCAATTGTTTTATTCGACGACATGCCTAACTGCTATCAGTGTGGGTTGGGTTAGGTATACACATTTTTATTTTAAACTACATATTTATTATTTGAAGGCTAACATTGTTGGATAATTGAAATGCAAATTTTCGAAACGAACGATAGCACATGAAAACATGTTTCAAGGAAGTTCAATAAGTTATGGTTTCGTTGAAGCCTTCAATACACAAGCCCCTGACTGCGAACAATGTTGCATATAGTAGTGGCAATCACTCTATTGAAAATTGGTGCCGATTTAAGGTAAACTAGGATTTCATAATACAGCACAGGCCATTCCGGACTGACATATTTAGAAGATGACAGCTGTTCCTTGGTTACTTTGTCAGCTGTGTTGCTTTTTGTGATGCAAGTTACATCTTTTGTCTTAATTTAGGCACTCAAATCTTATTTATTTATTTTCATTTCCAAATGGAAAATGTTATTCAACGAAGTCCTGGTCAACTGCACGGCATGGCACCATCTAAAATCAATATTCCTTCTTATACAACACTATCGATCGTAGTCGTGGTTGCAGCAGACTACAAAGGAGTCAGGTATAAGTACTCGTGCTTCTTTGCACATTTATTGACTGCTTTACTTTGAATGAAATTTTACTATTCATTACTTGGCAAAGGAACTTATGGTCAGACATTCTACAATCACCGCAGTGGATTTGGTTTTTTTTTTCTCTTAGCTTGCGTAGTGCATATACAGTGCGACGACGTGAATTTCAATGCTGCAATTTGTATCCCTTCTCATCGCGTAGTGCATGCATATGATTGGCAGCGGGAACCACTTCCGTTTTCCGCTTCCGTTTGAATTACTTTGCGTTTATTTTGGAGCAGGTGTATCAACGTTGGTATGTGAGGTGATTATTTTTTTTATAGTGCGCACTGAAAAATATATATAAGATAGCCTTGACAGGAAAACTGTTTGAAGGAAAATTCATCTTTTAAAATAGGAAATGTCAAATTGGGCGTTGGTGATGAGAAAGGGGGTTTATTTTTGTTTTGTACATTAAAAGAATTTATGGCAGTTTGTCTTGGTATCTTCATTTAAGATTGAATTGCGAGAAGAAATCTATAAAGTCTATAATACCTGAAATAGTCGAAAAGTTGTTCCTGCGTCCACAAAAATGGAAATGCTTACGAGTATTGTGGTGACACACTTGACATTCATATGAGTCATAAAGTATTTTACAAAAATTTGTATTGCGGTAAAAATATCGATCATATTGTGAATGACTTAGAGTTGCACTTTGCAAAATCATCACAAGAATTTCCAGTTGCGGGAGAACCACTTGCGCTGATAAGAAAAGTTGTTTCAAGTGATGTCAGTGACGTTTAAATATGGAAAAACCTTGGCAAAATTAGGTTAAATGGAAGATATTTTCAGATACTGTTGGGCGTCGGAGAAAACCATTCACTTCGCGAATAAATACAGAAAAGTGTGGTAGATTGGTTTCCATTCATATCATCGGCTGCAGATGGCAGACGCTACTAAGTACAGTTGTTGATCCTTAAACTAGTACCAGCGACTTTTGTTTGAATTCTGAGACTTAATTGCCACAATCATCAAAGTTGGAAATGTTGAAAACTACGTACCACTTACCTTGGGTAGCTTTTTCTGTGATTCGTCTTTTTCTATACTTAACCATTTTCTGAAAACAGTCCTTTTTATGATAAAATATAAACTACACCTTCAACTTGTAAAAATATTGTTCGTTTCATTGTTTGCAGGTGGCTTTGCGATGGTGTTTCTGGCTAAGGCCAATTCTGGGAATGCTAGATACGCGCTCAAACGAATGTACGTAAATAATGAGCAGGATCTGAACGTTTCCAAGCGAGAGATACAAATAGCTGTAAGTTCAATTCATTTGCATCAACAAAATCCATTTGAAATCAATTTCAATGTCATTTCAACAGAGCAACCTGAGTGGCCACAAAAACATAATCGGCTATGTGGATTCTAGTATTTCTCACACTGGCAACGGGGTCTGTGAAGTTCTGTTGCTGATGCCTTACTGCAAGCACAACATGCTGGCCTTGATGAATGCAAGGTGAGTAAAAACGCTGAATATTCTTGCTACCACCGCATAATAACACGCGATGTGACTCTCTTCTATTTGCAGACTGCAGGTTGGCTTCACCGAACCAGAAGTTCTGACCATATTCTGTGATATCGCTGAAGCAGTCTCACGGTTGCACTACTGTCAGACGCCAATAATTCATCGCGATCTCAAAGTAGAAAATATTCTACAGAACGATGCTGGGAATTTTGTTTTGTGTGACTTTGGTTCCGCTACCGCGAAGATCTTGAATCCCACAACACATGGTGTGACTTCGGTGGAAGAGGAAATCCAAAAGTACACGACACTATCTTATCGCGCACCGGAGATGATTGACCTATACGGCGGGAGGAGTATAACGATAAAAGCCGATATCTGGGCGTTAGGTTGTTTGCTCTACAAGTTGTGTTTCTTCAATTTGCCCTTCGGCGAGAGTACACTCGCTATACAGAGTGGCAACTTTTCGATTCCCGACAATTCAAAGTACACGAAGGGCATGCATCAACTGATCAAATTTATGCTAGAGCCAGATATGGAGAAACGACCGAATATATTCCAAGTGTGCGAGATAGCGTTCAGACTGGCTGGCAAGGAGAATCCGGTACAAAATTTGCACGTAAGTACAAAAGACGTCGGTTAATTGTTTTGTTTTCCAATTGTTGTGTGCTCGCAATGTATCATTTATGTTTGTCTCCAAATGAACATGAATCTTTATTGATTCGTGCTGCAAATCAGTTGGCTTTGTTTTATTTTTAAGTGAACCAGACAGAACAAATTGGTTGTGACATCGAGGACGTTGGAATCGATTGTAACTTGTTTTATCCAGATATTGATTAAGATTTGTTTTCTTCGCTGTATTTTGACAATTGCCTTCAAATGGTGTATTGGTTCGGAGCAAATTAGGGCAAAGTACTGCTGGTATCACATACTTTGTGGAATTGTGTCCTAAAATTTACATGCTAACCATGAATCATGCCAATCTGAGCAAGAAAATCTCAGATAGCACATAGAATTTCAATATACGGATTGATACGCGTTACCAGATTATTACGTTTGTGCAATTAAGAATTTTTGGTGTGTTTTTTTATTTGAGAAAACATCACTTCTCTGTGTCATGTAGAAATAAAAACTGTGTTGGAAAAATGTGCAGTGGTTCTCATATTAGAGCCGCGAAGGGGAAACCAAACACTTTACTACGATCTCAGTTTTATCTTCTTTTGTTTCTCGTAAAACTAATTTTAAAAACTTGTTTTTTTTTGTCAACAGAAATCATCTTTACCCGTACTCGAGCAACTGACAGTGCCTCCATTTGAGTCGGAATTCAAACGACTGCACAGTGCTGCTTCCATCAAAGTTAAACCCCAAAGCGTACCCATTGTTGAATCGGGTACTAGCGTTGCACCTCGTCAACGGCCCAAAGGAAGTTCTGCACACGCCCAGCATCCACTGTCCTTGGGTCTACCACCTAGTCCTTCACCTCGAAACAATATAACTTCACCACAACCAGTTGTCGAACAGTTTCAAGCTAACTTTCCGGCAATAACTGCTCCATCCCAAGCACCGGTCGCACATCTTCCACCGCCACAACCATCAACTGCAGTCACCACACCAGTGCAAGTAATAGCAACAGCTCATCCACAGGTGCCGCCGCAAAACAACATAGCCAATTTGGATAGCCTATTCGAATCGACATACCCGGATCCGTTTAGTGAGGCTGTAAGTATTGCCGAATCAGTGGTTTCCACTGAAAATATTCTACCAGAACAGCCAATGTCTCTACCCCCGGATATGATTGCCGTGCTAGGCACGCCAACTAAAACAATGCTTACACCGCCAAAGTCAAGCGGCGGGCACAGGCGCAATGTGAGCGACACTTCAGCGTTCAATAAGTAAGTACCCCCTTGAGATTTCGCCCTGCGTACTGATCCTTTCGCAATTCTTTGATTTTTCATTTCGTTTGTTTTTATTTTTCATTTTCATCCTTGTTTTGTGGCTGCTTGCTGATTGACCAAACCACCTGACCTGCCTTCTTTATTCCCGCATAAGAACTTTTGCAAATGAAACATCCCTATTCCTTGCCCCCTACGATCAATCCGTGAAGAGCCGCAGCGGCAACGTTGAATCACCACCTAATAGCGCTGGCGGCGGTAGTCAAGGCTCCAATCCTGGACTATTCCTATCCGAACAGAATATGGCGAATGCACGCTTGCAATCGCAATCGATTTCTGCTTCCATTTCCAATACAGAGCTTTCTAGTTTGCCAGCTAATACGACTGGAACGTCGTTGGAATCGGCCGCGGCAACAGCAGGTGCATCGCTTACTTTAGAAGCGAGAGTCGACGCATGGAATCCATTTGAGGAGCAACCTTTCAGCCAGATGACTGAAGATCATATATTCGAAGCGGAATTTGACAAGATTCGCCAACGAGGAAGTCAAGGAAGTAAGTGATGTCTCAAAGTCTAACAAGCACACATGTTAAATATTTTTTATTTTTATTTTTAAGGTATAACTGCAAAGTCCGGATCCACAGCATCCACATTGACACCGACTGAGAACAATCACTGTAGTAGCACTACCACTCAAATACAATCCACACCGGTTCCTGTTGTACCACCTCCACCGGTGGTGGGCGTAGCACCAGCACTAACACAAGTAGTGGCTGCAGTGCCAAACGCTGCTGGACCGGGGATACCCGAAGATCCGTTTGGCTCAGCACCATTCAGTTTGCCGCCGGGATTGCGGGAGAAAGCTTCTGCGCTCAGAAAAACCGGAGGTAAAGCATGAAATTTTAATATTCTTAAATTTGTATTAGCATAACATAGTAATCGCACACACGCAGAAGAAAACGACAACGATACAGTGTCGAATAACCAGTGCGAAGCAGAAGAGGAGTAGTTCCATTTTAATCTAGTTGTACTAGTATTCTTCCCCCAACACACTTAGTAAAGCATCAGTAAAGTAGACGTCCTTCAGGAAAAGTCAATCTGGTTGTGGGTTTTGTTACGAGAATTGACAATAGATTTGCGCAATTCAAGCCGCTTGCCTCACGAATTATAGAGGTGCATGCCTATGTGGCTATCAATAAAGTAGTAACACAAATCAAAATTAAAACGAATTGCATATCAAAATAAATGTTGAATGTTGTGTAATTGGTGTGACTAACGGATTGGTGGTAGTGCTAAAATTGTAGATGTAAGCTAGTTTATTAAACTGATTATGTTGTAAGCAATATTTTAATTGGTGGCTTTGGTGTTTTTAGGTTAAATTTATGTGTATTAAAGTTTGAAAAGCAATCACAGTGATTCAAGGTAGATGTTTTTTTCCAAAATATTTTTTACGAAAAGTTGTTGTGATGCTTTAATTTAGTACAGTTTATTGAAGCCCGTTTTAAATAAAATAGCCTCTATTAAGAAAAAAAAAAAAAAGTATAGCATAAGTGCAAATTGATGATTTTACTTTTACATATTTAAACGACTGTCAAAATGACACACAAAATGAGTAGCTGCATGACCATAAAATAATATTTAAAGGTAACGCCATTAAAATAGATAATAATAGCAGTAAGAATATAAAGAGGAAGGACTTAATAGGTTTGTTTTCTAATATCCGCGTAGCCGTGAGTCATAGAAGTTGGCTGGACCACGCTGTTCTTTCGTTCTTTTTCAACTTCTTTAACTGCAAGAAACCCTGTAACCATGTGATGATTTTGATGGCATTTGACTAAATTTGACAATTTTAGTCGCAAATGTTGCAAATTATACAAATTATAGCCATTACCCTTATTTGGAAATGTCGCTGTCAGTTGGTTGATTTTTCTTGATTTGAGAGTACTTTCGCTAGTAAACTCTCGGGTGGTTGTCTATTTGAGAGTAATAATTTCGAGATTTTAACCTCGCGAGTTCTTTGATAACATTTTGAGAGTAAATTCCCTGAGAGTAATCTCACAACCGTGTTCACTTGATACATTTCGTCTGCTGGTTACCAATTAAAATGTATTCTTACAAGCAAAAGGTTGCCGCTGCGTTAATAATTATAAGCACTGTTCTTAAAAAAAAAGAATAAAGCAAAAGCAGAAATGCTAGATAAACCATGGGTAGATCGTTGTCGTCAACTCGGTGCAGGGTCTACTGTTACAAGAGAGCTTCAAATTGAAGGTGCTCAACAGTTCAGGGATTTTTGCCATTTGACAACAAGTGAAATAGAATATAAATAATTCATTCCGTTTGGCCTACTATTTTTAGTTTTCCATAAAATTTATTTCAATTGACTCATATTTCTCTATGAGTCGATTAATTTCCTCCGATGTCCACTCTTTTGCCATGTCAACTCTCGACAGCTGCTCGCAAAATACGAAACATGTCGGAATTTTGCGAGCTAATCTCCGATAGTGATCAGAACATGTGTCCACTTGCGAGTGACTTTCAAAATGCTCGAATCTCGAAAGTAAAACGCTAACTCTTCGCGACAAACTCTCAAGACTATGTCCACTTGCGAGTTTGCTCTCGAGAGCCGGTTGAGAGCTGCTCGCAGCATTTTTACTCTCAAATGGACAGGAACCTTTAGTGCAAGCATGCATGTTCCCTAATGCTAGGCAAAGGTTAGGGTCCTGCTATGTTATTTTACTGCGAACTTGACCAATGCTGCAAAGTATACTTCAGCGAAACTACTGAGCAAGCGATCATAGTCTGGCAAAGTCTGAGAGCTGTTGGACAAAGTGAACGTTGTGGTGCAGGACTATTACTTATTTTTTGATGGATGTGATTCGTGATTAATGCGTTACAATATTTATTGGGGAAATATCTTCACCGTCAGCATTCTAGCCAACAAGAATACCGCTCAAATGTGGCATACAGCTGTCGGGCACTTTTATTCGAAACAAATACCGAAACAGATGAAGACCAAAGGACATTTTTATTTTTTAATCTGAAAACGTCCGTGTTTGTCAAATTTGTAACAATTCGGGATCATCTCGATACATAGTTTAATGCGTTACCTCTTACAGTTTTTAGCGTTAAAAAAACGAACTTTTTGCTAAAAATAGATAGCCTTTGAAATCATTTTTATTTAAACAAATACAATTGAATCACTGTGATAATCAACTAGCTGAGTGTTAATACATCATGTTGTAGATGATATTGTTATTTCAAAGAAAAAAATATGAAAAGACTGACATTTGAACAAATCCCACAGCAGTTCTCGTAACAAAAACCCCCAATCCATCGTTTATGTAGTTAAATGTGGAAACCTAGTAAAATCAGTGTAACATTTTGAAATAAGATTCAAAATTGAAAGAACTTAACATTTAATTCTATTTGTTGTAGTGTACTTAAAGCTCTCCTCTGTCAGGATGTTTCAACAATACGCAAATAAGAGAAAAAATTAAAAACACAAATTATAAATATATAATTCACAATTTTCAATGGAAAAACCTTTTATGGAAAATGTTTAGCATAATATGAATTTTATTGTAAATATATAAAAAAAGAACACAGACATACTTGTCAAGGGAATGTTTTGGAAACATGAAAGGGGGGTATTGTTTTAAATTTGGTGTTTAGTTGTTATGGTTATAGTTTCTTTTTTTTTCTTTTCTTTTATTTTGTTATTCTTTTTTCTTGTATCATAATTGTACTCATAGGCGCATTTTATTAAACAACAAATACCTACAATTATTTGTCCGTAAACAAAGTAACTAACACAATATTTTAATTGTCTCATCCAACTTTCTTTCATTTGGGTTGATTTGGCTTTTTCATTTGGAAAATTCTTTCGTTTTGGATATAAATCATCTTACAAACTAAACTGTAGTACTGGTTATTTGGTAGAGAATCCTTTTCGTGTTCATATACATTAGGTTACACTGTGTTGTCAAAAGCTACATATTCGAATTGTGCATGAATAGTATCGCCTGCAAAATAATTAAACTGTTGGTACTTTGCTTTTTAGACAGATGTATAGATCTACAAACTGAGGCAAGGTGGCCCATTAGGAAGTGACTTTTTTCTGTCAGACCATGTTTTGGTGTCATTGTTATTTTATAATGACAGATTTTATAGCGCTCAAGTGGTAGTTTTTAGCAGAAAACTATATGTTGTGCTTATGAGCTTCTCAATCGGTTAGCTGTCCTTTACTAATGAGTTGAAAACAAAGTTTAGTTGCTAAGAATTGTGATTCCTCATTGCTCCGACTTCATTACATAGCAAACTGTAATTGTTACGCACGAACCAAGCCACTTTAGAGACAGTGAGAGGTTGAAATCATTTTAATAAAATAACTCCTAATAATAGGCTCAAATAGTTATACATACTTCAAAACATATCAGTATACTACTTAAGTTTCAAAACAGTCTGCGAGAGGATCTGGTAACTAGTATTCATTTAATTTAACCTTGTTTTTTTTTGTGGTATCACAAAGGACCTAATTTAATTTGGTCTAACTGTGTCCTTCCAGCCATCCACCTTACCTAACTTTAGGCAGCGACATTAAAGTGATCATATTTTGTTTAGTTAAATTGACCCTCGCCGAGTTAATGTGCTAGTTGTGGACAAGTCCTCTGTTTCAGGCGGTCGGCTAAATTCGGCAGAATCGCCGTTCGTCATTGGTTTCCGTTTATCAAAATTATCCGCGGAATGTTTTTCAAGCTTTTCCTGCTAAAGAAAAGGAATCATTTTAATGAAAAATTAAGTTTGTTAAAATGTATTATTTGATACTTTGATTGGTTTGTTTCTAATAGCCTTATTTTATATACCCGGAGTTCGCGCCATCCATTTAAATTCCTCGCACGACGGAGTATGCGACGATATCCACTTTGCTTTCCTGGTAAAAGCATTCGAAAAAATGTCTTTAAACTGGTGTAGTATCATTTGATTTGAGCCTAATGTCTCAGTGGAAAAAGTAAGAAAATGACGAAGAACAAATGTCGCTTCACACATTGGTACCCTTTTTTATGTTTGGTCCTTGTCCTTGCCTTTTAGTCGTGACAAGTTTCTCCATTCACGCGGAAAACTGACAAACATCCAAAACTCGTCATTAAAATTTGTAGGTCCCCTTCATTCGTCCGAAAAAAATGTCAGGAAAACAAATGATTTTGAAATAAAGAAGCTCGGCCTCGAGTGCCCATACCCTATAGCGCCCACAACCTTACAGTTCCATAACTTGGACAGATTTAACAAAAATATTTTCGAACTAAATCCAAGTACGTTTTTATTGTTTGTCACACGATCTTTGATCCATCGCTTTACGCCTTGATCTACAATCTCCATCTACGTTGAACAGAAGATTTAGCTTGGTTAGAAAGCCAGACGATTTATGCGATTTAATGAGATTTTTTTTTTTGTGGCGTTTTGTATCTTATCTTGCTTTTGGGGTATATAATTACAATAAATTATATGAAACACGTAGGTTAATATGAAAAATAGGGAACCGAAGCTGAATTATCAATTAAAATGCGAGCTCAGCTTACAAGGTTTTTCCATACAGTGTTTAGTTTATATTAACACAAGTTCCTTAAACTCTTAGAAGTAACGCCATATTCATTCAATTCATTCTAAATAGACAGAAGTTCAATTAGGAAGGTTCATTTTTGTGTAGAAAGAGTTCGTAAACAGAACTAGGCATACAAAAAAGTAGGTATGCAAGTTCTGTATGAACCAAAAGCTCAGTAACAGAATTCGTCCTCAGCCGTCATCATCAAAACACCCCCTTAGCATTAGTATTTCGCTTCGCCCAGGACAACACAGCTCATAAACTCCTATTTTTCGTCTGAATACATCAAATATTTCTAGGTACAAAACCAACAAGATATTACTTTATTCTATGTTTGCATATTTTACTACAAGAAATGTAAATAAATTTTGAAATAATTTCAATCAAATGTATACCATTCTGATTGTCAGATAAACTAAAAGCGAGAAGGTTATGTTTTTATTGCAAATAAATTACAAAAAAAAAAAATATTGTTAATCAAGGGTTCAAACGAAATAGTTGATTTATAAGTTAAACAATTTTAAATGTCAAATGTGTATATACATGCCATGTGTATAAATATATATATTTACTAAGCTTAGAATTTAAAAAAAAACCTATATGATGAAAAGAATATATAAAATGATTAATAAAATGCAAATATATATATATTATGACGAATGAATTTGTGGCACTATTTAATTTTCGATTTTATTTTCTATCGCATTGAAGCATTATTTTGTATTTCTGATTTTTCTTTATGTTTTGCATTTTAACATATTTTTTTCTTTATCACACATTTGGTTGTAAATTTTCTTTACTAAACAAAAATTGGGTAGATATGGTGTCTTGTGTTCCTCTCTCTTTCACGCGAGCTTCTAAATGGAATCTGCTTACTAATCTTCTCTGTAACGGAAGCCAAAGTCCACATCTAGATATTGAAACTCATGCGGAGAGGCACAGATGAAGAACAAACAGTGGTGATGGTGCAAATTGATCTCTCTCTCTTCCTGTATCTTTTTAGCCATATCGATAAATGCTTAGTAGTTGAAACTATATACGTACATTAATCAAATAAAAAAAAAAAAACACACACTCACTCAATTTTTATACTGCATAAAAGTCCTCGATTTATTTCAGCTCAACGTGGCGTCTGTGTCGTCAGTGTTCCACCAGCCTGTGGAACGACATCATCTACGTCCTCAAAGTGGCTTCTTTCGCCCACACTGGAGGTGGTTTCTAGTGAAGAAAAAGCTTCGCTCCTGAACAATCTGCGTTCAGATTCAGAGCGAGATGGGGAGGGCACCACACTTGCTGGCAGCTATGTGAAAATTCCGCTCGAGGATCGCAATAAGTATGAGAAACTGCGGAGCAATGATAATCCCACTTCGGATGACTCTGATTCGGAGTTCTTCAACGAGGACTACAGCAGCAAGAAGGCGATTTTCAAGCACATTGTGACTAACAACATTCCAGAGAAGATCCATAAGATGCAACAGGCGGCTTACCATAAGGTTGACAAAACTCAGATAAAGGTGCCAATTGTAAAGAAGCTGAGATCATCTACAAAGTCGAAGCAATCTGCAAGTGGAAAGAAGCGTGAGGAGCCGACTGCTGCGGCCATCGAGGGCAAGAAACCTGAACGAGACGAAGATGCAGATTCGATTGGTTCGGCTAGCGATTTGCGCGCCGAAGACGATGACTTTTTCGACGAGAACAACATGAATTCGGCAAATAGGTTCAAGAAGCCCGTTATGGACGATGGTATTAGTGAAAGTGTAAAGACATGCAGTTCGTCTGCCTATCACGCTGAATGCGAGAGTGTGACGACACACGAAGATGATGTCAGCCGGGTTGTTGTAAAAGTCCGAATGCGGAAGAAGGATCGCATGGCCGAATCAAACATTGTCGTCGACGAAAGTGAGCTGAGCCCATCCTCCAATGATTTCCTTCACAAATTTGGCGATAAGCCTCTCTTGTTGGATGACGAACTTGATTACGGGTCGGCAGACAGTGATTCCAAGGGTAAGAGTGAAGAATCACCTGAAGCACCGAACGATGGCGAGGAGTTGGACGTCTTCGCTATGGCTCCATTCAAAATGCCCGCAGCACTCCCGAAGAAGAAAAGTCGCCGAGCAAAGAGCCTGCCCGTGGTTGATATCAAGAGAGAGGAGGAGATTTGGACCTCCACACCAATCAAGGAGGGCAGGCGAGAGCAAAAGCAAAACTGTTTTGTCACGTATTTAACCGAAGCCATACCAACGCCACCTCAGGTCGCTGCACGACCTTCTACAATCACCCCAAAACCAGGTAATCAGCAACTCGATGAATTCAATGAACCCGTCTTCAATCCGTTCATCGATGGAGCAGCAGTAATGATTCCTCCTGCAATTCCACCCAAACCAACATTGCCGATTGCGTGCAAAATACAAAGTTCCTCAGACTTCGGAATGGTCACAGTTATTTCTACACAACCACCGGGGCCACCATTGACGAGTAATGGGCGTGATCTCTTTGGCTCTGAGCCATTTCCACAGGTAATTAGTAAATGTGTCACTCCTGAAAGTAAGTTTACCACACCCGATCCAGTTCAACTCGTCACTGTAAACCACTCGATTATTATCAATAAAACCCCTGAACCGACCCCAATCCACCATCAGCAGCAGCAGCAGCTACATGTACAGCACCACCACCACCAACAACAGCAACATGCACAACCAATTGCAACGCAAGCAACTCCTTCCTCATCCTCCACTCCATTTGTGGGCGGCTATCCCGTTGCCAGTGCATCGGCCTTGAAAACCCCTCAAGATTTCTACCCAATCGCCGACAATGAGTTCGTTCAGATCGCCGCCGATCACTGCTCCGACTTCACGCCGGACGATGAAGAAGAACCAGTGGTAGCCACCAGCAGTGCTGGTGGCAGTGGCAGTTCCTCGAAACCGAAAAAGGAAAAGTCACACCTGGGTGTGCGGACCTTGCCGGCGAAAATCTCCCAAAAAGTAAAATCCAATGTAGGAACCTACAAGAAGGTCTCTTCTTCCAAGAGCAAGAAACAGTCGTACGACAATGACGAAGAAGCAGCCGGTTACTTCAAGTCGAACACCATTCAGAGCTCGAAAGCCGGCTTCAGCAATATGAGCTTTGAGGACTTCCCCTCCGACCAAGAGATCGATCGCATGTCCAAAACTATTCCATTCGAAGTCGTTCGCAACGAGAAAATGCTCCTCGAGGCTGAGAAGAAATTCGGCTCGCTGAAG
The DNA here is from genome assembly GCA_916610125.1 of Cheilosia vulpina. Lineage (NCBI taxonomy): Eukaryota > Metazoa > Arthropoda > Insecta > Diptera > Syrphidae > Cheilosia > Cheilosia vulpina. The sequence goes on along the minus strand of OU744280.1, from coordinate 3,274,025 downwards.
AGGCGGAGTAACCTATTCTCCTAGAAGCGAATCTTCGAGACTAAAAAGTCTTTGAAGAAAGAATTTAAGCAAGTGTTGCAGAAATATTTTTAAGGCAAAACACAAAAAAAAAAAACGAAACAAAATCATATTTTGATACTCGAATGTGTATCAAAAACCCGAAACGATTGTTGAAGTAAGTCCAACACAAATTGTTGAAAATGTGTCAAAAATGTCAATTATAAAACAAGGGTGGATGACAATGTCCTAGACAAATGCCCTTCAGCAGTAGAAAGAATCCTATAGAGAATTGTGACCTAAGACTGAACGAATAGTGAGAGAAAATTACAACTAAAAAACGCATTAAAACGGAACAAAAATCGAATATAATTTCCATAAATAGGTGTTACCTCTGTCTCCCTTAATGTTTTTTGTTCCTCTCTTAAGAAGAAAATATTGGATTTTTTTTGAATATTCATAATTTTAAACTCAACTGCTGTTTGATATTTGTTTATTATTGTTTTATTTCAGAATTTTCAATGAAACGCAATTTCTACACAATTATTTCACAAGAAAGTTAATTGCACAGAAATATTGTAGAACAACAAAGAAATTTGAATTAAATATTTTTAGAAGAATTTAGTAAATTATTGAAAATAGTAAGGCATACAGAAAACAAAATACCAAAGTTGTCAAAGATCGAAAGTTATAATCATTGTGAAAAGTGAATTAAATAATCTATATTTTGTCATTAATGTTTTTGTAGTCGTATGTTTATGGTTTTTCGATTGGGGCTGTTAACAGTCAACTTACAGGCTGATGTTGCGCAAAACTAATCTTGTTTGTACTTACAAATGATTATGACCAATTATGTCAAAAGGACTGTCTGATAAACAATGGAGAGTTCGTAGATTTGTCTTTCGAAATTTTTCCAATTTACCCATCCAGATTTAAAATTGTAAGACTCCATTCGGAACTGTTGCGCCCTATACGCAATTTTAAGCGTGAGTTAGAAATTCTGTCAAATTTCTTTCTTAATTTGCGACAACATATTAAGTGCTTCAAATCTTGTGGAAGTAGTAGAATGCATAGCCGGGAAAAATGCATGCCACTTAAACTCGGCCAATTGAACTGCCAATCATTTATTCGGAGTGGCGGTTTAAGAAGTAGAAATTGTAAATCCACTACATTTTTGTAACCTTTGGCTGAGAAGAAATTGGTTAGTTAGGCTGTGGGTAGGTTGCCCAATTATTTATACCTATTGAAAGTAGAGAAAACTTTTCCTAAAAACAAGAAAATACCGAGCGCTAACAAATTTAAGGACCAAATGTACTCGCAAACATTTCAAACCCAGAAATGTAGATGCAAAATATTATTGCAAAGATTTTTGATTTTGAATTGGGCGATCATTTAAAACTTATGGAAAGCTATAAAGAAAAAGGACAGAAGAATATAAAGGATAATGTATTACCTATGCGAAAGTCCGACAAATATCAGCGGTACAACTCTCCAGCGAAAGCTCCGGGAACAGACCGTTCGGACACATTTTGTTAAGAAAATACCAGCAAACATTAGCTGAATTTATGTCATTAAATTCATTACTAAATGATTGCAATTCTTTTAACCACAAATATAAAATTTCGATCTTTCAACTGACACTGCAACTATAATTTACAATATACAAATTGTAGCAATTCTGAATTGTATCATCATACAAACATAATTGCGTAGTAGAAAAGGAAGAGAATATTTTTGTAGGCACAGAAAATGCTAAATAAACGCAGAGTTTATAAAAAATGCAGTTAAAATGTTTTTTTTTTTTTAGGAAAACCAAAGTTCTTTCGAGATTTTCATTTTCAACACATGATGTAGTGAGAAAATAAAAATTGTTATTTGTATACCTATATACTACAACTACAACTTATTTGTGATTATTGCGAATTAAAAATATTTATATCTGAATAATTATTATTGTCTTATTATTATGAGTATAACTATAAGTATTTTATACACATAAACTCTTAGTTGAAAACATTCCTTCTTGGAGATGCATTAATAAACAATTAAATGAAACAAAGAACCACACTCGTCCACTAACAATACAAACAAAAACTAAAACAAAAAGGAAGTAATGCTTTGAAGCACATGCAAAAATTCAGGTTAACGTTTTAAACTAAGTAAGAATACAAAGTAAAAACATTTTTAACAGATATATTGATAAAATCATAGTTACCACATCTACTGCTCTTAAATTGTAAATTCACAACGAAATTCATTTAATCTTCTTTTAACTATTTTTTTTTTGTTATATTATTATTTATTATGCAGCTGTACCATTCATTACTCAATCAAATAGGAAGGAAACAAAATCATAAGGAAGAATATTTTACTTTAATACGAATGCGATTTATATACAAATAAAAGTAAAAAATTATATATATTATATTAAACATAATTAGAGTATGAATGAGGAGAAAGGCAAGCAAGAAAATACCTATATATTGTTATAACTCAGATAAATTATACATAAATACATACATTATATATACATTAAATATCCATTATTATAAAATATTGTACAATAGTTTTATTCAGTTATTTATGTAACATTAAAGAAATATTAAATATTATTTATTGGAAGCAAACAAAATATAGACTAAGCATTTATTGAATGGCTTTGTTTTTGCAGGACTGCGTCGGCTTTTATCATTGAAATTATTAATTGTGTTTCCTTTCCAGGATCAGTTTGTAGTTTGTAGCTCCAGATTAACTGGTCACCTCCTTCGAACGACAGATAAACTACTTCAATAAGAAAGCTTCCCGATTCAGGTCACCGGATACGGCATAAAATTGGGCACATTCAAGAATCTAGTTATCTTAAGACGACTAGATTAGATTAGATAAGATGTAACCTGAATGCAAAAACTAGATTGGATTGGACGTTCCCGCCACTTGTTCTACGTCGTCCACATATGAGAACTGTCAACTTATGTCGTTTTTCATTGGGACCACCAAAAATCTTTTTCAGATCTTAGATTTTATTAGATTGATCTCCTTTTGTAAATGGATTAGTGCGTTATTTGACAACAATAACAGTTGTTCAAATTGCATTTGTTTTTGGTAAAATCAACCATGGAAATCGGCTTGAAAAATGTGTCCTCTGTTGTAGATACAAATGGAGTAGTTTTGGTGATTCGTAGTTTCTATATGATGAGGTAGACAATGAAGCTAATAATTCCTCCAAAATGATTTCCATTGCTGTTTAGTCTTTCTTTGTTTTGGTTTTCACGAAACTTTGCAAATTTGTCCGAATCAAAAAAAAAAAATTGAATTTTTTCCCCAATGGAAAACGACATTAGTACTCAGTCACGAATTTCTTGACTAGATTCGTCTGCTACCCCTCCATAAACGTCAACTGAAACAGCTGCTCATATGACCGATTTCCTCCAATCAAAACCGAGATAGATCAGACTTACTAGATACTTGAACGTCTCCATTGTATGTTCCTTCCAATTCTATATTTGTTTATCAAGTTAGCTGCTTTTAAATAATGCATCTTAAATAATTGGTTAAAGATATATTATGTCCTGCCACGTTATTCTCTATTCGCATTGGGCCTTACTAATAATCATTTTTAATCTTTACAATAAATATTTTTGTATAGGTCACAATGGTAATTTTATATAGAAAATGTCGACATTTTGAGTTCGTAAAATCTAGTCTGGACCCTAAATTAGATTATAAGTATCGCGCATTGTTACTAACGATTAAACTATAAAACGATTTTTAAGACTTTTTCCAGGGGTTTAAAGCAAGTCAATTCAGTAGCTGTAGTCTCGCAGCTCACGCGTCAATCTCAGATGGAAGGGGACCTCAAGCAATTTACTATGGGCCTTACCAATAATCATTTTTAACCTTCACCTTATATATTTTGTAGGTTACAATATGCAATTTTGTATGGAAAATTTAGTCATTGTGAGTTCGAATAATTTATCCTGGACACTAGAAATGATTATGAGTATCGCGGTATGAATCAAGCTAACTGGAGACCAATATTGCTTGAGGTCTACGTAGTAAATCTGTAGTGACACAGTCGTTAAAGTAAAGTAAGGCCTTTCGAATTTACACAAATGATCTACTTTTACAGTCAAAAAATAAAACGTATCATCGCATAATATGTGAATAGATTTTATTGCATCCGCAACTCATGAAAGCTTCCTTACCATCTCTGGCTTCCAACACGTAGGTAAACCTCGGATTCGTTTTCTCAAATCTGAAACATATAACCAAACCTATGGACGGATAGGTAAACCAAGTGCCGGTAGGCCGTGATTCTATTTATATTCGATAACAGGTAAGTACCTATCTATGAACGTCATTCATTTCATTTATATATTGGATCTAATCTAAGTGCTGAGTTCTATATATATATCATATCGCGCAGTTTAACTTAAACGTCAGTAAGTAACAGAGATGTATGAATTTACAAAGGTTATAAGAGTTTTGCTTTCAAAAAGTTAATAACAATTATAGCGATGGTAAGTACGGCTTGAAATAGTTTTAGCGTTATAGCCGCTAAACTGTTCAAGCTGCTCAAAAAAGTAGTCAAGAATAAGACTTCAAAACTGCACCTTTATTCGAAATCACACTGAAGTCATTACAGTAAAAAAATAATCTTCAGATAAAGACACTACCATAATCATGGCTTTGATGTGTTTTGTTTAAGTTTGAAGTCTCATCCTCTTAAAAAACGAATTTCTCCCCGGCGCCATCCCTTTTAATGCTCCGTCTATGAATTACAAGAGTCCCGGATGCAAGATCTTCCACCCCCAACTCTGTATCATTAGAGGCAATTCCCTTTACTACTAAATTTAATTCTGTACTCGACTTACATACATTTTATTTAATGTAGATGAAACGATAAATAATGCTCTTGGGTGTTGCTAAAATTGATTTACACAAAACACTGTGTACCAGAAAAATAAATACATTTATACGCAACCACTTGTTATCGATTAATTTTTTAAATAAAATCAAAAAGAAACGGCTCTACATCGCTATATTCGAGTCTCGACAACTGATAAACCTTTCCGAAAGAGCTTATTATTATTCCCTTTTGCTATTCTAAGAAAAGCTCTTGCAACTGATGACACTTTACTGCTTTTGCTTTCATTTAATTGTCAAGGTTTGTTTTGATTGTTTCCAATTATTTTCTCCAATTCGCTGCACTGCAGAAGGTAAGTTTATTTATCTTTTCTTTTTTGTGCCTCTATTTCACAAAGTGCCTTTTAAGGAAGAAGAACGCAAACCTAAATCCACACAATAGAGTTTCCTAAATAATATTAAATATTCTACGGTTGAAAGAAACATGAATCAAATGGGAATTCTAGTGAAATGTGGAGGATTCGCAACTCAGTTGTCAAAACACGTCAACGAAGTCATTGACGGTGACCCACTGTGGAGTGCACGGTACGACGCAAAAAATCCAGACGCAGTAATTCGAACACACTTGGATTTTTTAGAAAGTAAGTAACTTACGAGCCTAAAATGTTCCGTGTTAATACGTAGTTGGGTAAAACCCCAGTAAAATAAAAAAAATATATAAAACAATAAAGCGATCAAGCATGTATGAGATATATATTATTTAATGTGTGCTTGATTGTACCAGCTATTGTTCGATACCATTTTGCGATATCTCATTCTCACGTATTCTTGGACGTGCCATTCATCACAGCCGTATAGTCGCCATGTCACTGAAAAATGCGCATAAGCTTTTTTGTTTACACTTTCCCAAATAAATAATTTATCAGGCCTGAAAGAGAAAATTTATTTTTCGTGTTCAAATTTAACCGTCAAACTAAAGTTGCGTTAAATATGTGTTCGTTTCTATAGATGGCGCGCAAATCATTCTATCAAACACTTACCAAGCGAGTGTGGAGGGATTTGTAAAACATTTGAAGCTAACGCGAGAGGAAAGTATCGAGGTAATGAAGAACAGTGTGCGGCTGACAAAATGCGCAAAGGAAATTTATATGAAGTCCAAAGGTGGGACGTCTTCAGACAATGGTAAGCAACAGTATCATAACAAAATAGTTCAAACAATTATTTATTACGCTCGCATCGAATATTTGTGTTTTATGTTAAACTGCACATGTATTAGACACAAACATTGTAAACGTGTTTTTCTTGATTTCCAGGATTACCACTTGTAATGGCATCTATTGGTCCTTATGGTGCCCATTTGAGTGACGCATCGGAATACAGTGGAAGCTATGCGGATACGGTAACACCTAAAGTCTTACGAGAGTGGCACAAGGTTCGAATAGTAGCTTGTCTATCCGAGGGCGTCGATGGACTAGCAATTGAAACAATTCCATGTCAAGTAAGTTGCAAGGCGTTAGAAAAGCTGAGTGTTATAGTTTTGACTAGAGCATCATAGGTCGAAATTTTGTTAAGAAAATCACTATTGGACGCTGTGGATAATTGCGCAAGCCTTTTGCCCGTGCGTCATTGTTCATTTGCATTCAAAAACATTCATATTTAATGTATACATTTAAACATCTACAATCCATTATTACCATTTTCAGTCTTTTATTTGTATTTTAGATTGAAGCTGAGACTGTAGTAGACCTACTATGTGATGAGTTCCCTAACACAAAATTTTGGGTATCCTTTCAGTGTAAAGTATGCAAAAATATTTCGCCTTACCGATATAGTTTTATTCAGTTTTACTATAACCTTAGGACGAGAAACACCTCGCACACGGTCAACTATTCAGTGACGCAGCCCTGTCCATTTGGAATAAACTAAAAAAAAAATTTGCCACAGATCAGTGCATTGCTATTGGAGTAAACTGTGTCAATCCAAAGGTATGCACTAATAGCACTGTTAACAACGCATCCACTAATTTGAATTGATTTATAGTTAGTAGCTCCTCTCTTTAAATCCGTTCAAGGAAATCACATTCCTTTAATTGTGTATAGTAACCGCGGTGAGATCTTTGATGCTCAACAAAATGGCTGGACCGGAGCTGAAAAGTGTATCCCTCTGGAGACATTTGTACCCGAGTGGGTGGCATTGGGCGCACAAATCATCGGTGGATGTTGCCGAGTGTATCCGAGCGATATTTTGAGTATTAGAAAGTGTGTCGATGAGATTGCACAAGCCAGTAGTCCCTAAATACAAGTATACTCTTGTGGTTGTTCTTGTACTTGTGTCTTTTTTTTATAACTTGGACAAAGAAAAATAAACTGTTTCCTGTTTATAAGCATAGTAATTTTTTTATTAGACTACACAAAGGATGCATCAACTACTGATTACAGTTGTCTGAGAAACAATAGCCTATGCTCTCTTGCTGTCTATTAAAAATGATGCCAACTTTTATAGATTATTGAAAATACATACTGTGCCAAGGGGTTATCACTTCGTATCATATTAATGCTGAATGTGTACTCAGTTTACAAAATGCAGACAGGTTTTGCATCAAAGTTGGATCTGTTTGTGTTATTAAATTTGTTCAAGTTGATAAACAATAAAAGAAAACGTTTCATCTTTTAATCTACTAAATGAGTTGGCAACAGGGAACAAGTTGAGGTCAGCGTCATTCAGCATAGTCCTACAATCAAGTCGCTTTTGAACTTTTCAAGTTATAATGCTTAAAATATGAGGAAAATACTTGTTTTAATTTAGTGAGTTATTAAGAAAAAATAACAACTGTAGCTAGGTGAACGTGATTAACAATTGAACTGTGTCACCGAATTTTCAAAGCAAAGACTAATATAATAGGATGGTTAGATTAAGATATCCAATGATCTTTATTGTATCGGGTATAAAAGACACATTAAATAAATCAGCAGTCTTAGCTTTTAAAATGTTTTATTATGTGTGAACCTTTTAAGATTCAAACTGTGGAACGTAAATTAATGCTTAAGTGTAAATCGGACTACGTCTTAATTTAAAAACAATTTACACGACAAAGACATCATACTCAAAATACGCTTACCACAATAACAAGTGAAATCATTATACAGTAAGCAAAGATTACAAAATTGTACGTGTAATCAATAAACAATGGCGCGTGTGTTGTTTCCAAACCAAACAAACAGTTGAAAACCAGTTTCACTATCAAGAGAAGTGTATTTTGAGCCTACTCAAATCGTGGGTTTATGTCTGTGCCCTGTGTACCTTTGGGAGAACGCATACTCTTGCGATAAAGGTTATCTTTTCCCCGCGACCCGCGACCACTATAATTTATTCGAAAAAATAAATGAAATAACATTTCTTACCATTCTGAGTCGTAATTTAGGTCAACGATAATTTCGGTCGTCACTATAATCATCGTTCAATTTATTTGCAATTAGTTCAAGATCACTTCTTGTAGAACAAGCGATAGAAAAGCAAGTGGAAATGTTTTATAATCATTTTCTGTACTTAGTACGTATGGTTAATCTGTCAACCCCAAGTACTTTGGGCACTGATAAGAAGTTCCTGTCTTCTCAAGAACACTGTTCGATTACAACAATAACATTTCAATTTGTTTACTTTTATTACCAACGATAACAAATCATATGGACTATCATCTATCAACTCAGAAAGTTACTAAAATATATACGTACTCTTAGACTTAATCTACACAAATCGAACCGACCAAATGACAACAAATATAAAAGCTCAAGGAAACAAGCGGACTGGCATTATTCAGTGGATAGACACCCTCTCGACAGTATAGTGCGCAGTGACAAACGAGTTCTTAAAACCTGGACAAATTCAATTATTCATAAGTGAGTTTTGTTTTATAGCTTTGTTATTGCGGTTTCTAAATTACTCCAAATAGTCTGTAAGGTAGCCTTGTCTATGATCATTTCACTCGAGAGTGCTAAAAGTTTTATAAATATGCTGTGCGTTCATGTGTATTTTAATTACGTTCACTTGTTGCAGCGTGATAATGTAAATTTTTGTAAACAATCTATTTTTATACTACTTGTAGGTGCTGGTAAAGAACTCAAAATTTTTTTTTTTGCAATTTAATCAGACCTATGTTGTGTAATTGTGTTGTGATGCCACACCAGTCGTCATTTAGAGTTGGAGACAACGCGACTGATAAACACGAGCTGTTGTTATTTTGTATTTTTCCTTTTAAGTTGACGAGTGTAGTAATCAAGGACAACTATTGAATATTGTTTTATGTTTGCATTGATGTGCTGTGTACCTACTTAACCGTTTTGAAGTCTTAACCTTGTAAGACTTAAATCTGATCAAAAGCCGGTGGCAAATAACATATTATAGCAACTGCTCCAAGTAGGTATTCACTGTGAGATTTGTTTTTCAGCTGTGATTTTAAAATCACAATTGCGTTGGGCATATTGGCAGGTGTTTTATTGTTCACTCAAGTCGTAGCATTTCAAAATTGATGAATATTCGCGTTACACAACGAGTAATTGTAATGATTGCTCTTTATTTGCTACATGGTGAGGTTCTCCCACATAATTTTAATAATTATATTGTTTGGATTGTACAGTCATCTTTTAAATGCGTGCAGAGTGTGTCTATAAATAGATTCAATATCAAAACATAAACACAAAGGTAGTCGACCGATTTATAGAGCTGTTTTTTTGCACCATACTATGATATGTGGTATACGTTTTAGAGCAAGTGAAACAATTACTACGCCAAATACTTGATGTGAGCAAAAATACATTTTGGCAGAGTTGATTGTTTACTTGACATGATTAAATGGTTAACGAGCTCTGTAGCGACTCATGTTTTGCTATGAGCTTTACTGAAAACAAGTTGATATTAGCGTGGGTATATTTACGCCTAGTACGCACCACTTCCCGAACGAAAAATTCCATACAAAAATTACAACGAAATCTATTCTATGGGCCTGGCGGATTTAAGCTATACTAGGGGTTTTCTTTTTTAGTTCAGAGCTGAGCTCTGAACCGAGCTCGAGCATTATGAGCGCGCTCTGAGCCGAGCGTGCTCAGATTGTTCTGATGTATTTATGAAACACACTTGAGCACGTAGCTGACATTTTTAATAAATGTATGAAAAAATTGAATATTTATTAATTTTTATTTATTAAATTGGTTATCCTTTAGTTCCAGAACAACAAAGTTCATCCACCATTTCATTTATTTTGTTTTCCTGGTTTTTTTTTTCTGTCAAATGAGACAGAGTGTGTATTCAGCTTTTTACTCAGCATGCTCAGTCAATTTATTCTGAGCTCATCGAGCGCGCTCTGATAATGCTCAGATCGAAAAAAGAAACTTCTACGGTAATTATTTGAAAGGTTTCTGTAGCTTGGCAGGATTAATGTGGCTTTCGATTGGGTTTCTTCAGATTTGCTCTCAGATTTCAGATTTCGTGTGTCTAATCGAACATAAAAACGGCACTTGCTCTTTTTATTGCTGATATTCGTTCAGTTCGAATATGTGTAACCTTCGACACTTCTCTAAGCGTTTTTCATTCACTTGTTAAATTTTAAATTAAAACATTTGAAATTGCGCCCAGATTGATCTCTAAACATTTCTAAAAATGTCACGAAAACGTAAACAAATGCTCTTGTTTTTTTTTCAAAAAATATAGCTTTTTTCGTATCAAACGAAAACAAACAGTTGAAAACCAGTTTCACTATCAAGAGAAGTGTATTTTGAGCCTACTCAAATCGTGGGTTTATGTCTGTGCCCTGTGTACCTTTGGGCCTGGAGCAAAAATGACCTGGAGCAAAAACAAAAGTGCTCTGAATCGAATATACCACATTAATTATTAGATATAGCAAACAAACATTCGTTTCCGTTGTATTTTTATATCGCCAATAAAGTAACACAATGCAGCCATATACCTGTAACTGCATTTTCTGTTATTTTATTGATAAATGTTAATTTGTGAATTACTTTTTTTTCTGAGAGTTCTATTCTTATCGAGCTTTTTATTCAGCTATATAACATCCATAGTTACAACCATTAAGCTATAAATATCCGTTTGTGAGCCATCACGTTCACTGATAGCAATTGTAACTTGTGTGTTTTCTATATCTGTATATAGATGAGTAGGTTCGTTCGCACTTATCTAATTTTACAGTCAAAGGACAAAATGGAACAAATCGCATTCCAAATTGAAATACAAAGTTAAATGGAAACAAGAAAAAATGCAAATATTTTACGAATTAATGCATTTCAAAAAAACTACAAACAATCTCATTACCTAAAAGTCATTGGCAGACACAGACATTTACGAGCTCTATCATGAAATTTATATCGAGTCAAGCAAATAGTGCTGACTCAGTGGCTAGTATATAATAAGAGAAAGACGAGAATCAACAATTCCAAGAAAAGAACGAACACACTTTAAAATTACACGTTATAGGTACCATGAACGTCAACAATAATAGAATTAGGTACCTACGTGAGCTTTAGTTTGGCTAAAATATTAGGTATGTTCCTTTACTTTTAAATCTTACGAAATTTTACTAATTCTTGTGAATTTTAACTAATGCCGTTCCTTAAGTCGAAAAATTCGTAAAAGAGAGCATCATCGAGAGACCAAGATATTACCCCTCAACTGAGAATCTTACGAATTTTTACTCAACAAATTTCTTGGTGTAAGAATTAAAAAAGCTGTCAGTCAACGTACATTTAACAGCTGATTTGAAATTATTTGTCCTGTTTGACATATGAGTGCATTTGTTTTGATTTTCTGCGTATTAAAATGGTAGCAACGGGCGGACAAATAAAATTGAATGCTCTCTTTAGATTCTTTTCGAATGTGTTTTTCCTTGCTGTAAGGCGTAAGAAAGAACAATCGCCTCCACGTAAATTTTAATACCGTGACGCTTTTCCTCTTCTCGAATGCTTGTAGTTCAATCAGTACAAACTCTTCCATATACATACTCGGATTTATGAAGAAGAAGTTTGATTAATTCCGAATAACTTTCATCGCTAGGTAATTTTGTTCGTAAATTAGCAAAATTTTCGAGTTTATATAATATTTTAACGACTTTTCGTACCACTTTTTTGAATTTTTTAATTATTTATCTGTCATTTTCATAAATTACTACAAAAGCGTTCGCTAACTTTTTCGTAAGTGTTTCTCTTTGTGAGAGAATTTATCCCCACCACTGCCATTTTGACAGTCTTTTCCATTCTTATTACAAAAGTAAATTTCTGTCAAATACATATGCTACAATTGTTACTGGATGATTGACGGAAGTTGCTTTACATTCTGCCTGTCTTTTGGTATTAGACTGGCGATTGATTGACGTTCGGAAACTTGTCTCGCCAAATTACTGAAACCCAACAGTCATCTTGTCAATAGATAGTTTTCCTAGCCCTGTCTTGTATATGTTTTACATCTTTTCAATATGTGATTGCGTTGCACCTTCCAATCCAACGCCAATATTTTGTATCAAGCTCTCAACACTAATCTAAAATTATCTGAATTATGGGACCACCTTTGTTTTTGAGCTCGGTTTTAATTATTTCTCATTTGAATAAAGTTGCGTTAACGTAGGTTACTGTTTTACTGAAAAGTAATGATTAATTAATTAACTGACAGTTGAAGAGAAAATAAATTCTTTAATTGGCTTTGATTGCCATACTTATCAATGTGTTTTTGAATTGCTTCAACAATTATCAAAAAACACCATAACAACGAGTATCTCTTCAAATTGTAATCGAACTTCTCTGCAGATCAAAGGGAAGTAGACAAAGGATCCGGTAAATAACATTTACACGAATGCCACAGCCAATTAAACTCACTTTTGATTAACTGATCTTTGAAGCATACACTCAGCCACTTGATTGTTTATCGTTTTTTGTAGGTATCATTTCCTTTTTCATTTTGTTTACATTTTCCATAAACTGGGGTTAGCAGTTCTTTCGCAAGCTGTCGGCTCACATAGTCCTGCGTGGGCTAAATTAATATGAAATACATAATAAATTGAGGTTACACCCGACCACTATAATAGTTTTTATTTATCTTAGATAGATAATTCTATCTTAGTTTTATGAGAGGCAATATGTTTGGAGTGTATTTGGAGCTATATCCTGTAATAGAATTTCCTGTGGTTGCAATTAATTACATTTGACAAAGTGCTTCTGTGGCGAATCAGATAAGGGCCCGTTTTGATTACAAACATAATCAGCATCTTTAAACGGAGTACCTACTACCAGAGCGACTGACTCCTATCTCGTTTAGATTGTTTTTGTTTGTCTCCCAGTCTGATAGCGCGTTTGTCTAGTTGATAGCGTTTATAATGAACGCGAATCCGTAGGTACTAAGCGTTTTGTATCCTTATCAACAGATATTTGAAAATCAACTTATATTTAGCTGACTCTTAGCACTGATACTAAGACCTGCAGTGCACACTTCATCGCCTTTAGAGATATTGATTATGTACTATATCTATTAATGTACAAGTGGGTCTAAACAAACACAAACACAAAAAAACACTACCACTTCAAGGTTAATAACAGACGTCAAGGCACTTTCTTATCTCGCGATTTTATGTTTGTTTTGTTTCGAATTTGAATCAAAGGTCTGTGTTTTCGGTTAGTTTATCATATATAACATTCATCTCTTTATTATTTCGGAGATAACATTTGTTATTGTTCGAAAACATATTTAATCGGCTTTAACACTCACCTTATATAGCTATTTTTATATTGCAGAGACAGATAAAGAAAGATGGGACTTAAGCGTACCTTAGTCAAGGACGGCGGTTTCGCCACCCAGTTGTCGGTTCATGTGGGAAATCAAATCGACGGCGAGCCACTATGGAGTGCAAAGTTTAACGCCACAAATCCACAGGCGGTCATCGATACACACTTGGATTTCCTTCAAAGTAAGTAGCGGCTTGACCATAAGCGCTTTCAAAGATTTGATCCACAATGTACCCTATCGCGACGCAAAGGCGGCGGAATTTGTCTAATATAACACAATTGTATTTCAAGGCGGCGCAGATATCATCCTGACAAACACTTATCAAGCTAGTGTGGAAGGTTATGTGGAGCATTTGGACTTGGATGAGGAACAGAGCATTGAACTGATAAGACGTACAGTGCAGTTTGCTCATGTCGCGAAGGAGAAGTATTTACGCGAATGTTTTGATGCGAATCTCAGAGTACAAGAAGGTTAGAATGAATTATATATGTATAATGTATTGCTGAAAAATAAATTTTGGATTATTAGGTCTCCCAATGATCATGGCATCGATTGGACCCTATGGGGCACATTTGCACGACGGCTCAGAGTACACAGGATCCTATGCGGATTACACGGCTCCAAAAGAAATTGCCCTTTGGCATAGAACCAGAATCGACGCCTGTCTTGAGGCCGGCGTTGACGCCCTGGCCATTGAGACAATTCCATGCCAAGCCGAAGCCGAAGCTTTGGTTGACCTGCTGTGTGATGAATACCCTGAAGTCAAATTCTGGATTTCCTTCCAGTGCAAGGTATGGTTTTTCATGACGTCAGATGATTTGGATGTCTAATGTTAGTCTTTTCTTACCAGGACGGTTTAAGCTTAGCTCACGGTGAAAGTTTCCGTGACGCAGCTTTGTGTATTTGGGAAAATCTAAAGAAACGCAAGGCTCTGGAGAACTGTTTGGCTATAGGGGTTAATTGCTTACACCCAAAGGTAGGACTCTACACATAGCATAGGCCTAGCAAATTGTCAACAATTTTCGGTAACTGGTTCGATAAATCTTTTGTTTTTTTATTCTTCCCTTCCATAGTTTGTTACTCAACTATTCCAAAGTCTGAATGGCAACCGCTCTGACAAGGACAAAATTCCGCTTGTTGTATACCCAAATAGTGGGGAAGTGTACGACGTAAAAAAGGGCTGGAGCGGAAAAGAAGACTGTGTACCATTGGAAAACTACGTACCTGAGTGGATACATTATGGTGCTAAGGTTATTGGAGGGTGTTGTAGAACCTACGCCAGAGATATTCGTCGAATTGGTGACTCTGTTAGAGGTCTAAAGCCCAATAATAAAGTAACAAATAAGTTAGAATAAATGGTCACGTGCGCTCTCATTTCGATGTTAACATCTCAAATAAGATTTTTTTGGGAGAGTTATTTAAATTTGATTGTCTATTAAAAATTGTTTGTTAAATAAAATTTTCTAATATACCTATATATGTTTTGTGATTTCTTTTACTGTTAACCTACTTTTATTCAAAAAAGTAATAGGTAGAAAAAATATTTCTTTTCGGTGACAGCTTAAATGATTGTTTGGTCTTAAGCTAGCATCAAACATGTTTGAAAATGCACTCAAGTTCAGTTAAATGCTTGGAATGCTATCATGATAAAGAAATGCAGTGAATATCTTTAAATTTAGTATCCGTTAAATTTTAAATTTAACCAAAATAATATATGAATGGAAAATGCGCCATTGGTACAATCCTAATTGACAAAAAAAAAACATTCTCCTAACTCACGCCAAGAACATTTTATGCATGGCGGCTTTGGCGCTTGCAGTCCAGACATCATCCAAAACTCGACAGCTTTAATCAACAACAAACAAAATCTAAGTAAAGATTCACCAGGAAATTCGGATATTTGTTAAAATCAACACCGAGATACCTAACTTGCACTTAATCATCGCTTGTGTAATTCAGACTGGCTCGGAGGAGTTGTACTTTACTTTGGCTGAGATACGATGTTTTTTTTGGAGTTGTACAACAAAAACAAACAGAATTTGAGTTTTTGATATTTCTATCGGTTTAGGGGTTGGAAATTGGAATCTTAATTTTTGAATGAACCAAAGTGGAAAAAAAAACAATAAAAATAAGAAAATAAAACTCTAGTTTTTAAAAATTTACCAGGAATGTGGTTGTTATTTATCTAAGGAAATATGCATTCAAAAAGTCACCCTAGTGTACGCAGCGCTACAAAGCAAAGCTTTTGAGATACAAAACTGCTCTCCTCGAGACTCGCTGAGGTGACAGATGTGTCCGACTTTTTTCGCAATCTGTCAAAAAAAAAAACCAATCGAAAGCGGCATTTTTTTCTGCAAAGTGATTTAGAATAAAAAATTCTCAATTTAAGCCTATTTATTTTAGATAATTAAATACAAAAAATCACAACATGCTCATCAAAGTCAAGGTTAGTATTCGAAACAAAAAAAAATGCAAACAAAATTCCCTTCTGACTCAATTGTTAAAATTTTAATTTCGATGCATTTCATTCAGACCCTCACTGGAAAGGAAATCGAAATTGATATTGAGCCAACAGACAAAGTAGACAGGATTAAGGAACGTGTAGAAGAAAAAGAAGGAATACCTCCCCAGCAGCAAAGATTGATCTTTTCAGGAAAGCAAATGTGAGTAGAGAATTTTCCATTCTAAACCAACCATGAGTTATCGTAAATGCAATGTTTATTCTTTGTCCTATACAGGAATGATGACAAAACAGCTGCGGATTACAAAGTTCAGGGAGGTTCTGTTTTACATTTGGTGTTAGCCCTCCGTGGCGGCTTCTAAACTAGGTTATCTAAATTATTTGGGTTCTTTTTTTTACACATTACGCTGTCGGTCATAAAATAATGCAGATGCAGGTTAAATCTAACACTAAGATGCGTGTATGAAATGAATAAAATTGATTTTCAAACAAGGTCATTTTGTTCAGTTTCAGGAGCGAATTTCAGCTTCTGTTCCCAATAAAAACGGATATTAGGCATGTTTTTTTGAGCTTCGTTCTCAGCAAAGCAAAGTAAAGTAGGAATTTCAGCACACAAATTACAATAACTACTACGAGTCTCGAAGTGTCAAGTAGAGAGTAGTTGTTGTAATTGCTTGCTGAAAATCCTACTTTACTTTGCTTTGCTGAGAACGAAGCTCAAAAAAACATGCCTATTATTACAGATAACGAACGTAAAGTTGTAGTGTGACTGCTGAAGGAGATGTCCCTTTTATTCCATTTAAGGTATTAGTTGGTATACTTCGACGAGCAGAGTACGGCAGAATTGAATAATGAGAGACAATAGATACTTTAAACCGCTGATAACCCAGCCTTATCCACTTAAGAAAAACAGAGGTATAGCAGAGCATAGAGCTACGTGTATAAGAAAGATTGGCTGAAGTCGCATTCGTACTGCAGGAGGGTAGTATTACAAATCGGGATTGCATTGCAAGATTTACTTAATAACTTAATGCTTCGTGTTTGTGTCTTACAGGAAAAATTTGTAAAGAGCAGGAAATATCTCCGACCTAGCTTGAACGGGAGTTTTACTTTTCTGACATTTGCGCCATACAGTTGAAATGGCATCTCCTTAGGTGTTCTTAGCATGGCCTTATTTCCCCGGTACCTTATAATCTCAACGTGATAGGTTTTTTTTTAAATAAATAATATAACATCTCTAAGGAAAAGACGTTTGGAATATGAGGCATTTTTGTTACTAACTACATAAAAGGTTTACTACTGCTCCACAAGACTTCCTGTTTCAATATGGGGTAACTGATATTTTATCCCTCAATGTCAGAAAATTATTTTCTCACAGCAATGCAGAAATGGTCAATCACGCATACGCATACCGTGTTCATGTCACTTCAAAACAACTTTATATAAAATTCGTTTGTTTTGCAGTGTTCATTTAACCTGACAAAATAGGTTGGTCGGTATATTGTTTTTTTGTGACATCACAAACCACATGAGTGTATTTTTTAATTTCGCCATTTTTTATTCTATATACTGGCTCAATTGTCTCTTATTACAACACTAACGAATAAGGTCACAATATTTAGCTGCACCTTTGATGTTTCGCATTTAAATTGAATATACATCGTGAGGCAAGTTCCATTTTCATTCTTGATGTAATCTCCACCTTAATATCTCATTGTAAAAGCTCATTTTTAAAGCTCTTTCAACATCTCCAGTGCGAGTATCGAAAAAAATTTCAGCAAACAAACTGTCAAATGTGCACCCCTCCAACAAAATAGAAAACACATAAATTAAATGGGTTTCTTTTGAAGGAACCGGAGACAAATCATACTCTGGAAGGAACATGTGTATCTATTTCTAACACCGTACGTAAAGTTTTATAACTCAACTCTTGTTAAACTACGCAGATTTGTTAATGGGTTTCTGTGACAGCCAGACCAATTCCAAGTCGGCTTTCTTCATGTTAAACGAGATCTACATTTTGAAGTCGCAATAAAAATATCCATACACATATTAAAAAAAAGTATAGGTCAATACATAATTAATTCAACTTACATCCGCAATGACAAACGTTCCAAAATACTTGTTGGCCTTGGAATCACTAAATCTCGAACCAGATGAGAAATATGGTACGAGTTCGATTTACAATTTTGCAAAAACTATTTTAAATTGCTCCGAATTCTTTTAGATTTACCCAGAATAACAAAGAATCTAGAAATTCTTACAAAGTACATAGAGTCCGATGCAGTTATAGATGTTCTCTCAACGGCCCTTGGTGGAGAAATCAAAGAAACGGAGTGGGGTTATTCACTTCACATGTACCAAGTCATCCTTTCGCTTATAAACGAAGTTAAATTCGATAGTGACTCCAAGGAGGACCTTATCTCCGCTAAACATCTTAATCTGTTGATCAGTTCTATTCAGGATGTGTCCGTATATGGTTTACGAACCCATCTCCATTCTCTCTTTCGGTCACATCGGATTTTCTCTGCTGTGCCCACAAAATCTGAACCAAGCATAGATCATCTGAAAGTATCTTTGCAGATATTTCGCAGAATACTTGCGATTCGACAATTCCAGTCAGGAGGCTCTCTCAATGAAGTGATACGTGACTACATCGCAGGAGTCCTCACTGTAATCGAAAGTGATTTAACAAATGAGATCCAGCTTACAGAGACGGAGAAAAAACTTTACGAAGCCGATTTAAACTGCATTTGGAAGGAGACCTCCAAATGCGAGTACTTCCGAAACATTCTTCTCTTCAAAGGACTACCGAACCTTCCACCAGCTCTCCAGAAGCGACTGCACATAGAGTTATTAAGTAAACTGAAATGCAAGGGCGGCTTCACAAACTTTGTCAGCACGATGCTCACAAAGCGGACCAAAGCTGACTTGCCCGAGAGTGAATACTTTGAAGTCATTGCGAATATAGTGGCTCACAAGGGACACTCAATGGAATTTTACAACTGCCTCATTGAACAAATCTTCGAGTTCCTTAACCTATGCATTGTCAATAAGAATATGGCTGTGTGTATGGGCGCGGGTCTGCTAACACTCAAACGGTTGTATGAACTCAAAGAAGAGACACGACTGGCAATTTCAGAGAAGTTTTTCGTACTCTTTCAGAAGTTCTCGAAACCAGAAGACATCATAACCGGACTCATCATCATGGAGTACAGTGAATTCAATTACTTCTGCAACTTCCTGTTTACCTGCTTCTGCACTTCGTCAATAGAATGCCTACCTAGTGAGCTCCTAACGCCGTACCTGCCTCTGCTCCTCAACGTATACAGCTATATACCCGATAATTTTAAAGAAAGAATTCACATTCGGGGCGCTGTTGTCCGCTGTCTGGCTAATAGAAGTCGACCAGAGTTGGAGAAAATCATAAACAACCTCTTCTCAAAGCAATACCCACCCGAGTGGGTGGACTTGCATTCAAGAGTGTCAATTCGCCCAGACGCGAATTTTTCCGAACTCACCGTAAAGATTGCATCACCGGACGCACAAGTGGAACAGCTTAGTATCTCAAACGTACTGCCGGATTTGCTGATGTCATCAAATCACAACATTCTTACCTATGTGGTATTTATTTGCCTCCTGGGCATGATGCAAGAGGCTCTTTCCAAGGACGGTGACGCTCAAGAAGAGCCCATTGATCTCCTTCACAGCGAAGAAGAGCTGGTCACATTTTTTAACTCGAAGTATCCCGTCAAAGTGGATATCATCCTAAGCCTTAGCACCTTAGTCACACACCCGAGTCTGAAGACCCAAATCAGTGAGAATTCGAACGAATTTCTCGACTTTCTTCGAAACTTCATCCAGCGAAGGAGTGGTCAATCTTCGAGCAACCAAGAGAGCACTGATCACACTCTACTCCTGATGTTGACAATTACTCAGGAGATGATTGAAATCTCAGACATTCCCGAGAAGTATCGGGACTTTACAAAAGTCCTACGAGAGCTGCGAAAACAGACCCCAAACGAACTGATTGTTCATAGAATCGACAAACTTCTCCATCTGTTAGAAGGCGGTTTGAAAGCGTCCCTTGAGAACAAAACTAGCCAGTACAACTTTGCAAGAGACCTAATGAAGGAACACGAATCCCACTTGAAAGTCTACGGTATCAATTTGATGATCGAAATGCTGCGAAGGAACGAGAAGGATGCCCTGGCCAACGGGCACATCACACTGGCGTTGGGACTACACGCTCTGAAGGAACCGGAGTCATACACATTCCTCAATTGTGTACGATTGCTGGTGGCATTGGTCAATGTTATGGAAACTGAAGTTTTGGAGACATTGTCCGACGAGTACCTGAACAAAGATAACAAAATGGACTATCGCTTGGTGGTGGGTGAGGCAATTCTCAAAGTCAGCAAGGAGTTGGGTATGAATTGCTTTTTTGCCAGGCTGGATTGGACTACTAATTTCGTTTGTAATGTGTTACAGGTCAATTGTCGTACAAATATAAGGATGTCCTGTTGAACTGCTTCATTAAGGGCTGCCGATCAGAGCTTGATGAGTTTCGCTGGTCTAGTTTTTCGAATTTATCGACTTTGTGCAGAACGTTAACGTTTCACGTTCATAGCTTCTTTCAGGAGGTAAGTGTTGGCTGGTAGTTCCTATTGATCTTTTCCATATCTGAACACAGACAAAGAGTTGAAAAACTGTTTCAAATAGGAATTTACCGAATAAATTTGTTTATTTTCCACAGATGCTGCTTCTGGTCGAAAATGAGGTTAAAACTGGAAAATATCTTCCCGCCAAGCGTGCGGCCGTGCTGGTACTCAGTGAACTTCTTCTTGGCATCGACAACCTTTTAGACCACGAAGAGTACCTCCTCCCGATCTATAGAGTTCTGAAAACCCTCTCAACTGAGTCGGATGATGAGAAAATTCGGACACACGCCGTCAACGGCCTCAAAGTACTTGGCGAAAATTGCAAAAAGTTACTCCTTCCCGAAGAAAAACTTGAGAAGGAAATCAAAATTATCGGCATCAAGGATCCTCCCACCAAAAAATCCCCAGGACACATCCTGGAACTAAACTGAGTCCGACAAGTTGCTTGTGTTGGTTTTTATTATTTCACGCTTACGATTAAAATATAAAATTAATTTAAGCCTTTACATTGATAGTTTAACTTTTTTTCCTTAAGAATTCTAAATACCACTATGTTAGTCTTACAAGCTAAAAATATGTGTAAGTTTAGAAGCACCTATGCGCAGTCGTCTTGAGTCGAAGGTACGGCATCACATCTTTGTTATTCCTTCGACAAGACAAATGGGCGTAGCCTTAGAATGAAAGTCTTTCGAGTAGCCTTAAGCCTATGTATGAGATTGAGTACAAAAAAAATAATTACACTGGCTATTGCTTGATTATGGAGTCTTAGGAAGCTGCTTGAGATTGTGTCGTGTCATTGTTTGCCGCCTTGATTCTCGGAATAGGACGAAGACAAATACCCCAACCATTATCACAGATAATGACACTGTTAGTACTACACTCCCAACGTTGCCAGCAAAGTTTTTGAGATCACCTGAAAGGAATACAAAATAAGTGATATTTCTTGTGAGACAGTAGGGTACACATTACCTCCATGTGCAGCCCTGCCCCGAGACGCCCCTCGTTCGTCTTCGATGGGATGGATGAGCTTGGCGAATTTTGCCTGTCGGTAGTACTTGATATGTGGCACCTCAGCAGGCTGCTCTTCTTCCGGTTGGTCGCTTGGTTCATGTTTTATGTTCATTTCGTTTACGCCGGGAATAATATCTTCCACTATGGCAACTGATGATTCAGTATCAGGAACTGTGTAAGCCTCCTCAATGAGCGGCTCTTTTAGTACCAATCCGCTTTTGTCAACATAGTTCATCTGCCGGTGTTCCCTACTCACTCGATCTGGCTCGAATGGATCGTTTTCCACAGCTGCTGCTACTCCTCCCTTGCCCGGGACTGTGAAACTGGCTCGAACAGTTTGCATTCCCGACTGGAAGCTGCACACGACAACAAATCTCCTCGTACTGTGTGTAAAAATTCCCAGATTCTCCTGCACTGTAATGAAAGTCTCCACTGTGTTTGTTTCCGGCTTAACTAAGCTGCCGCACATTTTGTGATCAATCCGCATGATGTACTTATCTGCGGCGTCCTTGGGATTGCCCTTGATACCGCAGTTCCCTCCGTCAACAACGATCTTTCCCCCAAAGTACGGACCTGTTTCAACCTCGATTTCCGACGCATGCGGAAGGCACTTTGTTGCTTGAGCTGAAACTATAAAATAAATCTAATTTATTAAGCTCGTTACACCGCATTTCTAGGAATACTTACACCCCTTAGTAGGAATCACAATGGTCTGACCGTGAAACAGATCATTCTCAATTTCATTGTCGATCAGTTCCGACCGACCGGTGATCTTTAAATTCTTCCGCTTCTGCTGCGGCTTAATGTGGAAACTATACTTGGTGGCCATTCTCAGGTTATCGACTCTTGCTGCGTAGTGTCTAATTGGTCTGCAAATTAAGCCCAATAAAACCCAACTCATTTCATATTCAAATCACCTCTGAACTCACTCATTCATTGTTTCCAGCTCGCTGTCTTCGACTACCTTCGATCTGCATCGGTGTGGTCCGAACGTCTGCATCTCACAGTAGAAGATCTGAAATGATTTCGGCAGCGGCAGTGCATCGCTCTCATTAGTCGCCGATACGAATTCTACTTCCCACGTAAGGTTAACCGACTTGTAGTTTGGCTCCCCGGAAACGGCACGAATTTCTGAAAGAAGACAAACAAACAAACGCCGATCAATATGAGAAGAGCCCTGTGCGCATTAATTATGCCTCGTACAATCAACAATTCAGGTGCTAAATTTGGTCACCAACAGGTTAACCCATCGTTTGCATATACGATTGCCTGGCCAATAATTGGGTCACAGAATTAGTTCCCATATAAGACGTTCTCACAATTCCTTGGCCATTAATATGTACTAGACGTACATTACACAACCGACACAACCACTCAGCTGCCCAGATCTGCTGCACTACGATCTGAGCCCACCTGGATCGTTAAGAGCGTTTTAAAGGAAAGGGGCAGCCCAGATCTGTAGCATCGCAATTGTGAGTACAAATTGCACAAAGAACCCTAGAAAATTGTACCAGTTTTCGGACAATATACGAGGGAGCTGTGTTTCGCGTGTGTATGCCTAGTTGGCGTGGAACAGATCTTGATCGCAGCGGGGGTATTTTACGAGCTCTTCATTTAGTATTTTGTGGGCAAAGTTGTGTCACCGGCGAATGTAAATCACGTGCTTTAGTAGCGCAACTGTGGAAGTTGGTAACGAGCAATCGTAAAATTAAGTTGCAAATGATCGTCGTTTAGATTGCAATAAAAATTGTTGACGTACATTTGATTTGGAACGGAGGATTGCCAAGTGTATTTAAGTGGCACATAATGGAGTTGAGGAGGTACCTACAGAGCATCAAGTGGAGTGGTGGTAAGAACTCGTAGGTGGAAGGTTTTCTGTTAACTTTGAAGAATGTAATAAAGACGAAATTACAAAATCTCACCAAGGCATGTTCCCGTACTTCTTAGGAATGCATTATCGTTGTTAACTCGGAGGAAAATAATTTAAAAAGTTAAAAAGGCAACAAGCCCAAACAAATGATTTGCAATAGCCACAACCTAGCAAGCTTTCACATGCACATCTTGGATACTTGTTTTTGCAGGGTTTGACTTTAATTTGACATTACAAAGCGCTTAACATCTAGTGGTCAATGGAACGCGACCCATAATCAGCATTGACGTCGCTATCATTCATTTTGGTTACTTCATCTTTCTACAAAGCTTTCCTTAACATTGCCGAACTATCTGCATTGTTTGAGGGAAATCCTTCACAATCATTTATGTCCCCGCCTACATTTATTACAAGAGTCACGTTTGTGAGATGCGTTTGTCGACTCTTACTCCACTACCACAACTATGGCGCTTCCTGTCGCACAGTATTTTACTTTAATTTATTACTCTTTCGCACTTGCTTTCAGCAAGGATTTACACATATTCTCTCAACTTGTTCTACAGCTACTTGTAGATTTAACCACCGATGAAATGTACTCATTGGAGTCATAAAAAAAACACTTACATGCAATTAATTACCAATCCCGGAGGTTAAGTGGCTATTCATGGATGCACCTGCATCGATTCAATCCACTAAAGCTCGAGTACGAAAGAGGCAAACAACACTCCAAATCCAGCTTTTTATCTGATTGATTTATGCACTCAACCAGAGTTGCTATAGGCGAACGAGCATAGTCATCATCATGAGGAAATCAACCGGAGGCTGTGTTCCTCATCTTTGGGATAAGAGCTAACACTGTAATTACGAGCAAAAGATGTGTCTTCAATTACAACCACTATCGATCTTTATAATAAGGGAAGACGCCCCCAGGTATCGGCCGTCTGCGTCCCGCATCTTAACCTGAAATTTACACTAATGGCAGAAGAAACGACCCCCACCTGCGGCAATTAAACGGTCACCAGAATTGTTGCGATTGTTACTGCGGATTCTATGGATATTATGCAATGAGATGAGAGCATCATGTCCAAAACTGGCCCCGAGCTAACGAAAATCTACCACGCAATTGGCCTCTATGGGATTCCTCTTCTCCTCAGATGGGCATACCGGTTGTGTGTATACTCAACATCGTTAGTGGGACGCGTGCCGCTGACGGTTCCAAATCGGGAGACCATGCATACAAACATGACGATGCGTAAAAACATTAATTGCTCCCACACGGCATAATGAGTTTGATGCCCCACTCTCCTTGAGAGTTGAACTGCCCACTTTAACTAAATAATAATCACACCTCAAATGCATGCATCACGTTGCCTAATGACGACGCACGGAAACAGCGCGCTATCCCAAGTTTCGCGAGTTAATTTCCCCAGAACAGTTAACCGTCATCGTTGTCGGTTTGTGCTCAAGACTCAAGAGATAGATGATGACAAAAAGCCGAATCCAAATTGTGCGGTGATTATGTCGCCGGTGTTAAGGTTGTTAACGAGCCGTGTGCAACATTGAGACAAGAGCCAATGCTACAGAGGATAGTGTAGCCAATGTAACAGCATTGACGGAATGTGATGCCCAGCGGTATATCCAATTTTGTTGATTAAGTTATTTTGCAAAAATTCACAACCCCAGCTATAGGTCGACGATGCCAGGAACAACGCAGTAACTCGGTACAATTGACTCAACACAAACCAGGAAGACAACGCCGACAGCAGCTCTGAGACTTTTGTCTTTATGATGATAATGTTGTTTGGGGCTGCTGAATAGATGTTGCCTTGCAGTAGGATGATGGTGCAGGAATAGTATCTCTCTATCCATTTGTCTGTCTGCCTGTCAACATGGCTTCGGGAGACGTACAGACTGGTCGGGTATAGCTTTGCTATGGATATATCAGAAAATCTACAGTGGGGCTTAAAATTATGCACTTGATCGATTGTAATTGAATTTTATAACTTTATGCGTAAATGTTTCCTTAAAAGTTAAAGTGCCAACTGAGCTGTTCGAAAAATCTGAAAATGAACTGTTGAAACCCTTAAAAGACGGTTGAAAATGTACACGCTTTTGGAGGCGAGTGGGAATATATAGTTCAGTACGAAAGTTCCGATAATGCCACGAAATTCGATGCGGTAAAAGTGTGAGCCTACCTAAAGTCCCACCACGATACTAATAATCATTTTCAGTGTCCAGGCGGAATTTTTCGAACTCACAATGCCGAAATTTTCCATACAAAATTGCATATTGTGACCCACAAAATACTTAGTGTGAAGGTTAAAAATGATTATTAGTAAAACCCGCAGTGTTAGGCAGTTTGATGTAATTTTGTAGTTCACAAGCTCACTCGAAGCTTCTATTAAATATTGTCTTCCCATCACGGTAATGGTGCAGTTATTTCGTATATTTTACCCATCACTATCCTTACTTGCATTGCATCTTCTTCCGATCCCGAATGTGTCATTTTCTCCATTAACTTGATTCTTTGTCGTGTATGGTACACCTTTCAACAACAAAATCAAAGCGACAGACTAAAAGACAGCCAAACTACTTAATGGTGGC
Source organism: Cheilosia vulpina (assembly GCA_916610125.1). Classification (NCBI taxonomy): domain Eukaryota; kingdom Metazoa; phylum Arthropoda; class Insecta; order Diptera; family Syrphidae; genus Cheilosia; species Cheilosia vulpina. The sequence continues at coordinate 3,247,777 of OU744280.1, read as the reverse complement.
ACTTAATTTGGAAATAGTTACAGGAAACTATTCTCATTCGTAACATCGCCATATAAGTTGGATCGCGCAACTGGCTGAAATTCCTTTGAATAACTGTCCTAAACATTAGCCCTTTTTTATATCGACTGCGCAGTCTGAAGTGGTGTGAAACCTTAGAGCCCCACTGCCTCAGTGGTGAAAAAAAAAACATTCTACCACACAACATGTGTTTTGCTTTCTTGTTTACAGCAAAGAGGTCCGTTGGGTCTAATTGCCAGTGAACTGTTGGCCTCCAGGCCCATAGAACTCATATGATGTTTTGTTGTTTTCATTTTTTTTTTCCATTTAAAATAGGTACCGCAAATTCTTATGCAACACCGCAAAGGAAAAACGCGTCAACTCATGGCTATTAAGCATTTACTATTGACCCAGTCCTAGAACTTGGAAAATATACAAAGCTTCCCTTTTGATTTCCTTGCGTTATACAGCTCTGGTGAGAAAGTATATGCGTGTCAAATGTCGACTGTGTTGGGGCCAAATTAAAAAATGCCCCAACTAGTTCTAATCTAGTTCTAGCCACAGTTTATGACTTGCCTTGGAGGCATACAAATTTCCATTTCACATAACTTGCAGCGGAGAAAATGAATTTCTTTGGGAATGGTTGTGTAAGGTAGGAACATCACCTTCGGTGCTGTGTGCCCAATCAATCAGTGGCAGCACGATTTTCGTGGTCGCTTGCAGTTCCATTTTGTTTATATTTTCTGCCTTGTTGTGTACCATCTGCATCGGAGCTGCCGCTGTGGTGGTGTGTGCATCTAGATAAACTCTGACTTGTTCTACTTTAGGGAATAGAGAACCATGCTTATTCACATTTAACTTTTGTTGTGCTATTCAAATCGCGTCTGAAATGTTCGTGATTACCATGGTAGATACTTGAATATGGAACTGGGATGTGTGTGCAGGAAAACCATACTGCACTTCTCTAGTTTCCGTTAAATCACAGCCTAGCCTAGGCGCGATTGGGAATACCCATAGTTAAAGTCGATTACAAGACAGCTATTATTTGGAGATTATCATCTGAACGGGGTTTCATTTCAGTTTTATGTTTTCCTTTATTTATCGAACCGGGTTTACCCGCTAGTTGGCTAGTTGGCTAAGTGGGTGTAGGTGATTTATAGATGGAGTGTTGTTTTGAGGAAGTAATTGATATAAACGATCTCTAGCAAGTACTATTTACGATCAGCGCATGTTGTGTAGCACAGAAACATGACCTAGATGCGATAAAGATTCAAAAAAGTTACACAGATCAGTGAAGAAATGTAGGTATCTGCGAATACAATCACAAAATAAATAATGAGAAACGGACAAAGTCGCGGGAATCGATATTTATGTTTATTTAAAACAAAAGAGTCGAGCAACGAACTGGAATTGTGTGACATGGCGAGTTCCCTTCCTTCCGAGTTTCCTAGCTTACTGACATTAAAATGGCACCAGAACATTTGATACAATATGCTGAACCTTTTCTTGTAATCGGGACAGTCTCAATTTCGATTGGCCTAGATCGGTCACATGAGCAGCTTTTTCAGTTGATGTTTATTGAGGGGTAGTCGAAAAATCTAGTCATGAAATTCCTGACTGAGTTGACAGTTCGCATAATGTGGCTGACACAGGAAAAGTGACGTAATCGACCAATCTAGTTTTTGCATTCAAGGTTCATTTAATCCAGACCAATCTAGTCGACTTAACCTCCACAAACGTCAACTGAAACAGATGCCAATCAAAACAGGGATATACCTAGTCAGACAGCTGTCAGACTTACTAAACTAGATACTTGAATGTCCCCTATGTTGACACTTTCATGGTAATTTGTTCATCACATATTGCTAGTAAACTGCTTTCAACGCCATTTACTTTTAGCGAGAGGGAACAAGACTAAAAGTGGAGACTCGCTAAAAAAATGTTCCAGTTTAGACCAATTTATCGACATTTGTATAAAATACAGAATGGCCGATTATTCACATTGCCTGTTGTAATATACCTCAATTTATTACCTGCTCGGAAAACTATCACACTGTATGAAAGTACTTCCTTTTTTCCTTCCCGGTGTGATTTGTTTCAACAGAAACATGCGCAACCTACCAACCCGAATTTTCATTTTTCTGCTTCCATTCCCAACGACCAAACTCCCTCAGAACTAGATCCGCGGCCTAAATAAGTTACACAATCTACAACTGTTCTAGATCATTAAGATAAATAAAGTGGCAAGTGTATCGCTTTAAATATTTAATCGCCGAGATTTACGCTCAGGCAATGCGTTCCGCATTCAAAATTACAAAATGAGAAAAAAAAACGAACGTGTCCATTGTCAAATATAGGGTTCTCAACAGTGAAACGACCGCAAGCCTCTCGTGCACTGATTTGATCATCATCATCATCCGGCCACTCTTGTCAATTAAGTATGGCTTCGCTAGGGGAAAATTAAAATAATAATTTAACAACCGCTTAAAATTCCAATTAAAACGGGCGGTGCTGCACTTTAATTACCTCAACTCACACACACTCTCTCAACTCACACACGCAGTGCCGCAACTTCTATTTAATGAGAACGCCTAGAATGGCTGACAACTTCGGTGCGTGGATTCATGACTCTATTTTTTTTTTTAATAATTCATGAGTTTAGCGCGTTGTCGTGTACCAACGTGATTCAGTGGGAAATGGGAAACCCAGTTAGAGCCTTCAATTTAGTGTGGTTAACCACTAAGAACAGAACCGGGTTCAACTTCAAATAGTTCACTTTGACCTCTGCACGTTGCATGATTGAAACATTAGAAAGTTTAGAACGCAAAGCCGGCTGCTACGAGCTGAATGATCGCCACTTAGACAAGTATTTATGGAAGGCGGCCGCACTTACGAATTCGTTTACCCGCAGTAATAATTCCGCTCGATGCCAAGTAGCTACTTATATTTAATTTTAGAGTGCAATTTCGATTTGTATAACATGCGGTCGGTGCGGACATTTCTTCTTTGCTTTCCCGATAGCTATTGGACGCAGTAATAGATGGAGCGGTTTAGGGGAATGGACATGAGTAGCCTCATTGGCGGGCATTTTGAAAAAAATAAGTGGACAAATTGGGGCAGTCGAGACGGTTTCGTATGAAGCTATCGCTGCCAGGTTAATTCGATCAGACTCCCGTCCCGACCATGAACAGTGTTATAGGTTTTTATTCAAAGCGCAAATTACAGGAGGTCGAAAAGAAACTGGTAGTTGAAATTGGCTTGTGGATATATTAATATGAATCGATATTTAATAGACTTTGCGCAGATATTATTAAATGTTAACCACTCCTGGTTACTAAATAATAATATCCTATCGTACCGGCGCGCTGCACAATCAATTAGAAAGAGGTGGGATTACACTTGGGTGTTGTTGCTTTATGTCTTCTCTCCGTGTTGGAGTGAAGGAAATGATATTATCGCGCCGCTCGAGGATGGCGCTGTTTTCGATCGAATAACTTTTTTTTGTATATCGCCAGGACATAGTTCCTAAAATGTGAAAGTCCGTTTTTTGCTCGTTTTCCTGCGTGCCTCAATCCCTCAACAGAGTGTTACATCGGAGGTGGTGCGGATCAAAAACAATGTCACGGCTGGCGGTCAGACGGCAACTGCCCTTTTATTCACATATCAATGCTTACACTAACTTAGACTAACTATTATACTAACTCTTACAACTAAATACTCATTTACTCTTACAATTGACTTATATAATTATGTCACAGAGTCACATGGAAATAGACATAAGGCTAGTTTGTGACACAAAGACGGGCATAGACTACATTTCATCGCGCTGGAATAGGCAGTTTCCATGGAATACGTATAGAAATTTGGTGTCGCCGAAGCTTTTTTCTTAAATATATATATAAAGCATAAGAAATAATGAAAACTCGGTCCGGGCTTCAGTGAGTTACGTCAAGTCGTCTAGGCAATGTGCACATTCAAGAATCTATTTATTTTAAGTCGACTAGATTGGTCTGGATAAGATGTAACCTGAACGCAAAAACTAGAGTCGTCGCGAATGTCACTTTTTCTACGTCAGCCACATATGCCAACTGTCAACTCAGTACTCAGTCACGAATTTCTTGCCTAGATTCGTCGGCCAATCATATGACCGATTTCAGAACATCAAAAGCGAGTTGCATCTCGTCACACACCTGTCAGACTTACTAAATAGATTTTGAAATTTTTGTCTTAAGTGTTATTTGATAGATATAATTCTGATTATGGACAGTTTTTAGTTACAGATTTTAAACTTGTAACCTTAGCATTGAGTAATAAAATTTTGAGGCATTCAATCGTTTGAAAAATTATTCAATTATGTCAGAAAATAGCACTGACTAATATTAGTAAGACTGAAACTCTATTACCATCAACTACATAATTTGTTCACTTCTAATAGCATTTTTCCTGGCTTATCGTCTCAGTCTGCAAAACACCCGACAACTCCTAGGTAACCATCACGAACCAAAGTCAGATTGACAGCGGGGTCATTCTTGCATGTAGCGCGCTATCTTCAAAAGTCATTTGTAGAATCGTCTCTTCCCCTCGGCACACAGAGTTAGTAAAAATCGAAACAAGTGGTAGTGGCCCAATCTTTCACCTAACCATATCATTAAAAATAAATATCTTTCCAAGTTACGAAAGCGTGAAGAAGGCTAAAGACACAATCGAGTATACGCCTGTTGCGCACGCAGTGAAACATCTCTGGTGTTGGCAGCGGGGATTGTTGTTGTGGAACCCCCCTCGACATTCACAAAGGAGGTGACGTACTCCATTGTAAGGCAATCGTGTTTTGCGTTCCTTTGCATAGGGGGTGAGACCCACTTAGTCACAACGGATTGCACTTAATTCTCGGTTATTATTCACCATGCAGCACACGGTTGTGGCCAACCAAAATAAGGTTCCACTAGAGCATATTTCAATTTCCTTTGCGCGCTTTTGTTACAAATTGACCGGCACCACCGACACCAGTGCCACGGCCATGGGTGTAATTACGAGGCCAATTTGGAGTGGTTAAGTGAATTTTGCAAACAAAAAAAAACAGGCAATCAAAGAACTGCGAGGAGAAACTATAAATTAAGTGTGATGCGATGTGCCACTTTGTTGTAAGTAAATTGAAGCTGTCTTAGCCAAATGGGATGGAATGGGAAACAAAGAATGAAGAATCGTGTGAATGTCAATTAGAATGTTGCAATTTGTTTCATTCAGTCCGCCTGAAACTGAAACTAGTCATTGTTTATATTAAGGTGATTAATGAAGGGGATCACACACACACGGCCTTACGGTTGGACAGTTATTCTACCATCATATCAAATCGAAACCGAGCGTGAATGATGAATTAACCCAAATCGAGTAATGAGTAAGGCTATGTTTGAGACGTTGATTGTTGTTTTTAATTATAAAATAAAAGAGAGTCTTTCGCAGAATTGTCCAACTGCTTAGAGTACGGTTGGTAATCACTAATGTCGTTTTCCATTGGGACAAAAAATCAATCTTTTTTTGATCTAAATCGCTTTTCGTGTTCCATTGGGAACAAAAATTAATCTTTTTTTTGATTCGGATCACTTTTTGCAAATCTCGATATATTTTCAGATTTACACATACTACCACAAATACAGCACAGCTGTTTTACGTCATATAAATAAGTTTATTTTAAAACAAATGTGCAAAGTTTCGTGAAAACCAAAATAAAGAAATTCATAAATAGCAATGGACATAGTTTTGGAGGAATTATTATCTACATTGTCTTCCTCATCATCTGGAAACTACGAATCGCCAAAACTACTCCATTTGTAGCTACAACAGAAGAAACATTTTTCAAGCCGATTTCCATGGTTGATTTTACCAAAAACAAATGCAATTTGAACAGCTGATATTGAGGGCAAATAACGCACTAATCCATTTACAAAAGCAGATCAATTTCATTGCATGTTCCATGAGCCGCATAAAATCTGAGATCTGAAAAAGATTTTTGGTGGTCCCAATGGAAAACGACATAAGAAAAGGGCAATAGCTTTACAGCCTAATTGTAGTTTTGTGACGTTTGCGTTCTGTCATGGCAGCCATTTTTCTATGGAAAATTAAACGCACTTCGAGAACGTGTTTTACTTAATTAAGATTGTATCATATACGTTTGTAAATAACGATACCAATTCCAAATCTATACCTAATGTCGATCTCGATCGAGACTCGCAATGCAAAGATCGAAGGGGACGTTCAAGTATTTTGCCTAGTAAGTCTGACAGCTGGCTGACTTGATGTGTCGCAGTTTTGATTGACCTACAGCTATCCCTTGAACCGTTTTTTCAGTTGACATCTATGTAGGACGACGAATTTAGTCAAGAATTTCGTGACTGAGTACTGAGTTGACAGTTCTTATAAACTGACGTTGCCGAGCAATCTAGTTTCTGCGTTCAGGGTACATAGTCAAGATCAATTTAGTCTTATTAAAATAACTTGGTTTTTTCATGCACAAACTAACAATTGACTAACGATAAAAAACACATGTGCAGAAATTCTGGAAGCAGCACGTAATGCAGTGATGCAAGTGAAACAGATGTGCAGAAAATTATTTGACATGCCTTGCATCGGCCAATATGGCTACTGTCATTCACCGACTAAGCAGCTGATGTGTTTGCAACCAAAACAAAAACAAACACGATCAGCAAATGTCAAAAGCCGATGATGCCAAATACTTGAAATTGCAATTTATTTTCTTTTGTGTTGTGGTACGCTTGAATTTTGCCGCGAATTTAGAAATAGAGACATGTTACAGTGCTGCGGTGAGTGCGGAATTAACGTGTGTGCTGCGCAGTAAATTCTGCACATGTGTTTTGGGCATAACAAAAAAAAACTTTTTTTGATCAATAATCGACAACCACAGTACGCCATTTTGATTTTGATTTCTTGAGTCTTAACTGGCTTCTTCATGAGCAATATTTCATAGAATATCATATAGCATGCATTAAAATTCATTCTAAATTTGATTGGATACTTTCTTCCTATGAAATTTGACAGATGGCAAGCTATGAAGTATTGTTCGTGCAGACGCGCGGTGTTGCTAACTATAACATTCGCTTAACTTGTTAGTTGAAGAGAGAAGTATAAAATAAGTAAGTTTAATAAAAACGAAAACGACAAATGGTATTAAATGGAAAAAATTAAAAAAAGTTTTCGCACAGAGAATGTTCAAGAAGAAATAAATACATAATAGCTGCGTTCAACAAGTAATACTGAGTGCTGCCAAATCAAGATGTATATTTCAACAGAATCGTGACACTTGCCGGCTGTGATTTGAAGCGTGCTTTTATGACTGGGAAACCAGAAAATTAAACAACAACGCTGCAGATAATAAACTCTTTGTTCTTGGATTAAAATTAGATTGCACAAAAAATAGCTTAGGACTGGAAACAGTCAGTTGTCAAATCATAAAAAGAACACCATCAACGTGAACCTTCCAAGAACTACACCTAAATTACAACTTTTTGTTTTTGTCTTTGCTGTAGCATACTTACGAAAGCATAGCAATATAATATGTCTCTCTGTATACCTATAGTTCATTCCACCCAATAGTCAACGCCATGCTCAACGAGTTCATCTCAAATTGCTCTACGGTCAGTAAACATTATGATTTCATGGTTAACGTACTAATTCTTGTAAAATTAATCAAATTGCGTAGACAGAACTCACATCGCTGGTTGACCTATTATCCCACAAAGTGTCACTCTCTGCATAAATGCTTATCGGACCATATACCCATTGCTCAAAAGGAGTTACTTGTTAGATCCATCAAAGAATCGCACAACTTAAGTAAAAGAAAACTTTCTAGGTTCTGTTCACTTGTATGGGAAACTGTCCCATAAGTCACAGCTTCTTCGTTCCTTTCCCTCCCATAATCCAATTATCGCGTCTGACTTGCCATTCGTAGCAACGAAAGTAATCTGTTGCTATATAGAGAACGACTAAAAGGGACTGTCATTTACCCGTATATACGATTTGGGACAGTGAAACGAAGCAGCCAAATGAAAAGATCCGCACATACATCAACATCGTCGGTTGGCTGCCCAGATGGGTTTCTCACATCGGGATAACCTTAATTGGCCCAGAGATTCCCAGTCAACACTCTGAGCCTCCGTGAAACTGTACCCCCATATCAAATGCAACATTCGCTACTCCAACCAACTCAAACTCGCAGCGCGTCTAATGACATCGTCTCATCTCTCCATATACACCTATTGCCGCCGCTGCTGTAGGAGTGCTCTCAACGTAGGCATGCACATGAAGACAATTGTGTCAACGAAGAAAATGGAGAACCCGTTCCATCAGAGGTGATGCTAAATTTTGCAAAAACTAGATCAATGGAGAACATGTGACGCCATTAGCGTAGAGACGTAACAGTTTGTGTTTGTGGTCAGCACTGACACTTATACCTATGTGCTTGTAGTGACTTCACTTTTATTCTTATTATAATATAATTCTCCTCGTCCGAGGTTGGACTGTAATTTCTGCAGAGAAACACCATTTGCATTTCTTTTGAATGTCAGCAGCAACCACAAGTGGGTCGAAAGCCCGCAGCGGGATGGACCTAAACCAACTGTATGTTATGATTTTCTTGGAAAAACTCATTCAAAAGTGGATGAGTAGGCACACAGAAAGAGAGTGTGAAATTGCATAAATGAATGCGTTGAATATGATTTGGTAAAGGCAATCATAGAATTTAGGTCGCTCTTCATAATAACAAATGGATTGCGTGCACGTTCGTCGCTCAACTCTTTTGTTTTTCAAATTAGAACATTATTGTGTGCGTACTCTCTTTTATTGTTGTTGTAATTATATTGAACTGCTTTATATTGTTCTTTATGTTGAACCTATTCATTCATAAAATGTTTTACAGTTCTTTTTCTGTCTGATTGGATCCGCAACAGCATGGTGTTCTTTTTGTTGCACAAACTTGGGATTATTGAGCCGAATAATCTCTCTGACCCTGTTCGGATTGAGGAATTAGTCAAAGTTCAAACATAAGGAAAGAATGGCAAAGGCGTATTTGTATTCCATTACTTTCTTAAAAATTACAAATTTAAATGACCGCATACTTTCTTTTTCAGTGACAGTTAATATGTAGGAAATTAACTTTGTTGTGCAAATAAACGCCTGCAACTGAAGGCTTTCATAAAAATATTTCATTAATTATATATTCGTAATAAATGATTGTAATATGTGCATTATGGAAGAGGGAAATCTGGGATCAGAATAGATGATGATGAGGTCAGCGTTGAGTAGCTTGGAAATGTTCGGAGTGCGGAAATCAGTCAGCAAATACTGCCTTGTCAAAATATTTTCTGATTTGCAAATGACAAATGACATACAAAATGTATTCATTCATCTCTACACCAACGTGCTGGCCAATGACACCGGTGGAAAGGTTAAATAAAACTACACAACATCGCGTTTCGGTTTCAACTTCTGACAGCCTTATGCGAAACTGCTGAATGCGAGGATCTCGGGAACTTCAAATTCCCAATGAAACTTTACTAAACCTAGAAAACTTATTGATCTTGTGGTCAGTCTTTGGTGCACATTTGCTTTAAGCGTCATTTGGAACAACGTCGTGTGTGATGTTTCTGTATATTAAATTGAAACAATGATAGCGTTCCATTGCCCGCTAGATGACTAGCGGCATGTCAAACTCCATATAAAATAAATTGACAATTCACCATTTCCGCTAGACATTTAGCACTTTTTTTGAAATGTCAATTTTTTTTTTAAATAGAGTTTGACATGCCGCTAGTCATCTATAAAATAAATTGACAATTCACCATTTCCCCTATACGTTTAGCACTTTTTGTGAAATGTCATTTTTTTAAATGGAGTGTGGCATGCCGCTAGTCATCTATAAAATAAATTGACAATTCACCATTTCCCCTAGACGTTTAGCACTTTTTGTGAAATGTCATTTTTTTTTAAATGGAGTTTGACATGCCGCTAGTCATCTAGTGCGTAATGGAACGCGGCCAAATGAATTTTTATTGATTTAATTACGCAATTTGATATGATTTCTGTCTCATCGTTTGTTTAGTGTTAAGGTTTTATTTTTTAATGTTACTGTATATAATCGAAACAATTGCACTCACCCTTTTTTAACCTTCGGTAAGTATTTGATTTAGCAACGTTTTGTTGAAAGGCAAGGTCCAGCCGTTCTCGCAACTATTTAGCGGTCAAACTCTCCGAAGTATGTCAAACGTTCGCGACAGGTGCTGCGGTGGAATTTGTGTATTTCCGGCGGCTAAACCTGAGAGCTCCCGCTCGGCGTAATCCGAAACTTTCTTAAACCAACTGAGCACCGAAAACCTATTTCCAATAGCAATATTTACTACCGATACTCCAAGTCAATACGGCAATCATTTAAAGCGAAAATATGACGCATCGCGGCATGTCTAACCGGTTCGCAAGAGGCATCGGCAAGCGTCTTAATCACCATCGCCATTTGCCACATAATACGCAGTTATTGATACACTTTCCCCATCATCTTCTAAATAACTTCCTCCTGTCTGTACAAATACCAACTAGAGTCAGATTCCCTCCATCGTACTCTGGATCACTGGCCTTCTGCTGTGGCCTACGCAATAATTCCCTGTAAGTAAACAATTATCATCTGGCACAGACGTACATCATACAACTTGGTGGAGTTTTTTACGCGCTAACATGGCATTTGTGAGATACATCGGATAGAAATTTTCCACTTTGGCTACCACTCATATACGCCGGGATTGATGGTGAGATTCCGCGATCCTAGTGGGGGCTCTCCCTAAAGAACCACCAACATCTCAAGCATCCGGACGATTTGATCCCAGTACACGAGCAAAACAAACAAAAAGAAGACAACAGACGCAAGAATCTTCGCGAAAGACCTTGTGCACAATGATTACATAAGGAATTACACCGCGAAAGGGAATTCGCAAAGACAGCGTTCGCATTCGCACATCCATCACAACGCGATGTTGTTTGGCTTCGGCTAAAAGAACTGTCCGTACAATTGAATGGGTACAGAGCGAGAGCAACCCTCTGGGAATGATCGAGCGCACAAAAGTCATTGTCATGTCACTCGGGCCTTCGGCTAAATAATTGTGTGGCGTGGTGAATGACTACCGCGGAACATGCCTACAATTGTCATATTAGGAAGTACTCCGCGGAGGATTAACCACGAGGAAGTCAACCATTGGACGAGCGAAACACGCGATGTCAATCCGATACAGCTTTGTGCGGAACGATCCGTGTGTGCCATTGTGTTGTTCTTAATTTTTTTACGACTTCCCGGGGAATCAAGTTTTGTTTTTCCTTTTTGCGTGCTTTCGCCATCGTCCTCCTCCGCTTGCGATTTGTTTGGCGAATTCAAGTCACGCTTCTCTGATTGTTTTGTGTTGGCTGAAAATGAGTGATCCGTGCTCCCTTGTCCCTTCCATTCGTCCATCACTCGCAGCGTTTTTTCTGCTTTGAAAACGGACGGCCCAAGTTCAACGGACACGAAATGATTCAATTTAATGCTTATGATTAGCGCCTCGGAGCGAGAGTCGCCCCGAAGAGAGTAGAACACGAGACACAGCACACAGAAACGAGTTAACAAATTAAAGTGGCACTCGCACTCGACTCGGTGTGTTGTCAGAGCGCAGCGAACTAGCCACACACTGCACTGCACACCACTACCGTACCGGTTCAATGACGACGGCGGAGACAGCCAGCGGCGGTGTTACCAACAAACAAGAACGCTTTATGCCGATTCTAAAGCGTTCGCGTAATGTTTGATTTTCCTTCGTGTGCTTATTGTGTTTTTTTTTGAGAGGGGCCATATTCATAGTCAGGATCCGGGAGGGTCTTCTTCACTGTACTATCCAAAAGCAGCAAACGGGACTTAATAATCTGGTCTGGTCCACGATTTGTATCTGCCGGGGAACATTTCATATGCAAATCTCTCTGAGTTGGCCTACTGATATGGTTTCATCTGGCCATGCACTCCACACAGCTGCCTGGGAGATATATGTGGTGGGGCAGTGCGTGAGAAGATGGGAAGCGGACAGAGAGCTCACGCCCTTGTCTGTCGTTCTGTCGGTGGGGATTAAATTTAAGCGGAAAATATGACATCAGGAAACTGGCCATCAATTATGTCGCACAGTTTGGATGGATATTTATGCACGCGACCAATAACTGTGTGGAGAACAGGAATTCGACAGAGAACCACTAGCAAAAGTGCGTATTTGAGAACATACGATGCGCCTCAGATACTGGTAATGGTTCTCCTTTTGAGGTTAGACTTTAGTGTGGGATTTGATGTGTGTGCCCCAGTGTGGTAGATGCGATGGACAGCAAGACTCCATACAGGTTTTCATTCACTAGCGACATAGGTATATGAACCGATAAAAATTTTTTTTTTTTGGATAATTTCTTTCTTTGGAACCTGTTGTTACACCCACCGAATTGGATTGGATCGCGCACGCGTGCATAACAGTTCATTGTTTCAAGCAGGTACAAAATACTGCGATCTGCAAAGATTACAAACGCTGTGAACACATCCATTAATGAGAAGTATTTAAACCCGTATCACGCCAGTTAGGAATTTCCCAAACCTCTCAGAATGAACTCTGCAATACATCGAACAGATCTTTGCCATTCAGATCATTTTTTAGCAGCGTGGCAGTAGTTGGAACTTGGAGTGAGAGTGGGTTTTAGCTCCGAGGTGAATCTACCCAGGCCAATGATGGGAAACGCCAAAAACAAACTCATCACAACTGCTCACCTACTGACCCAAATAAGAGTTACCTCCCAAATGCTAATCCGCGATTTTAATTACTCGCCAAATGAGAGCACGTTTCTGTGAAGAACGGACAACTCCGCCTCCAATGCGAATGAAAAGCTTCCATTATTTCCCGTTTAACCGCTCATTCGCTCCACTGAACAGTCATGTGCCTACCTACATCCGGCGCACAGGCGAGGCGCTTCAAATAAATTGTCTAATTGCAGTTGTCTTCATGTTTAATTGCTTTCCATTTCTTCTCAGGAGAACGTTCAACGTATATTCTTATCGGAAAGTGAGATGCCAAATTGTTGTGCTACCCTGTGAACGGCCATACATGTGAAACTCTTGGCCGAAGCTTTAAAATTAAGATGTCGATTTAATTGGATTTCACGAAGGCGGAAGACAATTCCCAAGCTTAGTATAAACTCTCCCAAGCGACCCGCAATGGAACTGAATTCTCTTTCACTTCCTCGTATCTAAACTCAAAAGATTCATTCTGCACGGAGCTGCCTGCATCTCGTCGAACATATACACAATTCAACTCACGTAAAATATTGTTAAAGGAAAATATGAATTTAGCACAGGCACAGCAGAGACTAAGTACCTGCAACTATCAAGCATCACGTTCAGCGCCCTCGGCTAGGATCGGTACGGTACGGCTGGAAACTAGGTACATCTGATACCACGTGCCACAGCCACATGGAGAGTGCTACCGCTGCGCTTTACTGATGCAACAAATTGCAACTATTTAGGTGCAGAAAACGGTTACAGATTAATAATTTAATTCTCCAAGATACTGGCACGTAAAGGGTCGTCCGTTGGGTGCATCGATCATCGTCAGTTGCTGTGGCACAACCCACATTTCGTCTCCCCTCTGCCATATAGATGCGCCGCAAAGAGAAACCTTGTCAGCAATAATTATTGGCAATTTGTTTCAATGGAAAGTACACTATCGCACTATCTGTGCCTTTCTGGTGTAATTGGATCTAATTTCCTATGCGGGACTTAAGAATTGCCGTGACAGTGTTGACGGTTCCTTTCGAGTGGCAACGCACGTGAAGACGGAAATTATAGCGCATTATTGCATACATTTGCCAACGATTGCGGACCGATAGGCTTTGGCAAACGATTACAGATCGTTGTATGATTTTGAAGGAAAAGAAGAAGTAAGGAAATAGGCTGATTAGTATGTTAGTGTATAGCGAATGGAGGGAGCACGGATTTCCGTTAACAACTAATTGATTCGTTTTACCTTCAATACAAAACAGTAATCCTTTTGAAGTGGGCTTACAAATAGGCTGAATATCCGTTTGTTATGACGTTTACTTGCATAATTGGTTTACGTTGCTGTTTTAACTGTCAAACAACAACGACGTGACCAGTGCTACCAAATTATGGACGCTTTATACAGAACAAAAGAGATTACAATGGAGTTGTTTCCGAAAACGTCAGTTTGACACTGAGAACCAGACAAAAAACAAAGTTACAGCTAAAAAGCTGTAGGAAAACAAAAGCAAACATTTTATGGCGTAATTCATGAAGTTTGTATTAAGTATTTGCAAAAGTTAAAGTAATAGAGACTTACAAGCTATATTATTCACTCAATCACTCATAGTTTACACCCGGATTTAAGTGATTTTAACTCAAAAACTAAACCGAAGTGGCTTATTTCCTGTCGTTGAACCCGAACATAAACCCAGTTTTGCGAACTTGATTGGATTTAAACTGCAATTCGGAGACCAGTCTAAGCACCTTAACTCGGGTTAAAACTCAATTTTGTAATATTGACATTCCTTCGCTCGCAGGGCGAGGAAAAAATCAAAAGTAGAAAATTAATTAGCAAGAGAGCAAAAAAAAGGACAAATGTCATTTCTTGTAAAATTTGACATTACGTAGGTTTAAAACGGGTTAGAATCGTTTTCAACTGTTTCAAATCCGCGTTTAAACCCATCTTTAATCCAGCGGGCTTTATGATGTTTTTGAGGGATTATTATGGATATGGATTTAAATTGTCGTGTTTAAAAAAAGCGGATTAAATGGTCGGGTGTAAAATTAACTCAACCCTGATTTACTCCCGGAGTAAAGAACTTTTTACCACATTTTGAAAAAAAATAAACACTGCTCTGGCCATATTAATCTGCTATTGTTGCCAACAAGTTTAGACGCTGAACAAAAAAGACAGACCGTCTGTGAAAGAGGTGGACACGTACGACTACATACTCGTACAGCAAATAAAAACGCGTGTCACATTTGATTGACGTCTCGAATCACCACCAATTTGTCTGCATTTCATTTCGTTTCTAGCTCACATCATATTACCTCTTTTAAACTGAACATAAATATTCATCTTTATCTACGAAACCACATTTAGGTTACGTATATCGGATGCTATTCAAAAACACCAAACAGTTAACACAGAAATACCGTAAAAGTAAATATGTGTCAGAATGACACCACAAAGGCATTCTCTGACTTGGCAGAATTCCATGGTGAACCGAAAATAAGTTCTGTATGAACATTTATGTCTGCGATTTATCACTGCTCGTGCGCGATTTCTATGTGTATAGACCTCCTATGGCAGCTAACCGGTGAACTTAACCCAATACAACCGAATCTCTAATGAGCCGCATTGACTGAAGAGGAAGAAGAAATCAGCAAAACGCGACCTTCCGTACCGCACAATAACCGAGAATTGGGTCAAACCATAGCGCAAAAATACACACACACACACAGATGTGCGGCAATCCGAAACCGTATACAACCGATTCTCGATGAATCTTTATGATACTCGAACGGATCGTATTCTCCCGTAATTAGACAGAGTCTGACTCTGACTCTGACTCCACAGGAAGAAGACTTAACGCCACCGCGCCGCTACTCCTCTGCCACCTTTGGCTTTAACGCTTACCTGTTGCAGAAGTCATAACTCAGAGGCGCACAATGTGCTGGCTCTGCGGTTTTTTGTACCTTATGCCAATTAGAATTGTTAGACGGGCCAACGAGCAAATTACGCGAATATCGATTGAATGGGATTGCGCTTCTGGATGATCACGATGCGATGCCAACCAACGACGATGACGACGATTGTTGATGGTTATTTGTTACCACGCTGTCGTTGCTGTTGCAGGGCACCACCACCGCTTCGATAATCATCGTTAGCGGTAGATTTATGACAAGGTTAACGCTTACTGTGCCTGAAATTTCCTTGGTAACAGTGTTTGCTCGTAGAAGGCCCGAAGACGGCAATGTGGCCTATGGATACAACACCAATTGGAAGCGAATCACACGGACAATGCTGGAAGAAGCTGCGCTTAATGGGATTACAATAAACTGTGCTGCCCACAAGAGCGCGCACTATACGGAATTAATGGGATTCGGGGGTGCATCGTAAAGAAAATTACGTAATGAACAAATCGATTTCGTTGTAATGGTAATGGTGGTATAACATTCAGTTTAATGATGATCATGTGAGAAAGAATTGGTATTGTGGCTCGTATCAGGTGCGGACAGTGGTATTCTACTAGTTTGCTAATTAGGCAGTAGCTTAAGGAAAATTCTTTAGTTTTTTCCCGTTAATGAGCCTCAGCTGTGTAATAAAAAGTAAATACCTCCAAACCCATGTCGAGTGGCTATAACAACGTGCCGCTTAAATTTTCAAACACTTTTCCGCTGCATGGTTGTAGCCAGTATTATACTCCATTATCGGGGCTCGTGCATAACGCACGAACAATTAATTTGAAAACCTATTCGTTTTCTTACAGAGATTTAAGACAGACGTGCAATTAGGAGTATAGATATCCGTCTGTTGAGCTAGCTTAAGCTAGGCCCATAAGTTAACAATGCAAGTGCCCTGAGGACAGAAAGAACTCGTTGAAATGTGCAATAGATTAAACGCTGTCGAAAAAAAAAACACATTACATACATGGGCTAACGATTTTAAAAATCGTTCGTAGACCAAGTTTTAAAGATTAAAAAAAAACGATAATGACTGGCAACCGCAGATGTAATCAATATTATGATTTCATTCGATAGTTATTAATACCTGTGTAGCGGCTACTGGGTACGGCCTAGTTTATCAGAAAGCATGCGCAGGTAGTGGAGACCATAATCTCTTTTAGAAGCGTCATAATCTGCGACTTACAAAGAAAGTTTAAGCAAATCCTTTAAAAATATGTAAGATGATTGCAATTTGTAAATGTTACTGAAAAAGCGATTATCCTTAATAGTGCCCTTAAACATAACGACTGTTAAAAGCATACTAAGACTAGTGTTGGGGACTATCGAATAAAAACTATCGACTTATTCGATAGTTGCTTAAAATTCCTTCATTCGATAGTAGCTGAAAAAATAGTAATGAACGAAAAGTTATTCAACTACTACTTTTTTCACTCGATAGCAGGTTTGAACAATTCAATTCGTTCATTCAACTTTTCGTTCAATTACTATTTTCATTCGATAGTAGGTTTGAATGAATGATTTCATTCCTTCAGCTTTTCGTTCGTTCAACTTACTATTTTCATTTGATAGTGGGTGTGCTTGCTTGAACGATTTACTTTTACCTGTCGATATGTAGCTTTTAAAGCAATAGCCAATGGGTTAAAATATAAATTTTATGTTTCTCTTTTACCTACTAACTTGTAAGGTTGTAAATTAATTAGCAAATTAGACGAGTTCAAAGAAATCCGAAGAAAATGGTATTTGAGATCCTAAAAAAAAGGCTTTACTCATTTTAACTGAATGAATGAATGAAAAAAATCATTCGATAGTCGAAATCATTCAGTTACTAACTATCGATAGTAGCATTCATTCGATAGTGCCCATCACCAACTAAGA
This sequence comes from Cheilosia vulpina, assembly GCA_916610125.1. Taxonomy (NCBI): domain Eukaryota; kingdom Metazoa; phylum Arthropoda; class Insecta; order Diptera; family Syrphidae; genus Cheilosia; species Cheilosia vulpina. The sequence continues at coordinate 3,230,124 of OU744280.1, read as the reverse complement.
CCCCCCAACTCGGAATCCTATTGCCGCTGGACCTCTCAATTTTTTTTCAAAGTCGCCATTTTATTTTCTTATCGGTCAAAAAGAATCCGTGTGACAAGCAAAAACACACAAAAAATAATACAAATCCGTCCGTGGGCAAATGAGACAGAGTTCGGGAATACCACATTTTAACATTGCTGAATGCCATTGGTTAATTATAATATACTCTTTGAAAGGCGAATAATTTGATTTGTTTGGTTAATAAAACGTTGATGTTCTACATACAAGAAACATATTAGGACAAACATGTTTGGTATTTCCCGCTTGTGAATATCATTAACATCGATTTCATGCGTAAATTTTTCTTAAATAACTGAAGAACATTTTTTCAGAATGTTTTTATTTTACCTCAACCAATCTACATTGTTCATTTTTCATAAATATTTTAAGCAAATGTAGATTTATATTCATAAAAATAATACTATACTATTCAAGTGTATCTAAATAATTCCAAATTTAGCGTATAATATTCTTTGAACACTGCACCGGAAGTGGCTCATATTTTAGCGAGTGACTCAGAATTTTTGAAGTTATTATTTGTCTCTGGTTAAAAGTGCGATCCATTTCCAAACAGAAGAACATTTTTTTTGCTCTTGCTCTTAACTTTATATCGGACTCCGACAAGCAGTTTTTTTTTGGTTTTGGTTCACTGTTAACAATTTTTAAACATGGCTTTTATTCTACGGTAGCTCGCAAAATTTGTATGAACAAAAAAAGTAAAAGGAGTACCCTTTAATGTAAAGTCGAAGCTGACAATTTTTGTTAATAATAACATAATAATAATAATAATAATAACGACTGCGTACCCAGTTTCTGTGGCTCAATATACCACACAAATAACTTGTACTCAACGATATTAAATTGGGGTTTCCACTATTTATCTATAATCTCAAAAAAAAAAAAAAAAAAAACAAATTGGCATCATTGGACTTTTTCTTTAACAAAAAGCTTGTTTTTTTTGTTGTTGAGGCTTCTATCTCAAGAAAGCAAAGTAAAATATGATTTTTAGCACTATGATTAACAGTGTCTCCACTAACTCACATCAAATGTCGAAAATGTATATTCATAAAAATACAGTAGCTAATTTCAGTTAATTAAGCAAAACTACTCCGATGTGTGGCAGCACTCGTGTATTTTTGTGTGGAAATCCTCGAATACTTCTAAATTTCTAGATCACATCAATTTGTTTTCAAGTCAGTATTGACATGTTTATATAAAGAGGTCTTTTCGAAGCAAATGCCTAAGAAACTTTCGAGCGCTGACTGAACCCATGAATATCTGCGCTGTCGTCCCGAATCTATGAAGTTATTGAAAATTAAATTTTGCGCGGATTTTCTTTTCTGAATCAATATTTATTTCTAAATTCACTTTCCGGAAGTGAAAAATGGTTAAAACGGGGTTTATAATTTTTTAATCGCCTTTGGTAACTTATTCGATAATTCAAAATATTAAAATTATCTAAAAAATTCGAAAATGTATCCGCCATCTAATTTTATTTTGGTCACAACAGGGGAAACGAAAGTTAATTCACCGCTAAATGCAAATTTAAGCATTTAATTTTTTGGCAGTTGATTAAGAGTGAATTATCTTTAAAAAAAACTTAATGAATAAGGTCTTCTCCAATTAAACCAAAATTAGCTCTAATTCAGTTTTAGTTAAATTTTATGATTAAGGCCGTTTGTGTTGCCAATCTCGCGTAATTTGGATCAGTTCACAATGTGTCTCTATTTACCGTACTGGCTGTGAGAGTGGTGGAAATAAAGAAGTGCATAATTAAACCAAGCGGCTGCAGACAGTTTTATTGCACATTTTTTTACTTTACTTTACTTTTCCGATGTAGAAGGTCGAAAAACAAGTCTAGATCCAATTGTCGGAAGTACATAACTGAAGCAAAGCTGTCTACGCAATTCCGAAAGTCAACAGTGAAGATTCGGATGTAATAGCGTAAAGTCAATTCTGTTTCGCAGAACAAACATCAGGAATGTAAATAGTTCCTTGTGAAAACATAGAATTGATGTTTTTCATTGGAATTGCCAATGAAATGCCATGTTCGAATGAGCTTAAAATAATTTTAAAGTCGGTTGTAACAGTGATTTCTAAGACTCATTTGGTTAAAAAATAACAGCAGGTGCTTTACACTAGTTCATTTTATATGCTATTGAAGTACCTGTCAAAATTTACAAACCACAGATGCATGGTCTTAGTATCGAAGACCCAAATGATATCTTCGAAGCATATATGGCTTTTTTCTGGAATTAAAGCTACGGCAATTCCATTTGAGAAGTAACATGGAATTTGTAAAAGCAATTACGCTACTAGTTTCTCAATTGAAATTCAAAGTGAACGTCAAAGCACTGTGAAAAATAATCAAAACATCAAAAGTGATTTGATAAAGCATATGAAAACGTCACTTCCTAAACTTCAAATGTAAACCAAAAACAGGGATTCAATGCGACTTAATTTTTGTAAAAGCTATTCCCATTCTACGTTTCTTTTTACAGACGTTTACTAAAAAGAATTGCCTGGTCTAGCAGCATCCTCGAAAAAACTGATTTATAGCTCGAACTAATAGTTTTCAATTGGGTTTTTTTTATTTTGCCCACATGATCTGTTGTAAGCATGATTTAATGTTGTAAGCCGAGGAAATCTATGATATATAGATAATGAGTGTAAAATATAACTGACGTTTGCAAAAATCGACAAACTGTCAAAACCTGATTAGTGTAAGCTCAAATAGAGTAGGCTACAAAAAAAATCTCAAGGAAATTGACCAAATTGTGCTCTTAACGATCATTATTTCTAATGACTTTACCTACAAGTGGGCGAAAGTGCATCTCTCTGAGATAGAAAATCGCAATTCTTCAAGACTCAGCTGAATGGTTAATCAATCAATAGTAAAAGACTAAACTTCTCTTTTACGCAACATCATAACAAACAGCAATTCATCAATTTGTAAATTAATTTCGATTTTTTCAAATAGCATCTCGTTACGCTTTTCTTTTCTACTTCGATTGTAAAGGCACGCGGTAATTTGGCTCTACAACACTATTAGTTGATTGGCAACACACAAACATTTTTTTTTAAAAAATTGTGAAACCAGCGACGCCACTCTGAAGTCTGAACCAATATAGTTTGCTGTAAACCGTTTATTTTTTACTCGTTAGTTCCACAAGCGTACAAATGTGGAACAACAATTATTGTTCTGCCGGCTATCATTAGCCTCGCAAATATGCTCCATTGACTAAATCCACCAACAGTTACCAGTTTTAACCGATGCTCTGATGAGCAGATGACAATCTCGCGGTCAATAACTCTGTCATAAATCATCGGACCGCCAGGTCAATAGCCAGTAGAACAAAAACAAAAGATCTCGTCCCCTCAATAGGAAAGAATTTACGACATTACCACACGGCCATAAATTTCTGCATCTTAAAGGTTCTCCTGAATTGTGATCAGCATATTTTTACATAAAACGAAAAATGAAAAAAAAAAAAAAAAAAAAAAAAAACTGAAAACTGGAAAGTGCAGTGCATCCGGGCGATGCACGACTGCCAAGGCGGCCTTACATAACGAAATACGGAATATGCATCCCGACAGGGAATCACGTCTCTTCAGGGGCAGAGAGCAAGAGACGGTTGGCCAAAACAGTTTTAATGTTGGGGGCCGTCCCAAATAACTGATGACAACCATAAATGGTAAGCACATCTGTCAAGCTTTTAATTACTCTACTCCGTATTCTGTATTCCACTTGAAGAGGAATGGCAGCCCGCCTTGGGCTTGGATCTGTCGTTAATTTTTCGAAACAGTTCGTGACAAAATGTAATTAGAATTGCTGATGCTCTTCCCAGGGGTATAGTTATTTCTAAACTTACCGTAAGACCCTGCATCCAAGGCGGTAGTTCGCTGCTGGTCCTGTGGCTTCTGATTACCACTGCCGCTAACGGTGGCATTGGTTACGCTGGCTCTATGTGGTCCTAAACTGCCGACGACGGTAGCGGCAGTGGCATACTGCACGACGAGGATGCAAATTAAAATTGCCAAGTGTGAACTTTGCTGATTGCAGCAGTGGTTCTTAGATCGCAGCATGATGCTAGTTGTACGCTTTGTTTCCCGAACAGTTTTACTACGTTAGCGGTGTTAACACTTTGTAATCCATTAACACACAAATCTGCAATAGTGGACAAAATACACCGAATGCACGGAACACGGAAAATAATCTTTCGCGTCGCGATTCAGAGATATACGCTCACCAGCTTTTCGATCGTTATTCCGGTGCTTTAGAGTGCGATATTCAAACCGTCTTCGCTAACGACCAGACTCTGACTGATTCGAGCCCCATTGCGCTGCGGCTTGCAGCCAGGTGAGTTGTGAATAGTGACTGAGTGTGCGTAGCAGAACTTGCCTCCGGCTCTGAACTTGGTCTCTCTTCGCTGTTGTTGGTGGTGTGTACTCTGTTGAGTTTGGGTTCTTCTTTTGCACTGTGTTGAAGGTTGGTTGATGATGATGATGATGGGTAGGAGGACTATTTCCACTTTTAAGCTTTTTTTGGTTTACACTTTTCTGTCAAAATTCCTTCATTCTATGGCCATTTACCTTCGGTGTATCTATAGTATCGCATCAGAGCTTCTGCATGTCCATGACCATGACTTTTGGTTACGGACATGTGTTGCTCTCTGGACAGGTCCCCCACACAGTGAGGCCGGCAGCGGATAAGTGTCTCAAAGAAAGCAGATGATCTTTGAAAATAACTTCCTTCAAAAAATCAATTCGAGTGATTTCAATCATTTCCAATAGCCTGCTAACTTTTCCACAGCACAAAAACGCAACAGAATACAAAGATCTGTCAAAATTTTGATTGAGAAATGTGCCGAATCATTAAATGACAGATACATCCAGTATATTCTGATACAAACAAATTGATTTTGAAGGTTAAATTGAACACGCGCAGCGTCCCAAACTGTGCTCAGAGAAGAAACAATAGGTCTATTCGCGTACTTTCCCGAGCCAAACACTGCAAATCTGTCAAACTCAAAAAATTGAGCCAAACTCTCTTAGAGACCTGGACATCTTTGACATTTAATCCATATCAGAAATAAATATATAACTTACCTTTTTGCAACATTTGAAACGTTCTAGGACAGCATTCGACCATCATCGAATTTTCTTTATTTTTACAGATTTTATTGTTCTGTGTAAATCAATTTTAAGACGGATTTTGAATTTGTTTCTTGACAACTTTGTGCATTTGATATATTTATCAGTACTTGCCGGTTGAAATTCTCTGAGCTGTTTCCAGCCAAGAGAGGAGCCACTCGTTACTCGTTATTTTGCTAATTTTCCCTTGTTCTGTCATTTTAGATGAGTACTTGTATAGAATTTGTGCGATTGCGATCGATTTATATCGATTGCGTTCGATTCAAACCGCGTACGCGAACGAACCTTATTTGAGGTAGGCTTAGGCATTCGGTTTAAATTTGCATCGTTCTCATTGCGTTTAGACATAGTCGAAAGAGCAAACATGTGCGTGGCGTTTTCTAGTAATAACGATTCTGCCACAAGTGCTTTGTATTTCTGCTACCCTGCGAAGATACGTCACAATACCAGTTGTCACACAGTTAAATTTTTGATCAAAATCAAGGAACCATGTTGATGTCGTAATCTTAGGTAATATGATGATGGAAGACAAAGTAAAGGACTATTCATATGAGAGCGAATTGCGAACTGCGAACAAGCGAATATTCGTTGTTTCTGACATTTTAAACGTTTTTCAGTCGCAAATACCCGCGATTTAGTGTCATTTTTAAAGGTTAAGTTCGAACGAATTTTTCATTCGTATGGGTTTGTGGATCGCGACTGTATTGTCTTGACAGTTCGCGGCAAGAATTACCAATTCGCCGGAAAATTGCTGTAAATTTCGCTATTTAAATCTATTAAGACCCAGGCTTTTTTTAGACTAGATGTTAGATTAATTAAATATAATTCTTTTTTGGTAAAACAAATAACAATTTTCAATTCATAAATGCAGTTGAATTGATCTGTTCGCAATTCGCTGTCATGTGAATAGTCTTTAAGGGTGCAATTGATGCAATCAGAAGACTCAAACACATTTGCCTGAAATGTTGACGAACTTAAAACGAAAATATTCGAGCTGACTTGCACTAAAGTTGCATCTAAAGAGAATGGTTTGCATAAAAATACCAAATTACCAAACTTAATTGCATAATGTAAGCTGGTATAATGTTTTATTATCTATGGATATATATCTTAAAACGAACAGAATGAAAACAAACGGTCATAAACTAAGTATTAAATTTATATTAAATTTAATATTTAATACTTAGTTTATGCAAACGGTTTCAAGAAGCTCCTGTTTCGCCATCTGCTTGTTATTTATTAAAACGCGCACTCCAAAGGTCACATCATTTAAACAGAACTGCAGGTTTGCAAAAATAAAAAAAATACGCCATCATCAATGAGCCAATATTTATTTATGCAAATTTATACAAAGCCTCTAATAGTATTCAGGGTGATCTTAAGTTGCGGAATAAACATTAATGACTGACTCAACCCGTAATTAAAATTGCCTGAAAAATAATACGAGTCCAATATTTTTCTGAAGTGGACGAATGGTTTTTATTCAAGCCTTGCCTTAAAGTCCTGCACGTTCTGTGATAAATATACCTTTCAACATGCAGGGGTCAAATGAAAATCCTTCTACCTGCGGCAATCCTTTCGTTTTGCAAACTTTCCCAGTCCCAGCCCGTGCCACGGAGTAGTTTATGACGAATGCCTGACTAATGTCAGACTAAATGACCATCCCAACGGAGCACGGATGCAGTGGCGCTGAGACCCCGGGGCACCAACCACTGTTAATGACGGGTTATAAAGAGTATTTCATTCCTGCTAATTTGATTCCTGGGCAGTAAATACTTCTTCCTCTGAAAAGAGTGAGTGTCTTATTGCCGGGATAAGTGGCAGAGTCCTTCGTAGCTTGTTTGTACATTAACCAGATACACTTCATGTTTATTGCCAGCTTCTGTTTACTAGGCGAACGTATAACATTCAATTGCTTCCATCAGCTCATCCGTTCCAGATTAGAGTGGCATACAATTTCCAACGTAAACATACAGCAGTGTGGTTAAACTAATTGTTGATCTAAATCTTGAGCAGGTGAGCTTGGTTTCGCATTGGAGCACTCTCCGAAGCCGATGCACTTCTGAATTGATGCCAAGTGCCAGTGACTCGGTTATGGATAAGAGATTTCGAATTTTGTTGAGGTGGCCAACCTGGACTCGGGTATCGGGTCGTTCTCACCTCATGAATGTGCCAATTGTATAAATTGACGAGAGAAGACACAGTAATTTGCATGTCGTTAATGCAACGGATTCAGATATCTATGGCTGCCTTCTGTTGCCAATGATGTAAGAGAAAGTGACAAAGACATTCGATTCAGCTACCAGGAGAAGATTTATAATTTTCGCAATTGATTGATCGGGAAGTTTTCATTTTCACCTTGTAATCATTTTAGACATCACTTTGGGTGCAGTTCTAGATTCATTAGGTAAATTCATAGCCATTGAGGCTGATATTTGTAGATCTTGAAGCCGATGATATGGGCTGAAGGTATCGTTGTCAGGACTTGTTTTGATGTATAAAAATCTGAAGACAAATAACCTATACCCATACCACCCTACAAATCAATTTCGGTGCATCTTATGTGGTTTTCGATTGGGCTTCTTCAGATTTGCTCTCGGATTTCAGATTTCGTGTGCCTAATCGAACATAAAATCGTCAATTGCTCTTTTTTGTGTTGATATTAGTGCAGTTCGAATATGTGTAGCCTTCGACACTTTTCTAAGCATTTTGCATTCACTGGTTAAATTTTATATTAAAACATTCGAACTCTGCGCCCAAATTTTTTTGTAAACATTTCTACATAAATAATTAACAAAAATCGTTCACACCGATGCAATGCATATCTTTGCAGTTGAAAAATTTCACGAAAACGTAAAAGAAACTCCACTAGTTGTCAAACTAAAACGTATTTGTGTTTGTAAATCTGGGAAAATTCTGAGAAAAAATCCGTTTTTTTCTATCAAACGAAGATATTTTTTATCTCTCTGAGAGCAAAAAAAAATGCTCTGAGAGCACCCAATCGAATACCTAGAACATTATAAATATAAATGACAGTTGTGTGTGAATGTTCTTACCGCTAGAGGTATATTTACTTCCGCTCTGCACCTGCCACAGTTGAAACAAAAATCGATTTTTCACCATGAATTATGTTCCACCAACTAGATGATGCGATAGCCTCTTAGATTGAGTACCTACTCCTTAAAAACTACCGTCATCTTTGCGTACTCCTTGTACAATTGCACTGAGATCTGAGTCTGAGACGCGTGGTAAATCAGCGGCGGTTCGTATACAACCGGATAACTTGAAGCCGACCGACTTCACTCTTCCATCAATTGCAACATTTGAATCGGTTGTTATTTACATTTGCCAATTAGCCATTGTTGCACCAGGCAATTCAGTGACACAATATAGCCAACTGGTATATACCCTCTCATGTGGTACGACGTAATTCAAGATCTCCTCTTTGTTCGTGGCGTGTGTGTCCTACTGATGGGCCCCTTGCCAAGCCCATTGTCATGAAGTTGGCAAAACTGTGACATTTTTTGCAGGCATTGTTTGGCCTACAAATTGCTGTGTTCCGCCTCTCCACTGGAAGGAAACACAAATTAATGACTTAATTTGAGTAACTGTTCTCGCTCCGATCGCACATCAACATCACATCACTGATCACAATCACACAGAACTAGGTGTGAACACGGTATTATCGTCATCAAATTCGCATCGAGCCCGGAAATGACTTTCGAGTAAATAGTCGCATTTGACAATCAAAGCAGATAGCACAGGCGCTCTTCTGCAGACAAAACCATTCCAGCGAGTTATTACAAGTGACGTTGAACAGAGTTCATTGAGTGCCCACAGAACGATTTCAGCGGTTTAAAGTACTCAAGGTAATGACTTTCTTTTCTGGCACTTTGGCGTTTAATGGCGGTTATGAAATGACGCACAAACGGTGTCCATTCCATTTGACAATGAAGCTCGTAATTTCAATTAAACGCCAGCTAGAAGACCAAAGGGTTTGCCTTTCGGGCGAAAGTGCAAGCACCGGCTACGCCATTGTGTGTCAGTCAAACGTCCAATCGTTTATCCAATAGTCTTAACAAAAATGTCGAAAGAATGCGCCTTCTTGGTCGGTCGGTCATGCTATTGACTTTGTAACGCAATAATTACACGCATTAGGAACGTTTCGTATTATGGTAGAGCTCGGCTCATTTCTCATTTATCGCGCTTCGGAGAACGCCTGAATGTGTATTAAAGTCTTTACCGAGAGCTGACGGCCGCGCGCTGTAAATGCATCTGTGCATATCCGACATTTAAACGCTAATTGAACAAATGATCTGCCATTATGGCTTAAAGTGCTTTCGTTTTCGTCTCGCGGGGAATTTTTCTTTAACACAATCGAAGTGGCTTCGTTGCAGCTTTAGGGTGATGCAATATGAAGTTGGTCATTAATTACAGTATTTCTTTCTTTTTTTTTGCACGTTGGAATGGATTTATCGTTTATTTTTCTTTGGCTGGCACTTGTTGAACAACTTTCTTTGTCGAAATATATATCTTCATCTAATTAAGATGCGATGAGAGATCTAGTGCGGATTAGATACAACAGAAATCTCGCTTAAATACAACAACATTGTTGGTGGGTGATGTTTCTTGCGCACAAAAGTGAAATTTCAATAATTGCCACGCAAAATGGTCATTTCTCATCTGAGTGTTGAGTATTTTAAAAATTTAACGGACAGTGGTTGATGTCTTGGCATTTTAAATGGGCGGATGGACTAATGGTGGAAAGGTTGCAAATCCTCTGAAGGGAGCTTTCTAATAATCTCATTTAAGATGGTACGTTGTGGGATGAGCCACATTTTTGTAAGGCAGATCCATTCAATCTTAGCAAACGCACTATTTGTCGCACAGCTGTCAAAAAAATTATGCTTTTCCGCTTACAAATGGGTCACAATGGGGACGTTCAAGTATCTAGTTTAGTAAGTCTGACAGCTCTCTCACTAGATGTATCTCGGTTTTGATGGGGGGAAATCGGTCTGTTTTAGTTGACGTTTATGGAGGGGTAGACCGACGAATCTAGTCAAGAAATTCGTGACTGAGTACTTAATTGACAGTTCGCATATGTGGCTGACGTAGGAAAAGTGACGTTCCCACGAATCTAGTTTTTGCGTTCAGGTTAGATCTCATCCAGACCAATCTAGTCGACTTAAGATAACTAGATTCTTGAATGCGGCCAATGGTTCGCCATGACAGATGCACGTTCGTCGGCTATGTGTGTAGCTACTGCGTCTGTGCTACTAAATTTACAAAATTGAGCGGTTACAAGGGCGGGCTTTCAAAAGCCTTTTCTCAAAGGGTGACAAGGTCGGAACAATAGGTAAACGAAGTGAAATAAAACAACAACAGTGAGATATAAAATTAATTTTGGATTTATTTTTGAGCTACATTCATGCCATTATATTTTATATGAAAAGCATACATCAACTAAATGGCCGCCTCCGGTTCGGTGGATTCAAGCGGTCGGTCGGTCCATTATTTGATGACTCGCTTCAATTATTTATGCGGCGTTTTTCCGCCAATAGAGTCTCGAATGTTTGTCTCAAAAGTTGGTTTGTTTTTGGCCAAAATCGGGTTCTCTGGCCAACGCCTCACGGCTTTATCTATTGTCTATGGTCGTCCGGTTTCAATTCATGCGTCGGCATAGAATTTTGGTTAAATGTAGGTCCAAATTCATTCGCAAAATAGCCGGGCTGATTCTCAGGCGATGCCAAATTCAGGTGATCGGCGCCGTATCGACATTTCTGTATTTTCTTCTCTTCTGCTTGGTTGTCGGCTTAAGATCGAAAAGAGTGTACTCGCACGCTCAAACTTTTGCATGCGAAGAATTTCCAGCAAACTGAATACATGATGACCGATTTAACCACAAAATTTAATATATAATAGTTTTTAATAATTTCCGCACGTTCGGCTAACGTGAAACGATGCATTGTGAAATGGCAAATTTTGACAGCTGGATGTCATTGGTTAATTTGACAGCTGCTGAAGTATATTAAACGGAATGGAATGAGTTCGTTTATTTTTTCACTCTCACCGCACCGAAATCCGTGTTTTCACCGAAAACTCGTCAATGCATTCACACCGAACAACTAGTTTTCGTTTGACGTTTCAATCTGCTGTGAGTGTCGCACGTGAACTTTTTGTGTAAAAGTGTGGAAAATAATTTTAAGCTGTGAGTTGTGACAGCTGTTCTGCTGAATATTGCAATACGTTTGTTTCCAACGATTGCAAATTGTTTTCATGGTGTTTTCGTGGAAAACGAACGACTCGTTTTGAAAACTGAAACTTTCAAGAGTTTTCGCAAAAACTCGGTTTTCGGCTCGGTATACGCATCCTTTAAAATTATGGAGAATTAATAAATTTTCTGCACATAAACCGACATATTTTATTTGCTGTCATATCTTACCTACCCATCGGCATTTTTTTTTACTTCCTTAATAAATTTAATCTTTTAACTCAAATATTTGCTAAGAAGCATTCCATTTGCGTCTTAAATTTCAAGTGAAACTGCACTTCGTCTTCCAGTTCTTTATTTTTATTTTACCTAGCAAATAGTTTCCATTCAAATCCTTGCCACGCTTTTAAGTGAATACGAATAAAAGTATCATCTTGCAGCGCAGAGGCACCCAGATACTGTCTGTGGCACGGCCAAGGTAACTGCATTTGAAATCAATTTACCATGGCATAATAATGAATCATAAACAGATAACATTTCTTTGATTACACACCAAATGAGCAGGCAATATGCCCAATCCGTGTAAATGTGGTGTTTTCTCTCCATAAGCTGTGGGTCGCTGTCGTGTAAGAGAGATTATTCAACATGTGGTACGCATCTTCTGTGCGTCCTCTATTTACACGAGGAGCAGCGAAATGGACCGAAAATCTCTACTCTGATAATGCAAAGTGGTTTAATACGAGCGCTGCTGCATCGCTCCCGTCTTGTGTTACATTTACTTACTTATATTTGCATCCAAGAACCGCATTTGTTAGCTTATATAGCTACCTACTCAGAGATCAACACTTCTTAGATCTATACCTTTGGATTTGCTCTTCGCTAAGGTTTTAGTACAATGTAGTGGTGGGGATAAGTTTGAAGTATAAATGACCGTTGTAACACAGACATTGTTTAAGCATTGGGTTTAAGTTCAAGTTCTAACTAAAACTAAATACAAAGCATCAATCGCAAGCCCAAAGAGAATTCTAACATAGGTTTTCCTTATTTTTAAATGAAAATAAAATTGAGAAGCTCATAGCATTAATACTCTCGAATGCCTGGCAGAATTTTACGAGAAATGAAAGTAAAACAGAGGATGGGTGATTTATTTTTTGTTTGTTAAATCCGAAACTTCTCGATCACCAGTCTGAAACACTAACGACTCGACTATCGCTCAGGATACCATATACGAAAGTTTGTTATGGCAACGTTTAGGAATAGAAGCGGATGTCTACTTATGGCAAATACTTCCAAAGACTGTGGTAGCAAAGCAGCTTTTCGCACTTAGAACATTTATTTTCACTGCATCGGGCACAGTCTGCACAAAATCCGACTTCCAGTATTAAAAACTCTTCTCCAAGTCGTCACATTTTAATTGAATACATGCGCCACAGTCGTATTCACTTGAAACTTGAGAAGCACAGTGAACCTTCGTTCGAGCTCACCCATCTGCACTGCCGTGCGTTGCCTCGCCTGCGTTGCTAATTTCCAATAGTCACAGCCCAACCTTTTGTCCCCAAAACAATGTCATCCCCCCATATAGAGATAAGAACGCGGAAAATTCGATTCCGCCTAGCATCGTACATGAATCTGACTGGAAAATCAGCTCTCCCAGCACAATAGGAGAAATTTTTTCCTATATACTATGCGAGTGCAGGTGAAGCCAAAAACATCCTACGCCGGCAATGTGACCAAGAATCGTGCATGATTTTGCGGTATGCGTCGTCAACCTATATATGGAATTGCGTAACCCAAACTTGGAGTCACAAGCCGTGGCAGCAGAGTGCCCATGTCCACTATGCACCTGTCCGCAATCAAGTAGATGTATACAAATGCGGTGCGGCTACGCACCGTTCACGTGCGCGTGTGAAAAGGTCTCCGCGCTGCCGCGCGCACTGTAATCTTTATCAATGTTGTTTGATCACCTTGGTATGAGCCTGAAAACAAGTGTCACTTTGTCACGGTCGCGCAGTCGCATTGAATTGGGCACCCATCCGCTTGGCGGATAATGAAGCGACCTGTTCTTTGGCTGTTGTATCTCTTTTATCTGTTTTGAAAGACCAGCAAGAGGAAGAGAACCGTTTTAATTAGGTTTCGGATCATGTTCTACAAGTGAGTGCGATCAGCAAGACTTCCTACTCCTAGTGCTGTGTGCCAGGGTGTATGGTTGTGGAAACAAACAGAACAAAAAGAAAAATTTACATTTACATGTATAAAATATCGAATTTTATTTTAATTTTCTTGCGGTAAGTGTAAACTTTAAAAAATATACATTACACATAACACATGTGTGTTTGTTTGTTAAAACATAAAAATACTTGAGTTACATTAACATTAACGATTAATATGGCTATTTCAAGATTTTTCATTTATTTTTCGAGAACTAAAACTAGTACAGTGTTTATTTTAAAATCACTACATCATTATTGCGCATACTAAATTAAACAAAAAACAAAATAAAAATAAAAGTCTCTCGTTGCATAGGATATCTCAGTGGAATTTGTGTTTTTTTTGCTTCTTTTTTTTTTTGTATAATTCGCTTATTTTTAGCACAGAAAACTTAAACATGAAGTATTGTCGACATTTTTTGGTATAATATGTTGTGTGGTCAAAACGAACAAAAAAGAAATTAATAATATAACAAAAGAAAAATAATCGCTCTACACTAGCTGAATAGCTGAATTTAACTATTTTCTTAATCATTCAAAGATATCTAATGCTTTCTAGATTTGTTCACATAGCTTTTTGTTTTTTTTTTTTGAAAAGATATACATTTACAAGTAAGTAGAAGTGAGATAGAAAGATATACTAAAATTGCTATAAACACAGCAACACACACACATAACTTTTAGATAATATAAATACACAAGTAGGAGAGTAGAAGATTAAATTAAAACAATTATAGATCAACACTTGGAACTTGTCGTTCCAGTTGCTTCCAAATGATTCATCAGAAGCTGCTGCAAACTGCCTCGGAGCGCTCGTTCCTCATTCATCTGGAGCTTCATCTGAGCCATGTCCTGTTGCATTTGCTTAATGGCTGTCCAAAGTTGGCGTAACGTGGGTGTCATATCCTCATTCTCTAAACCTGCAAGTGTGGTTTGCGTTTTTTTTTTTTTTTTTGTTTTTTTTTGTTTGTGAGAGAGTGATAGATAAGAAATAATTTGTTGTTTGTTCGGCGAATGGAAAAAGATTAGGAACGATAGAGAAGAGAGATCAAATTACAAATATTCAAACAAATTATAAAACTATGCACTACACAGAGATGGCGCTTTTACTATTGTAGCTACTATAATGTGCTCATATTGCGATTAACGTCAGTCTTGTTAACTTGTTAACATGCAAAGCGAACAAATAGCTCAATAAATGCTTAAGAAGAGTAATTTGGAATTTTATACAGAATTACTACCAATTCATGCAATATTTACGACGATTTTTTCCACTGAACTTTTACCCGCAGAATAGCAGAATAGAAGTTATGGCTATCTGACTGCAAAAAAAAATCCAACTTAAAAATCGGTCTTCAATGTTAAAATAGAAAATTGTTTACGCAAAATTTCTTCACTGTGAGTTTGTAAAATTTAAACTGAAAATGATTTTTGGTACAGACCGCCGATTTTACACGATCAAAGAAATATTATCCCGGTTCGATAGCATTTAAGAAAATACATATATAAAATATACCTCTTGGCGAGCTCTGTTTAACTGCCGTTTGGCATTAATTTTAAAGCAAATATTATACCTTGATACAAAGGGAATTTTAGGGAATGCAATAAAATTTATTGTCCTGGCTTAAAAAACGTTTCGTTATCGAATTTAGTATTAGCATTATTATTTTCAATGTGCCGTATTTTAATTTCAAGGGCCGCAGATGGTAAACTTTTTAAAAAAAAAATTCAGAATATGCCAGTTTGTGTCTGAAATTAATACTAATACTCCGGTATTAATAGACAAATGTGCGCAAGTAAATGAGCTAACAGATGTCAGACAGCATTCAAAACTTTGACGTATCTACTGGGTAACATGTTGGTAACTTTTACACTTCTTTTATTTATATGGGGGAAAGCACGCATTTTAAATAGACAAAACTGAAAAAAAATTCTTTGTTTAGTTTTATGGCGGTTTAAAAACGAAACCGACGCATACGTAGCCACAAATTACAACATCGATTGTTTATGTAACAATTGTTCATGAACTATACCAACAGAGGGCACCATACTAGAGGATCAGTAGCTTCCTAAATTAATCATTAACCATTACGAGCGAATACCCTTCCAAATGCAACCAACCGATTTATTCATACCATCGGCATAAAATTAATCATTGCAAAAGCGCCATCTCGACTTCAACTACAACAACACTTCAAAAGCACACTCTACCGCATTCGTTTCTAAACTACAGTATCAAAATCAAGATGCAAAAATAAGTGGTTTTTGTTTTCAGCTAAGCCAAGCCAAGTGTCTTTTCTTTTCAGTAGTTATCGTATACAACTAAAACAATTTTCAATAGAAACAAATTAATTTATCATGTGAATTTAGCAAAAAAATATAAATATTGCCTGGAAATAAATTCAGCTGATTTAAAGTGATGAGACAACGAAACAAAAAAATAAACTTAAAATTGCTCTCATTAAAAACGAAAATAAAAATTAAATTTACAGCATACACAAACTGTTATACACTTAAACGTTAATTTATAAATATGTTTTATTTATTTCACCATCTTACACGATTATTTGCAGTTTTTTTTTTTCTTAAATATAATATGGCATCTGTGTTTAAAAAAAAAACATTGTTGGATAAGTTGCACGGTTGATTTATATTTAAAATTAGCACTAAGAGTTTATTAAAGTTTTGTGCAGCAATATAGATTTAATAAAAAGAAATGTTCTCTCAAAAAAACACAGATTAAATATACATAATAGCAACAGTTTTTCACTCTGTAAAAGAAAATGCTATAGCTAAACACAAAATGGACAATTTTTTCTTTTATATAAATAGCCAAAAAAGCGTCTTGTTTTTACTTATTCATTTTAAACATCTATTTATTATCAAATTTATTTCAACTTGTAAAATTCGTGTTTCCCTAAAAAACGTTGTGTCTGTGAATATTTGTTCCTACGTATATGATAATATTTTCATATAGTCTAATGAGCGAATTTATAAATTCTAGTTTCTAGTTGTGAATTTTTTTTTTTGTTCTCTAAATTTGATTTAAACATCACAGGATTATTATGAAGAAACAGCACATTGTGTTTATTAGTTGTAAAGTACGTACATTTATATAATTATCGCATGAAAAAGTTGTTTAAAGTAATGAATGAGTTACGAGTTTAGGACAAAACGTATGCCATATTTTGTTTGTATAAAATTTACATTCAGCTCGGCTGAATAGATAGGAATTATAAATACGAATACTTCAGAAATATTTAATTATATAAATAAGTACACGACTAAGATAATCTATACACAGAAAAATAAAAGATAATAACTGTATTCAGAATTGCTGAATCAACGAGTTTTTGTGTAGAAAAATTTAGCGTCTGCTAAACAATAGTTTACCAAACTTTGTATCCAAATGTAAAAAAAAAGAAAATACAACCAATATTATCAGTTGAGTAAGGTTTTGATCGAATTCTTATCACGGTTGACTAAAGTAAAATGTCAATTCAGCACAGCTGGATATGCAAAACACACTAGGTTTATACAAGAAACTAATCAATTTTCTTTGGAAATCAATAATTGTTTATCTTCCGCCACTGTTTCATAACGAAATTTCCACAACACCAGGTTGCTGAATGCCTTTGGCTGTCCGTGTCGGTTGCCCCATCTTCCCCGGCCAGTTGCGGTGTACTTCTGCGCAATGTCGATTGCTTCATATAGCCCTGCTGTGGCGTTTCAAACGATCGATTCAGCCTTCGATCGTATAGTCCGGGTAAGGGATATTTGTCGGCGTGTTGCTCCTCGGCTGAATGGTTTCGACTCAGCGGTGGCGGAGTTCGTTGATGCGTTTGATAGGCATTTTTGAAATTCTTCATTTGTTGCTTATTCTTGCGAGGTAGCAGCGGTGTCATGAATATGTTATCGTATCCTGAGCCGGTTTTAAACCTATTTAGCGATTTTCGTGTAGCCCGTTCCTCTGACATCGCACGGTATTCAGCCGCAGATGGTGTGCTATTTTGATTTGCTCCGCAAGCACCACTTAGAGAGTACCGGTAGGCTGTATTCAATGAGGACACCGATGTCGAGTACATATTGAAATTGTTTGGACTCGCCTCACGCCAAATGTACGACGAGTTCAGACTGTTGGTGGAGTTCTGTTGAGCGTGGGCGGCCGAATTGGCATAGGAGGCGCCACCACTATTGCAGAGGAACGGCAACTGCGGGTTGGAGGTGGAAAATGGTTTACTCGTTTTCAATTTTCCTCCCCGTATGGGCAGACATGGTGTCCAGGGTTGTAGGGCTATAGTATGTAAGAATGAAATAGAAAAAAACAGACAAGAAAAAAAGGAGAAAGAAGAAGAGAGCAAGAGAACAAGGACATAACACAAGACAACGACAATTCTTTGGTTTAATTTGTTCGTGTTACGCGAGTGGGATGAGACACGTTTGCGGTTATACGTTGTTGACATGGAAGGAAGGGTGGTCTGGGCTAACCACGATGTGATGTGTTCAAAATGGGAACAAAATTCAAAGCACTCCACAAAACAAAGGACTACAGGTATAGTTACATGAAGATGAAGCATGAAGTGTGCATGTGTGGGTATGTTTTCTGTTGTTTATTTACGTGTATCTGTATATGTTGATGCGATGAATACAAGTACATGTTGTTGTGGATGTTCCAAAAGTATTATAAAACAAAAATTATAAGAACTCTTCTCTTTTACAGGAAAAAAAAATATAATTATATATCATATATTAATATTAATCAGCTGAAGGAGTTTTCTTTAATATTTCATAAATTATTAATAAAATTAACAAAAATTAATAGATAAATTAATTGTTTTAGTTGTGGCAAATTAAAAATAAATATAAACTTATATCAAAGGCTTCGCTATAGAGTAGCTTTAGTAGTTTTTGTTTCTTTTTTTTCCAAACTCATACAAAGAGCGGACAGAATGGTGTCCAACTCTTTCAAGTTAACGAATTATTAAATCTCATTACCAACTAATCTTACGGATGCAAAGTAATTCAGCGCAACCCAATCGATTATTTCAAACACAAATGAATGGACCAGAACAAACTCAAAAACGAGAGAGAAAAAAAAACGCAATGGCGGCGGCGATAATGATTTATAGAGTATTTACCTGAATGAATGGTATTCCTGGCGTTGTTCTGGTAGGCAGCGCAGTAGGCTTCAATGACACGCAACACAAGTGCATCCTCCTCAAAATTTGGTTGATTTTTACGACTGTTACAGTAGCTTGACAGCGCGTTCGAGCTACCGCCAGTTGTAGTCTGACAATTTAACAAATTTGGCCGAAGTGGCGGCGCCGGTCGAAGATTTGTTATACTCCAGTTAGCTGGGAAACAAATAGAGAAGCAGGAGTTAGTAAAGTTGATTTGGTGTTTAAATACAAAAATAGTTGGCGCAAGGACGATTTCAGAACGATTTCAGCACACATACGCTATGAATAACAATCCCTTTCCTATTAGAAAGAAGAGTGAGTGACTTAGTTATGCCACGTCATAGCCATAATGCTTAGGTGACACAAATTGCTTAGTGTCAAATTGATATTTAAATTTTTTTCATTTGAAAATACGTGCTTTCAAAATATCACTCACCTTTTATGCTTCCGATCCTTCCGCTTGGCACCATTGCCTGATGATTTGCCGCTGGGACTGTTGCCACTCCCGCCCCCGCTGCCGCCCCCATTCCGACCGTATTTGTCATCTTGGAAATACTGTTCGATGTCTGGGCTAAATTTGATTTGTGGCCTGGGCCCAGAAGATGATTTTGTTGACTTAGTGGTGGTAGTTGATGCTGATGATGTGGTGGATGCTGTATGTGATACTGATTGTAGCTGAGATGATGGTTGAACGACAGGCTCCGTTTGTGTTGTGACTGTTGATGTATTGGGGGCGTTGATCGATGATTCGCATGACTGTATCCCAGACTTGCTGGCGGTGACATCTACAAAAAAAAAGTAAATAAAACAAAAATTAATATTCTCCCACTGTCCCCGCATCAACAATTAATTGTAATTAATCGTAATTGCATCAGGCTTTGCATTTGCAGCTGGACGAAAGAAAAATCTAATTTAGATTCATGGTGTTAGTTGAGAAAATGAGTTGTGTGCATTTTACTGTGTGGCTTTTTGTTTGATCGGAGCATCCAAAGAGGACAACAAACGAAACGGAATAAATTATACTTAACTTAAAAAATAAATGATAATAGAATTGGATTAAAGAAGGGCTCAGGCAATGCGATGAGAGAATGCATTTGGTTAAGTTTTGATTTTGATTTTGTTCAATTGATTTGTCAAGACTTGATTCGAGAAGATGATGATGTATATAGGCAGCTAAGAGAACGATTTTTATTTAGACAGCCATCTGCGAAATGAAGCAGTGGTTTAGCTTTTCATTGCGATCCAATTCGCAATTGTGCGGCTAAAAAGCTAAACAAAAAATACAAACAAATACAAAAAAATAAACACAACACAAGATTTAGTAACGGAGTAAGAATCTGTTGAGTGGTTTGTTTGCAAAGGCTCTTCTGTGCTGTAAGATGGCCGATGGCCAGCCAGACTCAGTTTAAGCAGAGAGTTGAGAACAACTTCAAAAAGCTAGTGACGATCGACTTTTCTCTACTATTCGGCAGATGTTTTGTGTTAAGCAAAAGAACTAGCATTTGCAATGCGCTGTAGTTGCATTTATGAGGACGAAGCCAAAAAGGCAACGGGATTTTATCAGCACAACAACCACTTACAATCTACGACATTGGCTGGGAATGAATATAAATAAATGTGATCCGTTTTGCAACAGGAGACAGCGTCTGCGATGACTTATTGTCACCGTATAAAAACGCCAGGAACAACAACAGTTTGATGCGAATCACAGTTATTTCGACCAGAACTACTAGGTGGTAAAGACGGTGAAAATTTAGAACTGATGCGCTTGTACTTCAATGGATTCTGTCTCAAAAATGACCGTGTACTCCAAAAATATCAATTTTTCTTCCAATCTTCGTCGAGCGATTTGCTCGACACAGTAATGAACAAGTTGATCTACTGTGTAACCCAAAAGAATTCGAAAGGGAACTCGCAACGATTAAACGAACCACCCCAAGTCAACATTCAAATCGAAATTCGTTGCAGTAAAGAGCTATTGAACAAGCAAACCACCCATACTTCGGTGTGATGATCTAAAAAACAAAAATCTCTTTTAAACCAAAAAAACGTGCACACTTTCGCTTGCCTGAGCCCGAACTGCCGCCAATGCCTTCGGTTGCACCACCGCCACCACCGTTGCAGAGCGGACAACCAGACGTCGACAGTGACAACGACGACGATGAAGTTGTTGTATTCGTTGCCGTAGTGGTAGTGGGATAGTCTTGGCAACTGGAACAATATCCTGTTCCATAACTGCATGTACAACAGCTGCCTTGGGAATCGTTGCTTCTACTTTCTTTACTGTGTGCGTACACAATTCCTCTGACCACTGCGTTAGGGAGTTTCTCTTTTTTCCACCAATGTGCATACATTCCGCTCCGAAACATGCCAACGTTGTCCTCGTCGGTAGCACCATCTTCATTGCATCCGTTACCGGGGGGAAACGATTCGAAGATTGGTCTTTTGCCAATAAAAATGCTTTTGGTATTGATTTGCACCGCGGGTTGGTGTTCACTGGTAACTTCTTCGTTTTTATGGGTGTCTCCATCATCCTCGTCCTGAGTTAGGAATCTATTGCGGAACATACCGCAGACATCGAACCGTGTTAGATCTCCACTGGACTTGGAGGACCTTAGGGCTGATTCATCGGCATGTGCTCCTTCGTACGGATAGTACTCATCGGAGTTGTTATGTGGTGGATCGGGGGAGGAAATTGTACAACTACCGGCCATGCCAGAATCGCTGGATCTCGGACTGGGGCACTGCGAGCTTTCGCAGCATTTACATTTGCCGCCTTTTGAAGTGGTTTTTGTTTGCCTTGGTGGGGGAGATTTCCTAGGGGATTCTGAGAAATTCTGTCGATTGGCACCCATTTGAACATACTGATAGCTAATACAACGCCGAATCGAATTCGATCGGGGAGGTTTGCCATTCGACGAAGAGGCCTCTTTTGGTGCGGAGATCTTTTTGTCTGAGTTCAGAGAATGTTTCTTGAAGGGGGACGCTTCTCGGGCGAGGCTCAATCTCTGCTCTTCCGCTGGCTGCATGCCACTATCTAGATTATAGAGAAGTTCCGCGGTAATACTATCGGGTGCTGGCATAATCGCTGGGAGATCCAATGAACTGGAATGTGTCGCTACAGATATGTCTTCATCCTCACCCAATATGCTGTGCTGGCTCTCACCACTTAGAGGAAACGTATCCTGGTGGTCTAGACTTTGCTGATGGACTTGCCACTTCGGCACGTACACTTCCGTCGTATCGGACCTATTGAACCGGTTGCCTACAAACATATTCGGCATGCTGTGACGTTCCGTCGGAGAGGTAGGCATCATTTGCTGAATGGGGTTGTTGCAAATAATTTTAACCCCATCATCCATGTTGGGCAGGTCTTCGCAGGCTACATAGTTACCCCCAACGCGACAGTCGAATCCTGACATCTCAGAGGCTTCCGAAATCTGATGCTTTATTGGGCCCAAGTTCAAGTGAGCGCTGGAAGTGTGAATTACCGCACTTTTGGCCGACGACATTCTGTCTAAGACTCTAACCGCCTTCGAGCCAAGAATCAATGAATCCTTCTGTCCATGTCCACTATCTACAGAGCTAACAGAACTAAGATTTATCAAGTTCAACGTGGAACAATGCCGCTTGGATGGCTTGTTCAGACTTGGCGTCTCAGATCCATGATCAATGAAAGTATCGGTTACCCCAAATGAATCCCTCTTGTTGGCGTAGAACTTTATGTACTCAAAGGGACTGCTGTCACATGAGCCTCTTTCACTCTCCGAATCTGTTGGCAACTCAAAGGCATCTTGCCGTGATAGCGTTGCGTCACTTCTACTATAAATATTTAACGTAGACATGTGCTTTCGTCTCAGCGGAATCAATCTCAGATCCACACTCTGCCTCGCCTCTGGATAGAGTAAAATCCTTACTAAAGATCGCCGTAGATAGCCCTGCTTCACGAGTTGGCAAAAATGTGCACTTAGATTAGTATACGGCGCAGTTGGTGGATAATTTGTTGGTGGAAGTGTTACACGAAAATTTGGCGCATCGATTTGGTATGCACAGAGTGTAAAACGGGCGCAGTAGCCGCGTGTATCAAGGACATAAGGAGGTGACTATTTAGATGCACAGATAGAGAAATGTATTAATTCGAAAACGAATGTATAAATTAGAGCGCGTATCGCTGTGTTTGTTGGTACTTACGTGCGACGGCAGTTGTGGAACATTCATCGATGAATTACTCATGTTTCGCTTAATGGTAATTGGCATGGTGGGATTCGCTGCTTTGAGTAGATCAACCCATCTGTTGGCTTCATTGGGTCCCTGGCAGACGGCAACAATACGTTCAATAAGAGGACCGCTTATTTCGAAGGCATTTTTAAAAGTTTCACTGTCTTCAAGACGATTCACAATAATGCCTGTGAGGGGAAGTTTACCCTGAAAATGGATTAAACTTTAATCAAAGTTGGATATCACGAGAGACGGTTGAGGTACCTCATATATGAAGGCACTCATTCGTTGGCTAACGCTGAGAATAAGAAGAGTTTGTGGAAAGAGGACAAAGTAACGATCTCTGTGGTCGGCGCCAACAGCTACGCTACCCATGTGGATGATTTCACCTACAAAAAAAAAAAGAAATATTATTGAAGGATCTTACTTACGGTGTTGAATATGAGAAAACAAAATTGCTGATTATTTCTCTTCGTTCCAAACTTACCCATCGAACTCAACTCCTGTCCCTGCCAGCCACGTACCGGACCCGTTAGCACCTGGAGTTCTAGTTCCTTCTGCCGCCTTGTTGCCGAGCATGTCGCCTGCAAAAATCTTACACTGAGTCAAAATTCAAACGAAATAAGTAACTATTCTTACAGCAATATCCTTATACACAGCTACACTTCGCTGCGTGTCCCCACGATCAGGGTGACTACTCTCCATATGTCGCTCCAACTCTTGCAGCATAGCGGAGTATTTATCCAATCTCCTGAATGGTTTCGAAAGACCCGTCGTCAGGACCAGCAAACCTGGAGAAGCTGCTCCCTGCCGCTCCATATACTTTTCCAATTCGTCTCTGAAAGAACCCTATAAACACCCCAACTACAAAGAAGCTCTACACTACTCACTTGTGCTTATCCAGAATAACAATGGCTCTTGGGTGAGCAGCACAATACGCTTGATGAACTGATTTCATGATGGGAGCCTTCGTCAGAAACAGTTTACCCACACGATCGTTGCATTCCTCCAAGTTATTCAACAACTCGTCGTGTGTCCTCACAACCTCAACAAAATTACACATCAGTTGAGCATATTCATCGTTTGTTAAACTAGAAAATAAAAAAACAACAAGTCAAACAAAAGAAGGAGCATGTCATGTGCGGTACTTACATTTGTGTGGTTTGCAGCGGTTCAAGAAAATTTTCCAATAGTCCTTGTATTTCTGCCACGTGAGCCTTCTCACTGTCCAGCAAGTCCTTTAATACAACCGAACGATATTCCTGTATCTCTTCAGGCGGACGTATCGCATCGGACGGTGGTAATGGTGCCTTATATTCATTAACATAATTGCTGGGAAACCAGCCAGTCTTATCGTTTAGAGTTCCCTCCCACCAGCCGCCCTCCTCGCGCTGTGTCACTGTGATAAGGTCGCCCTTTTTGAAGCACAGCTCATCATTGTTTCCTCCTTTGAATGAGTATTCAGCTTGAACAACTAGCGGTTGATCCATGCTCCCTTCCAAGCAGATTCGCCCTAGTTCTCTGGACGCGCCGTTTCTATAACAAACAAAAAATACTCTTGAATAAAACAGAAAAAAAAACACCAGCCGAACATTGAATATTTGCGCCATATGGACACTTGCCAATGGCAATTCTATGGGTCATTCATAAAACAAAAGGCCGAGCGAAAAATTGCGTGAACGCTTATCGAAAACAGATTGGAGACGAAACTATTAAAAATAAAAATTGTTTTGTTTATAAGAACACCAATTCCCAGCGGAATGATCTGGACATTTTTGCGCGCTGTGCATAAGCAATTAACCGAAAGTGTTTATTTCTGGATTCTGGATTGGGCAGCAAAAAAAACTAAAGCTATTCGCCTGTCTAATTATAAATGAGGAAAATTATCACATAGCCAGTGCGAGTGGGTGGAAAGGTGGCAGCAGGGGGTGTTTCCACGCAAATAAATGAACGAAACCATTAGGCGAGAGACGAGACTTCGATCACTCATTATTCGCACAGTGTGGAGATACATTTATGCGATTTTTAGAAATGAAAAGACCAAGAAAAACGTTTTTCCTTTTCATAGTTAATGGAATATTTATCTCTCAGCGGTTGGTTGGAAAATATATTTATTTTTTTTCTTTAAATGAATGCAATTAAAATTGTAAAGGCGAGACGCTTACTCGAGAGAGCAACAGTCAACAGATGTCGGAATGTGGTCAATCATCTGTGAAACGGTACAGGGATCTTCCTCCTGCTTTCAAGACATTTGAGTGTTTTAACACAATTTCAACGGCAGTGGGTGTAAAATGGGAAATCTGAATCGCATTGTACTCTCTTCATAATTGGAAACCGCTGTTGGTAACGTGTTTACAAAATATCACGGCATTTGTTGATTGAAAGCTATCAACTGCCGTCAATTTGCGATTCATCATTGGATTTGAATTTAAAAGAGCTTTGCCATTGAAGACACAAGCGCACAAATTCGTGTTAGTAAATATTGTTGAATGTTTTCATAAAATATAAGGCTTTTCACGTATAGTCTCTAAAATGGATAAAAAACGCCATAATAGTCTGCGCCTGGGCTTAGATACGTCATACTGTGGAGCGAAATATATTCCAGAACGTTTCTTCGGCTTTTAATAATCATATCTACACTCATTTTACTCCTTCTATTACCCGCTTAAAAACACATTAAATTATTTCCCGCTTGATGTGAAACTATCCGCCCTCGACTGTATTATGATGCGTGTACGATCAGTGTCTAATTTATATTATCCATTCGGATTACTCGGATGAATGTGGTAAATAAACCTCGTGCTGATTCTTTTTATTTCTTTGCAATTTTGGAAAATGGTGTCAAATACACTGGGACGGATTTTACTACCCAATAATGCGAGTGTTGAAACAAATCTACTTATTTCCCGATTTGAAGGTGCAATAAAACCAAGAGTTCAAATAAATATTATTTTATTTATGCCTGCGACATTTTACGATCAATGTCAGAGGCGTCGGAAATAAAATTTGATTTCTTCATATTCTACTGCATGCTATGCAATAAAATAGTGATGTACTATTAACACGTTCATCGCGCTCAGTTAAGCAGCGATGAGGATTTTTGTAGGCAGTTAGCAAGTGGGGACGTTCAAGTTTAGTAAGTCTGACAGCTGGCTGACTTGAGTTTTGATCGGCCTAGACCAATCCATCTGAACATTTTTTTTTGCAGTTGAAGTCTATAAAGGGGTAGCCAATGGGGACGTTCAATGATCTAGTTTAGTAAGTCTGACAGCTCTCTCACTAGATGTATATCGGTTTTGATTGGGGGAAATCCTTCATATGAACAGCTGTTAGTCCAGAAATTCGTCACTGAGTACTAAGTTGACAGTTCGCGTATGTGGATGACGTTGGAAAAGTGACGTTCGCGATCAATCTAGTTTTTGCGGTCAAGATTAGTCGACCTAAGATAATTGTGTGCACAGTTCGTCGGTAATTTTAAAATTTTCTTCATATATTTAGTGCGTCAAATTGGTTTATGACATTCAAAACACTGCTTGACAGTCGAAGTCTTTGGATGGAGCTGACGAATCTCTTTAGGTCTGTTCTTTTACTTTTGTAGTAAGAATGGAAAAGACTGTCAAAATGACGGTGGTGGGTATAAATTCTCTCACAGAGAGAGACACGAACGAAAAAGTTAGGGAACGCTTTTGTAGTAATCTATGAAAATGACAGATGCCTAGTTCAAAAATTCAAAAAAGCGGTACAAAAAGTCGTTAAAATATCGTTTAAACACGAAAAATTTACTAATTTGCGAACAAAATTAGTTGATTCATCTACATAGCGATAAAAATGATTCGGAATTAATCATACTTCGAGTTTGTACTGATTGAACTACAAGCATTCGAGAAGAGGAAAACGACAAGGTATAAAAAAATACGTGGAGGCGATCGTCCCTTCATACTCCTTACAGCAAGGAAGAATTTCGTCGCGACATTTGTTGTTGCTACCATTTTAATATGCAGCAATTTAAACAAATGCACTCATATGTCAAATAGGACAACAAATTTCAAATCAGCTGTTAAATATACTATGACTGTCCGCTTTTTCAATTCTTACACCAAGAAATTTGTTGAGTAAAAATTCGTAAGATTCTCAATGGAGGGGTAATATCTTGCTTCTCGATGATGCTCTCTTTTACGAATTTTTCGAGTTAAGGAACGGCATTGATTATAATTGATAAAAAATTCGAAAGATTTAAAAGTAAAGGAACAGGCCTTATATCTGGGGTTATTCGCTTTCATACACTGCTGTCATTTTTTCGATTCACTTGGTACTAAAAAGCGATTCTCGGTCAATAAGTGAAACTATCGTGGTGAATTTAAAATGTCGCACACTGTGATGTACGATCTTAGGTTCTCAATTTTCAATCTATCACTAAAAACATTCACTTCAAAATGAGGACGTGAAAAAAAATTGTTCATATTTCAAAATTTTGAATCGAAATTGCGGTGAAATGATGAAAACATTTTCATTTCACTTTTTCACCAGAATTGACCCCCTGAATTACATTTTCCAATTTCGACTGAAGAGTCCTTTGCAATGGAGTGATTCCCTTTTGCTCCCACTTACTGCAGATCAAAATTTACGCACTTTTCAAACAGACTTGCACATTGGCCAGGCACATGACCCCAATTTCAACAAAAGAAAATCGATTACTTTGAAAACGCTGCACCAATTAATTCATAAAATATCCAACTGGGTGTGTTTATAGAGACGTCAAAGTTGTGGGTGAATAAATCCTTTACTGTTTTGCTCTCTTTCCATTTTTTTTTTTTAATTTGTGGTAAGAATTTGCTTACAACAAAAATAAACACAATTGCACGGAAAAGGAAAGAAACAAAAACATGTGTGCATTTACTGAGAACATCCACTTTTTGCTACCAGCTAATTACCAATGGACTTTATGAGGGTGTCTACCGGATCTTTTAAATGCAAAAAAGCATAAGTATTTTTTTTGGGTAAACAGAACTTTTAAAAGCAAACATTTATATACACATGAACAGCTTCAGAGAAGTATACTGACTTTCCTTTCCTCAACCGAATTTATTTGCAATAATTGTTGTTGATTCAACCATCATCTTAGGCGCACTTCCAAGAACAGTTTTTGATAGCACATTCGTTCATTCTAAAGCATCATTTAGCTAATTAATTGTAAAACGCGCTGGTTATTTACATCCACAAATAAACATGTATCCATCAAATAGTCTGATAGACAGATTGACAGACATACACAGCGAAAATGTTCAATTCACCTGAATTGAAGTACTTCGAACGATCCCAAGTTTTGATCAGGTTCCAAGTGTAAGCACCTTAAATTATATTGCAGTTTCAAATTTTAGATATAGTTAAGAAATTAAGGGAAATTAAAACAAATGCGTAATGACATCTTTGGAAATAAGAGTGTCTCATTATAGCCACTGATAAACAAGTAAACCGAAGGTTAAAAACAAAACGGGACTAGTGTCAAATTTGAATTTATTTCGCTCTAAAAATGCAATCATTTTAAAGATGATGTGCTTTTTAGTAGGCGACATTTATAGGAACGTTTTCCGATGTTTTTACAACCAGACGAAGTAAAAAAAATTCAAAAATACACTTAATTTAAGAGAACCATATTTTTTCGCCGTCATAAAACAAACAATAAATATGAATGAAATGTGAACACAATAAAAGAATAAACAAAATAGTCACACAAGATAAAAAATGTTCAGTAGTTGTGTAAGTGTGTATACGTGTTTATCAGTGTCGGCTGTGTGATACAGTCGAATGGATTAGGAATGTGCGTCAGTGACGAAACATGGTTGAAGATGAGCCCGGTTGTGGTTAAAATTGTATAATATGTTCTACGAATTCACGCCACTGATTTCGGTTTTTCTATTCAGTCTTTGACAAAAATGTTTCATGAAAGCTTGTATGAGTCGGTTGCTGAAACATTTGTGGCAATGAACAGTAAAACTCACTACGGTTGAACTACAATTGATTGACTCTGAAAATTATCGACTATAATGCCGCATTTGCACGATCACACGTTCCTAACACAGGAAATTAAAGGGATGCCAAATATTAAATACATAAAACGCAAAAAAACATGACACGCTTTTTGGTCGGCCATCTTGTTTACGTGGTAGAAGTTGTGGGAAAGTTACGGATGTTGATATTTTTATAGCGATTGATTACGAAATTTCGCTTTCCTATAAAACAAAATGGCTTCCGGAAGTGATGAACGGACATTTATTTATTTATTTCGTATAACCAATTGATGAATTGTTGGTTAAACTAATTACCACTCTCATTTGACATGTTTTGAATCAGAAATAGAAATGATTTCAAGTAATAATAATAAAAATAAAAATAAAAATAAATGATTTCAAGTGATTGCAGAAATGTTGTTCGCCGGAACTTGTGTTTGTTTCCGCTTTACATATCTATAATTATGGGTAGAACACCCAACCAACCAACCCACCAACACCCATTACACTTTGGGCGTCTGATTCTTACGCCTTTATTAGCATTGACTGTGGACAAACTGATAGATCCGTCCCGTCCCGTCTTGTGGAAAAATGCGCGTGTGTGATGGCCTAAATGCAGTATAAGTTGCCGACACACATTTTAACTGGGGTTTCATTCAGAGACAACTCAACACGGTTGCTTTATAGTCATACAACGTATCTTAAACGTTATATTTACGAACTAATTGTCAGTACAGTTGAAGTGGTTTGTGAACAAAGTGTCGGGCTCCAAACATTTAAGGAACCGAAGCAAATTACCCGCTCGAAATATGTCTGTGGATGAAATGTCCGCATGACTCGTTTTGTTTTTTTTTTAAAGAAAAGGTTAAAATTGGCATTCCGCTTTCATCTGAAATGGATGCCAAATGCTCCTGCACCTCCCCACTTCCTTTTCGAAAGCCTTACTAAACAAATACACTTTCCTTGGGCCAAGGCAATGTGTAGGCAGCTACAACATAACCCCAAAATAATAAATATGCTCATATGTAACACATCCGCCAGTTTATTGCTCAACATTTACATATACTTCACTTGGCCATACTTCACTGGGACATAAAAGGCGACTAAGGACGAAGCTCATGATACTCTCAAAATAAACTCTTCTTTCCGGCGAAAAGTCGGTCCTCCTTATTTACAACAATATCGAGATCGTCGTCACATAATTTATGTCTCTATTTTGAATTGCCTACATTGTCGTGCCAAAATATATACATCCATTCGTCGTAATACTCCTCCTGATGTTTGACCGTACGCTACCTTGACGTGTCGCCCTACACCGCATACTACCCCAAATATTAATTTTAACCATGCACCCTTGAGTGTATAAAAAGACCGAAAAATATGACTCAGCTCTGTGGCAACGTCAGAGGTTATCCCACAATGTTAGCGCTGACCCAAAACAAAAAAAAAAACCAACACCCTAATTGAAAATAAAAAACGAGGAATTTCACCAAAAAACCGAAAACAACATTTTTTCAATAAATTCCCCGACACACAGCAGCGAAAGGCTCTTCTGTATATTACCCCTCCTCACCGAACACTGATGTCAACACGTGTTTTGTGTCCACTTATTTATTGGCAAATTGCCATTTTCATGCTGACAAAAACACAAAATTGCCAATGCCTCTGAGTTATGGCGGATACTCGCAGTGGAAAAGGGGCGCTTTCCTCCATTTGCAGTCCTTGTGGCATAACTCGTTTTTTGGTTGATACTCGTAAATAGTGGTAGTTCCAAA
Organism: Cheilosia vulpina; assembly: GCA_916610125.1. Taxonomy (NCBI): domain Eukaryota; kingdom Metazoa; phylum Arthropoda; class Insecta; order Diptera; family Syrphidae; genus Cheilosia; species Cheilosia vulpina. Next base: position 3,199,332 of record OU744280.1, on the reverse strand, counting down.
TGCCTATGACCTCGTATCACCACAGCAAGTGCACTTCTTGTTCCATTGTTTGTTTGTCAATTTTTGTTTCGTTATTGTGACAGGAATGTGCGGACTGAAATGGAAAATACCAACGGATGTCCCACCTCTTACGCCGCGCCACTTGCAAAATCGTACTCTTAGCAATAACAACAACAAATTAGCGGTTTTCTAAATTTAACCCAGTGACAAAAAGGTGGAATGAAATTTTCTTGTTGTTTAGTTTTTCCGACAACACGTATTTAAAATCAAATCCGCACAGCTCCGGCATAAATCTCTTGTGTCGGTGGGTACTCGGCGAGTGGAACTTATGGAACAATAGCCAGGAGAGCTGTCTGAACTCAATTCTGAGATGCCTCTGCTCGCTGGGGTATCACTTTCAGTAACTCAGTCAGTCAGCTATCAGTCGGCAGTCATCTAGCGTGTGTTGTGTTTAGCGTTGACGACTTGACATGCACTAGAAGTGAAGAAGTGTTTTTTTTTTGTTTCCTTTCCCCGCCAAGAAGATGAAAGAAAAGATGCATACAGGGGGGAGCCTGATGCCTGACCCTGGTTCGCTCTCCGTTCTTCGTTCGGGAAGAGACGATGTCAGTTCCACTTACATTTTCCTTTAATTAGTTTTTATTTTTATCCCCGGTGTAGTGTAATTGTCAGCACACAAGTATTTCCGTCAGCCCACGTACATACGACGTATCTACGTATCATGCTTCTAATAATGTCCTTGGCTGAATTTGTGTTCCTATTTTGGGGAAAGCTGATTTCTCCCTACAAATAATTGAATGATCGACGAAATTTCAAGTTCACTCGAGCCGTTGATTGCACAAACCACTAGGAATGAGCGAAACACCGCAGCAGAGTGCGATCTCGATGACAGACGGAAGGAGAATGATGCAAGTACAGTCTGAGATGTGCGTATATTTAAGTTTCTTTTATATCTAAGAGAACACACTCTCCGAAAATATTTTCTGTCACAAGGTCGGAATTTGTGGGTTATTGTGCGAGTGCGACTTGAATGCATCACATCGCGCATCCGCTGACGATTTATGGCAACAATAACGCCAACCAATAACAATTAGTTAGAAATGGAGCCGCACTCGTTGTAGGCATTGGCGGAGTGTGCGGATTCGAGCAAAATAAACTCGAGAGAATATGGTGAGTAAGTACATCACAGAAGACAGAATTGGTAGTGTTGTTGGAATTTTGATTTTCGTTTGTCACCAGACGTAAAGTGGAAATGCAAATGATTTTAAAACAGTTTCGGGGGTATACAATTATACATATTTGGATACTGTTTGGAGTGAATATCGCATAACCATCCATTGAACTATTAGAAAGAAAAATAAATTAATAAATGACAGGACCAAGTCGCATGACACTTGCAATGACTAAGTTACTGCTTTTGTAAGGTATTGGATGCGCTACAACGACACAAAAGTTGGTAGGTATTAATTTTAAAATCCTCTAAAGATTTTCCATAAAATCGGGCTGGAGTGCATTTGGCAGGATGAGTAGCAGGGTTGATTGTTTTGTGCAGAGGTTGATCTTTAAGGAGAACCTTGAATAAAAGTTGAATGTGAATCAGACCGATGCTGGCGACGCAGTTGATAATTTATTTTAAAACGCTTGTTGTTGCATTTAGATGGAGCGGGAATTGATGCTGCCTTATATTAGAGGATGCACAAGATGGCTCAAAAGTCATCACTCTATCGGAAAATGCTATATGAAAATAGCGTCAAATTTTCCACTTTGACATTTTTGAAGTAAACTTATACAAAATACACATCAAAGACACTCCGAAAGAACGCGGAAAAATGTACCCCTATCGAGGTATTCGTTCGGAACGAAATTTTCTAGAATTTGTACGAAATCGGAGAAATTCCAACTTTCAGAAAAATTCTCCGATGACATATTGCGCGCGTGGACCCGCGTTATGTCCAAAACACATTAGAATACACATGTTTACATGGATATAGGCACACTTAAATTCTGCACTCACCGCAGCACTGCACATGTATCTGTTTCTAAATTCGCTGCAAAATTCAAGCGTGCCACAACATAAAAGAAAATAAATTGCAATTTCAAGTATTTGGCATCATCGGCTTTTGACATTTGCTTGTTTTTGTTTTTGTTTTGGTTGCAAACACATCAGCTGGTTAGTCGGTGAATGACAGCAGCCATATTGGCCGATGCAAGGCATGTCAAATAATTTTCTGCACATCTGTTTTACTTGCAGCACTGCATTCTGTGCTGCGTCCAGAATTTCTGCACACGTGTTTTGGGCATTATACCACTTTACTTTGACAGCTTCACGCAGCATGAATTTCGGCGCGGATTTTTCGGTCGTCCGGCAGCAACTGGGCAAATACTTCTATGTTTAGACGCTCGATTAAAAATAATCTGGACTACACGAGGTTGAGCCAGATATGGCCGGGCCGGGAGCAGCTGTTCTACTGAGAATATTCCAGTTGGCACGAGTGATGGGAAATATAAATCGGGCGCCCGAATGGTTATCAATTCTGGCGGCGGCCACATATGTGCCGGCATACCACAACGTCCTCTACAGATTACATGCTTCATGCTGTCAGACTATTTTATTATGCTCGAAAGTGCAACGAACCGCACCAGCACTTGACTATCTAACTGGCACAACAGTCCCATATGCTCCACCGGCATTTCCTTCTCACAATTACTGCCTTATGGGATTTTTTTTATTTTTGTGAAGAATGAATGAAAGTTTTTCAAGACAGTTTTAGACAGTACTCTTCCTCTATGTTTGTCAGACGTTTGTGAGTAGTGGCGCAGTAGGAAAAAAACATAATAATATACAAAATAATAAACATAATACCAATGACATTTCAGGGAAATGTGAGGCCGCCATATTCGTCAGACTTGGCTGTCCCCTCAACTTCTCGTACGAAAAATGTTGTGATCGAGTATGTCCCTAGGAATGCGTTCGGCAAAGCAAACCACGAACGGTGGGATGCTATTTCTTACTTCCTAAACGAACTCCCGACCCGCGAAGAGTCTCTGCCTGAGACACCGCAGCCTTTCAACCTCTGTTATCCAGACCAAGCGCTCCAGTATATCCGCGAAGGCTTGATTTTTCAAACGGAGGTACGGTCTTTCATTTCCTCTCAGACATGGTGGCTGGGATTTGAAGATACGCTTAGCTAGAGCTGGATTATTATCCATTTGCTCGATGTGACCGAGCCAATGTAGTCGAGGTATTGTGGCTCTTTGGACTACATTCATATTAGGGGAGCAATATATGAAAGCGATAAAAACAAATTCAGTGCGTTATACACGATGGCGTAGGCGTTAATTCAACACCAAAACTTATGCCGCTCAGATTCATGTTGTCCCTCTTCCATATTGCTCATTTGACAACTTGCACTTGTTGTGCAAATGAAAAGAACAGTTCGCATGATGCCGACGGCCGCCAAAACAAATGGGAAATCCAAAAGTCGCGCAGTAAAAATTCCAACAATAAGCTTACAACAAAAAAAAAGGAAAGTAAAAGCTCTTTCTTCTAATTGACACAGTTACAGTCACATACCTTTCCGCCACATACACGCGTCGAAACAATAATCCATTGTGCCTGTCCAAGAACTATTATGCAAGCAAACAATGTTTTCTCTCGCCATAAACAGCCTGGCAAGAACAAAACAAATGAAAACCAATCTCCCCCTAGATCGGTTCCATCTGCAACTACACAATAAACGAATCAATGAATGAAAACCCGCCCGTGTTTTGTGATTTTGCCGCAACATCAACCGTTTACCATTCATCGCCGCTGAATTCCACCACCACAACCGATAATAATTTGTGGAAGTGGTGGGAGTTAGCCGCAGCTTTGCCTCAGGCCAAATGAGAAATCATTGAGAGCGCCAATGAATTAATGAAAAAAAACCGACAATGTGGGTTGAATGTCATGGTGAACATGCGGCTCCCTCCCCCCAGCAACGTGATACAAACAATTGATACAAGATATATTCCCGTTCATTTTAGCGATGGTTATACAAAATATTTCGCACATTATCATTATTATTACACATCTGCAATTAGGGAAAATAAAAACCCAATGAAACAGCGCCCGCATCAAGATCGCTCTTCAAATTAGCGGAAGTCGTCTGTCGCACGAGGCAACATCCATTGACCGCGAAATTCGCATCTTTTTCTGGCTACCAAGTGCATCATCTCATCATCAACAAAAACTTGTTACATTCCACAGCCATTCGGTGGGACAGCGCCGTGCCGAGGGGTGCTTCAATGTTGACAACAATCGCGACCGCCTATTTGTGTTTGTTCTCTGCCTGCGCTATGGGAATCGATCGGTGTTTGAGTTATAAATACACTTGCCCCATACAAGTGTTGGGGGAGGATTCCCCGCAGCGCTTTACGATTGCGTCAATTTCATTCAAATTTAGCAATCTGGTGCAGCACAAACGGCCAACAAGCACGATCCGTAAACGAGAAAGACATCTCTTTTGCGCTTAATTGATCTGCGCAATCAAAAGTCAATAGGAGTACGCTTCAGCTCAAGTGGTGCGGCGGCATCGCGCATCTTTGCTTACTATTACTGTAATAATCGTTCATCAAATTATTGATCTAATGTGAATGTGCGGAGGAGAGCGCTGCCGAGAGTGGCGCGAGCAAACACCGGGGAGACGTACTATTTAATTTGATTACCCAAATTGTGCCAACAAAACGAGCAAGAAAAACATTTTTTTTTTGGCGGGGCGCCAGTTAAACTCGGGCGATGTCCACCATAGCAGCGGAGCTGCCGTGCTCAAAACTCATATCTCATGTCGTGATGGCGGTTTTAATTGATCTTGTGGCAGGGGCGACGTGACAAGATTGCATTTGAATCGGCAAGAGCTAGATATATACACTTTGTGCATACAATTTTGGCTTAATTTTGGATTTCGTTAGAACTGCCCACTTCGGTTGGGTTTTGTGAAATGGGGCGCAGTCATTAAGACATTGGATGCCACCCACTTACAGTGTGGAAGATCTATTCATATGGGCCATACAATTTCTGTCAGGTATTCGCGGAATGTCCGTTTGTATTGGGCGATAAAGACGTGTCACATTAATCAACGTTGCGAAGGCGACGAAAGGACTGACAAGCATGGGACGCTTTATGGGTCAAAATAGTTTATAGTATGTGAGCAATATCGTCATTTGGGAGTTTGTTCAACTTGAGGTAGACGCTAAAATTGGCGATTATCGATAACTGTCAATTGTGTCGATTCAGCTTTGGTTGACGACTTGACAGAAACGTCAGTGGAATTGATTTTTTTTATTTTTTATATAACAGTTGGCTGTTACAAACATTTATCGTGAAATGCACATATTCTCAGAAAGAACATTAAGGTACTTCTATGAGAGTAGCTAAGAGTAATCTGGCTTAAGCCAATGTGTAATCACGTGTGGCGCAGCCGTAATAGAATCAGTGGGACATTTCAAACATTGGGCGGAGCTTAAGAGCTTTAAAAGTAAGAAAAAAAACAGCAGAAAAAATTATTGTAACAAGCTAGAAATACATTTGTCATATTTCACATTTGCTTAAGCTCACGAAAGCCTAGTGTGGTTGACAGTTTTCAGAATAATTGACATTGAATTTGTTGCACATAAAAACATGCTACCACGACCGTGTGATTATTTATTTCAAATATCCATCGCAAGGCTGAAATTAATTTACCAAATCCCTCAGAGCCTGTCACACATCCGTTTGCAGATTTCCTCCAACTCCGTTTGTCTCAACACAATCGTCTGGCCGATTAATGTTTACGAAAGCGTTCAGTGAACTCGTTGAATTATGATTACAAACAAACTATCAAATCTTTGAGTTCAAACGAGTTCAAGAAAGTTAAGTAACGCGATAGTGAAATCAACTCGTGTTGTCTAGGGTCAGTTAGTTGTACGCTCAGCGTCATCACTTTAATTTACTGCGTTTGCTATCAAGGCAAGCTCATTGGAAAAAAGGAGCACGACATTTGAAATAAATGAACCAGCGCCACAAGAATATAAATGGAAATGTTGCTGAATGCAAATCGAATCGGGTGCGGGATGAACCTCTGAACAGAAAATTCGAATGCATGCTGTTGCACTAATTGCTCGAATGCAAATCAGGCTACATATATGCGACTGATGCGAGAAGAAAGCACAACCAGCTTAGGTTGCATTAAAGTAAGTACCCATACCCAACGTAGAACACTTAAGGAAATGGCGGAGGTGGAATTAAAAGCATAAATGCGCGCAGCGAGACACATCAATGTATAAATTGCGTGGCAAACTACTTGTGCTTTTATGGAAATCCAAGTGCCCGTCATACCTGTTTTCCACAAACGAAGGTACAGCATTTGATGTTGACAAACGACTTAATTGTTACACTCTGTGCGTTTCGCTCGACCGGGTGTATTGTGTACGTCATTTGGATTTAAATTAGAAGGGAAATACGCTCAGACGCTCATTAGTTTCAATAACGGCAACAGCAAATTCATTTAAAACGCAACTCGTTCACCAGAAGCTGTATCATTCGAATGCATCACTCAACGTCCGACAGATTGTTTTAAATTGGATTAAGGGCTCCCGACCAACTCGAAATGCATAAAATAAAATACCCGCCCTGAATGTAGAGTATACACCGCAGAGCCCACCCACATGTTGCAACAAAAGTGTCTCCAAATGTGCTTTTGAATGTGCTCCAATGAACTGCGGCTCCGTGGCCCCTTTACACCTTTCTTCTTCTCGTGCATATACCAACCGCATACGATTTGATTTATATTCTGAACTGGTCCTCTGTGTTCGGCAGAGGATTTGGAATCACTTTCGCGTACAAATTGTCGCCCTGTTTCCGTCTCGACGATGTTATTTTCGTTCGTTTGGGGTCGATGTTATATTTTTTGTTTCGGGAATTTGTATATGTGTTTCTCGTTGTTATTGTATTTTCATTGGCTGACGATTTAATTATGAAATCAAACAGCAGAAAGTGTGTGTACTAAAATTTAATTGAAAGTGGAAACTCGTAAATAATTCAGTGGCGACGCGAAGTATTTTGCCTGACGAGAATATACCTTTCCGACGTTTCCCGGAGGCCGATATGTTTAGCATCGTGATGAAAATATTATTGATGTTTAAAATTCTGTAAATATACACAAAATCAGTGGCAGTTTCATTGGGGAATAGACTCGTTGTTGACATTCTTGGAAAGTATCAAAGAAACAGGCGGAAATGCTTGTGGATTACACTGCGGCCCTGGTTCGTATCTGAAAACGTTAAAATTGCATTGACCTTGAATGGAAAATTGTCAATTTTGTCAATTCGTTCTAAAATCCCAAGCGATGTGGACTATAGTTTATTCGTAACCAGCTGGAGTATTAAACCCACAAAATGAGTTCCGATACTACGCAAACCTAAACTTACCAAAAGAGTGAATAAAAATCCAAAATATATATAGCATGGCTTAGAATACAAGTACGCATACTTTTGCACCGTCGCAACTGCACAGCGAATGTGATTTGATGAACTCCTAAAGTCGGCTCATCAGTAATACACACATTTACTTTGGAATAGCCATTCAGACATTTTCAATAAACGGACCACGTATGCATACCAATGGACCATCAACAAAATCGATTCAACTCCAAAGGAAACAAATCAAAATGCAGGAGAGATATTGCCAAAGCTCCATAATGCATTCCATGTTACAAGTATACTATTATAAACGACATTGCAGGCAATTTATTGGCTGCACGTACGTCTTGTGTGATATGAGGAGGAACAACTTTAAAAATTACCGAGGAGTCAGTTAGAAACGTGCAAACTGAAATTGATAACAGGCAGAACCACTGAAAACTGATGGGGATTGCTCCTTCACTTGACCTTTGCAAGCGAAAGGATGATTTCTTTGAAAATAGTTACATACTGGTGGCACATACAGACGTGTTGCAAATTGTGTCGGATATTCTAGTTCAAAAGATTGGATATTACCTCATAATAGCGTTTGGACAGAACACCGTGTGCCACACATTTCAATGGCATTTTATCGCATTCATGTGTACCAGTAATTAAATGGATTTTCTGAACGTAAGTAGGTACGTCGTGCACAAACCGAGGCACAAACAAAAAACTAATAAACGAAGTAGGTACTCAAGGAGTCGACGAAAAACACGTGCTGGCAAATTGAACAAGGTCGCAGCTCGCAAGCAACAAGCAATACCGTTGATGATATCAACCAGCGGAGGCGGATAGTACATAATTTGCTGTTCAAGGTGTCTATCTAGGTAATTAATCGATTGTGTAATGAGGCTTTATGGATTAAAATGAGAATAATGGAATTTCCTGCTTCGGGCATGCCAAATTTATGTCCAGAGTCCACCCGCCGAAATAGTACGACTTGACAGAAGTATATCAAACACAACACCTGATGGGAATATAATTAATTGAGCTACCTCGGCATATAATATGGTTTCGGTGACGGGTGAATTTAATGACAATGGAAATGATGAGCTCAGAAAAACAAATTTACTGCCCATTTTAAGTTTCCGGGATGGAAGCTCCGTATCATACCGATTGTTCAAAACCTTAAGAATTACAGACATTTAGTTATGATTGTCAGAATACTGTGACGACTATTGTATTGGCAGCCTCTTTCTTTGAGGAATAGTTCACCGACAGAGCTTACTGTCGGCTGATACCGGCGGTTAAATGGAATCGTGTCACTCAGAGACACTGATTGCACCGTGTATGTTGCATTGAAACTTACATTGAATTTCCCTCTCAACCCAAAACCATTGTGCAGAGATGTGCTCGAAATACATCACAACTTGGCGCATTATGCTCACGCAAGAATTTCCAATCGTTTGCCAAAAACGAAAACCGCATCACTCTGTAAACAGCTGTTATATTTGATATGCAGTGCAGTAGAGAAGCGTTTAATAGCTTTGAACTAGAAAATGCCGATCTTTGTCAAGGTTATAAGTTGAATCGCTACCATTGACTATTTTGTGAGTTTACGACAGGTTTTATTTGAAAATAAAGGCTCATCATGGCAACAGCTGAAACTGCAGAGAGCCGACTACTGCTTCCGAGATCGGACTGACAAACATCCAATTGTGGGACCATGCCAGTCGTTCAGAAATAAAACTCACACACGAATAGCTGCGAGCAGCTATTGGCATAGGATGATGTTCTTTCAACTATCAGCGCATAAATCTCGCAAGTTTACTAACCTACAGCTAGAAAATGTTAATCAAGATACATGGCATTCAATGCGAATGGCAAAAATGTCGTACCCATTCCTTTGGCCATATTTTCCTAGAACTCCACTGCAAACTGTTGCTATTTATGGAAAGTCAGGCACCTACCTGCCAGTCATTCACATATGAAACCATAATTAGATGATAAACTTGTCGCATTAACAAGTCTTTCATAAAAAAAAAAAACGCGCAGAAACCCTGAAGCTACAGCAACAAATGTTTGTCGGTGTAGCTACATTTTTTGAGAAGCAAAGAAAATTTATTTTTTGTTTTGTTCATATTTATTTGTGCGCGCGGAGCGAGAGACAAAAAAAATCGACGAAAGAATGTCGCTTTTATACGCGTCTTTTGCACCTCCCCCTTCTGGTCATAAAAACAGCAACGCTCGCCAAATTATTTCAAGTTTAAAAATAAAAACTCATTGCTCATAAATATAAAACAGAGGAAGCTCTCGAAAAATGACCAGGAAAAGCGAATTCATCGTGCAAATCAGCTTACCACTATTTATCCTGAAGGGCTTTTCCTGTAGGTATTGCTCGTTCCAGATTCCTTTACTAAAAGTACACTCGGTCTAGTTGATTGTGGCTTTGTTTTAGATGAAAATCCCAAATGGAAAACTTTGTAGGAATCACTTCACATTTTTTCACGGCACGGGTGTGTTATCACTTTTGTTCTCGCTCGGCTAGCTAGATTTTTTTCACAATTTTGTTTTTTTTGAGTATTTTTTTTCACGGACGAATAGTTGCGATTGCGAAACAAATGGTGCAAATTAAATATTCTTCGGTAAGACAAATTATTGTTATTTTTTTTCGATCAACAGGAGGACAGAAAAGTTTTCATTTTGAATTTGAACCGCAGCGAGTTCCTAAAATAAACTAAAATCGCAAGAGAAAAAGAATTCACGATCTCGATTCGAGGAGGAACACAGATTTTTGTCGTTTGACAAGAGACGTTTCACCAATTTGCGACAATTTTTTTTTCTCTTGTCTTCTATTGGATGACTGACCTGAGAATTTGGTGTTGCACTGTTGGTGGGCCTGGGTTAGTGTGGTGAAATTGGACTGCAAGAGCGACTGTCAAACTTTCGACTTGTATACCAATTATTAAAATTGAAAATGTCGAACCTCTGACAACCATTATTATTTTGTGTTGCATTGGCCTGTTTTTTTGAGTTTCGATCTCAACAAAGCAAAGTAAAGTAGGATTTTCAGCAAGCAATTACAACAACTATGTTCTACTTGACACTTTGAGAACTCAGAGTATAGTTGTTGTGATTGCGTGCTGAAAATCCTACTTTACTTTGCTTTGCTGAGATCGAAGGTCAAAAAAGCATGCCTATTGTACGAACTAAAATTAAGTTAATATTTTTATTTTTCCCCCTTTATAGATTTTCTGATCTCTCGATGTCGTTGTAAACAATGAAGATGTAGAACACATACTTAATAAAAAGTTGTCTACTGTCAGTTTCATTAATACCTACCCTTATTATTTCTTTATGGTGAGCCAAAAAGCAAAGTAAAGTAGGATTTTCAGCACGCAATTACAACAACTACGATCTACTTGACACTTCGAGACTCGTAGTAGTTATTGTAATTTGTGTGCTGAAAATCTTACTTTACTTTGCTTTGCTGAGAATGAAGCTAAAAAAAACACGCCTATTGTGGTTTGGTCAACTCTTTCATTTGAGTCTTTAAAATTCATATAGGTATCCAATTAGTAAATATATACTAAAACAAACAGCACTAATCTACTCACCTCGTTGTTGACACACGTGCGATCGTGACAGTGGATTGTCAAAAAATATAAACAAACACAATTTTATAATAGTAGTATCTAAAATAATTAAAAAATACTATTTTAGAACTCTATTAAGATGGATAAAACTGGAAAATTTCTTCTACCGTCTCCCAAATTCGAGAAACTGGAAAAATCACCTGCTCCAACACCACACTTTCTTACACCACAAGGTATGCTCTTGCCAAAAGAAAAACAACCTCCCCCCATGTATGGTCCGCGAGGTTCAACCGTTCCACCAAAGTTCCTAGCTTCGCAACGCGATTCAAGCGCAGCAGCAATCAGCTATTCACACGAAAAAGCTCACAAATATTTTTGTGAACCGTGCGAAGCCGAGTTTCACACATCCACCGACTTCAAAGTACACAAAAGCGAGCATACCCACTGCGAGATTGGTAACTGCACCTTCAGAGGACATCCTTCGTTTATGGACACACATATCACTCAGCAACACTCCACCGGCCTATATGATCAGCTGAAGAAGTTGAGCACTCCAGAGGAGATTGCCCAATGGAGGGCGGAGCGCCGAAAGAACTATCCCACAGTCGCAGTTGTGGAGCAAAAGTGGAAAGCCCGTGAACAGAGAATTCAAAGAGGTGAAAAATTAGAGGGCAATAAGAAGAGGTTTGGGAGACCTGATGATCGCAGGCAGATGGGAAACGATAAAAATAAAGAGGTTTGCGAGAACGTTGGCAAACCGGAATCAAAAAAGCGTCAAAGAAAGAGGAATAGGGGTGGGGAAAAGAAGAGCGACCGCGAAGTTGATAAGAAAGATAAAGTATCAGAGTCACCTACTGGGGAAAAGGAAATCAATGAGGAACCTACTTGCAGTGGTGTAAAAATGTTTAAAGGAACTGGAGGAATGGTTGGTTACGTGAAGGTTAAGAAATCTGAAACCCATGCACTGTCCTCGCTATTGGGAATGTATGGTTCGGATTCGGAAGACGACAATGAGATGATGGACGAAGAACAAATCATTACAAATGATCAGTCCTCCCCGCAGCTGGCTGAAGAGATTGAAGCAAGAGAGACTGTTGATACGGAGATATTAACGAACGAAATCCCTCAGGCGGTAGCAAAACCTTGCTGTGCTGAAGATAAACTTATGGACGGATTAATGTCGCAAGGTCAACTGACGGAAAAGCCTAAGAAACCTAAAGAGCAGGTTTACGATATCACGCAAACACAGCTCCACTCAAGCGATGAAGATGCCCCGGAAGAAGCGCCAATAGCGAAAAACTCTAATATACCCGACAAACCTCAAGCAGAACCTCCACAAAAGAAGGCCAAGCGCGAACTACCGAAGAGACAGGCGTCCAAATCGGGCTTAGACTACAAAAAACTCCGAGGTGGACGACAGAACACCATGCTGGAAAAACTATTGGAGCCAGACATTCGTCATGAACGTAATGTACTCCTTCAGTGCGTACGCTTTGTGGTGGAAAACAATTTCTTTGGAATTGGATCATCATCATCGTCGCATTTGACATCCTAAATTAATTTTATTTGTAAAACTTGTTTAATACATATTGTAGACTTAAGAAAATAAAATTCATTGTTGTGGATAGAAGTCGCCTTGCCTTTGTTGCTGCTGCTGACGGGCAGCTTGTGTGTACTTCGCCTTAAACTCTTCTAGTTCGCGCACTCTCGAACGAGCATGATGTATTCTATGCCACGCCATTTGGAGAACTTTGGCAGATGCATATCCAGAACCCTCGTGCGGTTGACCGGTCGACACTTGGGTGAGGTAGTTTATTTGCTCGCTGAGTTTAGACTCTACGTTGGAGAGAGATTTCAGAAATTGTTGAGTCTGATTTTCGGCGTTCTTCTGTGAGGATTTCTCCTTGCTCAGTTCTTGAAGGGCTTGGCCTAACACGGGGAAGTATTTTATTTTGGAAACTGAACGAATGCTGAATGTATTACCTGCACTTTGAAGACAAGTTATGATCTCCTTTTCGATAGCATCTAATGCGTGAATTTTATCAAGTGGATTGTGAGCCATTTCCAATATAAAAATACAAATAAAAGTTCGCAAAACAATTTTTGTTTATTACAAACTACTGAAATGCTGTCAGTCATCAGTCATGACGCGTTCAGGTATAAGAGACGAGTCTTTGCAGGGTTGTGTTCAGAATCGTGGTTAATGAATGACCATAAAAGGTAAATGTCAGAAATCATCATGGCATGAGAGCTGGACTATGGGGACGTTCAAGTATCTAGTTAAGTGAGTCTGACAGCTGTCTGACTAGATGTATCTGGGTTTTCATTGGGGGAAATCAGTCGTATGAGCAGCTGTTTCAGTTGGCGTTTATAGAGGGGTAGCCGACGAATCTAGTCAAGAAATTCGTGGCTGAGTACTAAGTTGACAGTGTACATATCTGGCTGACGTAGGAAAAGTGACGTTCCCGACTTATATAGTTTTTGCGTTCAGGTTACATCTCATCCATACCAATCTAGTGACTTAAGATAACTAGATTCTTGAATGCGACCTATCTCTTTGTTTGCTTTCTGTTAGCCCTGGGGGATTTTTTTTGGATATTTTGTATGTTTTCCGTCATCCGGAACTTGAATCAATTTAGATTAGGACAAAGCAAAGTAAAAATTAATTCATAAAAGGTTGATGGATAAATTACTACATTCCCGGGTATTGATTTCTATTTAATACAACAGTTTTCGAATACTTTGGTTTATTTGATGTAGATGCACTGTAGTTGTTGTAATGGAGTACAGTACTTTGCTGAGATATCATGCTCAATAAAACACAAACATGAAGTTTCTGCATTCTTTTGCCTGAACGTTTTGTATATTTCTTATAGCGCATGAACCGTCGATAACCGATAACATCGGCGTACGGCTAGAGCGAAATAAAATGACGTTCGGCAGCCATCTTGTCCTTGCAAGTTATAAGTTGTTTGACATCATCACCGGCAGCAATTCTAAAATCTAAACGTGTTTGCTCCAATAAAAACCAAATAACACGTGTTGTCTTCGAATTTCGTTAAAATTTGTTCGTTCGAATTATAACTTCTCAATAACTGAGAAAGTAAGTCCAGTTCTTGTGTAACATTTTTCGCCTTCAAACTCAACGCGCCACTAAAGCAAAACTTAACCTTGCTTTTTTTTTTTTTTTAGTAGAACTATATACATACACCATGACTGACGTCGCAGCGAAGCCTCAAGAAGATATATCAGAGGAAATCGAAATGGTAAAGGATATTGAAAACAAGGAGCAAACTACGGCTGCAGTGACCGAATCTCCAAGAAAAGATGCCACCAATGGTGACTCATCGACATTGGAAGGAAAAATCATTCGCCAAGTGGAGTACTATTTTGGTGATGCAAATCTAAATCGTGATAAATTCCTATTGGAAGCGATCTCAAAGAACGAGGAAGGATGGGTTCCGTTCGATGTACTGCTGACCTTTAAACGATTGGCGTCTTTAACAACAGACGTTAAGGTAATCGTTGAAGCTCTAAACAAATCTGACGAAGGTTTAGTTGAAGTGAGTGAAGACAAGACAAAGATCCGTCGCCATCCGGAGAGACCAATTCCAGAGCACAACGAGGAGAAGCGCAAGGAGATTATGTCGCGTACAGCATATGCTAAGGGTTTCCCTCTCGATATCGAAATGTCAGAATTGATCGAATTCTTCAGCCCCTACGAAAAAGTGGTTAACATAACCATGAGAAAGTATTTGGATAAGCCGTCAAAGGTTTACAAATTTAAGGGCAGTGTTTTTGTCACATTTGAAAAGAAGGAACAGACTGATGAGTTTATCACTAAGGATAAAGTGAGTATAAATATTGTTCGGCTTGTCTATTAGCACGAGGTTCTTTTTTTGTTCTTTTCCCTACATTCAATAACTTAATGAACTCGGTCCAATCAAAACATGCTTCTCATCTCACTTCCAGGTTCAGTACAAAGAGAATGATCTTGTTCGCAAATCGCAAGAATCGTATCTCGAAGAGAAAAAGGAGGAGCGCAACAAGACCAAAAAGGGCAAGAACAAGAAAGAAGAGGAAAAATTCACGCTACCAAAGGGAACAGTAATATTCTTTGAAGGAGCTACCGATGAAACTACCCGCGAATTTATTCGCACCGCTCTCGAAAGTGTCGAAGCCGACGTTGCATACATTGATTTCAGTAAGGGTGACAAAGATGGGCACATTCGTCTACAGCATGAAGATACGGCAGCTGCTCTGCTCGAAAAAATCGAGGACAAGAAGGTTAGTTTACAATTCTATTTAAAAGTTGCCACCAACTTACTTTTTAACCCGCAATGACACAGCTAAAACTGGCAGATTCTACTGAACTCACACTTCGTACACTGACCGAAGAAGAGGAGAAGCAATTTCTCGATAAAGCTATCGAACACATGAAATCGCGACGGACTCAACAGACCCGGCACAAGGGAGGCTACAATCGCAAACGTCGTGGTGGCGGTGATGATCGTGAGTCTGAGTCAAAGTCCAGGAAGAGGAACGACGATTAGGATAGGGAGTCTTTAATTTTGAATTTCTAACAAATTGTGTTCTAAACCAAGAGGAATAAACCATTATTTGTTCCTCGCAAACTTCTTACCGTATTTTTTGACTGTTGCTACATAAAAATGTCTATGTACAAAAACGAACTAAGAAAATAAATATCTATTGAGTAGAATTTTACTTTAAATTGGCCTTGTTGTTTTTGTCTTTAACTAGAAGGAATATGCAACTTTCATTGAATTGCGGTGGCTGTTTTGCATATTTGAAAGATTGCTGTCGTTTAAATATTTCCTGTTCAACACATTGCTGAGATTTTACAACAATTACTTAGAAGAAAGAAGCGGAGATCTTTTGGGACACGCTTTATTCAAAGAGGATCTGAGCAGACCAATTTCGCGAATTACATCGGTTCGGAGAACAAGCGAATGATCACTCATGCCAACCACAATTGCTTTGGGCTAAAAGGGCATCAAGATAGTAGTCGATTGTTGAGTTCTTAAGTGCTATGGTTATCGTGCTGACTCCTAATTGCATAAATAAAATATTGATATGTACAGCTCTTGCACGCAACACACGCAATGCAATGCAAAGTATTATACTGCATTGGTTGGATTCGAAGACAGTGGTCCGGAGCATTCGTGTACATCAGCTTCTAATGTCCTATCCAATCACGACTAGGTCGATTTCATCGTGCAGCTCGAACAATTCGTCGTTGAATCCCTTCCTTAAAAACCCGTCAACGCAAACGTGACCGAATATTCACGGAGAATATATCTCTCTTCGGAGAATTTTTCACTAAAATAGAAAAAAAACTGTATTTTAAATGTTGTGTTTTATTTCTTTGTTTAATATAATATAATATAATATACACAACAATACATTATGTCTTGTTCTTCCCTATATATATATACTTGATAAACTGAGTTCTTACTTAATGTAGTAAATTAATAGAAAAGAACTAATCTTAAAAGTAAATCATCGTACCAAATTTAAATAAAAAACAATATATCTCAAAATTGTATTTGTTTAATTTACAAGGAAGATTTTGTTTAATTTATATAATTTGTCAACATTTAACTTGAACATTGGTACATTGCATATATTTTAACTTTGTCATGTAACAATAAAATATTTTTCAAATCTCTTTATTTAAACAGATTTAAAGATATCCTGTTAAGTTTGGTGCAACACCAAAATGTTAACTTATTTTCTAAAAAAGAAAATATATCTCTTTGTTTTATGTTGGGAAATCCATTTTCTTTATAATACCTATTGAATATTCAATTATTAAAATATATGTATATATATTCCATTTAAGTAGATAAATGATTTCTGTGTGCTTTTGTAGATATTTAAATGTGTTTAGTTGGTATATTCAATTTTGTAATAAAACAGGAAGTTTTTGATTATATTATTTTAATTTTGGTGTTTACATCTTAACTGGTTTACAGTAACGTTATTTTCATTTATATTTATTTGAGGGTATAAAGCTCCAGCAATAAACAAGTGGCTGCCCACAAGATTGAACAAAATGTAAAAATTAAAAGAACCATTCTTCGGTTGGCATTACTAAATGAATAACAATGTAATGAGAGTAGCTTAGCTAATGATATGTAGAAATCTGATTAAGTTATACTTAAATTATTCTATCTTTAGCAAATACGAACAACAATTGAAAGCGCCGATTTAATTTCGGTCTTCTTTGATTAATAACAGTGACAGTGACAGAAACCCTCTTATCTGTAGTACTGCTTTTGCTATGGATTAACGATGAACCATTTTATGTTTATGTCCGATTAAGCTATTGACAAATATGGGGAACACAAACAATATAATATATAAGCTTCATTCCTTCGCGCTCAGTAAATTTACCTAAAACTCAATCTAGTACAGAATCCGCCGTTCGATTTAAAAGAAGGAAAGACGAACGAATATTCAATTCAATTTAATTAAAAGTCATGGATTAGTTCACCAAAATTACAGACAATTAGCAAATTTCCTCTAAGAGCTACAGCGGCACATTGAATATTTTGTTGAAAATTTCTCAGTTATTATCAATGCTCCAATGGCACCAACCAAAAAGCGCTTTTAGAATGGCGTTCAAAACGCTAGTTTACAAAGTTTCTATTGGGTTACATTCATCACTTTTATTTACAGTTAACGTTAATAGAGGCGCCACCAATCAAATTATTCAAGAAATATTTGACCGAGTAGGTACTAGAAAAAACGACTTTCACGACAAGTCTAGTTTAAGCTTTCAGGCTAAATCTAGTTCAGATAAACCTAGTCGAGTTAAGAATGAATACTTGAATACTTTTGTCGGTAGCACAAACTATTCTAAATAATTGAGTTGTTTTCGAAAGAGTTGTTAATCCTTTTTTTATGTTCATCTACAAAAACTATGTGGGTAGGTATTGAAGGAATGTTTCACGTTTTGTAAATTTGCGGGTTAAGCTGAGTACACTGCTCGAGCTAAACTAAATTTTATCTGGTCTCCAACACTTTCTCTCCAAACATCAGCTAAAGTCCTAGCTAAATGTTTATATAGAGTACGCCGGGGATAAGTGTCACAGAAAACAGTTGTTCTTTGAAAAAGCTTCCTTCAAAAATGCAATTCTCTCTTATTTCAACTATTTCTGATTCTAGGTACTTCTCGTCCATGTAATGATTAAAAAAGCTCTTCCTTGCATACTTTTCAACAAGAGAACAATTTAGCTTGAAAAAAATGTGCCGACCCATTAAATGGACACGCTAAATTTGGACAGACAAATGAAGTACATTCTGAAACAAAAGTTTGATTATTTAGCTCGAGCTGCGCGTACCACTCAGCTCAGTGGGTTCGCTTAATGTGGTTTTCGATTGGGCTTCTTCAGATTTGCTCTCAGATTTCAGATTTCCTGTGTCTAATCGAACATAAAATCGTCAATTGCTCTTTTTTTTGTTGACATTAGTGCAGTTCGAATATTTATAGCCGTCGACACTTTTCTAAGCATTTTGCATTCACTGGTTAAATTTTATATTCGAAGTTTGCGCCCAAATTGATTTCTAAACATTTGTACATAAATAATTAACAAAAATAGATCCTCCCGATGCAATGCATTTCTTTGCAGTTGAAAATTTTCACCAAAACGTTAACAAACTCCACTAGTTGTCAAACTCAAACTTCCTAGTATTGGTAAATCTGAACAAATCTGAGAAAAAATCCAGATTCGCAAAAGTGCTCTGAAATCTGAAAAAGATTGCTTTTTTGTACCAAACGAATATAAAAAGTGCTCTGAGAGCGCCCAATCGAATACCACATAAGTTTAGCTCAGCTAAATTTTGGAGAGAATTTTGTATGCGAGCAAAACCTTAGCTCGAGCTGCGTACTAACCTTAAGACCCTTCCGCAGTTTTTTGTCGTTCTTCGAAATAAATCAATCTCAAAATATGCTAACTTAAATCAACATTGGCCCACAGAGGTATAGGAAGGAGAAAAGGCCTCCAATATTCAGCCCTTTGATTGAATAAATTTAAACAAATAAAAAGAGTGTATAGGTCATTTTTCAAATGTTTTCGTGAGACTATGCCTTTTAGCACATTTCCGTTTACAAATACATCTCCAAGGAAACTTGCCAATTTCCAGGAATCTTTAATCACTTCGCGTTTCAACGTGGCCATTTATGAACCAAATGAACCTTAATACTCAGCTAACATGGGTCGAAACATAACTGTCTTTTAAATTAAGGCTCTTTCGCAAAGCGAACTGATAAAAAGTTCTCCCACAATCTTATTGTTTCTCTTACCAATATAATATATTCCGAAAATTTATGCCCGATCATTTTTAATTTCTGGAGTAGCAACAAAATATGTAATATGAAAACATCAGAATTTAATTGTCAAACCAAACATGTGAAACGTACAAACCAATTCTAAACAATACACACACTTTCTTTATGTTCACTCTGGCAACACACAGAGGTTGGAGTAGGAAACTAAGGAAACTAAAATATAAAAAAATAAAAACCAAAAACTTGTAATTTTTAAACATTTTTAATAATCTTTTGATCGGTTATTGTTTTCTTTGTTTTATTTTCGTTTATAAATAATAGTATATTTTATACAAGTGTTACTTAATCATAAGTGTGGTTAATTTTAAATTTAGTTAAACATGTGTATATGCGTATTATAATTTGTTTTTATACACTTAACGAAAGTATGTAAATGTCATCATCTAAATAAACAGAAAAAAAATGAACATAAATTATAATGTAGCAATAAACAAGGAGTATGCGTTATTACAATACGAAAATGTTTCTTCAAAACCGAGCTCTCGAAAATGCAGTTTTCCTAAAATTAATTGCAAATTTTATAAAAGTTTCTCTTTAATTGAAACTAAAATTATAATCACTGCTTCAGATGTAATAAACTTAAAGTAATCAGCGGCTTTTTCGTAAAAACTTGTTCAAAATTTACAAACAAAATCATATCCAAACGAAATGTTATTCTTTTCCCAGAGATACTGGAAGGAGTTTCAAAACCAGCTCTCTTCCTCTCTTAGTTATAAAACGAAAAACACAAAAAAATATATGAAATTTTCAAAATCATTATTAAAAAAAAAAATACTCGTTACTCAACACTAAAACGGATTGGAGTTCAAAACGGTACGGTTCTCTCTATCGATAAGCCTACATATTTACACAACTTTAAGGGGTGGGGAATTACAGTTCAAACTGGATGATCTCTTGCTGGAACTTTATCATTGGATTTTCTTACATAAATATTTCAAAAAGAATATAAACAACAAACTTTTCGCGCGTTGACATCATTATGAATCAGGAAGAGATTCATCGCTTGTATACAGGCGACAAATCGAGTGTGAGATTTTTCAGAGCGCGATTTCTCGCTGAGGATCGTGTCTGCTTTGATGATCGAATGATCTCCAGCAGGAGACCCTCGCAGTCGTTGCAAACTGCCATTAGTTCGCCTCGGAGATTCTCCTTTTGATCGGAGCTCAGGTGCCCCGACGAGGAGAGCGTAAATGCGCGCGCGAATTTGGTTCTATAAATAAATGAGTTTTATATGAGAGGAATTGGCGACGCCATATTGGATATGGTAAACTTACTTCCTTTCCAAGGTACTGCTATTTGAATGAGGTCTTGCCGGGCTGGAAACCGGCAGACTTCGTGGTCCTTCGACACTGCGTGACATGATGCTGATGTTCTTGTTGGTGGCGCTGCCATTTTGCTGATTCTCCTTGTTGTAACCATTGACACCATTTGCAGTTGTTTCTCCACCATTTGGGGCGGTGATCATTGATTTGGTCATTTCATGCGGGCCTTGTCCTGAACCTGGCGTACTCATGTTGGACCTTTGGTGTTTTGGAGACGATGGGGCACTGCCAACCGAATTGCGAGTCTAAAATGAGATGCGGTGTTTTTAAAAGACGCTCTTAGAGTAAGCTGAAACTCATGCAAACATGTTCAGAGAACTGACAAAAATGGCGGTTTATCAAAAAGTGCTATGAAACTATGGCAACAGGACATAAACCACTACTGTCGCTTACCTTTCTCTCTGACTCAGAGCGTAGGAGCCGCTCGATCAGCGACTTCGGGAAGGATTCGTCCAGGATACTTGTGGATACATGTGCGGCATTGATGTGCGCATGATGTGAAGGCGAGGGTGTGCTCGATCCAGCCGGGCTTGATAGCAGAGACGGCGATATGAGCACCACGGGAACGTTGCGGAAGTGTTCAGTTGGTATTCGCATCTATTACAGAAACACATACAAAACAAAAACCCTCAGAATACTTTAAGCTGTTAACTGAAAGTTTCTGTCTCACTCACCTTGGTGTAGCATTTTGAACACACTGTTCTCTGGCATAGCTTGCACTGGATTCCCCACGGCCCGAAAATGCTGAAACGCGTTCGCAGGCACAGAAAGCACACTTTCCGTCGCTCAACGTCCTCCTTGACGCGTACACCCACGGGTAGACCCTCCAACTCGGCTTTCGTCATCACTGAGCGGATGTGTACGATCTCCTCAAGAGTCAGTGACAGCCGATCGTCGCCGCGTTCGCGCCAATGCTTCTCGTCCAGAAACGACTTGGTCCAAGCACCTATCGACGAGGATCTACTACAACTACTGCTGCCGCAACCTGGGCTCTGATCCAGGTTGTTGTTGTGCTGTTGGGATTTAGGAGGATGAGGATCATGTGAAGATTTGTTGTCTGAGCTACTTTTTTCGTATGAAGAAGGCGGTGGTTGCCGTTCTTTGATTATGGATTTTACCTGATGATGTGATGGCTGTTGCTTGCTGCTGCTATCTGTGCCGGCGATCGATTGCACATCGGACTGCCGGGAATCAGGACGCGATGCAGGCATTGAATGCGTTTCATCCAAGTTACTCTGGCATCCGACGATTGTGTGGCGACGCATCGAGGCACGCCTCGACTCACACTGTGTAGCAAGATCGTAGGCTAGAGAAAAGAGCACATGAGTGTGAACATTAGTGGTGCAAATGGTGGCGAAAATTGTTTTAGTTAGAAATGATCAACAGGCACTGACTAAGGCGAATGAGTACGAATAACTTTGGTTTTCATGAGCATAAATAGCGGTAATTTTGAATTAAATTGAGTTTAATGAGTTAAGCAGAGTACAGAGAGTTAAATTTGGCCGCAAAAGCAGAGCTTAAAAAGGATGAAGCATGCCAAAGCGTTTGAAATATGGCAACAAATTTGCGTAATATTTACATTCCAGAGCGTTGTCGAAAAATCTGTGGTATTCGTCTTCTGTAATTGTATCCTCTGTGCGCACGCAAGGAAGATGTAAAGAATTCCAAAAGTTAAATCACAAACAATGCAAACAACACCAACTCTTTTTTTAGTTTTTAATTTTAAGAGAGGCGATCTCTCTATATATATGTATTTTTTTTTTATTATTTTTAAGTAGGTATATAATATTTTTAAAATAAATACAAAAAGACAAGTTAGAAACTAAAATTTCGAGATTGTACAAAAAGTGAATTTAAATAGATGGGATCGAGGAATATACAGGGTGACTGATACAGAGATTTTCTTTGGTTTTTGCTTTTTAGTGTGTTGATTTCGTATGTTTTGTTTTACTGTTGATGCGTGTTGGGGGGAGGGGGGGAGGGGGATTAATTCGTTGCCTCCACCATCATATATGTATATACCACCCAACCAACCTTTGTGTTATTCAAATTTCGTGTCAATAAAAAATGAATAAACTCAAATGCCTTTGGAAAAGGAAAATAAACACAAAATTAAAAACCAAACTCAAAATACAACATAGTCTATATAACATTGAACATGAATATAGAGCAATAAATATAGTGTACAAGAAAAGGGATTTACTGGGGTACTTACTTGTTCGTCTCATCACTCGGGAGCTCAGGTTGGTGGTGGTTGGCGCAGGACCTGGGGCAGGCATATAACCGCCGATTGGATACGGTGGCATTTTTGGCTGTGAACAAATCGACGACGTCTGCGGAATGATGGACGACGATCCAGATGCTGGCGAATCGTCAAAGATGTTATCATCCTGGAAAGGTATACACATAAGGTGGGTGTTAGTAGCATGTTCCATGTGAGTTATGCATGTGTGCAGGATGCACCAGCGGTTGGTTATTTATGGTGTTGTTAATATAAAGTTTGTATACTCAATTACAAACTAAAAATTCGAGTTTTGACTCAGTTTAAGGCAACAATTCTTGTTAGGCAGATGCAAACGCTACAATTCGAGCAATGAGGTTAGGAGCGTTTGTTAGATTCCAATGTTGCATCGCACAAAAAAATGGAACATAACTTTCACAATATATACAAGTTGTTTTAAAAAGATTTCCAGATATTAGCAGTCACCGCCCTACTGTGATATCTCTGGGATGATATCTCAAGAAATTTCCCTTCCCGCGTCTTATAAATTATTTAAATATATTTTAAATGATGTCTAAAAAAACCCAAATTCCAACCTAAGGTTTTTTTTTCACTGCGCCACCTCTCACGTCTGACAAACATCCGAGAGTATAACTGTCATGAAAGAGCTTCTCAATTGGCCGTTTGGACTCGGCATAAAATTCGTCCCAAAAAAAAAAAATGAGCCTAGGCCTACGGGCCTGTTACGCCAACTATTTATTTATTATGTCTACAAAATTGTATTTTGTACCAACGTGCAAGGTTTCAAAACAATACGCCTTAAGGTTTTTTAAAAAAAAAAAAAACTATCAAAATAAAAATGTCCGGTTAATTAATTTTTACAAACGACTCGTGATTCTATATACAAATTAAATCATTTATTAAAGAGTAACGACAAGGGGAAAGCTATCAACAGATGCTTCAACAGTAAAGAAGACTTTCGTGAGAAGATTTGGCATGTTGTAAGCAATTTCAATAAAATCTCACTTTGTTCATTAGAAACAACTTAAAAAGTCGTAGCATTCAAAAATCTAGTTGTCTTAAGTCGGCTAAATTGGTCTGGACGAGATTTACCCTGAACGCAAAAACTAGATTAAGCAGCAATGTCACTTTTCCCATGCTAGCCACATATACCAACTGTCAATATTGTACTCAGTCACGGAATTTTTGACTGGATTTGTGGACTGCCACTCCAAAAAAAACGTTCACGTATTCAAACTAAAGAAATAAAAACTGAAACACATTATGTTACCAAGCTGTCAGACGTACTTAAGTAGATTTTTGATCGTCCCCATTCAGTGGATGGAAATAATTAGCAACAGAAATGAGTCAGGACTTGGTATGGTACAAAAGCGATTCAGCAGCAGACACATAACCTACGGAAAGATCAGGTAGCACGTGACACACTTTGTTTCTGTTTTGGCATACGAATCTGACGTAGACGTAATTCCGCATGTAGCGATTTCAACCTGTAGCGTTCCGACCGTTATTTTGCACAGAAAGCTCTACGCATATACCTACCGAATAGATCAATCGAACAAATCGAATAAAATGAATATGGTATTATTATGAGGCTTCATAATTATTCATACCATATGAGGTGTAATAAATGGATTTATATTAAATTCGATTTCATGGCTTTTTAAATGCACAAGCTAACTTTGGATGGGTAACAAATTAAATTTAATCACTTTCTTTCGAAGTGCACACTGTGTGTCGTTTGTTGTTTTTACTATCTGTCGCGGAGCTTCTGGTATTAAACACAACCAATAAAACATACTTGCATATAATACTGAACAGTATTGCACTTGCATACTAATCAATAAATCACTTTCTTAACGTCTACATTTCATTATCGTTTGGGTATTAAAATTGAGCGATGTTCGTTGACACGGCAACTTTCTGATTTATGCTGATGTGGTTAATTTCCTCATATTGGAAATGTACAAAACATTGCCAAAAACATGTTACAAAGCAAAATGTCACTGTCAAAGTGACATTTTTTAGATGTCGCTGTCATTTCAGCTGTGTATTCTAATATATTATTTACGAAACTCACGAGCAAATATCTTATTGAGGCGGAGGAGGCATGATCCCTCATAGGTTTTCCCACTTCATATTTAACTCCTCGGAAAATCTACATGTTTCGCATAATATGACACATATGAGAGATGAATAAGTAGCCATGTCAATCTTAATAATTAAAAAATGCTGAATAGAATGATTCCGAATTAAGTGGCTCAAGTTGAAGGAAACCTCCACCATCGTATTTGAAGCAAATATTCAGTTCATTCTTTTCCTCATAGGTAATATGAAACAATAACTACCGAAAATGGCCATCTTCCAAATTTCCGACCCATGCCTACCACCAAGCAACTCCATAAAAAATATTTTTACGATTTATTAGCAAACGTGAAATTAACATCCAAGAATACAAGTTGGCCTCCAAGTATCCTATTATCCTTTGAACCCATATTTAGACTGACAACTTCGTGTTTTCGGTTAAACTACATTTCAGTTAACAGCCAAAGACGTTCTTTCTTCAAGTTGAACGACACGCACACGTCATAGCATCAGAATATAATTCCTTCCTCCCCGTTAGACTAGTCCTTGATTTTTTCGGTTTATTTTCGCCTTTATTCGACTTTGGCTACAGTTCAATTACCGCTGTGTCGTTGTCGATTAAAAGAAATGAATATAATACAATTTTGGAACGAAATTCACGCTTACATCCATTAGCGGTAGTATGGCGCCCATCCAGAGCACGCAATTACCTTAGATAATTAAATCATTTTACGGGTTGGTGTGGTCGTAAATGGATTGGATTGGATGTGAACTACACCCACGTGCCACCCCTTTCAGACTTCCATTGTTGTCTGATTTTTGATGCCCTGTCGTCGTTATTAAATTATCGTACCCCTACATCGAGGTGAGAATAACCCACATAATTCCCAGTGGATATACTCTGCTGTGCAACTGAAAAACAGTTTCTACTAAAAAAAATTGATTAAAGTAAAAGTTAAATTTATGTTTTAGTTGTTGCATTCAAATCACACACAGAAGAAAAACGTGCAGAGCTTTTTTTTACAATATAAATACTTAATGATGTAGGTACAGGTTTTTTTTAGTAGTCAAACCATGATCGGAAAATTAAGGTCGTCGAAGAGATAAAAGATTGCATTGTGCGTTACGGCACGTCAACCTCATGTGATATGTGGTGGACAATTTTATGCATTTTCTAATCTACATCTGTGCTTTTTTGCACGCTAATTACCTTTTTACGTTCGTTTTCATTTGCGCGCGCTCTTTCCAGTGGAATTCGTTATTGCATTTCTTTGGTATTTTTTTATTTATTTATTTAATTTTGATTTCTTTTTACATTTGTACAAAGTGGAAATATAATGAATGTAGCTTTCTTAAACCTTTTTCCCAGATAATAGCTGACAATATTTTGACCACAACCAACCGAATATCATCACAATGAACTGGAAGAATATTTAAAAATGAAAAGTGATAAAATATCGATAAAGATGACAGCTTAAAATTAAGTTTGGGACAACAATAAATTATAAATATAGGAAAGTGTACAAAAAATATTGCACACTACTAAAAAAAAATACTAGTCTCCACTTTAAATTTCGGTATTAGTTCACAATTGCGACATTTATGTCGATAACTATTGTGAACTTCTTACATTTAAGGTAAAAATAAATGTTGGTGATTTTATTAGTATTTCATTTTTAAAAGTTCTGGAAAATAGCTGTTCCTGGTTCCGAAATCCGAACTAGTTGATATTTCAAATATTTCTCAATAAGTCCCGTCTTGGAGCGTTCATTCAGCTATGTAAACCGTGTAAGACAAAAAAAGCTACTGCAGCAACCCTATAGTACGTTTCTCTGTTTTCATGTAGCTTGTGTTTAAGGCAACCTTATAGACAACTGCAGCAGGCAGCTTTGAGTGCAGCGCACATATGTTGACAAAATAAAAATCTGGATTTCGATTTTAACTTCCATCATTTCAGGCAAGGCAGTAACATCATTTTTGTTCACTGAAAATCATTATTAGTGCCATCATTTTACAGGAATACCAGTAATACTGATGAGCTGTTTGCTGACCCCAGTAAGCTGGAAATAGAGCTAAGGACCTTAACAACCTGGGAAATCTAAATTTACACGTATAAAATATTTCACACGGGGTTTGTAACAATAAAGTAGAACATTAGTTATCACAAAGCCGGCGCTTAATCGGAGCCGTCTTTATTTCAGTTCTTGTGACTTTCTTGAATTTAAATGTTTTGGAAATTTTACTTTGTACACTTTGGGCCTTACTAATAATAATTTTTAACCTTCACACTAAATATTTTGTAGGTCAAAATATGTAATTTTATACGGAAAATTTCGCCATTGTGATTTCGAAAAATTTAGCCTGGACATTATAAATGATTATTAGTATCGCGGTTTAACGGCAACTAATACTTCCAAACATAGATTAATCATGGCCTGGACATCAAAGTCTCTCCGAACATAAGACTCAATATTGTATAAAACTGTAGAAAGATTAAGTCTTGCATTAAAGAAAAACGCTCAGTATGCACTGCATAAACGGACGGCGCGTGAAGTACTTTCTCTTTCAAGTTATAAATAAATAGATACGCAGAAATTACTGTCGGAAATAAACAAAGTTTGAAAAATAGTTAATCGAAGTTACAAACATAAAATACCAGCTGCTAAAGCTTAGTATGCTGCTCGATCTAAGCTGCTCTCCAACTTGAAAATAACTTTGCGTGGCTTTCTTTTTATCGTTTGGACTTTTCTGTGATTTCAATCAGATTCTAGGTACTCCGCGTCAAGGTACTCATTACTTCTTTGCTTACTTTTCCACAATTCGCATTCGCTTAGTTTAAGCTCAGTTAATTTTTGGAGAGAATTATGTAAAATTTGATAAAATTTAACAGCCTACTAAGATTAAGCGGGAAACGTAACTCTTCAATTGTCCAAAATTTGCAGTAACAATGGTGTAGTTAGCATCTTTCTTAATGTTATAAAAACAAAATAAGAACAATTTAGAGTGCAGATCTGACAAACAAATTATTTTCAAATATAAAAGTCTCACATAATGTCAGTCTTAGATAGGTATACAGTCTTCATCGAACTGTTCTAACAACGTGGTTGAACAATATTTCGCTGGACCTTACCAATAATCATTTTTAACCTTCACCTTATATATTTTGTAGGTCACAATATGCAAATTTGTATGGAAAATTTCACCATTGTGAGTTCGAAAAATTTAGGACACTAAAAATGTTTGTTGGTTATCGCGGACTGTTCCTCTTTTTTGTTTTTAGTAAGTATAAACCCGATCCTTTTGCAAATCGTTGAAATCAAACTACTCAGAGTGAATCCAAGCACCAGACGATTTATTGGTCCTTACCAACAACCATTCACAGTTTCAAATTTAAATTATTCAAGAAGCTCACAATAGGTATACTATTTCCAATTGCATTTGTGAGCTTTTGTATATTTCAAATCGAGTCTAGAATTTGTTATAAGTAAGGCGCTGTCTATTGAAACACGTAAATATTTAAGCATTTGAAAATGCTATTTCAATTCTTAAGACAAAAGCGCTGCATTAAACATAAATGTCAGAAATAAGGTGGATTTCAAACAAAGAAAATTCGAATTAGCAGTGGAAAATTGACTTAAAAATAATTCTTTCATCTCAAATAAAGTGTCACACTTCTCCCATCATTCACAGCCAGACAGAGATGATTATTTATTTATTCAGTCAGATTGTGAAATCTCACCGCAATTCAGACAAAGTTGAAGTTGGAAAACTGTCAAATAACTCGGGGAAAATTATATCTTCCTGGATCTGTTTGCACAATCCATTTGTCTGCTCCCACAGATTTGCCCAAGATAGTGAATTGCAGCGATATACCCATTCACCAGAGACAACGTATATCAATGGTGCACATATACCTCTTTCTTAAATTGCATTCGCGGTTTTTATCTCACCGCCACCGATGAAAGGCATAAATGTGTTGCAATAACTCACAGAGTTATGCTGTACGACAACTCGAATCTGAGCATGCTTACCTGGAGCAGTGAGAAGTCGACTTTGATTAGCCTCTGCTTCGATCTGGGAGAGCATTGTGCCTCGGACCTCTCCTCATTCTTGAGTGTCCCCACGGTTTGAGATGTTGGTGGTGGAAGTACTGCAAAGAAAAATAAACAGGAAAATGCAACATTATTGTATCTGAATTAATTAGCGCATTATGCCTGCAAAAATAGATGTGTATAATATTGTTGCAGACTGGAAATGATTGCGGTTTTCATCACTTAGTTTGATTTTCTAAATATGTGGAAGAAAAAATCTCTACTTTTTTGTTTGCTGCGGATACGAGTATCTGTCTGCAGTCTATCTATCTGGGTTACGTAATGATAGTTACGTGGTGAGATATGTTGCTCAGGATGTTGTTTACTATTTTGTGTCATAAGGTTTAGAGGCAGATAGAAAATGCTTTCGGCGGAGCATAATTTGTGACAGAAAGTGGGACAAACCGTTTCAGAAATTTTTTTTTCTAAGAGCCGAAAGGCGTTTCTTCAAAAAAAAAAAAACTTCTGATGGCCGATGGTGGCCGCAGAACGAACGAGAGTTCCGGCAGGATTCTCCTAAAATTTATTACTTGGCAAATTCGATGACCTAATTTTTGGGCAGAGGCCTGCAACGGGGGAAATCGCTTTTGTGTTGTCGGCAACAAGGGAGAAGCGAATCGGATTATTATGCAACGGGGATCAGATATCAGAAAATCCGAAAATAATTGCTACGAATTGAGGGTAGGACTGCATTCACGTTATGTAACTACACTGAGTTTGGGTAGGTGTGAATGCGGGTACAATGTGCTAACCTAGTTGCCATGTGTTTAAACAAATGTGCAAACACTATTCAAGTCTGAGGCAAAACATGTGCAAAACAATGTTCGGATGTAACAGTTGATTTAAGTGACTCAAAGCCATCAAAATGTGACAACCTTCCTATTTAGTAGAAACACGAAAGAAAAATTTAAAATATTTGGGTTCTAGGCATTTTTCTGTTCTATTTCAGAGTAAGCTTTAAACTGAGCATGTTCAGAGCGATCTTATTTGTTTATAAAAAAAAATTTAAGTAGGTACTCCACTAGCTGTCATAAGACTATAAATATACACAAAATGAACAGTATTTCTTTAGATTAGTACGCTTTTTGTCGATCTACTACTTTTTATAATAATTTACTTTCTTTTTCCGTATCCCAAAATGGTTAGCTGTCAAAATATTCTGTGAGCAGATTTTTACTTATACCGCTCAGTCATTTTATTCTCAGCTCTGATTGCGCTGCAAATAAAAAAAGAAACATAAATTCAGAGCTCTGATGTGTCTAAGAAGAAGCACGAACTTTCTTTTGACAGTTTACTTCTTCTTCTTCTAAACTCGAAATGAAATGTGTAGGTACATTCAAAATTGTACTAAACTTGTAGGAGTAAAATTCTGTTGCGCCAAATTAAATTGACTGATAGATGGCAACAAAGTCGATTTGCGAGAGGCTTCGAAAGCACATTTTGTAGATTGCTGACGATAAAAATAGGTTAAACCGTAATTCCAGTCATTTTAACATTAGCAACGACTCATGCAAAATGACAATCAAAAACAAACTAAACACATGTCAATTTGCCACTACAATGACATGTTTGACTCGAATGATTCCATTCTCCTGTTATTTAAACATTTGTACCTCGTTTGCATCAATCGAATTGGAAAAGAAAAAAAATAATGATTTGGTGCGTAGACACGCATTTGTTTTGACAACAAATAAGAAGCGCAGAAACAGCTGCAACAAAGAACTAGACTAGATGCAAAGAATCTAGACAGGAAGATTGTGTGCGGCTTGACGCATTAATAACTCTCTCGGTATCAATATAAAAGCAACACAATAATATAATGGCAAGGCCCCACACCGTATTATGTTACGAAACAAATAAAGTAGTTCAGACATCAGACATCTGAGGAACTTGTTTCTCTTTTATACAGATCACGTTCACATTCTTTCACAATCACATATTATGAGAAGATTTTTTTTTCTTGACAACAAAAAGACACAACTCTCAAGGTGTGCGAACGTGCCTTACGAACACGTAACATTGGGAAATTGGAAACTTCTCAGAATTTGCTGCAAATGGCCAAAAGAGTAGACCAAAAACCAGTAGCAGTATAGTAACCCATCCACAATTACTCACGCATGAGCTCGTAAAGTGATTAAAAATTTATACAGTCGGCTTAGAGCTCAAAAGTTCCCATACCTGTAACACATGCCGCGTGTATGCGCATATAGTCACAACTCACAAGTCGAACGATGTTTCGTAAGACAATCTCTTTAAGGTGTTAAATTTATTACCACACATTTTGTGTTCTAAACGGTGGCCATTGCGGTGCGATGACATCTCATGTGATATACTTTGGTTCTCACTGTTGACTCAGTCAATTTGCAAGAATGTGACTCGATGAGGGAATTGAGGTTTGGCAGTTATGTAAACAGCTTTTAGCGAGCATTGACTCCTTTCAAAATTGGGTTGTTGTTTAATTAAGTGTTGTTAACTTGTTGTTTCAGAAGCAGGTTTAAGGAGATATGCACTGTTGTTTTAAAAAATGGTTTCCAATTGAATATTTTTGGAGCGTATTCAGGGACATTTGAAAGGAAAAATTGCACGCGTTTCTTTAGTGAAACAGCTGTGACGCACGACTTAAAAAACGGGTTAAATAAATACGCTTTCGACGCTTTTACGACAGTTAAAGTAAGAGCTGTTGTTGATTTTCTTTTCAAAAAACTAGCCAAAGGCTAGTCTTTGATGCTCTTCTTCGCATTGTTGAGACTCGGAAGAGTGTAGACTTAGTGCTGTCAGTCTTTAGACCCTTCAAGACCCCAGTCTGTCCAAATCTAGACTGCAAAACTGAGATCTAGACAGCAAAACTGAGTTCTAGAAGACTTCTGATGAGTTTCGGAACTATTCAGAGAAAGTAAAATGTTTTACGAAAGTTTTGATAAACAAAAAATTGGCTTTAATATTTTTGAGAAGCAAAAAGTTCAATAAAGTATTTCTTTGTGAGAGCTTGCTATATTGTATTGGCTATGGTCTGTGGTTAGATGTAAACTTCTTAACTACCCTCATATTCTTTTGTTACGGCTTCTCCAAGGAACATATCTACAGCAAGTATGTGCGATTTGCACATCTTTCTGAAACCTGATGACATCTCCCTGTCGGAAGAATTATTATTAAACCAAACAACTTAATCCTCACTTCTTAGCCACAGAGATAAATGTCGACCGCAGATATATGTAACACCCCGAAGAGCCTTGGGCTGCGTATAAATAGCCTACTCTTCCGCTGCGTTTATAGGTAGTGTGTTTAATCGGGCAAAATGGGAAACCCTAATGTTTAAAGACATTCTATACATTGAGGTTTGTTTGTCCTCTTATGCGCACACATGTGTCACCTAAAATCCATGTCTTTTATCTCAGCGTATAACAATAAAGTGGGTTCACAAAAAAGTAGTCCAAGCGGCGGTGGCTAATACAAGTCAAAGAAATGCAAAGAGCCCACTTCACGAATTCTTCCGAAACCTAAATTTGAAGCTTGTGATCGAAAGGGGTGTCTCATACGCTGAACCACTTATAAAGTAAAACTTTACCACCTCCACCATTTTCTGTAACAAAAACAACTCAACTCTATAACACCGCTTCCGGGGAGTTGAAACTGGGTCGATAGATACACGAAAATCAAAAGTGCGACAGTGTGATTGTAATGCGACCATAATAAAACCCGGGTTCTTTTAAATCAATAAAAACTAGAACACACCTAAGAATCGTGCATCGGCAGTGGGAGTGTGGCACAATGGTGAATGAAAACAACATAAAACAAGGAGAGGGCTGTTCGCTTTCCAACCAACTATTCATGTAGAATAACACGACACCCAGAGTACACGAATCGATTGTGCTTGTATGCTCCCTCGGGGTACTTTTATTTTTGGACATTTCCACACGAGGAATTCCGCACTGGGTTGCTAATACTGGAATAGAATTGACAAAGAGTGGTTGGCTGCGATGGTAATATGAAGAAAATCAATTTTTCACATGCATTTAAGGCTCCGAAGCTTGTCATGATGTAGATACACGAGCAACACAAATAATAGTGACAGGAAATAACAGAAAAAAAATCGAAAGTTGTAGCCAAAAGCAAACCACTGCCAGAAGGCCTTGACTAAGCGCACCACAGATGCAGCAGGCGCCACTCGCCGCAGTCCAAAATAATGACATTTTGATAAAGAGTGTTGGAGATTTTTTTCACTCTGACATCTCTGAAGGCTTAATCTAATTTAATGCGGTTTTTGTAATGGAACGGAAACCGGAATTCAGATTACGTTAATTATTTATTGGGTTTACTTTCTTGATGTGTGTTGGAGCAGCTCCTATTGATCATGTCGTGAGAGAATGCATATACTGACAAGCTTGCGAAAGCTGGTTACAGTTTTTGGAAGTTAAATGCTGAATTTGGAAACAATTTCGGCAACTATTAGGGTCAAATATGCATTCAAAATTGTAGCGGATATAAAAACAAAGCGGAGGTGGTCTGAAGACATGTCAGAGGAAATAATTAAAATCAAAGCCGTGAAGCTTGGGAAATTGTATACCTATAACCTTTAAAAACACGTGGTTCATTGCATTGCATGTGAATAATTTGTATAATGCTTTGATTACGGTTTTCATGAGAAAAAGTGTTGCCACAGTATAATGGGTTTAAAACTTATAGCACTGTCAATTTTATTTAAATGAAAAGACTTGTTTGTGGTGTTTTCTTTGAAAGGCTTTCAAGTTTTCATTGTCGTGATGAATGAATGCAATTTCCTATTGAATTGTTGGGCTACCCTGTATAACCTAACCTAATAAAACTTTTGTAATCTCCCGTATATGGTCGATCGTAGTTCAGAAACAGCGTTCTTTTGGAAGTATTTATTAAAGTTCATTGTACAAATTTGGCAAAAATTTAAAAAAAAAAATTTAAATTAATCAATTATAAGCACTATCTGCATCCGAAGAGCATACTCGAAGGAGTTTTTCAACCTGCTTTTATAAATGATTAGAATTTTAGCCGAAATTGAATATATAGGTAGTTTACGAATGAAAATGAATTAAGCCCTTCACTTGAGAGAAAGGGAGAACCCGCACAAAATACCATTTTCTGACAGGACTTGTATTTGAATTGCAGGACTTGTCGGATAAACTTATATAAATATACGCCAATCGCTAAAAATTGTAAACTTTCAAATATGTCACGAAAAACTATAACCCACGAATTAACAAAAATGTGCCCAAGTTATTTAAATAGTAGACGTCAGATAGCATACCAAAATTTGACGTAACTGCTAAGTAACGAGTTGATACCTTTTGCGCAGTGATTATTAATACGGGCACGAGGGTCAGAGTTTAGGGTATTGTATCACTTAATGCCTCTGAATTAATGTATTCTCTATTTCTATTTTCCTATTCATAATTTTTAACTCACAAACTTATCGCAAGTTTTTTTTTTTTGCAAATCTGGCAACTTTTTTTTAGAAATGAAACAAGCTGGTAGAATTCCTTTGAGCTGTTTAGAGACAAGACGACAATCAAACCTCTTGATACTCGTTAATTTGGTAATTTTCTCCTTTTCTGTCATTTTTAATTAAAAACGTGTACTTTATTTAATTTTGTTTTATTGAGCTCAGCTTAACGAACAGAAAAATGTTCTGCGCAATTTATTTTTGGTAAAAATTAAGAAATCACAGACAAAAGACAACCATTAACCGAATGAATTTAATAATTTATTATTAATTATTTAACTATTAGGTACATTTAATAAATTTTTAACCATTAAATCCGTTTAAAACTATATTTCAAGTATATTCATCTCTTGATTTTAACTTGGTTATTAAAAGTTATCCACTTTTTCGCGATGTATGATTTAATTTTACAACTTACCTTTAATGCTTTTAAATAAATAGCCAACAAAGGTCAGAAGCTTAACTGATTTCCCATTTAGAAAAAGCACTTACGATTCATATTGAAAAGAATTACCCTATCCTGCAAAGTTTGGTTAAAAAATACCGAATTTGCATAATGAAATTTCCATACATATGTGAGGTTGGAAACGTGCTTTGAATAAAAAGGACAAATTCGAGGAATAAATTGAGATGAGCGTGTCCTATCCAGCTAATCGATTAGAAGAGACTTTGGTGGATACGTGACATTTTTTTCGAATGTGGAACATGGCACCAAGATAAAGACTTAACTGTAACAAGTGTCGAAAAGGATGGATGAACATTGAACATGCCGTATGTCATTTTACACATTTTGTCAAAACAAGTACATTGGATGGTGTATATAAAAATTTGACGAAAAATGTAATAGATCTGACAGAAAAGGAGTTTGACAGTTTTCTATGTATAAAGAGGCTCCATTTAAAGTGGTACCAGTTTTGGCTCAGCTAAACAACCGTGAGAAGTATCGTAATTGAATTTTGGAAATATTAAAAAAGCATACGAAAGATGAATGAACAATTTTGCTCACGCCGTCCCAGAAAAAAGTGCAAAATAAAAGTGGCAACCCTGTGTGGAAAACGCAAATAGTTTTCGGCCTCAGCTTTTTGTTTGCATATGAAAGTGCAGTTTTGTGCTTCATACCTTTTCCCATATGGAATGATGAATCAAACCAAAGACAAATGTATACATTTGAAGGACGGTCAGAATGTGTCTGTGTATATAGTCAGACAGGGCAGCATTCCCACCGCAACACTTCAAATGTTTGTCTTTCTAAAGATTGAGTTCGAAAACTTGTTAATTATTCAATCCTCGTCCGCCCTACACTTGAACACCCCCACCTTTGTACATCTCATGCATACCGTCTGTTTGCGTGATGTTGTCCTGTCTGTCCTCCTTCAAGGATTCACACTATATACCTACAACTACGAAAGCAGCAGACCACGTTCGCTTTGCGACTGTCGGGCTCCACTCGAACAAAGCGAATTTACAACTTTTAGTTTGATATTCCGCCCTCTAGCTGCAGTACATGAGCGCCAGTACGAAAAAGGTAATCGACCCGCAATAAATCGAGGTCATCCCCTGTTTTAGCACCATTCCAACTCCAATTCGCAGAAGTAAGACTAACCCTACTATCACACAAACTTTAGCCGTACCTACCACTCACAAGGAGGAGGAAAAACTCACCTGAGCGTGGCTTGGGGGTGGGTGGGTTACCGCGTGGTGCAGGTCTTGGTGGCGGCTGAGGCTCCTGGGGGCAGTACATTGAGTCCCTAGCAGCATCCACTGCATTATTGGGCATAGCGTCCTGGGGTGATGCCAGACCAGTTGTTGTCATTGTTTTTCTTTTCTGGTTTATGTGTTCTTTTTGTTTATATGTTTCGAGTGCACTCACTACACAATGTTACAGTATACGATCGTCGTAGCTGTTTTGTTTTTTTTTTTGTCAAACCCTCTCGCGACACTCAAACTCAACACCAGGATGACACATCGTCGTTTGCAAGGATATTTGTTTGCATTTTCCGAGTTTTTCTTTTTTTTTACTGGAAACCTTGTTCCCCACACATGGCTGCACCTAGAACTGAATCACTGGCATTTTTTTTCCTTGGACTTTGCATGGTTTTCCTGTGCCTTAACTCCCGTTTTCACTATGACATTTGCCACCCCCAAGAAGCACACAAGAAAATATGGTAAAAAAAAGGAGAACACTCTCGCAGCGGTTGCTATCGATCCGAAAAGCAAGTGAGTGCGATGAGTGAAGACTGGAAAATGCGATTCTGGTTATGGAAAGGACGGTAGCGAGTGACACACAATAACAGATGATGACGACGTGGCGCGGGGATGGATTGTGTTTGGCAAATGAGAAGGGGGTGGTGGTTCGTAATGAAAACGTTTTTCAATGACCGTGAATCATGAGATGAAAAGATCTGAAGCATGCGGATGCTGGCGATTGGAGTGAGTTATCCTCTTTCCATTGAGGACTCTGCCTTTTGTTTTTTCAACAATGTGCAGTTGCACCCCCTTTCCGCTTTGCCATGCACGCACTTCGCTGCACAAAAGAATCACAAACACTAGACACACTAAACGCGCTAAACACGATACACGAACCTTATGCCGTTATGGCTGAAGCTGAACTAAAAAATCATGCTTCTGGCCATGGAGCAGTGAGCAGTCTCCGTCTTCACTCTCATTCCGCTGCATATAACCCATAGCTCTCTGTGTACTCTATACTGAGAGTGGAACTTTCGCGTTGCGCACTTTGAGATTGGTTTTGGTTTTGGTACCTTTTGCTGTGTAACTGGTTCTCTTGTAACTTGTAAGGCCCAGACAACATTCGTGACGTCACATTCTACGTCACTGTTATGCGCCCAACTGGTTTGCATGGTATACTCGTGAGTGCTGGCTTTGGTCGTGACTTGGAATCGAGTGCGAGTCATGCAAAGCGGAGCTTTGGACATGCGCCATTTGTTGTTATAATATGCGAGTGTATTTATATGATTATGGTGTGCGAGCACACAATCGAAAACCCCAAGGTGTAATTTCGCTTGCGGGACTATTGTGCGAACTAGATATTGTGTGGCTCGCAAAATGTTTGCCGAATTGCAGAGTACGTGGTTATTTAACAATTTCAGCTGGGTACAGGTTTCCCAGCACCAAGGAGGTAGGTCAGTGGAGAATTGCTTGATGCTTTCGATTTTCTGGCCAATAAAACGAGATTTATGATATCCACGCACGTCGTAGGGTATTTTTATCGGAGATTAAGGTGATTGGAACGCTGGGTAAAGTGCTCGGCAGCCTTGTGTGAAATGAGATCGTGTATGTGGAGATATGTATCAATGAAAATGTCGGGACCAATTTACGATGCTAGCAGCTTTTGTGTGCACAGCATGTTGAGTTTTTTGCAAATAGTATTCAAAGGTCCACTGGAAATGAAAGGCAATACGCAGTAAATGTTTGCACAAGGGTAGTATTTTGTGTGTATTTCGCTACCACTCGTGCATACGTTCGAAAAAAGGATTTTGGGGCAAATTGAAAGGCTGTGTTAGAGGTGGGCATTGGTTAAGCGTCGATTGAAACGAAGCTATTCCAGTAAAAAATATAATTAAACAACGCACATAAAATTAAGTAGGTACATTTTTTTTTTAAATGACAGACCCTTTATGCACGGTTAAAAAAAGTGGTGGTGTTTTTAATACATCTGCAATATTACAAGTCTATGCAATATACAAGAAAAATTGTTTTTTAATATTTCCAATTTATTTAAAATGCTCATTTTACTACGAATTTTCTGAACTTTAATCTCTAAAGATTAAAATCTAGTATTTTTGTTCTACAATCTAACCCGGTCTATATTAAAATTGTATTTCAATAAAGAACTTTTTAAATGTTTTGAAAATATAAAAATACAAACAAGTGAATGTCATGCGGAAAACGGGGTTGCACTGAAACCCAATGAGAAAATTCTTCTTACAAGTAAGTAACTTTAATTTCAAAGTACGTATTCTTGTAAGAGTATATAATATTTGCTTTTTTTGTTAAGCGTGAAGTGCAGAGTAGTGTTCCCAGATATAAAATCTAAAAATCTTGTTTTTCAGAAATAATAAATCTTTTTTTTTCAAGATTTTGTTCAAAATATAAAAAGAGCGAAATATAAAATACAATTTTGAAGTATTTTACTACTAATCAAATAAATATCTATAAACAAAAATAGTTCATAAATTAAAGTTAATACTTTTTGAAAGTTGGAAACATATTTGAATCAAATTGACTTAGAATTTCATTGCTTTTATCAGGATCATAGAATTTCAATTCATTAAAGCGCAACAAATTCTTTGTAAAGATTCAAATAACAAAAACCGTTTCAGTACTCAAACGATTTTGAATTTTGTTTTATTTAAATTTGCACCAGAAAATATTATTTCAACATTTGCCGAGGAATGTGGAAGAGATAAAATATTGAAAATAAATTCGGTATGCGAAGTTTCCATTCGCTTTTTTTACTCCTAAAATATTTTTCCAAAAATACGTTACATCAGTTATTTTATCAAATACGTTAAAAAATATGATGGAAACGTTAGTGAAACGGAAATTGTACATGGGCTCTGTTTGACTGGCATTATACATAATTATGGTAATGGAATTAATAAAAAAACGTTTTTCTTTAATAGAAAAGGTTCTTTTAATTTGTTAGATTTAAAAAGTTTTTGATATCAAAAATCTTGAAATTTAAGAAATTTGAGGTACAAACTTGTACATATTTCGGAGCTCAAAAGTAAAGATATATTTTGTAATCTGGCATCACTCATCACAGAAATGTTCCTAATGAATTTGCTTTTAAAGATAAGGGCGGTCTCGAGATTCAACTTCATTGCTTCAGAAATATATCTATTACATTCCAAAAAGTAAGTAATTGACTGAATAATTAATAACACAATTCGGGCATACCTACATGAGTTCATTTAAATTTCTAGAAAAGTATACCTGCTTAAGGAAGCACAGCGGCACTCTATAGGATTATTTTCAAAGGGTATAAAAGACCACTGGAATTTGGCAACGCTTGACAATTTTTTTCCATATATTGTAAAATTTAAGTCCAACAAAAATTTATATTAAAATAAAATATTTTCGGTGTTGAAATATATCCCATAGATAATTAAATCAAACCTAAAGAAGTATTAAAATAAAATAATATTGTATTATATTTTAATATTCCATGGGCTTATAAAAAGCAAAAGAAGTATTGAATTTGAGGTGAAAATATTGTACTTTAATCTGCAGTTTATTTAATTCGAATACAACTGTATTCAAATTCTTTCATTTTTCAATGTAAACAAGGGTTGAATTTAAATAATTAAAACCCATTTCCATTTGTATTAAAATTTAATATTTCAGACATATTTTGTAATATTTTGAATTTATCCA
Organism: Cheilosia vulpina; assembly: GCA_916610125.1. NCBI lineage: Eukaryota > Metazoa > Arthropoda > Insecta > Diptera > Syrphidae > Cheilosia > Cheilosia vulpina. Next base: position 3,159,336 of record OU744280.1, on the reverse strand, counting down.
TCTCCATCTATGTATATTAAAATTTAATATTTTAGACATATTTTGTAATAGCAGACGTTGTTTAAAATTAATAAATCTTTTATTAGTTCATTAATTTGAATATATTCAAAATATTAATATTTAATATTTTCTCGTCGTTGACCTATATACAATCATGGCAGTGCCGGGAATCAATATTTTGGCCAATATGTGTTTAGTTCATGTCTTTTAAAGCGGTAGCGGTTTTAGGATGCTTAAGTGGACCCCCCACAGCTTTCTATCTTCTGCCACCAACTCTAAAGCATCAGAAGAAGTCCTGAAATAGGTAGAGGAGTGCTTAAGAAGTCTTTTACTAAACATGGAAGACACTGTGGAAGTGGTATCCTTTCGTCATTCCCCAAAGAAGTGTTGAAGAAAACGAAAATAGTTTCTACAGTTTTTCTTTAACCACTTGTGTCTTGGTTAAGCGACGAAAGGCATGCCATCGACCTAAACTATGTTTTGTGTAATATTTCGGTCAGTATAATAGACAGGGTCTATAAAAATTCTTTTGTTTTCGGAACTTTATGCGATAATAACTGCGGCATTCCAGTACCTTATACAGGTCCAAAAAAAGACTCGTTGCAACATTGCCTTTCTCGTCGTCTCAATCAATAACTCAAAATTGAAGTAAACAATGAATATATACCTACTACACACACTTGTTACAAATTCCAATTGAGCACAATTAATCGAAATAAATCAGTCAATTGAAGAGGAAGAGAATAATGGTGTGCCAACATGAGCCATTGTATAGCACGGCATGAATTCCAATTGTCAGCGGCACATGAAATGGAATGATAAATCGATAGGTGTGAGTCTGAGGCTCTCGTGAATGTTTCATCAAGCACACAGCCACACACTGTTACCTTAATCCGACGGCTTAATTCCGCAGGCATAGTCGGTATCATTATGTAAGGCTCAGCCTCTTGCATTTCATAATTAATTGACAGAGCATGTTTATTTTCTGCTTCAAAGCTGTGTCAACATATCCTTGCAAAGGCTGTCTATTTATATAATTACATGGTTCACAGGTTTCATCGGATAGGAATAGAAAGAGAGTTTGGAGGCATCCTCCTATCGTCCTCTTCAACATTGTAACCTTTTTGCAAACGATACTGGGCTAAAAGGTCATCTGCCATTTCTCCGCCTAGTGCTTGTTCGTTGGAATGGTGAATAGTCGATTTAAATCTTTCATCTCTAAAAGGCAATGTGTAGAAAAAAAGCATTTACAACAAAAAACCGACTGATACCGGATGCCAGAAACAAAGTTCCAGACACTTAAGCACCAAGGAAACACGACTTGGTGTTCTTGCGACTTTACCGGCTGACCGACCAGTAGCTGGAGCGTAAAACGAAACAAAACAGACGACCGACAATCAACCATGTCACATAAGACATTACCACACCACAAAAACCAGCTCCGGCAACCAAGAAGATGAATCGTCTATCGAAGAATAACTATTCTCCTACATACATCGAATCTGCAGATCGGTTTTTCGAATCATGCCGGCCGAAACCAGTGCCTGGTCGGCAGACGACTTTCACCACTTGGAATTCGGTACCACCGAAGGCGAGTACATTGTAATCTCAATAAAAGTCCCCCATCTCTACCTGACTCAATTGTATACCAGTCGTATCACGTATGTAGCTGGTTTGACCCCGCGTTGTGGAAGGCTCACGGTGGAGTCTGTCGATTATTTACCTGATTCTCTACTCTTAATGGTTCGAGATGTTGAACGCGAAGATTACTGCTGTTTTTCTTTTCTCATTTTCGTTTCCTACCGAGTTGGAAAGGAAATTGAAATTTAATTTCGCCTTATCTTGATGAGGTTCTCCTGCCTTGTCCAAGACAAATTATATCTCCCCACGTTCGATATATTCAACGAAGAAAAGCTTCCTCGCCAGGGAGACACGTTCCAATTAATTTAATTAAGTGTCACTGGTGAAGTCATCTACATTACGATCACGTAGATGCGATTTACTTAGAATCGAATTAGGGGTTCTCCACCACAGGGTTGACCCCTGTGGTTGCATATCAGATGCTTTATTAAATAGACTATAGGCCTTACCTGTGGCAGATTCCATTAGTTTTTCCCCGTCTTTATTTCACTGGTTGCGATGAAAAATTGCACACACTAGTTCACACATTATGGCCGTTGATTGGAACAAATTTGCTTAATTCAATTAATATTCAGTAAATCACGACGCGCAACTATGGAAGACGACTATAGCCAGGACATGTCCAGCAGACTAAGTTCGACATAACTTTCTGCCGATAGGACCAAGCGTAAGCACCGCTCCCTATTTCGAATTTACAGCGCACAGAAAACCGAAATTACCCACCCGACGACCTTGGAGGACACTACACCTTATGAATAATTAATTATAAACAAATGGCTGGGGGCGGATTTTTATTTAACGTTGGCACTTCATATTCGGGTAGGAGCAAAGACAAACCACTCTTACCGACATTTTCACTAGAAATGAAGAAGAAACTTTCTTCAGTTTCTTTTCATTTCATTCAATCGGGCAGGTTCTTTTTCTTTTCTATAATTATGGTCCTCTCTCGAAGTGAGGGTAGATAAAAGCTGTGCGGCAGTGCTGCCACTTACTGTACTAATCGAGTGACTTGAATGAATTAGGTGTGTAAAGAAAACATGGAAGAAGATAGACTAGCACGTGTTAGTAAAAACTATCAGAAAACAATCTACATTGCCAGATGAATTATCAAAAAATTATTCAAGATTTTAAATACCAAAATTCGCTTTAATTTTATTGCATTCTTACAAGGAGGACTGCAACCGAATGAGAACTACTTTGTTGCGTGAATTGAGTCAGTTTTTACTAAAAATTTCCAAAAGCAGACTGAATTGCTGGGAAATTTGGTAAATTTTGGATCAGTTTGGATCAACTTTATGAGAAAACAAAAATACAGGACAGTTTCAGGCGCGAGTTTTTCTCTGAGAACGTAGACAGCTCTACTTTTCTGTCATACTCTGCTATTTTCTATACAGTTTAGCGGCATAAATGGATGGCTTATCTTAACTATTAAAAGACATTTTCAGACAAGGGTAAGACACGCAATCCTAACATTTACGAGTTGAAGAGAGGTTTTAAAGTAAATTCTCTACAGGATGCACTTTATAAAGGACGGGCGACAGATACCCGGTCTAGAGCAGGCACAATATCAGGGATAGGTTAATCAGGCTGCCAAACAGCACAACAAGTAAGAAACAAAGGATTCCATTCCAACTTCTACGCAATTTCTTTAGTAAATATTTCTGCAAATAAAGCAGAAATGACTAAAAAAGTCAATTTATTATTAACCTTCTTCCCACAAAGTTTTTTAGGTTTAGCTGGAATACCTCGAAAATACTCAGATTATTCAGATGCCTCTTAAATCCGAAGTTGCAATTTTGGAACTCTACATCTTGGTAAAATGAGTTTAAACCAAAAGGGCCACCCTAGCAGTGAAAACTGCTGGCAAACCGCGTCGGTTGACAGGTAAAAGTACATTTTAGTTAAAATGTCTTTTTTTTTTTTTTTTTTATAATAAACACGCGCTAAAGAGGTTGTGACTACTCTTATGGTGTAGTTTGAAGTACACAGCGCGGGCGTGTTATCACTAAGTGTGTAATATAATTTTCAATAATCAGTAACGTTCCGTAAGTCCATTAAGCTGTCCCAAATAAAGGGTTTTCCAATGAGAGGTGCTATTGTGAATGACCCGCTATTTCGGTAGCTGTCACTTTGAAGCTTTTATTCTTTGACATTTGACATGTAGAAACTACGCCATTACTAAAAATGGAACGATACACGCTTCAACAACGCATTGAAATTATTTAAATTGACTACAAAAATGGTGAAACTCTTGCAGTCACAGTTCGCAAAACTAAAGCATTTTTAGGTTGTCGTGAAGCACCTTGTCGGACCGCAATACAGAAATTGGTGGAAAAATTCGAGCTGTTGGGACAAGTTAGTGATGTGAAGAATATTGCTGCTGTAGCCCAAAGTGTTGAAAAAAACCCAGGTTTGTCCATTTCTCGTCGTTCTTTGCAATTGGGCATTCCACAAGTTATTACGTCGGAGTTGGATGGTATTGATCTGGACAACGTTTACTTTCAACAAGACGGCACTACGTGCCACACAAGCAACGAAACCATTGATCTTTTACGGGAAAAGTTTCCGGACCGTGTTATCTCTCGAAGAGATGATCACAATAGGCCACCGAGATCTTGTGATTTAACACCTTGCGACTTCTTCCTTTGGGGCCAGGTGAAAGATAAGGTCTACGCCAACAGCCCAACGTCGATTCAAGATAAAATTCGTGAGGCTATCGAGGACATAGGGCAGCCAATTTGCGATTTGGTTATGGAAAATTTCATGAAAAGGATACGGTCCTGTATGTGTGCTCGTGGTGGCCATTTGGCTGATGTTGTTTTTCATTAACGGCATACCTTCCTCTTTATTATGAAATAAACATCCCCTCATTGATCTCAAAAAATGTCATTTTTCTTTGAATACCAAAATAACACCTCTTATTGGAATACCCTTTACTAAGTTTCAGATTTTTAAATTTTATCAACTGCATACTTTTTAGGTTTTTACGAAAGAAATCATGAAAACCCAATTGCAATTGCAATTAACTCCAAACGAACTTGTCAAGCTACGAGCAGCAAGTCAATGCTCCGGAAATATATATAATTTTATTTATTTTTGCACATTAAAATTCATTACAAAATAAAGTTTGCAAAATAAATTAGTTCGCTCCGAAAATTAATATTAACATCTCCTTGCGACACATTGTGCATGCAAAATTATGTTGCAATCGATTGCATTTTATTCAATTTTTTAAACAAAATAATTTATAAACACAGTCAATGCTGCCATGGCAACACTTCACGCACACAACAGAAACGGCAGCAAGCTTTTCTATCGAACACTACTCACGAGTACACAACGGAAGTCCACCGCAACTTTGGCTGTTGCCTTGGATTCATCCGCCTTAAAGTATACTACAAATTTGTTTCGTATGCGTACACTTTATATGAACTTTTTACTGCATACATTTGTGCGTGCGGATGGATAAGAAACTGAATAAAAGTTAAATAGGTGAATTTATTTCAAACTCAGAAAAATTGATATTCTCGCAAGTTTAAATTTTTCAGTTATTAACGAAGACTAACATTGGCCCCCCAAATCTTTTTAAGCTCTAAATTTCAGCTGTTCCAAATAAATTTCGCTTTATTTTTAATAAGTACAATCGACATTTAAAGAAGAAACCCGAGCTCAGCTAGTACTAAATTATTTTCTCCAATCCTGTTAGGACACAACTGCTCTTTTAAGACCCATATTGCAAATCTATGTAATATGCATTCTTTTCGCTTTCATTTGTGCGGTGCGCCGCCGGCAAATGGCCATAGGATGCATCAAAATAAACAATAATTGGCGGCATGCCTTAGAGACGCCATCAGCATCATTAGTTTGTAAAATTATACTCAAAACTGATGTTATCGCTGGGAGGGCACACCAGCAAAATAGCGTACCGTCCGTTCGTCTCGCATGAACGATTTCACTATTTTAGCTGGCTGCATTTGTAGAAATAGAAATTGCCAACAACCGCGTTCGCCACCATAGGCAAGGCAGCCATGCCTCTAACAGAAATGTGTCCCCAGATAATTTCATCCTAATATCCATTTGGTCGGAGGTACTTATACCGGGGCGACATCATCGCCTGGTGTTCTCGTGGAGGAGGAGGATCGCATGTGTCCAACAATGTATCAATGAGATTCTTTCCCAACTATAGTGAAACTCCTCACCACACACGGTGGCTTTGCACGAGTTCGTGGTCACTGAAGGGGCAAAGGAGTATGTGCATTTAGAAAGCTATCAGCGAAAACCCCCGAGGGACCAAAAATGCAACAAATCTTAATACCATCGCGGGCTAACAAGATTTGTGCACCAAATCAAGTTCTATACCCCGTAAGCTGAAGCGCATGTGCCATCGCGCAGGAATGCCCACCTCTTTGGCAGATCCTACAAGTGAAACCGAAAAGACGACGACAAGCGGCATGATCACAGATCACATGCAAAGCCTGCAAAATTTATGAACTGGGAAAATGTCGTCTTCATGGATCGTTGTGGACGTGAAACCATAAGTTAAGCGCGCACCATCACCGATTTAATTTATTAAATTTCTACATTGTTCCGAGATGGAGCAGACAGTCGACTAGTACAGTCGAGTAGTACATTCGAGGTATGCCAGTCGACAACTTGTTGCCGTGGTCGCAACGATAGAAGCAACCTGTTCCGATGACCCAGAAACAGGACTGCCAATGCGTCGGCTAACTGTCCATACATCATTTCCCGAGACAGTCCAAAGGAATGGCGGCCGACTGAGTGGCTTATTCGCGGTGAGAGTGTATTACTGTCACTGTGCGGGGACAACGCAGTCTTAATTTGAATGGAAATGTGAACTGATTCGATGGCATGTGAAATCCATGTGACAGACTTACACACAGTCTGGACTTTGGGCTGGTGGATGGTTGAGCTCGGCTGGGATTTAAAGTGAAAACGAAATCGAGACCTAGTTTGGGGGTTCATTTGAATTTCAGGCTGACTGCAATGAAAGTTGTTCATGTAGATATTCCTGGGAGCAACTAGAGCTAGTTTGGAAGATCAAGGTGAAGTTGTTAGTTGTCGTTCACGGATGTTGGGGAGGGACGCAGCAAGGAGGATTGCTGAGAAGGAGAGGTGTCGCGTGAGGTGGTTATAAAGGTCATTTGCCGTCGGGGAGTCGGCATTCTCAGGGTTGGTCTTGGAAGATGCAAAATTCACACTCGTACATCCTAATTAAATGAGAGTCAGGGGGAACATAGCGTATTCTGGTCCATCTTTAAACAAAAGCTAACTTCAAAAAAGGACTGAAGTTTGGATAGGCGTCTGATATTTTGCTGCATGTATACCTATTTCAAAACAAATTGATCTCAGAAACGTAAGCAGCTCTTAGACGTTCCTATCCCAGAGGGAAATTCCGCGAATATCGTTAATTTTCGAAACTGAAAAGGACATCAGCGTAACCAATTTAAATTTAGTCCTAAACTAATAAGTAAAGGAAATTCGTTGCCTCGGAACCCAATGTACTTACATCGATCTTTGGTCAGTGTCTGCGGTGGCGGCTGTATATGTTTCAACTGCTGTCCCTTCCGAATCGAGTCCATTAGTTGTTCCCGTGGTGATGGAGTTCTCTTGATTGGTGGCGGTAGTTTGCGCTCAGAGGCCTAAAATTGTATCAATTACACAGTTAATCAGAAAAGAAATACGCGCAACTGTTACGACTAGACTCCTACCTTTTTCAATGGCGGCCGTGACCTAATAAACTCCAGTATCAGAGCATGAGCGTCTTTCTTCACTCGCGGTGGTATATCACCATTTACCATAACCTTACGCAGATTGTACTTTCTATAGAATGCGGGAGAAAGGAGAAAATAAATTAAAATGTTATTTTTTCGGGGGGAGAATAAATTGAAGAAAAACCACTGGGAATAGAAGCGTAATAAATCCACAAACCATTGTCCGAAATGAAGGGAGCAGTCGGATTTTTGTTTCCCCGTTGAGTAATTTATTCCGCACCAGTGCATGAGAGGCATACGTGTAAAGGGTGGGCCATCTAGTGGCTTCTTTTTAAATCATAGGCTATTTTGACACTGACAGCTGTTTCCCACTCGAAATTTTGACAGAAAGTCAGTATCATATCTTCGCGGAACGAAGTGAGTCGCTTTACGCTTGAACAACGTTGGGAAATATTGAAAATTTATTTCCAAAGTGGGGCTGTGTATGTGTAACTCAAGCATTTTTAGATCTTTTCTGGTCGCAGTGTACAGGGTCTATTTCTTACAATACAATACAACTCCAGCAGTGCGTTTTTTTAAGAGAAGTTTTGGCCGAAATGAAACACCCACCGCGCCTGCTGTACGCAAGCTCGTGCAAAAAGTTCGTGTGACTGGCATGCTAGTGGACAACACTCATATAGTCCCCGTCGTCGTACAGTGCGTACAGGCTGCTGTAGCAGAGAGTGTGAGACTCAATTCGCCATCGATCTCAACAGCTCAACATTTCACGCACTGGCCTGAGGAGAATTCTGCACAAAGATCTCGGATTATTCGCTTAGAGTGACAGAATGCGCTCCTGCGAAGCCAGCCGAGGCAGCCACTTGAACGACGTTGTGTTTCATCATTAATGGGAATTTTTGCTCTTACTTACAATAAAATAATACACGGAACAAAATTTATTTTGATTTATTTTTTTAAAAAGAAACTTGTATTTGGCCCACCCTGTATATGTACTTAATTGCTTTTGTGGTTTGCGGGTGGTAATCGCTTTACACTCTGTGGGTGATTTATCAAACTCTCGCTTACCTTGTTCGAATGTCTTCCATCAGGATTTCGTATGGCGTCAACTCGAACTCAACCGGTGTCCTCGAGAAATTGTTCTTCTTCAGGCGCACACCTCGCCGCAGTTCGTCGACAACTTGCACCCAAAATCGCGCCTAAAAACAAGAGAAAACAAAAATGGTTTTCATGCGATCGTTATAATCAAAACAAGTGAAACAAAGGTAACAATACAAAACGAAAATAAGAAACAAATTAGATCATGCTGCAGCCATGCAAGGAAATCGGTTAACAAACTACAAATTTAGATATAAGTCTTCAAGTGGTAGCCGTGCCTTTTGTCCGTAGCTATAGTCTATAATTGACCTTATAGCATTCTATACAAATTAACTATAAATTAACTGCAACAATGAAACATTAATTAATAAAAATCAAATCGCATGCCGGCGGCTTTCTCATTCGCAGCAATAAAAGATATAAAAGTGTCAAATGGAAATATTATGCAAGCGACTCTCTTGCGAGTGTTTTATTTTAGCGTACTTGAACTGCCCTCCAAATCTCCACCTCATTCTGTATCATGTGGACCGGGTAATTGATTTGAATTTTCAGGTGGTAGGTGGTGGTAAAACAGAAACAAAATAAACAAAATTCAATAGGTTAGCGTTAAATAGATATTTTCAATGGAGAAAAGAGGGTTACACATTTATCTTAAAATATATGCAACCTTGCGTCTTGTGTGGAAGTCAGGCAACAGCAATCCGCATTCGATTTGGGTACTTAGCCTTGTACTTAACCTTGTGAGATGTGAAAATTGCAAATTACTTCAACGGAATTTTATCGTAAAACGAAATCCGGTATTGTGATTGTTGGCTTTGAATGGGAATAATAAATCCAGGGATGTTGAATAAGACAATGTCGACGGATTTTTATATCCTATTTACGTAAATTTTCATCAGAAAAAGAAACAAGTGCACATCTTCTCATTCGTTCTGGTCTAACAGAGAAAACGACTCACAGTCAGTGTTCCCAGACTTTGAACACTGATTTCCCCTTTTTTTATGAGCAAAAGCATTCGTTTTGAAAAGAGTTGCATATTTTTCTCCTGCATTTATTTTTATATGAAACAATCAAATAAATTGTATTAACCAGCTTAAAAAAAACATGTAACATAAAAACACACATATTTTATAAAAATTTAATTTTCTATTAGAAATAATATCAAAACGAGTGAATGCGTTCAGATACACAAAACTTCTTACGTGGACGTTCGATGGGCTGTTTTCTTTCATATTTTGTGTCAACATATCAGTCGTTTTATTTTTTCTTTATAATTTGGGATCACTGTACGCAGTGCTTTCCAAAAGCAGAACCACTACCATCCAAATATTCGTTGCTGATATTTTTCGATATAATGAAACCGAATTTGCGAACATTCTAGATTTTGGTCTGTAGCTCAGCATGAAGCAGAAAGCTGAGCTTAAAACGTTTAAATATGAATTTTCTCCTTTATTTATTCTTTTATTTTTGTATTGATGAAGAATTATTATGAAAAATGGCAAGTACCTAAGTTAAAAAATAAAATATAAATACATTTTAATTAAAAACACCTCTGATAAGTAGGCGCGGCAATGAACGACAAAGCCTAAAGCCCGTATGACACTACATTTATTCCTCATTTTTATCATGTTGAGAAGTCAGCGGTGTGTAAAAGAGACTGAAAGTGTATTACGAAAAGGATAGCAATTGTTTACAAAGCAACCACAAATTTTCAAACGAATTCGTTATCAAATAATCTTGAAATGTCAAAAAAAAAGATGTCAGCTGCTTAAAAAAATGTAATTTGAATACATTTTGAATGCATTATTCTTTTTTATGTTTCTACATTAATAAAGTTGGTTTGTATGCACTCACTCCTATTGGGAATTGTCGTTCTAATATTTCGTACTGCTCTAGCTTCATTTTAAAAGCAGACAAAAATGTAGTGTCATAGCCCTTATGACAAGTCTAAGTCTTCTCAGAGTCTTAAAGCACTTTTAGAAAAAGTTTCACTGGCATCTGTCAAGTAGTTTTGACATTAACTGGTAATAGACAACGTAAACATAAAGTTTGGTCAAATTTAATCAAACTTCGTTCCCTTTTACCAAAATTTTGGGTAAGGAAACGAAATTTGACAAATGTGGTCGAATGCATTATCGTAACAGACTTATGTAGATATAGATCTTGTCAAATGTCAATCGGAAATTTCAGTGAGTCAATATAGATGTTGCTTTTAAAAGTCTTATAAAAGAGGACTTTTCTTCGGATATTGACATTTTTGTTGTGTGGTTGAACAAAGCTTCCAAAAATTAAAATCCAACATGACAGTTTGATTAACCGAACTCAGTTTATGGTCAATGTCGATTGAGTAAGTGAAAAATCAGTGTTCTAGCGAGAAATGCATGAACTCGCATCAAGATGAAGAAGAAAGTTGGGCTGCACGCTAAAAATATCGCCACAGTAAGTGGAAGTCAATCTGAATTTGTCTGTTTGCCAAAGTGGCCACGTGCCAAAAATCTTTTAAATCACTTGAAGCCACTTTGCGGTCTTAACACTTTACACCTCGAACATTGAATACAACTTTCAAAACGGCTCTTAGATTTTCATTTCCCTTGCAGGAAGAATTTTTTTTTAACTTGTAAACGGTTGCCACGTTTTTTGTACTAAAGTTAGAAAAACCTACTACAAGAACAAAATACGTAAGGGCATTTAAAATTTGTGGCTCACAAAGTCCGTAAAATCCTAACAATTCAAAGTAATGTTAGTTGCAATCCAGTAACCCTTGCGACAGCCCTCCAACGATTAAAATTTGTTCACACTGCATTGCAAGCGACGGCAGTTCCCAAGAATGTCTTCCCTCGAAAAACGTGTAAAACTTAGTAGTCCGAGGCTATCGCCTCACATGTGTCCATCGGTGGAATCCCATGGACGCCATTTCTACTCACAAGATAATTTGCATAACTATATATTATATACAAAAACACGATTCCCTCCAGCCAAAGCGGGTGTTGGCCAACTTCCTGTAACAACAATCTGTGTGCAGTGTGTTGCCATTTTGCCTATGCGCCTTCTGCCAAAAAGGAAGTTGTAAACATGGTAGCTTTTGCGGGGCACTCTTGTTTATGTGTAAATCGTATATTAGCTCAATTTACCCAATAAACAGTTCCACACAGCAGCAGCAGAAGCAAATAAACCACCGTTCCATGACAACACTTCCTGTATTCAAATCGCAGGCGTACACCCGTACATCCCTGTATGTGTGCACCATGAATGGAATCAAAATCATCCGGCCTAGTGTGGTGTGGCATGGCGTTCAACCCGCATTATAACGAAAAGTCGATCAATTTGCCGGCAGCGCTATATACGCATATTGTTCCCGCGCTCTGCCTTCACTCTGTCCGTCTGCCTGTTTAGACAGACAACTCTGTATAGCTCCATCGATGCATGTCAAGTTAACAAAACGCCACAGCAAAGAGAACAACAGCAAAAAAAAAAAAGAGCTAGTGCATTGTAACAACATAATAGGAGGAGGCCCACATCACCGTTATAGGTGGAACAGACTATGCAGCAGGTATCACTGGAACAACGCCATCGAATCATTCATATCATCTGGCTCAACGCTTGACACATCGTGAAAATTGCATAAACACATCCCGTCTTGAGCCACATATATGCTGGCAGCGGATGGGAATCAGCGACGGCACAGCGAAGATTATGGACCGCATCGGGTGGTATGGCAGCGGCTGCGGCGGCGCTCGGTTGCTCCACTCCATCCATGCATCTGCATGTTGAAAAGACGATTACGCTGATGATTATGATGGCGAAGGAGATGGTCTGCTTGCAGTGATACTCAATTAATCTCTCAGCGCAGTGCTGCTTAGAGGTGCATGAAGCGCATGAAGTGGTTGCGAAATCAAAACAAATCACTTTTCTTGCGGCTTCTTAACTCAGATAATGTGCTTCCGTCGTGTGTCTTGTCAGCGAAGGCGATTGTTCGAAGTCAAGTCATTGCGGGTGACTTGAGTTGAGTGCGCTCTGTCAAGTTGCCATTTCAGTCTGAATATAATTTTGTATAGTTTTTGCCCGCGAGGACATGGTCGAAAGGTCAGCTCACATTATTTTCACTTTTTGGTGGTTAAAAACACACCCACATATTTCGGAAATCACCCTAAAGCATGTCTCATATCATTGTTTTATTTAAATGATATCAGCAGAGTGACCAACTCAATATTTGAAATCAGGCAGCAGCATAGCATGTTTTTTTTATATAAAAAAGTACTAAAAATCATGCTAAACATTTTTTTTTTAAATCAAAACCCGTTAAAAATCAAAAAAATTAACAAAAAAGATATTTTTCAGGAAAATATAACTAAATAAAAATCACTTCGTGACGCTTACTATGTATACATAAAAAAATATTTTAATTCAATTAAGTTCATTCTCTGTTTGTTGAATAAAAATAAATATTATTAGCTGAATTCGTTGAAAGGCTGTGTTCAGTGTTCACTGTCAAATGAGGATTGCAGTCCCTTGTTCGATCTAAAGTTCGTCTGCTTTGATTTCATTATTTTAATTCATAATTTGGCTAAACCAAAATCATGTTAATTTTTCCTGCTACAAAGCTTGAAATCATGCTAAAAAAAATGCTGTCATAATTTGAAAATAAGTGGCTAAAAATAAAATAATCCTGCTAAATTTAGCAGAAAATATACTAAATTGATCACACTGAATGTCAGTATCAACCTTCGGAATTATTTAAGAGGGCGAAACTTATTTCAAAGCTTTTGTATAAAAACGGTAGCAGCATCTTGCCAGCTTTGAATAAAATATTTAGCAAAGCAGTTTGGCCATCTAGTGACAAACAACAGAAACAAGAACTGAATCTCGTACTAAATTATAAATAAAATATAAATTATTTTGAGGATAAGCAAAATATAAATTATATTATATAAATTATTTTGTTAGCGATGTGAAATGTTCGTATGGCGATATAAACAATTCTACAACAGTTGCTTCTGTTTCTGTCAATTTATCATTGGAAATTCCATGTTTAAGCAAATTATTTTCTGTATTTCTGAACCCGAAAAAATGAAATATGTAACATTTTTGGAGAAAACCAATTTTATACACTTCAAATAAAAAAAAAAAACAAAATACAATTTGACAGAATAGCCCCAGCAAAAAATTTTTCTCTAGAGGCCATGTTTTTCTGAATCTCTAAAGGATTCTGTAGCAGAGCGAGTAATCAAATAGAAACAGAATTACCTGCGAAACAGAAGAAGTTTCTGTAAGAGATAGAGAGGTCCAATTGTTTTTTTTTCAAACTGGGGTTCACTTATTGGCTACAATATTATTATGGTTCTCTCTACACCCTTATACGACTGCAGATTTATTGAACAAATGGTCTCCCTATTTCGAAGATCAAATTGGAGAAAACCTCGTGTTCAGTGCTGTCACTACGAAAAATTCAAAAATAATATTTTAATCCAATTTTCTTAAAAATGTCAAATATTTAAACGCATATTCTTCTTGCCAAAGCAATGAAGACATACGGCATACGGGTAGTTGTATTCGAACTCTAATGTCAGTGCCAACAGCTGATCAAAATAACAGAAAGTGACTAAAGTCCTTTGTTAAAGTTAAAATTGGTAAACAGGAACATATTTTGAAGATATTGCTCTGGAACATTTTTTTTTATTTTAATTCTTGTCAAACTCGCGTAAAATTTTTTCAACTGAAACAGGTATCACCGAATTGGAGTCTATGTTGTGCAAGGGAAAAGACATTTTACATATTTGTTTTTAAGAATTCGTTATGCGAATATTTTTTACGAGCAGCCTGTATTTTTTTGTTTCACTTATCGTGTTGGGTGTAAACTAAAAATAGGGCTCAACATTTTTGCCTATTTCAATACCATGGGCGGCTTTATAAATACACATTGCGCCATAATAATAACAAATTTTAGTCTCGACTTTAAATTTACGGATGCTCACAATTGTGAAATTTGTATGGAAAATATAGCCACTAAAATTTAAAGTCGAAACTAAAAATGTTTATTGATAACGTCCATTGGTTCATATATGACTCAAACTTGTGCATTTGGAAGAAAAACAGGTTAAAGCACGACAGGGTAGCACGGAACTTGGCTTATTGCAGGTGCAACTGAATCTGGAATTGAGTTTCAGGCGGAAAACAAATGACAAAGTTCTTTTCAGAATGTAAGATTTCGAACAAATAGGTGTTCATGGGGTCAAAACCATTGCAGAAGTTAGCTTTAAACTAAATTTAAAAAAATGGAAAGAGTAATTTTGTTTTTTTTAGCTGTTTTTAATAAAATGAACAAAAATGATCTTAAACGTCTCAAGATTTTTCGAGAAAACATGGGATAAAAAAAGTAGGTCCAAATAAAATATATATACCAAAGAAGATCAATTTTACAAATGTACGGCAGCTGTTACTAACTTAAAACAGCAAAGAAGTAGTAGCAGTTAGCCTTCCTTAAGGTGGTAACCTGAAGCTTGTGACTAATGCGCACTGAAAAATGACTTTTTAACTTGATGCAGAAATGTAACTAAGAACACGATTTAATTTCGTTTTAGATTTTTACTAACTGTAGGCTGTTCCTAAAAGATCTCCTAAGACTGATTTAAAAGAAATCCGTTTTGGACATGAACCAAACTGAATCTGATAAATTATCGCAAGTTTTGTCCCGTAACTATGCCTCCTTAAACACTCTTCTGAGCCGAGCTCTACTTTAGAGCTATAAGTGACTAATTTTTTCACAGTGACGGCTGTCAGTTAGTCTCGAATACAAACATTCTGATCATCATCTTGCGCTTTGAAATATTCCCCGCATGATGGTCCTATGCATCTTTTCCCTGAAGTCATTAGTTACATGTCAAATCCCTCCGACAGTACGAGTATTTCACTCATAACTCGATGGAGTTTATGCAAATCCCCCTTTTTAATGTGCAATCCTGGCCCGAACAAGTTCTTCACTTGCTCATTACACAAACAACTCCAGAAATCTAATCTTCCCCTATGCACTTTGCAGTACTTCAACAGATTGCGTTCCAACCAAATGAAGCTCTTCAAATCAATCTCGGCCCATTACCACTTAACGGATAAATACAGTCATTCGCAGAGCAACATCCCATCCATATGTGCTAAAGACTTTGCGGGCCAATATCAATTACAAGGTCCAGCTATATAATTGAATATCAGTGTTTCCTCATGTCACGAACCGCCTGCCAATTATATATCTTCTCATGCAGCAGGCTCCCTCTCCATCTTTCCAGCTAACTAACTGGCTTTTAAAGCCTCTCACAGCATTCCCCATAGCGAACGAGAGTACGGATTACAGAAGTGTTTTTCTCTGACAAACTAACTGACCGAACGATGCACTCAGTACTGAGATGCCACATTAATTATCACATTACGGACGACTACACGTTGGAGGAAAATTACTTTCACTTGGTGATCGTTCGAGTCTTCTTCAAGGATATATACGACTCGTGATATATGTGGCTTCTAACATGCGAATCTAGCGTGCTATCAATTAACTCATGATCACCTCCTCCTCCTCGTCGGTCAAAGAAGGTGCCTTAGGCATCGGCGTCGATGACGGTCTTGACCGATTTTCTTCGGAATCTGCTGAAAAGCTTGCTTGGGAGAAACATTCCACAATTGCAATGAGGCGTCAAAGATTACCATTCATTATGGACATGAAGAGCTCTTTAGATGGTCGTGGCGTGACGACAACGTCCAAAAGAACAAGCATTCGTCACGATCAGTCAAAAGATTTGAGAAATCTTCAAGCATTTCACCTCCAGATTCAAATAAAACGCTAACTGCGAAAATAAGGGAAATCCCCAGGCAATTTTTTCCGTCAATAAAGTGGCAAGTCTTCGGTTATAACATTGTGCTGTCGCAAATCGTCATCGTACTCATGTGATTATCGCTCACTACGGCAACTGGTAGTTGGTTACTCATGTGTGTGCGTACATGCGGCCATTATAAATCCACTGAAGCCACTTGGCAGATAGGTCGGAGTAATCGATTCGAAATGCAGCACCCGCTTTATGGACTCCCAACAGTTTTATAGTGAGGCAAATTCAAACTGGCCGCCGACTGCTTATCGTTTCTTTTAGTTCGTGATCCGCAAGCGGCATACGCAAGGTCGTATCGACGGCTGTTGTATGTTGTCTCTCATGCGAGTAATTAGCCTTTGACGTATTTTCACACATGTATGCGGAATTGATAAAGACAAACTCCGTCTGTCTTTTTTTTTTGTACTGATAATAATTAAACAGTGAAAAGTTTACGAAAGTCAGTGTCAAAAGTGATTGGCTTTGATTTTTGTTGGCATTTTTATGGCACGATACTCGAAATGTGCGAGAGAGACCCGCCACATGCAGAAAAAATGCTACTTTCGATTTTTCCATTTTACAGGTTCATTGCTCCGGGGGGAGCAAGTCGCAAGTGTGATCAGTGATCATTTCATTTAGAGATAGATAATAACGTTGGGCTGAACATTGTGTGGTGAATGTTTGAGTTATTGCGGGTGAGGCTTAAAGCTGTCAAGTGGATCATCTATCTACCTGTAATTTTGATATTATTTGTTTTTTTTTATAAAATTTATGGCTACAACTGCGTTTTTCGAAGGTTGTGGGTAGTTCATACGATTTCTGGATTGCGTGTCAACATATTTGCAAATTTACTGTTAGGAAAATTGCAAGAAGGTGATTTTTATGTTTTTTTATTTTTGTTTGGGATGATATATACAGCTTAAGACTCAGCTGATTGACTAATTCCTGTGCATTGGAATCTGAAAAGTAAACGTCAAAAGTTTCCTTGCGATGGAACAGAATGAAAATTGAGCGTCGGCACAATTAACATCGATCGCCAGACACTGCAGAAGGAGAAGTACGTCAATTAGACGCAGTATTGGGAAGTTTTTACATAAAGTTTCGCCAATTACCTAAGCCGCCTTGTCAGTTGTGCGGATCATTTCAGTCTGAAACCTCCCCCCAGAGTTTCAGTTTCCACAATTTTTTAGAAGGTGTATAGATTCGGATTTATTATATCAGGAACAAAAACAAATTCCGTCGTATAAGATGAAACGTCTCCTCATCATTTCGCTTTCCTTTGGCTAAACGACGAAATTTAAGTCGACCTAAAAGACCTATTGGGCCAGAGGACATTTAGGCCGCATACACATTCGATACGAATTTGTATGGTACATAAACATGTGAATATTAATTGTACAAATTAATGGCGCAGAATCCTGAATCCGATTTTTGCGACAAATAGACAGTATCCCGGTCTACATCCATTTTTAATGTTCCAATGAGCAAACGTGTTTAAAAGTCGATTAACTGTGGCTTAAATGTGTTGTTGGTTGGTTTAGGTGGCTGTATTTCCCGTACGAGGGAAAGACACAAATAACGCAATTGAGCGCCGTTTTGAGACCACAACTCACGGAAACCTGAGAGATAAAGGGGGATAAGGACGATGAGGGACCTTACAGCCTGAGGAGTTAAGAAATTTGATGGCTTAAATGTTTAGTAATTAAATAAATAAATCTCAACAAATTCAGACTGTTTTTGGACGTAGCAGGGAGCTACACACACGTACGAGTAACTCGCTCCCAGTATGCGCGCTTTCATAGTACTTTGAAGGACGGGATTATTCGAGCATGTGTGCGAGTCCAATTTGTACAAAAACGCGTCCAATACCATAAGCTCGTAGATTATTTACTTTCTGCAAAATTAATTCACAGAGTTTACTCATTTCATTCGAAACCAGTTGTTCTCTGAAAAAGGGTTTCCTACTCATTTTACAAAAAGCTGGACGTTCGTCTTTTTCAAGGCAAGTCTATTGCTTAAGGTGTACATTTTAGGGATCTTTAGGATATATTTAGTGGTTAGTGTGTTGGACTACTAAGTTCCAGGTTCGAATCCTGAAAAAACCCAAATTCAAACTTAAGGTTTTTTCCACTGCGCCACCTCTCGCGAAAGTCTGACAAACATCCGAGAGTATAACTGTCATGAAAGAAATTTTCAAATTGGAATCGGCATTCGTCGCAAAAATAAAAACTCACACAAGACGAATGGTTGTGAGAAGCTATAGGCCTAAGATCCCTACGGGCCTGTTGCGCCAAATATTTATTTATTTTTAAGATCAAACCAAGCCTGAAGTAATCATTAAAATTTCGGGAACAGTGTCGAGAAATCTCGGAATTAAATCTGTGGCAACAAGGAAAAACAGCATAAGTCATATTTAGTCATTTTTCAGGAGCGCAGTTTAAAGGTTTGACTTTCAATGTGGGTAAATGACTCATGCGTTTTTTCCTGATCCATAACAGAGCAACCATAATTATTTAAATGAAAAAAAATTGACATATCGTTGCTGTAGACCTAAAGTTCATTAACTTCTTAAATTGTTTGTCATTTTTATGCAACATGATGTCTAGAGGCAAGTTAATGATATCGCTAGTTTCAAAGCATACCATTGAGATTAATGGAAACCGGGGTGTAATAGAACCTGCTTCCGTAAGTAATGTGGACAAACATAATGAAGTGCGTGATGTATTGCAAAACGATTTTAATGGCGCGATTATGGATATGGGTATGTACATTCAGAATTGATAATTTTAATTAGTGTTCTTCTAAATGCTCAGTTATTATTTTAAATCAAAACTAAACTTATTGTAGATTCTGTTCCCATTCTGATTTATGATGAGAGTATGAGGGATCAGATATCAAATATTCCTATCGAATACGTTGATAATGGAAATGGGCTTACACGCAGTGCAGCGATTTGTTCGCCAAATGAAGACGGTACTTAGGTTATCAATAAAATTTCTAGACTTTTGCCAATCTTTTTGGCTACTCTGACAAAAACGTGCAACCTTTTTTTTAGCTTTAGGTGATCTAAATGCAAGCTCTGAGTGGAATCCTGATCCTGATTACAATTATGATAATGATCTAAGAGAGCTTGAAATTTCTGCGAATGCAAGTGATGACGATGATCTTCCTGTTACGAGTGACAGAGGTCTACACAATGATGAGCTTGGAAAACTAGGGAGAAAAAAGCGCAGTAGGAAAACTGATCCGAAGAAATGGAGGCACCAAGAGAGCTAAAAGTTGCGGTCTGAAGGTAAGGCATACATGGGTTATAGACGAACGCAGGCTGGACAAATCTATAACGACACACCTCGAGAAGCCCGAAAAGTGGGTCCCCCATGTTTATCCAAGGAATGTGAAAGAAGGAAGAACCGCAAGTGTTCGGAGATAATGGAAGCTCATCGCAATGAAATCTTTAGTAGATTCTGGGAGCAAAGTTCCTGGGATCAGCGAAAAACATTTGTGGTGAATCATGTTCAGAAAATCAGCAAGGCAAAAACCTACACAGATAAAGAGCTCAGTAGACGAAACAGTACCCTTCTTTATCACCTAACTGTGGGTGGAGAAAAGTTAGAGGTATGTAAAAAATTGTTTTTAAGTACCACCGGTTTGGGCGAATTCACTGTACACTCTTGGGTGAAGGTCGATGAGTCTAGTTTTTCTGGTATTCCAAACAGTACAGAATACAAAAACTCAAAACGTAAGAAAACAGAACGCCCTGATGCTAATGCAAGTTTATCTTTTGCACGGATTTTTTTAATCGTTTACCAAAACTCCCGTCGCATTATGCACGAGCTTCTTCTTCTAAGCTTTATTTTGAGCCCTTTATTCGAAGCATGAATCAGCTGTTTAGCTTATACTTAGAAGCCTGCAGGGAAGAAGGCCAACAACCGCTATCTAGGTGGTATATTAGTAATCTTTTTCATGAAATGAACTTGTCTATACATCCGATATAAAAAGACAAGTGCGACATGTGCGTAATGCATGAAGTAGGTCAACTTTCCGACGAAGATTGGCAAAAACCGACTTACGTGCCCTAAGATATTTACCATCTGGTGAAATACAATTTAAACTCGATTTCGATCATGTTTGGTCACCACTTCCTCAAAGAAGTAAGACAATAACAGAAGAAGCAATCTGGCCCAGAATGTACCAAGAAGAAAGAAAGATCAAAAAAGAAAAGTATTTGCATTTGCAAGAACTAAAAAAATGATTCCACAAGAACATCATGCCTTTTACGATAATTTAAAATATTAGTTTTTTTTAAGATTTTATTTAATTAAATTAAAAAATTGAATTGAATATTATGTTTTTTAATTTGTTAACCTGAATTCTAAATAAAATAATTTATCTTTTCGTATATCGGAAATACCACGGAGGCAAGCAAATTTTAATACCTCGTAAACCAAAACAAAGCAAAAAAAAAACCAAGTGTAATACCGCGTAACCCACAATATTAATATAAAATAATAATTTTGATAACCAGTTGTAGTGAAATATAAATCCGCATCCATTAAAATATCTGATATTAAAAGATCAATTTTATTGGCCTTAACTAATTTTATATTAAGTTTTTTGTTTCTCCTGAAAAGTTTACTTTTCTGGGTTACGAGGTATTCGATCTACAGCGACGATATAGAACAGGGTACTATGCATCCGATCGTAACATTAACTCAATTTTGACATATATATATAGATTTCGAGAGATATTCGAATCAGACCACCATTGTCGGGTGTCTTTTCGTCTCTCTACCAATTTTGACATAAATCGACTTATGCTGTTTTTCCTTGCTGCCACAGAAATTAGAAGGCAAGTTCAAGAGTTAAAAGAAGATGTTGTGGTTATAACAGAGAACAGTTCTCCCAACACCACACCGCTGTGGATAATCCCCAAGAAGTCTGATCATTTCCAGTTGAATGGCTTCGTTAATCTTCAAAATGTCTGCATTTGGGGTTCTATATGTGCATCCAAAACGTGCCACAGTTTAAAATCATACATTTCAAAAACTTATTTTAATGCGTACGTTTGTAAAGATTACAATCTCTAGAAAAAAAACAAAGATATAGTTAAAAATTAATCTGTTAAAAGAAATTAAACACGATAGCCTACGACCACATTTCGCTGCGTAAAATAAATTCATTCAGCAGAACTATTGACATTGGCTGCTCATCCAAATACGTCATACTGTCGCTGATATTTTTGGAACCACCAAACCGATAAGAAACCCATTTATCAGTCAGCGTTTTTAATAAATTTTCAATACAAAATCACTGAAACAAATTACTTATCAGTGCAGATCGTGCCTATTACCCGCATAAAGCTTCTGAGCTCACTAACAGGTGACTGTCTTCAGATACGATTACCTCATAATCACTTAATTTTAATTAAGTAGCTACTGGTGAGTCAGTTTCTGGGGTAACCTTGCACGGCCTAAATAACAATAAAAAGTTTTCTGACCATAAGTGCGTGATGGCAACCATTTGCAAGTACTCTTTGCCCAGCTTCTTTCCTTGACGTCCCTGACTGATGTGGTGTCAGAAATACCTTTATTTCAATGCTACCCATCAGCCCTTGTCGCGCGAGCAATGTAACTCCTTAAAACACACCCAACTTATCACAACAGCCCACACCTTTCAATCTATTATTTTTTTGAAACTACATTTTTGCGGACCCTCTCTGATCGACTATCATTAGCCTAATGGAAAGAAACGAAAACAAATAAACTCCAATCTGATGTGGATAGGCCCGCCGGCACGTGTGTCCCTGATTATCTGTATAAAACCGCCACTAAACACGCAACTTATGGGCGCCTTGTACTCACAGAGTCTCCTTCCATCTCCTGATTTTATTTGTTCGAGAAAATTCAACCACTGAACTAACTGATGTCACTTTCAAGTCAGAACTAAACTCAGCCCAAACTGAAAATAATACCGAGTGCTGACTTACCCAGTCATTGAATCCCAGCTTCGCAAGCTCCTGCTTTGAGGTCTGAGAGTCGGCTTTTATTCGCAGCGCTTCAGTATCTGAATAGATAGACAGTTGCAATGAGATACATTCTATCAATCAATTTCGGCGAACTGTCACTTACCGTCATTGAAGACTTTCTGTAAAAATATTCGTAATTCTAAAGCTTCGGTCACCAGTGCACGACAGCAAGCTTTGTAGTGATCTTCAGGTACAGTCGGCTTGACATGATTTGTGCAGGCCTGCAAAAGAGAAACAAATCGATTGACAACGCGTTCAGATAGTTTGAAGATGCATCTCACATTTCACACCTGTATCGGTTATCTAATTTGATTTGAGGAAATTTACTAAAACGAGTGATCGCGCGCGCGGTCTGTTCGATCGACCGTGCCGGTAATTCGAGCTGGAAACGATTGTGCAGAGTGCAGCGCGCAATTGACACCGCACCGCATTACTTAACCTTGTTTCGAGAGAGTGGGAAGAAGAAATGCGAATTCATTCAGACCGAGCGGAGCACCGAGATGCCAGCGCGAGAAAATGTTGAGGTCAAGTGTTGAGGCGAAGCCGTAGACGGACTATCTCGTTGGCATCTGATTGCTGGATTAGAGTTGGAGCACGTCAGAGAAGTTCAATGGTACACATTATTACGGAAACTATATGCTGTCGAGAGCGGTAGGTATGTTTGTTTTGCTTGTGAAGGCACATCCAGTCCATGATGGAGGTTGGAGGTGATTAAGAGGTGCATTGCCAGTTGGATTTGGCAGACGGTTACGATGGCGGTTACTGCCATAGGTCGTCTGATGGAGTGTGCTACAGGGTCCGATAATTGAAATTTCTCCTCTGGCCGTTAAAGGCCCAAGCCAATTGGCCTGTCAAGTTGTTATGTTATAATCTTAAGCAGGGTACATTATGAGATGTGGGACAGCGTGCGACTTTCGTTTCAAGGAGTTTTGCCCTCGGTCGGTGCATGCAAAGGTAATTTCAGCTGACATTTGCTGAAAGGTGCTTCGGAGTCAAGTGAAAGACAGTTGAATGGTAAAAGTACTGTCAAGTGGGTTAGGTAAGTTTCAGATTTACGGCATCGATGTGCGAAATAGAAGAGCGGGCTCTGCTCTTGGCTTTGTTGTCGAAATGAACAAATTAACGGCTGCAATAACCCTGTTCATATGCGGAGTGTGTGTTGAATGAAGTTGCACACTAAAACAGAAAGTCATCTCATCACTCTTGGCTTGCAGACGATACGATGTTACGAGTAAAACTTGTCGACTTGAAGTAGTAATTTAGCATTTTAGGAGTGCATTTGTTGGAAGCCGTTTTGTGTAACTGATTTGTGCGGGAATTTCAGGTGAGAGTCTGATACTGTTTGACCTTATTCGACGGAGTCTACAAATATAATACAACCGAAGGCGGATGTTGTCTCATGGAGTCAACATTCTACAGAGTTTCATCTCGTAACTTGCAACGAACTTTGTACAGGAAGAGAAATCCAAGTGATGCTTTCAATTCTGTATCTTCGTGTTTGACAGAATCGTTGTCGAATTTGTCAACCAGTCTACAAAATGTGCAGACTACAACTTTCCAAATGATCAATTTTGGCGACTGCGGAGACGTCTGCCAAACACATCGTTCAAAGTGACGCAACTCCGCACAAGTTAATATATGTTAATCTGCACAAGGAAGCGACGTTCGTGATCGGTCCACATTGTGGACCAAGTGACTGCCAAATTCTCTGAATTCCAACGACGACGTGTGCCGCATGCGATATTTACGTTTCCCGCACAGTAACTGGGAAAATGCCAAAGCACACTCGATGTGAACGTAACTCATTCGCACTGCACTTTCAACGTAATGAGTATCTTTAGATCAACTGTTTGATTGACGAGAGCTGCCAGAGTACACGGACTATCCGTGTACATGTGATTTTAATTCGCATTCCTCGGCGAAGCCGTATGTAACGAAGTCACTCAAATGGCGGTGTGCAAGAACCAGAGTAAAGGTCAAGCAATTCCCATGCTAACGAGAGCCAGGCACTCCCATATTACCGACCCTTGACCACACAAAGGAGTGGCGCCTGGCGACGAGTAACTTGAACCCACAGCAAAGGTCACCGCAGGTTAACCTTTAATTGAGCCAGCACACACTCACCCTGCCGTCTATAATTGCTGTACCATCCGAATCCACTGCAATGCAAGGCAGATTTTGCAACAAAATGTTGCATCCGAGGTGGGGCCCACCTTCGCCAGCGCAGCAATATGTGTTCTAGATACGCTGCCGCCCACACCGAGTCGCATTTAGATATACAATCCGTTCCCTCCTGGAGTTGATTTCTATCGTCTTGTGCGAGCTCTCGATTAAATTAACCAAAAAGTTTCGCGAACTAGTGAGGACACCGCACATGTGTGTGTTTGTGCATCATAATGCGATTTGTTGTGCAACTGCAACCAACTGTGCTGCAGCGGCGACGTTGGAAAAAATCGATAACGTTTAGGCATTCTGTCAGAAAATCGATGCAAATGGTCTACTTAAACAACGTCCGTCGGTATGAATTTTAATTTCCATGTGATGTGACTTGACAGCGCGTCGTCCGATACGAAGTAGGTCCAGAGACAGGTGTGAAAGTGATTGGAACTGGTAGATACATTGTCGGCGGCAAAATAACTTTTATCCACTTGGGAATTTAAAATTTGATTGGCAAACAACTCGAACGGATAGTTTTAAAACTCACCTCTAGAACATAGTCCAAATCTTTGGTTTCGTTGCTGTTGCATTTCTCGTCGTTCATGCACTCGGATTCATCATCCCATCGCTTGTAGCCCTCGTCAATGCCTTCGTCAATGCAGTCGTCGTCGGCGTCCGCATCTGCGAAATGGAAAAAAATAAAGCGTACCTCTCTGAATTGTAAAACTTATAATGGTGCAAGGTAAATTTGAAACATTGTTGCCTGGCAAACAGATAAACTGAATCTGAACGCAGCCGGCATGATCGTTTGGCAGTCATTCTATATAGCGCGTCGTGCCGTCGTCAAATCTAACGCGCCGCGAAAATTTGTTACCGTCATTGCGCATTAATCGCGCGCGCACAGTTGCGAAAGACCGTATATGAGCGCACTAGTGCCTTAAGAGACCTATCCCATAAAGATTTATACTGCGAAAAGTTGTAGATGCATTTGCATCCAGGCAACATGCACACAGCAGCAGCGCCGCCACCGCCACCGTCACCGTCGTCAGCTCGGCATGTGAAATTCGAATCAATTGCGAAATTTCATCACTCACTGGGAGATCGGTGCATGAGAGCTGACATTTGGGTCTCGTACGATCGGATGAACAACACGGGTCTCTTGTGGTCGGCCAGAGCCATGTTAATAATTTTATTTTCGTCGTTAGTTGTTGTTTGCGCTTGGGTTTTGATTTTGATTGTTGTGTTGACTGCCCCCTCCTCCCGGCGGATTTTATTATTTAGGTTCAGGCAGCCACAGAGTGTATGAATGTACTTATAGGTACGAGTGCGAGTGCGAGTTTTTCGGAGCACCCAAGGACGGTGCAGAGGTGAAGTACCTCGTTAGAGAGAGTGTAACCGGCGGAATACAACTGCAGCCATTATTATTTAGCTTGTTCCATGTAAATGAGAGAGTTATGTTGAAGAAGGTATTTATTTCATGTCGCTTTTAACCTCTGTAGGACGACGCGAATTTAACTAGAGGTGTCGTTGATTATACGACTTTAATTTGACAGTAAAATGGAGGCACATTGACCTCACCAGCAGTAGAAAATTATCGGTTTTCAAATGTGTTTGATAATCTGCTATGGATAACGCATTATCACATGTTTATGATTTGACGTACAGTAAAATGTCAATTGACAGCTGATTGTTTGATTTGGAAGCGAATAATACACAATAATTCGTTTTGAGGTTGTAAAAAATGCCAAAACCACAAAGATGACAGCTGACGAGATCAAAGTCACAATTGTCATATTTGTATTTTGGGAGTTACTTATACAGCATAACATTGTGACAGCAGTGTGGCGTTTGCCTATATGTTGAAGTGATTTATTGAGTTTGTGTCACCAGCTTAACTTTTTACAACAGCAACACGCACACATATCAGTAGAATTATTTTTAAGGTTTTGTCAACATTTTTGTTATTACTTTCAGTAATATAAGCAATTCAATTAAAACAAATTAAATTATTTATAGCGGCATAAGCAGTGATGCCAACCCGAATCGAAGTTTGGCAGCATTTTTTCTACACAATCTGTCAACGAACGCGCGCCTCAAGGCGACATTGCAATTTTGGCAATCAAGTAGAGAATTGCAAATGGCACAATCGCCGATGTAAATTCTCATCTGTTCGTGGGAAAGGATGAACTCCGGTGCATCTTTGAATCACTGAAGAACAAAAAGTCGGCGGGAGTTGACGGTGTCCCAAACGTCGTATTAAGACACCTGCCACTAGAGGCGATAGATATTTTCGCCACGCTATTTAACAATGCGCTGAATAATGCATATTATCCCCTATCCCGAAAAAGGATAAAGATAGGACAAACCCTGCTAATCTCCGGTCAATTAGTTTGCTCCCGAATGTTAGCAAGGTATTTGAGAAGGTCGTCAATAGATCTCTTTTAAAATGGGTTGAGGACAAAAAGATTATTCCGGACAACCAGTTTGGCTTTAGGGCGGGGCATGACACTATTCATGCCGCGTCGAAACTGGTCTCCGACATTCAGTGGTATAAAAGTAAGAACCAATGCACGGGTGCCTGCCTGGTCGACTTTGAGAAGGCCTTTGATACCGTATGGTTGGAGGGGCTCTTCTATAAGTTGACTAGAATGGGCATTCAAAAACCATTGCTATATATGATTTACGATATGCTTATGGGAAAGAAGTTCGTTGTCAAAGCTGGCAATGTGACTTCGAGCAGGGTATTCGAAATTAAAAACGGCTTACAACAGGGAGCAGTGAATTCTCCGATCCTGTTTAATATTTACACAAGTGATCTGGTGGGTTCCCTCAGACATGCTATAGCGTACGCTGACGATTTAGTGGCGTACAGATCAGGAACAAAAATCGAGGTCATCAACATCCTTCTGCAGCGTGACTTCGAGCAAATTAAGAGGTATTGCGATGATTGGAAGTTGAAAATCAATTTCCAAAAATCGGAAACAATCCTGTTCAGGACTCCATTGGCTAGGGCCTCTAGGGATACCAGAAAAAACTGGAGAAAATTAACAATTATTGGACAGCAGGGGCGGCCATTGGCGGTGAGAAACGTGGTCAGGTATCTTGGCATCTGGCTCGACCAGTATCTGTATTTTGACAAACATATAGATGCTTGTCTTGCTGGGGCTAGGAGGGCTTACGCCCTGGCAAGGAGACTGTTTCGCAGCAGTCAACTTGACACCAGGGTGAAGGTCATCTGCTACCTGGCCCTTATAAGGCCTATCATCGCTTATGGCTGTCCTATGTGGTTCAATATAGCGCCGTTCTATATGGAAAAGATTCGGGTGTTTGAGAGACAATGTCTCAGGGCCTGTCTAGGGTTGTTTAGAACTCCCGAATCTCAGTACATAAAATACTATCCCAACAAGACCCTATACAATGGGGCCCGACTGAATAGGATTGACAATTTCCTTATTAAGGTGATTCGAAGGCACGTTGCAAGGGCGATGGCCAGTGATAATAACCTGATCTCAGGGGCTTACTACCCCAATTTAATGTACCACGAGAGTACGCTTCGGTCTGGCTTTATCCCGCCTGAGGCATTTCTTCATGTAGACATGAAAGGATTAGTCCAGCAAAAAGATGGTGTGCCGGTATTGTATCACAGCCACCGCGGCGCGAGGGATAAGCGGCTCATCCACGACGGGTACGCCGCCAATGCTCAGGAGCTCCTCCGTTTTAGCACCGCAATTGCGGATCGGGACAGGGTCGATACGTTAAAGCAGTTCACCGAATTTTGGTGGCTGAATGAAGAGGTGAGGGTTGATACGCTCTCCCGGGCCGGTGCGCTACTTATGTAGCATTCTCCTTAGTTTTAAGTTTGTAGTTTGTAGTTTGTAGGTTAAGGTAGAGTAGGGGATCTTTGGGAGGGGCCGGGCTAGCCAGCATGAAAGAGCACTTCCGAGACTGGACCGACGCTAAGGCCTCGCTCGAGTCTCGGCGGCGCGAATGTGCACCTTGTTGGCGGCTGTCTGGCGCCCATGGACGCAATCAGGAGGGTGACCAATCGAGAGATTGCTCACCTCCCTGATTATAGATAGTTTAGATTAAGTAGCTTAGTCTTAAGTAGTTTTAAGAAAAATAAAATAATAACGAATTCAAGTTTTAAAAAAAACAAAACAAAATATACATTGATAGATTTAAGGCCGAAAGGCAATAGTTTTAAGCATATTGTTAAGTTTAGAGCGCTCGCTAAGGGCCAGTAAGCTAGAATAAGATAAATGTTAGTTTTAAATTAGATTTAATCGTTTTTGTCAAGTATATAAGTATAAATAATGAATTAATAAAAATGAATTTAAAAGTAAAGAAAATAAGCATGACAGTTGTAAATGAAAATTAGTGAGGCGATTTTGATCGGAGAATGTACCAGATTTACCAAATTCAAAATGCATTTGTATGAATGACAATAGACAAAAAATTATGCCTTTTTTCTTAAAATGCTTTACGCATCAGAATTATGCCCTAGTTGGTATCACTGGGTACAAGCTACCAAACGTTCCCGCTGAAAATGTAAACATAAAAAATTGTTCGCTTCACAGAAAATGTGTAAACGCGCTTAGCTAAAAAATGCCAGTGCAAAACCGCATTAACCAAGAGTGAAAGTAGCCTATTAGAACTTGGATGAACTTAGGTGCCTAGTACGATTAGTTAAATTTATTCAAGATTTTGGCTGCTGCATAACCACAAGGCCAGGTTAGCTGGGAATGGCTGCCAGCAGGAGCCTATTTATTTAGACTATCAGTATGAGATCTCATGTCTAGTTAAGGGACCCCGACTTTTTTCCTACCCGTTGAAACAGGTTGAAATTCTTATGTCTGTATTTTATTAAATCGTTGGGACCTTTATTGTAGAAAGCTTACAGAGGAGATTCAATCATCGAAAAAGACGAACATTTACAGAGAAAGTGTAAAATATTTCAATTCCACCAGTTCCTTGTCCAGCTTCTGAAAAAAACCTCTGAAAATACGTCAAACCTTGTTGTATGCTGTCCAATGAGACAGAGCCTAGCTTCAACAAAGTTTGACAACGTTTCCGAAACAGTTTACATTTGAAAACAAGCTAAAATCACGTAAAATACTCTTAGACCTAACGAATGCTTCAATTTAGCATGCGCCCCTGGACAATCATCTATTCAAAGGACTGCTCTTTTGTTGTGTATTTCCCCTTTCAGAAAGCCAACCTGGACTTCTTGGAATTTATTTTGTACATCCTTTTGTCGGTAACCGATGTGTTGGTAAAGACTTAATGGTGTTAGACTGACGGGTCTTCCAATGACGAAAAGTTTACAATTTGACAAAATTCTCATGACTGGACATAAACGGAACCGAAGTCTCCGGTATCACTCAAAATTATGTCAAAAATCTGCACTTTATCTATTGAAAAATTCTGTTTGGCAAAGAGAGTCATAATTGGTCAATCGGTTTCTGAACAAGAAAAATTGGTATTTCTGAATTAAAGCGAAGCAAATTGACAAGAGATTCCCGAGTCTAAATTACACCCACAAAAGTTCACTGTTGCCCTCACGCTTGTGGCATCATCGGCAATACACTCATTGTTGCGGGAATATGAATGAAATTGACGCGAGAAATTGCTATCGTTATTGCTTTTCAAAAACAAGGATCTATAGTTCTGAAGAACACCCTTCGAAGTTGTTAAAATCATATATCTTGCGGGAAACTATTTTTGTAATACGGACATTTCTTTCAGTGTAGAAAATATCAGTATTCAACAAAAGGCTGAATATCAACATGACCTACGTTTAAGTGCATTATTGTGATTACACTATCAGTTGTTGTTTAATTACGAAACAAGTATAGAAAATCAAAGCTGCACTAAGATTTAAGCTGTGCCCGGAGATAACCTTTTGAGTCCCTTTTGAAATTCAGAAGAACTAGATTTAGATTTTGCTGTTTAGATTATTGTTTTACTTATTTCTGTTGGTAGCTATTAGCCAGCAGTTAATCTCACCCTGTAGGTAAGAAGAATCGGGACCCAATGTCTCAGGGGTTGATGTGTTCGAGTCCTGAGGGAGGGGTTCTAAAGCTTCATTTTAGCTGCTTCAATTCTTGCAAAAGACTTATGTAACCTCCAAGAGTACGTCTCAGAAAGCTTCTCAATTCAGTCATTTGAAAGCAAACTTTTTCCCTACGTGCCGAAAAAAACACTGTCACAAATAATTTGATGTTACAAACTTCCACCAACTTCTTACATTTTTAGCTTTTACTGAAGCTGAGATTGGAAACACAAAGAGGCTAAAAATATAACCATTTCCGACAGGCCCTGTATTACACAACGTACACTCGCATTTTGACAGATAAATATTTCTAAATTGAAGATTAAATTCAACCATTGAAAAAAATGAGCATGAATGGCAATTTTGGTCAACAATATTAAGGTGTTTGTAGAAGGATAGGGAACATCACCCAACGAATTTAAATTGCTCATCAAACTTGCTGGCAAGCTTGGAAAACTCCCCCTTATATAGGGTGTCGCTTAATTTACGCAAACTGTAATTTTTATACAAAAAACAGATTTTTATTAGGAAGCTTGAATTCTTTATTCATAAGTATACAGATTGGGGTTATGTATGGAATAGCACATTGGATAAATGGCCGCCACGGTTTTGCTGGTAAGTACGTACTCTTTTATTGAAATATTCTATGATTGTTTCGCATAAATGTGGTTAAAATTCATTAATAAACTTCCCAAATTCCTCTATAACCCTGCAAAGAAAATCTGCACTCTCTCACTTTAAATATTCCGAATGTCACCCATTTTTAGTTATAACCACGCTGTGAATGTCAATTTGACGCATAATTATCTTGCAAAATAAGATTTTCTTTCCAGAGTTAAGGGCGTTGGTGGTCGTGGGCTTGTTTGCATAGACCTTTGACTTTAAAAAACCCCAAAGCAAAAATTCCAATGGCGTTAAATCGCAACCTATCAAGATGAAACCGAGCTTCATCACTGAAAATGATTTTGTTCGAAAATCAGCATCCACTTGTTGTTGTTCCAAAGTCCGTTCAACGAACTCTCTTCGAACCGAATTGTCAGTAGAATCAATTGAACTGAAGTTTCAAATCTTTCGTAAAAATTCGCTGTAGAGAGATTCTCGAAATGCCCAATTCTTGACTACGGTGCCGAATTGATGGTCCTGGACTGTCAGCAATACTCTCGCGAACTGCTTCGATGTTTTCTGTTGAACGACTTGTGACAGGACACTAATTGATCCAGTCTCTCAGAATTTTTCAATTATTCTCTTTATATAATTCAGTTGATGGTTTTAAATCATAAATTTTGTACGAAAATTGCGGACTGTAGCTGACAAACCATCATTATTTTATAAAATATTGCTCAACAATAAAAATGCGTTGTTCTTTCGTATAGTGCTTCATTTTTAATAACCCCGAACTGTCAGCTGTCACATTATTACCTTTTTTTGCGTTGGCATCACTGTACTATTAAATGGCGCAAAATTCAAATTATGGGACACCCTTTACAAGCATAGAACACGCGCGGAAGTCACTATCTAAATTAATGAACCCCTTCCCCACTACAAAAAACATCTCCTTATAGAATTCAACTCACCATCGGCAGTCATATGTGATATGAGCTGTTCCAATTCTTGTGACATTAGACATTCATCTTCGGCTTGCAGATTGTAATCCAGAGCGGTGTACACGATCATTCCGATTTTACTCAAAATCTGTAAGAAAAACCAAAAGCACACCTAATTTAGTTAATCTGATTTCCAATTACCAC
This sequence comes from Cheilosia vulpina, assembly GCA_916610125.1. Classification (NCBI taxonomy): domain Eukaryota; kingdom Metazoa; phylum Arthropoda; class Insecta; order Diptera; family Syrphidae; genus Cheilosia; species Cheilosia vulpina. The sequence goes on along the minus strand of OU744280.1, from coordinate 3,127,039 downwards.
TCGTAGCTAAAAGATTAATCACAACGGTAAAATAATAAAAACAAAAGTCAACCTTGACTTGCGATCAAAATATTTCCACTCATAGAGGAACTTTCGCTTTTGAAAGATCCGATGGAAATGTTACAATGCCGCCGCCAGCACGCCCACATTTTTCACATTTTCTGTGAAGATGACAGGCGGCAGGCAGGCAGGCAGGCTTGAGGATTTGAATGCCACCACAGCATGTGGTTCAACCAGATCATGAGGCGGATGATGGTGGTGCGAGGTTGGCGGTGCGTTTTTGAAATGCTGGTCGTTGCCTTTTCAGCATGCTAATCCGATACACGATGAGGAGGAGGATTAGAGGAGTTGTTGCCATTAAGCAATGCACTTGTATACGAGGTTTCACTTCATCCTGGGGCGGTTTATTTGTATACGGTAGAAAGGATCGACTGTTTTAGGGGTGGTTGCTGTAGTTCATTGAACCGGGTTTTGTGACTTTTTTTTTCGCACTGTAAGTGATTGTGCGGTATTGCCGAAAGGTGAAATGTTTTGCTGGAGATTGATGAGGAAATAGGCTGCCATTGAAAAACTGTCACGTTGTAGCTTCGGGAAAGTGAAAGGATCGAACCGATATGTTATTGCAAGTCCTCTGATTTGGGTGCGGCTTCAACTACATAGAACTAGTTTGTCGTTTTAACGACTTTCAGTTTCACTTGTTTTCAAATGTGTCGCATATAGTTCAACGATTTGAACAGTCGGCAGTTTGATTTTGAGCGACTGTTCTTTTACTGCTGGGGGCAGTTATTGATTAAGAGCAAGCTTCTGGTTCAGCAGCAGTATTATGCACGGCTGTGCTTCTACTGCGGAAAAAATCTAATCATAGCTGAGAGTGAAATGTTTGTGCCACATACACTTTAAAAATTAACAGACAACTGCCACTACTGCATTTCAATGCATCACTCGTTATAATCTGCGGTTAGCATGCTATAATTTTACAGGGTTCATTTCAGATCCAGGGATCGACACGAGACTACTCGCTCAGTGGGCTAGCAAACTAACCACTGAGTCCACTGCGTCTACCGCAGGAGTTGAGGAATGAAGAAATCCAAAACAAGCCGTGAATGACCTTCAAACCAACCACATACTTGCTGTCTCTGCTATACAGAAGCAACAGTTACATGACCACCGCAAAGCTATTGCGTATGGTCTACCATCTACCAACTACCTCAACCCTCTGCAGACTCGTTGATTCACTTCACTTTCCATCATACGAGCAGTCACTTCCCTGGCCTCAGCACTGATCTTGCTCAACATTATACCCACATGGTGACATTCGAAATGCCAAAGCGATGCATTGCGCAAAGCGCACCTCCAATTGGAGTGCACTACCGCCTCAGCAAGTGCACTTTCGCCCCAAAATCCAGATCAAAGATTTGGGTCACCCAAACTCGGTCTCATATGGTGCTGCTTGTTGTTGCAACCACATCTTGTCACCTGTGTTGCACCAGCAACATCAACTAAACCATGTTAATTATCGGAGCACCAATTAAAATTTTACCTTTCCAAATGCGCAAGTACAAGCAAAGACCGCTAGAGACGTACCTCCTACGTGCACACAGCCGATTGAAACAAGTTTCGCAGGCCAAACAGCGCTATAGCGACTTCCCAGGCCGGCAGAACTCCCAGGCAAATGCAAATGTCCGAAGACGAGTCTTTCCCCCTCCCGCAGCTCATCACCCATGGGAACTGGTATCGAGGGAGTGAAATCACAATTTAGTGGGTGCATTAATTACACGGGTTATTAGATTCTGCATCTCGATCGCGTTAATTAAATCGTCTGGTGTTCCTCCTCGGGCTTGATCTACATTCTGCGGTGGGAAAAGTGTGCGCTGGTGTGTGTGCTCGCGCCGCAAGACAATCGGCGATTTCTCACGATTTGTCTTGGCAGTGGAGTGTATCCAACCCTAATTCTGCTTTCCGTCGAGAGGAGTGACTCGAAAGATCACTGCGTGCCTGGGAACAAACATGCTTAGAGGCTGTTTACCTAGCCCGGTGCACGGGTAATTGAGTGCAGTGTACCCAGTTTTCCTGCCATCAGAAGAGAACTGCATGCCTACCGCGTCGTTCTATTGTTTAGGAATTCCTAAGCTTGTTGCTGCGATTCTCAGAGTGACGATGTCAAGTCACGCAAATTCCATTCAACGCTGTCGCCTCAGAGTTGGTATCCCCATGCCACATGATCCTGGGTCGGGTGGGAAGGCAATCAGACAACCGATCATTTTCACAATCGATCCGAGCGGTTGGCAAGAGATATAGACGACAGAGTGCAACCTGCTGCGAAACCGCAAAGTGTCGAAGCAGTTAGTATATATGCACTGCGAATGCGCTGCTCTCTCGTGCGCTATAATCAAACCATTAGAAGCGATTGTGCATCGCCTCAATGATTTATCGCAACGACGCGACGCGCCGATATAGATACGGCTGGAGTACACGCGGCAGGATCGTGTGCACGTATCCGAGTACTCGTATCTCGTACTCGTACTGGTACTCGTCGTATCTCGAATCAAAGCTGCAAGACTATTAATTTAATGCTTTTACTTTTTGATTCGACACTGATAGCGCGGTGCTAGCAACAAGTAGGGGCCTCTAAGTGGAACCCACTGGCACACCAAAATGTCGATTGTTTACATTCACCGTTTAATGGGTTTTAATTTTGTTTTCAAAAATATTTACTTTTCTCAAAATAGTAATAAACAAAAAACCGACAACAAAAATTAACATTTACTTTTGTTTTCGAACACAAAGAGCCAGAGGAGGCGCTGATGCCGTGAGTGTTATGTAAGCGGGCGATGCCAATTACGCGACGGCCAAGATAAGTGCGGCTACATGGGGTATGACTGCTGGTGGTGGCGGTTGCTCGCATTTGTTTTTGACACGAAATTGCACTTAAATGATTGGGGGGCATTTCGAAAGAATACACAAGTGGAGATGATGATAAGTCGGATCGGACCATATATAGGTGGATGGCTGGATGGATTCGGATTCGGTTCGCAGAGCACTTGAGCAGATGCGATTTCGATTTTAATTAACATTTTATTTGTAAGTTATAAAGTCGATAGGAGCGAGGAAGTTGGGAAATACCCGGCAGGTTGGTTTTGTGGGAAATATTTGTACCGATAAAATATTTGATCGGCATATTGTGAGAATGGATGGGGAAGTAATTTTTAATTGAGTTTCGTGTTCGGAAATATTTGCTCCAAGTGGAGTTAGTTTTCCTTCCATTTTGTTTAAAGGGTGGCTTAGTTTGATTTGGGGAAAAATGGGACCGAATTGGGCTTTTTGGCCGATATATGGCGCTGGCTCATGGCTAGGCAATATAAAGCCCCAGGAAATAAAACCCCAAAGTAAATTTGAATTTAAGGCCTCGAAATGCGCATACAAAACAAAAACAAAAATTGTCTAAATTTGGGATGCAATTTTCCTTTTCTAATGCTTTAGTTCATTTTTCAATTGGAGCCTCATTTCATAATGAAATAAGTTGAAAATCATGAGTGAGCGTCAGAATAGATGAAAAAATCGTGTGATTTTTAACATAAGCCTCATTTTATTGGGGCCTAAATTCCATTTTAAAATGGGGCACCATTTCATTTTGAAAATGTACCCCAATTTTGGGGTTTATTTCATTTATTTTTGCGGCCTTATTTTATTTCATTGAGGCCTAATTTATTTAAAAAAATGGGGTCTTATTTTTTTATGAAAATTTATTCCAATTTTTGACTAGTGTTTACTTTTGGGGCCTTATTTCCTGGGGTCTTATTTCGCGGAGCCCTGCCTCATGGGCTCAGGGCTGACTTGCTATATCTAGTTTACGCCCTCTCAGTTATTTAGGGAATCTGAGGGTTTTATCTTTTTAGTGGGCGCCAATGCCAGAGCTTCGATTTTTAACAATGAGGTACTGACCAGTGTGACCGTTCTAAAGGGTTCTAAAAATTCACAAGGAAAAGGGCCAACGTGAAAAAAGGTGTTATTTATCTGATTTAGAATTTTTGAACAATATTTAACAAACATTGGTTCGCCAAACACTATAACAGTGATTTTTATTTGAAAATAACAGCATTTGAACATTTTTTGAAGCGCCTTCTCCAACTAAAAACGGGGTCAAAATAGAAAAAAATTGTGTTAGGCTCTTGAAAAAGTGCCAAATTGCAACTTTGGTCACTCTGGTACTGACTATACCATTGCCTATGGTTTTTTTAAAATGTTGTGTAATAAGTCTCCGGAATATGTTTATGGAATTCCACTCGAAAATCCTTAGAATACCCACTTTTTACGGTGCAAAAAGGAGGCCACAAAGGAATTCCACAGCTTGTCGGCTGTTATGTTTGAAAGCCTAAAACCTTTTGCCAACAACCTGATCGGACCAAATCAGTGGTAGGACAGTCTATCATCGACCATTCCGACAGGTATTGGAAAAAAAAAACCCAGGACCCTAACCACGTACCTTTTGGAAGGACCATAATCGAAATATAAGACCTCTAAAACTAGCAATCAAGTCCAAACATTTCAACTTTAAGAGCTTCATCTAGTTCATTATCCACAAAGTCTCTTAGGATCGCCGACTCTGACATAACGTCAAAAGGAAAAAAATAATAATAATAATAATAATAGTTAAAAATTTTAAATTTATAACCTTCACACTAAATATTTTGTAGGTCACAATGGGTAATTTTTATGGAAAATTTAGCCTGAATATGATGTGGGAGGAATATTCATCGGGCGATATTTGGTTTGGTTTGTTTATCGATGGAGTATGGAGGCGGAGGAGAAGATTTAACAACGAACTTTGTGGGCTATATAGCGACGCTGAGGATGCAACGACTGAGATGATTGGGCACGTGGATATGCAGAGCAAGGTAGCAGCCTGATGAGTCTTGGAGTTAACCCCTGACGGACAACGTATAGCAGAGGAAGACCCCACCTTAGGTGGCGCGCACAATATGAGGGCGAACACAATGAACATGCTTAACTGCAGGCAGCAGAACTATAGTCCCCAAGTACGCAGAACAATTTGAAAAACACTTGAAAAATGTGAAACTTAGTTTAGTAAACTGGGTAAGAGATCTATGTACCTATCTTAGTAAGTTTCTTCACAGGGTTTCTTCAGGGTACAATAGACCAAAAGGTCGCAGTACAGCAACCCCTTTCACATAATAATAATACGTTTTTTCACAGAACTCATACTACTTTTTGGGAAAGTTTAATTGAAATAGGCGCTTTGTAAATTGCAAAAGTAAATCAGTTGGAATCCCAAACAAAATGCATTTCAAAAACGTGGAGTCGTCCAAAGTAGAGACTTTTTAGAACATGTCTACGAATTCTGAATTTACAACCTATTCCGATCGCCTGGAAAAGATTCCCATTGGCTCAGTGGTAAGTGTGCTGATCTACTGAGTGAGGAGTCTTAGGTACGATCCCCAGAAAAAACAAAAATCACTTTCTAAGGTTTTCTTTCAGTGCGCCACCGAAGTTCTGTCAAACATCTTTCTGTCCTGAAAGAGCTTCTTAATTAGCCTTTGGCACTCGGCATAAAATGGTAGCTCATTCGATTCGTCCCAAAAATAACAAAAACTCACAAAAACGAATGGTTGTGCGAATCTAGGCATGGGGTACACGAACAGGAATATGTTTATGGAATTCCACTCGAAAATCCTTAGAATACCCACTTTTTAGGGTGCAAAACTGGTGCAAAGTCCATGAGGCCACAAAGGAATTCCACAGCTGCCTCAGGTTTTTTGAGCTCATGACTCTTACTTATACAAACATTGATTTATGTTTATCAAATGGTAATTTAAAAAAGGAAAGTGTACATATTTACAGAAGAAAAAACTATTCCATTGTGTTGTCAACTTAAATCCGATGGATATAGTTAAAGGTATCAATCCAATCTCATGCTTGTCAAAAGAACAAGCCTTTATCAGCACGTGATGTCTAACGACAGAGCGCCTTTGGCATACGTTCGATCAGAAACGCTGTACATGCTTAATTTCTCTCACCAGATGGCGCATAGGTATATCAGCGATACAAAAGCTGGCACCACTGGTTGTCAAATTTTTTTGTCGTCTATTCATAATTTTTGCCACAGACGAAGACAAAATTATTCTCCCACATTCCCCAAGGAGAATATTTGCCCCCAAATTTTAGGATTGAAGATCACCCCCCTTTTAAATGTTCACAAAACTTTATTCGAAGAAAAACCTCTTTTAGACTTAATATAAGTAAAACGTCTCAAGTTTAAACGTAGGACAGGCGGTGTTCTGTATTCGAAGGCTCACCCCAGGCTTCTAAGTTCAAATCCCCTTCGCATTCCAACATAATTCACAACAAATTGCCGCTTATCTGCCTTTCATTTTGCAACATTGTGCTGAACCCGCTTCAACACTCTCACTGCAATATTAAATTAAATGTTTTCCTAATGAAACAGCAAGCGCGCCTGCAACTCCCAACCACCGCACCGCCAGAAAAAAACCTCATTTACCTGCCACATCTCTGAGCAACATCTGTGGAAGCGAAAATTTCTCATAAAATTCGTGACTCAAAATAATGAAATCCTATCACATCCAGCCAGACGACGAGAGTGAAACTATAATGAAAATCTTTTACTTTTACAGCCTCAAACTGAGACTCCTTCGGTCTGTACTTTTGGAAGAGCAATTGACTGGTATGGTTAGTGGCTGCGTTTCCAATTTAACCCTTCCCGGACGTCGCGCGGTGGCTTTGCTGACCTTTTAGCGATGCTCGATCGGATCGTTTGCCCTCAAAACACAAACATAATCCCAAATCCGAGCTCCAGCCAGCAGAAACGAAATTAATGACTCTGGCGTGACATGACATGATGTCTTGGGCGCGCACACACAGCCGGCAACCGGGTCAAAGGTTACTTGATTAGGAAAGCTGGGAGGAAACACACCAAATTGGAACACACTCCTCCCAGCGGTCGACCAGGCGAGCATTTCCCACCGGCGCGCAACCAACTCAAGTCGTGGTTCCGTCATAACTTGGCGGCGCACAAAAACCTATTAACTGCGGGAATTTACATATTTCTCTTGGAATTGGAGCGGAAAATCACAGCTTCTTGCTTCCTTATTGTACATCGACTGTGGCTTCGAGCTGCACTTCTAAGTGCAGCTCTGTGATGGCTCTGTTTGGGTTCGGTGTAGGTTTCTAGTTCTGCAACTGCAACAGTGCAATGGATGAAGATGGGAAATCGTTTCATCACGCTTATCGGCGAACCACGCGCGCGCTCACTGCTGGGAGCCTACAGAATGGCGGCTCGGATTCTCTCATCCTATACCGGCAACAACCAGTTGGCCGGTGCAATTAATTTGCTGCAAATTGCCACTCAGAATGATGGTTCTCATTTAGCGGAGTGGTTTCCTTTTGCTGTGTGGGAAGTCATGTGGATATCAGTTGCTGTTGCTGGTGCAGCGCGTATAAATAAATTTACCTAACTGCGGAATAAATGCCGAGAATGTTGCCATGTTCTGGAGGTTAGAAAACATTGTGGCTGTCAAGATAAATGAAGACTTTGTGAAGCGGGAATTTATGGCTTGAGTTATTTGCTGGCGTAAGGCATTTTTAGAGTCACTTAGACGGGAGTTATTGCAACGAGTGACGCCTAGAAGTACTTGACCCAGAAGTGTTCCCTTTTCGTGTTTGTTTGAGGGTCAGGCAGGAATGTGCATCGTGCGTGGCTCATTTTACGGAGGTCTACAGTTTAGTGTGAGTTCTTGCATTGAATGTTGACGAAGATTGATGGGAAGTTCAGACAAATGGATATTCTTTGTGGGCAGAGGAGAAAGTCAGCTTACATTTTTTAAAACTATTGGAATGAGTTGATTGTGAGTGAGTATTCTTCGTTTCGAACGGTTTGCAGTAACTGATCTGATGGGGGATCTGTCTAAGTCGGTTACTTGGGACGGTTCTTCAAATGTATAGGGTGGACCAAATACTAGTTTCTTTTTACAAATGCAATAGAATGAACAAAACTAAATTTTTTTCATGTATTATGGCATCATTAATAAGAGCAAACATTTCCATTAATTATGGAACACAACACCGTTCAAGTGGCTGGCTTCGCAATAGCGCAATCTGTCACTCAAATTTTCCAAGACCTTGCTGATGGTTTCGGGCTGTAGCTCGCGGATTGGATGGACGATATTGGCCTTAAGTGCTGGAATCGGTTCCGGATTGTTGGCATAACATCGGTCCTTCACGGTTCCCAACAAAAAAGGGGTCAAATCGCAGCCAATTGACATCGCCAAGACGACTGATAACACAATTTGGAGGAATTTATTGCACAAAAGATCGATGGGCTGTGAGGCGTGGCGCTCCATTCTCTATTAACCAGAGGTCGTCCAAGTCCATATGTCTTTAATTTCGGTAAAAAAAGTCGGTTGGCTCTGTAACGCCCACCGTTAACCGAAACGTTGTTCCCAGCCTCATTTTCGAAGAAAAATGGTCCAATGACGCCACCTATCCACAATCCGCACCAAACTGTCACTCTCTGTGGATGCATTGGCTTTTTGACATAACATGCGGATTTTCCGAGCCGCAAATGCGTCAATTTTGTTTGTTAACGTACCCGCCGAACGGTTGGTGTTTCATTTCGGTCAAAACTGCAAAAAAAAAACGCACTGCTTGGGCTACACAGCCCCACTTTGGAAATAAGTTTCCAATATTTCCCAACGTTGTGCAAGCGTAAAGGGACTCATTTCGTATGATACCGACTTTCTGTCAAGATTTCGAGCGGAAAACAGCTGTCAGTGTCAAAATAAAATTTAAAATGAAACCACTAGATTGCCCACCCTTTATATATAACCACGCGGGAGGCCAGCACTTTCTAAATCCTGCCAACCACACCGGGGAAACTGAACGAATTTAGGTGGCAACAAACCGCTTGGACCAATTTTCACCGAGAATTTGGCGACCTGTTTGTAGGGACGGTGCTTTTGGGAGATTGTCTCCTGAACTAAGAAAACTGAAAAATATATATATCTGCTAAACAAGCGGTCCTGCAAAAGGAGGTCCTAGGTCAAAAAAGAATTGCTACCGCCTGACAGGCAGTAGAGCTACCAAACAAAAGAAGGCGTTAAGTAGAACAACGTTTTAACGATGGTACCAAAAAGCTCGTTTCTTAGACCTCTTCTGTGGTACCAAAAGGCTCGTTTCTTAGCCCTCTTCTGTGGAACATAGTGTATATGACGGAATTTTGCAACTGACGCTGTTGGAGCTGAAGTGATCGCCTTTGCCGTGGTCAAACACATCGTGCAAGTGTCCGCTATACGGACAAAACAATTGTCAGAACAAACAATTGGATAGAGCAGGCCTGAAACTATCTGGCACACAAGCGAGGGTATCAGTCAAACCATTAGGTCTAAGGAGACATTATTGTACCTACGAATAAAGCTAGACATCAGATTAGGCTTTAAATCGCACGTGGAGTACTGCAACAGAAAAGTGTCACAGTTTTCAATCATCGTGCGGCTTAAGCCATCCATAGTCTGCTTCGGTGTGAATGGCATCGTTTAAAACTCAGAAAACTGTCGTCGGAATACACCAGATTCTGAGTGTCAAGCCACCTACGAATAAAAACCTACAAGTCGATCTTTTGGGAAAGGGCATACAGCATACGGGTCCGTGCGGGAAACTCTCAATATCTCCAAAGATTAAAACAAAGCTGGCAACGTTCCACTGGACTAAAGACGTTTAGCAGAGCAAAACTCGAAATCCAAGATTCCAAGGTAAGACAAATATCTTTTCCTCCGTTTACCATCAAATGAGCTGGGACTAATTACGAAAACATTCTCTGAGAAAACGGAAAGTGTGCCTCATTAGAGAGCAGACTTGAACAGCGGCCGTTCCATTTTGCGATTGGTAAACCGATTTAGAACCAGTTAACCGATTCCATCGTAATCTGTCGAACTAATAAATAATGTTTACTTTCATTTCATCTGTTCGTCTTAATTCTTATCGAAAAAAAACCAAGAATAATCCGATTTACTTTCAAAACACTTTCAACTTCAACTTTCCCTGAAGTCTGTGATAAGTCCACCGACTTAGTTCGTTTGAGTTCCAGCTAAACCCAACAAAGACCATTTGCCGAGTCTGAACAAAGAAGTGTTTCCCATATCAGAGGTTCAGACTCGGACTCTCCCACAAAAGGTCACTGACAGTGTTCAGTTTTGTCGGTATAATTGAAAAAAAAAAAACAACTGCCAAACACCATCGGCGAGTACCTATACCTACTTATTACTAAATGCCAAACGAGTATCCTCACCAATGGAAGCACGCAAGCTGGTTAATTATACGCCCGTAGCATGCAAACAAGAAGTAGCACAACTAGGTTGCACCCCCCACACACACACGGCAATAAAACTGATTAAGATTAGCACAACCGAATCCAAACGATATAAATTCATTGCTAAGGTCAATTAACGGTGGTGTGCCCCAGCTCCACACGAACTAAATCGCAAAAGCTGTTGACAAGGTGTAGTTTCGAATTGGGTAACAATGCAGCTCGTCCGCGTGCACCTTTGACTTCAATTGAATTGACCTACGGTGGTCTGACCTTTCTACGACACCACTGCAATTGTTGGCAGATGCCGAGTTGTTGTTCTCAATATAGGTATACACGGACAGCCGACGAACGGAATTACCACATAGGGAGGCAAGCATAGGCTGCCACTGCCAGGCTATTACTTAATAGCGCTGTGGTCGATTGAATATCCCCACAGAAACCCGAGGCTGCATCGCGAGGGGAACGAGTCGATTTGTCAGACGGGAAACGATAGCGTCTTTACCGTGGGATACCTTGGGTCCCGAACCAAGGAAGGAACTACACTCTCATATGTGACTGGGTATTTACATGCGATCGCATAGGTTCTGCGGTTGTAACCACAGCTTTAACCTGATCCAGTCAGCAATCAAGTGCATTTCGCTGTGTGTGATATAACCCGGGCGAGCTGCGATGTTACGGATCATCAAGTGAGGGGGAATCGAAGAGAATATTGCACTGGTGCGCCATTATTTCCTGGTGTCTGCATCATAAATGCGCGCGCCCTCCCATTCCCAGAACCACTCCCGATGATGTGAACGCCCTCTCTCTCTCTCTTTCTCTCTCCAGCTGATGGATGGAATGGAAATCAGTTCCAACTTTTGTTAGAGCCCGCTTATCAGATCGTGGCATACGATCCGTGGATTGAGATTTAGTTCTAACGGCGCATCGTAAATTTTCCACGGCGACTCACTATGTACGCGCCGGAGAGGTCACTTTGGATTTGAGAGCGGTGCCGTTCGGTCGTTGCCGTACCGCAATTATCATGAAGGTGAACCATGGAGTGATGCGTCGAGCAAATTGTTCCCCCGTAGCCATGGCGCTCTCTCTCTCTCTCGCTCTCCGTCTATGTCAAACCAATCAATTTGACGAGCATCATGCCCAGCGATACTCGTACTCGTGTATAGTTACGGCGAGCATGAGGGAGATATAGAATTTCCCGTGAAAAATGCCATCGCTGTGGCATACGAGGCACATGAGATATTGAACGTAGATAAGCAGCAGTTTTTCTTCAGCGTCTGCCTGCAATGTTTATTCACCTCTAGCTCTCGGGGGGCCAAACTGTAAACTGGCTGTTGTTATGCATCATCGTAGCGAGCAACATTATAATCTTCATCTCGTCGTCTTCTTCTATTTTCTTTTGCGACGGGCGCAAGCCATGCCAACCAGTCTGCCTGCAAGGTGAAAGAGTCATTCAGATGAACGGTACCTCGTGCTGTGTGAGTTGCCAATAAATATAGAACCAATGCAGGCAGGTGTGGGGTAGAGCGCTGTGGTCGATCGATGGACCAATTTCTGATACTAAGCAGCAACAGTGGAGGTGAGGAGTTTGTCAAAACTTTGCAATAAAAAACAACATTTTTTGAAAACTCCAGCGAATAGGTTTTGTGCGACGTTTCATTTGGCAGTGATGACGTTTTTAAGACAAGACTCCAACTTGTAGAATCCCACCTGTTACGATGATAAATATATTGGAATACCTAACAAAATATGTACAAAATAATTTAACAGGCAGAATGTTTTGTAGTTCAACTGTCATTGTTTCTATGATTCCACCAATGACCTGAGAACTGTCATCTGTCAATAGCCTTAACGCATAAAAACGGGAGAGTGAACCTAATTCATCCGTCAATGCTGGACTGCACTTTAGCGAATCCGTCGGCAAAACAGAAAAGGTAGGGCCGTAAAATTCGAGAACAACACACGAGTTCTGTTTGGGAACAGGACAGTAGAAACAACCCACATTCTGTTGACGGTTTTGAAGAAATTTCATCGAAAACTTCATTAGAGTTGCCGAAAACTGCAAAATGCTAGTGGAAAACCTTGTTTCGAAATGTTTTTTCTGCAAAAACTCTGTTTTGGGTATTAAATTTTGAAGATTGACTCTAAAATAGCAGACTCAACTGACAACTATTTGGTTACTTCATAGAACACAATCGGAGTTTAATTTCCTTTCATGCTGGATAACTTCTGAACCCGACTGTGAACGCAAGTCCATTCGGATGATAGAGTGGTTCCCAAGTGTGCCAAAGTCCGCTAATGCAAATTGATAGTCCCACTGTGAATATCCAACTGAACTCTTATCCTATAGCAACTCCGCCAACCGCCACCACCATCAACAACGTTTTCATGTTGTAAACTGGTTGCCTCTCCGCTGGCCAAGTGTGATTCTTTCATTTTTATTTGGCGACTGACGATCTCGCGCCATCAAGAAAGTTGTTCAAGAAGGTTGAAAAAAGTAAACAAAAAGCTGGTTCCTCTTCTTCTACCTCGAGAAGACTCTTAGCTCACAATATTTGTTGGTCGGACTCAACTCCCTCCCAATGAATGAATGGATGAATGAATTGGTTGGCCGCTTGGGGCTATCACGATTGTGGAAGAGAGTGCAATCACGGTAGGTATCGGATGTCTGTCGCGCGTACGTTTGGTATGTTCAAAGATATTCTTGGGCCAATTACCCAATTAAGATTCCGAGATACTTCTCGTTATTGGCGATTTAATTCTTTTTATTTTTCCCCCCCGTTTTGCCAGACGGGACATTAATCCGGGATTAAGTGGTGACACAAGTTCTTTGGGGGATATTCCATCTGTTCGATGTTGTGTCTCATTCCAGAGAAGTTTTCGATTCGGAGTGAGCGATTAGAAGGAAATGTAAGAATCAACCGCGTAACGGGCGGAGGGGACAGTTATAGATACCACTTGCAATACGAGTGCTGCCGAGATGCCAAGTGGAAAGTTTTAAATCAATTACTATACCTGAGGCTATACATTTACTGGAGAGGGTATTTCACTTTTTGATCGAACAATAATATTGATTAGGAATGAAAGCCGTTTGCTTTGCAAAACTTTGTCCTAGTTTGGTGGGATAGGTAGTGAAAATGTCAACTCTACCAGCTATTTATAAAAATTTATGGACACCCTTTTCATCATATGAATGACAAGCATCGTGCTACTACTTTTCAGTTCATGAATCGCTTTCACACAGGCTTCAAGGCATCGTTCGATTTATAAGTATATCGGTCTATGTGACTTTGCAATCTAAAGCTATGCAACACACGCCAGTGGTGATCTGTAGAAGGCTTAGGTTAATATTTTCAGACGCAAGCACAGGTTTCTTTGTTGCATTTAGTTCAAGCAAAATTTAGCTCAAACCAAGATATGGGTAGGTTTGGACAATTCGTTTGATTGCTACCTACTATATCCACGCCTTATTTGTAAATGTGTGTGCAGTTTTTTTAAGCAGAAAAGTCGGTGGGTTTTCAAAATTGATGCCTCAGTTATCATTTGCAATCCCCACTTCCAATAACGTTGTTTGTCAAAACTGACTAATGACATTGACATCTCCTACACTCAATTGGTGGCAGAGTCATCCATTTTCTGTTTTCTATCTAGCTGTGTACTACTTTGTAATTTTCTACTTGCCTTTGACATTCACAAAAGCACAACTCTCTTTGAAAACTCTCAAAGTTCCATTCAAAAAACTGTGAGAAAAACAATTAAATTTGAATTTGTAATTAGTAAAATTACAGTTATCGTCTGCTTTTCCAAAGACAAACAACAAGTCGGAAAAGTTCACATGAACTTTCCATTGTTCTATTCTCAGCCATCCATGCATCCACCATGCGCCCACATCAACATGATTACTCATTCGCTTGCTGTGATTAAGTTTGTCGTTAATCGTTTTTCAAAAACTCCCTCAACTGTTCTCGCTGATTTAATTGAGAGAAAAAAACATTCTTCCAATGAAATAAATAATAGCATTCTACGCATGACTAAGCTTTTAGCATTCGCCCTTAAGTGAGTATTCCAAGGGTTGAGTGTTGGACTTTATAAAATTTCGAAAATCGAGTTGTGATGTTTTTTGTTTTAAGGGGACATCACTAGTTGTCTTTGAGGAGAATGACAGTTATTAGCCCACAAGCTATTATTTGTTCTCCTTAAATTAATAAGTGTTTTATGTAGTTACGTTGCCACTTGCGAGTTGTCAATCGTCACGAAACGTCAAAAATTCTCTCTCACTATAACAAAGACCGAATAGTTTGTTAAGAAAAAACGTTAAAAAAACTAGTTTTCTTAAGTCGACTATATTGGTCTGGACTATAAATGTGCCTTAAACGCAAACACTAAATCGGTAACGTCACTTTTCCTTCACGTCAGCTAAATAAGCGAACTGTCAACTTAGTACTCAGTCACGAATATCTTGACTAGATTCGTCGGTTACACCTATACATAAAGGTGAACTGAAAAAGCTGGTCATGTGATCGATCTAGTCCAATCAAAACTGAGACACAAATCAACTCAGCCAGCTATCAGATTTAATAAATTAGATGTACTTGAACATCCCCAGAGGCTCACTCTGTGACGTTTTCATGTTTGTTGATTATTTGTGTTAAAACCGATCAAACATTTTACAAATTTAGAATTTTCGCTCTTCTAAGTTTGACAAATGAAATAAAAGAATTTATTGAGAAAATTACGGGAAGAAACCTATTTGCTATTGAAAAATGTAAAAAACCAAAAAATAAAGCCGTGAAGTTTCTTCAAATTGCAAGTACTGTCCTCTGCTTCGCGATTTTAAGCGGCTTTCCTTTTCGTTTTTAGGTAACCGCAAATAGTTTCTCCATCTGTTAGTTTCGTATAATAAGAAGGTAAATAAAGTTTAGTTATTTTCGTATAATAAGAAGGTAAATACTGTGAGTCTCTAAAGTTTGGGACCATTCACAGTACGTCAGTAAGGAGAATCGCAGAGTATACAGCTGAAAAATAGTAGAAAAACAGAATTTTTTTCAAATTTCGTGTTTAAATTGCAAATTTTAGACGAACGAGCGCCGAGGGTCAGACTACCTCAAAACATCTCCACGTAGATATACTTTTTATGTGATTTTTCAAAAAAAATAAAATTCAACGGTAACCCTGTGTTCTGCACTTTGAAGAAAGTTGTCTTAAAAGTTTCGAGTTACTGCGTGCAACGGACCACACAACAAATGTAACACTTCTCTCCTTGTGATTTTTTTCATTTTGATTTTATAAATTCCACCTCTATAAGGACTTGTGGTCAAATACATGGTCTCTGTTTGTATTTATCAGTTGGGGCCCTTTCTTAATTGATGCTGTTAGTGATTCAATTATGTTTGCAACTATTGAGGGCGTCACTGAAGAAGAAAAATATCTTGATTGCTACTTTGCTATAGTACTACAATCTGTACTTTGTTTTTAAATCTCTGTTCAGAGAATGATAATAGGACCTTTACAGAGTTTCGGTCTAAGGTATGCTTTATCTCCTATTACAGCATTTTATATTTCCAAAGAACTACAACTGACAACAATTTAAATGCACAACGAAAGTACCCGCTAGCGCTGCAGAAGTGTCGAGGTCGACTGCCGAGAGATGTATTCAAAAAACGGGTCGGTTGCGCTCTCAGTGATTAATTCCGCTACTTAAATTCACAATTATTTTTCAAACGTATTATTTATGAGCAACAACGTGCGACCTAATGGAGCACTTAACTTTATTTATCACCCCAAAAGGAGTGGTGCACGTATATACCGAAAAATCCTTAAAAACTCAAACGTTTATAATTTCGAGTGTTCCCTTTTTTAAAACACTTACTCCACTCCAACCCAACCGAATACACTTTGTATTGTCCGTGGTTATTAGCGTAACATAAAATTTAATGACCCAGAGCAAAGGTTCACTGCGTTGTGTGCCTGTGCGAGTGCGAGTGCTATAATACTTCTACCCCGACCTTGCCCATTGGGACCGCGGTCATAGTGAATAAATCTGTTAATTGCCTTTTTACAGCTTCTACCGTTCTGGTTAGCAAAGGCAAATACAAAAAAAAAACTCCACCCAAAACAAACACGGCCGGTAAAAAAAGCATACACACACTGACTCACCTTTTTATGGGATGCTATGTTCGTGGAATCGTCATGATCGCCATCTGCAATGATAAAAAGAAAATAAACTTGTTAATAACTTGCTGTTTGTTTAATTCATCGACATGTGGTCTATTGGGGTCGATACAATTTGCATTCAATTCAAGACTTTCGTTGCCCAGAGCTCTAGGTATAAGCCATAGTTGAAAATTAACTACACAGACACACATGTGCAACCAAAGAATGCCAAAGGAATAGATTGGGGAATTTTACGCTCTGTTAAGTGTCGCATAAAAATGCAAAAGAACAGTGTCTCCACCGGCGACAAAAAAAAAGTGCAATCTCCGCGGAATGTTGTCTGTTCGCCGCACCGCACCGATACCTGCTGCAATTCGAAAAACTCAAGTGGGGTTATGTAAAAATTGATCTCCGCTGGAACTAGTTTGGCGCAGATTCGGGGGAATTGATTAGTGGATATCGGCGCTGCCAGCGACGACGACAACAGTTGACGATGTGGTTTTTGGGTCGCCAAGGTGGGCTCCCACGGTTATGCCACCGCACCAGCCGCCGCAGTATGGCAAGTGAAATGAAAATTGAATAAGCTGATTATGTTGGGTTCAAACCTACGATCAGTTTAATGACCGACTACAGTATGTGTAACGTTTCGGCAAGCATTAGGCACGCAATCAGGCTCTGGCTATAAAACGTGTATAAATTCCTCGATTTATCTATGAAATTATGACAGTTTGAGTTTACTTTTCGGAGAAAGGCAAGGAAAGGCGAATTGGAGTTGATTGGGGCAAACAAAATGGGTGACGGTTTTAGGACTTTTATTGGAATGGGGTAACAGCATCAAGTGGACGGTTGAAAATAAAACTTGAAATTTCCGTGCAAAAGTTGGGTTTACACCATGATTACATTTTGATTAAATAAAAGAAACTATGCAGGACCTTCTGATATATGGGACGACGTATTCATTGAAATACGAAACTAAGGACCAAGAACACGAGCAACAAGCCTGTGAGTGGCCGATTTGATAAGTGCGATCATGTCGTTTTCTCTCTGAGGTAAATGTGACACCAGAAGATGCATAGTTTCCTTGAGATAAATGACGGTCGTCTTTGGTACGTATCATGTTTCCACTGTCACCCGATGTTCTTTGGCTGTATATTTTTTTATGAATGAAAAACTTTGAACCTGCTTTTGGTTTATATTTATTTAATGACTTAAATTTGTCTCCACTGAGTAGGGAACTTGATATCGGCTAAGTGGCCGAAATTGACGGCCAGTCGGGCCCGGTTTATGGCGATTTCCATTATTATTGCCAGAACTTCCGGCGTTCTTCACGGATTTTCTATTTGAGTTCTTCAAGAGTCTGAGGCTTGTTGATATAGACTCGTGACTAAAGAAAACACCAGAAAAAATAGTCTGGAATGGTTAAAAGCTAGGCGACGGAAACACGGCCTTTAGAATTTCGGTTGTGGCTTCTGCAGTATGCGCCGTTGCTCCGTCTGCACTACATGTAAGGGACCATCATCAAGTCTTTCACCAAAATTCTCTGTACAGACCGCCATTGATGCTCGATTGCGTGGCACATCGTCTGGTCGGTACTCTGCGGTCCGCTGCGACATCTTCAAGCAGAGCTGCGCAATATTCTCAGCAGAATGTCAACTCCCGGCTCGGCCAGCATCTCGTGTACGTGTTGTCCCGCACTCTACTATAGGCGAGAGGCTAAATATAGTAGTATTGGACCAGTTTGTGGCGGACAAGAGGGAAAACTGCGACAAGACCACCGAACAATTATTCCACAAAAAAAAAAAATTAGGGTCCAGTCATGCAGCGGTGACAGATCGATTGAGCGTCGTGGCTCTAAAAAATTAAAACATATGAAAACGTATGGCGGTGGCCAAGTAAGCTCTGAGCGATTAGCGTTTGTGTTATATGAGGAGTCACGTCGCTCAATCGCCCTGTCGTTCAATAGCTCTGTCGCTAGTCGCTAACTGCTGGACCCTCAAACAATCCGCAATCTTTGGGATTATAGCGATTCACGTTTTCTTTGTATCTGTGTTCTTCGCAAATGTCAAAGCAGAATTGACATTCGCCGCCATTTGCAAAACGCATAGCATTTTCCGATAGGGTGGTGACTTTTGCGCCTCATTGTAGTCTCGGTCAAGCGAATTAGCCTCAATGCAAGTCCACAGTAGGTGTATATCGAAAAGCAAAAAACAACCACTCGCAATCGATCCCACCCACCCACTGCAAATAAAACGAAACGACTTCAATTTGAATGTGAACTCTAACCCATCGCAATATCCGACTTATTTGCAGAACAAGCGCAATTTTACACCACACAAAAGAAGTGATCTCAACCCACTCAAGTAAAAGCCTATTTCGTTTGGAGATTCCATGAATCGAAGCCATCATCGGCATGTGTGTGCCGTCCAACTGCCGAATTTCCAACATGATAATCAGCTTCGTTAAACAAATTATTCTGACAGCAGCCAGCCAAATTTATGTGTGCCGGGGTGTAGAAGGCGTTAAAATGAACAAAAAATAAAAAAAAGAGGCGAAATTCCTCCTCGACAAGGGTGGCACTAAATTATACCGCAAAAGTTCGTTACAAATGACATCAGACCCCCGGATCGGAGAGTGCGAAAAAATAAATGAACTCTGCCAAACTGCCGCCAAATTTGAATAAAACCCTCGAACGGCGGATGACTTCATTAAGATGGGCAACGTCGTCGGGCAAATTTAAAATTCCCCTCAAGTGCCGTTTGATGTGATTTAAGATATATTTATTAATAGCCTTTGATTATAGTCAAAAATATGCCCAAAAATTACTGTTCCATGTGTCATTATCCGTGCGCCATCTAACTAAGTACATAAAATGCGAATTTCCTCAGAGATTTCTCTGCGATTTAGGTTGCTCCCAAAGTACAATAACAATTATGTCGGCCATTGAGCAATCTGGTGTAATTGGCTGGAGGTTGCTTCTCTTTGTGTAAGAGCACGCCAAGAAAAACGCAACACAATGTTGTGATCGTCTTGGCTTTGTGTCATTTTATCCGATTATCAGATAAACTTAATTATAAGACGGGAATCTGTTCAGTTTTGTGTCATTTTACCCGTCAGTGGGAGGCGAACTACAACGGTAAAGGCAGAAGAAACCCCAATTAGTCTCGCAAAGAAAATACGTTCCGAGAACTGATTGCAAAGTGTTATCACCGCTGAAGTACGTTCTCGAGTATTTGCGGTATCAGTGCCACTTGATTTCTGAAGCGCAAGGCTGTTACATGTATAGTTTTATCTTTGAGTGGTGTTGGTTCAATATGTGTGAAGGTCGACGTGCGGTTAGACATGTAAACCTTTCGAAATTATGGCGAGCAACTACGATTGTTAGAAATACAAATAGACTGCGACTGTCGTAAATAGGAAGAGTGTTTCCCGGTTAAGTGCTTTGTGTAATGACGAAGGACGTTGACGTTTGCACTAAATATAGAGGAAAGAGCACTAGACAATGTTGCGAATTGGGCGCACTGTCATGATCACTGATATCTGGTTTGACGGGTAGCAGCAAAACTGGTTGTTCAAGGAATGGATTGAGTTGGTATCTACTTACGTAACTAGTGAGGTGTAACAAGATTTACTTTATCTCCAATATATTCTTATCGCTGATGGGCGAACATTTTTAAGGAATTAGACCGCCAACACAGAATTTCACTACAGAAAATTCAGAAATAAAAGCCTTCTAAATTTTTCCATCTCTAAAAGGCTTTTCAATAGCTTGCAGCTTCTGTATTAAAGAAATCATTTTATATGAAAGGTCCATGTATGCCGTTTTGTATAAAATGTAACCTCTTCCAAATGTCCGCCGCCACTTCTCACGTTGACAGGGATCCGAGTGGTCCAATTTTGAACGACTCTGCCGCATAGATCCGGCTGAGTTTGAGCGATGACATTGGTTATGTTGGCTTTAAGGGAATCGAGCGATTATGCGGCTTACTGACAAAGACCTGCAAATTCAGGAAACCCCACAGTAAAAAATCACTTCACAACTGTGACAGATAGTCACATATACCCTTGAAGAGTTCATGCAGAATGTCCATCGTGGCGTCTGCTGTATGGCACGTTGCCCTGTCCTGCTGAAGCCACATGCCGTCCATCACCATATTGGTCAATTTGCGACAAAGAAATCGGCTATCATCGTTCTTTAGCGCTCGCCGTTGATGGTGATGTCATTTTTAAAATAGTTGGTCCAAAATCGGCACCAAACAATAACTTTTTGTGGATGTATTGGCACCTTCCGTACCTCGTGTGGGTTGGCATCGTCCCATATACCCAATTTTGCCTGATAACATAGGCACATATTCAAAAATGCGCCTCATCGCTAAAGATGATTTTTCGGTCAAAATCGGGGTCCTCTTTAAAACGCTCCGAAGCAAAATTGGTGAGAAAACGGCGTTGTCTGTGGGCATTAACTTTGAGCTCATGGATCAGTTCGATCTTATACGGATATATGCAAAGGTCCCAACACAAAATTCGTCAAGTTGAAGTCTGCCAAGGGACACCCACACCACCTCCGCTATAAAATGGGCGAAACCCCGCTCAGTGTTTGCTCTGAACAGGGGCCAGATTCCGTATATCAACGATCGTCTAAACGATATGGTTTTTAAAACTTTGATCACCAAAATAAGTCATATTCTGCTCGAATTTTTTTGACCGTCAGCTTTCATTATATTTTTCGAAAATGAGCTTGATTAAGCTCTCAAACTTGTAATTTTAGAACTTGGTTGCTATAGTTTTGGAGGTCTATTTGAACGATAATCGTCTGAAAAGCTATGGAATGAATGACCTCAGCATTACTTTACACTACTCGCTAACAAAAACGTCCCCAGAATTAAGTATACTTTAAGCGCCCAAACCTTGAATAAATTTAGCCCAAAATTGTTGCCACAATGTTTCCAAAACCTTAAGTTCTTGTTTTTGGTATTTTCACCATCTCACTTATGCGCGCCGCGAATTTTATTTGACTTCTATGTTCTACAATTGACTTTTGTGGCTTGTGTCAAAAAGTGATGCCAGACTTTTCGGATTGCCAAAACGGTTATTAAAATTAGCCTTTTTGTCCACGCCGACTTTAAAAAATAACAAAATACACAATTTTTTATTTGTTGAGCGTTAAAAAATGTGCTTTTTCGACCTTTTAGCTTATTTTGCAAGGCAAAATTCACACGAAATGGGTTATTACCCTCGATCTTGAATCACTGTAGTCACACCAACAGGCATGCAAAATAAATTGGTGTGCCTGCAAGTTGAACTGTTGACTGTTCGGTGTCACTTGACTGCAAGAGTGCTGCCAAGTTTTAAAAGTGCGGGTTTGTTCGAAAATATTTCTTTTTTGTATAGTTTTACGAAGGAATAGAACAAACAAAATTTGTAAAACGATATATAGCCCAAAATTATGTTGGGCACTTATTGAAGAAGTTTCTATCGTTTTTTAAGAAAAAAGAAAAAAATACGTCAAAGCGCCCAAAACTTCCCGAAACTTGTATTGACTGTATCCCCTATCGTCGTGATGAAGGACATTTTCTAATCAAAATCTATGTGGAAAATTATCCACCCTCAGTCGGTTCAGTCGTTCTGCTCTTGACCTAGCCACCTCTCCGAGCGGGCTAGCTTTCATTTTCAAGATTGGTACGATTTAATTAGTGAGACTGAGACTAATAGCTTTATGCTCAGTCACGCGAAAGTCTTTAAAATATTATATGTTTTTTTTTTTGTGCGCTAAACGTAAACAAATCATTTTATTTTGTTTAGTAAATTGCTGCGAGGCAGTATCAGCCTTGGAAGAAGAAAAAGAAAAACTTCTTCAGACTACTCTCTCGATGTCATTACGTGCACTTACATACTTTATGCGCTGACATTAATAAAAAGCCACTTATACAACCTCCTTCACTCAGCAGGAGAAAAAACTTTGCAGACACAGCACGCATAAGGTATCAGAAAGCTATACATTTCAATCAAATTTCCATTTCCTCCGGTGGCCCTTGTGCTGTCATTAGCTTGTAATTGAATACCTTTCCGACTTCGGCGAGATGCCCAAGATGGGGCAGTTTTCGTAATCCTCCTCCCGTGTAATTTTCAAAACACACAATCATTAATTTCATCTTCGTTTTTTTTTGTTTGATAAAGAAATAAATTACGAACTTTAGAGAGAGTACAATATGACACTGGAGGGGCTTTTTTTAATCATTCACCGCCTCTGACAGGCAGACATCAGAATTTCCATTTGCGCCTTGTCCACATCCGCATAACATATCAACATATCACTTTGCATGTGTCTCCTGCAGCGTTGTCGTCTGCATCTTGTGGAATTGCATTTTAAAAGGAGCAATTACCCTCTAATGAAATTATTCATGCTCCATCGCGCAGCGTCGTCGCGCACACATTTTGCTTCTTCCCCGGTGTGGAATATAATTTGCAATTCCAAACGCCATAAATCAATCGGCTGCTCGCTCAATTCACTCGACTCACTCACGGCTAAACGAATGTGGATATTGATACCTTACTCCGATCGACTGAGGAATAGCACTTTAGCTTGTACCGTGCGAGTTGAGCGGTGGATATAATTGTTGCTGACGAGCGTTTCACATTAAAATAGGCAGTTTCCCGGGCTTGGATGCGAGTGTGTGATTTTTTTTAAACGGCCTTCAATCGAGTGGCAATTAAACAGTTTTAATATCTCACTTCCTTCTGATTAAAGTTGTTTTGTTATGATTTTGCGCCAGAGGTGATGGGAATGACCTCTTAAACACATTATAGCTTGAATCTGCTACCTTTGAGTTGAAGTATTCATGACGGACTGCGATTGGAAGACCGGCTGAGGGACTAGTTTCCTTTGTGCAAAATATATAAGGAAGTCGATGCGCGATTTAGGTTTCTTTTTTTTTAAATACAAACACAGGAATCAGCTTTCTCCAATTTACAGATGTGATTTTGTTGGTTGAGAATCAGAGGAACGTCATTCGAGCATAGGCTGCGAGACTTTTTCACTCACTCGGACACAGGAGCTAGACCACTTCATCATAATTAAAGACAGAAAATTGTACTAATTTTTAATTTAATTCATTTAAATGCATTTTAATAAGTCCGAGAAATGCACATGTTGTTGAGGAGTTTAAAAGGCACACCATTCGCCACATCACCGATCAGGTGGTACACGATTGAGCAGCACATCTAAAAAATAAAACTTTGTGATCAAAATGAGTATTCATCATGATATACGTCGTGTGGGTTGTGCACATTTTAGGGCAGACGCGGTGGTCCTTTAAAGCGCAATTTTCGACATTTGATGGCCAAATTCGAGGCAATCGGTTCGGTAAACAATCAGCCAACACCCATACGCGATAAGTACGCCAGATCGAGGGGGAACATTGTCGCGGTAGGTAGTCAATTCCTTGCACAAGAAGTCGGCCTTTCGCGGACTTTTACGCCAGATCGAGCGGGAACATTGTCGCGGTAGGTAGTCAATTCATTGCACAAGAAGTCGGCCGCAGACTTAAACTTGGCGAATTTTGCTCCGGGACTGTAGCCTACACCCGTACAAGATCCATCTCACGCAGATTTTCAAAGTTAATGACAGAACTAGTGCCATCGCTCAAATTTATCCGGATCTATGGGCCAGAGTCATTCAAAATTGGACCACTCGGATCCGTGCCACCGTGAGAATCCGCGGCGGATATTTGAACGAGGTTATATTCTATAATGGCGTAAATAGGTCTTTAAAATGAAATTTCTTCAATACCTCACACACGGCTTTTTCTATTCCATTTCAATATCGACCCCATCTTATTGAAAAACCCTAGCTAGTTGCATTCGTCACACCAGCACAAGAAACAGAACAGCTCATTCAAGAAAGCCCTAACCCACTATAGCTCGAAGTGGCTCCCAAAAAAAAATACAAACTTCATTTATAAACACCTCAGATAAACATGCGGCTGACTTCACATTAACATTCGGAAGCAAATTAAGCGTAACAAGACCCAAACTGCAACATAAATAACCCTGGCGAAGATTACCCCCTATCCTTCGAATTAATAAGCCGCCAACAATTGCTGACTGCTGAGTACACATACTCTAAACCTCATCAAGCAATGTATCTCACATATAGTTAGATGGTAACCGAACCTGTATTAAATATGACCTCTACAATAATCTCATACAAAAACAAAAAATTGCATTCTGCGGTCAACACTTTGCTCTGATACAAGTAATCATAATCACATCGAAACCATTTCCGTTCGGATGGCAGAAACAAATATTTGCATTGAAACTGATTCCCTGACGATGTGGTCAGCCATCCAGGGTAGTATACGGTCAATCCCGGTTCCATTTCATAGTGATACGGTGGAAATTCTTTTCTTTGTCTTTCCGAGATTCAAATGGAGCACGACACGCGTTAACCACAGAGCCACAAATATAATCACTGTCTCCGTGGTTTGGCCGGAATAACAAAAATGTTTCACAATCACAATGTAACCAGACAGAACCACTCTGACGTTTTGGTCTAAGAACCATAAATTCCAATCTGTTCGTTAAGTGACGCAGAGACGCCGCCGCCGCCTGTTCAATTCTTTTTCTCGACTCAATTGTTTTTTTTTGAATTCGGAAACCGTTAATATACCAGCTTCGGTCGGTAGATACACACATTGTGGATGTAAACGTAATTTATGGCATTTTTAGCGTGCGGAATTTTCGAGAAGCTCTATCGCATGTCAGTCTAAATATAGTAATTGACCGTTAAACTGGTTTAAACTTTGTTTTTATTTTTTATTTTTCATTTGCGGTATTGGCTTTTTGTATGCGAGTATTCGCAAACACGCTAATTTGAATAATTAATCAATCAGCTGGGGAAAAAAAAACATGTCTGTGCTTATTGATGAGGGGCGGTTGCTAATGCTGACTTTTGATGGATACTTTTGTTTGAAATATAAATAACCGCTTGATAAGAATTCAACAAATTATGCACAACAAAAGAAACGCGATAGTCCAGGAGCTTAACATATTTTGAGCTGTGAACTGTTATCGGTTTCACTTCTGCTATAGGGGGATAGTGGATAGATAACAATTATAATATTTATGAGGTGCCGACACATTTAATTAACTTTTTTTCATTTAGCATTTCTTTTTGAATAGTAAAGTGGTAGTGCGTATTTTTTTGTCAATAGTAATGATTGGCTACTGGACCATCAGTGCCTGTAGGCTATCCGAGGCAATGAACTGAGTGTGTGGTGTCCCTCAAGGTAGCCACTGAGGCATCTGCCTTTTTGATGTATCAACAATTCCAAGATTTCTGTGAAGACTTAAGAAAAAGAAGTGAAAAAGTGTGGAAATTGGTTGAAAATGAAGGTCCCTATCGATGGCCTAGGTCTGGCTTCTTACAACCATTCGTTTTTAATTTCAGAACGAAGGGAAGGGGAACTACAGTTTTGTGGGTCTTCCGGACACTTTGACTATTCGATGTTTGTCATACGTTTGCCAGAGGTAGCACAGTGCAAAAAACCGAAAATTGTGCTTATCTGGAGATTGAGCCTGAGAGCCCTCGCTCAGTCCAATTTACTAACCACTGAGCCATTGAACTCACGTCGATCGTTTGCTGGGTTCAAAAATGTAGCTGAGGGGAATGCCGAATGACGGACCTTCCGACAGAAATACGTAGACACCGATAGATAATGCCGGATCCCAATTTAATATGCCCTAACCGAATATATGGATAAGTTACTAAATATTTTAGCAGTTAAAGCCCAGTTCTGTTCGCTTAACAAACCTTACATTTTTTAGTGCTTCTACGTGAAAAATATTGAAGCTATTACGCAGGTCGTGCGAACATATTTCAGCAGCTCTCCAATTTCAGCTAAGTTTTGCCATAAAAGATCCTTTGAGGTAAATGATCTTAGAAAATAGTTGTTTGTTGAAAATGACTTTTAGTTGTTCCTTTCTTGGACGACTTTTCTTCACTCATCTCAATTATTTCACTTTCTATAAACTATTCTTCAAAGTATTCGGTAGAAAAGTCTATTCTTTTAAACATTTTGAAAATACTAAAAAAAAACAATAATACCTACCACGATCTGTCAAAATTTACACGTCCCAAGGGCGTTGTTGGCGCGCACATAATACGTCCCACAAATTTGTATTTCCCGCCTTGGTTTAGACTGGTTGGTTGGTTTAGACTAGTCGCCATAATATAAATTTTCTAATTTTTCTATAAATATATGACACCGTTACACTCATATTGTATAAAACCTAGTAAACAGTGGTCACAGACGTCTTTTCTTTCTACTCGATAATTCGCGCCGTCACTCAGGACAATTATCATTCGTCGGCGCTCTTCCCGTATTATTTGTCGGTTGAATAAACCAGCTTAAATCTTTCTACGATTCAAGTAGAGGTTGAAAGTTGACGGTCGGAAAATGTTTCGCCCGTTCAGGCGTAGCTAGAAACAATTTTCAGAGGGAAATATAGTAGCAACAAATTTGTGGCCTTAAACTTAGAATGCTGATTGAACCTTAGTATTTTACTTGAGCTTAATTTTACAGAATTTTCCCCAAAATTTAGCTGAGCTAAACTTAAGCGAATCACTTTAGCCGAGTGGCTTGCAGCTTTAGCTTTGTTTCAGAATGTACTACATGTACCTACATGTGAAAATTTAGCGCGCCCATTTAATAGGTCCGCACATTTTCACAACCTAAATTTTGACAGATTGTTGTGTTTTGCTGGTTTATTGCGTAAAAGTAGAAAATGGGCTAGAATCCGAATCTGAAATTGTTGAAATAAAAGAGAATCGAGTTTTTGAAAAGAAAAACAGCTGATTCTGTGACACTTATCCGCAGCACATTATATGTCAATATTTATCTACGAATTTAGCTAGAGTTTGGAGAGAAAACTTGAAGAGTAGGTAAAATTTTGTTTAGCTCGAGCATCGTTCTAAGTCCGGTGAAACGAACTGCCAAATTAAAGCTTGAGAAAATACTATAAAATACTATATATAAGTGTAGACTTATATATCATTTCGTACAGTTTAAAATTAGATTTTTTAGCTCGGCTTAAATGCTTGGCTTATATCGAGGTTGCTATAAACATGGTTGCTCAATAAAGGCAGCTTTTATAGTGACACTATTTGTGAAAATCGAGCTCATACAAAATTGTTGATCTTTTCAAATCTGTTACTCATTAAATTCGCGAGCAAATAAGATGTGGAAATTTTATTGTACAGTCTGAAAAGAATGTTGCTCAAATTAGGTGCAAAGCGCCCACTACCAATAAAAGTCCTTCATTTCAATAAGATCAATGCTCTTGGATTAATTTTGTATTGGAGTTTAATTTAAGAATAAAAGGCTTAAGTCGGAAAGACGTTCAGAAAAATGGCTGTCAAGTCTATAAGAAGTTAACTCTAGACGTGCCTCGAAATGGACAGTCGCAATTTTAAATTGCAACTACCGCCCGGACTAACTCATGTTTTGAAATAAAGAAAAAAACCTTCCTTCACCCTATTGCAGAAGCATTTTTGCGAAACTTTCATATACATCTTTTGCTCAACAGGAAACGACTACAATCCCAAATTGGACGCGTGTATAATTGAACTTTTACGTGTTCAACCTGCTTCACCTTTTCCATGTAAATTCCCATTTCGCCGACTTCTTTTTGCACACTGAGTGCTTGTGTTTTTGTTTGTAGCAGATTTGTATCTCAACTCAACCACAAATTTTGTTTTTGCTACGTTTCGCTCATTTTTTGGTAACTGCGTGACCGCCAACTACTGCCTATTGTTTGTTGATGTTTATTTCTCCGACTTCTCCTCCCTCGTTAAAGAAACAAAATTAATTGAAGGCAAACTTTCGAGAGTATGCATATTCGCGTGAATTTCTCTTCTCACAAACCAGACACAAGTCAGACTCGAGCGACATTATTCGCGGGGTTCAATGTGCGCAGTTCAAATTTGGCCAACCGAAAAGCAGCTCACTTCTGGCCAAAGGGTGCGGTTTGGAGACATGCAACAGTGGTATTTCAATTTAACGGTGTAATTTTCTTTGAATGGCTAATTGAAGTGACATATATTAGGTTGGAAGGAAGCAAATTTTATGTGCTTTTGCTGGTTGGCCATTTGGCACGCAGAAAGATAAAGTGCCTCGTTAAAATGAATTATTAGGTGGTTATGGTTTGTGAAACATTTGCTAAATATCACTTCACGGCTTAGTATTAGTATATCGATGGAATGAGGACAGCATGTGAATGTTTTTCGATATACAGAAAAAAAAACTATGGCGAAACAACTTCTTTTCAATTTTTATAAAATATAATTCGTGGCCCTGCTCCTTTAAGTTGTGGTGATACTCTGAGCAGAGTCTTCCATTATCAAGTGACAAGTCTATGACAGTCGCTGATTATTGGCGGCTTGAAAACGGAAAGCCCCATGAATTTGTATTGAGGTTTCTCTGGGTGCCACAACTAGAAAATATTATAGAAATTTAGCTATGTCCATGTTGTAGGTTAGGGTGAGCCAAATGCATTAGGTGACCTGTAAATTTTAATTTCGCTGTCATTTAGTGTGCTACAAAAGTTAAGTCCTATATATGGACACTTCCACCAAAAAGTTGCGTAACATTTCTCCAAAAGATTGGAGTCTGATTAAAACCAAAATGACGGTCACATTTCGAACTTTACTTTCATCTTAACATGGCAAGGACTAAGCTTAAAAAAGGTTAACCAAAAATTGGAGTTCACTTATGGTCATCTGTAGATTCAACGTTTAGTATTGTTCAGGGTCGCTCGTTAGCTGAACTGTATGCTGTCACTATACTTGCTCTGAAACCGATTTCAAAATATGAAAGCTCTTCTCTTAAAACTTGTCTTAGGTGCAGTTTTTTGTAGAAAGGGATATGCCACTTTGGACACAAATTGAAAACCTCTCTCATTGATTAAGTATAAATGTTCATACCAAAACCAAACTGGTACTGGTACAACAGACAGGCCTTATCACAAGTCGCATGACAGAGAGCTCTGCCAGTTCAAAGAGTATCGCTCGTTGAAGCTCCTCACCGAACGGGGCGCCATACCAAATTTAGTAAACCAACGATTACGAGTTTATTAAAATTACACCAGAATAGGACGACTCCCCGCATCTTAAGCATTCATTTTGATTTCAAAAACTGTGTTTTCATGCGACAGCACGAAAGGCAAGATTAGTAAATGTTCTCATCGTCGCAATCATACCCTGAGTTCATACGTCCAAAGAGTAATTACTACTTAAGTGCTTCTTATCAATAAACACACACTCGACACTCGTATGGAAGTAAATAAAAAAAAAATGCGTTTACTACTCGAGAAAAAAAGCAAACAAGTGATCCAATTTTTAAAAATAAATAAAAAGCTCTAGGTTTACACTCAAAAACAAATTAACAACAATAGCAATTTCCTTATCAGTAGATGAACGAAAATGTTTGAGTCCTATCTGACATGTACACTCATACGTAAGAAGTGTGTCAGCTGCAGAGATGATGTGTCAAATGTATGCCTACTTTTGGAGACGCTTTACTTTCTGGATTGGGATCAAGGTGACTCGGTCAGTCCACGCACGGTTGTCTTATTTAGAAAAAAAAGAAGAAGAAGATTGCCCTTCACAAATGAGTTAGCAGGTTGTAATCAAATGCTAACAACCGCATCACGATCTTAGCCTCCAATGGTAATGACAATCATAACTGACAAACGAACGCACACTTGACTGCGAGACCTTAGACGCAAAACTCATTAGACGCTCTGTGGCAATCATCCATTATTAGTTCTCTTCTCTTGTACTTGTATTCTTATTAGGGAAGCATGCAAGTTCCCGAAAAGAAAATAACGATCTGATGAAATTGGACAGTTGTTGTCTGTGTGACTTTTGTTCCGCCGAAACGGATGACAGACGCTGCCATTTGACATTTGGAACATTTGATGATTGTAAAGATGGGAGAAGAACACGGGTACTTAACTTTTTCCAAAAATAGTTAAACCATTGTCAGCGGAGAAAGTCTTAGAACAAACATTTCAGTTGCTTCGACACGTTAATGCCCCCTTCATAAACAATGAATTATTTCGACTTTCGATAACGCAAATGGTTGATGGTGATGAATGAGTAATCGATTTAGTTGTTTTCGTGGCTGCAAAGTTCAAGCCATAAGTCAAATGGGGCTTTGACAAAGTAGGAATGATTACGAATTACTTTCGATCAAAGTGCAAACGTAATTACGTTATTGCGGCAGTTATATTCGAGCAAACAAACTGCTTAACAAGACGTATTTGGAATCGGACCTTTCCAAGATAGCATTGAGAGATAAAAGCACATTGTGTTGGCCGGGCATCTGGCATCTGATGGGTACATCTGTGTCAAGGGTGATGTACACATTTCATGACCATCAGCATTGTTACAGAAGACAATGGCGTATAATCTGTGCTCGGACTCGAGTGGTGTTGTCACTGGTTGTACCCTGACTGATATCAGCTGATAAGGATTTGGTTGAAATTGAAAATGTATAAAAATAGAATTCGCGGAAAGATATATATGGTTTTGTTGCTATTATTGGATAGCTTTCTGATTTATAAAACCGAAAAGTGGCTAGGAATTAATTATTTATAAACACGTATGAATAGATTATCCTGTTGAAAATGTTTTACGCTCTCAAAAGAACTTTGAGACTCCCGATTAGAGTAATTATTGAGGTAGCTAAAGTTGGCATGCACTGTTGGTTGGTTGGTTTGTTTAAGTGACCGTATTTCCCGTACGAGGGAAAAACACAAATATCACATTGATGGCCGGTTTGAGACAACAATCCACAACTTACGTAAACCTCAACAAATAAGGGGGAGAAAGACGATAAGGAAGCTTACAACTAGCCAGAGGAGTTAAGAAATTTCATAATCTTATTGAAATGAATTCTTTGGATGGCCGAAAGGTCATCATAAAAGGGATGACCTAGAGCACTGTGTCGGGTTTTGGTTAGGGCCGGACACTCTCAAAGAAGATGAAACACTGTTTCACTCTTATGGTTCGATGTCAGCGCTCTTATTTAAAAATACAAATACCTACGTGTCTTGAGTTACAGCGTTGGCAGTTTTTGCTAAAAATCCTCGAATTTGACAATCGATATATATAACAGATTTTAACCTAAGACACAATAAAGTTTGGCATCATATTAGCGACGGCTTTTAGTCCGTCCGATTCTTTTCAAATTGCCATGGCGTTCGTTTATTTGCGTTCTTTGTGGTTCAAAAGCGAGGAAAATGTTTCCAAAGATTTCTAAGCATTCACAAAAAAGAAGTCGCAGCACCAACACTCTTTTAGACACTTTAGAAATTATCACAAGAGTTGGGAGGAATTATATCTGATAAACTTTGGGAAGATCAGAATGCGGATGGGTTAGCCGACGTTGATGGAACTAGGACTTAATGCTGCTCGATGTTTAGTTCGATTAGTTTCTTATAAATTCATTCGAATTGGGTCAGTAGTTTTATCGGGATCCACATACAAAGAGACAACATTTCATTATAAAAGGAGCGTGAAGGCATCCCGCTTAAAAAGTTCTAAAATGCCGTCTTCTAAAATCCCGGTTTTTTTAAATACTGAATCTGAAAATCCCCGGATTGTAAAAAGCGAGATTATAAAAAGGCGGGTTTGTAAAAAACAGGAAAAAAGCAGTATTTTGAAAAGCAGGATATCGAACCCAAACCCATTATAAAGAGTCACTAATTTTTCGGTTTCGGAAGTAAAGCTAAATAAAACCTACAGCGATACATTTTTGATGAAAATTTTATTTCGTTATAAAGTTTGGACTTTGCCATTAAGTGTGGAATACAATATCATTCTAATGGCCGCCTCGAGAAGATTGGCAGCATGCGATTCTTTTGAGGTAATTTTTAATAACTTTTTCGAACATTTCGGTCGGTATCTCTGCCAAAACTTGAGAAATGTTGGTTTTTAATGCGTCTAGATTATTCGCGTAAACACGGTCTTTTGCCCACAGAAAAAAATATTACGATGTCAAATCGCATGATCTTGGTGACCAATTGACGTCGCTAAAACGTGAAATTACGCGACCAGGAAACTTCTCACGCAATAAAGTAATAAGTATGTGTGGATTGTAGTAAGTTTTACTATTTTTAACGCGTTGTTCGCTTTGTTAACCAATCTATTCATAAATGTCAAATATTCAACTAATATTCTGACACTTCAAATGACAGCTGAGTTTTTACAGGTGTCAAATGCCAGCGCTACCAACTTGAAACCACGAAATGAATGAGCCTGTACCTATATGGAGATAATAACGAAGTGTCAAAAAAGGAAAAACTCACGATTCGTTCCAAAAGAATGCAACTTTGTTTCATACTTTTAAAAATACTCAGATTTTTTTAAACAAAAAATTTGTTCCAAAAATAATTTTTTTCAAAAAAAAAGCTTTTCTACCCATCAAGCACGCTGTGGTTGCAAGCGATATAGGTTCGCGATTATTTCATTAGTTTTCTTATCATTTATTTTTAAATTTTGATTAAAATCAAGAAACAAGTGCATTCATTCTTTGAAAACTTGATTTGGTTGCAAATTTTGCAACGATCTTTCTGAAAAAAACATATTTCCAGGTCAGTTCTACTCAGAAAAATGCTAGTGTAGAACTAAAACCACCTCGGGAGTCGGGACCCGTCCTTGCTATAGGAAAAACAGTAGTAACATTAAAGCAGTAGTTTTTTTTTTAAATCTCTCAGCATCAGAACATGATCAGCATAATCACAACAGTTAAGCTTTCTCCGGGTTCTCAAAATGCCCCAATAAATCACCTGTTACAATTCAAAATGCTAATACCAATATTTTCACATCATTAAAGTAAATACAAATATTTATTAGAAAACCATTAATCACATTGGGTCTACCATCAAAGTAGCATGTAAAGAGAAATCCATTACCGGTGTTTTCCCTTTCATACCCGCTGCGGAGCTCACTTTCTACAAAGCTCAGGCAGCCAAAAATAAACACGCTCCCAAGTTGAACTGATTTCCTGTAGCATCGTTGGATATGCCATGACCTTGCCTAAGAATTCGTGTTCGATTCCAAGTCAATCATGACACGAAATTCCTTCTACGATATATTCGTGTTACAACTGACGAGACGCTGTAAAAACAACAACCATCATTTGATGCAATAGATTCAGCAATTAAAATCTGGGTCAGCGACCACTGGTTTCACTTGAATGCACCTCAAGTGCAAGCCAATTTGTACATCAGCCGCAGGGATTATGCTACGAGTCGATATGGGGAGAAAGGGAATCGAAGAACACTCTTGACCCGTGCTTATGGCTATCGATTTCCTATACGAGTACATACCCACCGACGACATCACTTTCTCTCCTTTCCATCTTCGCTAAGAATAAATTGTTTTCCAACTCATTATCTGATTACACAATATCAACTTAGCCCGCAGATGTGTAGCCGAAGATTTATGATTCTTGCATTAGAGCAGACGAAAAGAATCGACTCAGCGTCAGCGATTGCAACTGAGATTTGAATTTCGAAAAGAAATCACTTTTTGTAGTAGAGGAAGAAATCGGAAACTCTTGTCAACAGAAACCTGTGACACGGGTTGAAAGAAGATGAACCACTGTTGGCCAGACTGATGGATGTGTGTGCGCACTTGAGCGCCGATGCCCGACCATTTCTGGGTCAGATCGAGATGTGTCCGAGACCATGATGATGGCGAGTAAACGTGAATCGTCGTCGTTGTCGTTTTTCCACGCGAATTTGTAGAAATTTTGTCTCTCCGCATGTTTACATGGGAATTGTGCATAAATATTCTCAAGATGCGGGAAACTTTCAGTTTCTATACATGCAAATTGTTGGTTAGTTGTAGAAATGCGTGGCCTACTTTTGAAAACAGTTGTTGTTGCCAATGGCATTGCTCGGCAGGGGGCCTAATTGCCTCAATCGGGTAGCCGTAAAGTGACTAAGCGGTCTCTGAAATGTTTCCAACTCCGCAAATGCCCTGAAATGTTTACCAAAAAATGTACGTGTTCCTAATTGTTGGAATTCTTCATTGTGATAAGCAGCTTACTGTATATGGGGCTGGGTGTGGATGATGGGTAACACGTTGATGAGTTTTCGTAGATAAATCCCCGTCGAAAAGAAACAAAAATCATTATCTCTCTGAGGTTGTAAAAATAGAAAAGCAAATATTTTTGAGTCGAGGAAAACATGACAATACAGAGATTAAGTGCGTGCGGGTATACGAGTGCGAGACTCTAATGAATGTTGTTGACTTTGATTTCATTGTTGGGCTAGTTTGGATTGATGGAAGAAGGGCTTTGGAAAAGGTTCTGTTTAGAATGTGGAGTTATCTGCATCATGGTATTGCCACGGTAATTTTGTCTGATAAGAGGACTGTTTACCAGGTCTAGAATTAGATGCTCACAATTAGATACGAGGATACAAATATTGTCTGACATGTCTCAGTAAATAGACATTTTGAAATGACAGGGGAATCTCGAAAACTGTTTTGAAATGTCGACAAACAACCGAAATGACGAATAGATAAAAGTACGCATACTAAACATTGAGTGACTCACAATAACTATTATCACTTAATTGTCTGAGGTTCTTTATGAACGCGTAGTGAGTCCAAACTAATGTTGGCAGAAGCGAATTTTTTTATGAAAAACGATTTTTTTTTTTTATAAATCTGACATTTGTTGAAAAGCGGCAAGACTCTCGCTAATTTGTTCCATGTCTTGTAATTTACATTTGTAAGAGCAAACAATTTTTTTTGTAAACGTCAAAAATATGTGGCTTTACCTAGTGTCACCTGTTGCCGAGCGAAATGCCTCGATATTAATTTATGGTTATATTTGTTTATTTCTGAAAACTTAAATCAAAACAACAACAAAAATTATAATTTGAACGTTAAATTTTGCTTCCCAGAGATTTCCCCTGTCGCTCGGCTTCTGTTCAACACATAAATTCAGCGAAACGGAAACAAATTTTGACAGAAGAAACAGCGGATGCATTCAGCGACTTTTTGGTTTCTCATTTCTATATTTTAGCAAAGGTTGTATCAAGGTTCGTTTCACGATATTAGCTAAATCTGATTGAATTTTACTTAAATCGTTGCCAAGTTTATAACATTTCGTTTTGACTGTGTTGGGTCTTTTCTTCAGAAGATTAAAATTTGTCTGAAAAAGGGCAGATACTTTTAAAACTTTTCAGTTTTAGAACATTGAAAGCTTCCATATGTTGGCTCTTTCTGGTGGAAATCACGGTTCCAGCTAATTGATGTAGGTAAGTCTTTTAATTTTTTAGGTAAGTCATGATTTATTTTAATTTGTATACCCTACACAGGAAGATATATTCAATTTGTCATTACATTTGTAACGCCAAGAAGGAGTCACCGGAGACCTCATAAAGTATATATATTCTGAATCAGGATCACATTCTGAATCGATTTAGCCATCTGTCTCTCTGTTGAAAGCACGATAGCGCCCAAAGGAATTGACATATGCGAATGAAATTTGGTGAAAGGACTTATTTTTGTCGTCGTCAGGTTGGTATTGAAAATGGGCTATGTCGGTCAAGTAGTTCGGGTACCTCCCATACAAAATCAATATTAGACCCATGTGTCTCTCTCTCTGTTGAAAGCACGATAGCGTCCAAAGAAATCAATCTAGGCGAATGAAGTTTGGTGAAAGGACTTATTGTTATCGTCGTTAGGTTGGTATTAAAAATGGGCTATGTCGGTCAAGTAGTTCGGGTACACCCCATACAATATCAATATTAGACCCATGTGTCTCTCTGTTCGTTGAAAACAGGATAGCGTCGGAACAAATCGAACTAGGCAAGTGAAATTTGTATTTACTTTTATTTACTTTTATCGTCGTCAGGTTGATATTAAAATTGGGCTGTGTCGGTCAAGTAGTTCTGGTACCTCTCATACAAAACCAATTTTGCATGACTTGGCCAGGCCGATGATAACACTTTAATTGTTTAAGTTGAAATACTTTTTGAGTTGCAAAACAAATTATTATTCCTTGATTTCGTAAACATCCCATTTTCGGAATGTGCTCCCAAAAGTGATTTAAAAACATTTGGTTCGTATGTTTCTGGTGCCCTTGGCCAACAACTAAACTCACTTCAAACTCCGCATTTTACTACATTTAAAAAGGTTTAGCTGCGGTCCCCCTCTTCATAACCGCAGTGCAGACTGAATTTTTAGCTTGCAAGCACATTTTCTATCCATTGACCTTTCCTCGAAAATTGTCCTCATGCCCACTCAAACCGTGACTAAAACTAAAGCCCTCCAAAGCCCATTCCACCCATGGGAACGCAACCAAAACCGTTTCTCACTTTCCAAATGCATTTTTGAGCGAAAACAAACTTCACAAAGCCCCACAGCGATCAACGAACTATTTAAACACAAACAACTCTTTCCCTATTTTCCTATACCAAAGTTCACCAATAGACACGTATGTCATATTGTCAGTCATTAAGAATCACTTCCACGACAATGTAAAAGCTATATACCTACTTATAGGTGTTAAAAGCATATCCGCCTAAGCAAACAACATCCATGCACATCAACCGTTAAACGCAAGAATAGAAGGGGAAGCAGAAATCAAGAACCCATATCATATCACAGCGGCGACCACGACCACCAACAGCTGTATGAAACCAGTTGAAAGATTCCTCTTCCAGAACTTCTGATGACAAATTTGTTAATTCATCTTTTGTTTCCGAGCTGGGAAAAAGAGAGAGTGTCTCTCAAACAGAAGTAGACCTTAATTCACCTCATCGAAGCCAATAAACGACTAAAGCGCTTCGGGAAATGCATTTTGACAAACCGCTCAATTTTCCCCACCCTACGGCACAAAACACGACATAAAAGAAGATAACCATTCGGAATGTAAAAAATCCAAGAAAATTAACTTTCATTTTTGTCTAATTTGAATTAGAAAACAAAGCCGCTCACAGCTAACAGGTTATTCTTGGCCATTATGTACAGCATGCAACTAGCGGGAAGAGTCTTTGGATGTGTTTTGTATGCCGCTGGTCTAATATCCGCTTGATAATAGATTTTCGTAATGTGACGCTTTCAAAGTGTGACATAAAGCGAGCGATTTATTTTGAAATTCCCACACCATCGGTGACAGTGGTGACAACTGACGACCGGACAGGGATGTCACCACTCGTCGCAGTGTCGTGTTGCGAGACAAGCACACCTGGCGGTGTACCAACTGTTTTCGATGCATGGGAGCACAGCCGATTGCGAAAGCGTCAACATCCATTCCCCTATTCGGAAATCATCTGTTTGCTGTTTTCAGTTTTCAATGAAGGTCACATGACATGCGCCTTAACTTTCTGCGATGAGCTACCACCATTATTTTTGCTTGGGGTAGGTATGGGTGGGTATTGCGGCAACCCCCAGCTTTTTTTTCTCCACAAGTAACTGAACGCAAATGGGAAAATGCCAATTATAATTTTACAGTAACCCGGTGCCGATGTGGGTAATCGTGTTTGTAGCAACACATAACATACGAGAAGAATTGGATTAGCACGATTAGCTCATGTTGCGGAAACCTAGGGGGTGGGCAATATTTTTTTGTCAAACAGAGAAAGTATATGGGAATAGGCAATGTCAAGGTTGTGACGGCCGGAACAATGGACTTTATTCGCGCACAAC
Organism: Cheilosia vulpina; assembly: GCA_916610125.1. Lineage (NCBI taxonomy): Eukaryota > Metazoa > Arthropoda > Insecta > Diptera > Syrphidae > Cheilosia > Cheilosia vulpina. The sequence continues at coordinate 3,088,820 of OU744280.1, read as the reverse complement.
AATTATTGTATTGTTGCGGAGAATAATTGGTTTCAGTCGCTAGACTGTGGCGTTTTCTGGAATTGTCCAACAAATTTAAGTTCTAGTGCGTTATAATGCGGTCGTCGCGTCGCACAGTCAAGAAACTTTAATTGGCTTTGCGGAGGAGATGGAAACGTTAGAGATTAAGTTTACTTCTGGGTTTTTATGTCTGATTTCCATTGAGTGATATGAGCGTATTGATTGACATTTTTAAGTTACTGTGAAAAATTTATTACCAAACGATATACCTAGGGCATGATAAAATCTGGTTAAATTAGGCGAGCTATATAGAATTGAATCGATTTGAAAATCTTTAAGAGAACTTTACTGGTTTTCGGCGCCGAATTCGAAATTTGGTGTTTTTTTTTTCATGAATGAATTGGTGGATGAAGCTCGTTAAGTGTTGGTTAGATTGATTAGATTGGTTAATTAGCTTGCGAGCAACAATAAAATTATGGACGTTTCTAGGTTATCCATCTATGAAAAGTATATTGCAGTCGCTTTGACAGTATCTTAATTCTGACAGTGACAGTTGAGTAGGTCAACAATTACTGCGATCAAGTGTGGTGCTTTTAAAATGTAAAATAATCAAAACCCGGCAACCTGGTCAATTATAACTTTCTCAATGAGAATGGGTATGAAGAGGAGAAAGGATTGAGGATGAGATTTAAGACCTACACATTGTTTTATTAAATAATTTCATATTGTCTAAACTCTATGTACTATAAAAGATGTTTAGCTTCATGTACTTTAAAAAATTATATTGAATTGAATTGAGATGGAAATGGGGCATTCGAAACAAAATTGTTGCGACAAACTTGGCTTTGACAACAAATGCCCTATGTCACAGTAATAACCAAAGTTAGGGCAAAAAATCTACAAAATTTGGGTAACCTTTGAGTGGCTGCATTCAAATATTAAGCAGACATTTTAACCAAGATTGAGTTCTACTGCTGTTTTTTCAAACAAAATAAATTTATATTAAAAAAAATCCATTATCGTTGACAGCGTTTCCAAAAAATGCAATTAAATATCCCACATGACATAAGAGTCTTATGTGTTATGTCTTATGATAAGACCAACCAATTGAGAATTTACGATCTACCGGTAAAATATGGAAAGGGACCATGACAAATTGAGATAAGCAGGCGCCTGGTTTTCAAAACAAAACGAGTCTTTACTGAATCTTTTGCTGAACAAGAACAATGGCGACCTATCTTCACAAGATATCTTTGGTCGAAATTTAAATAGAATCCAAATTGAATTTCGTTAATTTTCCAAAACATTTATCGAAATGAAAAGTTGATAGTGGTAACTTTACCACCTCAAGTGAGTGTTAAATTTGTCCAAAAGTGGCGATGGGATCAGGTAATTAAACTGATCCACGTCAGTGTTAACGTAACACTTGTAGAAATGTTCTTGTCATCCCAGAAGTTGCCGCGTTATATTGGCGACGTTCAAGTATCTAGTTTAGTAAGTCTGACAGCTGTCTGACTAGATGTATCTCGGTTTTGATTGGCTGAAATCGGTCATATGAGCAGCTGTGTCAGTTGACGTTTATAGCCAAGAAATTCGTGACTGAGTACTTAGTTGACAGTTCGCATTTGTGGCTGACGTAGAAAAAGCGACGTTCTCGATCAATCTAGTTTGTGTGTTCAGATTACATCTTATCCATACCAATCTAGTCAACTTAAGACGACTAGATTCTTGAATGTGCCCATTCTCAAACATAAACCGATTTGTCGGTTTCAACAAAGACGTCAGAGTACCAACGTGATTGAGAACAAAGCCAGCATCATAAAATGATATTTTAAAGATTAATTTCAATTTCACTTGTCATAACCGCAGCAACAAACGCAAACACTCATTTGCCTTTCAGCGGCAAACCTCTGACCAACTGATTACTATTGATTTGATAACCAATCTAATCTTTCTCCGCGGTTATATACATTTTAGTACTTCCCAATTTTTAATTGTCAACAATACACATTATAGCTACATTTAAACTTAACGAAGGAAAAAATTATAAAAATGTAGGTAGGTATTCATTTAAAAACTCACGTTTCTTTGGAAAGCTTACGTGCACAGTTCCATCGTTGTGCACGCTAACATCTTCCAGGTTGTCTGGTACGTCTGCATCTGAAAACGGTGTATCCTGTCGTTTGAGCACATCCTTGTACAGCTTCACTGACTGGAAGATCAATGCCCACGCTTGCTCTTCCGACAGCGGGGCATTGAACGAATTCAAAATCGTCTTCAAGCTTAAGCAAGATTCTGGGCATGAACACTCACAAATGCTGGGCGGCAGTGCTGTGCTGCCCACGAAAATATCCTTCAAAGGAGGCGACAATGACGCAGCACCCGCCAATGCCGCCGTAGACTTGGACCAGCTGCTATCCGTTTCAACTGAAATTGTCTCTGTCTGTTGTTTGTTATTGTTTTTGTTCATTATGCTGTTTTCGTTATTGTTGTCCTTTTGCTGTGTTGTTGTACAGGTAGTAGTCATTGTCCTTGTTTTTGTCTGTTGTGCGCTGTTTGCCGATTCGGTAATTTCCTCAGCCATATCTGGGAAATCGCTTTCAAGTCTTGCAGCGCTTATCAGTTTTCTACACGTGTGGTACGAAGACTGATCTAAACATTTATCACGTTCAAGTAACATTTGTCGAACGAAACATTTTTTTCTTTCTTCAAAACTAAACACTAAATACTAAAATTTTTTCCGGTTTATTATGAATATTATTTTTTTTTGTTGTTATTAATTTACACACCGAACAATGGGGGAAATAGGAAACAGAAATTTGCTACAAATACACACGCCGATTCAGAAACGAAAAAACATTAAATTGGCGATTGTAACGAGCTGAACGAATGAACCGTTATTGTGTCAAAAGTATGATGATTTTTTTTTTTGTATTTTTAATTGTTGACACTGACAGGTGTTTGTTTACTTTGTTGAGTGGGGAAAAACATACTAAATCGGGCAAAGTGATTAAAAGGACCAGCCTTGGGAGTAACGTCAAACCGCGTATCCTTTCTCAAATGTTTGCTATTGATTTTTCGTTTTGCGACGCTTTAAATCGATTCTGTATTTTTTTTTTTTTGCTTAAAAACGCTCATACATTTACACACGCGTTACACTTCTGGGAGCGAAGGACTTGCTGAATGTAGGTGCAACCTTGACTCCTTCTTTGGGGATGTGCAGTTTTTGTCACAACGCTTGGGAGGGGAATTATTCTCTTTTTACAGCTGGTGTACCGTGTACGCCGTCACTTACACTGAATTTTGGGTTTGGTTGGCTACAATATTTTTTTTTAAACAAATTTAACACAAAATTTTCACCAAACAAAAAAAAAACGTTTCTATTATAACTCTTCTAATATTGCTTTGTAAACCGATTTTTACAACCACACCATCTACTCCGTTTACTCATTCGTTACTGAGAATCTGAATTCGGTGCGATTTACCAGCGAGCGAATGGAGGAGCAAACAGCAAACGAATAGCGAGCGAACCGACAACCGATTCCAAATGGTCGCAGTTGGAGGAGAAATTCGAAACGAACCTGACGAAGGAGAGTGTTGTGTTGTGTGTTGTGTTTGAAGCGTTATCAGCGTGAGAAGAAGCCACGAGCAAAAGGCAAACACAAATACCGGCAAGTGGATAGAGGGGGACTGTTTTGATTAAATTATAATCAGAGAGTTCAGTTACTTTTCAGATTTAAACACAATGTTCAGTGTGGCTAGGTTATAAGTAAATTTGGAAACAGTTTCGACCAAGCAAGTGCAATTCAGTTCCAGTAACTGTTGCGTAGGCCTTTCAAATGGAAAAGTTGGTCTTTCGTTCAATGTTCCATGTTGTAGCTATTGCAACGAATCGAATACCATTAAAGCAAAGAATGCAGTCGATGAAGAAGTAGAATTGATGTAGATACCAAAGCCAGCCAGAACGGGCAAAAAAGTGCACTTACTGGGAAAACTGTAGCACATCAGTGGTAAAGTGGTGGTAATAGCGATGGAGAAACACAACAAGAAGGTAAACGGCGCAGAAATTACGTGCCATCGATGTTCTAAGAAATCGTGACGTAACTTACTTTGGTTTGGTTCAAAGAATCCATTATGATGATATGATCGAGTGAGTCTGTTCGATTCAAGAAACAAATAACACGGAATGAAGATACCAAATACCAAAAACAGATTAAATTTTGTCAGCGTTGTGTTCTTGTGAATATCTAGCCCACATAATAATTAAGAACACACCAGAAATGTTGTTTGAACGTAAGGTTTTGTTTTCTATATATAAACTGCATTTTATTGTGACACTGACAGTTTTTTCGTAGTCAAAAACGAAATAAGACACGATAGGCGTGTTTTTTTGAGCTTCGATCTCAGCAAAGCCAAGTAAAGTAGGTTTTCAAGCACGTAATTACAACACTATTGTGAGTCCTCGAAGTGTCAAATAGAACGTAGTTGTTGGAATTGTGTTCTAAAAATTCTACTCTACTTTACTGAGATCGAAGCCAAGAAAAACAGTCCTCCAGTATGATATACTTACCTCATGCCATATGAAATGTTTAACGTGTGAACAACGTTGCGAACATTTTGAAAATACATTCCACTCTGCTGCAAATTTGTGACATAAAACGAAAGCCAATTCATCCTCCACATGTGACAGATGCTGTGATTTTTCGAGCGCCATATGCGGCGGCGTTAGTAGCGTTCCCAAACCCAGCGTTTTCGACTTCACTTTAGTAGCTAAAGTCTAATTAAAATGTGTATAATAGTTATTAAGCGTTCTCTATGTTTTAGTATGCTCTTGCGTTCAAAATATTTCAGCGGTTTTTTGAATACAAGCATTAAACTGATACGACTTTCGCAGAAGTTGTTGAAAACAGTAGGGGCGTTCAGTGTTTAGTTAAGTAAGTCTGACAGCTGGCTGACTTTATCTGTCTCAGTTTTGAATGGACTAGATCGGTCACATGAACAGCTTCTTCAGTTGACGTTCATGGAGGGATAGGCGACGAATCTAGTCAAGAAATTTGTGACTAAATACTTAGTTGACAGTTTGCATGTATATAGCTGACGTAGGAAAAACGACGTTACCGACAAATCTAGTTTCTGAGTTCAGGTTACATCTAGTCCAGACCAATCTAGTTGACTTAATATAACTATAGACTTTTGAATGTACCCAGTTTCTAACTGACTGTTTATCACCGAATTTCTTTAGCATTCAATTTTAGTAATTGAGTAAGCTAAAACATGGAACAGCCTACTAGGGAATTAGCCAAGGAATTAGAAAGCCAAGAGTTTTTCCAAAAATTTTATAATTTTCATTGAAGTTTACTCTAAATACATGTTCGCTATGTTCGGGTATAACGATTACGATACGAATTCCTCTTCTGTTTTGAAATATAGCCGACTATTTATTGGTGGAAATTTCAAACATCAAACTAATTATATGCATAAACCCCTCCTGCCCATGTACGGCAATCGACATAACACCCAAAACTGATTATCAATCGAACAAACATGACCCAAACGAAGCGTGACGCATGCCAGAAGCACACTGTCTGTCATTAGTTTGGAACCGATATATTATGGCAAAGGTTGTCAGACCGGATATGCATATCCGGACGAGTTTACCTGCAATAAATATCGAGAAAATCAATTGTTCGCTGACATCGGCATGGCACTTAACTTCGATGACCAAAGGCGGTGGCGTGCTGGCTGACTGCTGCTCTGACACAATACGGGACGTAGCGCGGCGTAGATGCTAGACGCTGCCACAGACAGCATCGCCCCGTCGCGTTGGCCTTCATAGTCGTCGTGTGCACTGGGTGGTGAAAACACAAATCACCTTTTTTTCGTGTGGGGTTTTCCAGATGGAAAACTCCGCGTTTCATCACCCTACTGCACAACACTATACAGCACAGTGCCGTGGTGGGTATTACGAAATTTGACGAATTCTCTTGCGCTCCTAATTACCATATTTGCACATAACACCGGCAGTAAGGAACTCAGATGTCGGTGGCGCATTAGGAAAAGTCACGGTTCACGCACCCGAACAGCTCTAATCTGTGGCGGATGCAGCACATCGCAGTTTAGTGCCAAAAAAAAAATCGCTAAATGACTTGTATGGGGAAATGGAAAACCTTTCGCAGTTTCTTCCTCGTATTTCCTTCAACAAAGTGATTACTGATCGCAAATCGAACTGCCGAACAAACCGTGCCCGAACGACCGTCGGACAGATAAACTCAACTTTGCTTTCTTTATGACCTGTCTGAACGGGATTTATATTTATCTTCTCGGTGGAGCTGGGGCTTATTCCGCCAGTGATGCGCATCAGCCGATCGCGATTGTAGTTTGGCGATAGTCGGTGATAGCGAAAACGAAAGACTGTTTGCCGCTTTTTCAATTGTCTTGTCATACAGATGTGCGGCGCGGCCAAAAGGCAAAACCAGTAGTGGTTTAATGAATTGCAATGGGCCGTAAACTTTAGAGCGCCATTCAAGTTAATGGAGAATCTGGAGAGGTGAGAAAGATGATCGATCCACCGTGCTACAGTGGGGTCGAGAAGTAGGGACGTTGCACAGAAGTAAAAGGTGTTGGACTCGGACTCAAGTATTAAACTTTTGGCAGGTCCCAGCTGTTGGAATTATGCCCACTACTGCCTTTAAAGTAGCAACACAAGAAAAGTAAGACTTGGACGGTGCAGGGAAATAAGTCCACGGGAAATAAGTCCACCGAGGGACTAGGTTCCCACCTAATGGGAAATAAAACCACTTTCGTGAAGTGGACTAAGTTCCCATGTAGGGTGGGAACTATGTCCACTTTCTGATGGGAACTTAGTACACACTCAAAAATAAGAAGGGGGAACTTACGTCCAAACTAAATTGGACAACAAACTCACGATCTTTTATTGGAGTAACTCCGACAAAGCGTAATAACGCCAACAAAATTTGAATAATAAGACCAACCTTGCACCCACCCCGTAATCCAACAGTAAATCCAAGCAGGGGGGTTGCAGGGGGGCAGCATGCCCCCCCATACAGATTTCATAGTTTGAGAGCGCAATAACACCAACTTGACGTTCATGCCCCCCCATACAGATTTCATAGTTTGAGAGCGCAATAACACCAACTTGACGTTAAAAGGGAAATAAAACCACTCTGAGTTTTCGGAATTTATTTCCCACCTTATATGGGAACTAAGTCCACTTCACGAAAATGGTTTTATTTCCCCCTTGGTGGGTACTAAGTCCCTCAGTGGACTTATTTCCCGTGGACTTATTTCCCTGCACCGACTTGGACAGCACTTATTTTATTTGCAGCTGTCAAAGGCGTTTATTTGAATTTTTCACATTTGCAATTTATCTAAGTTATGAACAGCAACCACCTTTTGTTGTAATGGACTCGGAATAAAATCGAAATCATCATAAAAAGGAATTTTCATACGACTTACGAAAAAATATTTGCCGCATCCTCTTCTAAGTTCCTATTCGTGTGTGACATTTGAAACAGAAGATTTCGTATTATTAACTGTAAATGAGTTTGTTAAACACAATTTTTGACGTTACGTGACAGTTGTCAATAGGAACTTGTATGCACCACCACACACGCCGCTAAAAATATTAAGAGAATGGGGACGTTCAAGTATCTAGTTTAGTAAGACTGACAGATGTCTGGCTAGGTGTCTCCATTTTGATTGTCTGAAATCGGTTATATGAGCAGCTGTTTCAGTTGACGTTTATGGAGGGGTAGCCGACGAATCTAGTCAAAAAATTCGTCTCTGAGTACTAAGGAAACAGTTGGAATATGTGGCTGACGTAGAAAAAGTGACGTTCCCGATCAATCTAGATATTGCGATCAGGTTACATCTTTTCCAGACCAATCTAGTCGACTTAAGATAACAGGATTTTTGAATTATCTACTCATGGGATTACTCGAAATGTCAAATTATCTATTCTGTATGCGTTCGAACTCCACGTTAGCGATTATAGACCAAATAGGGGCACCCGAATATTTAATAAATGGAACGTCGTTCTTAGACTTCAGTCACTTCAGTTCTTTGAATGCAAAAAGTCTGTCAGAAGTTCTGAAAAAATCACAAGAAGTTCATTCATTTTATTACACCTTATTCAATAAACTTTTTGACAGATTATGTGTGTTACAACTTTACCAACATAATCTGATCCTTACTGACGACGCAATGACTACTACGCGTAGATGCTCAGCGACCATAATCGGCTACTGTAGGACTTTCGATTTTTACCAAATCACTACACTTTAGTGTCGAGCCCACTCTTGCGTCACACATCGTTCGAATTGCCTTGCCGCATTCGCCACGATATTTGCCTCCTGGTTGAATCCGTCTTGAAAAATGCGTATTTGCATACCGCCGGCACTACGCTCATCCTATATGTATAAGTGCACCTGCATTACTCCTCTTCGTCATGAATGTCCATTCGAAATATTTCCATACCCGCATGGTCGACTGCCGCTATACAAATCGCATTCAGATGCCAACTACAATCCTCCAGCTTTCGATTTCCATGGATTGTCGGCTGCGTTTTCGAGAAAGTGCTATGTATATAGATAGGCATTTGTAATGTGTATATCCATGATCCTCGCTGCAATGCGGCAATCGCAGCGGCATGAGTTATTCGCAAAAGGTGTCTAATTTTAGCCAACGCCGATCTGTATAACAGCTTCTTTGAGACTTGATCCTACCGTACCAAACACCTCATTCCCTCTGGTGAAAGCCAGATCATTTGTTTAGGCCATTAAAACACCGCTATCGCCATAGCTGTCGTCCTTCACCTGGTTGGTCAATTAATTAAATGACATCAGCGAAACACTAATCCGATTCGAACTCCCGGAATATGCTGACCGTTGCGCATACCTCGTGGACATTGGTGGCTTGGCTGGTCCTTCACTCTGCACACACAGCCCAATTAATTATCGATTTTTATTGGAAATATTTTCTGGAAGATTAATTCAATTTGAAAAGCGCACGTAGACGATTTATTTCGTTAACTAATCGCAGGTGCGCACGGAGGCAGACCGTTTGCATATACATATGCAGATTACGTGATCGGGGATGATCGTGTGTGCGCGCGTCGCGGCGGTAGAAAGTGCAAGTGCCGAGGTGTTGAGAAGGATTTTAGGCCGTAAATCTTTGGCGAATTGGGAATTAATTGCTTAGACAATTTACCGGCTCATATTTTTCTATCTTTATCGCGGATCGTGCTACTGACATGCTGTGATTCATGATGAAAAGCTGCTTGCGAGTCATGCGAAGCTGATAATTTAAGAGAACAAGGCGAACCGGTCGGTCTGATGTTTCTATTTGTCATCTGCTTATCGGCAAACGTGTTGTGTTGGCTGGCTGTGGGTTTTTGAACTTAGAAGTGGAGTGGAAAAGTCATTAATAAACAAGGAATGGGTTTCCTGGTCGTACATCAAGTGCAGTTTGTCTAGTTAGTACTAAACACTAAACCCGTTCGGTACAAGAAATGCTGCAGCCAAAGAAGAGGTTGAGGATTAATTTTTCTTTCAAATTAATGGAGTTGTACGTTGAAGTGTAGTGGTAGTGACGCAGTCCCGTTTCATGTTCTTATCAATAGGTCCTGCACTGATCATGCATGATGGCAATAGCGGGAGTGTGCACTCTGCTTATTTAATGGGGCAGATCATACTCGTGATGTCTTCTGTTGTGACTCTAGATGCCTTAATTTTGTCGCAGATTCACGAGGCCCAACAAATTTAAAAAGAAGGTCAGTTTGCCTGAAAGACTTGGCATTAACCCCAAAATTTATGATATTTTTAGTCATAGTACTAATGACTACTAACGAATTGTGGTAAAAACTTAAATAAGCAATAAAATGTAACAATATTTGATATGAAGTGTAAAATAAATAAAGTATATGTCCGATAATTTGCGTAGAATGTAATTTTGATAGAAAAAACTCTTTTTTTTTTTTATAAGAAAGCTTAATTTTTTTACTGATTCATAGAGTATACGGATTGGGTTTATGTATGGAATAGCACATCGGATAAATGGCCGCCACGGCTTTTCTGGCAAGTACGTACTCTCTTATTGAAATATTCTATAACCGTTTCGCATAAATGTGACTGAATTTTAATAATACACCTCCAATTTCCTCCTTTAAGGAGTTGGTGGTCGTGGGCATGTTTGCATAGACTTTTGTCACCAAAAAACCCCAAAGAAAAAATTCCAATGGTGTTAAATCGCAACCCATCAAGTTGGAAATGAGCTCCATCACTGAAGATGATTTTGTTCGAAAAATCAGCGTTCCAAAATTCATTCAACGAACTCTCTTCGCGCTGAATTGTCAATAGTCTTCAGTTCTTGAGTCAATGGAAAGCATGAAGTTTCAAGTCTTTCGTGAGAATTCGCTATAGAGAGCTTCTCGAAATGCCCAATTCTTGACTACGGTGCCGAATTGATGTGCCTGGACTGTCAGCAATACTCTCGCGTACTGCTTGGATGTTTTCTGTTGAGCGACTTGTGACAGGACACCCAGAGTGTTTAAGATCACTAATTGATCCAGTCTCTCAGAATTTTTCAATTATTCTCTTCATATAATTCAGTTGATGGTTTTAAATCACTATGACGGCCATATTTTGTACGAAAATTTCGGACTAACTTTCGTTATCTTTAAAATATCGCTCAACAATAAAAATGCGTTGTTCTTTCGTATAGCGCTCTATTTTTACTAACCCCGTACTGTCAGCTGTCACATCGTTATCGTTTTTTCCGAAGGCATCACTGTACTATTAAATGGCGCAAAATTAAAATTCTGCGTGAATTATGGGACACTCTTTATTTAGTACAAATTTTTAGTTTTGCTCATTTTTTAAAAAAAAGATTGATGAATATTATTCACTCGGTGGTACTAAAGTTCAGAGTGAATCAGGTCTAGTGCCGTACAGTGCCGCGACTAACTAATTCATTCCATAAGGTAGTAGTTCACTAAATTCTCTCTAAAATAATAATATCCCTGTTCTTATGAACCAGCTTCAAGTTGGTTGGATTCCTTTTATAATATTGTACGTATAAGCTTAAGCATTTTTAATGTCAAACATGCCGTTTTTTTTAATCTAGATCCATGTTACATATAGATTTCCAGAGATGTTCGAATCGGACCACCCAAGTAAGGTCAATGTTACTCATAAAGTTTTTTTCGAAACTCGTCAACGTAAAAGGGACGATATGCTTTTTACGCTTCCTGAAATTACGCCAAAAAATGCTTTGGAAAAAAGACCAAAATAATTGGGCGTAATCATTTTGGCAAAAACGCTAAAAACTAAAAACGAAAATTCCAAAGAATGCCAGGAAATTAGGCCATGTTTTTGGCAAAATAGCCAAAAACTAAAATGGAAATTATGCCAGAAAAAGTTTTCTCTTTTGGCATAATTTCCAAATTTGATTTGAGCGGCTGCGCGCGTTACGGCAGGCTTCGTGCCATCGCGCGGTCGCGTTGCCGCCCCGTGTCGCCTCGGGCCGTTCCGCGCGATGACTTTTTTTGTTTTTTTTTATTTGTGAATTTAAAACAATTGAACTGTAAAAAATATTATTTTATATAGTTATATAAACACCTGAACGATATCTGCGACAGCTTCATAATAGGCGTTTTTCTTTTTTAGTTCAGAGCTGAGCTCTGAACCGAGCTCGAGCATTATGAGCGCGCTCTGAACCGAGCGTACTCAGATCGTTCTGATGTAATTATGAAACACACTTGAGCACATAGCTGTTAGTTGAATAAAGTATATGTATAAATTGAATATTTATTAATTGTTGTTTATTAAATTTGTTAACCTTCACTTCCAGAGCAACAAGGTTCGTCCGCCATTTCAATTATATTGTTTATCCTATTTTTTTTTTCTGCCAAATGTGCTTGTAAGTGTGTAATCAGCTCTATACTCAGCCTGCTCAGTCAATTTATTCTGAGCTCATAGAGCGCGCTCTGATTATGCTCTGAGAGAAAAAAGAAACACAAATTCTGAGCTCTGATGTATCTGAGCTAAGAAAGAAACACGAACTTTTTGTATAACAGTTCAGGTTGTGCTCTGAACTAAAAAAGAAAAACGCCTAATAAGCTTCTCCATCAGCCACTGACTGGGCTTGTAATTTAATTTTGCACTCGGAACATACCTTCATGTGTTTGGCTGAAGCGCTTGACAAACTACACATAAAATAACGTTTTCAAGCTCTGCGCACATAAAAAGTAAGCCAAAGAATGCAACTTTATGGAGCTTTTTCCTAAAACAAAAAAAAAATAACATTTTCGGCGTATTTTCCAAAATATTTTTGTTGGCTTTTTTCATTTTCCTTTAATGGAAAAAATGTCAAAACCATTTATGGAAAAAAAGCCAAATTTCGCGGCATTTGCGGCAAAACATTTGGACGTTTTTTCCTAGGAAAAACACCACAACTTTGTATGGAGATTTTTGGGCTTTTTTTTCCATTTTAATTTTTTGGCGTAATTTCAGGAAGCCGCTTTTTAATTTCGAACCGAAAACATTTTTACTTTCTATATTATTATTTTTAATTTTTGGAATATATTGTTTTATTTTAAATTTGTATAACGATTTGTTTATTAAACTATTTTAAGCTTTGAAAACTATTTTAGGAACAACTTTTCTTACGGAAAAGCATTTTTTAACATTTTTTACATCAACGCAAATAATTTAAGACTTGAAAGAGAAATCATTTAAATTTAAAGTTTCTCACTTTAAAAAAAAAGTTGTACTCTTAAATTCAAAGGAAACACTTTCAATTTAGAAACTCTGTTATTTTTATTCTGTTTAAATACAAATTAAGAGCATTTTCTTTTTCTTTTAAATGTAAAAGTTTAAAAGTGAAATCTTTTCCTTTTACCTTTCGCAAATATTTGTTTTTTACATAAAACACTTTAGATTTGCACACTTTATATTTAAATATGCGAACTTTTGATTTCAAAGTGCACTTTTTTCCTCAGTGTTGTCTGTGCGAGTGTAGGACGGGACCAGTCGTTTCAGATAGATGTCACGGCTTTTTAGTTCACATCGGTAGTTCCCCTCTTAAAAATATCGATATTTCAGCTTTTGACACATGTGTGTGTTGTAAACAAAATTTCATTATGCAACACAATTCTCGCAGTTACCACTCGATCATTTTGTTCATTTTCGTAACAAGACTTTATATTGATTGCCTCACCTCAAGTAGCGTAATTGAGTAATAATTCAAAGAACCTCTTCGCAAAACTATTACACCACATGGAACCCTGGAACCTGTTAAATAACAAATAGTCATTCGGTTCACTGTTTACCATTCTAAGTCATTAGAATTTTGTAATACCGCTCAAGGGGCCAGCCACTTCTCAAACTGACTTCAAGTGGCTCCAACGGCATCAACATCCAACACTAACTATACGCAGTTAAACAAACAAAGCTCCTCAACTTCTTCAACGGTGCACCAGCACCAGCACGTTTCATGCTACGGATTGCGGATACGCAGTTTCGTAATGCGTACCTATCTATATAGCTGAGCGATCAAAACAAATTGCATAACGTTTGCACTGCTGGAGAGCATGCTCCAAAACACCCACCACCACCCAGCTACGACAATATTCCGATTTATATTTATGTACACCCAGTGGTCCACTTTTGCGCGCAGGCCTCCTCCGTGGGCATGTGCTCAGGAGATATATTCGCTACACAGTTTTCCAGCAACAAGTTGAATGCATTTCCTTCAAGCGTTGGCTGTTCCATCTGTGGTGATCTCTTAAGCGGGGCCAGGTTTCCTCGGTTCATGGATTAAGATGACATCTGTAATGGAATTTTTTCTCGCGCAAGATATCACTAACGCGAACAGAGAGAGCTCCATCATTTAGTGAAATTGAAAATCTCCAAGTGTCGCATTGACTTCGTGAGCTTCCGTAATCAATTTGGAACGAGTTTGTGGAATTTGTTTCTTCGGACTGAAGTTGGACACGGGATAAAGGAGAGCACTTGTGCTGTCCAAGAGTGCGCAACTTTGGGAGTACTTGTGAGTTTGTTGTGCGTTCGTTATGAATTGTTTCGTTCGTTGATTTGTGGGACACAGTTATTTTTTGTTTTGCTGATTAATCTGACAATCGAAGGAGCAGAGGTGGACTTTGTTGATATCAGGCGGGGTTTTGGCGAAAAATAAAAAGAAACAGCAGAATCGTTCGACTTTCACTTCCTCAATATATCGAGTTGAGGATCAGTTGTTGCGTAATCGCTTTGGCGACCGCCATCAAGAGGGAATGAGGATGCAGATGAAAGAATCCTCTGATTGGACGAGTATGTCGGTGATGATCAGCTTTTTTAACTCACATAAAAGGCTTCAAGAAGACTATTAAAGCAATTAAAATTGTGAACACTGATGGTTTGCCCATCAGTTCTCATACTCAGACGCACAATATAAACACCATTACTATGTAATTAGGATTTCTCACCCTTACCTACCTAAATACCATCAGAAGTTGAGCGGTTTCGAAAAGAGGTTCGAACATTTTGAAGGCCCAGCGTTGTGATTTGATTTCAGGAGGAGTATTGTTAGTTTGTCCTGTGAAAGTGGGAATGGCGATGGGCCCGCTATGGTCCCTGGCCTTTTGTGACGATCTTACAACCCCACTCAACCTAACCTAACCTAACCTTGTCATATGGAATCAGATGAAAAATGACTCTAATCGAAACCTATACGGCTTAGGAAGCTGAAACTTATATACCTTAGGCACTTAGGGTAGATCTTACAGAAAATGGGTGCAGGAATATATGTCGGGCTCTTGATTTTGCAACGAAGGCTTTCAGTTTTCATTCTGTAATGAATTCCCTAACTAAGGCTTTGAAATTTATAAAATATTAGTTCTTTTTGTAGGCTTTGGAATAATGTTTGCCCCCAAGTCGAATAAAAGAATAAATAGCCGACTAACTTCTTACAACCATTCATTTTGATTCAGTTCCATTTTTTCGACGAATGGCAATGTCCTATATTCTGATTTTATATCCAAAAAGCTCAATTGAGGAGCCTTCAGCAAAGCCAATAATTTTCCCCTAAATTCGCAAAAGTTCCCCTTTCTTCCCCTAAGTGAAATTTGCCTTTATTTTTATATGAAAAAATTAAAAAAAATTTAAGTCGTTTTGCAACTGTTTTTATTAACAAGCTATAACATAGAAATATACATATTATGCAAGGATCAGTTAGGCAATTCTTAAAAAAAGTTGAACAAAATATAATCTTCGATAAGAAATAAAAATCAATATATATAAAAATTGAGCATTAAAATTGTGTTCGTTTGTCGCCGATTTAGGCCTTAAGGCATATACCGATTTTAATCAAACTTTCACACATTTTTGGTATTGGTCTATATATGGGTTTTGTGAAGTTTTGTTGATAACGGAAAACGTGAGTGTGTGTTGTACATGCGTAAAAAAACACATGAATTTCAGTATATTTTGGTTTTTTTTTCCACACATTATAAATAAACACATCAATTGCTGTGCGTATTTCGGGTAAAAACTTAAGAACGGCTCGACGGATTGTCTTGAATCAGGGATGGTTTAAGATGAAATTAAAATGAAAATTCGGAAAATTCCCAACATGTGGCGCTGTTGGCATATTTCCTTCTATAAACATAGGTATATCAAAATGAGTCGCATTGTGTTTGAATTGATGGTCTTAATGCGTTAACCGCATTTTTTTTCTGGAAATTTCAACACCAAGGTTTGTATGGATATACGGTTTTTGTATGTTTATTGGTTATATGAGTTATAGGCATTTTAGTGAACATTCCTGTGTTGCCAATCTCCGAAACCCCTCAACAGATTTAAATGAAATTTTGTGGATGTGTATGGTTGGTTGCAGCTTAAAGGATAGGAAAGTTTCGGGCACGATTGGTGGCGCTGCTGTCAGTCTCCGAAACCACTCAACTGATGTATATTGTGTTCATTATTCGTATACTATCATTTTTACAAATTGACCACTCGCCCAAGTAGTTCAGCATACTAATCACTGAGCCACTGTGTTCAAAAGTCGCAACTACTAACATTTAATGTTTTATAGCACCTTTATCGGATGTGAAGTGGAAAAAAAATTATCTGAACGGTGATTCTTACTTCCCGGGAAAACTTCGGACGACCGCCATGACATACCGCGCGATTTTTCAAACAAAAGCTCAAAACGATCATGGGCTTCATCCTAAAGTACGATGTTTTTGGACAATCGCGTTTCTGGATTGCCGATTTCACACATTCTACTTTGGTTGATTAGGTTAATTGAGAAAATCTGACCGAAAAAAATCGATCAAGAAGTCGACCCGGAAACCTATATGAAGTCCTTTCTATGCATTGAACTAATTAATTAATTTTAGGCGGTAAGAAGTTCGCCGGGTCAGCTAGTAAATTTATAAACTAAATCACAAAAATTCTTACGTAGACATTCGATGGGCTGTTTTCTTTCATATTTAAGCTTTCCCCTCGATTTCCCCCTTTTCATTGAAAAAGCGCCAATCGACGCTTTTCCCCTCAATCTATGGAACTATTGTTAACAGCTCAGTTATTCCTCGGATGTTCATCAGACGATTTCTAGAGGTGGGAACTGTTAGACCCGGTGACTCCTCTAACATCTGTAACCATCAAAATGCTTATTCTGGACCGGGTCCATGGACGATCATTTAGTCGTTCTTGGCCTTTGCAATTCTGTCTTTGTAATCTTAAGGCACACTTGCAATGAACGAGGAAGATTCGATTTATCAAGTCGTGCATTAAGTTTGTTTTGTAAGGGCTCCGTAGGAGTTCCTAAGAATACAGCTCTGCTCAAAAAATGCTCCTCTCACTGTAAATATCTCGTTTTAAATTTAAGACGCTCTTACTACAAGCGGGGAAATTTTGATTAACTTCATTTATTTCAGTTTTTTATTAAACATTCTATGAACGCCAAGAGCCGATCACAACTATAACCTATAATAGGACCTTAGCAGTGTTGTTTTAGACTGGAAAAAATCTACCATCGACCTAATATGGGCAGCGTGACCGTTCTCCGACTAAAGCTGCAGTGCAGGCACTTTTTCCGACAGCCTGCCATAATATTTTGCTATTTTGGCCCTTTTTTAGTTGAGAAGACGCTTCAAACATTTTTCAAATACTGTTGTTTCTAAATTAAAACCTTTTAAATGTGACGGCAGTTGTCTTTTATAGTGTTTAGCGATACCATTCTTGTTAAATATCGTTCAAAAATTCTAAATAAGCTTTAGAAATGGAACTTTTTTTCTCATTGGCTTTTTTTCTTGCGACTTTTCAAAATTCTCTAAAGTTCACGCTGAATATGGGTCTACGGCAGCAGATCTTCGATAAAGACCCAGGATTTCATCAATTTTGAGACAGCTTTTGGTATCGTAGATATGGACAAGCTGACAAACTTTACCGGACAAGTCGATAGTTTGGGTTGTAGTGCAAAGTCCTACGGAGTTGTCCGCAATGGGAGATTTCTCTGTATTCAATCCGTGTGCTATATATTTTTAAAGTGGTCATAGAGTTTTGTGTCTTTCAAAATTTTTAGACATTCTACTGTCCGATTGGAAACAAACTTGTTTCTTAAAAACATACTTTTGGTACCCTCATTTATTTTCCAAAATATTCAGAAGTCAAAGAATATTTTTGAAAATTCAGATTTCGATCTTTTGTTATTTCGTCTACTGTTTGGTTCCAGTTTTTTGAAATAAAACGTTCCCAACTCCGTATGGTTCCCCTAATCGCCCCGTTACTAGATTATTCAACGCCCTTGAATTTAAAAAAAAATCTGCTTCTGCCAATATTTCTTTTTCTTTGGTTAAATTCTCCTAAATGACGGTCAAATCAAACCGCACATTCGGCCCACTGACGACGTCGAATTAAAGCTCAAAAGACCCATCCCATCATAACCAATACATAAATTCAAAGCACGCAATTGCACTTAAATAAACTACCAACATTTGCGGGAAGTTACATGATTTCTGGTATTTTGTCCCCAGATATGGATCTAAATGCACGGATAAAAAAATTCTACGCGCGTTCCACTGCTCGAATTATACATTTCGTTACACATTTGCATATCATGTACTGGTACTCGCACAAACTGTCCTCGTCATATCGCATGCATCACCTTGACATTGACAGAAGCTGGGTGACCAACCAACCAAGTCGCAGCCACGGTTCGCTTACCTCTTGTGCGCACTCTCGACTTCCTGTTTCGTGATATAGAATTTCAAGTACTGTCGCATGTGTAATCTGTGTGTAGTAGACACCTAGTTACACTGGCCGGCCCAACCGTCAGCCATTCGTCATAACTCGCAATGTGATTTTTTCGCAGAATCCCTACGCGATCGTGATTAGACTGCGCTGCGGCAGTAGTTGGACACACTAATTCGCCAATCAATCAATTATATTTCAATGTGCCATCAGATGTCGCTATCGTGTAATAAAAATCGCGATAAAATTGCCCATCACTGTAGTGGACACTGATCCTTTGATCATTTGCGGATAGCTGCATGCGGGCTCATTAATTTATATGTAATGTCGGCTTGTTTCCGCGAACTATGCTGCCGCATTATAAATGGCCGAACGTGGCTGGCATGGGTAATGCCAGTTGGACAATTGGCTCCACATTGAACTTGCAGCGGCACACAGAAGAAGTGCATGCCTCGCGATCGTCCGTACAGCGGTACTTAAGACTTGTCAGTGGGTCTTTTTGCAAAAGGGGACTGCTGCTACTGCTGTGCAGCGCCATGAAGCGCGCGCGCGCGCGAATAGCTCCGGAAAAAAAATGTTTAGCAGCATTGGTCGTGTGAACTTTTCTCATTTGCGCAGCGAAAGGGGGAGGGCTTCTTTCTTACTACAGGAATGTTGACAGAGGGAAGGGGGGACTGGTGTGGTACTTCGTGACCGCTACAGAGAAAACTGCGCTGCAGGTGATCGTACAGTTGCAAATCATGTTATGATTTACAAAGGTCTCGAACAGTTTCACTTTATCTTGAGGATTTGCGAGGACTTTGTATGCATGCGATGCGATTGTGTGCAGCCAGAGAAACCGCATGGGTGGTTATTGTGACTGGGAAGTCGAAACAAGGCTTGTGTCACTGGAGAGATGATCTGCGGTGCAACAAATTGTATTGTTCGGTTGTCTCTTTTGTGGGGATATGACATTTGTTTTTGTTTGTGCAGCTATTTTGACAGGAAGCGTTTACAGGAAGTTGTTTTCAAGTGTCAAAGCAAAGGTCACAATAAATGATGAATGCTTTCAACGTGCGTGTATTTATTTTAATATGCAAACTGATCGCACATGTACGAGTAATCGAAATCATTAACACAAGCTGTGTCACTTTCCCCAGGTAAATTACTGCGTGAGTGAAGTATACCTACCTATACTTCGCTGGTCACTAACGATTTTACTAACGAGAATCACCGATAGCTTTTATAATGCGAGTCATTTTTTTGTGGTCCATAACGAGATGGCTGCACAATAAATCGAGTATATAAATTGACTGCTTATGATCAAAACATATTCATTAACATTGACAGGGGTATCCTCCTACTCGTTTATGGTCGTAGAGTTCAATTAGAACGTCCTATTGACTGACTTGAGCGGCTTCAATCAAGTTTTTGGATTCGAAATATTTTTTTACGTAGGTTGGACTTCGAACGACTACCGAGTGAAATCAGGGGTTTTCTATTGTCTCTGTTTAGATTGACTATCGATGGGAAGTTACTTAGGCCAAGGGTCGGCCATTTGTTAATACTGAAGGAGAGGGGAATGATACTCTGAGGACTACCTGCTCATACAAACCATTTCCCCAATCACAATACCACCGGGGTGTCAACTTAGAGGCAATTCACTGCCAAGCAGATTGATCATTTGACCCGAGTTTCCGAGGTCAACTCTATCCAAAAAAAGATGAGGAGTTGATATTGGGATTGAATCATCATCAATTGGCAGAAATAATGCCTCGACTAGTTAAACAATCAAGGAAACGCTTTTCACGAGGAATGCAAGGCTTTTGCAGAAGAATTTTAAAGTGCTATTAAAAACGTACTCTCATCCGGAGCAGATTCAGGAAAGCAGGCGAATCGTCGAGCAGAAATATTTTAAAGTCCGCACTGTAGTTAATAGGGCAAAGGGTATTTCTTACATGAGTCGCTCTTCAGTCTTAAATGCAGAGCTTTTGTGTGACGGTCTTCTCTTCCCCCTCTAGCAGAAGTTCCAAGCAGCGTTGCCACAATGATACAAGTGTAACAAAAGTGTTAATTATTTTATAATTTTATTACAATTTGTTACCCTTTTTTTCGCTTTGTTACACTCTTTCCCATTAAACTCTTTTTTTGTGTTTCTCCTTAAAAAATATTGAAAAGTTGAACTGGCAGCACTTTTTTCTTCCGAAAAAAACTTCAACCAATTTCTGACAATGTATTTGTTTGTTTACACAGAACATAAGTTGTGCAAAACGTCAAACTGCGAGTGGGAATGGAAATGGGAGGGGACGAGAAAATACAACAATATTTTTCTGTCTCGCCGAGTCGCCGTTAACAATGTTCTACATCCCCTGGTAGATAAAGTTTGTGAAATAGAAATTGAAATCTAACGTTTTTTCCATTTGTTACAGTTCTTGAAAAAAAATGTTACACTTAAAAAAAAAACTGCGGCAACATTGGTTCCAAGCCACATAGCCAGTGATGCCAAACTGTGGGTAATTACCCATTTTGTGGATATTTTGAATTTCGAAAAGGGCGAAGAAGGAGTTTTTTTTATTCCTAAATCTGATGAAAATTCATATTAGGCGTTTTTTTTATTTTGCCCACATGATCTGTATAGATCATTGATTTACATGGTTTACAACAACATTTGGATCACATATTATTGTTGTATGCCATGGAAATCAATTATGTATATAGATCATGTGGCGTAATAAAAAAACGCCTATTGGGAGTCA
Source organism: Cheilosia vulpina (assembly GCA_916610125.1). Classification (NCBI taxonomy): domain Eukaryota; kingdom Metazoa; phylum Arthropoda; class Insecta; order Diptera; family Syrphidae; genus Cheilosia; species Cheilosia vulpina. Next base: position 3,067,816 of record OU744280.1, on the reverse strand, counting down.
AAATCGCGGGGGTATTTCTTTCAACGGCATGAACAAAAAGGGTTTTTTGACAGTAAGTCGGAAAAGTCTGTCATCACTGCATCGAACTTCCTTTCGGCAATAGTCGTTCTGACCATAGATTCTTCTCACACACTCTAAAGTTGGCCCAAAGAGAGTCCGATTTTTGCTCATTTAAAAAAGGGTTAAAAATAAATAAGTCTCTGTTGAAAAATAACGAGTATTCGTTTTACCGAGATAAAAAGGTTAAATGCATTCTGTTAAACGAAAACCCACGTTATCAACCAATTTTATTTTATTCTCAATGTACAGCGATCAAATTAAATAAATAAATAAATAAATTTTCTAGATTAATATCAACCAAACAGTTTTATAATGTTTTTTACGACCGATAAATCGGTTATTTTAACCAAGTTGAACCGGTTCCTTTTAATCCAGTACTCTGTGGGAGTTATTTTTACAAAATTGCTTGGAAGTCTTCAACCGAAAGTTGGTTGACTTTAAATAATTGATTTTCCAGTGTGCTTTTCCAAACTCAAGTGGAACTCCGTTCGTTCAGCTTGGAAACACCTATTCAAAGAGCCGCCCATCCTTAATTTCATTTACCCCATCTAATGCGAGTCATCGACCCAGCATCAGCATGGGAAACTACAAGCAATCACCAGTTGAGTATACACGCTTCAAGAAGCATCCTGCAAGTGTACGCGCCCGGCAAAGCAAACACAAACAGCAAACTTCTTACCATTCGATTAAGTGTGGTGGCAAGTCTCGCACTGTCATGCTCCTCTGGCCATGGATGTCAACCATGTGATCCGCAACCAGAAACAGTGTCGTGTCATTTTCCCCCGACTTGTGTACACCGACTTGGTCTAGTTAGCCCTCTACAATGATTATGACGACGTTGATGACAGCGCAACCTGACTCAGATTCACTGGCTAGGCGATATTATGCTATCGACCAGCATATCGCCTCCTCTGGGTGGCTGTTCCCCTTTATTGCGATGAAGAGCAAAAGAGCCAAAAGGTGCGGCTGGCACTGCCACAGTCTATCGCATAAAATCAACAAGGTGTAAAAAATCCATTAAGCGAAGACAGTCACACAGTCATAAACGAAAAGTCTGCCAGTTTCCTCGTTTGGATTAAGTTACTCGTGGTACCCCAAGCCCCCTAGCCCGGTTTTCAGTTTTCACTTATGGTGTGGCGTTGGTTTTGTGTTTACTCTTCTGTTTGACCCATTCCGATTCCGATTGAGTTTCGCCTTCCGATGTGAAACTGTTTTAAGGTTTACTCCGCGTCTGAGTTGTGCAGCAGCAGTTCATTAAACTGCCGCACTTAATGGAAGTGGTTGGGGATTTTGAATTATCTATCCCCAGCCTGGAAAAGGAAAAGAGCCATAAAACCGATTCCAGGAATCCTCGCCTCTATCGATTCAATTTCATCTATTCACCGTGGTGTGTGCGTCTATGAGCATAAAGAGTCGATTATTACAGTCATTTGGGCCTGTGTCGGCGACGGAAATGGGATGCATTATCCTCATCGGCAGTCAGTAGCCCAACAGTAGGACGCATCGTCACAGGAAATTATTAACCCTGCAGCTACCATGGTGATTACGCGGCAGATGACTGCAAGTGAAATGCAATCACACGTGAGAGAGAGAGAGAGAGAGGAGTTTGCGCTGGCGATGAGCCCTTTCTGATTTGAACAAGTTAGCACCTCGTCGAGGTGGAATTGATTTCTTCGTCGGCTTATTATTATTCAATTGGAACACCTGTCCGTGGTAATTGGCAGGCGCGCTGCCCCAGCTGGTTAGAGATATACTGAACTCTCAGTTGTCCCCTCTGTGGCTTGATCTGATTGCACAATCGGCGATGCCAATGTGAATGGCGCCCGTTCAATTATGGAAGCTATTCTGTCAAGGGAGATGCCTCCATTCGAAGATAATCGAATTGGGATGGATTTCTTGCCTTTATCTGCTGCTTTCCGGTTTTAATTGTGTTTTCGTCAGCCTGGTTATCGCTTGGAATAACTAACCAAATTAGCGGCGCATGCGCAGACATCAATTAGCATAGTGGCGATGAGATATATGGGAATCGAAGTTATTTTCTGTCCCGCCGGGAGGTAGGGGTCAAAGTTACGAAATCATTAATGGAATTTAATGGCTGAAACTGGTATTTGGAGCGTTGTTAAGCAATACAGTGGGATCTGGTTACGAACGGCGCGTTTTTCGTTCATGAACATGTTTTCAACCCCTTGGACTCGAGTTCGAATGCATTTAACTCGCAAAAGCTTCGCTATTTCCAGTTCACAGCAACATAGCAAACTCGCAGCTGACCCACTCTACGTGGGTGTCGTAAACGGCTGCCCTTGAATCGAATTGATATCACAAACTGGTACAACCTCAATTTGCCAAAAAGTCTGTCCACTGAGTGCAATTACGAGTATACAATCCTTCAACGTGTAGCTAAGTGCCCTCTTAATCTTTAATCGGTCTTTCGTCATCGAAGGCATAATGTTAAGTAATGAACTTCGAATGTCGGCAAACGTATCAATCAGATAAGTCCGCAAATTAAGTTGTCAATCCTGCGATACTTCAGAGGTATACTCTCGCCTTCTCAACGGGGAAATCGCACTTTCGTTTGCCACACTCAGATTTGTATCGGCCACCCACGCCCGGTGTCATCCTGGTCTGTCGCCAACACACAATGCCCGCGTCAATTTACACAATGGGACTCCTCTAATTTGTGAGCTCCAATTCGAGTATGACGCGCTACAATTTTCAAGAGGAAAACATCAGGGAAAGATAGAAACACGACTTTAATGACGCGTCACGATGGCGATAGCCGCAGACTCTTTCGAAAGCAGTTATGAGTATATTGAAATCGTGCCAAACTCGAACGGCGAGGAGACAGTACCTTATATTTTATATTCTCCCTCAGGATATGGCTGTTTACAAACGCTAAGCGCTCAACGCCCCACAGTGTGCACGAAAGCCAGATCGAGATATTAATCAATTTAGCAGCATTAGTTGAATACCGCCCAAGACGGCGGCCGTCGGTCGCCGTGATGGTCGAAAGTAGATGCACATGCACATAGAAGTGTGGGAACCGATCGATTGGAAATTTGATTTGTTTGCATTTGGACGGTACTTAGAATTTTCGTGAAAACAATTTCCCGCCCAAGATGTGTGCAGGGCGATCATAAAAATTCCCATGGGGAAGCAGTGAGAGCTGTTTCTCTTAGTGAATGGCATTTACGGTGACCCACATACAGCTTTAACACACGAACAAGGCTATCATTCATGGTGAATGTGCAACAAGTATACGCAACCGTAGTCAGAATGCCGTGCACTTGATTTCGTTGGTGCTTTTGATATCCGTGTTCCTCCTGAGAGAGAGGTTTTTGCCGAGAGATTTTCTTGAATAGCAGCAGCAACCAGCAATTGCGTCCAAAGGGTTTCTGCACGCCTAGTAGCCCATTTTTTAATGCGGCCCACGTATAGAGAATTCCAGCAAGAGGGAGAGAATGGATGGATGTTCTTGAAAAGTTGCGTATTGCATGGTGATATGGGAGCCCATTTGGCACAGGAGGGTTTGCTTGACGTTAGTTGGTTTCGAAGAGGAGTTTTGCTGGTACTGGATACAGAAAGAAAACACTTCCAGCAAAAAGGGAGCTAAACACTGGATTTGAAGTTGATTCCATTCATACAAAACCATGAAAGGTGGACCAAGGGAGTAAACTAAATCCGCAAAATCCTGATAGCTGCGTACCCTCTTCCTCTTTGAAGGCGGTCCAGTGCCGCACCAATGTCAACTATTTGGTGCGGCATCTCGGCAACCGTCGGAGCGATTTTATACGATTCGGAGGACTTTTGCTTTGAGGTATTCTTCCGTACAAATGCACTGTTCCGATACAAATGTAACGCTCTCCAGCGTTATGCGTTGCGTTGCGTTGCGATCGAGTTTGTTTTTGAGTGACATATTTGACGAGTTCATACGAATTGTTTTCCGATATCCTCCGACAACAATCATTCTCGGAATTTACTTACGATTTGTGAACAATAAAAAGAAAGAACAATATTGCGACGCAATTTATTGTTTCAATATGTGTTTCCAGCGAAAAACAAGCACCTAACGGTTTTTTTGCACGTTTTCTTTGTACAATTATTCTTCGCTATCTGTGAAAAATTACAAGTTCTGGAAAATTGCCGTTATATGTTTTTTTCCCACTTTATGTTAGCATTTGTTGGGATTTAGACAATATTTCTGTGCCACATGAATAGAACATGCATTTAGTTTGATCGTTATCTTTGGCACGCGGAAGCCACTACTTAACCCGGTTCGAAAAGCGCAACACCTCAGTTTTTGTCGCACACGCATGTGACCTGGACTTCGGAGTGGTATCGCGTAGTCTTCTCGGACGAAAAAAATAATTTGGAAGGCCCCGATGGCTATAGCTACTCTTTTCAGCTGCTGCCTGTCGACCGCCAAACGCGTGTAACCTACGCCCAAGCCATCCTCAATTTCGAGGACGTAGTGAACGATTTTTCGACCAAAATCATAATGAGCGATGAGGCTCATTTCCACCTCAGCGGGTTCGTGAACAAGCAAAACTATCGCTTCCGAAAATCCACGAGGATTACACCAGCTAGAAGTTACTGCATAGTGCGCTGTTCACGCTGGAGAAGTCATAGGGCCATTTTTTTTTTTCGAGAACGCAGCTGGTCAAACGACAATAGTGCACGGTGCGCGCTATAGGGCCATCTTAACCGGTTTTTTTCTACCACAATTGGACGAATTAGGACTGGAGGAAGGACATGTGGTTTCAACAGGACGGAGCTACGGCACACACTACGCGAGCCACAACCGATATTCTGAAGGCGGCGTTCCCGGGTCGCCTCATCTCTCGTTTTGGCAATTTGCACTGGCTCGCAAGATCGCCCGATTTACCCGTTCCAGACTTTTTTTTGTTGGTTTTTTTTTGAAGTCCCGTGTTTACGTGAACAAGCCCGAGACCCTAGAAGCCCTCAAGGACAACATTCGACACGAGTGTGAGAATCTGTCGCCCGAAGTTCTCGCCGAAATGATGAAAAATGCCAGAAAACGAGCCCGTATGGCAAACAATTGTAATGGCGCCCATTTGGCCGATATCATCTTCTCGACTTGACCAATAAAATTCTAAAGGTTCAAATAAACATAATCAAAAAACAGAATCGAAGTTTTTCATTTAGAAAAAAAATGAGAACCAAACAAAATCGGATGACTTCTTTTGGCCCACCTTGTATATGGATCAGGACAGAAATACGAACTAATCGAAGCCATTGAATTAGCTTGGTCCACAATTTCACTAAACTATTTGGAGCTTGTAACAAGATTTCGCTAAACTACTTGGCCACTTTGTATGCATCCCTTCTAAACCGAATGTGTGAAGTTTTGGAGCAGAAAGGTGGCTAAACACACTATTAAACTTTTTTTTTTAATTTAAAATACTCCAATTACCTACAATTTAATAAATGTTTGTGTTCAAAAGAACTTGAATTCCCTGAAACGTTTTTTTCATTAAAGTGTCCTATTCAAGTGGCGCAAAATTACGATCTCGTATTTTGTAATTTTTTTTGGTATTAATATTTTGTTATTACTCAAAGCTTTAGTATTAAATCTTCCTTATGGTCAAACTATAACTATTAAATAATTAAAAAAAAACGAGTGTGCTTTAGACCACACGACTGAAGTTAAACTTCTTTAGCTCCATCTATATACGAGTATACATGTTTAGTTTATACATTCTAATATACAAATTTTCTTCAATAATTTACTGGCTATAACAGGAAGAGAGCAAGAAAATGGGCACGCGCACTGCTCTCTCTTGCTCCTACAGTATGATATAGACAATAGGCCACGGTTTCCACTTACAAAAAAAAACTCAAATTATTTGATTTGATTTTGCACAAAATTACCAGCTGCTAGAAGACATGGGAGATCATCGACCTATTTTCTTATAACAAACCCTTAACAAATTATAGTTTCATGTTTGTATATGAATAATATGATTAATTAACCCATCCATATCTCAATATAATTATAAACAGTAACAGAAACTATTTCGAAATCCACCATCTGTCAAAAGAAGAAAATGAGTGCATTCTGTAATTTTTTGAATGGCGAATAAAACAGTTTTATATGGATGGTGATGAAGCATAGCTGTGCAAAAAATCCAATGCGTTCACTCAAAAGCAGTAAGGTAGCATTTAAATGAGGTGATATCGATTTCGCATTCTTGGTACATCTGGTCAAAAATTTACCATAACCAGATAAAAATTACCAAAACTCAATAAGCAAAAAAAATTACCAAATTTGTTAAAAACTACTAAAGTGGCAACCTTGCAATAGGCGTGTCTTAGATATACGAAACGTAACTGGCAATGAGAGAATGAAAAGAAACTGTGTGCTCGCACCTGTCTCTGTTGCTCCTACAGTGTGATATAGATAATAGGCGTTATCCCACGGTTACACTCAAAATATTCCTTTTATGTTGACAAAATAAATAAATTTATTATTTTAAAAAAATACTCGTGATTCATTCACAGACACATATGCCATTTTATGAAACAGTTTAGGGAAATAAAAAAGAGAAAATGAAAACATTTAGATATTTTGAATGACTTTTTTCTAAACATGAAAATATTTAATTTGATCGTACGTTAAATAATTTTCTTATTCTTAATGAAATGAGCAATTAGGAACATAATTTTACCAAAAACTAAAATTTCTTTCCTTTCTTTTTGTACTATGAAGTCTGAAAAATCCCTTTGTCCCTTTTAGCTTATTATTAGTGAGCAAATCCCGCAAAAAAGTGATAAATCCCCCGATCTGGTATCACTGATGCACTCTATGATGTGTCTCAGATAATGAAACGTAACTGGGTGAGAGAAAGAGAGAACAAAAATGTGTGCTCGCATCTATCTCTCTTGCCTGTACAGTAATATTCGAAACGAAACGTAACTCTCTCTTTTTATCTAACTAACTTATGTCTCGCTCTTAACTTCCGCTCGCAATTTCCGTAACGCTTTCGTGACGCATTCACCAGCTTACCGCCAAAGTCAAGCGTGCCTAAAGAAGTATTACTTCAAAAAAAAAAAATAAGTCTCTAGCATGCTTGGTTCGGGAGCAGTGGGCGATAGAGAACGGAAATAAGGGGTGTCCTATTCCAGTGGCGAGGAGTGTACAACGACGACAATTACCGCCAAATAAATACAACCCAGTTCAGCTCAGAACCTATCAATGCAACCCTAAGTTGCCTTACTAAGAAATGCGGAAACAATTTGCGCAGGTTTTTCCCGATACAGTCGCCACCGGTCAGGGTGGCATTGAAATGCAAATGTAGAGACTCGACTCCACTCCGGCAGCCACCAAACTCGCCAGCTATCACCGAAATATCATTTTGAATACCATCGCAACAGCCTCAGCTGCTGCGCAACCATCACAATATGCAATTACCGTGCCTCCATTACGGCGAAGAATCAGCAAACGAACCCAGCTCGTGGCCAATTGAATTGAATACCTACAACCAACAATAGCCTCCCACAAAGCGCCAACATTTGTGCTACTGTCTTACGACCAACGACCATCCACAACCAGGAGTCTGCTCTCATCGTCAGCATCAGGCGAATCATCGAATTTGAGAGCCAATTTATTTGCAAGATTACCGCGATACCTGGGAGTGGTGTGTCGTGATCTTTGCTAGATTCATCAGGATGTGGCAAAAAAAAACCGTAGAATTGATTAGAGGCCTCGTAACATATCGCCTCCGACTTCCTACAGCCTTTGCGCTCATTACATGCCAAAGTTTCATTTCAAAAGAGGAATCACTCGGCGAAAGGAAAGTGCATTCTTTGACGACGACCACTTTCTTTGCAGCCTTTTCGCAGTCGGGGACGAATGAACCTCGAAAAACCTACGATTTATGCGATCGTCTTCCGGGTAAAGCAAGTGCACATCTCGTACAACTTTCCGTGCAAGAGGACAAATCATACGTTGGCGGGCGCGTAATCGATCCAGATTCGTACTGTGCAAACCTGTATATCTTGGTCTTGCATTGGAGATCCTTTTCATTTTGACGACATTGTCATGATCGGAATACTGAAAACAAAGGCCACTTTCTCGTATGCCAAAACAGATTCACTGATTCTCTGGAGGTGGCACCTCAGCAGCAGGTTTGCTGTGCCCCCGCTGGAGGCTGCCGCTGCACATGCAGAGGCAAAACTTTTCCAATTCATTTTAATTACCATTATCATGGCGTGTAAGGAGAGGAGGCAAATAAAGCATGCCGACAACAACGAAATGTAGGAGAAGGATGGTCACCGCCGATAAGAGTATATGCGCTGGCAGATTCTGGGTCAACTCCAATCCACAGAAGCGACGGCACCTCACTCGACCGGTTCCCATAACTCATAGTAGCACACGTTGCAGTGATGCAGTTGAGGAATTTACCAAAGACACAAGAAAAAGACTTGCTACATGGTGAATTGGGAAGGAATTCTTCGAATTTATCGCAAGTGAAGGTGAAATTAGATACAAATCGACAGATTCTTCGGCTGTTTTTCGTATGTATGGTTTATTTGGCACAGCCACTAGGTATCTATGAATTTTTTTTTTTTTGTTGGACCATTGTATGGAAAATCCTAAATCGATGTCAACATACAGTTTGGATGGTGAAGTTGATAGTGATCTGTGTGTTGGGTATGAATGGCCTATTCAACCCAAGACAGCTGAAAATGTTTGTTGGCTATGCTTAAATATTTGTTGGCGTCAAGAAGTTTATTCTTTTCAGGAAGCCATCACTTAAAAAGTGTTCTGATTTTGTAAATGCTTGCTGGTCTTTATGCAACAGCTGTGAAACTTTTCATTCATTCATTTCGTTTTAACTCAAGGAATGTCCCGAATTTTGGTAATTTCGTCCCAAAAAATAAAAACAAGCTCCAACAACGGTTGTGAGAAGCTTGGCCTAGGATATGAGCGGAATGAGAACGCTAGAAAGTCTCAACCTCCCACTGAGAATTCTCTTGGTCCGCGCTGAAATTTCTTTTGTGCTGTCTCGGCTTCACTTTTGTTTGAGGTTTTTAAATTTCGACAAAATTATGAGATGAGTACCAGAATACGAAAATAAAGCCCTACAAAAGCATCTTCGTCTTTGCAATTGGATTGGGACTCGTCACTCAATTAGCTCTGATCGCGAGGAAGGCTATTTCATGGAAACATACACACTGAACTGTTTCAAATAAAATGTTCAATCTATTACCTAAAGAAGTATTTTATTTTCATGGGAAAACAAAATGTATACTGTCAACAAGAAGGGACACATACCACATCGAAGAATCGGACAGAATGTCAGGACAGACAGTTTTAACTTTGAGGTAGTTAGGAACTGTCTACCTCGGCTCCGCTAAATCCTGAATATCAGAACCCCAGAAGAAATCAAGCGAAGACTTACTTTGGCTACTTGAGCTTAAGAAGGCAAATTATTAGTAAAGGCTTATTGACAAACACTAAAGAGACTCTATATAAGACCCTCATCATCCCAGTCCTACTTTATGGCGCAGAAGCATTGACGTTAGCAAAGGCGAATGAATTTCTCCTTTGAAAATTCTTCACATGATTTTCGGTCCCGTTTGCGTTGACGGGCTTTGTAGGAGGAGATTTAAGACAACCATACAAACTGTACAGCGACATCGACCTGATCAAAAAATTACACATCAATCGTCTAAGATGGTTTGGACTTGTAGAACGAATGGACACTATAAGGCTCTGGCCCTAAAAGTCTTTAATTCCAACCTGGAGGAACAAAGCAGTTGAGGAAGAGCGCACTTTAGGCGGCGCACACAAGTGGAAAGCTATCTAGATCAAAGTTTGAGCGCGCAACAGGAGCAGTTGGCCAAAAATCACGTTAACTGAAGATGTGAACTGGTTAAGGCCCAGGTCCACCTATAGCGCCCCCTATAAGTATAAAAATAGTATTGTTTTGAAACAGTATTTTTTCAACATAACTACAAACAATGAAATAGGATTGGCCGCATTCAAGAATCTAGTTACCTTAAGTCGACTGATTGGTCTGGATGAGATGTAACCTGAACGCAAAAACTAGATTGGTCGGGAACGTCACTTTTCCTACGTCATCCACATATGCGAACTGTCAACTTAGTACTCAGTTAAATTTCTTGACTAGATTCGTCGGCTACCCCTCCATAGACGTCAACTGAAACAGCTGCTCATATGACCGATTGCCCCCAATCAAAACATGAGAGAGCTGTCAGACTTACTAAACTAGATACTTGAACGACCTTATTATAATTTACGAAAGGAAAACTGTCAGAAACTGTTTTTAAATAAAAGTAAATATTCGTTTGTGTGTGACGTATAGACTCAAAAACTTATTGTTTTTGCTGCAGTTTATTCCTAATTATGCCAGCAGTCTGTTGAAAGTAGTTTGAATAAAATCCGATAGGTGGATATTTGTACAAAATTTTACAAAGGAAGACATTCTTTTCACATTTCAAATAAAAACTTAGCTGTGTTTTCGGCGTTGACCTATTACATATTTCGACTGCTATGGTTTTTGGTCTCTATTCGCAGTCGATATTGAAAGAAAAGTTTGAGAAAAGTATTATTTTAGATTATATTATTAAAAAATGAACACAAATCTTTTACTTCTGTTGAATTCTACACCAAATAGGTTAGTCTTTCAACCAGCTTTGCAATTAAACTATCATCCACGGGGACCATTGTACATATAAAACTTCATTAGTAGAACATTGAAATGTAGGTTAAAACAAAGTAACTAGTATCGAACCAAGAGAGCTTGGAATATATTACAAGAAAAAAAATAATCATAACAAAAGTAACTACAGTTCTAATATGTTTTCGTAAACTTAGCAACGGTCTAAGGGTGTTCGGAGGACTTTTTTAAATTCTGATTTCGAAAAATAACATCTTCCAAAATATATCTCTCATTTGATAGCCTCCTTGACGTGCTGCGAACGTTCTCTATCACCTTGGAGACCTTTTGAAGGAAACATGTTACATAAAACAGCTTAAGGCGCAGCACTACTTTACCGGATCATTAGCCCCTACGATGGTATACTCCCTTGAACCAGGACTGCTCACACTCCACTGATTGCTGTAACAAAATGGAAAATAACTCTTCACTTACAAAATGTTTAAAATAGGCCTTTTTTATTATGCTCACATGATCTGTATAGATCATTGATTTCCATGGTATACAACAAAAGTTGTACTGTTGTTGTAAATCGTCAAAATCAATGATTTATACAGATCATGTGAGCATAATAAAAAAAGGCCTAATGATAATCTTAGGCTTTACCCTATTGAGTAGGACCTGCTCTGTTGCATTGCTCCTATCAGTGTACGATTGTCACTTTCAGTTCGGTTCAATCGGTCCAGTAGATTCTGATTATCTTCGAGCATATTCCTGTGACGTGGCAGAGGGCAAATTAAATGAATCTATGTCACTGGGAACTTACTTAAGATGTTTTTCGAGCATCTGCATTTTGATGCGCCAGTCCTTCTCATTTTGGATCTGTTCGTGTTTCCAAGTCTGGAAGGCCTTCACTTGCTTTGACTTTTCTTGTTCGATTTCCACAATTTTTCTAAAATTAACAACAGTTTTCCTAGTCCATCCTACAGTCGAAGGAAATTCACTCACGTGTACTCCTGCTGAAGGATATTGTAATCTTCGACCAGATCGTTGAACTTTGTCAGTATTTTTGCGTTGCCATCTTGCTGGCTTCTCAGTTGATCGCGATAGAGGTTCTCTGTTCGATCTTTAGCCTGCATACATTCGCGCTGTTTTTGTTTGGCAACATAGAGTTCTTCGACGGCTCCTTGGAGTTGTTCTCTAAGGCTTTGCTGAACACCACACTGGGCAGCTTGACTTTCCTTGAGTGCTATTAGTTCGGTTTGTAGCAGATCTCTCTGTGAGTACGAGTAAGCGAATGAGAATGGGATAATTGAAGGTTAAACGAATTGTTGAGGTATACCTCGTACCTCCTTACTAAATGTATCCTGGTTCGAGCGCAATGTCTCGATTTCCTGTCGAAGACTGTCAATCTCTTTGGCAGCTTTTTGAAGGGACTTCGATTGGTCTCTATTCTTTTCTTGAACAGCATCGAGGTTTAGTTTGAGGTCGTGCTCATTGGATTGTCTCGCGGAGCGGGCTTCGTCACGCCGCTGGAGAAGCTTCATTTTGGCTGTTCATGTGGGGAAGAAATAGAAGGTAACATGAGATATTTGGAATAATTGCTACATAGAATGCTTTTAGGGATAGGATTTAAAAGCGTCAATCTCTGTCTGAATAGTGACAGATGACACCATGTGCCAAAAGGAAGGCTCTGTCGAAAACAATTCCGAAAATATACTCGTATGCATTCCTGCATGCAAAGGCTTGGCAGGCAAGATCCCTGAGAGAGTGACTAAAATTCCATGCAAAATGTAGTCCTAGAAATTCACTGTTAAAAATGTAAAGCGATTCGGAATCTATGGAAATACTGCTTTTTGGTCGTTTTAAGACACAAATATATTGTAAACGAATTTTTGCTTCCAAGCTGTTATTAAAATAACTCTGTTAACTTTAACAGTAAAACAGTAGAATGCATTTTTTACGCAGTTTTATCGTATGCACTGCAATGGGTGAAACCATCGTTTCTTCCTCTCGAAGAGACAATTCCTTCCAACTGATATTTCACAAAGTTCATTGAGAAAAGCAGTCAAACAGTCGTAACAAACTAGTTGACTGAACTGTAGCTCCGAATAGCTGTCAATGCCATTCCCCACCTTGAATAATAAGGAAAAGAAATATGCACTCACCCTGGCTTCTGCTAATCATCGCCAGTTCGTCAAGTAGCTTTAAATTTTCCGATTTTAAACTCTCGACGGCCTTTCCCTTTTTCCGTAGTTCATACTCTAATCTCTGCAGATCCTCGGCCGAATCCGTTCGTGTAGTTCTTCGCCTGATCCCATCTCGCGGCGTGCACTCTCCCTGATCTCTTGCGGCGCATCTTTCACAAGGACGACGCTGAAGCTCGGCGATTTTATTGTGCAGTACGCACATATCTTCTTCCTGCTGATATAATCTGCTCTTCAGATCTTCATTCTGCAAAGACGAAATGGATTAAACTCTCTAAGAAACAAAACGTCACTGGCTGTCATTAACTTGACTCTGTAGCGTCCGTTCGATGGTCGCCCTGTCCTCTATGAGGCTTTCTACTGCCCCCTGGAGCAGATCATTCTGCGCCTCGAGCACTTTCAGCGAACTGTCGAACTGCTGAGCTATCTCGTCAGTCGGAAACTCGTTCTGTACCATGTCGACTTGGCGCGACAAAGTGTTTAGTTCGGTACTCAAGTCATCAATAATTCGCAGATATTCGTTGTGATTCTGTTGCTGTGTGCCTGAGTTATCCTCCTGATACTTCTCTGCCTGAACAGTGTTACTATTATTACCCAAGTTTCTGTCTCTCCTTGAACATTGTACGAGCTTACCATTTCAGAAGGACTGCGCTTAAAATAGACTCCGAATGTGGCCGAAATTTGTATGCATTCTATGGCTAAACAGAGGATTGGGGCTGTAAACAGGAATTGCTACTCGTATAACATCGCATGTTCCACAGGACTGTGCTCACACTAATTTCGCACTCGATTGCAAAGCTTAAAAACCAATCTAACTAAGTTCATTCCAACGACGGCCGAACCCGATTCCGCTTTCAATGTTTCCCTAATTCTATTAAAACTTATCACAGGGATATTTTCGACCCGAGCTCACTGCGCGAGATTGCAATAAGTTTGCAGTTTTAAGTTTCAACGTGACAGTGAACGATTTGATTCTATGCTTCGCTTTCTTTGATGGTGTCTAGTCACGACAGTAGTAGTTGCTATACCCTTTCTCTACATTTTCGTCGGGTCTGCGAGTTCAGTAACTTTGCTGAAGGGTTTATTAATTTATTTTGCAGAGGAATTATCCTTTGAGAAGCAATTAATAACTCAATATCCTGGGCGGTATCATCGCAATCTCAGCTAATATCCTGTGTGTCTCCAATTGTTACTGCGAAAATAGGTGCTGATTGCTTTGAACGTGGATCTAAATATGCAGATTGCGTGGAATTATTGCATGTTGTGACTGGTGTGTTCGATCTATTTCTATCGTGTTTGTTTTATGTTGCCGATTAATACACATGAATAATTAATATGTAGCGCGGATGTCGTTTTGTTACTTTAATTAGGATTTAAAACACGTTAGGTGATGGGCATGGAAACACTTTTCGCTTGTTCTTTTCACTATCCACAAATGTTTGAACAATCCTTTCCGCCGCGCTTGTGTACACAAAATAAAACGCTGTCTTCCCGCGCTGGATTTCAAGTTCACTTCCGCCTTAAGAACGCCCAACCGACCGCAAGGAAACTACTCAGGTATCTGAGTTTGCACAAGCTCAAAACATTCGTTTCCTTCGAAGGTGTGGTGAGAGTAAATAAGAAATATCAGTATGTTAGTGTGGCCCCTGCCAAGAACTATTTATGGCGACTGTATTGACTGATAGATAGCAAATTTGAAAGGCGATAGCATACGCGGAATTGCACGTGGTGTCTGAACTTTGAAATGGATGCGTCGTTATTTTTGATTTTTTCTTTATTTGAGCAAGTGAGCCACTTTGTCGAAAGTAGCCAATATACCGTGGACAAACTATGTACCTAACTTGTTTGCCAACAGAATCCATTATGTCCATTTCGGCATTCAATTCACAGATGGATAGAGAATATGCGAGCTTATGACAAGTGATGAATGAGACACGTATTATGTCGGATGCGGCGAGCGTTTTTGTTCATTAAATTCGTTGACAGTTTTCAAGAATCGAAATAGAATGGGGACGTTCAAGTATACAGTTTCGTTATTCTGACAGCTGTTTTATTTAATGTGTCTCTGTTTGGATTTGCCTAGATCGGTCACATGAACAGCTTTTTTTCGGTTGACGTTTATGGAGGACGGGGTAGCCGGCAAATCAAGTCTAGAAATTCATAACTGAGTATAAATTGACAGTTCGTATACCTGGCTGACGTAGAAAAGTGACGTATCCGACCAATCAGGGTACATCTAGTACAGACCAATCTAGTTGATAACTAGATATTTAGAATATGCCTATTGTTTCCATCAAATTCGTCGACAATTGTTCATAAATTCAGATAAAACTCATGTATTGGCAGAAACTTTGAAAGGCCGATGACAGTTCTGTCTGTGTAATTGTTCTGCAAAGGTAATTTTATGCGACGGATATTCGACGGTCTTAATGTGGCTGTTCCATGAGTACTTCACAGCTTTCACTATGTATTCACAACTTATTAGCGGCAGATGGCGGTTTTTACGTTCCTTCTGTCAAAAAAAAACAATGAATTTATGTTTCCACTTTCGTTTAGACCAGATCAAGGTCTTATTCACAGCTAGAATAAATTGACTAAGCATCCTGAATAAAAATCTAGCTATAACATTTTTTGACAGTTGACCATATGATTGCTGCTCAGGATCAGCAATGCGAATGCTGGTTCAGAAAAAAACTAGGTAGATTGTAAAATAGAATAAGCGACTATTTAAATACGACACTTACTCTCCACATCGTCTTTTTTAATAGTCATTTGACAGTGACAGATAGTGACAGCTAGTGCCGAAGTGTGTTTTACAAATAAACCCGATCACTCGGTTCAGTTGAGCTCTGTTCATTGCTCTACTCCAAAAGAATAATGAAAGACTCCAATTTTTGTTCGAACTTTGGCGCACATTTTCCCAATAGACACACCAACGATTCCACACATTTTAAACGACCTTATAATTTTTCATTCAGAATATACACCTGCTAACGCTCAACTAGAGTATCATGCTCATGCTAGAGTGTCACGTGCACCTTTGGGAATTCCATTTGCCACACGTTACTATTCTTGTTGATTAAAAGTGATTTTTACACTCACTTCCACGCGAGGACACGATTTTCTTTTTGTTCACTTGCAATTGCGAGGATGTCTCAAGTAGGTGTGTATTGGTGTTATTTGTAGGTGGTAAAAAAAAAGAAGCAAATACTCTCCTTACAACAGAAGACGAAGACAGCAGTGCGCGTCATGTGAATTGGGTCGATGTATGATATCCTGAAATAAGTGCCAATAATAAAATGAAGACATACCCACATATAAATCCATAAAGCATAGCACTATGTGTGTTGTGTTGGTATTCTATATTTGACTTTTTTTGTTGTGAAGACTCTCTCACATGAGGGGGCATATGAATCACATGCCCCCTACTACATGCAACATTCAAGCAGGCAATGTTATGACTTCTACTGTCGAATGTCGATAATGTGTTATGCCAAGCAGCAGTGAACAGGTCACAGCTCACAGGGAGTGGGATTTTGTCTGCCTCTCGTAAATGTTGTGTCTGTAGTACGGTGCATTTATTTAAGCACGGGATTTCGGTTTATTTTTATTCGTTTCTGATTTGAGTGAGATTTCGTGCTTCCCATTGCTACTCGTAACTTTCCAATGAAATAACGTAAGGTATCATTAAGTCTTACATTAAATAATAAGTACCGATCAATATAATAGAACACAGACAAGCAGACGTCCGAAGGGTGGTTTCACTTCTCAATTTGCAATAGAGAACCCTAGTAACAAAAAGTGCGTATACGCCACCCTATCAAAACGAGAGTCAGTAAATATATGTACATTTCATCTGCATAGTTATTTGTTGTCTCGAAAGTACAATCGGATACGCTGCTAGAATGAACGAGTCCCGTCTCCAAATCTATGGAAATTTTCAACGTTTGAGGGAAGGAAAACCTCTATAGTCCTCATAAGCAGAGTCGTTACAAAAGAAGAGGACCATCACTTTTTGCAGATCCTAATAAGCACAAAGTGGGATAACAACTTTCCTTGAAAGGAAGGATACTTCCTCACATTTCATTTCAACTCTTTTCAATAAAAAACCTTTCGCCTGCGTCAAATTCACACTTCTAGCTAATTACACAACACAGAGTCGGTGCGTGCATAGCTATTTAGTACTGAATGTTAAAAATGTACCTGTTGCAGTATTTGTCTTGAAAAGTCTTGATTTTGGAACAAATATCCACAGTTGCAAATTGGAGAGTTCGCAGAAATCTGTAATTAAAAACGTAGTTAATGCAAATACATGCTAGTAAAAACTCGTACAACTATTTACTACCAACAAATATATTTTAAAACACACATTGCCAGCTAAAAATAAAAATTGTTTACTTTAAGGCATTGGAAGCGAACAACAGTGTTTATCTTTCGAACATACACTTTGAATAAGAGGTTTGATTAAGTACATTTTTAAGAAAAATGCATAACAGGATGCGTATAGGGATCTGGTAAAACCCGTCTACTATGGCTACAACAAAATGCAGGCGTAAAGGTAGTTTTCATACCGATTGTTTAAGGTCGCATAGTTCATGGCGCAATTGTTGGCTTTTAGTGCCGAGCTCTTCCTGTACTTTTCTGTTAATTGCAGTTTGTGTTTTCAATTCAGCAATCTAGTAAAAATAATAAAATGTATTTATTAAAGCTGTCACTTGCTTCATGCACTTACCGTTTCTTCGCGGTTTTTCAGGATTTCCAATAACTCGTTGACTGCGTCGACTAAAGGATTATCGGTCGTGTTTGGGCAATGTCCGAAGATTATGTCATAGGCAATAGGTTTGCAGATCTAATCGTAGAATGTAAATTAATTATTTTAATTGGGAGGCACATTTTATTTGCTTACCGCATTGGATAGCGCGTTAGCTACCTGCTGTAGTGCGTTTGAGGTTTTCTCTAGGAGTTCCGTTTTTGCTTTTTCTCTACTGCTGGCATCTGAAAATTGGAATTATATTCCAACAGACAACTCATAAGCTTCAATTAAATTTGATGCCACTGCAACATCGGGCCGAATTATAGTAAGTGAGGACTGTCTCGCTGGTCGAGACTGGTATGTTCCCGTGCGATAACGCATTCTAATAGTTAAATTAAATGTTGCCGCCCTATTTACCTTCCTCCGATAGATTTAAGATTTAATAAGAATCTTTTGGAACATGTTTACAGTAAATGGCTGTTCGCTTTTAAATGTTTATTTGGAAATGATAAGTTAAAAACTATTCGTATGAGAGCGAATTGCGAAATGCGAACAAGCGAATATCCGTAGTTTCTGACATTTTATTCAAATGAAATTTGTATTTAGTCGCAAATACCCGTGAACCAGTTTCATTGTTAAAGGTTAGTATGCTGCTCGAGATAAATTTTTGCTCCCATACAAAATTCTCTCCAAAATTTAGTTGAGTTAAACTTAAGCGAACCCATTTAGTCTAGTATGCTGCTCGCGCTTAAATTAAGCTCCCATACAAAAATGTCTCCAAAGATAAAATTAGGCTAAGCAGTACGCAGTTCAAGCTAAATTTGTATGCCAAAAATTTTGATAGATCAGAAGAAATATCGGTATTCGCAACAAAATTTCAATCGAAAGCAAATTAACAGTGTGGAGATTGGTTAGAAATTCGTTGTTGTTAATTTAATTTCTTTTAGAAATGCAATATTTTAACGGGAAGTAATGGAAGTGGTTTTTGAGGAGGGGCTTAACGAACAAATAAGAAACTAAACAAAGTCAATCAGCTTTACCAATAAAGTTTTTTTTTTTTTACGGAACTTACGCTGTCAAAATTACGCGAACATTATTGTCGTTTTCCATTGGGCAAAAAGAAACGTCCGGGAGAGTCCGGAATCGAAAAACGTACTTCTGAAACCGTTCCATTGGCACAAAAAATACTCTTCTGGTGATTCTGAGGACAGAATTTCGCTTCTCGATTTAAAGTCAGAATTTATGTTTTTTATACAAGCCAGCTGACAGCCGTCGTAGATTATTTTTTGGCATTTCACTAATACTATTGTGGATTCTTTCAGAATGTGTTTTGTTGTTCCATTTTATTTCAGAATGAGTGGATCCCCTAGTGAAACCAATGGAAAACGACATAAGCGAAGTAGTGGAGAGAAACATTGGAGAGGCGCTTAATTTTAGCTTTCCTGGAACAGCATACTAAGCTTTAGTTGTACGCAGCTCGAGCTAAATAATCAAACTTTTGTTTCAGAATGTACTTCATGTGTCATATGCAAACATGAGAAATAGTTGCAATAAGAAAGAATTCAATTTTTGAATTAAGTTTTTTCAAAGTACAGCTGTTTTCTGTGACACTTATCCACGGCGTACTCTATGTCAAAATTTAGCGATGACTTTAGCTGATGTTTGGAGAGAAAAGTTGGAGACCAGATAAAATTTAGTTAAGCTCGAGCAACGTACCACGGTTAAAGTTTAAGTTCGAACGAATTTTTCATTCGCGGGTTTGTGGATCGCGACTGTGGATTGTGAATAAAGTGTGACAGCTCGCGGCAGGAATTTTCGATTCGCTTGAAAACTGCTTTAATTGTAATTTTAGCTATTTAAATCAATTGAGAAGCAGGTTCTTTTTAGATGAGATAGCAATAAACACAATTAAATTGATTTGTTCCCAATTCGCATATTCGCAATTCACGCTCATGTGAATAGTCCGAGTTGTTGTTATAATTGAAACACAAAGTGATCCGGAGTTTCCATCCGCATGAGTTTCTTATAAGAGGTTTGTTCTTGATTGTTTCTTATATCCGTCGTGGACTATACTTCGATTCATTTTCGTTCTACTTGTTTGTTTTTAAAATCTAGCTTTTATCTAAACTAGATCATGGCAATTTACCCCACATACCTTGGAACTTAATCTGCATGGCTTGCTCCTCCTTCTTAATGATTTGATTCTCCTCAATCAAACCACCTAAGCGGCTGCGAACTGAGTTCAAAATCTTCAAATCAGGATCGCAGTCTGAACTAATGCCGGAGTCCATGTCGGAGCATTGTGAGTTTTCCAAGTTTAACAGCTCGTGTCGATAGAACCTCAGTTTCTTTTGAAAGTTGCCATTCATCTTTAACTAAGTGTAGTAAACATGTAGGTAAAGGTATTGAAAGTCTTAGTGGTCCTTACCAATTTGTCTATGTAGTCATTCAAGTTTTTCTGTTGTTCATTCAGCAAGCGTTTGTGTTCCTCGATATTCTTGTCATAACTCTGTCTTATGTCAAACACTTGATTGAGTTCCTCTTTTAAGCATTTTATAAACTCCTCCTCCTCGTCGACGTCTAGGGAGATAGGAGTTCCGAATATACCCTCGAGGG
This sequence comes from Cheilosia vulpina, assembly GCA_916610125.1. Lineage (NCBI taxonomy): Eukaryota > Metazoa > Arthropoda > Insecta > Diptera > Syrphidae > Cheilosia > Cheilosia vulpina. The sequence goes on along the minus strand of OU744280.1, from coordinate 3,047,537 downwards.
GATTACAGGTTAAAGAGTTTATCTGTTGATTTGAGAAATATAAATTTTTAACCCTACAATTTAGGACTATTATGAAGCTGTTACTGAATCCCTGGCGCTGTAGCAACCGCTCGGTCTGGGCGTAGTAGGCGATTCCATACCTGATGATTCGGTTGTCTTTACCTCCGACATTGGCAAGCAACAGGGGGTCGGTGTTGTTCGATCCGATGATCTAGCACCCGCTACTGAAGGACACTGCAAGCAAATATAAAAATAAAATTAGTTTGAAAAAAAAAAACGACTTTTGAGTGACTTAGAACTCAAAGCTGTTGTTAATTGGGAGTGTTTTTATTTTTATACATTTTTTTCGAATGTGGTTAGTCAAAGGATACTTTGATGCGTGCACAAACCTTTGGTAAGGATTTTAAATCGTTACGCAGCTCTCTGATGACGTCGTCCTTTAGCTGGATTTTCTTTTGAGCCTTCTGAATCTCATCTTCCAAGGATAGGATTTGCTTCTTTAGGTCACGAATTTCATCGTGTTTGTCGGCCACCTCGACTGCTAGAGCCTTTACGTTGGCAATTAGCTTTAGTAGGTATCATGTACAATATTTTGATTGCAATTTTTCAACAGACATCATTTATTTAAATGTGCAAATGTAGAAGAGAACGTTACAAAAGAGTATATATAAAAAAGAACAGTGTTGGGCTTATTGGCGGCATTTGTACTTGCTACTAACCTTGGACTTCTGGACAGCACATGATCTTGGATCTGTCGGATTTAATTGTTTACCGCATTCCACCTGTAACGAAAATATACAAATATATTTTGTATTCATAGCTTGTAGATATATGTATAAAATCTCGCTCACTGTATCGTATTTCATAGCCGACCCACAGCAATCTGCTTCCTGTAAATAAATGAGGAGTTTAGTTTCAGTCAACTGAGGTAATATTCGAAATTACATTTCCGAAGATATCATGCTTGGTTATTGTCTCGAAGTTAAATTTCTCCACAGTCCAGTCACCGGAGTATTTCCCATTGCGAATCAACTGCATTAGTCCTGCCATATCTTTTCGGCACTTGCACAGTTCATTGTCATGACCATAGCGACAGTTATTACCGACTTTTCTTTGCAACAAGGCTAAGCGTTCGCTTGTCTCATTTTCCATATGTTGGATATTCGTAATGAGCGTTGTGTTTATTTGGCGAAGCATTGCAATCCATTCTAGATAAGTTATTTCTTTTAACTGGAAAGAGAAAACGCCAGTCAAGTCACTATGTGGTGTCACTTGCAAAATAAAGTAGGTACTTTAATAGTTATAATTTAAAAATATTTATGATTTTCGTTATCTTAGGAAAAAGGAGCGACCAATTCCCTTTTAGCTTCTTTGCTTGAATTGTTAAAATAGTCTATTATGGGACATAAAATAATCTTTCGTGCATCCTAAATTTTTTTGTTGTTATTGGCATAAAACTGTAACTTGACTCATAAGTCATTTTAAACATAGATTAATCTCAACAGCCGTCTGTCACAGTCAGGAATTTCCCCCGTATTAAAAACCTACAGTAGTCTTTTACAAAGGTTGAACAAATTTTCACGTTTTCTAAACTTAAAGCTTAGTACGCTGCTCGAGCTAAATTTTCACTCCCATACAAAATTCTCTCCAAAATTTAACAGAGCTAAATTTCAGCGAACCCATTTAGCTGAATGGTACGCAGCTCGAGATAAATAATCAAACTCTTGTTTCAAAATGTACTTCATATGTCTGTCAAAATTTTGCGTGTCCATTTAATGGGTCGGCATATTTTCTCAAGCCAAATTGTCACAAATCGTTGTGTATTTGTTGTTCTGTTGCAACCACAGTTAACAAACACAGTCAAAACAAATAGCTGTATCGAAAATTGCCTACCATTACTGTACATAATATGAAAGAAAAACAAACTCACTCGACATCCCTGTACTTGGAAATGTATGCGCACGGCTGTCAAATCTCAAGAAGAAAAAAAAAAAACAAATTCTCAAAGAAAAACATATTAATCCAATGTCAACACATCAATCCCCTCTGGAAATTCCGAAAGAAAACCACAATAAATCATTTCACTTTACTCACACTTGCATCGCCATTTGCCTCCTTATTGATTTCAGCCAGCCGCTTCTCGTACACCTTGTTTAGTTTTTCTTCAATCTGAAAGGCTTGGCCGTCTACATCTCCAGAAACGGACTGCATTGCCAAGCACTGTTCCCTAGTTGGCGACCTACCTGGTGACCTATTTACGCAATTATCGTAACACGAATTGTCGTTCATGTCGCCACCACACAAATAAATGTCTCGAAGCAGAACACAACACAATCGCTTGCCAATATAATATGTAAACAAACCGCTGGATTCAATTTAGGGACACAGATAACAAAGAGCCGAACACCCAACGAAAGCAAAAGTGGCGCACTGGGAACACAAATAAAAATTCTGCCCTGCTTTGAAGCGAAAACAATGTGCTACTATTTAGCAAAAATTCTACTGGCACACTCGATACATTGCCCGCGAAAGTACTAATGCTAGAACACAGCTGGCTAGCTGGTACGGTGCACAGATGCTTCTACACAGAGAAATCTAATAAAACCTGAATCGCATAGAAATGTGAATAGCTGGAGATGTACACAGCAACTAGACTTAACGTCGAGCCGAACTTTTACGGAAAAATTTGGACACAAGCCCACATAAGAGCGATTAGTAGCAATGCGTGTACATTATTTTTATTGTTCTTGTGTTCTTTTTCCAGTGACCACGTCATTACCTAAGAAAGTCGTGTTGCCCATCACATCGTCAGTGAGCTATCTGACAAGTAAACCTCTTCATTAAAGTCAAAGAGCTTTTATTCGTTTTGTATATTTGCTCGTGGCTTTCGACGTTTGGTAGATATCATTCTGATAGATTAAGTTGTGAAGCATGAAGCACCAGAAAAAGCCTAATGCGTGGATAGTGAGTTCTGACGCACTAGCCAGACGCATGAATACACCTTGAACTTGTACGGAATTCGTTATGCTTTTGGTTTGATATTCTTGGTTTTGTTCTTTGTTGTGTTGCTGGGCGGAGCGCTGATAGGTTCCGAATCCGAGTAAACATTGTTAATTGGATGTAAATGTTACGTATACGCCGCCGCTACCGACACATGAGAGTGTGTTCTGTTTTGAAGGCAATTAAAACAAGATTACAGTGGGGACGTCGTGAATTGAACCCGTATTGTGTATATCTTCAAGTGAATGCAATAAAATTAGCATACGCGAGTACGTATAAAATCATTTTTAACTATCAACAACGTGAATTGGGATTGTTCAAGATTGCTGCATTTAAAAATGTTAATTTGAAATAAATGTGCTATTGAAGCTGCGTGGGCTTGAAATTATGTAAAGACATAAAATTTGCACGTATTGTGTGAGGATTTTATATCGCTTTCGATCGTCAAACTACAGGATCGTTTGCTTCAACGAATGGCTTCCGTAGGCTCTATGAATTGTAAGCTGTCAGGTACCGAATATTCGTCCTACCTGGCTCCCAGAGAAGGCAAACACCGTTAATGCTGATCGGGTACGCGTATTTCTTAACGAGACAGTTTGACAGGAGAACACCACTCTCTGTTGGATTGGTTCCCGATAAATGCTGTGCCATCAACGGTTTTCAAATTTGTAATCAAATAAGTTGGGACTCGATACTTAAAGCGATGCGTGCAGTTAAGCTTCGGCCACGAAGTGAGCGACGAAAAGAAAATTTTAAGATATCGTAAGCCCTGAAGGATTAGCTATTTTCTAAACGGCAGAGCCACGTCGTCCACTGCTCGCCCGCAGCCTAAGTTGTTCGCAACGTACTTAGTGTATCAGCCACAGCCGTAGAAAGAATTAAAGCACATTTTAGAGTGACATCGCCGAAGCATAGATCGCCCCTTTTGCACAAGTAGCTGGTGGAGATTGAGTGTCTTACGCAGGAACCAGTCTCATTTCGACGGTTTGCGGACGCGATCGCCACCAACCCAACTTAACGTAAAATTAAACAGACTAATTGAAGTCTTAAAATATATCTCAATATATGTATATTTCCGTTCTTAAATTTCTTTTATTAAAACGCATATTTTAATTAGTAACTAAGTTTAAATATATATATATATATGGATTTTGTTTAAATAAACAATAAAAAGGAAATGGAAAAAATGAAAGTAAAACAAAAGCCACTGAAACTTCAATAACATCCTGCAAAATAAAAACACTCACATCTGAGATTCCATTGTTTCTACTGTACTCACTTAATGAATTGATTTTTTTGTTTTCGTTTTCTTGTTCTCTTTCCCTTTCGTTAACTGAATTCTTGTAAACATCATACATTTGTTTATAGATATAGATTTTTGTTTTTTTTTTTTGTAAAAAGTACACAAATTTTGTTTGTTAAGCTCGGCAAGCGGATGTGGGTAGTAGTTTAATGATACAAAAACTAAAAAAAAATGAATGCTTTCCCCAACGACACGGAAAAGGACGAACAGTGGTTAAGCGATGGAAATAAATTCTTAGTACATTGATTCTCATTTAATTTCTGTTGTTTATTTTTCATTTTGTCTAACCAAAAAATAATAATTTGTTGGTTGCATTTGGAGGGGAGAAAGGAAATTGAGCGACAAAATACCTATAAACAAGTTGTTGCTTTCATAAAAAATTACTTTTGTGTCCGATAGGGGGACTACAGGTTACAGAAGAACAAAACAAATCATAGAAACGTCCTATGTGTCGGGTGGAAACGAAAAAGTTTCCATTACTCTTCTTTTCTTTTTTTTGGCTCTAATTTAGGCCAAGTAAACATAAACTTTTCGATCCTCTGGCGTTCTTGCTAAATACTCCCTTTCGATTAAGTTTTCTATTCGCTTCTTAATAAACACAGGTGAAGGCAGAAACCTTGACTTAAGCTGAGATGTAACGTCTGATACCAACAGGTTATGCTGCAACAAAAAACGGAGGTTAGAAGTTAATTTAGATTGTGGTATGTTGTAGTTACCGTGAGGCGTTTTCGAGCTTTCATTATTCTAACGATCGCAGCCTCGATTTCGTGCTTTCGGTCCTCTTCCACCTTGCCGCGAGTTTCTCGTCGCTCCGGCTCGGATTCACCCTTGGCGGCGACCGTTTGAATTTTTACCCTGCAAATGATGGGCGGATTAATTGAGAGCTTGTTTGGCGCAGCATATTTCGTACTCACCTATGCAATTTCGATATGAATGCATCGTTAATGTGAAATTCATTAGTGGGTTCAATGTCCTTTGATTTGGGGTTGCGTACGAGCACTCTTTGAGCGGGTTTGCCCATCGACAGCGACTGCAAAGCTCTAATTAGTTCTCGCTCGGGAATATCCGTCTCCTGCTGGATCTCATCGTACGAAAGACGTTCACGATTGTTGAAGAGCATCAGAACGCACATCTAAAACGCACACGAAATTAATAATAAAGCTCGTCAAATAAGCACCACTGACTAAGAATGGAATAATAATGAACCCACCTGATACGTAGACACTGTAAGGACGTGTTTTCTTGTTGTGGTTGGACCCCCATTGATACTGGATGACAAACTAGAACTAGGACCATCCTTATCCTTCTCGCAATCCGATTTCGCTCCATAGAATACCGCATTTATGTACGCAGTTCCTGAACAACGAGCAACGCATCAGTACAACTTCAGTTGAAAGAGAAATCAAATCTTACCCATCTGTGGCTGTAACGTTAGCTGCCGACCCGAATGTTTGTCTAGGTAGAATTTCTTAAAAGTTTCAAACGCAGTCCGCGGCGCCACTGGTATATTACAATTGGACGTTGCAGTCTAAAACGGACAAGCAAATCGTTTAGATCGAGGGAAGGGAAACAAATCGAAACATAAACCCACTTGTGTTGGCCAAAAGCCGGTAGTTAATATTCTAACTGTAAGCTCGACGCCCGACAACGATAGTTTGTGATTATTTACATAGTTTTTAAATTCCTCCATTATTGTGTTTGATACAGACATATCCTTGAACATTCCTTCTAATTTTGAGGTAAATTGACATCCACATTCAGTCTGCAACAACACATAAAGATAAGGGATTAGCCCACCGTTAAAGAATGACAGTACTGACCTTTAATTTAGATATCATGTTCTTTTCAAAATCATCCGAGACTGATTTGTTAAACAGTAATCGCTTGGCCAGATGCGTTTTGTAGTAACGCTCGAAAACATCCTTCTCCAGCAGGAATCGGAAGAGTACCATTGTCTTGTCCAATATTGTTTCTATTTCTTGCTCCGTCATCTGGGCCAAACAGAATACAGAAAGTTAAGGACAACGCTCCATTAGGGGAGCAAATACTCACCCCCTTGCCACCTTTTTTGAGCTTATCGTCGATGAATAGCGACAGATACTCGGGTGACTTGCTGTTCAAATTGAGAAAGTGTTCGAAGTCCGATGAAATCATGTTCTTAAAGATCCTATCGTTGTTGAACGAATGGTGCAGGAAGTGATCGAAGCGGTCCTTAAGGTCGAGTAAATTTTGCACGAATGTAATGGGGTTTGTGCCGTTTTCCTCCTCTTTGACGAGCAATCGGCCCTGTTCGCGCAGATAGGAGGAAACTGTGTCGGCGATCACCTTGAGACCCTTATCTTTGAGGCGGGAGAAGAGCTTGTACGTGCATGCTAGATCATCAGTTTTCGAGTTCTTAATCATGTAAACCACGCCAGAGTTTTCCATTTCCACAATGGTGCGCATATGGTGCTTGATGAGTTCATCCTCGACAACCTTTACGATGCGTGGCTCAGTGTCTTTGTCTAGATACAGTGCAGCTCGAGCTGATTCTTCTTGGATGCGTGCCTGCAAATGTGACACTTCAAGCATTTGTCGACGACAATTTGCTGCGTTAACTCACCTCAACCTTCTTGATGCAGACACCGGCATCGTTTTCAGCCAAATATTTCTGCGACTCCACTTTGTAGAACGATGCAGACTGCTTTAGGAAGGGCACCTCGAAGTCGTCCTCGTACACCGATCTGGTATTGATCCCAAGCGACATGAGCATCTGGCATGCATTCTTGATGGCAAGATGATTTATCACTTCACCGCCTCTCTCCAACAAGACCATACCCAGCAACGTCTCCCGCAAGTGCTCCTGAATCACGGGATGCCGGACAATCTAAAACAGAGACACACATATTAATATCTTCCTTCCAGTGCTTTCGCAAACTGACCTGTTCCTTAAATATTATCAATCCCAAGTTGTAAACGTTCTCCACCTCACGCTGCTGCACAAACACCCGGTCCATGTACATAAGAATGTCACGAATCATGACCATGGACGTCTGGTGGTCGTTCCACGCTTGGTTAAGTTTGGGTAGAAAATTATTGTGCAAGCTGTCCAAAACCTCCGGTCGCACTTTGTTCTCCAAATGGTCCGACACTACTTCTCGCAGCCCGTAGTACAACCGATTGCCGTGCTTGTGCAACACCATGGTGTATGCATTGCGATAAAGTTCCTCGAATGAAAGGCCAGAGTTGTTTTTCTTCTGGATTTCCTGTATTGCATTCTTGAGGCTGGCCCATATCGTCTCTACATACTTCTCATCCATGGAGGTCTGTAATGAAAGATTTCGAGCAAATGATTATAATAGGCGGCAACATCTCCGGCTTACTTGAAAGCCACTTCCATAGTGGGGCAGCCAAAATGGGTGCAGACGATAAATCTCTGCGATTAAAAGGTCTCGGGATGGGTGATTGCGAGCATTTGTTAGTCTCCGCGGAAAAAGAGGCGACTTTAGAACTTTTCGAGCTCTTCGCATTGTTAGGGAACCGTTTCGCCAAGCGATGCTTTTGTGCACGAGATGTGCATTTCCATCGAGCGTTGCTGCCCACAGTCTCAGGCTTCTGGTTCGTACAGATAGATTTGAACTTCCGGCTGAATGATTTTTATATTCGAAATTTGTGTGTATGTTGTCGAAAAGGAGAACGAGAGAAAAAAGGCAAACAATTCGATTTGAAGGATAACAAGCGGCTGACTAAAAGCAACTGCTCACTGTGCGGAGATTCAAGTGGAAGATGTAGAAATCATCAAAAGATATCCATTCAAAGGGGGTGTGCAACTAAGTTGTAGGTGCTCTTCGGGAGCGATGTCGCACACAATTTGACACAACAAAAATGAGGATATCCAGGGTATCAAACTCTGCAACGATGATGCTGGGGAGAATTTTAATTTCCATGTCAGAAATGGATTTTAAGATATTTATTTGGTGCGGATTATGACAGATCCTTGGCATTATCGAAGAAAAATTCAAATTGATTTGCTCCTGATGCGGGTTCCCTTGACGAAACGAGACGAGACTTATAACAAAAGTTGGATAAAATTTCTTTATGTTTTCTCAATCCGTAACCCTGTCCAGGTTAACAATTGTAACTTCTTGCTGTGCTGTTGTTCATGGCCTCTTCAAACAAGAACTACTCAACACATAGCCTCAAGCCTGCGTTACGGAAAGAGAGACTTGTTGCTTAAGTGAGATACATACCTAGATAGGCGGAGAAATTCTTTTAATAGGCGATAATTTTGCCGCAACAAGAGCTTCCGAGCTCCGAGTTTCACGAAAATTCTCATAAGATTCAAACATAACACTTTCGACAAGTGCTTGTTAGTGTCAAAAGTTCGAAAAGTAAAAAAAAGACTGCGACATGCATTATCAGATTGCAATGATTAGACTGCGCCCTATACAGTCGGAGGTCAATCGACATTATTTCATTTGCAAAGTTAATGAAACAGAAGACGACTTCGAGTGACAGAATGACAAGTCGAAATGATTATATAAAGTTTGTCAAGTTAAGATGACCAAAGTGAATTTTTCTTACCGGAAAAGCGCGAATCCGCATCTTCCCTTCCTTCTTGGGAGCGCTCCCCCTTAGATTCATGTTCTGGAGACGTCTGCAATTCTCCTCCACTTTTTCAGAGTATTTCTCAACGGAATTTCTTAAAACTGTTTGTCAAACTCACTGCCAACAAGTATATTCTTTGTGTCCACTGGTCACGTTTAGCGCCTCTTATCAGTATGTATAGCTTTTTTTCCTTGGCAGCTTCAGAAAATGTAGTACGTTTACGGATGGTGCTCCTTATGCATCGAGTTCAAAAACACTTGGCTATGCGTTATATGGTCTCTGTAAAGCAAAATAAAAAAAATTCCATTCAGTTCTTTGGCCTGTAATGCTCGTACATATAAACAAAATTTCACTTTAGTTATGAATAATGAAGATGTCACCGAGTGGGTGGATGGGGATAATGGTTGTGCGCTATCTTCCCAACAAAAGGAATTATTTATATTTGCGAATATGTTCTTCGTCACGGGCACCTTGGTAAAACAATGATTTTCACGTAAGTTTTCTCTTGTTTGCTCTGATTGAAGAACTACCTACAATGCAATCAACAATGGATGATGGATCGTTGAATTTTGCTGAGTTTTCGTTTTTTTCCCCCTATCAAAGGTTTGTTTGGTAGACGGCGAAATGTGGACTTTGTTTTTTTAACGCAATTACATAGCTTTTTGTTTTGCTACTGGAGGTCGATCGCGATTAAAATGGATAAGAATAAGGTAGAATTAAGTTTTTTCTTTCTTTTCTATTTTAGATATTTTGCGGCAGAAAACAGAAGACAGAAAAAAGAAAAAGTCACCACCGTCGCCATACGCACGAACGAATGGCCGCGTTCGTAATACTGTAATAAGTCAAAAATACGAACAAAGCGAGGAACGTATGTTACATTTTTTTAATTTAGCGTAAACAAATTACAATACAATTATAAGGATTAAGGGTCTGTTTGACACAGGTTTGCACTTAATATTTATTTTTATCTAATTTCCCAACATGCAAATTTAGTAGTGTTGCATTTCACCACGATAGTGTCAGAAAATTTTACGAATATTTATTTAGCGCAACTGACAAACGATAAACACCAATCCATTCACTGAGGTGGGAATGCAAGACATGCGATTTGGCATCACTATCCATATACCTCCTCGCTTTTACCTCTTGATCAAACCGTGTCTACACAAACAAAAACAGCCGAAAGACAGTTTCCGAAACATTTCCGAATGCAAAAATCTCATTATATGTCAAAATTCAATAAAAGTTCACTACTGAAAATAATGATATTTTTCAGGAAAACATGAAAATTTTTTAGCAAAATCATTGGAAGTTATAAAAACTACAAGACGAATTACCTTCGGTGCTATGAAAATTATCCAAAAACGTCACAATATCTCTCCGGTAAACTATTCACCATTAGCACAGAGAGCACCTCACAAGTTTATTGTTCACAGAAAATTGTTTATCTTTTCTTATACTGCCGCTACTTTACATACTATTACACCAATAGACATATTGCTTTATTTTCAGGCGGTTTTAAAAACGAGATGAAATATTTTTTCACTTAAATGCCTTCCCGAATTTATTTCTCAAGTGGTGTAAATATCCACTCCGACAAAGTTGCACTGTTGCCAACCTCACTGTCTTTTCTTAACCAAAACGGAAAGTAAGTAGTAGCGAACTTCAGTAGAATGGAAATTATAAATAACAGGTGAGTTCAAAATTTTATATTTTTTTCTGCAAAGTTTAAGGCATATTAAAAAATGGTTCACATGAATAGTTTTCCAGCGGTTATTGTGCTTTAATTAAGTTTATTTAAAATTTTCTTGAAAAGCTTCGGCTTCTGCTTATAAACTGAATTATTGTTCTGCATTGTTCAACCAAACAAATCTACAGGCTTTACACAACTACTTAACTCTAATTTGATTAGTTGTGATCTGAGTAATCTCGTTACTATTTTAATTTCATTTGTTTTATTGAATTCTTTCGCTTGTAATTTTGCAAATCCAGTTATCAGGGGTATTGTAAATACATCTTCTTTAAGAGCTGGTTCACTCTGAACTTTAAAATTAAGTCCATATTTGCATATATAAAAGTATTTTTGAATTTACAATTTTATATTGCACCTTTGTATGCGGCATTTGATTATTTATTAATAACAATACTCTAAGCTGGCAACATTGTCACGTTCAACAACTAAATTTGACTTCATCAATTTTCGGAGTCGATGCAGATGGTACTTGTCTCTTTCTGATTTGTTACGATGAGCCTGTGGGTGGTTCTGGTTCGGCTTTGGTTTACTAATGCCGTGTTGCCGTAGTGGAAATTCTTGGAAGCTGCTATCGGCTAATTGTACGTATGGCGGTAAGAACACTCTGATAAGTTTTTCAAATTTGGCAGATTTGTTGTTGTTAAAAATTGGTTAGGAAAAGTAATTCAGCCTTAGGACATAATTGTCATAGGTACACGGAGTACCCAATATTGGCAGGCAAGAAAATAATACTAGCAGTCATACCAATTCTAAATATGGATTGCTAGTGAAATGTAATTTTCATTATACTTCTGAGCGAAAATATGTTCCAAAAGAACACAGGCGCCACTATTTTACAGCAGATGAGCAAAGAAGCACAGCCGTCAAGTTTAAATTTCCATAGTGTAAAAAAAAACATTAAAATTTTTTCAAAAAAAAGTTCCTTTTCATACAAACATGTAAACAAAAGCCCACAATTGCTATCCCTTTCGTTACACACTTTCAGTCTCTTTTACACAACGTTGACTTTTCAACATGATAAAAATGAGGAAAAAATGTAAAGTCATACGGGCTTAACAAATCTTATATCAGTTGTTACCGGGGACGTTCAAGTATCTAGTTTAGTAAGTCTGACAGCTCTCTGACTAGATTTATCTCGGTTTTGATTAGGGTAAATCGGTCATATGAGCAGCTGTTTCAGTTGACGTTTATGGAGGGGTAGCTTTAGACGGGAAAACAAGATGGCATGCAATTTTTTTTTTAAATATATTGTAATAGATTGCAGAATCAATAAATAGTGCTTTCAGTAACTGATTTTTTGCAATGGGCTTATAATAATATACTAAGAAACGAAAATGTGTAAATACGTTCAATTCAGTCGAGCGCAGTGGTGCAGTAGATTTTATTTTTTTTCCTAAAATTGCAGTAGATCTACTGCAATAGCAGTAAAGTCCTAACCGTGGTTGAAATACATTATTATTATTTGTGTGAGTTTTGTTTTTTGGAGGAGACGTCACCTTTTTCGCAATTTGCTGATCAAACTATTGTCCCGATAGGTAATTAGGTATACCTCCAATCAATGTACACATAACTCAGTTGCCCACAATAATTTGAATCAATTCAATCGTATCAACGTTAAACATCGCACAAGAATCCATAAAACCTAAAATGAACGAGAGCGACATGCGCCTGATTGCAGTCTTCCGCCCTAAGATTGACTCATAAATTCTCATTAGACTGGCAATCGTCCTCGTTCAGTACCGATCCACACGCATACGTTTCAATTTAATGACCCTTTGTTTTTTTTTCACTTTTATTTCTTCTCTCTGGTCTCTGCGGTCGTGCTAACTCGTGTAGGACATGATGTTTTTTTTTCGGCCAACAACAAGATCGCCATAAATTATGATCGCACAAAGGGCTTTCGCTCCTGCCCTGTACTTTGACGCTGCCGAATCCCCATTATAAAGAGCACACTTAGACAAGAGGAGTTTCGTACACATGTCTATTCGGAGACCGCGAGCAGGAGTCTATTCAGCAAAGAGGTGCGCATGTAGATATATGTTCGATAGTGCCTCTACCTATAGCGATCTTGCAGAGGCGACTGGCTCGATCTGATTTCGTGCCGAGCACGTTAAGTTGCAATTTATCTGCGCATAAGTTATTTCCACTTTGGCGGAGCCAGCAGCCGCAGTTCCAACTTTAGAACATATCAAGTGTCGGTGGGAATTCCTTTAGCCAACGCGACGGTAGAGAAATCTTAATCTTTACAGCAGCAGGAGCGAATCGCAACGATCGCAACCGCCACATGACTTTTTTTGTAATGAAAACATTTGGAGATGGAACTGTGCTGGCCATAGCTACCATTAAGACTGGCCATAACCATTTTTCACTTCATACCGAGATGCTGTAATAAAAATACCACAAATGTTTATTGGATAGTCAAATTGGTAACATTGCAGGATTCGCCTGAGGAAGGTGAAAAAGAAACAGCCAGACATTGTCCACATACTCTGCGGTTAACTGATAAAAATATTCTCCCTCGTTGTGTGCAGTGTGCAGCCTCTGGTACTGATGTCGGTTCTCTTGAATCCACTCAGCTATGTACGAGTGCTTTCATGTTTCTTCGGTCGTCGACCGTAGAAATGACCTTCGGCGTTAACAAGCTCACGATACAACTGGCCAATCGGTGGTGCCGCAAATGAACACCTCAACGCTCAACGATATGTGAGCGTTTCAGTCCAAAATGAAAAACACCCTCAAAATTGGTAAATTGGTGGTAAATTTTTTATATACTCTATACGAAACTGCGCCTAATGCTGCATAGCCAATTATCTAAACCGCACAATTCCTCATGAAGCCATCAATCAAAATCTCTTAACCTACAGCACACATCGCCGCAGTATGTAGATACACACAATCGCACATCCTTCCCCGGCGAAGATTGATTCACGAAGGATAACAAGCGACGTGTCACGCAATTTGCTAACCATCGAGCTCATCCCGCACTCCTTCCGATCCACCGGTGCGACGCGATATATGACACGAGTAAATGGTAACATTTTTACAACGAGCGAGTTTATTTGGCACTGCACACATAAGCAAGGCAATCTATGGGTCTAGGTCCAGGATGGGAGAATCTCCCAGATCGATATAGAGCAGGGATTCGAGGTATTTGCTAATTAAATTCGAACTTCAAGTCTGGGGCTTTATCGGAGAGGAAGCATTTTGTGATGGATGGAAATTACTGCATTTGGAAAAGTTCCGTGAGCAAGAAACCGATAACAGAGTAAGCATCCGATGATTTTCATGACACAAATCGAAGGCTGATTGTAAATGTATTTGAGCAGGGTGTCTGCAGGTCCCTTCCACTTGTCCCAAAAAACTCACACGTAAGAAACAATTGTCGGAAATTGACAGTTTGGAAGCCAGAAGTCGAACTAAAAATGGTTAAATTAGTAGGAGTATGTGAGTCTAAGCTATAGTGACAGAAGTGACAGAAAATCCACTTAAATTCAGTCTCATTTTGTCGCACTTTTGCTTATGTTAAAGGACCTATTTAAATTGGTATAAGTGTGTCATTCCAGACAGCCAGCTTACCTAACTTAACCTTGGCTTAAGTTAAGAACACTCCCACGGAATCAGGTTTCGTAGTTTTCCTTAAGTTGATTATTTAAATTGCCCAGTTGCTTTGGGAATTATCTCAGTTTACTGTAAGTTCCTCTCGCTGTAAAAATACCTACCTGTATCACATTTTGCAATTTGTTAGCATAGACTATCAAGAGAAATAAAGTAGTTGATAATTGCGTTGTTCTAAATTTAGATATCTTAAACCAGCTGAAGGATAATGCTCGCGCTGTTGACTCCTTGAGCGGGCGCAAAATATATTCAATAAAAATGTGTGCTGAATAATATATTGCCATAAAAAAACAAAATAAAAAAAATACTGCCAGTCATGTTGATTTTATTTCTGAAATTGATCCTTCTAAAATTATAATGCCTGTCACACGTCACACCGTATGACAAGATAAAACAAGTAAGACCATTACTTCACTTAAATTTGTTTTTATATTTTGTGTACACTACAGCCTACGCTTAAAAAATACACCATCGGTACAACTCCAACCACTATCCACGCTTCCTTTAAGCACGAACATTCACCCACAGTAATAATATTCAATTTTCAATCGCTCATAAAAAAATGAAGCAGATAAACAGTGTTCCTTGTAAAACACACAGCACTACAACATAAAGAACAATACTCGCCCATTCTTTGATATGATTTTCTCCATGTAGGTACACAAAACACAAAAGAGGACTGTGCTTCCAGTAGAGCGATTCAAGGACCTTGTCGCATTGCAATGAAAACAATAACATCATCACGTGGTACTCTATTCTAAACATTTCAAATGTCCTGACCAAGGAGCACGGGGTAGAGGGGGTGTGCAGGGTATGTTGTGGCGATTCAATTGATGGCAAATTGTCAGGCGAAGGATGTAGCGTAAGAGTTGCATTATTGCAGCAACCCACTGAAACACGTGTTTTCAACGTCCGCGAGAGCATCAGAATGGTTGCTTTCCAAGTTTTCCAATACGGCTGCGTGTTAACGCGGATCAGCTGGAACGTGAGAGAATGCAGAAAATGGGAAAGTTAAAGTTGTACGCTGAGGTTGCCATTTTGGCAAATTTGCCAAAAATTACACCCAAAGGTAGAGTGAATGGCCGGTGACAGAGTTAGGTTTAGGTGTTATAAACGGAATTTCACCACGAGAGTGGGTAAATAAAATCGGACTGTGACTTAAACATAGAATTGAATATATCTAGATTAAGTTAGGTTTGTGGACTAGCTCATGTCAGTGCCGACCATTGTCATACCCATCAGGGGGAAAGAGTTTATCGCTTCCCGGTATAGTACCCTATTCTATAATTACTTACGGCCATATAATTCACTCATTTTAATCCGGGTTAAAGTTTACACCCGGATTTAAGTGAGTTTAATCCAAAAACTAAACCCAAGTCCATAATATTAAACCCGAACACAAACCCAGCTTTTTAAACTTGACAGCGTTTAATCCGATTGGATTTAAACTGCACTCCGGAGACTAGTTTAAGTACGTAAACTCGGGTTAAAACTCAATTTCATAATATTGACATTTCTTCACTCGCAAGGAATAAGAAAAGTAGAAGAATAAATAGAATAGGAATAGAAAAAAAAATATGCCAAGAAACTAAAAAATGACTTCATTCGTGAAATGACGAAATTAATGTGTTGATGTCTTCGTCGTCAGAAGACGAATTTGTTAGAAAGCTGATGAAACAGCAGTTGATGGTAAATCAACGTCGGTCCTCCTCGTCGTTTCATTTTCATTTTACGTTTATTTATATTTTTCGGCATAATTGATGCATCTCAAAATATAACTGGACACATATCAAATCAAATCAATTTAAAACTCACAAAAAACAAATGTAAATTTTTGTGAAATTTGACATAACATGGGTTTAAAACGGGTTAAAATTGGTTTAAACTGTTTTAAATCCGCTTTTAAAACCATCTTTAATCCAGCGGGTTTAATGCATGTTTTTGAGTCGATATTATGGATATAGATTAAAATTGTCGGGAATAAAAAAAGCGGATGAAATGGTCGGGTGTGAAATTAACTTAAACCTGCTTTACACCCGGAGTGATTAATATGGCCATTACTGTCCTGTTACATATCTTCAAACCATAGACAACTCGTTGAAAACCTGTTTGAGATAGTGACATATGAATTGGGTTATTCTTGTTCCCCGAGAACTCCCTCATCACCGCAGCCTCTTCAAAGTTCTTCTTGCGTCAGTTGCATTTTCTGTCCCGTTTGCAAGGAAAGGGACTTTCGGTCATTCCACACAATTCTCTCTGTTCTGGCTCCAAGGAAGGACGGCCATAGTTTCCTTGTGGTAACAAACGTATCCATGCTCCTAATTAGATTTTTCCCCGCTTCGAGCTTAAGTGTACAGACCGGGATACACGCACAGCGGGACTTGTTTGTTCTAAAAAAATTAACTGAACCTTGTTATGCAAGTTCCGCCACTTTCCAATGCCTAAAATGCCTTCATTTCTAGGGAGCGAGCAACAAAAAAACCTTGTGCTGAGTTCCAAGAGACTTGTACTTCACATGCTTCGATTTTGTTACTGCGGCAGTTCTTAAAGCTTTTTAAGCTGCCAATAAAGAAGATTTCACCTTCCGGGCAATTATCGCAATTATCGCAGACCCATTTTCTGTCTGTGAGGCGAAACGATGTTAAGAAGCCCAGCGGTTTAAAGAATATGCCTGACTCTATACTTCGGTGTCCATTATTGATCCGTCCAAAAGCACGGGACGTGTTGGGAATGAGTCCATCTGTCCATACTATCGTGCTGTGTTAGGCACTCGAGACGGGTCTTGTAAAGTCTATCTATAGCATGGAATTATGTAATCCTGCTTCCGTAGGATCGTTGAGTGGCCCTCTTCATAACACTTCCAGCCTATTGGTTGGCTGATTATTTGACACTTGTTGGTGCTGTTGAATATTTCTAAGCCTTCCAGACTTAGAACGTATTCCTAGAACATACTTCCGTTGTCATAATATGTGCAGTACTACTCAGTCAAGCGTAAAATCCAGATAAAGGTAAACTGGACCTTGTTTATTTTGCATGGCTGCCCGGCTTTTAGGCTGGCGACCTGCAGTTTATAGATTTCAACTTTTGGAATAATTGTAGCAATAATTGTTTGTCAAAAAAATGCCTATACTTAGTTTATGTTTCTCCCAAGATATTTGTCAAAGTCCACCATTTAAATAGATTTAAAATTTGTGAGAAATTTGTGAAGTCCGATGTTTTCCCAGGTAAGAAGTTTTACTTTCGTTTTAAGTTTAATTCAAATATTGAATCAAGGTGGCAACACTTAATTTATACCCACATTGCACTGCTTACAATCAATTGTAAACAAACCAAATTGCTTTACTCCTCAACCGATTGTCTCGTGTGTAGACTGGAATCAATTAGCATTCCTCGGAGTCAGCCGCAGCATCCAAGATGTTTCTCTTCGCAAATCGAGATGTAGAAAATTATTCAAGTTGAGGTGTTAGCCACGAAAGACAACACTCTTCGCTGCAGCATCTAGTGTATCTTACCAACTGTACAAACCAGTTTACTAAACATCTATTATGCTCCTGTTGGAACTTGGAACTCCATATCGAGAGCAACAGGCTGCATTAGATTAAATTTGTCCCACAAAATTCCAAACCGGCTTCTGATGCAGTACTCCCCGAATCTAATGCCTCTAATGCTAACAAAAAGTCTCCACTTTTGCAGCAGTAGATTGGAAGGTATCTATGCTTTGTGTGTTTGCTCCTCTCTTTCGTTGGATTCTTCCGACTTGAACTGAACCATCATCACCATCAGCAGCAGCAGCAGTCCAGCACTAACAACAGTAGCAGCGTCGAGCAAGCCGAAGCCGAAACCATCCGAAAGCAGCAAATGATTTCGGTGAAATATCTCAGACGATTTAGTCACCTGTAAAGGTTCCAACGCGCCACATCGTACATGGTGGTTGGGCTCTGCTATTCTTTGCATTATATTCGTTGTATTGTGTTGTGTTTGCGTTATTCGTTACCATCTTGACGAGTGTTTGTTTCTTTCCGAATTAGAATTAGAATTCTTTTCCTTTCTACACTCTATCCACACACACACCGGGCTTTGGTTAATTACTTACTCGTTCTCCTTGGTTTAACACTGTACAGTGTACACTCTCGTGTCTCTCGAAGATGTGTGTTTCGATTTCCGATTAATTAGAGGCAGGAATATAGAAAATAGTATCTAAAACCACGAGAGCTTACTACAGTCTTTGGTGCGCGACGATATGAGCTGCTGCTGCCGACCGACCCCGCGATTGAATTTTTAGTGAAATCACCATCCAAACCGAAAATGTAAATTTGTTGTTAAAAATATTTTATTTCTCACTTATTACCTTGCGGTTTTGTTGTATCCGTTAAATTTTAATTATTTTTGAGTAGCGGTATGTGGTTTGTGTTTGTTTTTTCTAATTATCGGGAGTTTGGTTTCTAATTTTTCGAAATTCAAAAAGTGCAACGAACAGGTGTCAACAAATCGCCAAGGATACGACAAGAAAATACCGCCAAAAAAACGAACGAAAAAAAAAAAACATTTTATCGCCTAATCTTTGTGGAACGAGGGAGCACGGAACACCCTGGGCCTGAGCAAGGTGTGTACAAACATTAGTTATTTTCTTTTTGTATTTTGTACGCATGAAGGGTCAAGTTTTTTTTTGTTCTTGGACTGCGGAAGAAGTGGTATCTGGTATGGCTCTGTTTATCATCACCCATTCATCCAACTCTTGGCTTTTTCGTATTTTTTCCTTTTTTGTGTTGCTGTGGTGAAAGAGGTAAACCGATGATGAGGTGGGCTTTAAAAGTGATGCCATGAGAGGTCATTCACTGTTTTCTTGGAGATTCTGTGCTGGGGATTGTTTAGTGACAAAAAATAAGTTTTATTTGGCTTCGCTTTCCTGTTTGGGACAGCTCGTGTTCTTGTTTTTGTTTTGGTCTGGAGCCAACAGCCAAAATCAAACAATATACAGAAATGGTGTCAGGGTGTCGTTTCTCGTCGTACTTCTTCCGGAATTAATCACTTTCGGGATGGCCTGTGTGTGTTTATATCTCTGGGCTTGTGCTTCGAAATGGAATCACATTTTTTCTTCCGTTTCCGCATAATAAATATATATAAAAAAAAGTATTAGACGATGAAGAAGAGAGTTCGAATTTATGAGGGGAATTGCTATTTTTCCAATCTTGGGAAGCCAATTAAATTTAACTTTGTGATGACGCTTTTATTGCCTCTTGGCGCTGTTAGATCTATTTTACATATTAAATCATGAGATACTTAAGGTTTTTATATCTTATCTTACAGTACTTGAGTAACTGTGCAATATCAGGGCAGGGGAGGTAGCTAAGGAAAAATCCTATACCAAAGATGGGGGAGTAGCCTTCGTTCTGGTCGTAAAGTTGTTGTATTATAGTGCACAATAAAAAACTGCTGACCTACAATTATTTTCAGAAATTCGGTTATAAGTGCGTGCATGTGGAATTGCTTTGCAAAAATGCTAACCATAATAGTTGGAGACGGTGAAGTAATCATATCCAAAGCCGTCTTCTTTTGTCGAGATGAATAGGCATTTAATTTTATTTGTTCATTATGAATTGTGTGGGTTGGCAGGAAGTAATTCAAAGAGTGGGTTACGCTTACGCATAATTTTATGCGTCTACCTATCGATGCTTGGGCCTACTTGAGAATTTAAAACAGCAGATATTGATTTCATGCTCGAAATCAAATATTGAATTTGTTCTTGACCTTTGTTATTCCCGCAATTACGATTGCGTTATGGTTACGAGCCTATTCAATGTGAAATTCGGTATATATACCTATACTAACTTTGTATATATACCTATACGGGGTTTGATCTTGTGAAAAGTAAACATAATAAGCAAATATGTTTTCACTGCCTCAACGTTTTGCGGTCGGATAAATATTTGGAATTCCTATATAGGTATCTAGGACTTCTGTTAAAAGTTGCAGTTGGGTAAACCCAAAGTCCCGCTGTAAAGTTTTGTGCTACGCTTTGTTAAGATGAAAGTTTTTGTTTTTAAATGACACTCCTTTGTCTAAGCGAATACCTCTCCAGTCATACCAAGCCGCATATATCCAATCTTCTAAAAACACTGATATCGTCGCTGATACACACAAAAGATTCATGTGACTCTGCGCGATACTTATAACCGTGTTTAGTGTCCAGGTAAAATTTTACGAACTTACAATGGTGAGATTACAATTACCCATTGTGACCTGCAAAATATTTTTTTTTAAGCTTCTGACTCGCCAAGGCGAAAGATAGGCACTAGAAGGTCTATTGACAAAATATTTGGTCTGAATATTAAGAATGATTATTACTAAGGCCCTATATCGATGTCTATACAATTCGAACCATCGAATCGGTGATGAGCATGATTTTACGTAGAATTGTGTAGTTTAGACATTACTTTACCAGAAATTCGTTTGTGTAACCTAGAGGAAGTTCTTATAGGCAAGTACCTCTTACAACGCAAAAAAAAATCTTAAAGCAAGCGTTAATCCAACCTCCTTTATTTGCATATAATTTCCCAGAAGATTTGCATAAACTTCATATTTGCATAATGCATATACCGACACATTCTAAATGCTCGCATTTCGTTCTTTTGCAAATCGCTGGCGATTCTTTCATAGAAATTTGCTACAATGTCCATCATTGCATGCAAAACACGCAGATATCGCCTGGGATTCTTAGATGAACTCTCCGGCGAACAAAATCTTCTTCTTCGGAACTTTAAATGAAAGAAATTCCAATTGAACATCAATCTGTTTCTTTGGAGTACTTTAAAGCGTCAACATTGGAGAAGGTTTAACAATATTTGAGTGTAGATTTACATCGACGTTCCTTTACAAAACATTGTGCTCTACAAAGGTATGAAATTATACCTACTTATTTGACCTAATTCATTTTAATAAAATTTGGTTCATTGTTCCTTTTCATTGTTTGACTGTTAGCAGATAAAATCTATTAAATCAGTTTTTTGCAGAAACACTTAAATAATTTGTACAAGGAACATATTTGTGGCAAGTGCTGTGCCTTACAAGCAAACATATTGGTTTGAAAGAAGTCTCATGTAGGTATACCTTTCTTTTTAATATTTTTTTTTTTAATTATCTTCTTGTAGCCGTAAATGCCTTGGGGGGAATTCGCAATAGGCACTCTAAATCGAATTGATATTCGTTCGAAATATAATTAATACATATGTAATGTGTAAACATATTAGACACTGCAGGCGGTCCCTTTGAAGGCATTGGCCATAGGTAAAAGGCAGCAACTTTGATATCGCCGTTTGTACGAAGTGCGACTTGTCGATATAGCGCCAAACCAATATTCCATTACTCTCTCAAACAAAGTATTTCTACTGGCTTGCCGTTTAAAAACAGACCTTTGAAAATGGTTTTCTTTTTTTTTAAATTACATTCATGCCACAGTTTTAAGGAAAGGGAAAGGCCTATCTTCTTAGTTTGTTTCTGGGGCTAAATTTTTTTCACGTCTATTGGTAATTAGTTATACGTATGAAAGCGCTTTGATTATGAAATTTCGATTGTTATTTCACAACATTTTAGCAGATGTCGTGTTGCTACTCTAGGAAAAATGTCCCTTTCTCCTGTGGAAGTCGTTCGTGACATTTTCCACTAGTCATCACGTATAAGTTTATTTGGCCAATTTTATGAGGACCATCGAACGAAATTTGTTGAAGAGAAACTCTTTAACTGAATAATATGTCGTATGTAGGTAGCTTGAAAGCTTCCATTTGATTATCAACTCAAATCCATTTTGAAAATGCTGCCGCACAATCCGTAGATTATGTAGACTGTGAGTACCTCCCCAACTAAAAGTTTTTAATCGCATATTTATTTTATAATATTCGGAAAAGTTTTCCCGATAAAATCGCCAGACTTAGAAAGTGTGACCTAGGCCGAGATGTCCTTTAAATAATTGGACCAGTCAGTTGAGGGACTGTACAATACGAGAGAACTGTCCATTCACTTAAAGTACATACACCAATACTTAAAGATAGAGAACTTCAAACAAAAAATTTAAGTTTCTGACAGAAAACCAATCTGACACACAAATCAATATCTTGCTCTCTCTCTCTCTTGGAAACATATACCTATGGAAACTCTTGATCTATTACATTGAAACTTTCAAGAATTATGGAAGTAATTGCACAGTTTCCGTTTTTGTAGGATAGCCGGCACAACACATGAAGTGCATTCAATTTAAGTAATTTACCTCAGCTTGTTTATGCTTGGGGGAGTCAGAATGCGATAACAAGTGGGACGGCAACATTTACCCTTTTTGGGGTAAACTGCTCTTTTGATGACATTAATTTAATTTTAATTTACAGCAAAACTTCTAATGGAGCAAGTTTTGCTGCACTTATCAGGACGCTTTGCAGGACCTTCTCAAATCGTTGTTTCGATTCAAAAAGAGGACTTTGTTTTGTATGCTATGTAGTTAGTGGACGGGACGTGACTGAAGCTGTAACTTTAAACTTTAGTTTGTTCGCATTTTCGTTCTCAGTGAATGATTAATAATGTTGTACAATTAAGGGAAGACTTTGTTTTACATGTGAGAAATGAGAATATTGTAGGACCACTATACGTCAGAGCTGTCACGCTGCTACTTTATTCGCAAACTTACTGAAGGGAACGTTTGAGTCTTCTTAATCAGAAAAGTACTGAAATAATAAATCTCTCTTTCGTATTGGAAACAGGCTTGCCAAATTGCGCGATATATCGCAAAACGCGCGGTATTTTTTCGGTGTATTTTGCGGTGTAAAATCAGAATTTGCGATGTCTCTTATTTATTGCGATGTTTGCGATATTTTGTTTTAAAATTAAATACTAATTCAATAAAATTCTTCCCATTTGAAAACACTGAATACAACTATTATTGCTTTATCAAAAATATATGCTAAACGCGCTCATTTTCATATTTCTTCTATCTTGACGTTGCCGTTCAATTTAATTCAATCGCAAAATAAAACTGTTTATGCTTCTTCATTGTTCTAACGATTTCTTACGGTGTTTTCTATTTGTATTTTGAAATACTTATTCTATATTTTGTTCCTTTTTCTTTGTTATTGTTTTCTGTCACCTAACCAAAAATATTAAAAATCAAGTGAAAATCAAGTTTGATGTGTTATTTTTTTTAATTTTAAGCATTTGCGATAACTTTTTTGTAATTTTGCGGATTTTTGCGAAAACAATTACTAAAATTTGCGATATAAGCTTATAAAAATCTTGCAAGCCTGATTGGAAAACAAGAAGAAAAAAAAGGCGAAGAAAATTAAGAGATAGAAATATTTTAAGCAACAAAATGTTTTCGAACAAACCCGCACTTTTAAAACCTGGTAGCACTCTTGCAATCAACTGACATCGAACAGTCGATCAACTAGCAGGCACACCAATTTATTTTGCAGGCCTTTTGATTTGAAGCAAGCCACAGAAGCCAATTGCAGATGATTGAAGTAATATAAAATTCGCGCCACACATAATTGACAAATGTGAAAAAAACAAAAAAAATACTCAAGGAATTGGTAACATTTTCAACGATTTTTGGGCTTCTTTCTGGGCAACGATTTTGGGCTACATTTTCTTAAGGTGTGTGCGCTTAAGGCAAACTAAATCCTGGCAAAACTGGTTACGCTACGGCTGTCAAACTTTCTGTTATGTGAGTGTGATCACCGCTCAGTTGGCGCCAATTGTAGTGGCATGCGCGGCGAATCGGAGTGCAAGTTCACCTTCTGACAGAGCAAAAACGAAAATGTCTCTCCGAGAGGAATATAAACGGAGAAATGACTGTCAAAATTTAACTGTTCAACAACTTAATCGAATTTGTTGATGAAATAGTGGTGTAGTTCGTTGTAGTTGCAGTTGTTTTCAAACAAAGTTCTTCTGTCAGATAAAAAATCATTACTCATAAGAAATGATTTGTTCCGAGACATGAAGATCTACAGCCATATTAATAATTGTCGCACAACTACACGTTACGCCAAACTATTGGTAAACACATTCGTTAAACTCAAATTAATATTAAGAAACATTTTTAGAAGATAACGAACGCTTCGTAACTTTCACATCACTAACTTACGGTGGTCTGTTAGCGAGTCAATAACTCTTGAAAAAAACATGGTTCCCGTCAAAATGACAAATGAATTAAATTTAAATTTGATAAATTGTGGAACAAAATGGCTCACCGTTTTTCAGTGTTTTTAAATAATGTTTTAAATAGCCCCAAAGAGAAAAAAAAGTAAACAATAAACGAAAAAATCCTATGACAATGTTTACAAATAAAACATTTAAAAATAAATACAGATTTTCAAAAGGAAATATGAATTTTTTTTTCGTTGTTTTACTTGATTTTCTGTTTATTTTCTGATGCTTTTTTTTTCTTTTTCATTAGTCACAATTGAAATTTATTACAGCCAATATGTAATAGTTTTCAGTAGAATTTGGTTAGGTGATGCCAGCTGTTTTAGAGAAAACATCAGTTAGTTATTATATGAGTTATTTTCATTTATTAATAAGAAAATTTAACTAATATGTTATTTATTTAACTAGGTGCTAGGTAACATACGAGTTGGAGAGTAGTTGCGGGTTTTTTATTTGTACCAATCATAAATAAAAAAAAAAATTAGTTTGTGGGGTTCAACTATAGCGAAATCTGTCTTCTTTTAGAAAACTTTAAGATTCTCTTTTTTACAAACGAGTCGGCCGATTGCGATGAAATAAAATCTAAATTTAGCACCAGTTTAGTAGGCTTCGTGAAATAAGAGCCTAGGAAATAAGGCCCCAAAAGTAAAAATGAAATAAATGCCCAATATTGGGATATACAGTTTCATAAAAAAATAAAGCCCCATTTTTAAAAAAGAAATTATGCCCCAGTTGAAAAATTGAAATAGGGACCCAAAAAGTGAAATTGCACCCCATATTTAAACAATTTTTCTTGTTTTTGTTTTTGTACGCTCATTTTAGGGGCCTTATTATATTTTTAGTTTGCGTTCTTGTTTCATGGGTATTTATTTCGTGGAGCCCCTTTATTTTGTCTTACAACATGCGGATTGGGTGAGAAGTAACAAATCCAAATGTTAGCAATTTTATCTATATGATAAGTATTAATTATGACTCTTGGCAAGGCCCAAAGATTTCGAAGACATTAGGCCCAATATTACTCACAATTATCCAATCTTCTGGGCGCTCGCTATCTCAGTCACGGACACATCCCGACATTTCCTCAGCTTAACGATTTCATACGTTAGCTCTTGCTTTTCACTATACTTCAGACACAACTTCTTCTGCACACAACCCACTACCGATTTGGCAAAAGCTAAAAACCAAATCACTCATCGTTCTCTCACCGCACTACTTCCTTAGTGCGCAACGTTTGACAACATTACAAGCGAATCCGTTAAAGAATTGACAAGCAATGACAAACCAAATCGTCAGCCAAGAGGAAATTAGTTTATACATCATGTCCGCACAACAAAGAGGTCCATAAGTGACTTGTCATGGTCGACCCAAGCACCAGCCTTGGACTACTATGACAAACGTGAATTGCCACTACCACAAAGCAGTCCTTTTCGCATTCAAGGAAGCCCTTTCAAACTTGAACTTAATCGGTTTGTGTTCCCTAATTAGTGATAGCAAACGCCCACCCACCAGCAAGTAGAAGCATGCACTCCGCACAAAAGCAGTAAATAAATTAAATTAACCAAAACACATTAAAAATAGAAAAAAAAACACATAATCATGTTTCCGGCCCTCGCCGCAATGACATGTCACCATCTAAACCTTATAAAAGCGACAACTTCCTTCCCCCTCTGTATGCGACCGGATATGACCCTCATACACGAACAAGTGTACAGGTACTCCAACCACACGGATACGGTTCACATTTAACGACCTGCAACCTGTCGCTACTGCGTGCACTTTCAATGTTTCTAAAACGAATCCTTAGAAATTCACCCCGTGTCGTCCTGGAAGGAAAAAAAAAACCGACTCGTCATGCAAACGGGGCACACAAAAAAAGTGGACCTGAATAGAGCAGCGTAATATCATAATTATTGTACAGCAGGGTTTGACAACAAGATTATGTCACGTTTATTATAATTTGTTTGTCGATGTTGTTGCTTTTGCTTTGTCGTTCGTTTATCTATCGCCAGCGTTTCATTGTAATGAAATCGTGCTCGTTCGCGTCTTTTTGTATTAAGCCGTGCTCTCGTCTTTAATCTGGCGAGGGGATGATTCTGCTGCGGATTCTGTTCTGATTTGTTTGGAGGATACGCCAAGCATCCTAGTCGGGGTAAAGGTAAAGTCATAAAAGATTATTTTCATTTTATAATTTGTCCCACCCCTCGCATGCATGTTGCGCTTATGATATCTGCCGGCTGACAAGGGTCAACGATTGTCATTAGTTTGGAGAATATTTTATTTTATTTTTATGTGTGGCGTCCCCTCAGTGTGGTGTTAAAAAATTAAAAAAATAAAATGCAAATAATCGACAAGGACATTGGGGAAGGCGAACGGGAAAAAATCCTTTTAACATGTTTTTGTTCCAATTTCTTTATTTTTAATACTCATTGAGTGCTGCAGGGACTTTGTCGGAGTGTCCTTGATTTATGTGCGCCGCTCCGCAATGCTGCCGGTCTGGATGTCACGAATCTAGTGTAGCCGCCATTCGTAAAACTTTCGTCATGGTGGACAAATGAGTTCCTCTCGGTGCACCTGAAAAATCGTCTCTTTTCTCAATGGCACCATGGACTTCCTTGAACTAAATTGCTCCCAAGCCTACTCCATGTGTTTATACCTATGTGACATACAAGACGACTGCTCCTTGAATGAATGAGCTCAAGTTCCTGACATTTTTTTCTTGCGCACCGAATACTGAGAAATCTTTCGTAAGTTACCCTTCGACCATTCATCGCCTGTGTGTTACCAGTAATAGGCGTCCGAAATAGGGACGCAAAAAAAAAACACCCCGAGGAGATGAATAATTTGAAGAGGACTTTTAGTTCATTCTTTCTTTGGGTCTTCTTCACATCATCACTCATCTTAAATCTTAAAGTGGGTGAAACGTCATGAAATAAAAACGAAAACTAAAACGATAAATTCCATAAGTTCAGATAGAAAGTATAGTCTCACACGGAAAAGTTTCAATTTGTGTGAGATTTCCAGCACCCGCGCGCAAACACAAGTCACCGGCAAAACGCATCAGCTAATGCGAATGGAATGGAAAAGTCATCATCCCTTATGAAATTAGCATTTTAATATTTAATTAGGCGAGGGGGAGGAAGTCGAAAGTTTGAGTGCAAATATCCGAAGAAAATTGGATTAAGGACTTTTTGCATTTTCGTAGATTGTGTGAAACTATGAGGGGTGTGGGCCAGGAGGCGTCGAATGTACCAGCGATAGAATAAATTATTGAGTTGCCATGTAAAGTACTTATAACAAGTTAAACAAGCAGCGAGTAAACGACGTACACATGTTATGCGATGCATACCTACTCGTATGTTTTTGATTGGTTGTGGGTTGTGTATATAGTTGACTCTTTAAGGCTATTTAAATGCGAAACAGCGTCTCCTGATTCCATTGTACAAACATACTAGGCGAAGCGGTTGCTTTTGCGGGGCTCGTGTGGTAAATAGAGATAAAGGACGACACTCTTCGTTGACATGGAATCTGATAAGGCCGATCTAAAGGGTGATGTACGTTTTAGAGATGGAATTTTGTTTTTGTTTGTCAGAAGCGAAAAGCGTTGAGGGGTGGCCTTGATAGATTCGTCGAAAGGCACAGTTCACTTAAACCTACATTTGTTGTCAACAAAGTTGTTGCCTTGCTTGAATCTATCAATCTTTGACCCTAGTCCATCGGTTGTTATAGAAGAGAACAACAATCTTTTGCGTACAGAGGTCAGCTTCAGGTACTACCTTGATCTGCGCAATCTGAGTGGATTTAGATTTAGATAAATGTCGAGGCAAACCGATAGCACTTCAAAGTATGCACAAGTGCACCGCATGATACAGTCGCGCATTGCTGTCATAGACTCACCACTTAAAAAAAAAAAAAAAAGACTCACCACTTACGTGGGTAGATATGAGAGTTCTCTTAAGGTTTACACAATTGAGCAATAGCACATTCTACTCGAGTAAGTTGTCCGAAGTCCGATAATGACAGTCGAATTTTGGTATACCCAGTCATAGATTGGTATATGTCCTTATTTAAAAAGCTGTTGCATAGATTTATGCGCGCATATTTCAATCAGAATCGAGATAAGTAGGAGCGGCGCCCAGAACTAATGGCAAACGTCTAAATAGAATTTCCATTTATTTTATAAAGACAGTTCGAAATTTTTAACGAGCTAGAGCCTCACTTCGTCGTCCATTTATCTTGTCAACACGTTACATCATGTGAGCTGTTTTTGGTAATTATTGGTTAGGATTTTCCGACTGAGTGTTTGTAACCTCAAATTAAATGGAAACTTAAGTGGAGAGCGGACTTAAGACTGTCTGAAAATGAGAGCGGTCAGTATTTAAGAGGCTCTTAGAATATTATACAGATAAGAGGGCATAAATCCATTTAATTGCACAATAAACCAGTCTTCCACTTAAGACAATCGAAACCACTGTCTGGGGAGACAATTATGCTTAAAGACTAGAGTAGAAATAAAAAGTGCTCGACGGAAGGAAGAAAAAGTGCATTTAAGTCAACTCGTACCTAGTTGATGGCTTTTGATCTTAAAAAAAGTGAAATCTACCCAGCGATTGGAATTTGTGTGATCTATTCAATGTGTATCTGTCTTTAAAGGCTGACGAATTCTTTTTTTGTTTGTTGAGATGTTTGTGCACTGTCGCTATATGTACATGAGAGTACACAACGAGGATAAATGCATTTTCAAATATTTACTGGAGATATAACTAATAATTACTGCCAGACTCGACTAGGTTAAGAGATCATTTGTGTTTTTGGCGAAAACAAATTTTTAGCAAATTGGATATGATTCCCCAAGTTGTGCTCTTTGATAACTTATTTTGGACGGCTTTAGACCACCATATGAAAGACATGTACGGTATGATGGGTGTTGTCATTGTAATGACAGTCTTCCATCAGTGTGTTGGACTAATCTACGACAACTGGCATACCTAAACACAGTCGTTCGTACGCCATTTGCTTTGTTTTTAGTACATTGATACTAAAACTAGCGATGAGGTGAAACAGTGGGTCACATCTATTTGAAAGGTATCGCTTGCACGATTATGTTTATATGAGGGTAGAAAACGCATTTAATTTGCTTTTGTTATTTAAATGTAAAGTTATTTAATTATTATGAGAAAGTTTCCAGTATGAGAAGATATGAAAAGATGTCGCCCCAGGTGAAATGTGTCGTTTGAATCGACCCTGTCAATCGCTAGTTGTCACTCATCATAACTTCGGCTTGGATATTGCTGAATATATTTTGTTAATAATTAGGCATCAAATAGAAAAAAAAGATAACAGATGTTCTGTCAGCGAAAATTCTGTGTCATATCATGCATGACAGACATTGTACGAAAAGTATGACACTTAAAATAATTGAAACCGGGAAACGTGAAAGTGGAGTGTATGCATGTAACTTGCATAATTTGATGTTTATGACAGTCATAATTTTATGCACATAAATATCAATCAATTCAAGCAGTTGTTGACACCGTGTCATTGTTATAATAAAGATGACTGAAAAGAACGCTTATATACTTACGAAGTATGAAATGGACTGCCACTGCGAAGTGTCAGTTTATTTTCTTTTGCGGTGCCTGAAAAAGTATGTTCGTTTCCAATACGCAAACAAAAACAACAAAAGCGACATCTCTTGTTAAGATTAGACAGTATCAAAAAGGGGTTATAATTTCAGATGACTTATATTTTATACATTATTGACGAAAAGAAAAGTTTTACAGCTCCATTTGGCAGAAGAAAAGGTCCACTTAAACGGCTATAAAAAAAATCTGACAACTGATCATCTGTATGTACCTACATAAGAAAATCGGAAATACTCCGAATTTTGTATTCTTCTTTGTAAATGAACGGTATAGCGTGTCAGTTAGTGAACGATTTTATATTAAGCGGCATTATTACACTGGTCAAAAACTAATCAAGCTTGTGAAAGTGTATTAGTGAAAATGAGACATGTATTCGTTGTGTGTCTGCTTGAAGCAAAATCAAGACTTTGGGATTTTTGCCCAATTGGGTATCAATGCTTGACATATCAAGAAAATGTTCATTGACAGCGACGGAGAAAAATAGCAAGCAGACAGCGGAAATTTTTCTTAAACGTTTTTTCAGTTAATTTGACATATTTTCTCAAGCTGAATTTTGACATATTGTCGCTTTGTGTTTTATTTTTGTGTTGCGAAAAGTAAGCAAGGATGCGTGTTTTTAATAAGTACCTCGACGAGGAGTGAAATCGTTGAAATCACTTTGATTGTCGTATGAAAATCTTTCGACAGTTAAGTTGTGCCCGGGAGTATAATCTATTCCTCAGGGGCTGTTTGCATTCCTGCGCCGATGAGCGATTTTGCTTTGCACATTTAACACAATGGGCTTCTCGGTTTGTTTGCCATTTATTGTATTCATTTCCCTTTTTTTCGTTAAATTTATTTATTTTTGATATCTAGATGTCGCTCTTTTTGTTAATAATAAAAAAAAAACGTAAATAACGAAAATAATATTGTGATACGTTTTTTAGTATTACATTTTATATACTTATAAAAGAATGGTCGATTATCGACAACAAGCGATACTAGTAAATATTATATTACCAACAAAAGTTTGACAATAGTTCTCGCAGAAGCAGCGTTGCCAATCACTTTTGACGAAAAAATGCCTTAAAAAAAGATGCCTTTTCAATAAAATAATGCCTAAAATATTTTTTTAGGAAAAGTGAAACAATAAATCAAAAATTTAACACAAATATAAACAAGAACAATTATTATTTTTTCAACAGCTTTCAAATTTGTTTCCAATTTCAATATTCACTTACTGGAAGTGGAAGCAGAAATAATGACAGATAAAGTCTTCGGAATGATGTGTAAACACATTCTTTAAAAAAAATAAAAAGTCAGTATCTATGTTGAATTAAAAAAAAATAATTGAAATAAAAAAAAGATGCCTTTTTGAAAAGAAAACAAGCCTTAAAGCCTTAGCTAATGAAATCATTCCTAAAATGCATGAAAAAGCCCTACTTGGCATGGCTGCTCAGCAGTCCCGCAGATGTTCGCAAAAGGTATAGCTATTTTGTCCATCTTTATGGAAAAACATCGCAGACCTTGCAACAACTGAGTAATTTCATTCACAATGCTGCTAATCCGCTGCAAACTTTATACCCATATAAAATAAATTAACTGCCTCACAATAGTTGCTAATGACTCTGATTATTTTCCAATGAACCTGCATTCATTCAACCATCATTCTTGCATAGAAGTGACTACAACTGCGAAAGAGGCACGACTATGCCAATTTAATTTTATAACATCTCTCTGGCCCAGTTTCAGTCAAGGTCTCCATAGAGCCGTCTGTTTACTTGAATTTTCAGGGAAAGTTCAAGAACAACAAAGTCAAAGTCCAGCCGCAAAGAAACCAAATGAATCAATCTCTAAGATAAATCGCATTTATTTACTGCCACGAGAACGATTTCCTAATTAGATAAATTTCTAACTTTACAAGAATAATTTCACTTCACAACAAAACAAATAAAAAATAAAATGCCTCCTGCGATCTCCAATTAAAATTCCATCAAGTGACACAAACCCACAAATTGCGCTCGTAAAATATTTCCCAGTTCACACTCACTATAGATATGCGTTTATGTCTGCCGAAGACACTTTCTAGGAATTTCACTTTTTCCCAACGAAAGGCGACACCTTCTTCCAATTGTGCAGCATCGATTCTCAATAGGCTAATGCCCGCTTACACCGATTTCAATTTGTCCGAAACCATCGCACTCGCAGGTGATATCGATTCATCAGTCATATGAGCATAATTCGATTAAGCGCTGCGATACACTTGTTGCGTCCGTAATTGGGTTTCATTTCGGCTGCGATCGACAAACGACAATAATGCCGACGAAAGGCGTAATAAGATTCGGTGGCGTACGAAGTGGAACACAAAAGTCTCGTGTGAATTGTGAGCTGGACGCCCCAATTAATACCCAACTCGTTGATGTAATGCAAGGTGATGGGTGTTTCGTGTGTGTTGATTGTATAATAAAATATATTTTTAATTACACGTAATTGAGAAATGCAATCAATGTACACGGGGCCTGGGTGACGGACCTCATTTTCCCTCTACCCATGTCAAAGGCATCAGTTTCTTCATCGGCGATATTATACTGCACCTATGTATGAGGCTGATGTCGAAAGGTAGTTGGCGACGTATTTGCGTGCACGATGGTGTAAGCGTTTCGGAGAAAACTACTGTAAATTTAACCTCATTTAATAAAGCTGAACACTTTTGAAGCCCAGCAAAATAAATAAGTCGGCCATACCTTTAAGAAAAATATTTTATAAATCAGATGTTGTGGAAGAATGATTGGAACGCACTCATGGTTAGCCGACTTTTGCCTTATGTGCTTGGAGCTCTCCAGCCCAAAGCAACGGGAAAATCCGGCACCATTTCTTCTATCGATCTGTCAACTGTTTGCATTTTAATTAGCGAAGTGTCATTCTCAGTGCCATGCTCTGAATTGAGGAACTCATATATACTACGTCTAGTCATAGCGTTTCTCCAATGCAAATGAAGCCCCCCAACTTCCGAACTCCCTTCCCATAAATCAGGATCAATTGAATTTATAAACACTAAGATACTATTCAAATCGTAGTAAATATACATCGATCATCAATCACCAAATCATTCCAATCGTTTACTGCCCTTGACACCATTTCGAAAATAACCTACAAACAACAAGAACCTTATAATTCTATCTGAAAGGTGTAGCTACATCTGGAAATATCTGCTCAACATAAAAACAAAGTCGTATAGCTCTGTATGGGATTCGAATTCATGATTTGCTGTCCATCAATCAAGTTTTTCACCCATACAAGCACAATAACAGGGATAAACTATTCCCATTAACTAAATGATAGAACAGGAGAATGATGGATAAAATGCCGAATGCCCATTGCCCACCTGTGGTTAGAGCGAGTCCGAAAACAATCAAATGAGCACATAGCTCGTGGCATAAACCCTCTTCAAGTGCAATTAGAGCAGATGAGCCATTTCCTGTCACAATTAATGTGATGAAGTGACTACACCCAGTGCGCGTTGTAGAAGCCTAGAAAACAGCTCTCCCAAACATTCGCAAGCAGAACAAACTAGCTATAAAATTGCAAGTTCAAAGGACAACGAGCGCAGCGCAAAAACAGTGAAAAGAAACAGGATCTCAAATTAAAATAACAAATAAAACTTAATTAGTCTGACGGTAGGACGAGGGATGAATCTCAATTCCACTTGTTTAAGTATATATGACTTTTGACGCAGTTTAGGAGTGGCCCGCACAGCCTCGGATAGACTTTAAATGGATGATTTATTACATCCTTAATATATTGTGCGGTGTTCGTAATTTTTTTTTTTTTACCCAACACGCAGGGACACACAGCAACGAGTAAAAAAATTACTGCACCAGCAGGATGTCGGCCGTCATAATTCAAGTTTTGTTATATAGGTTGAGCGTCTGTGCTTTTATGTTATTATTATTCTTATTATCACTTTAAAGGATTTGGATTTTGTCAGCAAGAGGTTCACAAACGAGCGTGCTAATCGTATTGTTCTGGCACAGTTGGGCTTCTCGGTTGGGGCTTGCTTGTAATAGCCCTAAAATTATGAACATTTATTACATCTTCCTGGGAATGAAAGGGAAATAAAAATATTGTGCTTGTGTTTTCAGTACCAAATAATGGTGTTCCCACTGCGTGATGGAATTAGGGGGAAATTGTATTCACTTAAATTGGGTGCAGTTCCACAAGTTTCCCAAATTAGGGAGAAGGTATTGTCTTTGTAATTGGCAAGACAGTCGATGTCATCAACTCCTTTGTTTGAGTTGATTTATTCAATTGAACATGATGATAATGTGTAAAGCGGGTAACTGTCCTTGGAAATTTTCTTAAACCTTAAAAAGTGGTCTATCGCATTTGACATAATTTTGAAGGTCTTTTGTTCAAACTTTAAAATGGTCGCTATGAAAATTAAAAAGAAAAAAACAGAGTTCAGAACATAAAGGAAAAATTTCAGAACTTATTTAAGTACGTAACAAAAACGAGACCGTTTTCTTAAATTAAGCAGTGAAACTGTGTCACCTAAATTGAATTTGCAAGGTTTTCTCTACAAAATTTCGGTTTTCGTGGGCAGATTCCGAACAAAAATAATCGTTGGGACGATATCGTTTTAGAAACTTTGATGACCCTAAGAAGTTATATTTTGCCCGAATTTGTTTCACTATCGTCAGCTTTCATTGCATTTTTGTGGAAAATGAATTGGATTAAGGTCTCAAACTCGTAATTTTGGTACTGAGTTGCTACTTTTGGAGGTCTATCGTTTCTACGATAATCGTCTGAAAAATTACGGAATGAATGCCCAGGAAAAATTTTTCGAACTCACAATGGCAACATTTTCCATACAAAATTGCATATTGTGACCTATAAAATATTAAGTGTGCAGGTTAAAAATGATTATTGTAAGGCCCAAAGAGTTATTATAAATATATACGCACAAGATTTTCGAATACAGCGAATACCAACACCATTTCGAATTGTAGACATAATAATCATTTTTAATCTTCACGCTAAATATTTTTTTTATAGAAATTTTCGAAAAGTTCGAAAAATTTAGCCTGGAATATGAAATACGATTATTAGTACCTGTCTCCATATATACTCTCTAAAAAAAGAATTAAGAACGGAGGTTGTTATGCAAATGGATTGGTTTGTATCTCAGCTAAAAGTCATACATTCAGAGCTTTTTGATAGCTCAAACAGCGCTTAAATTAGTTTGTCCAATGTAAATATTTAAAATCAATTCCATAAATTAAAAAAAAATAATAATATGCCAAGGTACCGGCTTAAACCTTTAAAACCGCGATACAAAAACTAAATAATCTGACCCAAAAAACTGAATTTTAAATCTTCAATTTCATTGGACCGTTTTTATACGGACATACTAAGTGAGAACACTCAGAGGTTTAACCCCCAGAAAAACTCAATTAACACTGCACCTCAAGGTATTTTGAACTGTGCCACCTTTTGCGAAGGTCTGACAAGTCCGAGAGAGAGCTTTTTTAAAAAAAGCTTCTTCTGACAGACATAAAATTGTAGGTTTCCTTTTTGGTCTCTAATCATCAGAGTGGATTTTCTACGACCTTATCGTCTCTGTCTATCCGATTTCAATTATGAATACTTAAATTACGGGAATAAAACACCCGCTGATGGCTCCAGCATATACGAGTAAGTCAAGTTCTCTTGCACAAAGTGCATCGGCACCTCGCGTGATGAGTCCAGCAGTGAATTAATCAGTCAGGAAAACCGACTGAAGGCTGAAAAATCAGGCAAGAATTTTTCGACTTAATAGGTTCTTCTGTATCAACACTATTCAAAAAATTTCTGAACAATCGTCCTCGAAACATTCATATATAGAACTGCCAATGATAAACATTTGCTGCGGCCATCAACTGGCCAAGGCACACACTGGTAGATATGTATAAATATTTCAAAACCTTTATAACCGACAGTATTTGTGAATTGTGAGGCGTGTGCAACATATGCGCATTGCGGGGGAAGTTGAATTTTAATTAAAACTCTTTTAGAGAGAATTTTAAACGATTTTACTCAAAATTCCTGTGTAAACCCTGTTCGACCAATTTCGAAACCATTTATATGCGGTTCGTCAGTACACACACGAACGCGCGCGATACCACAAATTGAAATAAACTTTCCACGTTCCACCTGTACCCATAATGTTAACGTGCACATTTGTGTTGTTCTAAATGTTTCAATAGACACTGGCGACTGGAGACTGGAGCAATGAGAACCAGAACAAGAACAAACAAAAAGAGGAAATGCAATTAATTTTCCCCTTCTAGCCCGGATGATGCATCATCGTCGTCGTCCAAGAGACAACCCCTGGTGTAGTAGTCCGTCGCCGACAAAAGAAATCATTATCGCAATCGTTCAGCGTCAAAAGTGATTCCATTACACCACATAGCTCTGGCTGGAGCTATTAAAATGCAATCATCCACTGGTGGAAGATGTCTTTGCATATATGCCAAGTGTATATAGCGGCGGAGAGGCATCATTATCCACGTCACCTACAAGCGGATAGATAAAGAAGACCGATGAACCGATTTAGCCATCATTGTTAGAGGTACACAACAGACCTACATGTAAAGGAGTTCCCTGTCTCGTACTGCCGGAGGAATTCCATGTCGATTGTGGCAAAGGCGACAACTTGATTACCTCCCCCTCGGTGCGGAGTGTCCCTAGGTTTAGTTGCAACCGACCGACATTCGCTGCTCAGATTGTGTCGCACACAGGATTCCTGGTGTGCGCCTCCTCCAGCGCTCCTTATTTTCGAACTATGTCTCTGTGCACATATTTTGCTCGACATGCCGCAGCCAACAACGAGAGCACAGAAACAAAAATCACTTCGCCTTTGTACTAAGCCTTTTATACGAGTTTTGCTATTGCTGTGCGATGCGAAGAATGAAACCCTTTATTCTGTCGCAATCTATTAAGCATCTTTCCGCACATGTATTCACCAGGCGGGGAGTTCACATAGATTCCATAGATGAATAGCAACAAGTCATTTGACATTAACATTCCTCAGATAGTTTCATTCTGTCAGGCGCACACACAAATGTACTGCATATCTGCAAAAGGGCTACCATTCCACTTACAGAAGTTACCCGAAGATTTCGGGGTCAAAATACGTCCTGCATCTGCATGAAAGGAATGCCTTTCTTTGAAGTTGATCGTTAGTTTTTCTTCGGCTTTAGCGAGAGTACATTGTGCAGGGTCATGGATATTAAATTCCTCAGAATGCCTGTCCCTGCTATCAACATGAAAAAGTACGTTCCGCTGCCCAAGAATGTAACTTAAATGTAGTTAACGCCTTGCTTGGCCTTCGCCTGGTTTTTCCTGCACCTCTAGCTGATGGTGGATTCGTAACCACGAAACGGAATGTACCAATGCTTGGAGGTGTTTTTAATGGGGAAGGCGGAAAATCGAGTAATTCTCTGCCCCCCTTACCACTTTTTTTGGATTTGGTCGTAAAAATGCATGTCTTGAGGGCTCTTCGCTCCCTGGAGACCACAAAACAAAATACGAGCACGGGGAGCTGACGTTCTACTATAATTTGCGCTACGAATGCGAGTATACTGACTGACGTGCGACGGATGGTGATCAACCTCATTTTCGGACTGCCACAATGTAGTAAGGAGAGAGATGTAGTGCACAGATTCCCAGACAAATAACACAGCAGGTAATGGCAACCTCCTCATCATGCAGACTTCTGGGCATTAGACGATTGTGGTTGGGGATGAGCCATTACATGCAAGGTGTTGCCGTTGTGCGCGAGAAGTACTGAAATACTTTCTTTACATCTCACACAAAGTGAAATAGTCTGAAACAACACAATTTGAATTATAAATAGAACTCGAAACTCTTTAAAGCGCATTGCTTGTCCTCTGCACAGTTAGAATCCTTTTATTAAGCTTCGATACGATCCAGTACTAAAACTGCAAATGTTCCCTTATTTTCATAAGCAGATTTTTACAAATTCCAGTTTAAGACGACATTTTATTGTGAACTTTGATTGAGTTGAAATTGTATACTAATCTGTTTGTGTATTTTTTATTTCAGGTGAGAAAACTCTGCTTTTAATTATTGGTAAGGTCTTTATGTTTAAATTCATTTGTAAAAAATGGAAAGCAAATTGTGTGAAACGCTAGTATTTTCAGAGTTCCAGGTGGATGATTTTTAAATTATACAAGTTTCGGGATTGAGAAATCTCACATAAACAAACTTCAACGTAAAGGTCCTTTAAGCTGTGGCTGAGTACTTATTTAGGCCATTTAAAAAAAAAACGCTCATGGGTGTACCTACTTAAGTTTACGCGGCCCCGTGAAGGTAAAAAGTTAAATTGCTCCATATATACTTGCAATTGATGTGTTCCTTATGAAAGATTAAAAGTAAAAAAATTGTTGAAAATATTCCCCAAAATCTTAGAAATATTTTGACATTTTCATTCAGCCGTCAAGTTTAGTTTCGATGCACCAACTTATTTGTGACTACAGAATTCAGAGAAGAGAATAAGTGTGCATACAAAAGTTACAACTCACAATTAAAAAAAAAAAAAAAAAAAACCGTGGCACTTGAACAACTACGTGTGTATTCTTTGAATCTTAAATTTAAATTTAATTTATTTGCAATAATCTTAACACGGGAGGATACAGTATCTTTTAAAGAATCGTCGGGAAATATTTTATTGTTTAGATATTATAAACCACTACTACAGAAAAAAATTTCTAAAGGGCTTTTTCATGCCTTTTAGGTTTTAATTAATTAGCTAAGGCTTTTTTTCAAAAAGGCATTGTTTTTATTTTAGATATATATATACATATATATATTTAGATTTTTATTTCGATTCAAAATACTGACTTTTCAATTTTTTAAACATTCTTAAAAAATCTGCCAAAAAAAATTATATATAACTTAAGTCTTAAAGAATGTGTTTTCACCTTCAAACTATGTTCATTTTCCCAACACTTTATCTGTCATTCTTTAAAAATAATTCTAGCGCCCACTTCCTGTAAGTGGAATGAAATTGGAAACAAATTTGAAAGCTGTTTGTTTTATTTGTTTATTTTTTTATATTTGTGTCAAGTTTTCGATTTATTGTTCCACTTTGCATAAAAAAATATTTTAGGCATTATATTATTGGAAAAGGCCAAAGTGGTTTGGTTGGCAACTCGAACACTGGTGTCGTAAGTTCAATGGTTTTGTCCCATCTCAAAAAGCCCAATGCGAAGTTACCACTTCAAAAGCTAAAAAACAAGCTTATGAAAACACAAAAGGCTCTGAAAAAGTGTAGAAAAGGAACGCAATTTACAGTTTTCAGTTAGGTACTGTGCTAGTTTTCAGAGTAGCGAAATTCAGACTGATTTCGAAAAGAAATATATTAAATATATTAAAATTACATTAAATATCTACAGAAATAAATAAATAAATGGTTGATGCAACTGGATTCTCCACAAGCATTCGTTTTGTGTGAGTTTTTATTTTTGACACCTAAAATTTTAAGCCGAGTAAGAGTAGCTTATTAAAAAGCTCTTTCATACTCTCAGATAAAAGACGTTCGTGAGATGTGGCGCAATTGAAAAAAACAATAAGATGAAATTTGTGTATTTTCCGGGAGTTGAACCTCAGATCCCTCGCTAAGTAGTCCATCGTACTCACCAGTCACCACTGCGCCTAAAATGGATTTGGAGTAACGAACTGCCAGTTCTTCTATGGTAGCTAAAAATCATTGTGCAGAATTGCGCAGAAAATATTTTAGTGCTGCCGCTGTTCCAAACATCAGCGCCGCACTCACTTTCATTTCAATTATACCTCTTTAATTGGAACGAACTCTATTATGCAGCTTGGGAAATGAAAATATTTAATTTATGTGTTTCATAACAGAGAAGTGAGAGAGTTATAAAATATTTCAAAACAATGGAAGTAAAGAGAATTAAGCACACACTACGGATTTAGCTGAAATCCACCTGCTACCATTTAAAACATCCCTACGCCAACACTGAATATCTTTCAATGGATATCAGCCTTCCCTAGTTACCCGTGAATCTTTACGCAACGGTCCTAGCTTTCTTCCTATTTATACCTTCAGTTCATACTTATGGCAATCGCGTAGCTGTGGATTTACTCTCGAGGTGAATGGACAAAAGAATAATTGAGATTTTCCAGGAATGTCGCAGAAGCGCATTGACATAGTTTTTCCCTCCCCATGCTTAATAGGGTATGTACTTGTTTTAACAAGTTCAACGAAGCGTATTAAAATAGGAAAGATAACTTCGAAAGTTGCGTTCACGAAGGTATGCATCTCCATCCAATTTGATGCAGCTTTGGCAATTTTTAAATAAATGTGTGCCTCCCACTCTATTTCTGCGTGAACACAAAACACATTGGACATTCAGCTGTCAAATGTTGAGTAGAGACAATTTCAATGACAGCGAACGCAACAGTAAGCTGCTGCATGTGAAACTGTTGAATATAATTTTTAATATGTGCAGTTGCAGTTGCAGCTGCAGTACCATCATGTTCAAGTTTGATATAATCAAAAGTATTTCCAGATCTACACATTTCTGATTGACAGTAGTGTTTTTCCAAAGTGTCCTTGCAAAGAAATAATAATTTTTAAAATAGCACCTTCGACCTAGAGCTATTTTGAACTTAATTGTTCATTTTTTACAGCTAGCGTTTGTGTAGAAGCCGACTTTAAATTGCGCTTGCCTCCGCATGACACTCTATTTTCATGTACGAATTCGTTCCTCCAGCTGTCAGCACGACTGACGACAATCACAGACTCAATCCGCGGCACTATAATAATCATTTTTAGTGTCAAGGCAACATTTTTCGAACTCGAACAGAGTAGCGATCTTTCCCGTACAAAATCACATATTGTGACCTACTATATATATAAGGTTAAATATGATTATTAGTATATTTCTTGTATTTCCGACGATCGCGAAGTTGGTTCCACTTTCTTCGACCACATACTAATTTTCATTTCGAAATAAGGTACCTCCCGGATACTCGAAATGAATTACAACTTTGCTGTGTCTTTTCTGTTCCGAATTTACAGCCTACCCGCACGTTTCCTACAACACATTTCATTAGAGTCGTTTGGTGGTTGCTTACAAACAGGATGTGTGTGTTGTAAAAGAATTGTAGATTTCTCATCTGATGTAGCTGCACCAAAGGCGTTGTTTCTCCTGTGTGAAGCAACGACAAGGACGACGACGGTGCTGCGCTGTCTTTCAGCACTAAAAACCGAAATAAATATTTTCCTTCCCTTTCGCAGTAACAGGATACCGAGACCGGCAGTAGTTGCGACAGTGGCTCCTTTTGCTTGCAATTCCGTTTGTCCTTTCGCATTTTTTTATTGGCATCAGTCAGGGTAAAAATATTCACTACGCCTCTGGTGGTAGTACGTCGTTGTCGCTGACGTCGTCTTCCATCGTCCTCCATCCTCCCCCATCATCTCCCTCCGCTGTGCTGTGAATGTGATGCCTTGCATTGGGATGTTCTACTTTTTATTGCCCCCTGTTCTCCTCCGGGCGATCAAAGTGTATATGCTCAGAATTTTGTTGTTGACTCTCTGGGGGATTGTTTGACTTGCATTTTTGCTGTTCTTCTTGTTTGTCTCCTGTTCGGCTTTGGTTTGAAGACGCGACTAATTATCCTTACGTGAAATCTCTAAATCACCCAGTCGCAATGAATTAATCCCCAGGACAATTGTGTGCACAGACTTAAGTCTTGAATCTGTGTGAAGCCTACATCTTTGAACTGCCACCAAACACGAGTAGGACACTACACCGAATCGAGATAACAACCACTTACCGGGAATTACCGGCGAAACAATAAATAAATATCTTTTTAGAAAATTGTGTATCACCACGTCCCCAGTTACAAGTTGCCGGCGATCGTAAGCAATTAGGACGCTTGGCCTGGCAGAGTGTTCCTCTGGCGGAGCGCATCAAAGTGAAGTTGGCGGCAAGTTAATTGCATTTCATTTCTGCTTCTCTCTAGATACCTATTTGGTGGACCGGCGGTTTTTGTTTAGAAAAATATAGTTTTTCTGTGTCTTATCTTGTAACAAGGACTGCTGCAGGGACTAGTACTTGATTTAGTCCCGCCAGAGTTGCAGGGGCAATTTAGCGTTCAATTAAAATTTTATTAATTGCACTCCAAAACATTTCGGACTGCAGGAGGGCTATAAGTAGCAGACAATTCGTGATTCCGCAGTGTACAACACATCCTCATGCAGGTACATACTAGTGTAGTGCATGCCTCAGAATAGGTATCGTCGAGGGAATCGTTGGCAATTAATCGCAGGGCGTTTGTTTGATGGTGGAGGTATTTCGCAAGGCTACATTGGTTTATGGTTAGGATGTTAGTCTTTTTTTATATCGCGATGTTGGATTCCTCTAGACGGGGTATATGAAGGTTTAATAGTTCAGTGGTTTCTTTATGACCGCGTATGTCCTTGAAGTGCTCGGCGGACCTACTGTGGCGTTGTTATGACGGTTTTTATGCGATGATGGAGAACGTTGAGCATCAATAAACCATCTTATATGTTGTGCTTGCAGAAATAGACGCAGATGAGTTATTTACCCAGCAGCTAAATGCGTCGGGATGTTATTGTTGCCCTTCTCGAGATCTAATGTGATTGATGGGAGCAGTTATTTGTTGGATATTTTTTTTCTATAATGAATCGGAATACAGTGTACCCCCGCCTCGATATTATTTTACACATCAAAATACACCTCTTCGGTTTTGGCTTATGGCGAATAATTGAAAGCATAAACATAGTTCGTTGTCAAAGGACTCGTAAACCAAGGCTCATTCGCTGTCATGAGAGTATCTAGGTGGACTCTAATCAAACAAGATGTACTACAGCACCCCACTCATAAACTGTGTCCCATAAATCACGTAAAATTTGAATTTTGCGCCATTTAATAGTGATGCCAACCGAAAAAAGGTAACAGTGTGACAGCTGACAATTCGGGGTTAGGAAAAATGAAGCGCTATACGAAATAACAACGCATTTTCATTGTTGAGCAATATTTTGAAAATAATGATGTTTGTCAGCTTCAGTCCGCAATTTTCGTACAGAATATGGCCGAGAAAATATCTCCGAGAATAATTTAAAAATTTATGGGGACTGGAGCAATTAGCGATCTTGAATACTCTGGGTGTCCTGTCACAAGTCATTCAACAGAAAACATCTAAACTGTTCGCGAGAGTATTGGTGACAGACCAGGAACATCAATTCGCCATCGTAGTCAAGAATTGGGCATTTCGAGAAGCTCTCTATAGCGAATTCTCACGAAAGACTTGAAACTTCATGCTTTCCATTCACTCAAGAACTGAAGACTATTGACAGCGCGCAGAGAGTTCGTTGAATGGATTTTGGAACTACAACAAGTGGATACTGATTTTTCGAACAAAGTCTTCTTCAGTGATGGAGCTCATTTTCAACTTCGTTAATCACCAAAATTGTCGCATTTGGGGTTGAGAAAACCCAGCAGTAATTTCTGAGAAACAAATGC
Organism: Cheilosia vulpina; assembly: GCA_916610125.1. NCBI lineage: Eukaryota > Metazoa > Arthropoda > Insecta > Diptera > Syrphidae > Cheilosia > Cheilosia vulpina. The sequence continues at coordinate 3,003,896 of OU744280.1, read as the reverse complement.
ATCCAAAAAGCGTAACTCTTTGGGAGGTGTATTGATAAAATTCAGACACATTTATGCGAAACGATCATAGAAAAATTCAACAAAAGAGTACGTATTTCGCATCAAAGCCGTGGCAGCCACTTATCCATACATAACCCATTCTATAAACTCTATGAATCAATAAATTTTCTACTTAAAAATCTGTATTTTTAACAAAGTTACATTTTGCTGAATTTTGGGGCACACTTTAGATAAAATTGAAGGAAATGTGAAAGAGTTTTTCCGTTCATTTTGACAGTTTATGTAGTTCCGATCCAAAAATCTATAGGAGCTTATTTTTTTTTTAAGTAGATCTGACTTGGTAGATCAGTCGGCACCGTTTAATATGCAAATGTTGACAGCTGAGAGACCTAGGTGGACTATTTTACAAGTACAAGCATTTTACAAAAAAATATAAGATAAGTTTTTTATTTGAGTTGTTTTAACAAACTTTGAATATTACAAATTTGTAATTGTGTTCAATTGAAAATTGTATGTAAATACTTGCACTTTTCGTTTTACCAAAAGTTATTTATAACTGTAACTACCAAGTTACAAATTTGTGAAACTGTTACTTATTTGTTAGTTTATGTTTCACTAGAGAAAATTGATTTGCAAATCTTATTGCTGGCAGAGGCATTTTCCAACAAAAAAACTTGATTGATATTTGTAATTGTGATTTACAAGTACAAATTTGTAGTTGTAATTTGTATTTTGCCGAAATAGAACTTTAAGATCGAAATACTCAGAATGCCGTCTATTGCTAATTAATTCCAGTCTAAGGGTGGTTAAAACAATACCGTAGGCAAAAGAGGGCTCATCTACTTTATACAGAGTCTTTACAAGTCTTTGCCTTGTAAGCTTATGCAGTTATTGGGTCGTATGAATAAAAAATAGCATTTCCTTTGAGTAAAAGGTTTTTTTGAATCGGTATTAATAAAAACCAAGTTCGGTAAAGTAAGTTCGAAAATTCGAATATAGCATTTACTTCACTGCACATGTCCTTGTTTTGCTATTTCTGTCAAACTTGACAAGTGACAACTGTCCGGTTTCCGGTGGTTTGTTTATTTTCAATTTATTTTCAAATTCTTGCGCGAAAATTATCAAAAGTGAAAAAAAAAATTCAAAAGAAAAAGTAACAAAAAAAAATAAATAAAAAAGAAAAAAAAATATGCAGAGCGACGAAGAGGACTATTTGGAAGAGCTTTATGGTAAGCATAAGTGCATCTATATTCGATTTTGAATTCACTCTTCTGAATTTTACCAGACGATGAGGAACTTCCATCTTCCACGTCCTACTCCCAAGAGTGATCAAAATGAGTTGGTGTTTGTCCAGGCCATAGAAGCTGTAGGAAAGATTTTGCTTAGCAAATCCCAAACTCAAACTATCAAAACGTTAAAAAAAACTTATTGCATCCATGTTTTGTTTGGTTTTTCTGTATGAACAAAACTTAATTTAACTTTTTATAAACAAAACATCGAAAGCTAACAATGCGCAGATTGTTTTATGAAAAAAATGTGCGTACAAAATATTTAGCAAAAGGTCTGAGTCAACTAAATAGCAGACTCAGAATTTGCATAGCATTTGCTTTATCTGATAAATATTATTCATACCGATCTAAGTAAAAGGTTAGTGCCGCCGCTTTTCAAACATGTCAAAAGTAGGAAATTATTTTTTATTCATACGAAATGAAGTAAATGCTTCGATTTTGACATTTCTCATGAGTAAAAGCAATTGCTGCATTTTATTCATACCACCCATTGATAGGGCTTGAACGAGTAGGCGTTACATTTCAAGAATTTTAGCCTAAATTCTTCGCTCGTAGTGGCTTGACGACAAACAATACTTGTTACTGAGTAATTTAAATGTCTGTTCCCTTTGTACAGTTCACACTTCACAAAGCCTAAACAGTCAACCTTATCCTACTTCGAAAAATTGATATCACCGTTCAGTCCCACTTGTCTGATACAAAGAATCTTGACCGAACTCACTTAGGTTGACATACTATATCCCTCTATGACTTTCATGCGAAAAGTCGAGTTAAATCAATCCACTGCAAGACCCAGTCGGCAGTATCTATAAAAGAATTGCAATTTACAACTTTCATCTGAGTAGATACAAACAGTTTAAGCAAACAAAATTCGCCGACCTGCATCCTTTTCAACTACATTTTCAATATTTGACAACACTCACCTACTCCCGCTCGGTTTTTCCAATTCAATAAGACATTTACAAGGGTCTCTTGGTAGTAAACAGGTTATTACCAATAAATGCACTCGCCTTCCTTAACCCGAACACACGGCTCGGTGCAGGATCACATCACAGCTCACCCCTGTAATAAATCGACGGCAAATGTATTACCAAATGTATACACTCGTACATTCCTCCCCATCAAGAAGAAAGTACGAAAAATCGTGACGTTATCCTATCTGCTACTCATATCCTATCAAGGACTACACTGCTAAAAGCTCTAGAAGGTTATACGAGCAATACTTAATCTCCAGATGCACTGGAACCCCACTTCTGTGTGTCACATAAAAAACCGGAACACCAGATAGGACAGCAAAAAAAAAAAAAAAGAAGAAAGGATACTCTCTTGGTCGGTTGTCATAAAAAAGAGGACGACATTCCATTGGGGAGTAGGGGGTGGAAAATGCTGAAACCGTAATTGCACGTATGCCAATTGGCGACGTGTCGCCCAGAATAAAGTTGTTAGTTTAGGCTCCTGGCATGCCGGGCAAGGCTTAGCTGGTGTAGCACACATGTGATACTACTCCGGGAGTGGGTGGAGTTGGCCTTTTCGGTCATTGCTCATGGTTTTCACATGAACACAATTTATACATATAGTGCGGCCGGAATGAACTCGAAATAGCTCTTGAAAAATGCCGTCTCTCTTCTCTCTGTTATGGCCGAGTGTTTTGCGGTCATTGCGTAATAGAGAAAGTTAGTCTGTCGGCCCGATGGACGACTCGTGGTTAGTTGGTCTACGTTCGAGCGAGGACAACCGATTTTCTTTTTTGCTGCCTGGTACATGTGTGCGGCACCAATTTGGGTATCGTAATCCGATGTCATCGGCCCGTAACCGGTGTACTTTTGGGCCGCACATATCCGAAAATCAACTTAATATTGATCCAAGTTAGGTGCCGTTGTAGGAAGGGTGGGAGTTTTATTATCCGGACGCCACATCACTGTGAGTGGCGTAAATAACCGATGACAAAATGATAAACGCCCCACGAACATCGTATCGCACTTATAAAGCTGCCAAACCGCACGCACGCCCGCCAACTGCGAGGACTACACTAACTCCGCTCCAAGTTTTTTCTATATAGATACGGGGAGTCCTCAAGGCAAGCGCGCTCCTAAATCACACGAGATAGCACATTCTCTCTCCCTTCGTGATAGATGGGTGGTGTAGAGGGTGACGAAATTGAAATTCTGGCAAAATAAATACATTCAGCCCTATTGGCTGCAATAAAAAATACAGCTTCAACGGGAACGAGATGTTTTCCTTTTTTTTTTTCTTATACAATCGGAACTTAAACTTGTCAACTAGCATCGTATTTATATTGCAGCCAAGTCGAGGGATCTGTAAACCTGACCCAGTTTGAAATTTTACGTATCTCGTTCGTTTTCGAAACCCTCATATGTATACGTACAGGGGGCGATATGTGCGGGAATGTAAAATTCAGGAGGAGCACAAGTGTTCCCATGATGTACCGATTTATTGCCTTTGGATTAGCAATTTATTGGGTTTAACTGATAGTTAACATTTATTTGATGAGTTCTCGACTAGAGAGGGAGATTTGTAACCCTTATTTGGGTTTTGTAGATGAGTTGGCGGAGAGTTTGTCGTTTTAAGATGTTTGTCTGGGACGTTTTTATTTTTATTAGAAGCGATGTACCCAATTTGCAAGCAGTGATTGTAAATTGAGAAGGTGGCCTCGGCATAGCTTTGATGGAGGAAAATATAGAAAACTGTTGACATTTGTGTGATTTTTTTTTGTTCGCTCTTTATATTTACGAGAGAAAGAAGTTTTTAAATATTCAAATGTGCGTATAGCAATGTGTTTGGCCTTTTATACAAAAAATGCCGTCGCTTCCATTTCTATTTGTCGATGTTGCTATACTTTTGACTTCGAAAAAATATGTAAGCATGAAGGTATGAAACCTTTAGTAAAAGTTGTATATCCAATGTGCATATATGCGCTAAAAACTTGTGGTGCAACCCACTTCTCTCTCTCTCTATCAAAGATAGCTTCATCTGTCCGTGTATTTCGAAAATCTTCCGTTTAAATGTTTGACAAGGTACTAGGCAGTTACTTTTACTTGCTCACGACTTTTAGTTAAATCCTCAGCTGTCAACAGTACCGTCCACCGTAGATGTACTAGATTTACAACTCCAGCCAGAATATATTTATCGAAGAAATTCTTTGCGACGCAAGTTGACTGAATGAAACCACAAAAATGCAGACAAATTTGCTCACAAAATGTATAAACTTTGGTTGAAGAAAAATCACCTTGGGGGATGAAAGTAAAAAGGTTAGGAGCATTACTGCAGCCCTACGCACAGCAGGTTGAAGTGCACAATAGTCCCACAGTCTGTAGATGTCCAAATGACGAATGCAACTGTCGAAACATCAATCGAGAGGTAGGCGAATCCAAAGAGCGGACTAAATACTCTACGTTCATATTTTTCTCATCTTCCTGTCATAAGCGACCAAATCCGCAGCCAGTATCAGAACTGTCCAGCGACTGAGGTATTGTGACTCCGAAAGCAAACTGAACAACCAATTGACCGAAATAATTTCTAAGGAGCATAGAAATCAATAATTAGTTCACAGACATATTCGTACATTGTGTTCGTGCGAGTAGATCCATCTTCTTTTCTGTGTCGTATTTCACGTGTGACCTTTGGCGCGGGGGTGGCGAGAGCCTAGATTCGGAAGACAAATATTCGTAAAGGCGGCCAATTGTTAGTAAAAGTGGGTTTCGGGGGCTAGTGCTGCCTCCTCTTCGTGACGTTTGAAAATAGTAAAAGGAGCCAATTGTCCTAAAAATATCACACAGTTGAGTGAGAGAGCAATTCTATAGTTAGAAAAGGGACAAGGACACATTGTTGGGGTACATTGTTAGTTGCAAAGCTGGGTAGGTTATATTTTGTTTGTGTGTGCAATGGCTCTCGCAAGTTCGGTTGAACTTTGCTGACACTTGGCATTGAAATGTCAGGTCTATTGAATGGAAGTTGTCGAGGTATGGCAATTTGTGTTAATTCAGTTAATAGTTAACTATGTATATTTGGGATTAATGGGTTGTAAACGGCTATAGAGGTTCGTCCAAGCTGGCTACTAATTAAAATATAAATATCCCAAGTGGATTTTCGCTTCAAGAACTTCCTAGTAGCTGAACTGGAAGATGGTTTTTTTATGCTTGCATTAGATTTCCAAGGAAATGACTTAACTTAAGCGGACTTAAATCCTAAACATAGTTTAACAAGGAGTACCTACTTATTTTGAACTCTGACTACAGTAATATAATAAACATTGAACGCAAGTTATGCGCTTCGCAACCACAAGTGTGTGTGCGTTTTTATTTTCTTGCGGTGAATGGATAAGTAAGCTCCAATTCAATTGCGAATCTGAGCGGCTTAATTAAGAAGCTTTTGCGGGACAGCTATGCTCGCGGATGTTAGTCAGACGTTCACGCGAGGTAGGTTAGGTTAGGTTGGGAGGGCAGTTTTGCAGCCGATGCAAATTTCACCCGGAAGCCGTGAAGGCCCATTGTGAGTACCCTGTTTGTACATGTGAGGACATGTGGCTAACAAAACCACTTCGATCTGTTTAGGAATAGTTATATGTAAGAGGTACCCCCGCCAAGTCGTCCAAACTTTCGAAGAACCTTGCTCCCATACAGGATAAGCGGCGTTCCTGTAAAGCTGGGCAGTGGCATAGAAGATGTTCCACCGACTCTATTTCCTCTTCGTCTCTGCAGCTTCTGCAGAAGTCATTTGCAAAAAGTCTCAGCCTTTTAGCCATGTTTCCTATGGTGCAGTGTCCGGTTAAAACCCCGACGAGCATCCGGATCTGACTTCTATTAAGGGAGACTAGGAATTTTGATCTTTTGGTGTCAATCACAGGCCACAGACTTCGGGTTATGACGCAACTGATGGTGTTGCTCCATTGTTCCTTAGCCAGTTGTGCGGTGACGCCTTCAATAAAAGTCTTAGCAGTGTTGAAAGGCGGTAGCACCTCTCCGTCACGCGAGGTAACGCAGTGGGAAATCAGTAGAAGTCTGTAGGAAATTTGACTTTTGCAAGATTCAACTGTCAGAATATACCTTCAGTGCATTAGGATAGCACTGAAGGTATATTCAACAGGAAGTTGCCAACATTCAACTTCAAATTAATTGTTGGGGTATACACAGATAATTGGTACTTGTTGCTTTTCTAATAACACTTACACTCATTTACGCATTTCTGTGGTGCATTTTTAGGCCCACTTCATTGTTCTCCACCGTCACTTGATTTAAAAGCATAGTTACCCTGCTCTGTGGGTATATTCCTGTCTGGGATCAGTGTTGTTGGGCGCTTTGTCGTATTTTGGTATCCTTTTTCTTTAAAAACGATAGAAATGCCTTCAAGCGCCAAACACAATTTTGGACTATATATCGTTTAATAAATTTTGTGTTAATTTTGTTTGCTTTATTCCTTCTCAAAACTGCAAAAGAACTATTTTCGAAGAAACCCGCACTTTTAAAACTTGGCAGCACTCTTGCAGTTAAGTGACATGACGAACAGTCGTTCAACCAATATATTTTGCAGGCCTTTTGATATGACGCAAGCACAGGGTAAGTTGGAAAAAAATACAAAAAAAAAAAAAATTTTTAACGATTTTTGGACGTATTTCTGGGCAACGATTTTGGGCTAAATTTTTCTTAAGGTTTAGGCGCAAAGCAAACTAAATTCTGGCAACCCTGCCTGGGATATGCCTCCCAAACTTATGTCACACCTGACATAAATCGTTACACAGTATTATATCAATTTATTTAATTGCATATAGAAAAACGAAAATACCATTCCATCAACTGGGTGTTCAGTTAAATTCGACCACCGTAATGGGACGGCACCTCAGCGGATGGGTAGTACAGCTGTTTGAGACGTATTTGAAAATTTGTTGTTTTTTGGGATTTGTGGTCTTAACATACGACAGGAATAAGAAGATAATCGAAACGGCGAAATGGCGAAAGATATTCAGTTCGCTCTTCACCTTAATCTACTTGCCAGTTTTCGCTATAACAGTAATCAGGGCTATCGTTATGCCATTCGGATGTTATTGCATTTTGCCTGAATGTCTACTTCCACCTCATGTACTTGGTCCTGCTGCAGTGCAGTCACGCTAATGAGTTTGTAGTCCTGCTCAATTCGTTGCTCCGAATATTGCATCGAGTTCACAGTGTCACCCACCGAAGGATTGTATCTACGGAAATGTTTGCCTTCCGATCCGCTGTGGGGTTTATGCCAATTACATTGCTCTTTCTCTTCCTGGTGCTGGTGTTTCCAAAATCGGTTCGTGGCTCGTATATAATAGCCACCGCGGTGATACCGAAAATGTTGGTGGATATCCTCCATCACTCGGCGTACATCGCTCTGTGTATTGTGTCCAAAATATACGAAAACTTTAACAGCGCAGTCGTGTGATTTATACGTTCATAACTCCGAGCGGCTCCTCAAGGTCTACCCGAAGCTGTTTCGTTTATCGAAGAAGTTGAATAATCTGCTGAATGGATATTTCTCGCTGCAATTTGGACTTTTCTACACTCTTTGTGCTTGTGGTGATAATGATGCCGAAATGCAAAACGCCGTGGTTGATCTTTTTTGTGGCCGCTTCCACTCTTAACAAGATGTACAGCCTGATGGCCTTGGCAGATGAGATGAGATAAGTGAGCGATCTAAATTTAACCAAGAGGTAAGTTGTGATTTTTGACTAAGAATCCACTGAGCTATTCTTGTCCCTTGTTATAAGGACTGGCGTCCTGTGTGTCAACTTATTCAAATAAATTTCCGCCTCTATTCGTCGTGCAAACAGCGGATCGACAAAAGGATGTTTCTCAAAACGATTGCCGCTGAGTTTGGTGCTCACACATCGATGTAATGGAATTGCGCAGATATGAAAACAGAGACACCGAACATGAAAAAATATATGTATAGTGAGGTAGTTGTGAAACAAATGAATAAAATTGTATTTTTTAGGTTGTTGAAATGTCAATTTTACAGAGAACGAAACATCAAACACAGAGGGCGACGAAAAATGTACCTATACAGATTTTCCTCAGATTTGTTGAAAAAAATACCGCAAGTTCCAGCCAAAGATATTCTCTTGCCGTCATTATTTGAAATAGCGTTAAAAATATTTTCGAACAAATATGTCAAACTAAGAAAGTTTTCCTATTGTTTTGTTAGTATTTTATAATTCTCAGTGGGCCTTACCAATAAACAATTTTAGTTTCAACTTTAAATTTTTGTGGTTCACAGTGGCTATATTTTCCATACAAATTTCAAAATTGTGAGCTTCGGATAATTTAAAGTCGAGACTTAAATATCTTATTAGTGCGGCGCAATGTTTCTCAAATTTGGTGGCTGTAAGCTGGCTCAAGTATGAAGGCAGATGTCAAAACGTAGCTTTGCTGTCTTGTTAATAAAAAATCAACAATTTGGAGAAGTTTTTAAGTTTATACCCTAATATTCGTGTTCTGAATCTTAAACATTTGGACTACGTAGTCTGTTCTCTGAAACCAAAAACGTTCGTTGGTAAAGCTTTTGTGATATGCTGACCTAAGCTTTCGTGATATCTTACACAGATTATGACAGAACTTTTAAAACTGTCAACTAACATACTGATTTTGATTTTACTTTTTGGCGGTTACTGTCAGTATAGCCTGGAAAGTCATCATGAAAAAACACACCAGAAACTATAAAATTAAAAGAACTTATTTTAAAAATCATTCGTCGCTTCTGAGCCTACTTTATTACTAACCACATGATTGGTGTTCATATCATCCAATTCAGGTCAAAAGAAGTTGGTAATCATCGACCTATAGCGCTTGCCGTTGACGATGATGGCCGTCGCACTCAAAGAAATATGGACCGATGACGCCGCCAGCCTAAAGCCCACACCAAGCAGTGCATCTCGTGTTTATCGGGTACTGAAACATTGGACTCAAATTTACGCAACAGACTGCGAAGTCCTCTCGGTAGGTCGATTATGGCGACCTCAAAGTAGGCGAAGCGTGCGGAACGTTGCCCGAACTGAACACCCATTTTGATAAAACAATTTTATCATTTGCACGTGTTGTTGAATGCTATGTCCGTCCATGGTGATTTAGCAAAACAGAATTAATTAATGACAGCCAATTTGATAGATGTACCTTCAATAATATGGCCGCTATCAGCTGTCAAACAACTTCCGGATTTTGACAGCTTATAGCGGCCCTATTGCAAGACGATATATAATCGCCATCATTCACCTACTCTCAACTTACTACATAGTAAACAGTGGACTCAAACTGAATAAATGACAGCCAATTTGACAGATGTAGGTCCAAAAATAAGGCCGCTATCAACTGTCAAAGTCCAGAAGTTCTTATTGGAAGACGCTTTATAAACGCTACCATTCACCTATACTCTCCACTTCCTAAATAGCATACATTAAATCAGAACTCCAATCGTTGCATACCCCCCTGATGCAGCGATAGATGCGCCTTACCATCTCTATAAAATAACGTGTCGTGCACTTTATTTCTCTTAATTGGATTTGATCTTTCTGACAAGATTCCGTTTAACGGGTTTCTTAAATAACCGTCGGCTATGTCAACATTTAAATACCAAATCGATGATCACCGCATTAGTTTGGCATCGCGTGACCTTACCTCATTCACGTTCAACTCTACAGCCTTCCACTTGTGTATGTAAATGCAAATGCCTCCTCAATTGGGTATCCTCAACCACTTGGCATTTAAAAGCCATTTGACTTCAAGTACCTTTAACTTGGACAACCTTACCTCACTCACCACTTAAATAGACAGCACGATGTTGCTAATTAAGTTTCCTCGTTTCATTTTCATTACAGACTCTCGTTCCGCTGCCATTTGCCATTTGAATTGAAAAAACGGAACAGGTAATGAATTCACTTCTTTCAATAATAACCCGACCCGATTTGTCCGTATCCCCCTCCCCAACTGTTCCCTGGGTTGAAAAAATTTCAGTGCTCAAAAATGCAAACCAACTACAGACTACACTTTCTGCGAAATGATAATAATTTCTGCGTCCAGAATGTAGGACACCGTATTATACAAGAAACCGGTCACTCAGTCAGTCAGACTGGCAAAAGTTCAAAAGCACGTCCATCAGAGAGCTCAAGTCAATAGTTTGACAAGTGAGCGAGCGATCGAAGGAAAATGAGCAAAGCAGAGAACTTTCTCTGTGGAAATTTGCATACAGCTACAGCAGCGGCGCGCGCGCACGCACACAAGACACAAGCTCGAATGCGTATAGCTTCTAACTGTTTCAGTTTAAGATGAATTCACCCAAAAGTATCAAACATAAATATGCGCAGCGCATTCTACTGGCAGCGCAGCGGTACTACGGTTTCCCGGTATAAGCGATTATTAACGAAGACAGAGCGGTGTCTGGTGGAGAAACCCTGGTGGATCACCCGTTTACATTCAAATGAGAGCCATAAAAGAAATGGACTGCGACGGGTCTGCCGCTGGACTTGGTGTACAGTGTACGAGTACAAAACAGACTGGTGGCGAAGATCGAGATGCTTGTTGGTCGTCTCGTTCGTACATCGGTGTATTGCACCGAGAGTCCGCTTTGCTGCCTGCACATTTCAGTGACCATACTCCGTTAGAAGAAAATATTATTTCTCCTCGCCTAGCGTGTGTACAGTGTGTACAATGTGCACCTTTTAGACGCTGTACATTTTTACGAGTTTTCATTTCTACGCTCGTCCGCATGTTGAAAGATCTGATGTGTGTATCTCTCGCGAAATGAAAAGCAGTAGATTTGTGTGAGATGTCCGTTGTTCCCTGCTTTATGGTGTACTCCATTCTCTGGAATGGTTCCGTGCACGATTACACTGGGATAGTTTTAGTTCGAAAATCTGGAGAGCCAACAGTTGGAGTATGAACTATGGGGAATAGAGAAAAAGTAGAAGCAGAAGTTCTTCTTGTAAGACGTCCCCATCCCGGCCATCGCCATGTGGAATTAGAGGTAGCAGTTAGGTATTGCAATTGCAACTGTAGTTGCGATTTTAATTTGTTGATGGTTTTCTGCTGCAAGGACAGCGTTCATTAATATTAGCGGATGTTTCTTTTCGTTGGTGTGTACTGCTTTCGAGATTGTTTCTGACATGATGAAGTATGATGCTTGTCCATGATTTATTTTAGGGGAGATTTAGATAGACTTAGACTGGCATGAGCTCAGTTAATAACACAAATCGGTCCTTGACACCTAATCTGATAGCTGGCACCGTGAAAAGTACCTGCGATTAATATGCGTACCGTGGAAAATTGTTACTGCTGATAAATTATCATAAAAAACAATTGGTTTAGTCGATTAACTAGTCACTCCTGTTTTGGTTTGTTTCAAAACCTTAAAATTTATCGAATTTATTTATATAGGTTCACTCAGAAAAACAAAATGTTTGTTAAGCGAAGAATTTTAAGGTTTTTAAAAAGGCTGAAAGCTACAAGTTCTTGCTTTAATTATTTTTATTTTATTTAGTTATTTAGTTTTTTTATATATAATTAAAATAAATTATTTTTAATATCAAGAACTCGTTTTTAAGTTTTCAAGAATCAAGTATCAGTGTAAGAACAACTATTTTCTTACATCATTGCCAATATTTTCATTTTTAATCAAACATTTTGATATTCTGGTTCATTTTAATCAACGAAAATTGTTGGCATTGCAATGTTTTTTTCTGAGTGTTCCTGTATTTGGGTTAGGGTTTTTTTTTTGTGGAAAACAGCCTTCAACTATACGTGCGAGCAGCTGTTAAGGTCCAACCTATTTCGAAGTCCCATTTTTTACTGTCTGTGAAACAAGGACCGACGACCTAGTTTCGATTTTTTCTTAAATTAAAAATCTACTTAACTGGCTTCCGACCCGTGGCGAGTATCTGAAGACTGCACTCTGTGATTCGGGTCACGCTGCTTCAAGTTATCCAAACCAAGCGCTCTGGCATACCCGCGATGGCTTGCTCTTTGGACCGGAGGTTCGGTCTTCCTTATGTATTCTTGAGCCGAGCGATTGGGACTCGAAGATCCGTGGCCGAGCCAATGTAGTCGAAATATTTTGGCTTTTGGACTAAATCTACATTTGGGTACAGCTGTATTCGCACCGTCGAAGAATTTTCCAATCGAAGGGGGACAGTATTAGCTCCCCCTAAACTAATAACCTTCAAAGTTATAAATAGAAGAAAAATCTTTTAGGGCCGTTTGCTCATACGACTCTAATTAAATACGTATAGGCTACTTTTTTAGGGCATAAACTGTCACATAAGAGTTTATGTGGCACTTAATTCGTTATGAGTCGTATCAGCAAACGGCCCTTAAGTTTTAATAATATAATTATTCCTTTAGAATTGCAATCTAATATCATTCTTGACTATAAAACTTTTGATTAAAAAAGAAAAATCTTTATAAATAAATTTACAATCTTTCAACAATGAGAACTGGCTGGATGAGAAGTTTTGTAAGGCAAACATCTCGTCCTTCGAGTTGGGAAAGAAGTTGTGAACACAATTATTTTACCAAACCGAAGTAGCAACTGTTTCTAGGGTTCGTCGGATCTTCACTAAAGTGTCATTAGTGGAGTTCATGCTTACTTCGAAGTAGATGAACTCCTTAACGATCTCGAAATTGTTGACTTTAATAATGACGATGAATGAAGATGCTTGCTTCTTTGTTGCTATATTTAGTTTTGTCCTCATTTACTTCAAGTCCAACAGATGTCGCCTGTTCTTCAATCGCCGTAAAGCTTATCACAGAACGCTGCAAACGACCGATGATGTCAATATCGCCCGCATACCCCATTAGTGAAACGAACCTGTTCCAGGTAGCGTCGTCCGTGTTGACACCTGCCCTACGCACTATCTTCTCCAGAACGAGATTGAAGAAATCGCATGAAAGCGCTCCTGGTCGAAATCCGGTACATGTTAAAAATTGTTGGGAGGAGCTACTTCCAAACTGCACTTTGCAGCGCGTGTTTTGGATCATAGTTTTTCGGGACTCACTTATTCGGCCATCGCCATAGAGAGCTTTGAAGTCGACGAAAAAATGGTGAGTCGCGACTTGAAATTCGTTGGTCTTTTCCAGGATTTGAATAACTAAGAAAATTCGGTCTATATGGGATCTGCCGGCCGGGGTGCCCCAGTGTGGCGTCCCGGTTAATGTGTGTTGCTTTCCACACTCTACGTTGGATAGAATCTTATATTTAGCAGGGATGTGCCTCGAAATTGTTCTGGCTAAGTTGCCTTTTTTGTACACTCAGCGAAAAAATGCAAACTAAAATGTAATATGTTCTATTTGAATAAACTTTAATAAAGAATATTCCTTTTCACGTTAAAACATATTTGATTTAAATATGCAATGTAATTTTAAATTAAGTCATCGTAGATTCAAAGTGAAACGTATTCACTTTTACATTTAAGCAAGATTCCACGTCAAATCAAGGTGCATACGTGGTTGGATCAAATTAAAAATATATGCATTTAGAGTAGCGAAACCCCTTGAATTAATGTTATGCCACTTTGATTTAAAAAATTTCGTAGTCGATGCTAAATCATTCCGAAAAATATTTAAATCAAAGTGCTTTTCTTTGATTTTACGTTGTTTTTTCTCTGGGTGTATTTGGGGCACATAGTTCATACTTGGATGAAGATTTGCTACATGCGTCCTACCATAGGTTATAGGTTAGAGGGGCAGTTTGCATTATATGCAATTTTACCCAGAAGCCGTAACACAACAGTGTTGGAAAGAAATCAAAGCCTGCGGCTTTGTTATTTTGAAGTTTCAGTATAGCTTAGCCAACTTCTTCTGCACTAGATGGTGGAACTGGTTCTTCATTTACTGGATATGTTTTTTTTTTCTTGGCACAATTTTAAAGATAAACTCTGTGAAAGAGGTCGATCCTAGTAAAAAGTTGAAACCTCAAGCTAAGGAGCATTCCAAACGATGCTACTTCCCATTGGTCACCGCTTCCTAATAGTTGATTAATAAATAAATTAAATAAATAACTGAGTTCTGTCTCAAAACCGGTACTAAACTAAACTTTAAACTAATAACAGTCCAACATGGACAATAACTTTCGATTGGTTCAAACAACAAACACCATATCCACTAGAATATGCATTCCAAATCGAAAGTAAACCATCAAGCGGCGATTTATGGAACTCCAACACCATGGTCACCGTATTGATTTATTCAAAAAATCACGGAACGATCGCGTCTCAGAACTTTGATTGGTAGAATTATGTTAATAACAGGACAAGGTTTTGTTTTAAAATCTTGTATTCAAATGAGTGTTTAAATCTGAGGAACTGTTGACTTGGGCTCATAAGATGGAGGTCAGAGACGGGCGATTGTGACTCTTTTTCCGTGAGAGAGTTTCGACAAAAAATCGAAGCAAACTAATTTAAATGGAATCACTTTCTTCTGATCTGGATCAGCGTCGAATTGGGCAAGGTCAGGTCTTCGAAACAAAATCTCAGCAGTAAATTGGGATTATAAAGAGAGAAAGAGATTCAAATTTGACAGGTGGTGTCAACATATTTGTACAATAGTTGGAAACCCTTTCTCTTTCGTGGGTTGGAAAACTTTCCAAGAATTTTCAAGGCAACGACCTGCTTTTTGTCGGGAAGGATGTGGATTGAACTGAAAGTAGTACAAGCAGCATTACGTCGGTTTGAAAGCAGTAGGATTCTTTCCTCTTTTATTAGAGAAGCTAAGATTTTTGCATCTACAGCGGTGTGGATGATAAATACTGTCTGACAGTCTAAAGGAATAACACTTCGATAGTGTTCCTGCACGTATACTCGATCTCTATCCAACAAACTGAAATGAAAACTTGTTGAAGTTCCCCACATAAAGTCGAGTGTAAGGGACCTACATTCACTGCAAGTATACCAATCTAAGGTGTTACAATTTCGTTTCACAAAAAAAAGATATCCAAATCAAAGAAACACATTCAGCGTCCCTTGAAAGAAGTATTGCAATTCTTTTTATCTCATGTTCTGAAAAGTATTTCCCCAGCTGAAAAAAAATCACAAGTAAGAAAGCCGTTCAACATTTGACAAAGCACTGCGTGTGTTTCTTCCTTTTTTTTTGATTATAAATATACACCCATCCATTTGCACAGGTGAAAGGAAATCAAAAAGCAAAGGAAGTAGCAAATCGTCTTTTACTACATATACCATCGCTTTTATATCTACTCATGTAATCACCTGCTGCAAGGCGCACTCCGCACTCGTGGCTCAGCCAAAAGGCATTCATTCCCACGACATTTATCTGACTGCAGCAGGAGTCAAGGAAATCCTTGTTACGACACAAAGATGAAATGAATGAGCTTTTCATTTCTCGAGAGATATTTTTGGGAAATTTAATATAAGTTGTTCGGGTGTTCGCTTGTTCGCTTGTTCGGTCACATGGACAAACGTGATACAATGCTTGGCCGTGCATATTACTATCCAATGACGCTTTCGCTCCTGTGATCCTCTAATTCAATTTAATTTTCGATTTCACTGCGAAAAATCCTAATCCTGATGATGGGAGTCGAAAAATAATGAGAGACCAGTGGTAAAGTTGGGAGGGTGTACGAGTCACAATTTCATTTCCAGTGGAATAGTGTGTAATTATGTGTTTACACAGAGGCTAGATAGGTGTATATAGCTTTGGAGAATAATTCGGTTGCATGTTGCAATTAAATTGGCTAATTACGACAAGGATGGTTGATATTAGAGAATTCAAGTGAAATTTACATTTAGATGGAGTTGGTAGATGTGCAGAGTGATGTGGTCGACATCATATTTCACAATAATTCCCGTAGGAAAGGGCAAATGTGTGTATGGTGTTAGTTGGCCTGCAGCAAAATTGTAAGGGAACTCTAATAACAGTACTGCCAATGAGGCGCTCGACTCGTGAGGGCAAATAAGTTGCAAATCGGCATTTATTTACAGGCATGGACTTACTATTGTAAGAACGACGTTCGACCTTCAAGACGTCGAACTTCATGCGGACCTTGCATCTCGAATTTGGAAATTTTATCTTCCTCTTGCCATCTCAGTCAATCAGCAATTCGTCTGTCTGTCTCTAAAGATGGAATACATCTACTGCACCAAAGCACTGCCGTTCACAGTCACTCCCCAAATGAGGAAGTTACTAAGTTACCATCTTTCTAAATCTTTGGTTTGTAGCTCAATGAAACCAGTTTGATCGAGAATTTTGAATTTTCTTAATGACAACCTCCTTACTAAAGCAATTTCTTATCCCAAGCAAGATCTTTTGCTTCCGAACTTTGAAATATGTGTGCAGTTTAAAAACCACAGTTTTTTGTAAGCTTTTTTTGGCATGACCTATCAGCAACCATCGCTAGGTGAAACACGAACCCAATCGAGTGTAAGAACTCATGATTTTTTTTGTGATGAGCATCTCCACTTGACCAAGGCTTTGCTTGGTCATCTAATCTAGTGCCCAGTCATTTCCAGTCTAACCGGCAATTGCCTTTCTAATCCGTGATGAGTATGCACTCTTCTTGAGCCCACAGGAAAGGTGTTTTTAGGTTCTGTCCGGTATGTAATACAAATTGGGACTTAGTACAAGTCCCGGACGTCTTAGAAACAGCCACACAAAAAAAAACTACATTACGCAATTGTATTCTCGGAATGCCGTCTTCATAGCAATCTCCCCACTTTTTGCCATCCCCTCACAGTTACCCCACCCGCACATACAGACCAAAATCCGAATTGAAACTGAATCCATATCACTGTTTGACATCTGCATACCAAAGTCAATTAGCACCATGAGTTTGGATTCGGTAGAGTTCCCACAATTTATCATGTCGACAACTCCACCAGCCAGAACTAAACGGATAAACGGCTATAAAGCCCAAGTAATCCTTATATGGATCTAATTTGACACCACATTACGTAACGGATGCCACCCCCCCTCGCCAACAAAGGTCATTGAACATCCCAGTGATTCCATTCAATTCTCCATCTCCATCCACCGTAGGCAGAGATGCGATCTGAACAGTTTTTCCCGCCTATGAATCTCAAATTTACTGTGACGGATACGCAATGTGTCGTCACTGCCTCGCTCCGTCGTCGGTCGGTTGGTTGGTTCGGTCCGTGCGGTATTATTTATGAGGTGCGAAAATGTGTGACTTCACAGATATCTGGTAGATATTTCATTATTAGTGCTGAAACACGCAGTAATTGCCGTCGGTCGGCCAGATTCGGCATCACAACCTAATGGCACGGAAATCCAACATCTAATTGAGTTCATTCGAACTGTTCCGCTGGCAGATATAGCTCCGACGATATATTTCGCAATTTATTGAATAACCATGCAGAGGAATAATAGAAGATGTGTACAAAAGTGCATTTGGTTGACATACCTCGGTTTGCAGAAATCAGGTTCTCTCCTCTCTTAGCTGATTCCCGGCCCGCATTAAACCAGAGAAAGAGGACTGTGCTGAGGTAGACAGTTGTGAATGTGATTCCTGCGTTAACAAACTTGCATAACCTGTCTCTGGTATATACGTGCTCCTGTGTGACGACCAATTGATGCCGTTTCGGGAACAAGTTCTCGAATTGGGTCAGCGTTAGATGAGTGCACAAAAAAAAAAAACAATGCACTTGACCAAGGCAATTGGCAACGGACCAGTTCCGTACTTGGTGTCTCTGCTGCGGCGGTATGATGCTGCAGGCTGAGTGTGTACCCGTTTGTAAAACAGGATAACGCGATATCGTCATTATATGCGAACCGTTTGATGATTTACCTTGTTTATGGCACAGCCCGAATGAATTGTATAGCAACGGGGGCAGATATATATAAACAGGTAGGCATATTCCAAATACCAGTGCCACCTCTGGGTTGTTTAATTGAGTTTTTTGTAACGAATTACGCTTGCATAGCATGCACACAGGCGAGTCGTGAATAAACCACGAAAAACTCTCAGAATGAAAGAAAATTCGCTGCGGATTTTTCTCTTTCACCAATGCGAGAGAGAAACATGAATGCCGCGCTTTTTGTTGCCATTCAACTAGAAGCGATCCGGTGAGTTGCTATGGCGGAGAAATGCCTATGTTCATGCTTTGTGTGTTTGTTTGTTGTTGTTTTGTTTTTCTTTTTTTAAATAAGTTCGTTGCACCCTGTGTATCGTGATTTTATGAATAAATAAAAATGCAACATAAGCTAAACTGATGCAGTTTGAGGGCGAAGGCGTATTTTACATTCCAGGTCAGTTTTCCAGACACCTGCACTTGTTCATTTATTAATGGCGATGAATGGGTAAAAATGTTTAAAAAGAAACGGAATATAATATTCGGGGAAACATGTAGTTCCTCTATTGAGCGGCTTATAGAAAACAAATGTGAGACGAGTTCTAGTCCTATGCAAAGCAGCGAACTACCAGCAGGCATGGGTAAAGTTGAACAGGGCATGAGGAGGATCACTGGCGTGGACCCAGTGCGGTCCAAAGAGCAGAAGCAGTACTATAAAAAGTCTCTTTGCACGACAGCTTTCGCGTGTTCAAAGTTTGGTGAAAAGAAAAAATTTTGCTTTGCTGTATAATGGCCTAAAGTGTGGCTCACGTTAGACATCCACAAAACACCGCTAAAAACAGGCAAATGTGGACGCAGTGTCGCTCGCAAACGTCTGACAAACATTCGAGAGTGAAACTGTCAAGAAGGAGCCTCTCAATTGGCCGTTGGGACTAGGAGTAAAATTGCAGGTGCCTTCCATTCGTCCCAAAAATAAAAACTCACACAAAACGAATGCTTGTGAGAAGATCGGGTACATGAAGCTGTGGCGCCAACTATTTATTTATTTATTTAACTATTGTATGTATTTACAACTATTTCTCACATAGATATAGATTTAAAAAAGAAATTGTAAAATTTGTCTATTTCTACGTGGATTTGAATACTTATCACGGTTAAACTACTCACAAAATTTGCATGTATTTCTTAAACAAAGGACTTCATGGATCAGCATTTAGTTTTTATTGCATTGAATTTGACAGCAGATATTCAAATTTAATTAAAGTTCTTCGGAAGTTCTCCTCTTTCCGCACTCATATGAACAAAATTGTTCTGATTTAAAATATTAATACTTATTTTTAGTTTATTTATTTGTAAGTTTTATTTTCTCAGCTGAAATTTCTTTTTAAGTTGAGTATTCCAATGTATTTGGAAAGTTTCACTGAAACATAAATAACTCCTTCAAGCCGTCAAACCCAAAAGAACTTTTTGATAAATCTAGATCAACTCCGAAATTAGATTCAGTCAAATAAGAAAATTGATCTAGATCAAGAAAAAGCGCTCTTTCTTCCCGATCAATAGCACTTTACTAGACTACATCTTTTCTCTACTTGTAAATTCACGAAGAATTTAAATTAATAGTACAGTGATGCCAACAAAAAAAAAGGTAACAATGTGACAGCTGACAGTTTCTAGTTACTAAAAATGGAGCGCATAACACGAGATACCAACGCATTTTCATTGTTGAGCAATATTTTGAAAATAATGAAGGTTTGTCAGGTACAGTCCGCAAAAATATGGCCGTCATATTGATTTAAGACCATCAACTGTGAAGAGAACTTAAAAATACAGGGAGACTGGATCAATTAGTGATCTTAAAAACTCAGGGTGTCCTGTCACAAGTAGTTCAACAGAAAACATCGAAGCAGTTCGCGATGGTATTGCTGACGTTCCAGTAACATCAATTCGGCTGGGCAGGCAATAACAATTAATGGTGTTCGTTATCGTGACATGATAAGTTTTAAGTGCCCATATTACAAGATATGGATGTGACCGCCATGTGGTTTCAACAAGACGGCTGTGGCACCATACAGCCAGAGAAGCAATTCAATTACTATATGAGTCATTTCCTAATCGTCTAATCGTCCGTTTTTGCGATCAGAATAGTCATCCAGATCTTACGATTTAAAGCCATTGGACCTTTTTCTTTGGGGTTTTTTTTTTAAGTCAAACGTCTATGCAAACAAGCCCACGACCAACAACACTTTGAAAGAGGAAATTGGGAGGTGTATTTGTGAAATTCAGCCACATTTATGCGAAACGGTCATCGAATATTTCAATGAAAGAGTACGCACTTGCCAGCAAAGCGGTGGCAGCTATTTAGCCGATGTGCTATTCCATACATAACCTCAATCTGTATACTCTATGAATCAATAAAAAATGGATGCTTTCTAATTCAAAATCTGTAGTTTCTATCAAAATAACATTTTGCGTGAATTATGGGACGCCCTTTTTGACGTCCATTCCTGAAAAACCCTGTTTTTCGACTAGCAATCTGGTTTTTGGCGGAATAAAAAGTACGTACATTCCTAGTAAAATTGTTTCTGTTGCCATGGTCATGGTTTGGTCATTCTACAACTGCAAAACTGATGACAAATCTGTTTCAGGACTGTAGCTGTTGAAATCGCCGGGTAAGCTGAATTTGTAACTCAGTTGGATAATCGATGGACTTAACCGGTTCTTCATGGAAGTGTACATTTTTTTTCGTGCGTACTTCGTCGATCTAGCTCTACCTAGAAGCGAATTATTTTTACTATCATATTTTATTTATTAACTTATTTAATGAGGGTTTACTATACCACAAAAACCAACAACTTTCTTACACTTTTACGTACGTTGAAGGGAAAAAGTTCAATTGAAGCGCCCTTGTATTCGGGGATGTATTGGTATCAACATACAGATTATAGCGTTTCTTAAATTGACATCCATATTCCACATGCCAATTTCAGTCATTTCATACCCTTACTGTCAGTTCCACTCGCTGCTTTAAGTAGCGGTCATTTTTCAAAAACAACCCACTTCCGGCGCTGCCCAGACTACCAGTGCAGTGGTATAATGTTTAAAGAATTTCAATTACACAAATTCTGTAAACCGCTACCTTGTAATTAATCAACACTTTCCCAGTGTCACAGTTATGTGCGAATAACTATCCAGCAATATGCAGTTTGGACAATTTCAGCCTCTCAATTTCATGAGAACTAGCGGTTTTCATAATCACTGCCAATTGGCCATTAATAATTGGACAATAGGCCAATATGTCGGCTATCTACAGAATAAAGGGGTCATAGTATATTCGCTACTACCGACCGAAAGACGATAAATATCATTGGCTCGCACCGCACCCTCGTAAACTATAAAATCTGTGCCCGCAGCACTTTTCATTAATTGAAATATCTCCTTTTAGCAGAATTACGATGTTTTTTCTGTTTTGCTTTGCTTTGTTTTTGTTTTCGCATTTTCTAATTAATTTCATTCAGTCAGGTACACTGCTTGTGAATTGGTTTATATTGGCTTTTTATTGTCTGAAAGCCATTAAAAAAAAATGTATAACTAGCCACTGAAACGGCACTCGGACATTAAATGAATATGATTAAGTGGGTATTATATTAATTTTAGCACTTGCTCTGCATTCAATTGCAATAATCCTGCCTGATGTGTTTTGTATTGTAATTCTAGTGGATAATAACACTCTGCAGAGAGGAAAATAAAATTCTTTGGCAATTCCAAATAAGGACATTGCATTGAACTGAAATAATGGTTAGACCGCTTTTTGTCTGTTTTTTTTTTTTGAGGTTTTTATCTTATTTTTACACGTTGAATGGAATTTGATTTGGAAGCAGTTTTTGTGCTGTTTGTCCCACTTGACGAATTTATTGCGAAACCACTGTTGGAACAAGTTGTATTTTTTTTTCCCAGAGAGCTGGTTTGTAATTCATTTTTATACAATTTGGCGCAATTTCTGAATTAGTTTTTATATGAATGGCGAGTCCATTTTAAAGTGACGGGCTTTCAAAAATTGGTGCAACCGGTGAGTGTATAGATTGATTTTCTTTTGTACAATTGCAGTTCGAAAGAGTGGTAGGTATACTCGGGGGGAATAATTAGACAAACTGAGCTTGATAAAAAGAAAAGTTGTGCGCCATTTTCAGAAAAATAACCCACCTTCAGTTCCGTGGCGATTTTAGTTTCAGTTGAAATTTATCGCTATAACACTTTTCCCGCAAAAAACTTGATTTTGAATCTCTTGTCATTTTTCGAAAACATAAAAACAAAGAAATTAATGAATATTAGAAAATTCGTGGCAAGCTTTTCCAGTAGCATCGCACAGTGGAAAAATGTGCATATTTTATGTAAAAGTATTGGTAAAGTTAAATTGAATATAAAAAACCCACGGTTGGCACAAAGTAACCATGCAGACACAAAGTACCCCAGCTTACGGTATTTATAATACAAGCATTTGGCTGATAGATGGTTATAAGTTATTACCCGCAAAATAAAAGAAGAAATTGTTTTTTTTTTCCCACCTTGGGAAGTCAAAATTTCTGTGGTTATGAGCCCGGCTTTTTCACCAATCGTGATTTGATTTTTTTCCACTCCAAAAGAGTCACTTCTTTGAATTGGTTCTCATTTAAATGTTGAACTTTACCTGAAACCCCTTATTCAGTAGTAGTTTCCAAACAAAATTAAAGCACTGCTTAGGTGGAAGTTATAGCGATAGAAGAAGCACTGTCGAAGCTTACATTTGAGCCTCTAGGTTCAAAAATCCATTAAAAGTGCCTGGACCAGTATTTCCATCAGCCACTTTGCTTAAAAAAATCGCAGCAAAACAAATAATACTCTGCAACTTGATGGAGCCAGTTTTGCTTAAAATTTATTTTACTCATTATTTTAGCTGAAACACGCTTTAGGTGATAGAGATCATCACTCACTGGAAGTACCGAGACTCAAGGCCGTAATATCGCGCCATCCGACCGGAATGTTAAATTCTTGATTTTACGTGACACGCAACCGGCTGTGTACACAAATAACTTCTACGGCGTTTTAATTCACGTTACGTGATGCGGTTAAGATGAATGGACACACAATAGTCTCTGTAAATTCATACTTGTTCACTCTACAACATTTTTGGCGAGTTAAAGCGTTGGAATGTCCTGTACGCATAGCTTGCAGCAATAATTCGGGAGTTTGTTTTGGGATCTATCAAAACGAGTACCTACTACTTACTCTTTAGGTCCAAGTGGTTTACAGAAAGGTGTTACTTCTGTTTTTGGAAGTTCTAGTCTTCTGGAAATACGTCTTGTCTAGTAGCCGAAGAGGTTCAAACGGGACATCGAGCTTGCAAACTATTGCTAGATTTGATACCGGCTAAAGAGGCCTGGAGTCTATTCGGCAAAATAGTCTGAATACAGTCGAACTCGCATATTGTTACATCGCATACGAAGCCAGTTGTCTTTTGTGAAAACCAGCTTAAAATCGTATTATTTTTCTGCCCGTTTGATGACACATTCAGAATGTTTGACTGTTGGTACCCTTTAATTTAGGTTAGGGTAGACTTGTCTGGCTATATGGCTCTTAAGCCATTACTTTGCTTGCTTGCTTTAGTGGAGCTAAAGTCACGGTCAGCGAAGCCCAACTGTATTTGTAGTTTATTCCGAAAATAGCTCGGCTTTGCTTCTGCCAAAAATGGTTTTGCTTAGATAAGTCTCCATATAACATCATCTAAAGAAAGACGCGCCTTACTTTTTGTACCAGTTTCCTTTCTTTGCAGTACTAATTGTCAACTTTTGTCCATTGCATCTCTCATTAATAATGTTTCACAGAGTGGATGCGTTCGTTGAGTAAGAAATTCGTAAGAGTTTGTACAAAATTTACTGCGAGTTTCACACATCTTTCATCTCTCTTCTTTCCTAGAAAATGTTTTATTCATATTCGTCACAGGGGCTTGGTGTGAAAAGTAACGACAAAGAATAATTTCGCCAAGTATGCTTATCAATCGAAAGTGAAATCATCGTCGAAAATGCGAGCCCAAACCTGAAGTTTGAAAAATGTTATCCGTTCTTGAACTAACCTCAAACTTGTGATTCAGATTTCAGATTCACTCCTCATTATTCGCATGTGATAGGTCAGATTAATTTTTAATTTGCATATACAGATTAGTGTTTTGAATTTCTTGAGATGCGCCTTAATAAAAGCCACACCCGGACATTGCGAAAGTCAACACCTGCCTGACAGCTTTTCGCTAACAAGCAACTTACGCCAAATTTATAAGACACGAGTATTTTCCTCTAAAAGTCGCTCTCAACTGGTTAGTAATAGTTTAGAATAAACATCTCCATTTGCAGCGCGGCTCCCACTACGCAGTACCAACCTGTTGAAGGCATAAGAAACGCGCGTTATTACCATTGAGATGTGTATCTAAAAAGTGGCGCGGCATCACAAGCGTCCGTATTCCGTCAACGTGCTAGATCGGAGATTCACAATAATTTACTTTTTATATCGTGACTCATACAAGAGGAACTTGTAACTGATTTTGGATTTTTTTTTTGTTGCTTCTCTTTCCAGGTGCTACCACCACCAGCAGCACGAAAAAGGTAAGCCGACCGAAATGAAATTCCCACGAAATCCATCTCTTTGGTGGATTCGTATTGATTTCACAAGATGCAGCCCACATTCGACGATGCAGACTGACGCGACGGTGGAAGAGGACAAATCGCGCGCGATCGATGGGCCTTCAACGGGCAACAATCTACGAAACTATATGCATTGGAACTCATAAACATTGCATTGGCATTCGGTATCTAGCGCACTAATGACGGGTTACTTGGTCAGTAGCAGCGGTTTAGATTAGTTGCAGTTTCGTCTGCGAGGGGGTTGCGAAACTAATTTTTTGTATTTCGATTTATTAGTCACGCTGGAGCACGTTTGATTGTCTTCGATTGGGTTACACCGGTGCTGGGGCTGGGTGCTTTATTGAAACTGCCATCGGGGAGGTTGCATCTTCTGCTTTTGCTGTTGCGGGAATTTTTAACTAGTTTCGATAGTTTTCACATAATTCTTCCCCAGCTATGGCGTATATGGGGCAAGTCTATTGCCAAAGTGTATCTTGTAATGAAGTGTGTTGCTGTGCGATTGTGTTTGAAATTCCAATTTCATTACAATTTTAATTGAGGTATTTACTGACACAAAAGAAGTTGAGGAAGTGGGAAGCTGTTGCTTCCGAAAGTAAGCTCCATGAAAAACTAACTCTCGTAATTGTTTTATAGTTTCGAATTGGAGTTGTAAGTTATTACAAAAGTTTTTGTTACAGAGTGCATGCGGAGATTGTAGTGAGTTTGCCTCCAGCAGAGAATGGGCGGAATTTTAAGTCGGAGGGTGAATGAATAGTGAACGTTTTTCAAAAGTGCTATCTCTATCGACAGACGACTCAAGTCGTAAACCAAGTAGGGTATTTGAAGTTATTTCATCCGTGTGATGGAATGGGTGTCAATTGAAATGCACTTTGGGGAGGCACATTTTCAACAGAACGAGTTTGGTTATTACCGACGATTTTAAATATTATCTTTTGGATTCAAGCGAACAATATAAATGAGCACTAGGTATTTAGATTTTGAGCAGATTATCCTAGGTTGAGCAGAGATTTTGTATTTAGTCATTCCCATTGTTTTTAAATTAAAATTAAAGTTATTGTCAAGTTTTTAAGCACCGAGTTTAAATTTAAAAAAAAAAATAATTAAATCTCCTCCTCCAAAGCCCGTCAACACAAACCAGAAATCCTCATCCGCCTTTGCTAACGTCCATGCTTCTGCACCATAAAGCAAGACTTTGATGATGAGGGTCTTATATTGAGTCTACTTCGAGTTTCCCGATAAGGTCTTCTAGACAATTCCCTTCTTAGGCCAAAGTAACAGCGATTGGCAAGTGTAACTCTTCGCTTGATTTCTGCTGAGAGGTCATTTTCAGAGTTAATGGCGGAGCCGCAAATACCTCAAAGTTATAGCTGTCTATCGTGACTTTCTGTCCGATTCGTTGACAAAAATTTCTTTGATTTAGAAACACAAAAGAACAATTTTTTTAAAAATTTAGTTTTCTTGAAAACGGCGACATCGATTTTGCCCAAAATTCAAACCTAGAGTAAAATTGATGTTTTCAAAATGATTGCGTACTTAATTTTCAATTCGATTCACCGAAAACGCTAATTTTAAAAACTGCTCATATCTCGAAATCCCATTTTCATTTTCGATAAAAACCTTTAAAAACCAATTAATGCTTACAACTCAACAACAATAGCTTGTACTCGGTTTTCAGCTAAATAGCTTAGCAATAGTATTTTTTTAACTAAGCTTTGCAATATTTGGTACTGTTTTGTCTGTCAAATTTAAAAATAACACCCGTAGTTAGATTTTCTCAAAAAAATCGAATAAATCAGATTAATAACTTCTTAAAAATGACTCCACAAATCCCGATTTGTCTTCATATATCTACGGTATATTTTTGTAATAATCTCAATTTTACAATTCTAATAAAAATGCAATAACAGCTAAGCAAAACTTATTTTTAACAAATAAAACCCAATTCTTTATTTTTTAACCATATTGAGTATACACCTTAAAATAATGCCAACCACTTGGTGTGTACACAATCAGAAGCGCCCACTTCATTTTCATACCACACACGTCAATTGGGATATTCAGTTTATAACTGCTAACGCATATTCAAAAACAAATGTTCGAATTCGTACAATATGCATCTATGTAAAGATATAGATCTATCACGTACCCTGCTTCCAATCATAGACACCTTATACCAGCGTTACTAATCAAAATAAAAACATGACCTAACAGATCAGAAAACAGAAACTCCTATAACGCTTGTCCTCGTACTCAAAAATCTTGTAAAGTGTAAAAGCTTATAAAATATAAGTCACTTATAACTCTCCAACCAGAACTTGCGACAATTCGCTTTTACTGAGACCTTAAACTTTTAAAAACTCACATTCTTATTTGATATGTACAGCCATATCAGATGAACTACCCAAAAGTGAATTTTATTAAACACTATTCTTTTTCCTATATTCTATCTATGCACTGTTATCTAGAATTGTTTTTGAGTTTTTTTTCCCTATATATACCTACCTAATCAAATAAGAAAACAACCAAGCAAACTTTTGATGAACGAGAAAGTTTCGTTCGACCCAGTCGTGCACATTTTTTAAACCAGAATTTCGAATTCCAAAATTTTTAATATTTTCTCAGTTCGTCGAAAAAACAAGCCGCTTGCTCGCGGCATTTTTATGGGCTTTGTTTTCCATTTTTAGCTCAACATTTTTTGGTGGAAAACTGTTCTCTGAATGTTTTTTTATGGAATCACTTTCGATTGAATGTGGTTTTCTAAAATGAAACAGTTGGTTGTCGGCTCAAATGCGCTTGATTTCGAGAAAATCTTTTTTATGTATTGTTGCCTTTTTAAACACCCGCAACTACTCAAGTTTTGGATTTAATAGCACGACTTAAGCTTATTACCCTTTTTTAATTCAATCCAAAAGCCCCGATGAACTTATTTAAAATTTTAACCTCTTAACTCACAAACTACGTCATTCAAACATTTTAGCTGCACCTTTAAATTACGTAGAGTGACATTTGGACCAGCTTCTACAAATTGTAGACACATTTTTAAAATTAAAAACGTCTGGTGCTGTCAAGTCGTGAGGTCTCTAATGACTTCTTAGGTATACATTTTTAGAGTTAACTCGAATCTTTCGAGTTTTCTCAAAATGTAAGCAAAACTCAATTACTCCAGTTGGATCTGTCTATACAGGTTCAATCTTCTCGCTATTTTTGAATAATTCACTGATTGTACGCATGCCAAATCGCGCTCTGACAACGTTTAAGCGTTGTACCCTGTACATGTCCATAAGAAAACCAGCATTGACTTCTTGTCAGTAGCATTCGGCGTAGATCAAGTTGACAGGTCAGTGATGGCTTTAAATAACTGATTGATATTGCACCCAGACCCACACCTTAGAATTAGATCGATCGGTTTTTCACACGAACTGTTTAAATTTTATCACGTGTAAAACAAGCCGCATTCGATACGATGGTACGTTGAACGCATGCCCAGTTGTTCTCCCACTCCTCTGACGGCCAACTTCTTTAAATTATAATTCCATGCAAACGAGTCCCAAGAAATAAGACAATGAATACTGTCGTACCCCGAGCGCTTGTTCAACTTTTCACAAAACTCTTTGCCCGGCACAAGTCTCGCATATTCAGTTTGACACTGCGAACTCGAATGGGGGAAAGTTCCCGCAGCGAAAACAAAAATCCTACTGCACCATGCAAATTGGATCATTAAATGCAAAAACGATTTAATTTTTCGTTCTTTTTCAACCAAAAGAATAGCGAAAAAAAAAACGCCGCTCCACATGAAGAAAACTGAACATTTGGGTGGAAATGTTTCGATTGTTTGAGGCTTATCAAACATTCCCACAACTCCTCACTATGCTGCTGCCACAGGCCGTTGGTTTCACAGGTTATTTGCTTCCATTCCGCCATTTGTCGTGTTCTCCTTTTCTTTCTACCGCCTCTGCATCTGGTAAAGATGCATTCATCAAGCCTCCTCCCAAGCCTTATCGTGTTGTTGCATCAGGTGCGCCCAACATTAAACGCTAGGTCTGGGATAAATAAAGATAACGCTCACAATTTGAAAAAAAAAAATCTCTTATCTACCTAATATTCTGAGAAAAAAGTGAAATAACGAGATAATTCCATACAAGCCTCTGGGGGTTGTTTAACCCTACTTGATGATGCATATCTCGCCCCCGCACTCGTCGCTCTTCGCTTATGATTATCGTAGCTCTGGAGTTGGGCAATCTATTCATTTGGCCAGTTGTCACGTAGCAAATACGATTTAAATAATTTATAAAAGAGACTTTTCCAGAAGTCTGGGCACGTCTCCTATAAGAGCTGTGGAGTGTACACTGTACAGCCGTATCCATGACATTGAACTGAAGTCAAAGTTATTTTTGTCCGAAAAGTACTTGCACTCGCCGCCGTCGTCATCGTCCGTCACCGCATCAATCATTGACAGTTCTGTTTCTGTTTCTCTGAGCTGCGGCTGTGTGCACAAGGTAAGCGTCTATGGCGATGGCCGATGACTTGTGGAAATTGTGAATTTATGGAAATCCACAATACATATAACTGGAATGTGGCAACGGCAATAATTGTGCTCATCACCTCCACCAGAGTGCTTAGCTTATTATTAAGTCATTAGCAATTTGTTCGACATGAGGCTGGTTGAAAGTGGAGAGTTCTGCCGACTGTCATCTCTTTTGTGCCTCGGCTTAGGTTAGTCTGTTGTGTTCCAGTTACAAGTGAAAATAGACAAATTACCGTTGCATTGTAATTTGTCACTTCAATACGAACTCGTTGCCCGCATCACACATCAATTTGTACCACTTTTGCGCATTTAATGGTTTTCGGGAAAGTTTCCGACACCATACATGACACACTGGACCATTGTACCACTGGACGATGCCGTCTAAAGTGGTCTTTCAAATTTATTTGACAGAACCGGCGAGAACATGATTTCGCGTTTTATTTATTTATTAAAAATATTCTCTTCTCGGTAGACAATAGCGCGAAGATATACGAGTTTGTCTGAATAGCCTTGAATTCGGTGCCGTAATTAATTATTCGTGTTCGGAACGCGCTGTGTGTTTGATCAGAAATCATGGTGCGGATTTATATTTCTCTATTTCGGTGAAACGTACCACCAAATTAGTAGAGATGTGTCATTCTCCAAATGACAAATGGTATCCTATAAGATTTGTCTGTATATTTTTTGTACAAAGAAGGTTAAACTTTCAATGGGGTATTATCTGTGTCACCGAATCAAAAGAAAGTGTGTAGGTTCACCTGATTTCTATTGTTTCGGTATCTGGCAAATAGGATGAAATTATGATGGATATTCGTAATTTGTTTGTATTCCTTGAATTTGCTTTCGAATTCAGATAATGCCTGTCAGCGGTATTGACATACATCAAATTATTTGCGCGTGCCAAGTTGTGTTTAGAACAGGCCCCACAATTGTAAGGAGTTTTGGCCACCTTTTGACATTCTTCAAAGATGGATATGGGTAACTAGTGAAGGAATTAAAGTTTAACTGGTGACATCAGTGGGCATGATAAGTTATGCGGAAGTGATTATAAATTCTTAACTTGAAATGTAGATATATGAAAATTAATATTTAAAAATTCGTCGCAAGTGTATTTGCATTATTTATCGACAAGATGATGACGATGATATAAGATATAACCTAATTTTGAGTATAGCTACAACCTGCCACGAAGGTCGCACAGTCACAGGGCGTTTAAATTGACAGCGTACAAATCGTATTGTCAATTTCGCAATTTATGTCCAAAGTCTTCAATATTTAAAAACAAACCAGGTTTGCCTCCTTTTTCACTTCAATCTTTCACATCTTTGTCTCTGACTGAGGAATTCTTCACTTAAGAGCTTCGAGTTTGATTTAGTGAAATTTTGCTAAACGCCTCCGATAATTGTTTTACAAAAGTTGACATTTCCTGTGTCATCAAGAGGAAGCTCAATATGTGGTTGACTGTTAGCTCTCTCTGCAGAGAATGTTTAATTTAAGAAGACTGATGACATTTGAACGTGAGTCAGTCAGTGACTGCTGTTTGTCTTTAATTTCACCATTTCGGTAGGGATGCAAATTAGTATACAGAGGCAGTTCGTGTGGTATCCTTCGAAGAGATATTATTCAAGTCACTGAAGATGAGAAATTTGTCATTTTAACTTAGCTACTTAGGTGGCGCTATTGTCCAAAGGGACTTAACTTTTGCAAGTGACCTTTGAGCATCGCCAATAAGAAGTTGCCTTTTGTTTTTTTTTCTTCATGACACAGAAGGTTGAGCTATAGAATCAGACAACTTAGAACACAAAATTTCAGCTTGTATAGATGAAAGGCAATTTTGAATACACTTATAGACGATACGGATTGAAAACGCATTTAAATCAGTTCTGTGACCACGAGATTTGCGCCGTCTTCCAGATGGAGGCAATAAAATGTAAAGGCCTTTAGTAAAAATATCGCACCCCATCGAATATTAATCAGAACACTGTCTAAATAAGCAGCATCGACTTTAGTTACCATTTAATTAAATTGAGATAAGCAAATATAGCTTACAGCTGAAGCCAATCACTTAACAACCGACTGAGGTGCCTAGTATATTATTTATTTAACTATGCTACAGAAAACTAATAAACTTGTGGGCTTTGTGTGGTTTCTTAGGAAGTTATCACTTGTTAGAACCCCTACCGGCTTCGATAGCGATAACCTGTCAAACTGTAAAGGTTTGTTGCTCTGTTATATTCTGGTCAAAAGCTTCTGTGATAATTCATAGGTCGTAAATTATTTCCAGTCGTTAATGGTTTACATTCGAAACTTGCTCTACACCCGCTCTTTAAGACTGCAAAGTGGAATTCTCAAATCCAAAAACCACACTTCAGTATTTGTCTTTGTTCAAATATTGCTGCAAAATGTAGGCCGATTTGAGTTATTCCACAACACAAATAGAGACTAAGGCAATTTATTACAGACAGCTTCTTTATAGACTTGCCCCCCCACACAATGAGCAAACTTTGCACAACAGTTTTGTTACATACGAATTATGCAGACTTCCTGAGATTAAATTTACGTATGAAATATGATATTTCAAACAAAACGACCACAAACGTCGTCTGTCATACGCCATTAACATTTTCAATCGAATTGTTCATCACATTTCATGCACACATTTCTCAAAGTCAAAAAGAAACATCAATAACAAGAGAATTTGGCACAACACTGATAGAAGTGTCACATTCGCACATAGCGTCCGTTGGAATTTAATTAAAGTCGAAATTTATTCAGATTAATTGAAGACACATAGAGAATTACCTGCCGATGCTGGGTGTGCTCAGTGTTCCTTTCGCATGAACTGGCACATGCAATAAACTCTGCTCTCCACATATGAATACGGGAAAAATCAGAAAATTCAAAAATGTGGACATTTTCCATTAGTACAAGTGTCACATTGATTAAAATTCACTCCGGGGTGCATGTAATATCACAGCATGCTGTTGCAGCTGCTCCACACACAGAGATGCACAGTGTATCGGTATCGATAGGATGTGAATAGCAGAATGGCTTGCAAGGATATTTGAATCATCAGACCTCACCTGCGATAGTGGGTTGCATGAGTGTACGTTTTTGGGCTTCCGTTTCCGGGACGCTGCACAGAAGAGCCGTAGGTCAAACATTTAAGTTTTAATTCGCCCAGCACCTCTATAGTGTTGACAATATTATTGCGGTGGTTCCTCGAACAATATTTGTGGCCTCTGGCCTAATTGGGTTGTTCTCGATTCCGCGGTGATTTAACTTTTGTCATACAATTAGCTAAATTTTTGCGGCTGTCAGTTAAAAATGTTTTAACCACTAATGGGCATCTGCATATGTATATGTTTTCCCAAAAGAGAGGCACACTCCTCTAAGCGAATGTAATGAAAATTAACACATCGGCTGTAGAGTAATGTGCCAGAGTCAAAAAGAAACATCAAGGAGTGACGCTGCTAAATTTACTTGGTGATCATCGTCATCATGAATTGACGGACGATGGTTACCTCTTCTTCATTAGACGGCTTACACACGGATTGAATGACACTAATGGATCGAAGATTACCTGTCCGCAAATGACGCAACATAAACAAATGCTGTCAGTGTAACAAATAAATGGGTGCCCTTATGAAGCTGGGCCGAAGACGGTGCAATACAATAAGTGGAATTAATGTCAAAGGCCAACGGTGATCTCGTAGATGCTTTTTCAAATTCCTCTGACATTTAGTTTCCACAATTCAGTACGTGGAAGTGCACATCGGAAGAGACAGGTGCAATTGAAATTGGTGATCTGTACTGGATATAGAAAAACAAAACTAACAGATGAGAGGTCGGGAATTGTTGGAGAGGAGAAGTAATGTCAAAATTAATTTCATTGTTTTATGTTTATGCACTTTAAAAGGCTTGAGCCTTTTATGCTGGCGATGTAGATGAATTCAGATTTTTTTAAGTCCCTATAGGGGTGGGTACGTTCAACTAATAGAGTTGCAGGTACTACTTTCAGTACTTACGGACTGTTCCTAAAATTTGATGGCGTATTCCAACGGCAGAACAACAAAAAACCTTCAATCATTCTTTGAAGGATATTTCCAGTCTTAGGTGTAACCCAGATCCCCACAGTAGTGCGTTCATTTAAATTCTTGTAACTTTTTTAAAGAGCCACTTCCCAACAGCGAAATCATAACCTCATTCCGGGTGGATATTATTTACGTCTTACTCCCAAAGGAATTCCAAATTCAAAGCCAACGATCACTTGAGAATCAAATTAATTTCTTTACCGAAGGATGCATCATTAGTGAATTAATGAACGCAATTGCAACAAAATTACCCCTAGAGGACTTCATATTTATTTATTTTTTTATTTTCGTGCAGACGATGGTTGCCTGCAACATTCGTTAACAGCTTGTCGTTTGTGCAGACGGTTAAGTACTTCTCCGGGTTGCATTTGTAAAATTATTCCGCCCTCGTATACAAATTTGGTTAGTGAAATAAAAATTAATTTCCCAACACAACATGTATGCAAAGTTTGTAGTAGGCTTGACGTCAGTGCAAAGACAACTAGTATCAGAAATCCTCAGCAATTAATCTGCAACTCAGCAAAGTTCTTCAGATTTATGTAATAGAATGCAAAAATGGCATTTGTGCCTTCGCAAGCATATTTTCAACTCAAAGAGTGAGCCGAATGTTTGTGTGTTCAAAATCATACAACCTCAAAATACACAGGAAGCATTATATCAACTAAATCATTCAAACACTTGGACTTGGGAAGGCCCAAAGCCTCTTTCCTGGGGCACTTCATAAAGTGTACGGACTACTGACTTTTAAATGTAATTTACGGACAGTTTCCAAAATCCACATACTGTGGGGGTAAAGGCACAGTGTATGCACATTTGTTTTGGGGACGAATCAGTTGGGGGTGGCTTACTTGGCGAATGCATACAGTGGAGGCTGTTAAAAGGTTTTTTTTTAATATAATCTTTTAGAGTAAGCTGTATGGGAATTTAATAATTATGTCTTGTGAATAACGCTCAAATTTTATTTTCATTTATATAGAAAAAAAGAGCAGACACAAACTCATTAAATTATTAAAGAGAAACACTTTGCTCTGCGCTGAAAATTTGGTCTTCATTAGGTCGCACTCGAAACATTTACAGCCATCTGGTCACATACCAGAAATAGAATTCTTGCGAGACACTTCCTTCAGATGTTAGAAGACCTTTTTGGAAAGGTTATTTCAGAGAACTCACGAACGAAAAATTTTAATCCCAGTGAGTCTGGTCATTTTTAAAAAATTTAGTATATACTGGCAAACGATGTTTAAAAGTGAAACACTCCAATAAATGCCACTAGCACATTTCATATCATTCAGACACTTTTTCTGGCCGCTACAGTTCAACACGAAAACAACACAATGCGTTTTGGAATGCACACCATTTATCACCCACCAGACATACTGAAAACAGTATCAAAGGACCATTTCACCATTTGTCCAATTGTGTGAAATTTCTAAGCGTATCTACATATCTGGCATGCAGAAAATCACAGCAATTGTATTCTGTCAGATGCCGGTCTCTGCGAAGATGTTCCATTCCCCAATCCCCAGTCACACATTAGCATCTGGCATTTGAGTTTATTCGAAGTAGAGGCAACCTAAAAAAAAAAAGAGAAGAAAATATCCCCCAAGGAAAAACATAGCCACCGATGACAGCACGACATGCAAATGGCAAAGTTTAGGTCTCTCTCCATGTTCAGCGTACTAGTGGATTGCATTAGTATAGATTGTTATCCAAGCACAACAGAAGATTGTCATAAAGAAAAAATCTCCCCACAGTTCATATAAGCGACGCTTTTCCGTTTGGCGTAAGGTGTCGATACTCGATACTGCTATCCGTACATGTGCCGACGGCAATCTGATGGATCGTAATTGAAGGAGTACTTGTTTAATTGACATTCTCAAAGAAAAAGCCAACAGAGAACAGACCTCAATCTGGAAATTGGATGGTTTATTTTTTTTTGTTTCTTTTTGTCATCTATTTTGGTTCGCAGAGGTGTGTTGGCCAGGTATGCGAAGGTAAAACTCCAGGTGTGCCGGTGCCGACTGCCGAGTATAGAAATGACAATGCAGATGGGATTATGACTATACGTGGACTGTCAATACCACCTACCTGCATACAGATGATGAATCACTTGTATGGGCATATCTACATCGAAATGGCACTGATTGAAATTGAAGTTAGGTTGGTTGTGTGAGGTGTGAGACTCCGCCGCTGAGAGGAAATAAGTTAGGATAGGGAAGAGCTGTAAGGTGTTTCGAGTCATTAGACTCGTGGTGAGCTCGAATTATGGTTATCATCGCTTTTTAAATAAAGTGACTGGGGCTAATTAATGACTTCCCACAGTAAATCGGATGTCAAAGCATTATTGTTTGCTGTGAGACTGAACATTTGTAAGCAGTTTGGATGAGACATTTTTAACCTTCAAACTCAACAATAAATTTTTGACTATTCCTAATTAAATAAGCGAAAACTTTACTTGATTAATCATGTTTATGAAATTTATGTAAGCGATCATAGCGGTTTGTTTCAATTTGTTTCGCTGAAATGATTCACAATAGTAGGTACACAAAAATGTGCAAAAATATGAGTGTGATATCTCAGGTTAATCTGAAATGCCCAATTTTTAATAACAGAAAATATTGCAATCTATATGAACAGTGTTTTAGAAGCATGAGTGTTGACGAAGGTGTCAAATTTTAAGGGTCTGTTCAGAAACAGCAATCTGTTTTATGTTTTATCCAAATCATTTACAGAAAACAACTCAACTCATATACTTCACAACTTTAAAGTTTGCCTTTCCTTTCGTAAAATATTTGCTAAAACGCGCGATAATATTTAAAATTTCATCACCAGTTATAAATAACAAGAGCCGCCATTTAACTATCCCATCAACCTTTGATTTCCTGCTTTTATTTTAGCCATCAGACATAAATTCAAAGCTATTATTAAGAGATAAAGTCGTTTTTCACGACTAAAATCTAGGGTTCCCTATATAATTTGAATTTTATTCCATTAAACTATGAGTACATGTTAAAACTTTATGGACGAACAGTAAAGTAGGAACTTCTGCTGATTACTTGCATTCCTGCACTTGATGTTTCCGCCACAGAGTATTACCATAAAGTTTTTTTTATCTCCAAAAATATTTTCAGTATCGACAGGATGCATCTTAAGTTGTTACTTCCAATCTTATCGTATTGCATGTGTCGTAATTCAGAAATACTTCAAACTTATACATTTCATTAACTATTTGCATTCTGCAATCTACTTGGGAATACTGCACACGTATGCATGTTCGGATTCCCTTGAATTTCCCATTTAGAAACTGCAAAATTTATTGACAAACAAAAATCGCAAAGAAGTCAACTACCTATACATTTTCGTGAAAATACTGTTCGTCTGATGATTAAAAATCAGACTTTTGAATTTAAAATCGAAAGCTGTCAGTTGTGACATTTGCGTCAATATCGGGTCTGTTTTTTTGAGCTTCGATCTCAGCAAAGCAAAGTAATACCATGTTTCCACCAAAGTGATTTATAAATCACGAAAGGCGTCTCCACCGAACTTTAAGAGTTTTAGTGTGACATTCACGTCAAATTTGTCATTAGGTGACCAACTTTCAATACCTATCGTAACTATTAGTGCTAAAAGAAAATTACATACATCAAATTAAAAGTTAAAATGAGTTGATTTAGCTAAATCACGTTCGTGGGAATATGGTTTAAAGTATAAATGTCAGCACACAATTACAACAATAACGCTCTACTTGACACTTCGAGGACTCACAGCAGTTGTAGTAATCGCGTATTGAAAATCCTACTCAACTTTGCTTGGCTGAGATCGAAGCTCAAAAAAACATGCCTACCGTCAGCATTCATTTGTCACAGTCCAGCAAACTGTTCTCAAGCAAAACACGATCCGTACCAATACTGTTTTGTAGATTCCAACACATTTTTTTACTGGAACTTAAACTACTTCTGACAGCACGTTGTCAACTATTAAGTTGTTTATTTAAATGTTTTATTTTTTATTGCCGATTTCGGTTTCTCATTCTGTTTTACTTATTTTATTTGTGAGAACTTTTCACCGTTGCCGTAGGAGATAATGGTTTACGGAGTCTTTTACTATCAACACCAACAGATGGCGCTGCTTCGATCAACGTTATAAGCTCCTGTATTGGCACACCAACGATGCAGCCCTACCTAGAAAGTCACTTTTAGAGGAAACATTACTGGGAGTATTACTCTAGTGTCTGTGATGTGACACGAAACAGTCGTTAATTAGAAAACTCACCGGACACACCCAAATTGTTTCAAGAGTGGAAAGAAATCTATTTGTACGAACAGTAGTTTTTTGTTTAAAGATAAAAAATACAGTTCTACCTGCAACATGTGAACATGTTTCCTTCATTTGTTGGTTAAGCTGCATGCTTACACTCTACCAGGAGTTATTCAAGGATAATTACTATTTAGCTCCACTGACGCACTTCCCTCATTCCTCTCATTAAAAGTTTCTTAAAAACAATTTAATTGCTCCTTCCGGACATTCGAACTACCGCAGCGAAAATAGAATTTTAGTTTAGGACATCGGGAATGTAATTTCCGATTTGTTTTACATTCCTCTACCTAACCTAACAAAACCTTAAAGAAACCCAACAACCCATCCATTACCTATTCTGGTCTACTTTCGTAGCTACACCAACTGCCAAGAATTACAAAAAAAAACTGTCAACAACTTGTGAATTACAAATTAGCATACATATCCCTGACACACCAGGTAACACTGGATCCTTTAGCTTTTCCGTTCCCGTACATATTTGTATTCGTCGTTCGGTACCGACGTCACGTTTATTATTCCCCTGCAAACATTCTTGATTGGAAAAACGGAAATGCACTCCAATATCAATCACCTTGCATCAGGGGACTATCCTCATTACATTTCCACCCACTCCATTCCCACATAAGATTAAATTCACACTGCCTCCTCCCCTACATCATACACTTACGAATAGCATTCGCATTCACGTCACTTCCTGAACTGTATATTAAACTTTTTCAACAAAAACATATTTTTGGATTGTGCCAAATAACATTAACACTGTGTTCTTCCTAAGGGAGGAATTCCGATTCCGGCGAAAATACGACATAATGCGTATATAATCTAAAGGGCGCTATCTTCTCCGGTGGCGGATTCGTTGCGCGTCCCGTGCGTGTGGCTCTTTTTGTGTGAGAATTTCCTGTTTGACAGACTTTACCATCATGTAATCTGGGAGCGGAAAAAAAAAATCCAGAAGTCATGCATTAGCAATAACGAAGTGATAAGGGCCAAGGACGATGAGCACGACGAACAGGCACATAGGATATGACATTCGTTTATGAATTACAAAAACCCCCACCCACCGTTGCGTTGTGATCCATCTTTTGGTCCTTTTCTCTGGAGCTCTATGATGCTCTTTTAACACTCAACTGTCTCGTAATGTGAGATTTATGTTTGCTTAGTATTTTTTGTTTTTTTTTTTCATTCTTCTCTGTCATCGTCATCACCGTGGTCGTCGTCGCACATGACACGTCTCACCAGCCCTGCTTGCGACTCAAATAGTGAAGCTGTCCATAGACAAACAGCACACACTCAGATCCACCATATACACATGGCTATGGGGGGATACATCGAACTCGAGCCAATCAACTAAGCTGCCTTAGTGTCAATGGATTCGTCGATTTATGTCCAAATGGCGGAGGCACTTAGACCAAAGCTAACTAAGTCCTTGTCATCAATCTATATTCTGTGTTCTTGACCAACCATAGATATTATCGTGCTGATGGAAGGATCCTCCTGTCCGACCAAAGGGACTGCTGCTGCGGTTCGATGGGCCATGGGCTAGTTAATCAATTTTAAAAGCGAACTCTGGCACTCTCACACTCTCAATTCGGGGCAGAGTGGTTGTCATATCTTCAAAGAAGGGGAGGACATGGATAAGCTAACATTCGCCGCAGGAAGGCTGACTGCAAATTCAGATGTGATGGCTGGGTGGACGTAGGATGTTTATAGTGTGGCTTTATTGACGGACATCATTTGTTGAGTTGAGTGATATACGTTGGCTTTACATATCACTAACTGGTGGTTGTAAAAAAATTTAATTTCATTAAGGGGGCTCAACACTGCCATCATGAGGTTCGATTAATAACGACAATCGGAATGGGAGCTACCCAAAAAAGGAGGATGTTCATTGGCTGTACAAGTGTTTCACTGAACAATTGGTGCTCCTCGCAGTGGAGGACTGTTCAGTTGTTACTTCGTCTGTAGCAAATCGGTCTTACTAGAGATTTAGTCTGCCGAATTCATAACTCTGCCAATGAGTTACCATCGATGGCAAAGCTGATCATGACTTACCCAACCAACGATTCGGGACTGTAAGGTCATCAACACTTAATGGAGAAACCAAAAGTGATGCCTCACTGGTAGGAGTTGTAGAACCTGTTTTGGGCATAGCAATAGCTTTGCGCATCTTGGGTGACATTGACATAAATTTATGTGCATATTTTTGTATCTTTGATCAAGTCTTCACACATGTAAATGTAAATATGTAATAGTTCGCGACAATAATGTATCCAATTATTATTTTCATGGTCGCTGTCGTAGAAATTCGTTAAATATTGGGATAAATTTGAAAAGTGGTGTAATAAGTTTAAACGGCACAGGGTAAGCCATCGTATTGCAAATACCTACACATTTAAAAAAATGTTCACCAGTTCAAGTTTTTTTTTTCGGAAAACGAAGGTCATTTAAATGCAGGAACGATAACATTTTTACAAATAACCGTCGGGGCAACAGACATTACGCACATTATCGTTTTTCACTAGCAACAAAAGCTGGCAACATTCAATTCAATAAGAGTTGCAGCTTTGCAAAGGTTGTCTTTTTTAGATATCTGTTCTTTCGAATTGACATCGCTGTTCCAGCGACAACTGATTTAACACCTGACAGATGGTTCGTGCTTACTTTGGTTTGCCATTTTACAACGAGTAGGCAGTGGAGACGTTCAAG
This sequence comes from Cheilosia vulpina, assembly GCA_916610125.1. Taxonomy (NCBI): domain Eukaryota; kingdom Metazoa; phylum Arthropoda; class Insecta; order Diptera; family Syrphidae; genus Cheilosia; species Cheilosia vulpina. The sequence goes on along the minus strand of OU744280.1, from coordinate 2,963,508 downwards.
TATCTAGTTTATCAAGTCTGACAGCTCTCTCACTAGATGTATTTCGGTTTTGATTGGGGGAAATCGGTCATATGAGCAGATGTTTCTGTTGACGTTTGTAGAAGGGTAGCCGACGAATCTAGTCAAGAAATTCGTGTCTGAGTACTAAGTTGACAGTTCACGTATGTGGATGAGGTAGGAAAAGTGACGTTCCCGACCAATCTAGTTTTTGCGGTCAGGTTACATCTCATCCAGACCAATTTAGCCGACTTAAGATAACTAGATTCTTGAATGCGGCCAGTAGGCTTTCGGTTGACAGTTCACTATGAGCTGAATTACGATAAACGGCTCCATCTGCTTGAATATTTATCAACCACATTCATTTGTGAAAAATTCTCAAAGAAGTTAGTTTTTGCAATTACACAATTGCTTACAAAATTTAGATCGGTGTCGCCATAATTGACGATCTACTTTTCCCTCTAAAGTTTCTTTTTAACCCGCGTTTTGTATATTTTTATGATTAAGAAAAATGGTGACGGCTGCATTTACTGAGCGTTATTGCAAAATGCAAATACTTCTCCTCACTTTGCCGAAGCATAAGGTTTATTAGAATCTCTTTTGAAATTTTAAGACGCGTTCTTGAATTAGAATAACGTTCATATTCCAAAGTTCACTTAGAAATTTTAATTATTCTATTACAAAAGCATTCACTTGATGACAAGGGCCGCCATAGTAAGTCATTTTTTGTCGGGTGTTTACATGTAGGAAACCAGCTAAAAACAACTCTACATGACAGTATGAACTGAACTGACAGACTTTAGCGTATTTCTGTCATCTTCATAATCTTCTGTTGAAGTGTATTTAAAGCATAAGCACATTTTCCAATTAATTCTTCCAGATTGTGGGAACATTCCCTTTTCGAGAAAATATTTTTATTCGAAATGAGTTAAAAGAGGAGAATGGAACAACGAAAATGGAATTTCGTTTCTTTGAAAACTTTACTTTAATTTTCTTGTTCAACTTTAGCAAAAGCGATTTTCGTCAGTCAGTTATTCATTTTATTTTATACACCTGAATGTCCGTGAACAACGCTTGTTGATGGGTTTCGAGAAATTCCAAATGTCAAATGATAACAAAACTAAATTGCTACAAAATGATAGCGGAAAGTGTGTAGTTATAGTAGATTGCTTGGTACAATTCTCCACTCTCTTTTCGCACACATTTATGCTCCGGCCATTAATTGCTTGCGAAAATTTGCCATTAGTACTGCAGCGTTACCAGGTTGTATAAGAATATGGAGCAGAATTTAAAAAATCTAAGAGCCAAACTAAATATAAAGATCAAAAGTGCGATTTTTTTTTTGCAATTCAGGTGTATTGTTTTTAAAAGCGACAAAATTAAATAAAAAAAAAGAAAACAAAACAAACGAATTGAGAAACTTTTCCAATATTAACAAAATAAAAACGCCTTTGGAAACGAGTTTTTTATATTAAATTATTTTGAATTGGATTGGTATAACTGTGTGAAAATCAATAGCAATGGATTTCCAGTGCAAGTGAAAATGATTTTTTTTGCGGCCAACTCAGTACACAAAAGAACCAGTAAAATTCGAATTTAATGTTCGATTTGGCAACAGAAATCTAAAATCTCAGATCAAATTCTGAAATTCGTAATCGAAAACAACTAAATGTTAAGAAATCTTTAGTTATACTACAAAAAGTACGTTCGCAATAGAAGTAAGCATTTTTTTTTATAAATTTCTAGGCAGCATACAAATCGCCAAACTTTAAAGTGAATAACGTAAATAGGGATAAAACCCAAATGTCAATTTTATGGAGCCAGTAAAAAGATCGAGTAGCTAAATCTGGGATTAACACTTAGTGTAGGTAAAACTGCTACTTCTTCTTCAGCTGATGGAACTCTCCAAAAATTATTTCCACCTGCCTTGTCGCAAACGATTCGCTGTCCATTTGGAGAATATTTCGTTCCGGATCAGGTGCGTACTTCGCTTTACATTGGAACCTATTTTCGAAGGCTTGCAGTTTATAAAATAAATAAATAATTGGCGCGTAGGGACCCTAGGCCGAGTCCAAACGGCCAATTGAGAAGTTCTTTCATTACAGTTATACTCTCGGATGTTTGTCAGACGTTCGCGAGAGGTGGCGCAGTGAAAAAAACCTTAAGTTGGAATTTGGGTTTTCTCGGGGTTCGAACCTGGGACCTCTCGCTGAGTAGTCCCACACACTAACCACTGCGCTGACATAGAGTTTACCTACCCCTAAAAGTAAGCAACTTTATGCCTGATTTTAATTCAGGGGAATATAATAATATACTGCGCGGTGTTGACCAACAATTTATGTTTCAATAATGTTACTTTAAAAACTAATATCTTTCGACCTAAATTGTTTGCTCTAAATGTTCGTAGTGACGTAGGTACTAAAATATTAATCATGAGTAAAATTTATTTTCAAATGGGCGCATTTTTTCGATATCTATGTCGCTTTTTCGCTTATAAAAACAACAACATAAATATCGAAAATTGTTCAACATGTTTTAGTATTCCATACACAATAAAAGTATTTGCAGTTATACGGTTTTAACTTCTTAGGGTAGCAGTGTACAGTCGTAGGATTGAAATTCAGTGGCTCGCCTGCCAATAAAAACGGTTCTTTCAACTGCACAGCGTTTCACGGAATGGAATAACTTTTACTATTACAGCACACAGATCGCCAAAAAAAGAACTAAATGTCCGGAAGATGTGCAAATTGATAAGGAATTCCATTGTGAAACAACACGTATCTTTGAGTCATTGAACCATCAATCACCATCGTTGGAATGCCCAACCTATATTCGGTAAAGAGGTTAAACAGTACATCGCATGAAACAAAAAAAAGCTGAGAACCATACCATTGTCCAATGTGTGTTGAATTTAAGAAAATTAAATTACACGACCATTGTGGCGATGGCCAAGCGACCAGACAACAGATTCCTCCACTCGCACTGGTCCCCCCCCCCATCGAGACGGATGGTCAGTAGGAGGAGGGGTTCCAGTCTGTCAGGTGAAAAACCTTAACGGTCTCGTGGATATCTATTCAGCACAACGATGACGGCGCGTTGGACAAACATTATCGTAATCGATTGAGTGCCTTTTGTGTTAGCACCTTTGATGGTGGCTTCGTCGGTTACCCACCTGAACAAATCTCTTTTACATAATCGCACTGTGGGGTATATAAGCAAAAATGGTTAACATATCGCAAGCCGCCGCGGTGTGGTTACCGTGATGGCTTCAACCAGCTGCAGGTCGACGGTATAAATGCGAACCTGGTTTGCTCAATGATTGAAATGTTTTTGTGTTTTTTTTTTTTCCCCATATCACTTTGCGGTTTGTCAGCCCCAGTGGTGGCCAGCAGATACAAGCAAATGAAGCGAAATGCGTTGCAATCCAATATGGATGAACGAATTTCCGCAAATACGCACCGCAGTCAGGTAGGTAAGCTTAATGCGGCTTGGGCGGATGTTTAAAGGTTTATCGTTTGTGGAAATGTTTCCCACTCTGTGGAGACGATATAACCTTAAGGCAGAGTCCCACATCTCGCCGACGTCAAGGCTCTGAATCTGAAGTCATCAAACGCCTCACTGTAAACAATGGTGTTGCTCAAGAGCAGGTGATTAATTACAACTTTACACCTTCGCGTGCACAAGAAGTTAATTGAAAGCTCATTTACATAAGTGCGAGGGATCTGCTTCTGCCCCGGCCACCCTCAGCGGATGAGTTGTGGGTAGGGTTCTCTTTCTTAGCTGATTAAGTTGCGAGCTGCAATATAGCCAATTTGCATGTACGATGTACAATGTACATTACTGACAATGTGCGAACGTCATCGCCCATCTTTGCCAAGCAAGTGCATAGATACTGTAATTTTGAATCGCAAGAGTATTCGCTGGTGCAATGTCAACATGGCCTTGGGTTTATTATTTTTGCTTCAAGTTCTGCGCTGCCTTGAAGGTGTTGTAATTAACGTTGGATTTAGCATCAGCTGCAGCTTCAGTTACATCGTTGCCTGTGTGACCCAATAAATTTCCATCTTCGACGTTGTAGGTGTGCGGATGCATCTCGCAAAGCAGTGGGTGGTGTTTTGTTTGTTTATTTAAGAAGTTATTTCGCAAGTTCTTTGTTCCCCCCTTTTTTAGCTTTTGACTTGTGAAAAGTGTACATGAAATGATTAACTCTGTTTGTGTTTCTTTATTTCTTTCAGAAGACTGGTCTATCTAAATGCAGTGGTAAGAAATTTGAAATTACTTGTTTTTGCATGAAGAAATAATTTTCTAGTCCTAGATTATGATGGGGATTTTAATTTATCTTCACAAAGACCTTTGACGAGTCCATATGGTTCTTTTCCCTTTGGATATTTTCCTCGATTTCTGTTTCACTCCCTGTGGCAGAATAAACTGGACTGATAATGCCTGATTCTGCCACATAGCAATAGCTTTAATGTGATGCGCATCCGATGACTTTGTTTGTAAAATGAATTTTTGTCTATATAACATGCATCGAACTCCCATCATTCTGTCAAGTTGTAAAGACTTGTTGGTTTATGTTTAACTTTAATTCCAAAAATACTTTCCGAGAGATTGACGCAAATTTGGTAAAGTGGTAACACTTGCTGTCTCTAACCCAGCAGTTTAAGTTTTTAATCTCAATAATTACACCTAAAAGTCAGTGGGAAAGTACTCTACTTTTGATAAGCTTTGGGACACATATTCAACAATTAACATTATGGTTAGGTTAGGTTGAAGTGGCACACACTTACACCATTATAAGGTCCCTTGTGATACCACATGCATCTATGTAAATCTATTAACATTATTGTCATGTATTAAGTAGAGCCGTGCAGTGTAATACTTCTAACAATGTGTTGGTAAAGACACTTTGAGCTATTTCGTTAAGTTACGCATTAGAGTTAAGTAGATATTGTACATAGAGTCAGTCAATAAATGGATTTAAACCTAACCGGTTGTTTAACTCGATAGATAATAATTATATATTGTTACAAATTTTCGTGGTCACAGTACAGTTCCTCAAGTTTCTAAAAAAAGTACAATATGATTTTCAGGGTGGAAAAATATTTAAATTTGTTGGCAGCGCATTTTGGTACGTTTGGTTCTACAAAAACCAGACGGCGTTTTTTTTTTTGTTTTTCCTGTAGTTAACTGACATTTAATATTTGTTCACGCGTTTCTGTTCTATTGCTGTAGTGCGATTTCTGTTGCTCAGAGAGTAGTTGCTGAAGCTTGTAGAAATATAGAAATAGAGTCTCTCCCATGAGTTTTAAAGTCAAAAATTAAAAAAACTTGGACTCCGGTAAAGAAATATAATTTTACGACTGCAGTGTTAAGGTACCTGTGACCTTACGTTCTTATGATTAAACCCATATTCCGCAAACACTTAACAGATTTTGAGTAAAGTACCAACTAGTTTCCTGTCAGAATGAGTTTCCTGGAAAGTTGCATCATTTTAGATTTAGTCTCGAATACCATTCTTTAGATAATTCTGTTTAAACCAATTTTGTAACTGCTGTAACTGCAGTTGAACCTGTCTAAGTGGGACTTGGTTAAGTGGAATACCTCAATAAAAGAGACTGAAATAAATGGCCACTTATATTCCAATTAGTCGGCGCAGTGGCTTAGTGGTTAGTGTGTTGGACTACTAAGCGAGGGGTCTCAGGTTCGAATCCCGAGAAAACCCAAATTCCAACTTAAGTTTTTTTTCACTGCGCCACCTCTCGCGAACGTCTGACAAACATTCGAGAGTATAACTGTCATGAAAGAGCTTCTCAACTGGCCGTTTGGACTCGGCAAAAAATTGTAGATCCCTTCCTTTCGTCCCAAAAATAAAAACTCACACAAGACGAATGGTTGTGCGAAGCTGGGCCTAGGGTCCCTACAGACCTGTTGCGCCAATTATTTATTTATTTATTTATATTCCAATTAACCAGGTTCTACTGTAGGTATATTGTATAGGATTTGGTTATCCTCCGGTCCAATTTAAAGAGCTATTTCTATAATGCATTTTGTCATATAAAATTGAAACTTTTGGGCCCAGTTTTTGCAGTTTATTCATCTAGTAGAACATTATTGTTAAGTTAAGTATTTGCGTCGAAGACGGGTGCACTGGAAAGAACAGAAATGTGCACATCAGAAAATGGCCACTGATGATGATGGATAAACTTCCTCATTTGTTTATCGATAATAAATGAGCATTTAACTAGCTAAACAATAAAGAAGTTGAAAAAAATGCAACTGTCCACCCTGTAGTTCCTGCATTTCAAAATAGGGGCGTTCGGATTTCTACTTTATTTATGTGCTATTCTTAGGTCACTTTTTATGTTCGATTGGGACGAAAAATTCAAGCAAATCTGGATTTTTTTTCTCAGATTTGCTTCAAATTTACCAATCCAAGTGCGTTTGAGTTTGACAACTGGCAGAGTTTCTTGAAATTTTTCAACTGCAAAGAAAGGCATTGCATCGGGTGGATCTATTTTTTTAATGTACAAATGTTGAGAAATCAATCTGGGCACTCATTCCGTAACTTTTCAGACGATTATCGTCGAAACGATAGACTTCCAAAACTAGCAACCAAGTGCTAAAATTACAAGTTTGAGAGCTTAATCCAGTTCATTTTCAAAAAGTATAATGAAAGCTGACGTTTTTCAATAATATTCGAGCAGAATATGACCTATTTTGGTGATCAAAGTCTCAAAAACGATATCTTTTATACGGAATCTGCCCTCTGGACGCAAATTTCGATTTTTTTTTAATTTAAAATCTAGCAAGTGAATGGTTAAATTCAATAAATTCCAATCTCACGAATATCATCAAAAACATGGGAAAGTGGCGTTTTTTTTGTTCGATTCTGAAACCTAAGATAGAATCTGAAGAAGCCCCATCGAATACCACATACGTCTGACAGCTGACTGATTTAATAGGTTCGTTCGTGTACTTTCAGTATAGAAAAATTAAAAACGTCAAATATCAAAAATTGAGAAAGAAATCTCTCAATTTTCAGAAAAGTTCCTTTTTTCTTACAAAAAGTTTAGGAAACGTCATTTTGACATTATCGTAAAATGCAGCATCCACAAAATAAGTTGGAATTTCATTTTTACGAGCACTGATATGTTCTAGAAGAACATTCAATTACAACTTCTTCCACCGAAATCGTTGAAGACGAAAATAAATAGAGTTTTACTTGTCAAACTTTTGAGCTGTCACTTAGTTGTCAGTTTTCATTTTTCATTTTTCAGTTAGTCGAAATTCTTCGAGTAGAAAATTTCGAAAAATTGAAATGAGGTTAAATGGATTTTTCTCTGAATTTCTCAGTACGCGGTTTCGCACAGTTTTTTAATAATTTTATGTTTGTAAAAAAGTACCCGAACGAACCTAATGTGTTTCAGTTTTTGTTGGCCCAGATTGGTCAGTTTTTTTCAGTTGACATTTATTGCCTAAATTCTAAAAAAAAATATAGCAACAATTCAAGTTGACAAGTGAACGCGTTCGTATATACCTAGTCGAGACATCCAGTCATCTATTCTAGATGACGTTTAATATTAACTAGGTTGGCGAACGTTCCCAATGACTATTCAAATGTTATAGCCAGTATTCGAGTTCCCAAAAGTTTTTTTTGTTTTTTTCTTATGATAGGTAAAAAATGTTTGGACTTTGTTTAAATTACGGAATTTGTGGTTTAGAGTCATGCTTTCTCCCATAAAGTATAGTGACTTTGACAGTACAGTAAAGTGAAATTGACAAATTTGACTGTCGGTGCGGTTTAGGTGCTCTTTAAGTTGTGGTGTACTTGCCAGAGATGGTCAATAAGATATTCATTTTTGCAAATCTTCAACTCTAAACGACTTTAGAATGGACCTCAACAACTCACACTTAATTCCACTTCATTTAAAAGCGAGTTACACGTCCTTCTATCTCACGGTATGCATGCAACCAGAGTCTGTACTGCGTACAGGACTTTTATCGTACCACAAGGTGTACTTCTTTAGGGGAACCGAAATTTTGCAAGAGTTATTAAAAGTGCGGATGTTTACCCTTCGAATGCGCACAGTAATTCGTGTTTAACGATTCCTTACCACTGCAACACATGTCACATGCCGTAAAGAAATGTCATAAAGAAACCAGAGAAATGCTTACTGCCAGTTGTGTCATCAAAAAGGGCACATCTTGAAGGACTCCAGAGAAAAAGTAGTTTATGATAATGATGATACATCAATGATGCAAACAATTTCACCGTACTACGCGCAAAAAGTGTAAACCATCCGATAATTAAATGAAATATGCATAAGTCGCGCTATTAGGGACCGCATTTTAGCTGGTTTGGAAAGTCACAATCTCCGATCGACTCGTCCATAGTTCATGTGCTTAAATGGCAAATCAGCTTCCCTCGCCGATCCATTGCGAATATTTCATGAGCACTTTAACCCAAATTGGGCGCTTCAACTTTGATGGGATTTTATCAATTCGCTAATACACACAATACGTAGCTAAGCTCGTGTGAGTGTGTGCCGGCATTGGATAACAAAAGGGACCTCGTTAGGAATTCTCAATAATGTAATAACCCAGCATCGACCCATTTAGGTTTTTCTTGCTCAAGGCCACCCAGCTGCAGCACCTAATTACTCTGCCTCCTCCAGGACCTTCTGTTTGCATATTCAATTACATTGCTTCGATTTTCTCGGCTCGCGTGTGCGGGGGGTAGCTTTTCAAAGATCAAAACTTCACTAATTAAACATATTTATTATGCAGGCAGGTATTCGTGCTGAGTATCCACCTGAATACAATGCAGGACTCTCTTCTATTCATAGATGAAAAAAAAAAAACGGAATTTTTCTCCGCCATTGATGTACAGGTACACGTATGTGCATAATTACACATTCGATTTATAGGAAGCGAAAAGTACTCTATGCACATGCCCATCCCCGATCATTTCTAAGGACGAAATTGCTGATGAAAAGCGAATATTTGTGTGTGTGTTGTGTATGGATCATCTTTCAAAATTTGATTTCACCTTTATGAATTCACAATGCCCGCATAAAAAGACCACACACACATAGATGTACCGAGCGAGAGGAAAAATACTCGTTCCAGTCTGCAGGGATATATTAAACAGTTTAATATTTTAAAATGGAATCGACCACAAATTGAAGACGAAGGAGGAATAAGTTGGTTAGTTGGATGGTGGCATTGGGACTGCAAGGAGTTTTCCTTTTACCGGTTAGTTATTCCATTTGCCGTCTTACCAAATGGGAAATTTCCTTAATTCCGGAGCAAGCAAAAGAAGGCCAATCTAATCTTCGCAGTCGTAGTCCCTCTTTTTCCGGAATTATTTTCGTAATTTTTGCATCCGTCTGTCGTCATCGTTCTTTGCACAGGTACACTCGTTCAGTTTTAATTTTAGCATACAACACATTGAAAAGGATTTGCATGAGAATACACTCGTAGGAGGGTTGTGAAGAACTAAATTCTAGCTTCAACAAACAGACAAAACAGTCCTTGCCATTCATGCAACAAGGCGAATAATTTTACAATCACAATGTGCAGCTTTCGAAAGAAATGTATACCAGCCCTTGGGAGATGGTGAAGGGAACGGCTTTTCGGCTAGGAGTGCACTATTGAATATTTGTTACATTTCAAGTACAATTAGTATGATTAGTATTCCCAAAATAGCTCTTCGATGAACTATGCAGTATGCTCAGGAGGTACTTTCAAATGGTATCCGTATTTATGGAGATTATATGAACAGTGATGGTAGGCTACTCCCCAATGGGACTGCAAAACAAAAGTCATTAAGGTATGAACGCTTGGAGGTTTTCGTACAAAGCTTGATGCTTCGAGGAGGAGTTGGACATAAGTTAGCAACGTTAGATAATGTTTGTTTGGATATGAGCAAAAATGGTTGGAAAGTATAGCCCAGCCGCAGGAAATCTCCTTGCGTCGATATATCACATACTAAACTCAAACTCATACCGAGAGAAAAACCAACCCGTGTGTGTAGTGCATGTGCCCGCCCTTATTTCACATCGAATCTCCGCAAAAAATCGTCCTACATGCGTCCTAAGCATGCAACGAACTTCCATGTTCAATTTGAAATATGTATAAGTGTTCCGGGTGGATTGAGCTGCAAACTACAGCTCAAAACAAAGACTACCTCTTTTATCTTGTAAATATATACTCTTTATGATTTTTCATTTGCAAAAGTGATCAGAAACACCGGCTATGGCCGCATTCAAGAATCTAGTTATCTTAAGTCGACTAGATTGGTCTGGATGAGATGTAACCTGAACGCAAAAACTAGATTGGCCGGGAACGTCACTTTTTCTACGTCAGCCACATATGCGAACTGTCAACTTAGTACTCAGTCAGGAATTTCTTGACTAGATCGTCAGCTACCCCTCCATAAACGTCAACTAGAACAGCTGCCCATATGACCGATTTCCCCCAATCAAAACCGAGATATATCTAGTGAGAGAGCTGTCAGACTTACTAAACTAGATACTTGAACGTCCCCATTTTCAGTTGGCCTTTAGGGAACGTACAAACATTTTTTGACGTTTCAACGTCGTTCTTGTGGCTGTCATTTAATGCAAGGAATAGCAATCGAAGCAAAATTTTGAGGGAATGTGAGTGATCCCAACTAAATGCAGTCTTGATTTTAAATCTGTCGCGAAAGGTCAGTAACCAATCACGCATCTAACCAATTGGAGTTGACAGGACTTACCTTCAAAAGAAATTCTATTTCCAACTAGATCAGGGTTTTGAGAAAATGTTGCCTGGAAACTCTGCACTTTCATTTCAATTTTTATCGGTTATTTTATATTTTTGTCTAAAATTCTTGAACTTATGATTTATTCAACCAGTCCATAAATGGGGAGATGTCATATTTCAAAATAAATAAATTCATTCGAAAGCAAATGCAAAAACGAAAACGAAACCGTACTTGTCAAAACAAATTATTGCCAATCATCTTGGCCCCTCGTTGCTTATTTATGCCCTCCAACTAAGCTCGGAGAGTATACGCACACAATTGCCGTCTAAAAATGGTTTATAGTCAACCCTCATGGCTAACCCTGCACAAATCAGCGCGCACGGTATTCCACTGTTGTGCTCTCTTGTCAAGAAAGGATCTTGCAAATATGTATGCTAAATTATTCTGTGCATCATCATCAGCTATGTGCCGTCTTCGTCGTCGTCGTCGTCGTGTTCATCCAGTGCATGTCGCTATTTTTAGCCAGCTAAACCTCAGCTGACGCAAACAGATGGGGAGCCTTTCCGGCGGAGCAAAGCAGAAGGACCACCACCGTACACCGTGGAATGCATAATGAGTACCATAGTACTGCTCACACGCTGCAACGTGCTTCGGGCACACCCCCTAACTCCAAAACTGCTGCACGAGTCTAACAAGAATATTGATAAATTAAAAAAGCATTTCAGTTTTAGTTTGGGGTTCAGTTTCAGCTAAAATAGCAAACGAAGAGGACACTTGCGATTGGAAGATGATACCCGTACTTAGTTGCATATCAATTGAATTACTTTATGTTTGTCTCTGTTACTGTTCCGTGCAGAGCTATCGCGGTTACTATGGCTTTGGCTGTGGCTACGACGACCGACACTTTAATGAATAATTCAGTTCCAGCTTCAGTGCACTCATATTCTGAATATCAATAACTGCGCCATTACTTAATGGCGAACAATGATAGATACCACTCGAGCCCCCCACCACTTTTGACTGAATTTGTAAACGGCGAGAGACAATGCCACTACGACTGGATGTGTGTATCTTCTGAAGTTCATTAACCATTATAGATGCGGCTCTAGGGCCCACAATGCAGTTGCACGATATTAATTTTAATTAATTGCTGGAATCTGCAGTTAGAGCTGAAATTATCCGCGCCTGCTTGCTGCTGCAGTTGCGTCTGCCGGTCTAGATTCCATGGTTGAGGTATTACATACAACCAACACGAGGCTCTTCGCTCTGCATCGGCAACAGCTTTTCCTTTCGTCTTTGGTCGATTAGTGGTGTGCAGTGTGCAGACATTTAAACCGGAATGGAATGGGCACATTATAAGTGCAATCTGTGTACACGCAGGATTGGCTGGCTATTACGGCCAAGGCTCTTAAGTGGACAGCTCTCCATAAGGCGAGGGATCATTGTTGGATTATGGCTAAATCCGAAAATGTATTTACCGATGACAATTGAACGATAATGCTAATGTGGCTCGGAGAGTATGTGGTCTTCTGTTAATTGGCCTGTAAACGTAATTGGATTTGGTCTTCTCTTCAGAAAGTATCACATTAAATAGGTAGCTTTCTGGCCGACCACGATTAGTTGTGGTTCCATTTTTGAATGCTTTTCTGTCGACTGGTATGCTGTATAATTGAAGTGAAACTAAAAATAAACAACACGACTGTGGCGTATACGTAACATTATCTCTTATGTGCAGTAACAGCGTAATACTACATTGAATATGGTAGGTGCTGTTTAAAGGATCAATTTAATCCTAGGCATTAGCAGACAGGTAGGTAGCTGCCACTGTTATGCAAGTCTGCTAACTTGTCGAACTGCTTTAGACACAGAGCAAATTCCTAATTTTAGGTTGACATTACTCTACGCACTGGCAGCCATTTTATCTTTCGACTCCATCTTGTGTTGGAACAAACCCCTACTTCGACGCTCAAGTTGAAGAGGCTTTTTTAAACTGTTACTGTAGTTCCACAATTCCGTTTCCTGAGTAAACATCAATCTCTTGTAGGAAACATAAATAATGTATGTCAAATGCCTTTTGCCTCATTTGCCCTCTCAATCTGTGGAACAGAGTCAACACACGGCACGCATAGCACATGTATTATCTCAATCGTCACAAGCCAAATTGCAAACTGCCACGCAATACAAACATCTTCAATTGACCTATTCCTATTCTTCACCACGTTCCAGTTGTTGCCATTAAAGCTGGCAAATCATTATCTGGTTCAATGAAATTGCATACTCCGCACCTGTCTCTCCCGTAATAGAACCGAGAAGATCACACGTCTCATCATCGATAAACCGTTCGACTTTATACATCTCGTCAAGATACACCAGAATGCGGTCTCACTTCTCTTCTACCAAATGCAAACACTTTCGCTGTAATCTACTTCTTCTTCTCCTCCTCGTCGACCACTTCAGACGTAAGGTAGTTCCACTTTCTGCATTCTGTTCAAAACATCAATATAAATGTGGTAATTATGTGCTTTGCGTGCGACATCTAACAAAAGCATCTGTGTACACGCTTGTCCCCTTTACCCACACATCAAATATGCATGCATACTTTAAGCGGGGTCCTTTCAGAGCAGTTAGTGGTACTACACAAAAGTATACACAGGAATGCACAGGTACCCCGAACATTGTTTCCAAAGTGCACTGATGTCGTCGCCGCTAAGTTTTGACATTGTGTCGTGACGTAAGTGCATGCCGTGTGTTTGCTGGCCAAGGAAACTTTTAATGGCAACCCAATTACAGCTCTTGTCTCAAAGTTGAGCTTTATTTCCAATCACCTTTATAGAATACATACAATATAAGAATAAGAATAACAAGTAAGAGTATTAGACAAAGGTCGTGTTCTCAGAGAAGGCTCCACAAAGACGAATACGACTGCCACTTGCAATGGCCCGCAGGAATTGTGGTCCACCTGAGTTGGATTCTGCTTCAAGTCGTATAACGTATTCCTTGCTCGAGGGATCCGGAAGAATCTGAAAATAAAAAGCAAAAGGTTAAATACAGCAGACTACGAGAGATGAAAAATATTGCAGTCTAGTGACAGAAGATCTACTACTTTCTATTAGTGTCAACTTTCTTTTCATTGATTCGAAAACAAAATGAATGATTCGCTGACGATGTTAAAATTATTCTTTTCGAAACGAGAGCTATTAAATTAAGTGGCAGCGTATTCAATGTGATTGTTGTAGTAAAGTGCAAGGCTTGACATATCATGTGCATTGAAATACACGCTGGGTGACGTTCTGTCATTTTTGGGAACAGGTTTAATGAATTTGTTTACAACGGAAGTCCGCTGTCATTTCTTCTTATGGCAATTTTTAGTTTGACGTTTGTATTTTCTGTGTTTAAACTGATTCCACATAGGTCCGATATCACAGAACTAAGCAAGACATGAGTTCAGACTACCAGGGCCAAAAAGCAGCAAAGTGCTCGAGTTTTTTTCAGTCTGTACTCGACTTGTTCGAACCCTCTCACACAACACAATTTAACCTACTGTTTGACAGGTAGTACGAAGTTTTTTAATAACTGAGGTATTTGTAAAACTGTAGTAGATTTTCGCAAGTATAGAGAAAAATGCAGCAAAGCTTCAGATTTAATCTTCAAATACGAATCGCTTACCAACTCTGTCAGTTCGATAGAAGAGTCTGAAGCAGCTTTGTATGTTTCAATGGCTGTTTCTTACCTTTCCACTGTCTGCAGTGGCCACTTCCAAGCGATATTTCTCGAGAATCCGTCGCGCGAATGTGTTCTTGGCCGCACCAGGTAGGACAACTTCATCTCCGCCTAGGGACTGAATGATTATCTTGCGCTCTTTTTCGTTAGGGGGACTTTGTTTTGGAAAAAACTTCTCAAGATTCTTATACTGGAACAGTGATGATTCGAGATTCTGGATCTTCGTTAGGACATCAAATACAGAGCCCTCTGGCACGAGTTCACTATCGCGAGATAGTTTACACAAGTCTGAAAGGATCTCTTCGATTTTCCCGTCGAATGCTTCCAAAATATTCGAGTAGGCAATGATGTCCTGTTAAATAAGAATAACAATAGAAATGCAAAGTCAGTTGTGAAAGGCAGAACTTACCTTTAATTTGAGAACAGCGGAATGCAAGAGTGTGACTACTGACAGTTGGTAAAGCTCACTAATTGTGCGGGTTTCCAGATAATGCAGCACCCTTAATGCTTCATTGGTGTCATCGAAAAGACGTTTCTAAAAAGAATCACGTAAAAAGCGTGCCTTTACGTGATGACTTATAATTTGAGGTTTACCTGTCGGTAAGCTGGCACAGGTTGAGCCTGTTTCCACACATTTTGCCAAGTGTTGTCTGGCGCTGTCATTCGTGCGCTAAGTTTAGAAACAACATTGTCGTCCTCGTCAGTTTCTTCCTCCCAGTCTCGGGGGCTGTACCATCTGATAAAGTCCTCTATCTTTCCACTCGGATTAGCAGCCTTAAAACTTTCCATGTCGGACCTCAAAGATGAACACATCATCTGCGTGGAGAGTCCTAAAGACAAAACAATTGTGATCTGTTTGAATTTTTGGCTTTTTCTAAAAAAACTTACCAGATCCCGGTCCAAGTTTCAGCATAACTTCAGCATCATCCAGCAGCTGGTCTTCAGTCTTTGGAACGGGGTCCTGTGTCGCCGGCACATACAAATACTCGTCCGAGTCAATCAGTTTCGTCTCACCCAGGCGCGACTGTCGGCCTTGGGCTTTCGGAGGACCACTTCCAATCGACTCCTCGTCAGAACAATCGAAAAACTCATCGTCCTCCTCGGTCAACTCGTCCTCATCGGCTTCAATCACCGCAGCGGCCATAGTCTTTTCTGAAGATCCAAATGGCAGCCCACATTCCCGTATACGACGTCTTTCCATGCAAATGTTCAACATCTGCAGCTTCTGGTTCAGCAGACACGTACGCATATCAGGAAATCCCGGAGCAACGCTGCGAAATGAAAATTATTTTTCGTAAAACCCATTAATCAATCATATCCCTTGAGGTAATTGCAAGTCTTAACGCTAAGTCCTTCGCTCCCATCAAAACCAATGACAATGCATCCTGCCATTATCCCAAGGCCCGGCGAGAGGATGCGCCACCACCATTAGATTTGCAGAAAAGGATATTGCACTCTAACTCAATTGACTGTGCTGCGGCGGTGGTGGCGGTAGGTTGTGCCAAATGGAATTTTGACGGAAGGATATTTTTTTTATATTCCTTCCATTTGCTGCTCTGCAAGTGGAGTCATTGGAATTTTCATCACTTCCAAGTGGGAACTTTAAATTTGAAAAGTTCGGCGAATTCCGCAGCAAATGACTTGACCACAAAGACGCGTCGGCTCGTAAAAGAAACTAATTCATTGTGCGCTGAAGGACATGAATTCCCAATATAACCGCAAGATGATGGATGTGCTTGTGCACTAATCGCTGTTACACTGATTTTATGGCACTTCTTTTTATTGTGCACAGCCAAACAAAGGGCTTTCGGCATTAATGTCAAGAACAAGACAGTAAAAATGTTTTGTGGCAGATAATAAGGTGGGCGCTGACAAGAATTGAACTGTCATTAAGATGACACTTGAAATTCAGCAGAATCGCACAATTTTTATACCGAATTGAGATGTCTGATGGCAGACACTTTTAGGTGATGATTAATTACAAAAGCGCACACAGACGCTCTTTCTGGGTTTTTTAAGTACACCGAGGTTAGAAATGCTCTATCAAATTAATTAAGATACTCGTATTTAAATGTTAAACTGTTGGCAATGCTCTGGTTTTGATTCTGATTATAGACATAGACATAGACATAAATTGAAGATGAAATGAAGCTGGAGATAGAATAGTTTAAGGGTTATCGACAGTGTGACCAATTTAGCAGGATTATTATTTTATTTTTAGCCTCTTTGTTTCAAATCACTGTAGCATTTTTTTTAGCATGATTTCATGCTGTAGCAGGAAAAATTAGGAAAAATTAAAATTAAAAATGAATTAAAATAATAAAATTAAATTAAAGTAGACGAACCTTAGTGTGAACAAACCATTACAATTCTCATTTGAACACTGAACACAGCCATTCAACGAATTCAGGCAATAATAATATTCGTTTTTATTTACCGAACAGAGACTGAACTTAATCGAATTAAAATATTTTTTTAGGTAATAAATAGTAAGCGCGACGAAGTGATTTTTATTTAATGATATTTTTGCGTAAAAGTTTTTCCAGGAAAACAGATATTTTGTTAATTTTTTTTTTTGATTTCAAAAAAGTATTCAGCATAGTTTTTAGCGCGTTTTTATAAAAAAACAAAAACATCTTATACTGCTGAACTTAGCATGATTTCAAATATTGAATTGGTCAAACTGGCTATCGGCATTCGCGAAGTAGTTGGTGAACATATTCAACTTCTGCGATGTCAACTTGTTGGAAAAATTATATCAAAGTTTATTTTTTTAAAACTCTCATAGCTCGTTTGGGACTGTTCTTTTGTAGATAACCAGCAAAGGGATCATAACGAATTCGAACTTTGCTTGCCATCATAAGATCGAAATTCGCAAAATCATTCACCCTAACCGCAAACTTGAAGTACCTATTGGAAAAAAAAAACACTTCCCAAACGAAACTAAAATAAATTTAGCACGACGTCGCATTTTGTCGATGTAAATAGAAAATCTCATTTAAACATCACGTTCGAATGATTCCCAAGATTGCTCGTCTCTCTTGAAGAGGGACTGCCTTTATCTTTGATGCGATGCCTGTACAATTGCACGTATCCATTTGACGGAGGAAATATTTTATTTCCCCAACTCAGGCGAAAACTTTCTGTTAAACTTTATACACTAAACATCCGCTTACATTATTTTAAAGGAGCTATATCCCACGAATGCCACATACATTCCCGCAAACGCCACTATTCCCTTTACGGCCCAACAGAAGAGGAACTACACAAAAACCACAGAGAAATCAATTTTCAGTTGAACTTAATTCACCTACAGAGTTTCGATCTCTTCTATCCGTCTATATCCGACCGTCATTCAGCTAGAGTGTAGAACTGTTGAACCCCAACACACAGCGTCCCATACAAATAATTTGTGTGTTTTTTTTCTGCAAGGATACCGGGTGCATTCGGGAAGAAAGAAATCACTGGTGTCATTACAGACAGGAATCCATGCCCAACAGGCTTTGGCAACATAGTCAGTGATGGTGTTGTCGTAGTCGCAAACGTCATCTTTTGCGCCTCCCAGCAACAACAACCACAGTAAGAAAATTTGCTGTTGAAATAAAGCAAACTCATCGGAGCGGAACGTGGATTGTAAATGTAGCATGTCCAAGGGGGAAACCGATGAAACTTCTTCATTCCTTTCATAGTTTTTTCCAGTTTTTTTTTTTTTGTTTAGGAAAAGAGAAAAACTTTTGTGGCATATCTATTTGAAACGATAAATTTCCATTGGAGGAGAGACCCTGTCGTATATTTCAGTATTTCAGCAGGATAATTTCAGAGTATTGTCCCGTTGGATGGATAAAGATATTTTCTTCTTTATTTTCAATGGGGACGGGTGATGGTGAACACTGAACACTTGGTCTTGGTCACGAGAACAAAAGGACGACATTTCAATTTTAAACTTGGCCAGGGGTTCATCGATAGAGTCTTTCAAATGAGATATAGGTCAAATAAATCGGCCCCTTAAACATTCATCCCTGGCATTAGAGCTGCGATAAAAGGGGTAATTTGCTACGTTTTTGGTAAGTTAAACTTTAACCTTATCCTGAAATATTTTTCAATAATACATTTCTTCGGGGGATTCATGTACCATTCGGTGTTGGAATGCCCCAAACTCTGATGTTGGTTCGAAAGGATATGAATGTCGTAAGGATTTTCGGTGCCTCATAGGCTGAACTATGACAATAACAATGTATGCTTTGATGAATTTAAGCTGCGTGGACCGATGCTAGTGTCGTCGGTGTGTAGCCAGATTTACGAATTACCTTATTGGATTTTTTTTTAGAAATGCGGCTTTCCCTAGAAGGATAAAATCGGTTTAACGTGTGTAAACAGTCACAACGAATTGTTGATTGTGAATATTCTTCACTCGCTCTCTTATAGAGATATTTCATACAAAAGTTAAAACTTCGTGGGGAAAAAAATTTAAGAAAAAGGGGAGAAATTATCGAATGCTCATTGAACACTACTCTTCACGTTGGGGGTGGTTCTGTGTTGTTAGATCTCAAGTCAAAGGACTTTTTAAGCAATAACTATTACTGGCTAGTGAATGGTCTACCAGGATTAAGGATTAAAAACTAAAGACTTCATAAACTTAAGAGTTTTTTTAGTGGTGCCACAGTAAAAAAGTTCTTATTTACATATATATTTTATTAAAACTATGTTTACTGACATCTGTCATAAATATGTTGTTTTTGTCCCATCTATATGATGTTTAATAATTTACCGACCATATATTTTTGGTGTGAAGTAGTGGAGAATAGGGACGCGCGAGCAGGATACTAGGGATAACTGTCATGAATGAGCTTGTCAATTAGCCATTTGAACTCGGCATAAAATTGTAGATCACCCAAGATTAAATACTCACAAAAAACGAATGGTTGTGAGAAGCTAGGCCTAGGGTCACTACGAACCTGTTGAGCCAACTATTTATTTTATTTATTTAAGGATACTGGGGATACTAGGTGTAAATTGTAGCTACCTAAAAATTTTCAACAACATTTAACTTTTATTATTAAATTCATCGAATTCCACATCAAGCGTTACAGGGTGCTGCTGTCCACCACCATATATTGGAAATAAATTTATATTTTTCCCTCTGAGGAAGTGATCCTCTCACACTTTGTCGTCAATTAGAATCACTTCAGAGAATTGACTCCCACCAGCAACAGAGTGGATGACAACATAATTTTTCTCTGTGTTTTTCCGCTTTTTTCTTCAACTTAAGCTGCTTTTTTACACACCTAATTCATTTTACCATTTTTACTTCTTCTGTATTTTATCAGGGTTACTATAGAGCGCTAAAACCAAGTGCAAAAATTACAAGCCTAAGAACTTACTCGTTGTCCATTTAATTTTCCACAAATGTAATATTTCGTCACCAAAAAAAAAACGATATCGCCCAGGCGATCACTGTTATACGAAATCCGCCACCAGTTTGAAATCCTATGTTGTGCCATTATCTCTCACTCGGTATCCTTTTCTCGGTGCTATATAACTCAAGTCCTACGTACCTATAGTAACCAGTCAAGAACCACTTCAATGACATTGAAAAATTCCTCAACGACAGAAATTGTAGAGGTGTCCCTTCGAAAACTGCAACTAGGACTTATTTCCATTTTAAGCTTACTAGTTTGCAATACCTAATGACCCTACCTTACATACAGTAAATAAAACAGCTCATTTAAAAAACAAACTTTGCCAAAACCAATTTAATTAAATATGTACAAAGCACAGTTAACCCGAAAAAGGTGGCGAAAACTTTTCCCCACACACTGTACACACCTAATGTGCTTTCAAGTGAAACAACTACGTTGCTCGTCGACTCTCATTTTTATGAAGTTGGCGTGCCGTACTACTGTGTGTGTGTGTGCGGTCGAACATGTTCACCCATTAAGTGCGGTATGTTTTAGTTTTATGGCAACGACAACGACCACCATTATTTGCATCTTAAAATGTGTTCTCCACTCTTTCCCCCCACCATGTAAAAGGGGGTGGATCCTGTGTTAAAATTCTACAGAACATGTGATTGCCGAATGGATTTCGCCCACGACAACACCACTTTTGGCGACTATTAAATTCAATTTAAAGGAAAGAGTGCACAATGAGGCAAACAAAATAAAACAACATTACCATAGCAACGAAACGTTCCAACTTGTACCTTGAATTGTGTCTAGCATAGAATTAATAATTAAATTCCATTCTCACTATCAACTCTGGTGCAATACACGTCCGCCATAGCAAAGAGAGCATCTAGGACAGGTTTTATTTAGAACTTCCTTTTGGGATGCAAAATGGAAAAACTTTTCGCGCCCCCACCAAAGAACCTACTTTAGATCTCTAAGCCAGAAAGATGAAATAAGCTTCTTTGTTGCCCACACCCCAGACAAGGTTGACGACCACCCCGAACTGATTGTACGAAACTCGATATCTGTAGTAGATACAACAAAGGGAGGAAAAATTCGGAAGAAGTATAATCCCATTTCACACACAACACCCGTGGAATGGGTTGGGTATATTTTGAGCCTAATTGGATTAATTCACTAGGAGTCCTCCGGCAGGAGGCAGGCTGCAAAAGAAATCTGAATCCCTGGCTAAGTGTGTTTCATTAATTTACTAAGGCTAGAGTGCAGTCAGTCAGTTCGGCGGGGCTCCGCGAGGCATATCCGAAAAGATTAATGAAATTTCACCTTTTTAAAACAAACTTTGTCTTGATGCGAGTAGGTATATGGATTAGGGCCGTATATGTATACCAATATTTGAGGAAAAAAGTCGAATGCACAAACTTTCGGAATGTGTCAAGATTCATCCTATTTTTTAAGTCCTGTCAGCGTGAACTTTGCGCTGCGGATAAGGTTATTGGTTTTATGAGATTAAAAATAAATTTAATGCACTCAGGAACAGGATGGGTTCTTTGTGAGAGCTTGTCGGGGAGGGAAATTAAAATTCCCTACTCGAAGTTGTCACCTAGTAGACAATGGATGACTGGCATCTCTTGAATGCAATTAGTGATAAATGTCGCACGAGTTCCTTTTGATTTGTTGGTTTTGAAGTTTTGGGTTTTTTTTTTATCAGTTATTCCCGCTCCTTTCCAAACCTCATTTGGCCTTTTTTTTCGGCCGCCACTGTTATGGCCAAACACTTGGAAATAAAATCGCCGACCCATCTGAAAGGACACACACCCACCAAATGGGAAGCAGACATACTTTGTGGCAATCAAATGGGATCATAAAAACATTTCTCTTCTTTTTCCTACCATCAAACGGAGTATTTCCAATTCAAGTGGATTTTCGAAGCTTCGAATTGGCTTCCGTACAAAAGTGCATACTGTCGGAGCGATGGAGGGGTGTTAAATGCCGCCGCCGCCGCCAGTCAGCATGCCAAAAACCATAAGAGTGAGATTTACAATGTCATCCAAAGCGGCTAAGAGTCATATAAAGAGGTGAATGTAGGTTTCCACTGCTCGCCGTTCCCCCGTTTGTCGTTGGAAATGACATTTTGTGTGGCATTCGAATCGACACAACGACGACTTCGGTAACATTTTGGGTTATTTTCACCCTCGTTTTCTCGCTCCCGCTCAGAATAGATGGCATGGCAATGTATAGAAATACCTGAGGCTATTGAAATCCCATCTACTTGCGCTCATTTATGAGACATAATCTGTGGAAATACCTTCTGAAAATCTGTGAAAATCTACGAAAATCCCCCCGCACACAAATGATCCTAAGTAACCGCACTTAAAGTTTAATGGTGAAAGGGGAGATGCTTCCGTTCCGTGTGGAGGAAGTTTTACCGCTCTGGAGTGATGTACACATGTCAGTAGAGAGATTATCGTACCAACCAAACTCCGATTACGTTTGACCCATTTGTGAGGGTCAGACCGTTCTTTGAGGTAACAACTAGGAAAAGAGGGACTTGTAAAATACACGCATGTTACCGCCTTTCTAAATAAAACGAACGAACTGAAGGGCTGTGAGCTTCATTTCTGAAAGCACCGAACGTGTGACTGGGTGCTGGAAGGGACTTACTGCATTGCCATTCAATTTGATTCGTGTGGCGTTAAGCCTAAGAGCGTTAGCTGTTAGGTTGGATGGAGCTTTTCTAATGCAACGAGATGGCAGACAGAAAAAACGACTTTGCGCATTTGCAAGTTTTCCAATTCGCACCTCATTTAGGGAATACAAATGTGTCCAACGAATTACACTGCAAAGGTAAGCGCTACAAGGTCGACCTTTTTTTTCAAGTCAGCTGGAGAGACAATTTAAAGTGTTGCATTTGTTCAAAGAAAAGTTGGATCAATCATTGAGTGGCCGTTGTGAAGTGGTGGTAGATGCAAAAATTTGATTTGATGACGGCGAAAGATCGACAGTTATTCGAATATTGTGTTCCCTTGGATAGCCTCCAAATTCTCCTTTGGATCTCTACAGCCATTGGTACAAAAGCATGAAACCAGCTAATCGCACAGGCGCTGTGGTCGATACAACTTATAAATATCCTTGGTAATTATAACTCTGTCTAAGAAAGTCCCCACCTCCAGTGATAGCTATCATCTCAACGACGACTGCACTCCGATGAACAAACCCAAGAGTATCCCCCTTGCCCTTCCGGTGAGGTTATTCAAATTTGGGTATAACATCTCCCATTAGATCCAGTACTAGTTGATTAGCCCATCAAGGCATCAATTTAATTAATTAATTCCGCATCATTAGATTCGAGTACACAGTTCTTCGTCGTCCAAATCTCTCAACGACTGTGTATATATGAATTCAAACGCCATCGGAGGGACAGCCAATTTTCTTTAACAGCCACTGACTAAAACACAAACAAAACTCAATACAGCGGTAGCATCCTATTAAACTTTACGACACTCGTAAAACAATATCCCTTCAGGATATACATAACTGTCTACGGGTCGCTACCCATGTGGAGTAAGTGCATTCCATGTCTGGCACAAATGTAGTATTCACTTACACACAGCAGATCCTATACAGATCCTAAGATACTTAATCCTCGAGGTGCAGTACAGTACGAGTAGCTGCCAAAACAAATGGTGAATTTTTAAACGGATTAGTGTCCTCTACCATTTGACTGTGTGCATCCAGCTCTCAGTTTCAAGATGGGAAAATAATTTATCTGCATCTTGTCGATGGGGCGGGCAGCACAATATACCAGCAGTAGAGCCTTTTGCACAATGACAGATAACCGAGGTGGGGCCAAAAGGTGAATTATATTTATATGCTCTAAGCGAAACGGGAAACCAACGTCAAGGTGGTAACTGGTAAATTATCTAGCTTCAGGTAAAACGGGAGTGCACTTTTGCTCCTTGCCGTTGAAAGGGATTTTTGTTTTCCTCTTGGTTTTAGTCATTTCCCCATCGCATCATCCAATTGTGCGGTTGGATAACTGAAAATAGTCCAGGACACAACCAAAAAATAGTTGTCGTCGTAGGTGTTTTAAGTTTTCCAAGCGCCTGCAAATCCGCTTGTCCTCCCTGCAATTGCCTCCTGTGTGTCTATTTTTTTATGTGGACGAAAATTAATAATTCAGAAGATAGGATCAACATGCTTCCGGTGTTGTTTGCCTTGTTGTTGTCGTACAGCTTTTTTTTTTTTTTTTTCGTTGGAATGAGTTCGGCGACACGATATTTTCCATTTTCGAGGGTTTTACGGGCTTTATTCAGCCCGAACTGCATTAGGTGGGGATGAGACGACCACCGTCACTGATATTTTAAGCGGGCGACACACAAAGTCGGAAAGTTTCAATTCAATTTCTGCTTTGGGATTGCAATATATATGGGGGCGCAAACTACAATCATGGGGCAAGGGAGGAGGCATAGCATTTCTATATAAATAAGTTAAAATGCCACAGATAGTTTTTAGGGGGCATTTATGTTTGAATACTATGGCCATGCTGCGAGGACCGGCCTCGGCGATGGCATGCTTAGTTGTAGAGTTGCCGGATCCTGGTGTGTGCCTGCATACTGAATAGTTTTCTAAATTTTTTATAAGGAATTTGGTGGTGTCGCGTTTCCCTTTTTTCTAATTGAAAATATACAGCTCGCCCGGCGGGAGATGTTAGCTAAATTGATTCAATCAATCTGTCCCAATTGGTTTGGTATTTATTTTGTTTAGACACGGGAAGAGAGAGAAGGATTTTTTTCGCTGACAGCTTTTGAGATGGAACATCCAGTCGGT
The DNA here is from genome assembly GCA_916610125.1 of Cheilosia vulpina. Lineage (NCBI taxonomy): Eukaryota > Metazoa > Arthropoda > Insecta > Diptera > Syrphidae > Cheilosia > Cheilosia vulpina. The sequence continues at coordinate 2,938,806 of OU744280.1, read as the reverse complement.
GTGCATGTTATTTGAATACGTAAACGTGACGTAATACGTGACTCCATCCGGAGTAGTCAAACGAAATGGTATATGACTGGAATGCATGCGGTTCTATGGACACAATTCAACACTGCTCTCCTAAGGAGACTTACCTATTCAAGCGGTATATTCTGACAGCAAAAACGGTACTGACAAAAATGCAACAACACAAACAAAGTGTTTTTTGGTTAGTTGGGACACAACCGGCAAACTGAAAACCCTTTTATAGATATAGAATTCCGGAATCCGTAGACGGATTTTTGATAGTTTGAAAGAAATTTTGACAGTTTGAATGAATATCTGTCAGTTTGAATGGACTTTTGACCGTTTGATTGGACTTTTGACAGTTTGATTGGACTTTTAACAGTTTGATTGGACTTTTGACAGTTGGAATAAGACTTTTCACGGTTGAAATCCGACTTTTGACAGTTTGAATAAGCTTCTGACAATTTGAATGGATTTTTGACAGTTTGAATAAACTTCTGACAGTTTGAATGGACTTCTGACAGTTTGATTGAATTTTTGACAGTTAAAATATACTTTTGACAGTTGGAATAAGACGTTTGACAGTTTGAATGAGTTTCTGATAATAAAATAATTGAAATTGAAATTGAAATTGAAATTGAATGGACTTTTGACAGTTGTATTAGACTTATTCCAATATGTGGAGTGGAAGCATTTTTATTCATGTCGCTGAAAGGACCAATATTTACCAACAAAGTAGAAGGAATGCAGTGACCTTTCATGGCACCACAGTTAAGACCTGGGTCTCAACCAAAATTACTTTGCAGCTAGCACGATCAATGGGTAGCTTTCTCTAGTTAAGCGGATGAGATTTACTTCAACTGGGTGCCCTCCTAAGGTAAGATCGTCTTCTATCGCACATATCCACAGCCATCTTAGACGATTAACTCGAATCTGCTTGCTCCGCGCAACATCTTTCAACGAACTATATGTAAAAGGGCATCCCGAAGCTCTCTTTCTCTTTCATGATACCAGTCAACCTAGTTGAACATCTACTTACAAACAAAGAGATACCATTCTGTCCATTCCACAAAGCGAAACAAATAAATAAATGAGAAGTATTCCATTGACTGGAAAACTTGTCCAAAATTAAAAACAATACCAATAAAAACTCGGTTAAAATTGTTCTAGTGCACTTTTGACATTGCCATGGTATCACCTAGTGATTGCAGTCAATCGGACTTTGGTGTTTTATATTCTCAATGATTTTTCAAAGTAAGTGTACAAGCCCTCGTCATAGTTCCCAGTTCCATCCAAAACTGAAAAACTCATAAGCCTATTCTCACCGAATGCTCGTTTCCATCTCCGTAACCGAATCTGATGTGCTCGGCAATTTTTTGGAAAAGGTATTAAAATCAAAGCACACAAATACGAACAGTAGCTGGACACTTCTTCTAAGTGCTATTCAATTCAATGCGCGCTCACAGCCCAGAGTGCTGGAAGGAAAAAACTCAATTTGCTCCTCGTATACTCATACGAGTGTCCTTTTCGAAATGAAAGTTATGTCCAACAATCTACACATGAATGCGAGTGGGAGGTGGGAGCCACCATGACGACAACAACGATGACAAAAGCAGCGACAACTAAAAGTGAAAACGAGGAAAACAAAAATTCCCAAATTGGAAAAACTATCAAAGTGAAAACTTGGTCGGTGTGTGTATAGTGTATACTGCTATCGAACTTCCTCTCCTGCCACAGCTACTGCTGCATGACGTGGATGATGACGGTGTTTGGGGAAAACGTGCGAACGCTTCGGAATAAGTGAAAATGGATTTTCTTTTGCGCAGCAAACTTTTCGAATATTATTGTCATCTCGGGGTGCGAGATTTTTCAAAATGCGATGTTATTTGATATGGCTCAGGATGATGCTTACATCATACACTCGTGCTCACATTCTGCGCCGCATGTCCTTTGTGTTGAAGTGCATCACTTTGTGTGAGGATTGCAAGGACACTGATACGGTCCCGGAACACACCGGAGATAGATGAAGGACGGCCACCGCACCCCCTATAGTTTCTAGTAAGTGGAGATGCATTATTTGTTCTTCTGGTACCGCCTTTGTTGAAGTGCGCAAGGGATGGCGGAATGTGATGCCGTGCGTGGATAGTTCCACACACACACACACATCCAGTCCATTGTTATGGAAATTTAATAGCTTCCTCTGTTCTGTATTCTGCACGTTCGTCGCTCTTTTTGTGTGCGGGGATGTTTGCCGATTTGCTTTGAACTTGAAGGTGCGGTGCATCTGCATTTCTTTCGCTGCTGATGCGTTTCCATTTTCTTTTTCATCTCGAGTATGCTCTCTGCTCGATTATATGGCTTTGCGTTCGAGGGGGTGGCTGGCGAAATTAAATCAGCCAAGGTGCATCAGCAGCATCAGCATCAGTGCAAATCGAAAAAGAAAATCAAAATTCAATAACCTCCATGCATGCAACATGTGTGCGCGCGACGACTCATTAAATTGCAATTTGCCCCGAGGAGGAGCTGTGGGTAAAAACCAGATGAAGAGCTGCTGATGTTGTTGTTGATGTTGGTAACAAAACACTTGCAAGAAAACTGTTGTTTTTCTTCGACGCTTTATATGTGCGGTGGCATGTGGTGCGATAGAAAAACCAGTCTTGCAAGTGCACTTTTTCCAAATGCTCCCGAGATGACAGTTGTACGAAGAGCATCGGCTCGTAGGTGAGCGTAATGTTTTTGTTCCGAGGGGACACGCACCACTGGAAATTGGACATTAGATGTTGTTCGTTTATCGCAAACTCGTATCGCGCGTAATCAAAGTAATCAACTACTTTTGCGGCACAAATCGATTGGCATGCGACAATAGAATCTAGAGTAGAACAAAACGGGATGCATGCACTTGGGAACGAGTATCGAACTGTTTTACAAGTTTACACCGTTAAATTGACTTTGATCAATGGTATACGAGTACAATGTACAACGACGAATCTAGGTTACCATTGCCTGAGCTGCGTAGCGTTTGTTTGGCTAAGGGTTAAATGAGACTGGCTGTGTGTGTTTCGTTCAATAAAATATGACTTTGATTGCAGTTTTGAAGAGGTTTGTCTGATTTACTTTTTTTATTGCTGACAGGTTCGCAGCCTGCTTGTCACATGGAATTAATGGGAGTGTTGTTTTATGCCGCTCTGTTTATCACAGTAGTGGTTTAGGATGGCATAATCTATTTATTTCTGCACCATCAAGTTGAATTTGTTTTTCAATGGTCATTGGCTACAATATCTACCGTCTTTGTGGGCGCATTTCATGTTCCTTTTTCAGTTAAATTCCACTTTAGCATCCATTCAACAGCAGAAAAGAAAGGTCGACACTTCACCTTGAAGTTGATTTGCCTCAATTTTGGGACAGAAATTTAATTCGCCGTTAAATTTACGTAGTTAACACCCATGGCTATAATTCTTTTATAGCAACTCCTTTCGAATTCGGTCTCAAATTTTCAGAAAGCCATCATGTAAAATGGAGTTTTCTGAAATCGAAACCTGCGTTCAAAATGAAAACCGCGGCCAACTGAACGGAATTCCGTGTCTGTTCCAAGTTTAGACTATACTGCCAATGTACTGAGACACACGCTAATCAATTTGTCCAACTTTCATTGACATTTTTGTTGACACTTGTAATTCCCCCAAGGTGGTTAACAAATGCTGCCAGCAATTTGAATTTTCTTTTCACGAGTATCACACAGTTTTTCCTTTTAAGAAAAGCGTACATTTCACTGCACATTCATAGACGTGCGTGCTACAAAGAAGCTAATAAGCATTAAAACATGAATGGCGTGCACGAACGAAATCGTGACAGCCTTTGATTAATATTTCGCGAGCATCACCCAGATGAACAATAACATTATAAATACCTTAAAGTGATCGATTATTATTTATGTTGGTTATATTTGTTCGTTTCCGACTTCTCTGAGTCAAAATGGAAGCGTAACTGCGCCAAATTGACTTTTCATATAGGCATTTCAAACCTGAATGTCAAACATTTGTCCTTAGCTGTCATCGTAAACAATCAGTGTAATAGAACACGTGTCACAAAATGGTCTGTCTTGGTCGTGTCATACAACCGTTGAATATTCATCTCGCAAGAAGCGTTCATTGTCTGCAGTTCCCACAACGCTATAGCGTTGTCAGTTCCCCTGGACTCCCTGCAGATGGCAGAATTGTTTGCTCATTGTGAATGCAAATTTCGTCCATAAATTTCACAAGTTTCGCACATCATTTGTGTCTCGGCAACACCTCTCGTGTGAGATGACTTGACAGAACTGCGGCCATTTTAAAATGCAATTACATCATTTCGCATCGTAATGCAATGGCCGGTCATTTGCTACCAATAAATTACATCGTTAATAAACGAGACACCACAACAACAACAAAAAAAGACAGCGTCTGCATGCTTTTTCATTAAATTTCCATTTCTGTGCATTGTGTTCGCATCTCGCACGCAATTAAGAATTTTAAATGGGCAGCCCCCATTACGGCCGCAATTAAGGTCCAAATGCGTTATAGTTCTGCACGCACACAGCCACACACTAATTAAACAAAAGACATGGACTCAACTAAAGGAAACGACTTTAAATTCAAGTCCACCACGTCCTACTTGAAATTCATGCGGTGACAGAGCGCATGTGTCATCGCACACTATACAGTTACTAAAGAAGTGTGCCATACTGCCATGTGCCATCCGCGTAGAAGTGAGCTCTCCAAATGAGGGCTAACCGCGGCCGCACATACCGCACAAAGTAATCATCACAAGCGAACAACCGTTCAGGTGTGTTTTGAAGCCCGCCGTACACGGGTTTGACCGAGCCATATAATCGATTTCCGCTGGAAGTGTTCAGTTCCATTGACACCTGGCCGGGCGCTATGGGTCTCTGGGTTTTTTTTTTGTTATATCATTACCCCCGGATGCTTGTTTCGTGCGGAATTGCGGCACATGCCAATGCTCTCTGAGTGGCTCGGTCTACATGACGGCGAAAAGTCACATCTAGGACACAAGTGTCTATACACACCTAATTCCGTGGTTATGACACAGTCACACCGGTCGTTTTGCGTTCCACTTGGACAGCTCTGAATGGTTGATAGTTGATGCGGCGGCAGTGGGCAGGGCAGGGAGAAACTGATATGCCTTGTTAGCAGGATGTTTTTTGATTGTTTTATTACGGAGGACAAGTAAGCTCTGCAGCGAACTAAGTGCTGCGAATAAATGTGACCTAGATTGTTGGGTTCCCGAAATTGGGGCTTTTAGTGGTCCATTTGCGTTTTTTCTCCTTTATTTTATTTTTATTCCTTTATGGATTATTGTCGCTGTTAATGGGAACGGAGTTATAGTGTTGGACGGCAAACATTTGAGTTAAAAATGTCCCTGTTACTCGTATTGCCGACACGGGGAATGCGCGCGTTTCCATTAAATCCTGACTGCACTGATAGAGTGTGGCGCTCCATCTATCATTATGTTGACTGTAACGGCGTGCGGCGTGGACATTTATAATTGCTTCCCAAATGCGAATCCCTTTTGTCTACAGACATTATCCTGTTAAATATCATTTGGAATTTTATTTCATTTGTCGCGACGGTCGTAGGTATTGGTTTGCGGTGTTTGTTTTTTTGGGAAATCAACGGAGAGTCATTGTTTGAACTGGGGCGAGTATTTAATTGTTCGGTGCAATTAAATACCAGCGCTCTGCACAGAGGGAAATATTTGCACGGTATTAGTTGACTAATTGATGGCGAGTTTTATTCGCGCAACTTCCATGATTCAGATTGCTATTACACAGAATTTTGACACAAGTCACTGCATGACTGTCCATTGGAAGAGGAATGTAGCCGGGGGTGGTTTGTGGCCGGCGAATCTATTATAGGGATATTTTGTAAATTCAATTTCTAGCCAGAGGAAGTTTTGTGTTTTTCCGGTAAACCACAGAAATTTGATGTTTGGTCTATTTGAAGTTGACACATACATCAAAGGGCTGTCATGTAATTTGTGTGGCTGCAGTTTACTAAAAATGTTAAAGGGTAATCAATAGTTGTGGCACAATCAAACGGGAAATGTCAGCGACTGTAGGAAACATGAAAATTGGCTTTATCATAAATTAAAACGCACTTTCCCAGCAATTTTATGAGAGATTAACTAACGAGTTAGAGGGTAAAAGGGCTACAACCTAACTTAAAGTTTATTTACGTGCGCACAACCTAATCCTTATTTGGATGCGTCGTAAAGTACAATTCACTTTGTGTGGTCTGATACACATAAAAAATAAATAAATAGTTATCGCAACAGGTCTGTTGGGACCCTAGGCCTAGCTTCTCACAACCATTCGTCTTGTGTAAGTTTTTATTTTAGGGACGAATGGAAGGGTTCTACAATTGTATGCCGAGTCCCAACCGCTCTTTGATGACAGTTATACTCTCGAGAGTTTGTCAGACGTTCGCTTTGACGTTTCCGTGTTTTTTTGTTTTGTCGGGATTCCCTTCGGTTAGATAGAAGACCAACACACTAACCACTAAGCCACTGCGACTACGATTTGATACACCAGGTTCAAAATAAGGCAGTAGACACATTTTCATTTTTGTACTTCTGTAGTTAAACTAAAATTAAGCATTTGCAAACGTGAACCATCTTGGACTTTATTTGTTCACGTTTTCCCGAGTGTACCTGTAATAACGCGTTAAACAACCTCTCTCGAAGTAAAAAATCCCTCAAAAAAAAAAACTGACATCTGAAATTTGTGAATTATGCAACAAAGCCCTAAAATTACGCGGATTTGCGAACATTCTTTCAAGAGCAGTTGAAGAATTAAGGTGCAAATTGTGCTTTGCAAATAACTTAATATTGGTTTTTGGGGTTAGGGTGAATGTTACTTTTTCAGGAGCTGATTTCTGGCATATTTCTTAGCATCTGTCAATATTATGTCAAATATGCATACGGATGCATACTTTCCTGCAATTTACATGCCTCTTTCCTCCATTTAAGTCAATTAAACTCTACACAGGTTTTAAGCCGAACCAAATGTTGGGCTACCAAAATGATACATCAGATTGATAGACCACATACATACTGTTGATTTACAGAGCCCCCTCGTTAATCTCATTGATTTTTGTACGGACTTACTTGGGCCTACTACTATGACGTCTTTTCATGACCGCTTTCACTATAACTCCTCTGATGACACTCGCTTGATTAAGCTGTCACATCATGTTTCATCTGGTGTCCGCAGGTTTCTTTTCGTCTCCTCACAGATCGACGGACTCCATCATAATCCCGGCTCCACCTTTTCTTGTCTAATGCACCATCCATTACCATTCCCGTAATGACCATCTTCCATCAGCCATCATCAACATAACAATCCACTTGATTAAAACACTGACTTCTACATTCCACTGCCGTATTACCCCCGAGACGCAATAACAATATCAACACCGATGCAATTACTGTCAACTTATACGCACAACGCAATTGCCCGAGTCTCCGCCGATACGTCCCATTGAACGCCCAAGAGAGCGGTTTGTTATTATTTTCTTACACACGACACAATGCAAAAGAAAAACCGTTTGACCTACTAACTCCGATGTAAATCAATTGGTCTTGCAGGAGGACATCCACTGAATTGTTCCTTCTTAAATGGCTAAGGATAGCATCAATTTCAATGCGAACAAGCATACCTCCACCTGTCCGAGGCAAGAGATAACGTCCACGTGGACGACAATTAACTCCCTTCGTCGGGGCGGCCCATCATTCTTCCGTTTTAATTAATAAAGCTCCTCGCAATTGCCATTAATCACCTCCTTGTCATTATCTGGATGGATTTTCATGAAAATTCTCTATTTCGTTACAGACACTCCACACACTATGAGAAGACAGCACACGTGGATAAGGATGACGAGAGAAGGGAGTGGGTTAGCCAGCTGGCTGTTGGGAGTCATTGTGATTCTTACGACGTTACACTCGACTACAGCGCAGTGCCCGTGGCAAAGGGAGATCTTGCAACTACAGACGACGTGTATTTGTTCGTACAACTTGGGTAGGGAGCTGTCTGTGCAGTGTGATCAGGTAAGTGTTCGCCGAGTGAGGTAGGAAGAGTCGAGATTTATCGTCTTTCGTTCGGTCCTTAGGTTGACTTCTCACTCCTGTTAGAGGCGTTAAATAAGTATGCTCGTGAAACGCCCATCGATTTGCTGTATGTGAACAACTCGACGGTCGAGGAGCTCACCGACGGGATTTTCGTGAATCTTCGCCTGCACAATGTCCAGTTGAGCAGTTGTAGGATAAAGCGCGTCGACGACGGAACGTTCAAGGGCCAGGAGACCGTCTTGAAGAACCTAAATCTGCAGGACAACGCCCTGGAAACAGTGCCAATAGGAGCGCTAAAAACGCTGACGATTCTGAACTTGTTGGACCTGTCCAAGAACAGGATAGATTCGATTCCAGAGGACGCCTTCGAAGGACTCAACAAGCTGTCTACGTTGAAGTTGAATGACAACAATGTCACGCTCGCAGCTGGCGCCTTTAATGGGCTCAAGGACAGTTTGAAGAACTTGAATCTGAAGGGAACGCGTCAAAAACGGGTTCCTGAGAGCATTCGCGGCTTGAAATCGCTGGCGTTTTTGGATCTTTCTCTGAACGGAATCAAGGAACTTCCAGGAGTGGGAGGCACCCGAACCTTTGAAGGCCTGGATTCCCTCACAGCCCTCAATCTGGAGAGAAATCTTATCCAGAGTTTGGGTGAAACAGCTTTCACCGGCGTGCGAAAGACGTTGAGCTCACTGAGCTTGCTGAACAATTTACTGTCGGAGTTTCCAGTTGGGGCGGTGCATTCTCTTAGGGAACTTCGTGTCCTCGACATTGGTTTCAATTTACTGACGGCACTTCCGGAGGTCGCCTTTCGCGGCAATCCCAGCATTACACTGCTTGCCTTGGACGGCAATCCACTGCCAACAGTGCCCGAAAAGGCGTTCAACCATTTGAACTCCACTCTCAGAGGGTTGTCGCTGGGCGGCCGGTTCCTGCATTGTGACTGCAAGCTGCGATGGGTTGCTGAATGGATCAGAAATGGGGATTTGCAGGTAAGTGATGAATACAACGTTCACACATCCCAACGCAACTGACATAAAAATTCCAGGTAACATCCCGCGAAAGGAACCCACAATTCTGTGGCACTCCGAGCCGCTTTAGCGACCGTGGCTTCTATTCAATTCAACCGGAGGAGCTGACCTGCCCCGAATCGGAAGTCGATCTGAATGGACCTGTTGGAGTGGTTGACTCGTTGATTCCCCGCATAAAGCCAACCATTGCGGCCGCAACAACCACATCGACCACCACCACCACCACCACCTCCACTACCACAACACCGAAGCCAACCCCCTCAACGACTATTTCAACCACAACTGAGGCCACATCGCCGGTGACCGCTAGGAGGACTTCGAGCACGATTCCACCGTCGTCTACCACCGCGACCCCGCCAACAATAGTGTCATCCAGCACAACCACAACCACCACTCCATCTACTTCAATCAAGCCATCTTCTTCAGCAGCCACACAATCGACTTCCACAACTTTGGGCACGGTAAGTTCAACCGAAAAATATATATATCAATATCCAAGCACTTCCAAATTGCATGCAATATTTCTTCCTGGCAGTCGAAGCCACCCTCGAACACCCAACAGCATCAATCCACGTCTTCGTCGACGGGCACTGCTCCGATTGCCACCAAAAATCAGGCGCTACCCTCGTGGCGGCAACAACAACCAGGTGGCTTGGGTGGAGGTGCTGCCGCTTCAGCAGCTGCTGCTGCCGGCACACAACATAAGCAACAACGACCGCCGCTGGTGTTGGGCTTCCCGCCACAGCGAAGCACTCGTATCGACGATACCAATGAGGTGCAAGTGAAAAATGCCTTCCGCCAGGATAGTTCGGTCATAATTCAGTGGGATTCCGATACGGCCAACATCCTTGGCTTCCGTGTGGTCTATCGATTATTCGGCGAGAAGAGCTTCAAGCAGGGTCCGCCGCTAGAGGCCAGCGAACGTGAGTTTAAGATAAAGAACGTCCCCGCCCAGGAGTGCATCGTTGTATGTGTCATCTCGTTGGAGGAGCTGCATGTCACCCCAGAGACAGTTCCCTACCAGCAGTGCCGTGAAGTGCGAACGGTAGCGTCGCAAACATCGAACATGGACAAGATAACAATAGCGGCCAGCGCCGCCATTTGCGGAACAATTATCGTCGCGGTAATTGTGTTCATTGCAGCAAGCAGGTTAATTGATTTTTAATTGACACGAGTGTATGCGGTGCGAGCTGATGGATTTTCCTTTGTGTGTCCTTTGCAGGCGATCGAGGAAGCTGCAAACCTCCCAGCAAAAGAGCCCCTTGCCAATTGGAGGATTGCCGGTGAATTGTTGCGGACCAGCAGGCAGCCCGGGACCATTGGGATCGATGGCCACATTGTCGGCGTTCAATAACCATAAGGTGAGTGAAAGTGTGTACCATGCGGAGAGATGCACTTAAATTGAAATGTTCGTCGTTCGAACAATCGGCGGCGGCAGCGAACTAAATGAGATAAAAGTTAACATGGGAGGTGACGTTAAGTGCTGTCGCCGCCGATGCACGTTGGCTTAATCATTTTTGGCGCGCTAAAAGGCACGGAATGTGCGTGAAAAACAAAACCAACTGCTGTGGCTTTGTTCTTACGTTTCCCTTTTTTTATCGCCGCCTCAAATTACGCCATCTACCAGTAGGATGTGAACTAACATTTTTTAAAGCGAAATACCAGATTTGACAGAAGATAGTCGATTTGTTGCCATTTTTATATGCGAGTGGTAAGCATAAACGTCAAAATTGGTATTTCCAATATTTATCAAGCAAAATGTTTTCAATTTTCCATTTTTTTTTTCTACAGCTTTTGACAGAAAACGTCAAAAAATGAAACACAAATCCAACGGATTGCAACTTTGCATTTTTTGACGTTTTGTGTCGAAAGTTGCAGTAAAAAATATAAAATTCAACTAACAACTAAACAAACAAGGCGAAATTAATATTTCACTAAATTAAAAGTTAAACTTAATAGCAATGACAGCTAAGTATTATCCAAAATCCAACAATTGAAGTGCACAATAATTAGCTACTACGTCGCACTTGAGCGAGTTGAATACGTGCCCACATCTAAGGCTAGAGGTTACTTAAATCGAACCCAATTCAGCAGACAAACAGACCGTCTGATGATTTTCTCTGAAACTTATGCAAATAAACAGTTATCGGCGAATACTTGTACCTACATGTATTAAAACAAACCACAAAATCCACACAAGATGTCAATTTTCCACCCGAAGAAATAGCTGCGTGCGGATGCCAGCGTGCTCCTTCTGGGCTGAGTCTGAGTGGCTGCCTGTCAGTGCCACAGTTTCAAACTTTCCATTACCCCCGCTCAGTCAATGCGTGTGCATGTTTATTCGTTTAACGTTCGATTTGTCTGGCACCAACGTAAGAGGGAGAGAATAGGGAAAATTGTATACAAAATCAGATTCAATCGGTTACAGCGACAAATTTGCATTTGCTTTCGCGAAATGCCAAAGTGTGTTTGATTGTAAAATGGTAAACAATGAATTACGTTTTGACGTTCACCCCAATGATTTGCCTAGGACGCCGTTGGGGCGGGACTACATATTGAGAAGAAGAAAATCTATTTCCATCTTAATTTTGATTTGTAATATACGCTTCTGTGCACATTTATCCAGCAGGAATGGGATCAAGTATCGGCATACAGCAGCAGATCCATTCCCCGGCCCAGGATATACCCGATGGATAATCAGGATGATTTAAGGAGTCACTTTTCCGGTATGCCGGGAAAAGTTAGCAAAGCAAGGTGAGTTGGGGGGGGCGCTGCTTGTTACATTTTTGTATTACGGAATGGGAGTGAAATACGCCGGAAGTGACTATCATTTTTAGCATTCATTTGTTTATTTGCATTTTAATTGAATTATGACACACACGCACGCATTCACAAGCACATAGACGAAAATTGGGGGGTTGTCATTTGCATATCATTTGAGTTCATTTGACATTTCTTCACAATACACACGCGCAAACACGCATCCACACTCATGACACATGTTCGTAAAAACTCTTCCCCCAGATCTATTGCCGATGGCCAATCGCAGCACAGCTTTTCTAACAACTCACATCGCGGATACCTGGGCACCGCATTTCCCACCAACTTGGTAAACTCACGACCGGAACTCAGACAGTCGCGCCAATCGCTGGCGGCTGCATCCGAACGCATGTCGCGTGCTTCGTATGCTGGATCGATTCACGGTCCGACAAGCATTGCGTCTAGTTCAAGACGTTCACGGCCGCGATCTAGATCACGAGATCATCTCAATGGACCACATATCCACAGTCATCGACCAGGAAGTCGGTAAGTGGGCTGACTGGATTAACCACCACACTACCGCACCGCCTACTGCCTATACCTACTATATTTGTAACAACCACTACTCTACCACTATTACCTCCTCAAAATATTAACACTATGTATGATACAACACCGCTGTTAACAATGAACAACAACAACAAATGAGAAAGGAAAGAAAACAACGAATAATTAACAAATTTAACAATTAACACGCTTTTTAATTTCTGTTCTATTAATTATCTCCGCTACTGTTCTGTTTCTCATTTGGGTTCTCTACAGGTTTTCTTTTGGATTAAGTTGCGCTTGGATTAACCCATTTACTTTCGTTTTTCCTTGTTTACTTTGACTTTGTCTTAACAATCACTTCTATACGTACTCCCGCACAAAAAAACAATAAAAATAAAAGAAAGAGACACGCTGAGGCTAATTTTTACCCCGAATTTCTGTAGATACTCGACAGCCGGATCGACGCACACGCTAAATAACTACTGCGACACATCGGATAACTGGACTGAGAACGACATGGAGATCTATATGGCTAGAAATCCCACAACAAGGAATGGATTAGTGCCATTATGAGGGCGGGTTTTGTTATCCTGATATTTCAATGTTGTATTAAATTTGGATGAGATTTTCTGACGGTACGTTTCTCGGCCACGATTAAACGTTCGGCCATACAAGGATAATCAGCAGCAGCAGCATCAACACCACCATAACCAACAAAGTTGGAGGCAGCGTCAACACGAGAGGTTTCATCGTCAAAACCGTCATCAGCATCACTATCACAGTCACCTGATGCATCAGCGACATCAAAGTCAGCGACGTCATTCGCCGTTGACGCCTGTACGCAGCACATCACCACCTGACGTTGTGCCACGTCCCACATCTTTTATTGCCACCACCACAACCCAAGCATTTGCTGCCGATGATCTTTTAGGTGAGATCGTGGTCGAGAATTATTTCGATGAGTACGACAGACAGGAAATCCGCCATTTACGTGCGATACAATTAGAAACGTTTGACTCTTCAACGACAGAGTCACACTGTTGTAGTAGTAGTAGTAGTAGTAATAATAATAATAATGTTTTACATTCCGGTACTAGTAGCGGTAGCAACATGAATGATAACAGTACTTCTAATGTCACTTATGATAGGTTAAGAAATCTCAATACAAACTTCGAAAACGTCAACAAAATTAGGAAACACAATTTGAACGAATTCAACGATGACAGTTACATATAATATAGAGGTGCAATATTTTTCTTATACAATTTTTAAACGCTTGCGTCAATTGTGTAGTTTTTTGTGCGGAATTGACAGAATCGAATGCAGCCCAAAGTACAAGTATTTTTTTTTAACAGTGTCATGCATTCGAGTTGCTTGTTGAATCGATAATGTTGATAATGGCGCCAATTGAGTTTCGAATTCCTGGAGGTTAATGTGTTATTTGGAAAAATGACAGATGCTAATTGTAATGCAATTTTTAATTGGCATATGTCAGCTATCAATTCGTATGATTATTACAATCAGTCATTGTGAATTTACATCTTAATAAAGCAGTTGCATTATCCATAATCAATCAGGTTTTGGATAGATTGACAATTTCTAACCACTGCTGTATTTATTTAGGATTTGCATTGAGCTTTCATTTGTAATGTACGAAACTATTAAGACAATTTTGAAGCCAACGCTTGTTTGTATAAAACAGATTTCCAATGTGAATTATGGCTGCCCTATTATTTGAGTGAGCACCAAAACAAACTAATCCGCCCCAACATAAATATGACAGCCGAACCATTGAATTGCATTAAAAAAATTAGAATGGAACTAAAACCGCGACAAAATTGTGTACGGCGGGACAAATTTATTTTAAAAATGATAAATGGCCGCTACAGTAAAATGTAACGTAGAATCGTCCGGTCCAAATTTATATCATCCGTCAAAATTGCTTTACACTTCGTTCTGTCAAACATGAGCTTTCGAAAGAGGGCTTTTTCGAATTTAAAAAAGTCTTGGAGTTTGATTTTATGACAAATAGGTAACATAACCAATTTATAGCTGACTTTTCCCAATCGTACAGCGAATGTCCGAAAAGATCATTCTGAGAACTTAGAGCCATCCCCCTTAGTCAATATTGCCTACTTTATACAGAGAATAAATCCCTAAAAGTAATTCTAATATATGAAACTATACCGCGCCCTTTATTTTTATTTTTTCATCGCTGTTTAAATGCCGACGGTAAGGGATTTTATTTTTTCAACGAATTAAATAGAAGGTAGGTAAAGACTCGAAAAGTGAATGCCCCATTTAATCAACAGTTAGCGATGTTACCGATAAAACACTATAAACAAAGACCCCTAGGTGGTCGATAAATTTTATGACAGAAATGCTCAAATTTCAGCCCCAAAACTACACAACTTACTTTGAATTTCGTTCGAATGCACAGTAAACTAATTTAAAAAAATATGCATTAAACGTATGCTATCTAAAACAAATTCTTTATGTTAGCTAAGTCTACCATGTATTATACATTTTAAGAACATATCCATAGTGTAGCATAAGATATACCAATTTAACAATTTAACTACCCAAAACAAGCAATTAAACAACACAGAAACTAATGTGTAGGTGCTCTAAATAGTTAACACTGACATTAGTTAAGTCAATTTATATACACATACCTAGATCTAAATGTAAAATTATTAAGAGAAATAATTACTAACGAGAAAATACTTCGTAAATAATCTTTTTTACTTTTATTAGCTTTTAGTTGGGGAGATTTTTATTTGTTATAACTGTTTGTATAAATAAAGTTTGTATTGAAATGAACTTGGCTCGTTTCTTGTTTTTGTTTTTTTTTTATTTTGAATATAATTTCTGTTTTAGTTCATTTCAATTTAGTACGTTACTTTCGGAATGCATAAACCTGTCACTTATCCTGAACCTGTCGCACTGGGAGCAAGTACTTGCAGATAGTGTTGGAATAAGTTGTGCTCAACAGATGTTCGCACACAAATTCCCATTTGAGGAAGGACGCACACAATATTTCTTTATTATTGTCAAAAGACAAATTGCCTTGGATGTGTGTGTAAGTGTGTTTTTCGTCGTGCAGCTTCGAAGGAATTCCCATAAGTCCTTCTTTTCTCGGCCAAAAAGAACAAACAAATAAACGGAAAGCACAAAAAACAGGACTTTTCAGCGGCGATAGAACAAAACTTTGCACTTGGTTGGATACTTTAAGCAATGGCACACAACGGTAATAGCACAACACAAAACCAAGTGAGTGAGCAAAGGGAGAGACAAATAACGACAAACTGAGGAGAAGCGATTGAAATAAATGTTAATAAGGATGCAACTCGAGAGAAATGTTTATACATGCAACATCTTGTGTGCGCGCACAATGTAATGCTGAAATATTATGCTCCAAAGGCAGTTCCCATTATCCTTAACATTGCACCCTATGTTTTGAGCAAGTTTTGTTTCTTTTTATTTCCCCGTGTCTAGTTTGCTTTCATTTTTGTTTTCAGTTTATGAGATTGTAAATAAGAAAACAATTCTAGTCTTAAGAGGAATCGATGGGCATGTGTAGAAAATGAAGTCGGTCCCAATCGCATTCAACGCAAATGAACACAGTTGAGAGTTAACGTTAACATTAAAAATTTAGAAAACCATAGCCATAAGGAAGATATTTATTCTAAACAATGTATAGATAACAGCTAGGAGAATATTAACCACACTTTAAGATTAGTTAGAAAATAAACACACCAACACACACATATGCAACTATATGCTACTATTAATGGGAACAACTAAGCAAGTACCAATTGCCAATAGATTATAAGCAGAAAAACAATGTCGAATTCGATTTAGAATGCTTTGTAAATAGAACTACACTGTTGGAATTGTAGAATTATTACAGTAGTCAAATTTTATGCAAAACTGCCTTAGCACGGACTAGCAATTTAATTAGAAATAAATACGTATAATAAAAACAAATGAAAAAAAACATAGCAAGTAGTAAAATATCCGTTTGTTTGGTTATTGATTTTTTTAATTGTTTGCCAATGCAACCATCCATTATATTGTATTGCACTAACACAGATGGAATTAATAGCAATGTTGAGTACTTGGACCTTGTGTAATTTATTGTTGTTTGTAATATACGTATATTTTTAATAAATGCATTTATTTTTCGTGGTTATTTTCATGGAAGGTGTTTCATTTGCAAAGGTATTATGTGCGGCATAACACTGATGGTGTTTGTGGTAAGTAAAGTGAGTGCAATTTTGCATTTTTTTTTTTTGATTTCGAACTAAAAGTTAAATATAAAGACTTTGGAAGTGAGTGGCTACACAAAGGCTCACCTCAGCATTATTCCAAAATAACGATTAATTCGTTTATATCATTCGTATACGTTCGTTCTGCATCGCAGTTTTGTGCTGGATCTGAGCAGGAGGCTCAAATTCCAAAATTTGTTGTCACCTCTCAATTCTCGAGCTGTTCGGACTCGAGACGAGACGAAATGGTAAGTAAAACACATACCTACCTACATGATTGTGGAAAGATGGTACCGTCTATATGGGTCTGAATTGCCAACTATTTCTTCACATCGTCAAGAGTATTAACGCAGAAAATGATACAAAAAAAATGCTCTTCCACAGTTTTGGTTGGTTGGTTTTAAGTGCTCTTCAAGCTGTCACTTGGAAAGACAGGTGTATCGCACTGCCTGCTCCTGGAATCAATAAATATTTACTAGGATAAAGTAAATTTTGGCCATACATCCCTAAGAGATTGTGAAAAAGGTAAGGACAGTGTAGCCTTTCGTATACTTTCACCTAGACATTGGAATGGAAACCCAGCAAAGGGAAATGTTTAACTTTTTGACAACAGATATGCGGTGGGGTTTCACTACCATGCCAATGATAGTAAAGTCCTCATTATGAGGGATTTAGTAGCAGCCTGACTGCTATCTGTAATGGGTATGACTTCGGCCTTAAAGTAACTCCAATAATTTGGGAGGGGGAAGAATAGTTGGATATCAAGAACTTCCGAGACCGACATCGGCACCGATTCCATCTTGTGTTTTCGACTTATTGGCGATTTTGACAGCCGTTCATGGAACAAGATATCGCATTGCGTTCACTCCCATCCGTCCGGTATAAACATCATCACAACAAGTTGAATATATTGGCGCGACAGCCCCTTTTTTCAATTAATAAGAGCGTCTCAGCCGTAACGCTGCGCTCGTCGTAGACCTGTTGCACTTACTATATCTGCAAGTTCGTTAAACTAAACTTAGCTAGTTACGGAAACACAATTTCAGAAAATGACATTTTAACTCATACAGAAGGAAGCCACCGTTCATAAAGAGAAACGATTAATACCATAGTTTCTCCAAAACTATACCAAAATAGAGGTTTCTCGGAATTCGAGTTCGAGTGGTTCAGGATTTAAGTTTTATACTGAAATTTACAATAAAATATTGGCTGAACAAATAAATTAATAAGCTATGGATACAATTGTCTCCAACCGCACGCAATTTGGTTAAATTAAAGTTTTTCTTGGAATCTCAAATTTGTGTTGCTGTTTGTAAAGAGAATATAGCTTACCCAGGAATCTGCAAGCAATTATCCAATCGATATCTGAGTTCCATTGTGAAATTCGCCCATAGCTGTGCCATGCCGCTTTTCCCCCCGAAATGTGCGTTGCACGTGGCTAATAGACAACTAAGTCTGACAACCAGTGAGTCCGAGCCCGCCGACTTTATTCTCAGTGGATCAAACTAAACAAAATAAGTACAGCTATTAGTGTGACCCCTTCATGGTATACTCCTGTAACTCACCTTATTCTTATCAGCTTTCTTCGAATAAGGAAACAGGGCATCCGGTTGCATGTCTGGGAAAATGTAACTAATCATTTCGCCTAGCTCGTTGTCCTTAATAGGACCGGCTAGTTTCTTCTGCGGCGACCACTTTCGAAAAGCCGATGCAGTCGGCACAAACTTGGATTTGGTCAGCTGCTCCAAAGGATTTGGTTCATCACCCAAAGCACTACCATAGTTGTGACCCACATAGCTTTCCACAGTTTGAGTGTTCTTCTCGAGGTCCAGAAAGTCATCGAGTGCACTTGACAAGTAACTCCTAACCTTTGTTATCGCTCTCATCGACCACATATGCGCCTTCAAGGGCACAAAGTCGGAGTAATTCGCCGAATCTAGGGAGACATTCTCTGCTATCTCTGGCCAGCTGCAATGAATTAAAATATCCGTTCTGGCATTACTGAAATATCCATATGGGAGGGCCACAAAGTAAGTTCCATCCATTGGGCTCTCGTCAGCATTTAAATCTGCCTCTGCAGCCGGGTTTATGAAGAACGGTACCTTCATGCGACTGGTGTACTTTGTTATATTTCCCAGAGCGTACGTTTGCCGAACTGACACTGTGGCTGGACGATTACTGCCACTCAGCTTCTCCTTGAAAATGGTCAATAGTCCGGAGAGGTACTTGCACGATGGTGGTGAGTTCTCCAAAGCGACTACATCGAAGTTGATCCTAACAGACTGTCCAACCCATACACCCAAGAAGAAGTTCCATGACGGATTGAAGACGGGCACAAAGATCGGCACGGCTGAGTTGGTTTCTGCTGCGACAACACTTGCTGAACTCAGAAAGAAGCTACACTCGCTTGGATTTGAGATGTACCCATTTGCTGGTTGAATTACAACAAAGCGTCTCAGGCCATACCACTTGGCGAGAAGATGAATGTCAGTGGCCTCAGTTGGGCAAAAAGTGTTTTCCAAACTAACCAGATCGGAAAATAATTGGGGCTCCGATTGAGTCGTATCGCTTTCAGATTTGTCTTCAATCAGCGCTTGATAGTAGCTTGCATTGAATTCCTTCTTACCTAACTGCAGTGTTTCTAATTTAACGTCCCAATTGGCTCTAAAAAGTTCATCTTTCTTAAGAGGTGGGCCGTTGTTTGCTGCGGAAAGATTCCAATCTTGGATAATTTCGCCTAACTGCGCATTGAATGCCTCCCAATCAGTCTTTGTGCTGAAGTCTTCTCGGTAGAACCCGTTTTCGTCAATTTCCTCTGCCATTTTTGTAACACAACACCTCACGAATTAAATTGTAATTTATTTGTTTCTTTAATACAAATCAACTGCGACTGGAATGCGAAATGCGAACATAAACAAAGCTTCAGTAAATTGTCAAAAACAGCTGCGAATGCAAAAAATCCTATTAGACCTTCCTATAAATTTATAGGGGATGTAATAAATGCCAGAATATGAAAATTTACATCATTCAGCGCTGTTGATATTTTGGAAAATGAAAAAATATGACAGTAAAATTCACATTTGCTCGATTCTTAAATTAAAACCATTTATAAATTATTGATCATTCTACTAACTTTATTTCGGTCGTTCAAAACAAATAAATCTCAAAGTTACGTCATTTTTACGAGAAAATTGAAAAGGTTGAAAATGGTGGCAAAACTCAAAACTTAAACCTTCAAATCCAAATCCTGCCGTTGTTAACTATTTTAACAAGGTCCCGGGTTACACAAAATATATAATCAAACAATCATTGAAATAGTTAAAATATTTGAAAATAAATAAAAGCTCCCCTTTTCTTTCGAACAAAACCGTTCACGGTAAATAATTCATGTTAGTATAGTCGTGTTTTTTTGAGCTTCGATCTTGAGTAAAGTAGGATTTTCAAGACGCAATTACAACAACTCTGGGACTCGCAGGCCTTAAAATCGATTGAATAGATTTTTTACCGCACAGTTTAAAATGTAAACGTTTCCGTTTCAAAAAAATATCTGATACTCTCTACTATTTATTGAAATCGACCCCGAAGAATTTGTGAATTTTTTCTTATATTCTATGGTTTTTGTGTAATTTATTCTTTTTAAGTACAGGTCCTTAACAAACCCAAATCGTTTGCAAATCAGCCTTTAATTATCAAATATATGAAAATATAATTTTGTTTACCAAGCTGCACAAATCAAATACCTAGGTATACCTGCCGACTCAGTCTATCTAAAAACGAACATACTTTCGAAGCAAACGAACACGCCCGTGAAGTTATCACGGCCATTTTTAGAAAAGCCCACACTTGACAGAAATGTCAAAAGTAGTTTTCGTAGAAAATAGATTTTAGAGTTTATTTTCTCAACCAAAAATCAAAATCTGTATATTTTTATAGAGCCAAAATATGATATAGATCAAGCCGACTGGAAAATCCGATACAATCTTCCGAAAAACAAGTGAGTATAAATTGCGTCGCCCGCATACGGCTGTTATTTTCGCGCCCAACCCCCCGGGAGACTGGTTCTGCCGTCATCCCCTTGTTCAACCATAAAAACGAAAATTCACGTCTAAAAATGGACGCGTGCGTTGCCATTAGCCATCGCAGTACTCTGTGTTTACCCTTGATTTTTTACACATTTCAGGTGGTGACGCAGGCAAAATGATTAAATCCTCACAGGAGCAGGGCTTTCGTTTGCGCCCCAATGAGACAACAATAGCCGCCGTCGACACACTAAAAACAACATTTCTACCAAACCTCAGCATAGACGCCCACTTCTGTCCGCTTTGCGGTCAGAGTTTTCCCCGTCAGAATATGCTCACCGAGCATATGCACGCCTGTCACCCTTCCGAGATGCTGTTCGCGGCCAACAGCCTAAATCGCATCGAGTATCCATGCCTAAGCTGTGATGAAAAATTCTGTTCCGGTATCGAGTTGGACGAACACAATCGAGTCGCACATCAGGCTTTTCGCTTTACACGCTGCATATCATGTGGTCTGTATGGTATCGCTACCATAGATGGTGACTACAAGTGCGTGCATTGTGGCAATACGTGTGGAGTTACGCCGACTATGCCTAGTGTCGGTGGTCAGCCCATTTACCTAGACCAACCGATGAGTAGCTTCCCGCCTTTGGTTGACAATGAAGAGAAGGAGGTCAACAATGAGCCCAAGGTACCGCCACTAACGATACGACTCTCAAAGATCAAGGAAGAGGCCCAGGAGGCCAAAGAGGAATCAGTCATCCGAGAGAATCCTTCGATGTTTTTACCCTCGGCATTGGAGGCGGAACATGTAAAGCCGCCTCCCGCGTCACCCCAAACTCCGCCCGGAAAGGTTCGGCACAAGTGTCCCGAGTGCCCGCGTACATTCAAGACCCAAGGAACGCTAGCAATGCATCGAAAGATTCACAGCGGGGAAGCAGAGTGAGTTCGAATGACCCCTTTTACTTCGAACAGTTATATCTAATCTATGGTGTTTTTATTTTACAGTTATACGCCAAAAGAGCGACCGTACTCGTGCTCGTACTGCGGCAAGTGTTTCACCCAGTCAAACACTCTAAAACAGCACACTAGAATACATACAGGTGAGAAACCATTTAGATGTGGATATTGTGGCAGGGCGTTCACTGTTAAGGACTACCTGAACAAACATATCACAACTCACACGGGTGAGGAATATAAAAACAAACATTTTACAAAAATTTCAACAATCTCTATATGTCTTGTCGTATTGTTAAATGTTAGGTAAATGACTAAATGACGGTGTGTGGTGGAGTGGGGGGTTTGATGTGTCATTCTCCCATCATCATCATAATCATCATAAAACGGGGTGAAAGTACTCGTAGTGTGTGTCGTTTCGTTGATGAGGCAGTAATATTCTACCACCAGTCTTGTTGTTAATCATGGTTGTTCATTGTTCGTTAAAAACGACAAATTTGCCTCATTTACATGGTTTAAATAGGTCAGTAGCGACGTAGGCTTACTTCACAGCTTGTTGACCTTCAGCATGACCTTTGTTAGATTTATTTTCCAAAGTTCTTCTAACAGTTCTGTTTGGCGACTCTTAACCTTTATTAAGGACTCTCGGTCGACATATTACGTGACATATCGTGACGAATTAGGCAGTTTTGTGTGATGAGTTATGCTGTTCGGATAAAGTTCAAGGTGGATTTGTGCGATATTTTTGACATGTTTGCAAAACAGACTCAAGGGGACATATTTTGAAAACCGAAACAACGAATCGCTGATTTGCGGTTATGGTTGCTGGTAACATTTTTCACTTGCTTTCAACTCTTTCCCAGTTGTGTTAGATTTCAATACTCGGATGATACTGAAAGTTCCCAGATTGGTTATATTTTTTTGTTCTCCTTTTCGCTAATGTGTACAATTTTTGTCGGATGTGAGTATCCATTGGTTTGGTCACAATGAGACCCGCTGTGAAAGTATTTTTGCTTTTTAATCGAAACAACGTTGTTCTCATTCATGCATTGGTGTGCATTCTATCACTCTTTTAGTTAGTCTTGAGACATTCTTCAGCGCCAAGTACGTTTTGGCATCGATTATTTCTTTTATTTGCAACATGTAATACTTATAATCGAAACTCACCGATACTTGAACATATATCATGACTGAGGGCGTTAAATATTGAAGACTCTTTTTTAGATGCACGAAACCCCGCCAATGAATAATTGTGTCCAGAATTGAATTTTTTTTTCAATATACATTGCATTTCCATTGTAGGTACGGTGGAAAGCAGGAACATAAATCAAGAAACTCTGACATAAACAGCCACGAAATCAGTCAAAGAATGTTGGTAGTGCTAAATGAACGAAGTTTTCGTGACTCAGAATATTTCTGTTGATTAATCAGCGTTTCCATGACGTCATTGCTGGATTTCACCGCCGGTTTTTGCCCATGATGCTGAAATAGCGACAACAAAATATAAAATCAGAGTTCTATTGCTTAAAAGGGCTGACATATTGAGTACTCAACGCATTGTCATAACTATATGGCAGAGTGGCAGTATCCAGTTTTATTTGGGTTGGAAAGAAAGCTAGCAGTTGATCTATACAAAACATGGAACCGCATTTGCTACTCAGTTCCGTCAACAACCGCGCTGAAATGAGTCAAAGTTAATCACTTGATCTATTCTACAATATTTTCCCATTGCGCTGACTTAGATTCGAATCCACTTGCAAAATTTGATAGAGCGAGAGCCTAGCTTGAGGAATTATAGGACTGGATCAGGAAAGAGCAAGATTATCATCGTGTTACTCTGTTTATTGGATTAAGCGACTCGCAGATAACGTAGCATTTTCATTGAAACAAATTCAGTGACTCCGTCGTACGAACATGATGTTTGTTTTCGTGTAGCGTGATAGGGAAATGGTTTCGTTGTTGCTCTGCATCATATATTCCTATATGATAATGTATGAATTTTTCATCTCGTTGGGAATCGTATTTCAAAGCTCCGCATCTATTATTATCTTGCAGAGAAGGAGTCCTTCCATTAGCTTTGGCCCTCACTCATAGTTGGCATTGTTCTTTGCCACTTCCTAAAAATTTCGAAGTCATGACAACTGAACTGAAAGACAGATGGCCATACGTACTTTGCTCATATCGAGTGTTCATCCATTTAAATATATCATCAAGTACGCAATGTCTTTCGTCCTTTAATCCAAATTACTCTTACTGCTGTCAGTATCTTTCATATATGTGTCGAAAAAATAATCTTTATTTCTTTCAGGAGAGAAACCTTTCCGATGTGTCTACTGCAACAAGGCATTCAGCGTCAAAGATTACCTCACCAAACATATTCGCACCCACACGGGAGAGAAGCCATACGCCTGCCCATACTGCGACAAGCGCTTTACCCAACGAAGTGCCCTGACCGTACACACGACCAAATTGCATCCTATATAATAACAAAAAAATTACCAACAACCACTTAACTCCCTCAAGAAAATCATGTTTTCCGTTTATAGGCATTTTTCTTTTTTAGTTCAGAGCACAACCTGAACTGTTATACAAAAAGTTCGTGTTACTTTTTTAGCTCAGATACATCAGAGCTCAGATTTGTGTTTCTTTTTTCGATCTGAGCATTATCAGAGCGTGCTCGATGAGCTCAGAATAAATTGACTGAGCATGCTGAGTAAAAAGCTGAATACACACTCACAGTCACATTTGACAGAAAAAAAAAACAGGAAAACAAAATAAATGCAATGGTGGACGAACTTTGTTGTTCTGGAACTAAAGGATAACCAATTTAATAAATAAAAATTAATAAATATTTAATTTTTACATACATTTATTAAAAATGTCAGCTACGTGCTCAAGTGTGTTCCATAAATACATCAGAACAATCTGAGCACGCTCGGCTCAGAGCGCGCTCATAATGCTCGAGCTCGGTTCAGAGCTCAGCTCTGAACTAAAAAAGAAAAACGCCTTATGTTGTGTTTTACTCATCATTCTATCTCCAACGAACTGTCCAATCGAGAGAAGTAGAGAAAGAGAGAGAGAGAGAACTCATATATGCCCACACCAAAGCTCAGTATCTTTGTACAGTGAATCGGACATTGGAGTAGGAATGATCAGATGGTGTGGATAGAGATCTATCATTTTTTGTGTTTTTGTAAGAAATTAAATTATTAATCTTGTTTTTATTTTTATATACAATACTTTATCTAAATATATATTTTTTTTAAATACTTGTTTTTTTTGCTAATAGTAATATTTTGAAAAAAAGTCATCATTTTAGAAATGTTAGAAGAAAAAACAAAAAAATAGCACAATATGTATAACTTTTAAGTTAAAAAAAAAAAAAAAAACAATCAAACAACAAAATACGCAAACTAATGAGATTTTGTGAGAAGCAATACTTAATGAGAAACAAAAAAAGATAGACAAACAAATAAAAAAAAAAAACAATCTTTAAGATTAAAAAAAAAACACAACGAAACGTGTTTCAATTGTTAACCTCTTTTGTATGCAGTTCATGGGTACACAAAAACTGGCGCAGTGGCACCGGTCAAGAAAATTGTGTGAATGCCCAAAACCCTTTGAAAAAAAATCCTTGCAAATCGTATTATCAGTGCAGTTTTGCCCTAGAAAAGGCTAACTGTCGATCAATTATTTAAAACTGAATAGATTCTGGATAAGGCCCAAAAGATGGATACATTTACCATATTTTCACCGATCTTCAGTGTGCCATTTACATCATCTATAGAACTTATCTTTTTGCAGCGCTCTGATGCAAAAAAATATGACGCGGTTATAAGGTTTCTGTTAACACCGTTGCGCCACAAGGCTTGCAAGTCAAATTCAATATTAAGGCCATAAGAGTCTGCAAATTTGTCTGTTTTATTGGTACAGC
Organism: Cheilosia vulpina; assembly: GCA_916610125.1. Taxonomy (NCBI): domain Eukaryota; kingdom Metazoa; phylum Arthropoda; class Insecta; order Diptera; family Syrphidae; genus Cheilosia; species Cheilosia vulpina. The sequence goes on along the minus strand of OU744280.1, from coordinate 2,913,158 downwards.
AAAAGCGGGATGCAAAAATATAAGGATTTCACTGGAAGAACATCCACTTTTATTGCAAAAACCAACGATTTAGGTTAACCAATGATTACTATTCATTGATAACCAACGAGCAGCGTTGCCAAACAATTTTTACAAAATAGTGCCTAACTTGAGAAAAAAATGCTTTTTTCAATTAAATAGTGCCTAAAATATTTTTTTTTAGGTTAACTGGAACAATTCCAAATTCCAACTTAAGGTTTTTTTTCACTGCGCCACCTCTCGCGAACGTCTGACAAACATCCCAGAGTATGACTGTCATGAAAGAGCTTCTCAATTGGCCGTTTGGACTCGGCATTAAATTGTAGATCCCCTCCATTCGTCTCAAAAATAAAAACTCACACAAGACGAATGGTTGTGAGAAGCTAGACCTAGGGTCCCTACGGACCTGTTGCGCCAATTATTTATTTATTATTTCAAACTGGAACAATAAATCAAAAATTAAACACAAATGTTAAAAAATAAACAAAATCAATTTTTATTTACAAAAATAAAACTTAAATTATAAATCACCGAAGAAATTTTTAATAGGAACAAAATTCATGACTTTTAGGCGTCATAAGTAGGTACGTCGTCCAGCAGATAGTCTTGATCCCTGAAATCATACATTGATTTTTGAAACAAGGATAAATGTTTGTTATTTTGAATTGGAGATGATGCCTTTTGAAGAAAACAAGCCTTAGCTAATGAAATATTGCCTAAAAGGCATGAAAAAGCCTTATTTGGCATCACTACCAACGAGTGATTGTTGACCGTTTTTTCACTTCGCTCACCAAACCACAGCCAGAGATGAATTAATTAAAACAGATGGATATCTTTCGTACGTCTATCCGCCCCAAAACCAATTTGTTTACATTAGGCCTGTTTTAGGCCTCGATATCAGCTTAGCAAAGTAAAATCGGATTTTCAGCAGGCAATTACAACAACTACGTTCTACTTGACACTTTGAGAACTCAGAGTAGTTGTTGTGATTGTGTGCTGAAAATCCTACTTTACTTTGCTTTGCTGAGATCGAAGCTCAATAATAAAAGGCCTATTGTTGTTTTTTTTTAAATTTCAATCCCTGTTTGTAAATACTTGTGAGCTACAAAAAAGCATTTTGGTAATGGCCGGCCTTTTCGATCAAAACCGAGGTACAGCCTCTCAGACAGCTGTCAGATTTACTAAACTAGATACTTGAACGACCCCATTATCTTTCTCATAGCTTTGCGACAAATCGTTACATTTTTCCAGTTTATATGCCAGCTCAGTGATTATCCGAATCGGTTTTAAATAAATAATTAGTAAGCTGCCAACCGTGGGGAAATGTGATAGAGTTCGGGAATACATCATTCTTACATTACTGAATACCATTGGTAAGTTATTATATATTGTGAAGAGGCGAATAATTTGAATTGTTTGGTTATTTAAACTATTTAAAGGAAATGTTCTACATACTCGAATATTATTAGGACATATATGGTTGCGTATTTTCCCAATTTGCCAATTTGCATTGCATTGTAGGTAAATAACGGAAAATCGGCCGAAGTTGGTGGTCCGAGTATGATTTGTCTCTGGTTAACCAGCTAAAATAACCGATGATTAAAGATACCCAAGAACAAACCGGAGCTAAGTACGCTCTATTGACATCAAAATATATTGGAATCAGCTGTCAAACAAAACATACCTTTTATTCTGTAACATGCTACAAACGTAAAAATAAATATGATTGTCAAACCATATGTTTGTTGCTGCGTGAATGAAAATAAAAGTTTAAACAAACACTTGACGCCATCATTTTGCTTAGCCTAGCAGCATTACCGTCAACTCCTTCTCAAGAAGTAATGTCATTCTCGTATCTGATAACTGGGTGAGTTGACGTGTCTCAAAATTGTTTCACCTAGATGGGTCACACTCACAGGATCAGCTTTTTCAGTTGACGTTAATGGAAGGGTAGCCATTGAAGGTGACTGAGTACTAGTGTTAACATTCAAGGTGCCTACATCTAGTCCAGACCAATCTAGTAACCTTAATATAAGTAGTTTGTTGAATGTGCCCCTTCAGGGTATCCTGTAACTTATATAAAACAGGATAGCAAGAGCAAAAATAAATACAGTTTACATATCAAGTTTTTTTTTATTGTTCCACATTACGGCTGATTTCTCTTATTTGTATTTAACAACATCTTGTTATATCATACTTGTTTTATTTTATATATATATATGTACTACTTTTTACATACGATTATCACACTTTTAAAATTTTGCTTCATTTGTTTTTCATTTCATCATTTTTTTAAACTGTGACATTTTGGTTTATATAGTATAATAATATATAATATTTATATAATATGTATATAATATATATTTATGTAAAATATTTAAAAATATTTTACAAATATTAGTTTGTTATTATTACTGAATGTGCGTAAATGCATTAACGTCCATCGCCCATTTTGTTTTTTCTTCTTGTCATTTACTCATTTAAAATACAAATATTAAATAATACGAAAAACAGAACTCACAATGCGAGTCCTAATACAAATGTTAATTAAAAAAAGAACCAGTATTCCATGTGGTTGTCTAAATTAAAATGTTTTTAGTAGGTAGTATATTTTGCACAAAAATGCAAAAACAGAAACAATATTTAACGGCACTAATTTTTCTGTCTCTATAATGGGCTTCTTGGTTTCGTCATTCTACCGAACGGATTCAAGTGCTGGTCTATGGTTCAAGAAACAACTTCCTAACTAGTATTAATAATGTTGGTGCTGTATTCTACAATGTTCTTCTGTTTTAAGGCTTTTATTAATTAAATACACTTTCACCTAAAAAAACAACCCTGTGGTTGTAATACTTTATCTAATTTGTAAATACTCGTACGTCCTTGTCTTTATTCAAACAACAGTTCTTTTAAATTGAGTAGTTTATTATAAACCTATTTTGTTTCTCAAAAGCCGTACTGTAACTTTAGTAAGTATTTTTTTAAGTATTGTTTTCTTTTTATTGTTCAACCTAACGGAAAGGTGGGGATTTCTGTGAGTTCGGTGTAGTTTTGAGTTTTTCCTTAATCGTCCTATCGTTCTTTTCGACTTTCAAATTTGTTGAAAGGCTAAGGAATGCAGTGATCACCAAATGTGGTTGGTAAATTTAGTCTACAGCAGTAAGATATCTTTGATTAAATAAGAGCGCTGAGTGATTTTGACAGATGCATCGAATAAAACTGCGAGTAGTGTAGAGCGGCAGTGATCATGAATGAAACATTTTTTTTTTAAATGCCATTCACTTTGGCTACTGAGTGTCATTTTCATAGTCGAGTATAACCTCACATTTTGAAACTGATCTGGAATTACAACAGTGTGGCACATACCTAAAAACTGCGCTATTACATTTATTAACTAGAAATGTCTATTTGTCGAAAAGTTTGAGTAGCTATTATTAGAGTTGTTTGTTTATATTTATTTTGATTATATTGCTCTGAACTGGTGTACTGCCAATTGAACTCGATGAGGTTTCTTTCCCAAAATCGGTATTGCACTGCATTCCCACACCCAGTACAATTCATATGAAATGTGTCAACCAACTAAAAAGAAATGCATTTCTGTTTTTGTCATAACATTTAACAAACTTAGAGCTACATTTTTTTTACTGTGTTTACATACACTTTATTTGTTCTTCTACATGCTTTAATTTTTATTTTATTTTTTTCAGATAAGTTTTAATATACATATACATTTAAGATACATTTTTAGTATATTAAATTTTTTTTTGTAGTTTGCTTAGCAATCAAATAGATAGTACATTATTCATGTTCGCCATTTTTCTTTTTAAATAGGGTTGATTATGATAAATTTAATGCATTAGTAATAATGTTGCTCGTATTTTAAATGTTAAGTACACGTGTAGTAGATGTTCAACATTTAAAAAGAAGTTTCCCTTACAAGTTTGTAGTATAGTGGAACTTTTTTTTATAAGGAAGTTTACAAAATCAAAAGAAAACTGTCATGTTTTATATTCTAAGTTTAAATGTTGAAAGCAAAATTAGGAAGGAATTGCTAAGCAGTTGTTGGCTCACTTTGAATGTGAGACCATGGAGTGTGATAGCATGGAGTGTGATATTCCTGAAATTTCAGCAAATGTGTCAGTGGGCCCTTCAGCACTGCACACCGAATCTTCGGGCGTGCGAGATGGTTCCGCTTCTGTTATCTCGATATCTTGATGGTGTTTATTGCTGCGATGTTTTGCACTAAGCGCCTGGAAAGATAACAATGGATGGGAGATTAGAGAAAATGAAGAAAGTAAAGTGGAACACTGCCATATGGTGATTGTGCGAAACAAAAGTGCCAAACTGACGTAAGCATTGAAGCGGATTAAATATCAAAGTGAGCTCTAGCTGTTTACTATTCTTTTTGCAGTTTGCAAAGCGCATGCAAATTGTCAAAAAATACTCAATTCTACGTGTGCAAACATACATACTATATTGCGATTTGGTTGTGTTGATTGATTGCAGAACTATTTTAAGAGTTAACCCACGCAATTACGACGCGCAGTTTTGTATTTCACAGTGAGGAATGTATTATTACAAACAATGCGAAATGTTATGTGGCCAAATCTTTCGCTAAATAAACTTCTTTGGATTATAATATTAAAAAGAATGACAGCATGTCGTGACGGAAGACATACATTTAATTGAATAATGCAAGAAATGATTTTGGGATAACCTCAATGTTTTTAAAACTGCGCATGGGAATGCACAGGTCTATTGAATCACGTAGCAGCTAACGTTGCAGAAAGACATAATTTTTACTTCGTGTTTGATAGACATGCAAAGAACCTGTGGACATCTGCTGTTTCGTTTTTCATGTTGATTGAAAAGCGTTTTCGAAACACTTCTACATTAAAATGTTTTTTGGTCCGGCCGGCGGTTGAATTGCTAACATCTTGCTTAGTAAACTGAAAGAGTAATCCCCGCAATAATAAAGTCCCTCCTATTAGCACTCAGCTTCTGCTGAATAGGGCCCATCACGGCAATATGGATTGTCGCACGCACACGATGTCTATTTCTCAAGTCACATTTGTCAGCTCATATGGTTTTCAATTGGGCTTCTTCAGATTTACTCTCAGATTTCAGATTTCGTGTGTCTAATCGAACATAAAAACGTCAATTGTTCTTTTTACCCGACTGCACACAGAGAGGGTTATGTGTTTCGCGCGTATCCTATGTACGTTCCATCGGGACACCCTGTAGCCTATATGGCTTGACCGATTTTAAAGAGTGAGGTGTCATAAGATTTGTATTCTTCCCCGGAGTGTCATAGGCTAAACAAAAAAGATATAAATCTAAATTTAAAGAAAAACGAAAAAAAAAGTTAATTTAAAAATCCAAAAAAACCCGATCGACTAAAAAAAAAAGGAAATAAAAAGATATGAACAAGATATATTCAAGTACCTATCTATACCTAACTAATTGATAATCGGAGACTATATACCTAAACAGCCTAACAAATATATGAGTATTGAGTACCCTCCGACTCGCAAATAGTAAGGTATAGGTAGGTACTTGAATATGTCTTGTTCATATCTTTTTATTTCCTTTTTTTACAGTCAGTCGGGTTTTTTGGTTTTTTAAATTAACTTAATATTCGCGCGGTTCGAATGTGTGTAGCCTTCGACACTTTTCTAAGCGTTTTGCATTCACTGGTTAAATTTTATATTAAAACATTCAATGTTTGCGCCCAAATTGATTTCTAAAGATTTGTTCATAAATAATTAACAAAAATAGATCCTCCCGATGCAATGCGTTTCTTTGCAGTTGAACATTTTCACGAAAACGTAAACAAACTCCACTAGTTGTCAAACTCAAACGTACTTATATTGGTAAATCTGAGAAAAAATCCAGATTCGCAAAAGTGCTCTGAAATCTGAAAAAGATTGCTTTTTTTTGTACCAAAAGAATATAAACATTGCTCTGAGAGCGCCCAATCGAATACCACATTAGTAATCGTTTTTAAAGATAACCTCATGTGAAGGGTGCACTGTTAAAATCTTGCAGCAAATTTAACGCATCCAATCGTGTGAATTTCAATTTCACCATATATACATAAATCGGCGCATGTAATTTCTCATAATAAAAACACAAAAAGAAGAAGCAAAAAACGAAAACACCGATAGTGTAAAAAAAAGAAGCATTGCTTGCAGAACCTACTAAACCGCTGAGCTGTACTCTTACCTTATCCTTACTTCCTTTCTTCTAAAAGTGTTGCAATAAACATTAAAAATTACAAATTTAACAATTAACCCAAAATCAAATGAAAACTATTTTAATATTTTCATAAAAAAGTTACAGAAGCTCTCAAATGATAAACTTTGTAAAGGAGACCAAGAAAGTTATCGAAAGGAAACGGAAATCATAGAATCGGACCAACGAAAAACGAAATATAGACGCAAATTCTGTACAGGAAAATGAACAAAGCGGGGAAAAAAACGAAAAGAAAAGTTTTTAAACTCAACTCTTTGGAACTGTTAACACTAAATCGTATGGTATATACAATTTTACAGAATTATTGCACCCACTGGAAGGAGGAGTGTAACAAATCCAACACGGCTTACCTGTAATGAAAATCTTCGGTGTCCAGCCTTTCGTCCACCGCGCCGCTTACTAATATGCGGATTGTCCTGCCGCAGAGTTTTGTTCTTTAAGATTTCAAGTTGTGTATACAGTCTGGAAGGAAGAAATCAATTTGTATTGGAAAACCTTTAATGACATTGCGCTAGAAAACCTTTTAACCTTTTAAGTTCAGCTCGGATATCTTCGGGGCTCATTTCGGATATCGTCAGCTCACCGATGTCTGGATCGCCCAGGCAGAGACCGGCATAACCACCACCCAGGTGGTGTCCAGTATCGTGGGAACCCTTGAAAGCATCCACAGGTAAGCGTAATGATAGATCATGGGCAAGGGAACGAACCTGCAAGCTATGAAGATGCAACCAACACCGCAAACCACACAGACAGAGAGGAAACGAAATAAAAAATAATTGGGAGAAGAAAAACTAAATAAAACCATATGGGAATGAAAACAACGGAACCGGAAGAGGGGATTCAGATGGATCGAGGGTTGCTAAATCGGAAGAAGGAAAAATTACATAAAGGGTTGCGGTTGCTTTCCGTTGGAAGGATTTAAGATCTTTTATTTCTCTCCGCACTAAATTAATGAACAAAGTTTTTGCATTTCATTTTTACATAATTAGTTTGTTTAAATATATTTCCTTGTCAGCACTAAACCGCAACCCAAAGATAATTTATTTATTCTGCAGAGTAAGGTGATTGTCCATAGAGGTATAGGTATGTGTTGCCAAAACGAATTTAGCGTGTGTATCTACCTTACTGATTCGTGTGACTGTGTTAGGCGTGGATGGGACTTTTGATTTCAAACAGGGAGGCGGAATCTAATTTAAAAATGTAACTAGGGAAAACCAAAAAAGAAATAAATCCAGAAACTCCTAACATTTATTTTCGAACTTTTCTACTGAATAGTTATATAATCACAGTTAGTTAGAAATGAGTATGTCGTAGTAAGAAAATAGGAAACAGATTTTTGTATAAATTTATGTACAAAGCGAAAGATGATGATAAAAACAAAATTAGTAGTTATTAGTGAACTAAATATTTGAAATCTAGGGAAAGCGAGAAGTTACAAATTATGGTGTAGCAAAATATTGTTAACAAAAAACAAAACGAAAACCAAATGGATAACTAATAACGAGCATTCGGCCTTAACATTTCCGGCTGTTGATATACTCGAAATTCGGTGTTTTTGAGTGTGAAGTTGGCGTTGCTACAAGTTTGATGATAGCCAAATGCAGCTAACTTCGTACCTTTAGTTTTACTCAATTTTCAATTCATAATAATAGTGAACTACTTTCATATTTGTTTGCTTAAGCTTAGTAAGCTGCTCGAACTAAATTTTCGCTCCCATACAAAATTCTCTCCAAAAATTAGCTGAGCTAAATCTAAGCAAACCCATTTAGCTGAGTGGTACGCAGCTCGAGCTAAATAATCAAACTTCTGTTTCAGCGTGGCCATTTAATGTGTCGGCACATTTTATCATGCTAAATTGTGACAAGTCGTTGTATTTTGATATTCTGTTGTGGAAAAGTATGCAAGGATGAGGTTTTTTAATTATTACATGGACGAGAAGTACCTAGAATCAGAAATAGAGGGAATTAAAGTTTGAAACAAGTTTTTTCAAAGAATGAAGAAGCTGTTTTCTGTGACACTTATCCACGGCGTGCTCTATGTCAAAATTTAGCTAAGACTTTAGCTAATGTTTGGAGAGAAAAGTTGGAGAGCAGATAAAATTTAGTTTAGCTCGAGCAGCGAACTAAGCTTTATTCAAAATCAATGGGCCTTTAGAATTTTACGAATAAAATGCATTTTTGGCAAAGTTCTTGGAGCAAAGTTTGCCAATTGTCTTTAAAATATCACGACAAGCAATCTTCGGTGTGATAGAAGGATTGGTGAGGTAGACCACTTGAATCACCAGTCATTAGAGACTTTCCGTGTTTTCTAACTTCACGATTTATTGGCCCAGATTGGTTACGTGCATTTTTTTCAGTCGACGTTTATGGAGGGCTAGCCGACAAATCTAGTCAAGAAAATCAGTCGATATTTCAGTTTACTTTGATTAGTCAACGCGTTCGTATACCTAGTCCAGTTAAATCCAATTGACGTCTTTCATGAACTAGGTTTCCGGACGTCCCCGATGTACATACGTTTTATGGTCGCGTTCCGTGACGGCTAGCGCTTTGACATCTTAATATTTGCGCAAGAGTTCTAGCATTGAGTTTCCCTTAGTTAAATTTACTCGCTGTGTTGGCAGACACGAAGAGAAAAAACGATCATGTAAGTGCAGTTCGACTAAAAGTGAACAAAGTTGGAAAAACAATTGAAAGTTGAGGTAGAGTTCCTCGATACAATTCAGAATAAAGAGTGACGTAATAATTTCTCTTGTGAAATTTGCTTTGGAGTGCAAAGAAGATGTACTAGACTTTTAGTGGTCATGGTCAACGAATCGCAGTACGCAGCCAAAGGGGACGTTCAAGTATCTTGTTGAGTTAGTCTGACACCTGTCTGACTATATGTATCTCGGTTTTGATTGGCTAAAATCAGTCATATGAGCAGCTGTTTCAGTTGACGTTTATGGAGGACGAATCTAGTCAGAAGTTCGTGACTGAGTACTAAGTTGACAGTTCGTATTTGTGGCTGAGGTAGAAAAAGTGACGTTCCCGACCAAGTTTTTGCGTTCAGGTTACATCTCATCCAGACGATTCTAGTCGACTTAAGATAACTATATTCTTGAATGTGCCCAAAGTCTACTTTATTTTTACAACGGTGCCACAAGGCAATGAATCAGCCACTCTCTTCTCGGATAAGTGAAAGGTGCCAAATTATATTAACTTCTTAATTCTAAAAACGTGTTAATAAAAAAAAAAAAACAATTAGTAGAAATAACAAAAGTTAACAACTAATTAAAACAGTTGAAAGAATATTTGAATAGGTGATGACTTATTATATTATCATTCAAGTTTTTAGTGATATTTACAATAATTCTCTCAAAATCTAAAGTTCATGCTTCAACAAGGAATTATTAAAAAGACTGCAACAGAGTAAATAAAATAAGAAATTTGTGTGGGAAACTTTAATAATAGAGAGTAACTAAATAGGGACATATTTATAGGGGTAAATAATTATTAAAGAAAGGCCTCATTCAAGTGCAGTCAAGGAATTACAACACAAAAGAAAATCCCAAAACGTTTACTTGCAGCAACTTCATAGCTCGGCAAATTTCATTTAGTTCTGTTAAATACTTGGAAAACCGAGTTTTCAAAATTCAGATAAACTTGCTACAAAATCATATTTTTCCTTTTAATTTTTTTGCATTGAACTGTTTATCTGATAGTCGAAAAAATCGGTCTTTTTTTAAATTTATGTTTAATAAGAAAAATAAATAAAACTGATGGTTTGCTACAAAAATCGTTTCCATTTCAAAGTCATTTAATTACTAGCTCATATAAATTCATATACTCGTCGCCGTGCATAACATCTGCGAATGTTATGCACTCTTGCGGCCTTGACCATTTAGTCACTGTTAGCCTTTTTGTAATGTTCCGCTGAACATTGTCATTAAAAGTTAGTGTTTTATTCTAAAGAAATCTAATTGGGAACAGGTATCAATAACTTCGGTAAAAATCAGGCAAATTATGCTGAATTTTTTATTTCATAATCTCTAGTCGTGGTTATTTTGCCGAAGTTGTTGCGCTGCTATTTTTATCAGACCGATGTGATGTTAGGAAAACCTTAGTAAACCACTCACCAACTTGGAATAGTTCAAACTGATTCTAAAATGTTTTCTACGCGTAAATCAGCTGAGTGTACACACTTAATGAGCAATTGTAGGCTAAATTTGATACTGGGGAAAATTGCATTTCGAACTAAAGTGCAACAATGACTAAACCGTCAATAACCGAAGTCTTGAACAAAAACAAAACGTACTCTCGTCCATTCAAGGACTTCCACAAAAATAAAACCGAATAGAATCGCAACAAAAACTAAAACAACGTAAACGTCCTCGTTTCATACCTGTTTATGCTGATACCATATCTTTGGCATAAACACCAGTACCAGTGTGACTGTATTCGTCAGAAGCGACCGCAAAAAGAGCGCTAAAAGTATTGCGCCTGGACTCAATTCGGGTAGATAAATTACCCGCGCTATATAAAAACTAGTCGATACTGTAAACTCTATTAGCAGCGATGCAACAAGGAATTGCCTTTCCTGAAAAATACGTACAAAACAAAATCGTCCATAACCTCACATTTGGCGCTTACAGTTTTTAGTGGAACTTACCCTAAATTGTGTATTGGCATTCCGGCTGGCCACCGCCAAGTGTAGTCCAAAGCATAATATTAAAATTTCACTAACTTGCGTCACATAGTCCCATTTGAATGGATGGCATGTATTTGTCCGCACTTCTCTCAATCCGTCCAGTTGTGCAGTCTCGATGAGGTCTAAAGATGAGGCCGTAAATGCGGCCATATAACAAGTCACAGCAAACACCATTGTTCCAAGGTATTTCAACAGATCAACATCTCGCAACACCCATCGGTGGGCTTTTCGCGTACGAAAGTCCACCAAATGCCTATAGAGTTTGAGTATGATGGCGCCATAGCAGGTGATAAATCCCAGTTCACGGAACCAGGGCTCGAGAAGGCATCGCTCCGTCGACGCTTGAAAAAAGTGGAGGGCAACCTTCAAGGAAATATAGGTAATTGCTTTGTCAAATTGTATGTATAATTTCTGCAGGTTAAATCCCCTTTCAGTCTGTTGCTTCACTCGATGGATTTCGAATGTTTTCCTCACAAAAATATGTATATGAAAAGGACATTATTGGTAATTTCTGTCTGTGGTGAGGACGGCCACATTTTAAGCGGCTATAGACGAGCTGACTAAAAACCACTTGGTAGTCGGGTCGCTCCCATTCAAACAATCAATTTGCATTTCTCATTTCCCACTTTACCATTAAGGACTGCATTTCAATTTGTGATTGCCCCCCGCCCAACGGCCAGTAAATATAACTTACCGATGCATAGAGCAGAATGATGCCGAGTAGTATAGTTTCCAACACGGTCCACATCCCCGATGCAATGGCCTGTCAGTAGAGGAAACCAAATGAGACATCGGTAATTGCCGGCTCGTACAAGCCTGCATACAAACCTTGCATTTCCTGTGCTGGAAAATAGTCACCGCCAACACCAGACAGCACAGAATACACGCGCCCAGCATTGATCCCACAGTAACGCGCAACAGATTCTCCATGGAAACGGTCTCTTGGGGCTCACCAAACAGGCAAACACCACTCTGGTCGCATGTGGAACATCCGCCCGGGCATGGAATGCACGAGAAATTGTCATAGTTGTCGGAGCTTTCCACCTTGTCGCCGGCGAAACCTTGCAGCGACGAATTGGGCAAATAGTACGAGTCCTTACATATGCATGTGTAGCCGTCACGTGCTGTCGATGGTTTCGTTTCAGTCATCAAACAGAAGGTTGTGTTGCGGTCACAGCTGTGGGTAATTTATGATATAGTCGGTTATTGTGAGTATGGTGGGTGTGCGTGAGGAGGTCGTCGCGCCTACTCACCCATGTCGACGTCCGAAAATCTCCTCCAAGGCATCATTGCATAGGTCCACGTCGGCGGCAATAAACGCAGCTGCCACAATTCTGTGAAATCGATTGAAGCGTTAGCGGTGGGGTTATTCGAGTTTGAAATGAGTTGATGTTGTTAGTTATGTTGGGTGGATGAGAAGGTGTGAGGTTTTCGAGGGCTTGGGGATGTATTTATGGAGATGTTTGATAATCATTGGCCTAAACTTGCATCGGCTCATCAATCATCGTATTCAATTGACTTGGACTTCCTACGGGTGAATAGTTTTGACATTCATGAGCAGTGAATAGTTTAGTTTAACGGGCATCATGTGGTAGGTCCCATAGCGTCGTCCTCTGATTTACTGGTAGATGTGTTAGTTCAGAAAATAAATAACGATGCCCCAAGGAACACAACAGCTCATTGGAATAATTATTAGCATGCACAAGGAGTATAAAATAAATGTGAAATAAAATGATCTCCAAAAACTATCAATTTGAATCTGTCAAAAATTGCCGCATGGTATTGGGGACGTTCGGATGCCTAGTTCATGAAAACCGTCAACTAGATTTGTCTGGACTACAGATATACGAACGCCTTGACTAGTCAACTTGATTTGTTTTTGTATTCTCGCGGTTTATTTCGAATTTTGACACTTGGTAATGTCAACTGCAGAAGGATTTTCTTGACTAGATTTATCGGCTACCCCTCTGAAAACGTCAACTAAAAAACTATTCACCAATATTGGCCAGTAAAAACTGAAACACATCAGGTCAGTTAGCTGTCAGACTTACTGAACTAGAAATCCGAACGTCCCTATTCACAACAAACTGTCAAATTTGTAGTCGGCGACTGTACACTGCATGAATGATTGATTTTCCCCTCCTATTCTTTTTGTTTAAGACACACTCATCTACAGTCATATCCATGCTAATACTTGAACTTATTTGTAGTCAAATCCATGAAGTGCAAATTTGTCAAAGATCCTCAACGATCAAACAGAAGTGACTGGATGAACGCTCGACATCGCCATCCTTATGCATTGTTCAAACATTCGTCCCTTCAAAACTTCGAAAGCGGTTTTTGTTCCCCGACTACGGTTTACAAAGGTTTTTTATTCGGATTTGACGGAAGGCATTTAATCTAAACAATACCACACAGTGATTGCGCAAATGAGAATCGCCCAAAGAAACCACACAACCCGCAGAGCTAATTTACTTTAACGACTGCCTGTGCGCCGTAAAAAAAAAGTAATAGGTACCATTAAACACTTAACACTTACTTGATTCGAAACTCCACAAATGATATCCGGAATGGCCACAACCAACGACCCTTGAGTAAATTACAATCCCTAAATGGTGCGCTCCACTCCTGTGAGCCATCCGTACTGTTCCACGCCATACCCAGTTCACGCCAATAGTTTCCCAGAAATGACTTGTTGTGAACCTCATGCGGTGGTATCTGCAAAACACAATCAAAAGCACATCAACACACGTCCAAATTAACAGCTTCGACCTCGAATTTCGCAAAAGCACCTACCGTAACATTATCGCGAAACTTCACCACAACCGTATGAATACTGGGCGCAGCTATGGCAAAGGCCAAAAGATTCTCATCCTGCTGGAGGGCGTTGTTCGCCACACTATTAGCACGTCGCCGTACCTCATCGCGCAGTTGTTCGGTAATGCTCTGTTCCAGAGCCATTGGGAATTTTATCGATAAAAACTCGCCGAATTCTCTGGCAGCATCTTCCACGATGTCGGTGACATCATAAAACTGCAAAAGACAAAAATACAATTTTAATTGCTTCGATTGTAGCAGACCGCCCGCCCCCCTCTATTGTCGTTTCGATAGAGCATTCTCATCAACGGGACAAACAACACAGCTAAGTAATCAAAAACTATTTCATTGCTGGGAAGGGGATTTTCCCACTCGTCCTCTTTGAAGAGTCGGATTGGTAAGTGGTGTCTGTGTGACCTAATTCAAATTCATTGAGGATTTCCTCTTCGCCGGGCCATAAGCTGGTGTGTTTTGGCGCCAGCGGGAGACTTTTTTTTACCCCCAACACACATGTGTGACGTGAGCCTATTTACTTAAGGCAATAATAGAGGTTATAACAGACAGCCCCAAATTAGAAGGTGCTCACCGGTGGAATTTGGTTATTTTTCGAATCACGAAATGTCGTCCAAAAACGTCTGCAACCACTCGGTTCAGTAATGGACGGGACTATTTTTATTACAAAATATGGAGGCTATAATTATAACGGTGACGTTCTGCCAACACCTCGTGTGTCACAGGGACACGTTAGATTTTATTTTAAACTACCAGCTTACATAAGGGTGAGATGGCAGACGGATGGATGAATGAAACTGAACGAATGTCCTGTTGCAGCAGGAGAACGTAGTAATTTATAGTCGTGTTTACTTAAAAATAGCACAACTCAAGCGGTCGTGACAATACCACGAGGGGGGAGTTGATAAATTGCAATGATGGCTTTAAAGTGGCACAGCTACAGCAGAGTACGAAGGATGTGCTGTGTTATGTGTCTTGTGTGAAAACGAGTGATTACAAACAATAATATAAATTAAATTCCCAGACTTGTATAGTTGGATTTTGTGTTTATGACATGAATGAAGGTGTTAGGGCTAAACTGGGTTCCATACCAACATGTTTATCAGGATCTTGAACTATAAACAATGTTTCAGAAACAAATTAAAAGATCAAATTACGCAATCGGAAACTTAAGGAACTATACCCAGGACGAAGTATCTTGAGTAGAGCAGGACGGCAAAAGCCACAAAGCCCTACGAAGACTGCGACAGCGATGGGAGAACTACGTCTAAATCGATCGTTAAAAATTCATCGGGGACTATGAAGATTCAATTTACAGAAAACCATTTAAAGTAACAATAATTTTAAGCCAAAAGCAGGCCTGATGGTAGCTGAAATGTCAAACATCTATAACAAATCTCATCGCTCTAAGTTTTTACGAAAATTAGGCACTTTCCAAACTCCAAGTCGACTAGATTTCGTTTGCAAAGAACAAAATTCGTCGACAACCTCACTTTTCTACGCAATCGAAATGTCAACTCAGTAGGTACTCAGTCTATTAATTTACCGATAATATTTTGGAGAGCTTCAATAGTCTGAGTGTTGTTGACATAGACTCGCGACTTAAAAAAATAAGTCTGGAACGATTGAATCAGGCGGCCGGCTGCAAGCGCTTTGCGGTCAACAAATATATCAGCCGATGCCATGTTTGCACTTCATCTTCAAGTCGTTCATTAAAATTCTCTGTAAATACCGCCGATTGATGCCCAATTGGGTGGCACGTTGTCTGATCTTAATTCCATTCTCTGCGATTGTTTACTTTGGGCCTCCCATTTCTCCCACACTGATACAAGCGATTACAACCGCATTAGCCCTACACTCCCATTCTCTAACATAATGCTACGACCATTAAAATGGAATTTCCGCACTCTCAGATTCTTGTCGAACACCTTAATGAAGACTTAGCCCTGGAATCGACACCACCACAACCTCAGGCGTAAACTAAATTAAATATTTGCAAAAATAGTTAGGTAAATCACCTCATTATCCGATGCTATCGGTATAGGGTGACAGAAGTGAAATTGCTAATAGCAGGCCCAAATTCTCAGGCGCACACATCAGCCACCCCTCCGGCACCTGCAAATTAATCACACCCCTATGGAAGAAGTTCTGATGCCTTCCTCGCCCCCCCCGAAACGCTGATGGTAGCTAACTCTGTGTCGCTCAATACCGACACTTTTGCTCCTCCTGTCGAAGCCAATTAATTACATTCTCATAATTAAGTTGTCCTAGAACATGCCGAATATCATATGTCCCATGGCATGGCTCCAAATAGGACAGATTACAAAAATCCACAAATTAACAAGTTAATCACTTTGTTTGTTGTTTTTTTTTCCTGGGAAGTGTGTGTCTTGCGATGCAAAGCTTACGCTTTAATAAATAAATAATTAAAGTTAATGAATGGCGCCTTTATTAGCACTCTAATTGGAGACTTTACGGGCGTACCTAGGTTCGGCAAGGAGCGGGGACTCTCTGGAATGCCTACCTCCGACCCCGATGGGGGGGCGGCTTACTTCGTGTGGGAAATAATTTCACTCTATCTCGTTCTCTCGCCATCTGTGCTGCAGTGGGTACGTCTACGTATGCCTTTTGGGTCGCCCATCCATCTCGCTCTCATTCTGGGAAGAATGGATCCATTTTTCGAATAAATTCTCGCATCCTTGGAATTCAATTTAAAAGTTTTGTGGGAATATCCGCACATGCTGAAGTTAGACGAATGTGAAATAAAATAACTGAACTAGGAAACTACTCCGAACACCCGCCGTCGAGTGTCCATTGAAGATAAAAATAAAATATTTTCAAATTATGAAATCTATTTTCGGAACGAACTCTCAAGTGGATACGGATAGCATCGCAAAATAAATGCTCGTTTACAAATGCTGTTCGCCTCGTAACGATAGAACGATAAAATAATAGCACAGCTGAATTAATGGCGGAATTCATTTAGAAGTGCTCTGAGTTCTTAACTAATTAACTGCAACTTTGCTTAAAAGCAAACACTATCAGACTTATGGAAAGAGTTATTTTCCTTTATTTCAATGGGTCTCGTGTTTATTTTTCTTAAGTGTCAAAGCACTTCCGTTTGGTTGTGATTTTATTTACCCCATCGATAAGTTTTCTTTTAGTGAGGAGCAGCTAATAGCAGTGGAACCTTCATTTTCGCATTGAACCTTCTATTATAAAACGGGAACAAATCTCTGCTAAATAAAGAGTGCGACTGCTTTTAGCCAGCTTCACGCTTTCGTTCTATATTTGAGTGGAGGAAAACTTCAAGTGTAGCAGTCAGTAGGTCTGATTGATGTGGACGACCCTAGTGCGCACTGGGTTAACTCTAATGTTCGATATAGCACTGAACTCGCCCTGGTGCTGAAAACCTGTGTTTGACATGACTTATAGATCACCCCAGTTGTGGCCTGATTTGACCCCAGTTAATTTGTCGGGGAAAGAGTTCAGTGCTGAGTTTCACTGTCAGTTCATTTTCAAACTCATCATCTATATTGCAAACACTTTTATCAACTATTTGCATTATTGCAAGCACAATAATTGAGTTTTTTTACATTTTTAACAGTAAACGAAAAAAGTGTTATCTTCTTCATATTTTGTTCACAAAAAAATAAATATTTTTCAATGTCAAAAACTGACAGACTTCAGAGCAACATTTTGCGATCGATATAGCAGCCGATTTTTAGGGTACTGCTAGTGCAGGGTTTTTGACAGGTGTGAAAATTAGCCGACACTTCTCAGTACGCACTAGTGGGCACTTGTGCTAGCCAAGTCGAACACACCTAGAGTAGCAAAACGACAAAAATAAAGAGCATTTTTTTATTTAACGAGGCAAAGAAGTGTCAATGGTTTTGTTGGTTAGGTTAGGTTAGGATGCAGCTTCATTTACGCCAGAATAGCTCCATTGTGATAGCACAGGATCAAATGATCTCAAAACTATCTGTGGAACAAACAGGAGCTATGTATAAAGCGTTGAAGCCATTTGCCCCATTTCGTAAGCTATTTTGCAGCAGTAGAAATCTTGTGGCTTTCTGAACTCTCTGCAGGATATATTCATATATATATTTGGTTTCCAGATCAATGTTTTATGAACTGATTCAATTTTTCAAATTGAGATCCAGCCGTGCCCAGCGGCTTTAGCAATGAAGACAGCAGTGATCCAGGATTCCAGTCCTAACTGAATTCCAAACGCCACAGCTGGAAATTCTTTTGAATATATTGTAAAATGCTCTAGTCATTGTGCATTCAAAATGGCGGCATTAGGAGGATGTAATTTCCACACTTTTGTGTAAAAGAATTTCCAATTTGTATGCTCCATTTTTTTTTAAAGTGAAAATGTTATGAAATATTCAAACCTGCGACTTTTATCCACCACCCTGCATAAGCTAATAAAACTTTATATCCTTTAAAAGAACAGCACCTATGTTAGCCGTCTTTAAAGTGGACACATGATCTTGTCGACCACAATCTCAACCTACCTTTACCTTTCCACAAAAGACGTCAAATTTATAATTCTATATCAAATTTGCGCAGCATAAATTCCCTTAGCAACAATTCACCAAGTTTCGCCGTAAACTTTTGCTCATGTCATTAATATTCATATTTTCACATGTCACTCGCACCGCAGAGTTTTAATTGATTCGTGCAACTTAAACCATTCGGAGTACTTGTACTCGTAGAAGCAGGGAAAACTCATAAATAATGTCAAAACAAGCAACACAGACAATCTGTGTGTACTCAAAGAGTCGCACAACTTCAAAGTATGCTATCAAAAATCCGCCCATCTCCTGCCAGCTGCAAGCTCTCCAACTGATATACTGTTGTTCTTTTAGTTTGCTATTCGCAGGACTCTTCTTGAAGTTCCTTCTGACAAGATGACATTCACACAAACACACCCATGTATATACTCACTGGATCGGGCGGAATTTCCTCCAGAATTTTCGGTTCACATTTGCTCGGTGCTGACGTCGTACTTGAGCTGTTCGTGCTCGCTGGGATGGTTGTTGCTGCTGCTGTTGTGGCCGCTGCTGATGACGTCGATGTCGGTGTTGTGCTATCTGCTTCCTGAATATCCCTCTGTCGATGGCGGTGATGGGGTTGTTCCAGCACATTCTGCTGTCGGTAGTATTCAAAAAATAGTCCATTGCTTATGTCTAACTCTGGTGGAGGTTCTGTTGTTGTTGCTGTGGTAAACGATTTTAATTTGGCTGCTGCAGTCGTTGTCGTCAGGTAGGTGAGGAGAATACAAATCAGAAAAAACGTCAACGCTATGGAAGCGCTAGTATTGGTGGTGCACAGTGATGGTATCCCGTGCCTCCTCCGATGTGCACGGATGGCGCTGTGCTGTTTCGGAGCGATGCTATGTAACCCGGTCCCATCGGCGCAGCATACTGAGACTGATGGCGATTTTGTAGGTGAGGTGGGTTGTTGATGTTGATATTCGTATTGGTATTGATGATGTGTTCCTTTTCGACGACAATGTGGTCGGTAGTTGCTAGTATTTTGGTGGTGATCGGTGGAACAACTTTCGTCCATATCACCGGTTGTACCCAGTCTTGTGTTGCGGCTGGAGTGTTGTCTTCAAAGTTTCTGGAAACATCTGAAAGGAGAAGGAATCACAACGTTAGATGGATTTGGGATGATAAAAGCGAGCCCACTAGGGGAAATCATAAAAAAAAACAGCCACAACTGGCAATTGTCGCTACCACTTTTATTGTAAAAGGGATCGTCGTCAACCCTAACGTCGCCGAGGTTAAACCTCAGCGACTACACCCAAGCAAATACACCCTCCTTCACTGCGAAGTGCGAATAAATAATTTAGGTGGGCCCAAGGGAGGACACAACACAACACAACACAACAATTTCCCCAATTCGAATGCCTGGCTGTGCCTGATAAGATGGCGTGGCGGCTGTAAAAGTTTGCCTGCTGTTTATTTGTTCAAGCCACTTGCACACACAGGCCCCCACAACACAACAAAGCCACATAGTCCTTGCCAAAAAGCAAATAATTACTCATCGCATAAATGTTATGAATGGTGGAATAATAATGAGGCGCGCGTATTTCCCTTCGCAAGTTGAGCGCTTTTTGTTTGTCTGAATCATTTCAGTGGTTGGTAGGTATATACACATATACACACAAAGGTGTTGTTATCGATCCTCTTCTTTTATTTTTTCGCTCGACAGAAGGACTAGACTGTTAATGTGCACCCACATATTTCTGGCTAATGGATGGAATTTGTTGGAAGGGAGAAAAGTTGGCCGGATTTTTAATGCAAAGTTTGATTGTCTTGTTTTATGCGCTAATTGCCGGGAACATCGAATGGCTCTTTGTTCTCTAGAGGATCTATACGTTTTGCGTTCGTGTTGTGATTTCGACAGGAGAAGAATTTGTATTTTCAAACGGAGTGGAGCACACCAAGTGTTTTAATTTCGTCAAATTCGGGGCAGGATTTTCTATATGCAACAATTTTGAGACGATTCTCATATCAAGGAAATAATATTCATTTTCTAACCACACTAATTTTTTACTAAATTCATTGGCTGAATGTTGCAGCAATAGTTTTCCTTGGCACTTGTGACGTTTACGAGTTTGTGACGGGCACTTATTCTCTGTCTCTGCTCAGATAGGGTATTCAACGTATAGGTCTGTAGAAAATAACTGATCAAGAAGAATTAAAACTGTAATTGCACAAGCTTAAGCAGTAAACACTGCCTTTTCCGTAGCAGATGAATACAGGTCAATTCGCACGGTACGTTGCAATATCAGTGTGTAAATCCGACCAGATGACATTTGAAGGCTGCTTGTGAGATTTGTTTGCACTTATTGTGGCCAGCCACCCTAACCTTACCTAACCTATTACGCCAGCCTTTCATTTCTATTTATTTAAACACAAAACTTGCAAAGCAGACGCGGTGGGCCTTCGACTCTTCAACTTTTTGTGGACAAATTCCAGATAATCGACTCGGTAAATAGTCAGCCGACGACCGTACGGCAATGGAACGCCAGGACGCCCCAAAATATTGTCCATAAAAGTGTACAGAAGAGCCCGAGCCAGTCAATTCCTCGCAGTGCATAAGTAGTCGGTCGCTTTCGTATACTTCAACTTGGCGAATTTTGCGTCGGGACTTGGGCCTGCACCCGTACAAAATCCAACTGGCCCAGAAGTTTAAACTTAATGCCCATAGACAACGCCCTTTGTTCTGCGACTGGTTTCGGAGCGTTTGGAAGATGACCCCAATATAAACAGAAAAACTATCTTTGGCGATGAAGCGAATTTTCGGATGAATGGCTTTGTTAACAAGCAAAATTGCCGTTAATGACAACGCAAACCCACACGAGGTTCACCACGAGGCAATGCATCCAAAAAGTTGCTGTTTGGTGCGGATTTTGGGCCGGCGGCGCTGCGTTATTGGATCGTACTTTTTTGAAAAGCATTCGGAGTACTCGTACTCGTCATTAGATCGTAGTTTTTTGAAAATGACTTTGGTGAGCCAATCACCATAAACGGTGGGCGATTTCTTTTGGCCCAAACTGTACAATATTGAGGTAGACGGCACGTGCTTCCAGCAGGACGAGGCTGCATGTGATACAGACGTCACGATAGACTTTTTTCTTATAGGGTTTCCTGAAGTTGGAGGAGCAAGCAAATAAGACGCAATCGACTGTTTCCCCTAAAGCCAACATCACCAATGCCATCGCTCAGATTCAGCCAGATCAACAGATCGCTACTAAAAAACTACAGCAGACATTTCAATACAAAATAGAGGTCCAAGGTCTCCATTAATACCACTCACCCACCATTTTTTATTCCATTTCAACATCGACCCGTCCTTATTGAAAAACCCTTTATTTTGCAGATATTTTGGATGGGAAATTCCAGAAAATCCAGAAATATCGCATATGGAATGCGTGCATTAAAAAGTTTAATAACTTTCCGCGCTTCCCATAGTCCCCATGCTTTTCTAAACCGGTCTATTGATTTTGCAATCACTTGAACTCTCTCATCTTCGGGAAAATAGTGGTCTTTCATAAATTCATTAGTATCTGCGCCAATAAATTGGATTAGGAACAAACTTCACTAAATCCATAAATACTTTTGCAAGTGAAATACGTCTTCGGGTCGATCCCAAGTGTTTAAAAAGAAACTACTCTTATCCGAATAAGATTTATAGATAGACATTACGATCCGGAGCAGCAACCCTTAATTCTAAAGAGCTACTCATAAAAGCACTTAATCAACTTACCCAACATGTCATGAATATATGAAACCATTACAGTGTTTGCCCAACACTACCCCTGTCACCGTATCGTTAGGCATAGTCCATTGTCTGCAGCGACAAGACAAAGTGCTGATCCTTTGGGTGCTCAAGTTGCTTTGGCCCTGAACCCACTCGTACTCATTGGGTCCGAGCGAGGAGTAATTACATTCACAAGAAGATGAGATGCCTACGACACTGAACGAGACGACGACACGTATTAAGTAAAAGAACCAGAACAGCCCCAATGGCGAGGGGGGTGGCCGTTATTGTCGTTATGTTTACCTTGGCCGAAAGTTATTGAGCTATTGTACGAGCACTTGGAATGTGGGCCATGCACTGGATGAAGCGAAGGAATACTGAAAAAAATGAAACTCGATCCTTTTTAATTCGGCGTACAATGCACGGTTAAAGAAAATATGCCAATGTCATTTGTATTAATTTCAAATAGTGCCTCGCCCACAGAGCGAACACTTTTATCGTCCATTTCCTGGCATTCCGCAGCAGATAGCGCTCCGTGCTGACCCTAGACCAAGTCTGGTGCACGTAGGGTTTAATTAAAAACTATTATCAGGCATGGATTGTGTGGGCGGTTAATATTAAGGTTATTGGGAATTTTATCCGTGTCGCATCAGACGGCCATGGTATGCCCTTATGAGCTATAATTGTCTTGCCGCACACACCAGATTTTATAGCGTTTATCGCATTATGTGCGCACCGATTCAGATAAGGAAGGAATATCTTTGTAAGGCAAGGCATTTGGTCCTTGCATCAAATACTAAGCACATATGAGAGGTCCAAATAGGAGAGAAAAACATTTTTGCGAATATCAGACAAACTTTTATTGACGGAAAGTTTCTTTGTACAAATTTTTGCAAAGGAGTTTTTAAATTCTTTGTGTCAAGTAGTAATTCTTTTATGCAAAGACTGCAATATAATTTTGTAAGGAAAATGCTGAGAATCGGGCAGTCAACCGCTTTGAAGAAGCCTTCAACTTTTAATTTTTTCTGACGGTTGATTTAAAAAAAGAGGAAACAGTGAGTACATTGCGAATTTCAAAACTCTCAATGAGTGACATAGAGACAGTTTCGCACTAATAATATTTGGGTCAGGTGAGCGGTACGCAGTTCGAGATAAATAATCAAACTTCTGTTTCAGCATGTACTTCATGTGTCTGTTAAAATTTAGCGTGGCCATATTAAACATTTTCGGAACATTTTCTCAAGCTAAATTGTAACAGATCGTTGTGTATTTGTTGTTCTGTTGCGAAAAAATATGCAAACATTAGCTTTTTTAATTATTACGTGGACGAGAAGTACCTAGAATCAGAAATAGTTGAAATAAGAAAGAATTCAATTTTTGAAGGAAGTTTTTTCAAAGAATAGCTGTTTTCTGTGACACTTATCCACGGCGTACTCTATGTCAAAATTTAGCTAGACTTTAGCTGGTGTTTGGAGAGAAAAGTTGGAGACCAGATCAAATTTAGTTTAGCTCAAGCAGCGTACTAACCTTTAACTGAAAAGACATCCAACTTCAAGTTGGATGTGTGTTTGTCTCTCTCTCTGAAGAAGAACGTGGGAATTATTTAATTGTGTCTCAAGAAAAATAAACGCTTGGAAATAAAATTAAAAAAAAAAAATTAAAGCGATCCACAAGGGATTTAAAGTAAATAATTCTGGAATAAAAATATTATGGACTCAAAACCCAACTCAAAGGAACGTGTTCCGGAAATAAATTTATAAAACTCGTAATAATTTATTTGCCTTTGAAATATAAAGTAAAATTGTATCGTACAAAACTGCAAATAATAACATTGTGAATAAGCCATAAGCTTTTATTTGGCACTTATAAAAAATCTCTACACTTTTTTGAAGTATAAATAAAGCAATGTCAATAAATCTTATTTCATTCTCGTAATAAAAACCTGATCGTTCGACCTGTGAGTTTTATTTCAACTCTTATCCGTTTAGCTTCGTATCCTTCTCGCGCTAAATTTTAGCGTCTCAAGTCTCCACTTTGTTTCTCCACACCAAAGATAAATGGTCGCTAAATTATCAAACATGATATAGATGGGACAAAAAATATATTGTATTCATGGCAGTTCCTTCGTGTCGGGTAAAATTGGAATACATTGGAATATGTTTGCAATCTCCATATTTCTGATTTCTCCACAAGCCCCGCAAGTTTTTTTTTGCTTTTTTATTTTTGGTTTGACTTTTTGCTTTTTTGGTTTTGCTTTTTCTTTTATTTATCACGCAAATGCTTTCTTCGACTACCTCCAAAAAGCAATCCAAAGTAAACATAACACAAACTTTTTCCTCCTTTTTCTTCTGTCAAAGTTTATCTTCGATTATTTAATGTACCGGACATTTATTTCGCGAACTAAATGGGTGGAGACTTGTCATCGGCCCATCTATATGAAGTTAAGAATTTAGCGAGCGAACAGAATACTGCTTTGCTAAACTGCCTCGCTAAATTGTATCTTTGTAGACATTTTTGTATGGGAGATAAAATTTAGCGCGAGCAGGATACTTAGCTTTTCAATAGAACCTTATCTCAACGAAAAGTTTATTAGCATTTGCACTGTTTTCTCTTGTGTAGTTAAAATACAGTTTTTGGATAACAGAACGCAAGGGCAACCACGCCTACTTTTAGGGGCGTTTTCGACCAAAATGTATTTTTTCTGACTTCATTCTCTTTCACTTGTTACTACTCAAAATATTTGTATTCAATCCAAAAACAAAAGAACTTAAGGGCGTCAACACTTTCATAAATATTTTGAGCCATCAATAATCTATTTTCTTTACAAAGAAACTCAGCTACGGACCAAAATCTAACATGACTGCATTATTTCTGCTCGCAGTTTGCTTTGTGGTGGTGTAGAACATACCTTTTAACTTATCTCCGTTGGAGACTAAAAAAGCCCCGTAAAAGTGCTAGGTTAGTACTGAAGGTATTGAAAGCCAGTGCGGATCTTAAATCTGAAAAACGATAGTTCCTTATGAAACACTTCTGCACGACAATTTCAATCAGGACCTCCTTAGTACCAGATAAATTTTCGCAGACCCCGTTAGATGCTAGTCAACAATGTAATGTTCCTCCTACGAAACAGGTTAACAACTTAAACAAAGAATTTATTTGAGGGCAAGAAATGTATCATCTTTAATAATTCGGCAATGCAAAACCCGCACTCCTGTGATATACTAACTGACACCAAAAGATCCAATCCCCAATTGGACTGTTTTTAATTTACTTTCGCAGCTCCATTCTCTATCGATTCTATTTCTATTAATCTGCCAAAACACAATCATTTATTTGCACGCGATTTTCAATTATAAGACACTGGTATTGGCCTTCCGCATATATAGTCGCATCTTAATGGATCTCCAGTGAGACGTTCCTTATCTTTTACTGATATCATAATTTACAGTGCCTCCACGCTGAAGAAAATTACAAAATTCCCCATAACGTCAATCAGTGGAACGGAAGGAAAAAAAGAAATCATTTCATCTCGGTGATTGTCTATAATGCTCGAGAGTAATCTAACTGATTAACTTTCACTTTGGGCATTCGCCCTGTAATGCAAAATTGATGGCAGACACGAAATCGAACCGTGGAACCAGCATCCTCTCCTCCTAGCGACTGCCTTGATCAGTCATTATCTGACGTTTCTAGTCGGTAAACATTTCGTAGGTCGCCCTGCCCTTCGCCAGTGTGTACACCAACATCTCATTGATATTGATTTCCTTGTTCTGTTCGTTCCCAATCCAAAAAGTGATTCATTAGGGGGAGCAGTGTGAGAAAACTAGAAAACTGTGTTGCCTCGTATAATGTTACGTATACGCCTCAGTAGACAGGCGGTGCGAGCGTCGGTAATGTAAAAACAACCGACAATGAATTTAATCGAAGCACTCTCTACGAACACCACCCTCGGGCTCACACATAAAGCATTCCATCTCATCCAATTCACTGCAGGATGCTTGACAACTCGACTAAGACTAAGAAGTAGAAAATCGGTTACAAGGGTAAAACGGTTAGCGCTCAACAAGCGCCCCGTTTCCTTTGTTGCTGGGCCACTTGTACTTTGTCACTTGATATACCGAAAGAGACTCATAAACTGCTGAAGATCTACTTTTGCTCAAAACGGGGTTTTTATTCATCTGCTCAACCCTCGACTCAATTTTTAATCCTTGAGTGTACCTCAGTAGTGAATGCGCCATTTTTGCACTAAGTTGTCTACTCGGGCAGTGTTTGTGACGCCATTGTTTTCCAGGATAACAAAAGTGAAACATTTTCTTTGCCTTAACCTGTTTCTTCTTTTATCAAGACTTTTACCTGAAAACAACGTGCTACTTGTAAATGGAATGCACCTACATAATTGCCCGGCCGTAGCCATAACTATTTGCATATAAAGGATAAGCAAATGAGAAATTTAATTTTCCTTCCCTCTTTTCGTTTGAATTATGTCCAATAAGCAAGAAATAAATCATTGCGCCAGCTCCGAAGGCAATTTCATCCCTCAAGGTACGCTCACAATGGAAAACGACAAAAAAAAGAGGAAACTTCTCTATTATTCAATTTGCACATTTCAGCATTCGGTTTGGCACTACGTGCATTTCCACCCACTCGTCCTTTCTTGGGCAGCCCTTTTTCAGCTTCTGCGAAGATGATTTCAGCTCCACGTGGGGATTACTGTGGCTCGCTTTCGTATCATTTTCTTACCAGAAATAGATCTACCCCTAAATCGGCACAAAAAGAACGAGCAACTGGAAAACTGCTCAACTGAAATATACTTCAAAAGATATAATTTCAATCGATACCCTTCTGTCGTTTCTTCCTCCTTAATAATTGATCCGAAATTTATAAGTAAAACACTTTAAGGAAACGTTCCGTTCATTAATATTGCTCCTTTCTATATGATAAGAAAATCGAATAGGATTTCGCTTCAAATTCGACGGAAGACAGAGAATTTTTCCAAATAAATTAGAAACATCCTTTGCAGTATGCACACTGGGGTCTGGTGGTAGAAATATGACATATTTTGTGCAGGAATGTGTGCTTTTGGGTGCATGCAGGGTTATGAAAGTCGGTGCTCGATTGAATCATAAGCCGATTTCGACATCCTCATTTGGTTTATTTAGTTTGTAAGCGAATTAAATGTAACAACAATTTTTATCATACTTCTGGATGGGGGAGTGCGGTGATTAACTGTTCCTTTTTGACTCTCAATTATTATCGATAAATTTAGGCAAAAAGAGGAAGAACGTCGAACTATTATCATTCGTTGTTAAGCGCTCTTAATTTTACCGGTAATACAGAACTCATATACTACTGTCACGAATTCGCTGTAAAGTCACCTTGCTTGTGCGAGTAATCCAACCATAACGAGTCATTGAATGTATTTAGCGGACTGTGCAGTGTGCACTCGCTAAAGTCCTCCTGCTCTATGACCCTTATTGAATCAACAAACACGCTACAAAGTTGGCTACAATTCAACCACCTGTCTAAAGGTCTGAATGATGCACTTATCTCATTTGATAGACTGCGAGTTCTAAGCTGTGTCCTCGTCAGTAGCCGAGTAAATCTCCTGTCCCACGATAAATATGTAATGACGACAAGTGTGCATTATTCAAAACCGAAAAGACAAGTGGTGAATGCACAGCATATATCTTCTTTTTTTTTTTTTTCTTTTTGGTTGCCCAGTGAAAACAAATTGCCCATTTGACGGGTGAAAATGCACTGAATACCTGGGAGAGTCTAGCAATTGCCAGTCATACAAATGTAAGTTAAATATTTTATTGCTTCCGTAGGATGTGGCGAAATGCTAACACACAGGGGTATGCAAGCTTGTAATGGGAATATCGATTATTTGTAAGGGTTAGTTGAAGGGGTGGACAGAATGAATAAGAGAGAAAATGATGAACGGGTCATGACTGTGCAATTAAACTCTTTTCAAGAAGAATTGAAAGGATTTTTTAAAGTTTAATAGGAAGAATCGAGCAGGCTACAAATATTCGAATCGGAATGAGTTTTCTCTGTATGTTCACATCTATTATTTTATTTGTAACATTAGTGTACGAATGAGCTTTATAATAACTGTACAGTGTACAACTGTCATTGGGCACATTTTGAAACCTAGTTATCTGAAGTCGACTAGACTAGTCTGGGCTATACGAGTAGTTGTAATCTGAATGCAAAAACTAGATTTGTCGGTAACGTCACTTTTAATACGTCAGCCATAAATGCGAACTGTCAACTTAGTACTCAGTCACGAATTTTATGACTAGATTCCTCGCCTATCCCTCCATAAACGTCAATTGAAAAAGCTGTTCATGTGACTAGATCGGTCAGTCCAAACTAAGACACATCAAGTCAGCCATCTGTCAGACTTCCTAAACAAGATATTTGATCGTTCTAAATCTATCTATTTTCTATTTCGCTAATACCATGTTCCCACCAACGTAATTAGCTAAAGTGATTTATAAATCACGAAATGTGTCTCCACCGAACTTTAAGTAATTTAGTGTGACATTAGATGTCCAACACCAGATAGTTCTTTTCTTTTTTTTTTTTGCAATGCCTGCCAATTATAAAACAATTTTTGATTATATGAACTTAATAAAACGTTAAAAACTCACCGAAACACAATCAAAATTAGGAAATTAAATTTGAAATAATTTCTATGACAGTTTTTTTATTTTTTTTTTTTTGTTTGCTGAATAAAGTGCTGAAGTTAATAACAGGTATGTTTGATTTTATTTGTGTATATTCGATTTTAAATTGTGTGTATTATATAGATACGTAATTAAAATGTATACTATGTTCCCACCAACGTAATTTAGCTAAAGTGATTTATAAATCACGAAAGGCGTCTCCACCGAACTTTAAGTGATTTAGTGTGACATTTTTGTCGACTTTGACATTAGGTGATAGATAGATAGTTATTTTTTCTGTTCTTTCTGTTTTTTTGCCATACCTGCCAAGAATAAAACAATTTTTCATTGTATGAACTTAATAAAAATATCAAAAACTAATCGAAAGAGATACGTAATTAAAATTTAAACACATATAAATCACGAAAATGTATGATAAATCACTAAATTTATGATATGATTTAGCTAAATCACGTTGGTGGGAACATGGTATAAAGCTATACGATTATACGTGACATTTTTCGTGGCAAATCTTAGCATGCTGTCGTCACAAAAAATCGGCCATTCGATGATCACGCGTGTGTCTTCCGTGATAGTGCACTGCGACAGCCCACGGGGAAGGGGAAATCGCCTCGTCAAATTGTTACTTCGGAAGGGGATCTAAAAATAGAATATGCGTAAAGAATGTTCCAGAACTTCCATTTATTCTGTGTATGGCTTCAGTGACATAAAAATATGTTGTCAAATTTTTGTAGATTTTCTGACAATTCATCTCAAATATTTTAGACCACTTTTGTCTAAATAACTCCATTCAAAAATGAGAAACCCGAATAGCACAGATTGTGATTTGCAACAAATCTTTGATTGCATTTCTGTTAAATTTAAGTAATCTGTAACAAAATCCGTTCTAACTGTAACTTCGTCATTCGAAATGTTGTGAATACGTTATTTAAAGTTTTAAACTTGTTCACAAAAAGGGGAGGATGGACGGGGACTTTTGCGAGTTTTTTAAGGCGTTTTCGAAAACGGCTGCCAACATTTTGTTACATACAAATAAACTCAAAAAAACGACATCTCAATGGTCGACTTTACTCAGACCACTTCATCCTAACTAAACTTTTGCAAGACAAAAATCCTACACAAAAAAGTCCGGGAAGCTATCTATTTTACGAGTAAATTCTAAGGCAGAATGTTTACCGAGTAATGGTATACAACCTAAGGAAGGGTATATCAAAACCAGCTTCGGTTTGGCCAAGTCTCAAACTGGAAGAAGTGGAACAATTTTGGTCATTTAAATATTCGGCAATGGCAAAACGATCAAAAAATGCGAATAGTTATCTTTGGATTACCGAGATTTAAATCGCAATTTTCGACTCACTGAAAGTTCGCCTGAATATATGTTTATACAAACATGATCTCCAACTCTATCTATAAGCTGCGTGTGTTATCAGTTTTTGCACTTGTGTCCTTTTGCCTTTTTATCCTGTATGCGTGTCAATAGAAACCTTGAATCTAATTAAGGATACTTACAACAATATCGTGTTGCCAGACACCAAACACTAGGTAACTGATTTGCATTTCGGCTTCGAATGACTGCGCAAAAAGGACACTTGTGCCAACTGAACCGAACGTCCTCATAAATAAATGTAATTATATACGGATACCTTGAGTCACACATCGACGCACATTTACACAGCGCCATCGTCTGACCAAAGTCATTATATAAAAGTGAATAGCTTCACAGAGAATAACCACAAAATTTAAGGTTATCCCCACAATTGATTTTATGACGCCTCAAAACCAAAACACCAAAGGCGACTTCCATTCCATGGAATCTGTAATATTCGCTAAACATGAGGGAGGCAACGCTTTACGGTGCGGTAAGCTAAAGGTGAGAAAAAGAAAGAAAAGTCGACATCCTTTCACTCTGGCGAACAGTGCTATACGAGCTACCACTGTTTGTCACATGTAAAATCGATTTATTTTCCTTCCGATTTGCAAAAATGTTCAACATTTGCGATACAGATTGGGGTTGTTCCCCCACCGCATATACCCGCACATATTCACGTGGACACGTAGTCGCATTGCAAAGATTCGACATCAGCATCAATTCAATCGATGAATATATTTTCGGATTATTTAGCCTGCCTCCCCTGCAATCTGGTAGTTTTTGCCCTGGGTGTATCCTCCTTCGTTGACAGACTCTTTCAGACGTGAAATAAACATTTTCCTTCTCTTTATTTCTGTGAAAATGTCTGCGCCAATTCCACACCACACACATCGGGGGGAACGAATGCAAAGCCAAAAACCAACCACCATTACTACACGAGAGCGACCGAAGAAAAACGGCAGAATTACCTCGCATTCTAGGTGAACGATCTTCTGCTATGAATAGGATGAGATGTCATAACCTCCTTCTTTTACGGCCACCCCACCTCCTGGTGAGGCCCTCAACTAAAATATTTATATTTTGCACATTTCCACTTTCACCCTGTGCCGCATTACATTCGAGGGAATAAATCCCGAATCCTTGATGGCTGCCATACCACACAGGGCGAAGTTCTGAGTGTTTATGCCTGCAAACGCCGAGCCTCAAACACCTTTGTTGTGCCGCCGCCACGAATGGAATGTAGTTCGCATTGGAATTTATGAAGGCGGAACTTGCCTCGGCGCGGTGGTGATGAGCTTCCGCTATCTGCGTCAGTGTATAGTAGGGTTATGTGCTCATAGCGTAACTGAGAAATTGTGATCGATTTTGCTATTAGGACGAAACGAGTCCCTGCTTGTATTTCCAATTAAATTTCCATTTCGGATTTATCTATTTTAATCTATTTATAAAGGAATAGCTGAGAGCGCAATGAGGTCATTTCTCAGAAGTGCATTGTCACAACAATTGCAAGGTTGTGGTTCCTGGAATTAAATTCGTTTGTACATCGATTGTTTATTGTTTACATCGGATTTATTTTATATTCGAAGTGGATGTGTTTGTACCTAAAAGGAAGCGAAATCCTATAAAAGGACGAATTATTTTTAGCAATAGCTATCAAGGAAGGGACAAAGTTTATGTGAATTTTCTTTCGAGTGGAAATTGATTTTTTTATTTCTATGCGCCATTAATATGGCCATTATTTCGTAGAACGATTTAAATAGTCCTGCCCAGGATGAAAGGGGCAACCGCTGTGCTATAGAGGCACGCGGAAAAGTATAAAAGAGGATTTTGTTCGTTGTTATGAAAGATGTTCCTACGACGTACATGACATTTCGATAGAGTCAACATGGAGTGCCGCCCATTAGAATAAATCAAATGTTGTCTTCCAGAGATAAACCGAAGGATATTCAGAAACTTAATAGGCGGTCAAGAGGCGTCGTTGTCATCGCTGGATCAAGCAGCCAAAAATGCGTTTAAATATGCATTCGCAGAGGATAGTGTCTAGGGCTCATTTGCAGACGGTCTAGACTTGTTTTGTTCCAAGAGTGGCTGTTATTTTGTCATCTATAGCTGTTATGGTACAAAGTGTACAGTCTTATTGTTTCCTCAACGATTTTTTGAAATTTGAAAACTTTAATGGAAGGCAAAAGGTGGTGCTACAATTTTAAGGATAATTTCGCAATCACATATCTTATAAATGGAACTTCTATACAGTAAATTTAACGCTCACTGAATACATCTCTTCTTTTTCGATGGAAACTGTAGAAAATGTGAGGCTTACTTTAAGAAAAGACGGCACTTCTTAATGGTTATTGGGGAAAGGCTATTTCTGTATTTATTCCAATACAAAAACTTCGGGCCGTTTGCTCATACGACTTTTAACGAGTTAAGTTCTACTTAAATACTTATATGCTACTTTTTAAGGGCATAAACTGTCACATAAGAGTTTATGTGGCACTTAATTCGCTATCAGCAAACGGCACCTAATGATTTGAAATTGCTTTTTGAACTTACAACCAAGGACGTAGTATAATACAGCTTGCCTAACTTTTAAAAATCGTTGCATCACAATATTAAATAGAGCAAATTAGCTTACGACTTTAAACAGCACTCCAAGCAAGTAATATGAACCACAAACACTTTTCTGTTCAAAGCCGCTTTGACCAAAGGTTATAAGGGTAAAACTCTGGTGGCGAGAGTGTCGTTATCCTTCATGCACAGCTTACTGCCATTCAAATCACGAACTGAATAAATTAAGCCGCGTATGCCTAGCTCCTTGATGCAATGACACATGCCAAACACTTACAATTACATTCGTAAACACGCCGCAATATCGCAGCAAAATTTGTATTCACCACGCAAAGCTTAACAGCCATTTATGCCTCAGTTATAGTCCATAAAAAAAGAAAATCAGGAAACTATTACCATATTATTAATGATTTATAGTTTAGGTTTTTATTTAAGACTCAAGGAGTGCATATTCATTTGCAGAGCAGCCTTTTGGTCAATAAATACGTACAGCGGTACAGCTCGACTAAATAGGTTCGTTCACGTACACGGTTTGAATCGAACGCAATCGA
This sequence comes from Cheilosia vulpina, assembly GCA_916610125.1. Classification (NCBI taxonomy): domain Eukaryota; kingdom Metazoa; phylum Arthropoda; class Insecta; order Diptera; family Syrphidae; genus Cheilosia; species Cheilosia vulpina. The sequence continues at coordinate 2,879,910 of OU744280.1, read as the reverse complement.
TATAAATCGATCGCAATCGCACGAAGTCTATGCACGTAGGTACTCATTCAAAATGACAGAAAAAGAGAAAATTAGCAAAATAACGAGTAACGAGTGGTTCCTCTATTGGCTCGAAACAGCTCAGAGAATTTCGGCAAGTACTGATTAATACGTCAAATGCATAAAGTTGTCAAGAAACAAATTCAAAATCGAGTTTAAAAATGAATTGCACAGAATAATAAAATCTGTAAAAATAAAGAAAATTCGGTGGTGGTCGAATGTTTTAAATTGAATTCAAATTTCAAACCGCATCCAACTCAGACTCATGTCAAAATGATTAACGAATACATTCAAGTGCTGCCACCACAATTGGCATTGCATTTGCTACTCAAGCACCAGAGGAAGAGAGACTGCTCGAACAAAGTCTATTTGAATGGAAATTGGAAAACGTCCCAAGAGGGTTATACCTACACGCAAATTTAACACTTCACAATCACAATTGATTTGCCTGGGAGTCATCGTATAACTTGCATGTGCCGGAATTTTCTACAGGAAATAACATTTTGTCAATGAATAATTTAACTATATTGGTTGCGATGTAGCGATATTGGAAATAGTAATCGAATCCAAATAGTAATATCAATATAAATGGTATTGTAGGTCTTTGTGCAAGTGAACTGATTTTAATTGAATTTGTGTCGCTCAAATGGATAATGGAAATGTAGCGATAAGGGATGAAGTCAGAATGTTCAGTACCTAAAGGGTGTTCCATAATTCACGCAAAATTTGAATTATGCGCCATTTAATAGTACAGTGATGCCAACAGAAAAAAAATATAACAATGTGACAGCTGACAGTTCGGGGTTAGTAAAAACGGAGCGCTATACGAAAGAGCAACGCGTTTTCATTGTTGAGAAATATTTACAAGAATAATTAAGGTTTATACGCTTCAGTCCCCAATTTTCGTACAAAATATGGCCATTCTGGTGGTACGACAAATTAAAGAACTCTTAGCAGCTGGTCTCTCCTACACCACCCCAAGATTATTTCTATGGAAAGCTTTCATGGAATTCTGACACTGCGGTCTTTTTTAAAAAGAAAAGTGTTAACAAAGCCATCAAATATTATATTTGTTGAAAAGAAAAACAGTCTTAAACAGAAGAAGCTCACCAGCAACAGACAATTTGTCAAAAATCCAGTTCTCTTAAGTCGACTAGATTGGTTTGGACTAGTTGTAACTGAACGCAAAAACTATTTTGCTCGGGAACGTCACTTTTCCTACGTCAGTCACATATGCGAACTGTCAACTTAGTGCTCAATCACGAATTTCTGGACTAGATTCGTCGGCTACCCGTCCATAAACGTCAACTGAAGCAGCTGTTTATATAACCTAAGTTAGACAGCTGTCGGACTTACTAAAATAGGTACCTGATCGTTGCCAATATGTAGAGTAAAATCATAGCCCGACCATACTGACCCCACCAACTTCGGCCGATTTTTATTACTTGCCTACAAGCTATATTTTTACGAGGTGGCAATTGTCAGGTGACCTAGAATTGTTACAAAGAAATTAGTATTGACGAATGTCACGTAGCATCAAAAATTTCGGCTGACCAACACACTCGCACCTAGCATAATATGTCATTTCCGCTGTCGGCAAAGTTGCTGGCAGCGTTCATAGAATTTTATCCGATAAATCTGAAATTATTCGCTACGTGTCGATTGTAATTTTTTTACGAATAAGTGTACATTTACTTAAAATATTTATAAAAAATTAACAGTTCCGAATAGTTGTAGGAAAATAAAATCATTTTGAGCAAAATTCCATCAGTTATTTAAGAAAAATCTACCTACGCACGAAATTGATGTTAATAATAGCCAAAATCGGAAATACACAACCATGTTTGTCCTAATATGTTTCTGGTATATAAAACATTTAAGTTATTCGACTTTTAAAAATGTATAATGACGAACCAATAGCATCCAGTTTATGTTAAAAAGTGGTATTCCCGAACTCTATCACATTCCCTCACGGCAGCGTTGCCATACTTTTTAAAAAAAAATTATCAAAATGGCCCGTTTTTCAGTTTAAGTAAGATTTGAAGGAATGCATAAATATGAAAAATAATATAGTGTTTCAGCACGGTTTGCAACATTTCTTTGTATAGCGTTAACGTTAACATTACTCCGATAAGATGCAAAATGGCGGAATTTGAAAAAATATTATTGGGGCCAGCCGCAAGAGAATTGCGAGTTGGGGGATATGTCTATGGTAAAACTGTAGGGCGTTTAATGTCTGTTATGGGTTGACTGGACAATCAGTTCAATCATGAAAATTTTTTGTTTGTAATTTTTTCCTAACTTCAACTTGCCATTACACTAAAAAAGAGCAAGTAATTTATTCCTAAGAAGGAGACTAATGAGACTATTTTTAAATTACTATAGCAGAAATTACGCTTAGTGGCTCAAGTGGTTAGTGTCCTAGTGTGACGTTCGATCTCCGGACAAACACAAAGATATAACTCTCATAGAAGATCTTCAGATTCGGCACAAACTTGAAGATTCCTTCCATTCGTCCCAGAAATAAAAACTCACACAAAATGAATGGTTTCGAGAAACTAGGCCTACGATACATTTTTTACTTTTCGCAAAAAATAAATCTACTGCACTTTTTTTGTTTAATAAACCTTCTCTTGAACAGCTGTACAAACACCATGCATAAAAATAACCGCTGTAAAGAACGGATTCGATCAGCTAACTTATTGTATAAAAAAACATTGATTGATCTTTGTTTTTTGTATAACAAAACATCTACTGCGGAAAGATCCAATCTACTGTTTTTTTTTAATGATCTACTGCGTTCTTTTTTTGAAGTGGCAACGCTGATAAGTTGATAACCGAAATCGATATAGAATTTACATTCTCAAAAAAAAAAATACAAAAGGATTTTGGAACAAGTTGTCAACTCAATTTCCTACCAATCCCCTTAACTTACCAAAAGTACCTAAACGAATTCACAAGTATTCATTGAATCCCTGAAAATTCACTTCAGTCGAATTCTAATGTAAATGCTTTTTCAAATAACACAAAATGGAATATATTCTTGTAAAAGAAACACAAATGTGTTGTTAAAAACTTTTCAGTATACTCGTACCTTCCTTTCAAACCAAAACAATGTACAGATGGACGAAAGAGTTTTATTTTTGGCGGGTGGAGGCATCCATCTGTCCATTAAAAAAAAACTTGATAAATATCACAATTTTGTTTGGTACTAAGCTGTAGTCACGCCACCAGCACAGCAATAAAGAAGAAACTTCTAGATCCATACAAAATCCCTTAATAACAGATTTTAATTAAAATATAATAGAAATTATGAAAGCCAAGCCTTATTATCTGAGTGCGAAACAACGACCTTGGACTTTTGTAAGCTGCTGCGCGATGGTAATAAAAACTTGGGAATTTATACGCTCTGTCACTAAACCAAATGCGGCGGGGGCTTTGACTGAACAGGGCACCGCAGTACATGGTCAGCAGAAAACTCTATGGTGTAGGTAATTAATGTTTCATTCCACGGGAGTAATTATTTTCGAGAAGCAGGCACACAATAAACACGTGCCTTTATATCAATTGGAATTCCGGGTGAGATTATGTAAAGACAGAGGCAAACACATTATGGGTGGTAATGACAATGATTGCTGGAAGTACCTTGTGTCGTGCCAATAACCCAGAAAAACATCTGCAAATATGTAAAGATTTATTTGGGCGGTGAAAGTGTTGTGAACTAAACTGCATGTGCGGTAGGAACTGGGAACGTGGTTACGACCAAGAGGGATTGTTCAAACTAAGTTCGCCAAGCTATGCCGTGCCCCCTATTTCAATCATTGAGATGTTCGCCTGTTGAAATTGAAGTTATTAGTGGAAAGTAGTTGAATATTTTTTGGTCAGGACCTTAATTAAAAAGTTCACTTTTTCACGAATGTGCTTGTAAATATTCGCATAAAGGGCAATGGCTTAGGAAATTTTTTATGAATGGCAAAGTTTCGCAAAGCAGTATTAAGCGAGACGCGATATTGTCACCCAATTCACAACAAAAAAAAAAAAGATTTTCTTACAATATATTATTATGTTTTTGCAGGTAGAATTCTTCAGACAGGTATAGCCAAAAAGGATTTCAAAAAATAATGGGTCGCAACTGCTTGCACATCAAACAAATTTCAAACTGTAAAAGGTATATGGTGAAAAGAGGTTGCAAAAAGTGGCCTCGAACAAGTGAAAAAAATAGAAACGAAAAATGTTAGACAATGAAATACAAATAGAGATGAATAAAGGCAAAAAGAGGGCATATGCCAACAACACGCGGTGTTCCCAAGCGGTCCTTCATCTAAGTACTAACCTCGCCCGATTTTTAAATTTATTTTTATTAAAGATTATTTTATTAATAATTATTTATACTTATATACTAGACAAAAACGATTAAATCTAATTTAAAACTAACATTTATCTTATTCTAGCTTACTGACGAGAACCGATTTCCAGCATGGTTTCGTCGTTGGCTAAATTCCAAGAAACAACATTTTTACTTAACTTACACCTACCACATCAAATTGTTTGCCTTCCAACTCAAAGCAACGCATTGCATCGCAAATCTTTGGACTTAGAAAATATTGCAGCAAATTCTGTCTTTCCCAGGCGGAAAACGAAAAAAAAAAAAATATGTATTGAAAAAAAAAGTATTTAAACAATTTTTTTTAAATTTAAATTTTCTTAGTTTTTTTTTTGCAAAAAACTGTTATCTATGTATTAATCATGAAGTTATAATGTGCTAATTATGGCAACCTCAAAAACCTCATGCTTAATGTTTGCCATCACCCTCTACGTTATTATCAACCTATTCTAAGTAAGTTTTGTATTATACCAATTACGAATTGTAATCCATTTAGTTTTAAGCTATACATTCTCGCTCTTTTATCTTGACCACCGAGCTGTAAGCATCCATAATAAAAGTACGCTGTATACATTGAGACAATAAATATATAATAAAAACAAAGCTGCCGAATAGGGGGGCCACTAAATAAAGGGATAAAACTGGAAACCCTGTAAAAAAACATAACATAAACGACGACTTAAATCACAGATCTTTAAAGACGACTCGGTATCAGTCGGTCGAGTGCCTAGTTATTTATTTTTAAACTCAAAGTCTAAAAGCAAACTCAGATGTTGCTAGATACTACAACAATATATTGATTTTTCGAAGATTTTGTTAAGATATTAGAATTTCATATGCAAAGCTTTGATGAAGAAGAATTCTTAGAGCTGTATGCCATCAAGCACAAAACAGTGTGGTGGAAAGAAATGCATTTCAACTGCGCTAACTACAGGAGTATGACACGAAAGTGTTTGCCAAACCTTCTGAAAGCAACCTAAATGGTCTTAGGAGGGATCAAATTTTCAGACCACTAACCCAAGACTCACAAATCAATGCCAACCATCTTCTGATCTAAAAAAGAAACCAACCGCTTCTGACAAAATTTAAGCCCATCTGTAAAGAGCCAAGTTTAACTTTCCAGACACAATCTCTTACACGTTACAGCGGCTGTAGAACGCAGCAGCCTATGACTGATGTAGCGTTAACGTGCATCGACACAGACCCGGTAGATGCAGGTTTGCTCGTGTAACCCAGTATATGCTGTCAACTAACACTGATCGGATGTGCGACATACGAGCATATATCCAGACCCAAAGGCAAAGCGACAGTTGTTAGCTATAAAAAAAGAAAATAATTTTGCAGGAGCCTGCCTATGTAGTTTCACTGTACCACGAGCATGCACTCATGACTGATGCTTTTAAGGAAACCCATATAGCAGCAGCACAATCCGTTGCATGTTGTGTAGAGTGTAGACAGCGGTCCAATCCAATTGAATCAAAAACCCCATCATAATGGATGAAAAGTGGATTGTCTATGAAAAGACTGCTGTCGCAGTTGGCGGGGTGACTGGTCAGTTAAGTAAAATATTCATCATAGTTGGAAGCCAGTGTAAGCGTGACAGCGCATAGGCACATTAAATGCTCTTACAAAGATTGACCACAACAGCATTTGTGTGCAAACACCTATCAAATGCGAAGTCCTATCAATTCTGTATATCAATGAAATATTTATCCCTAATTGGAAAAGCGGGGCTTCCCAAAAATCAATGTCGGAAGCATTCCCCCTCCAGCTATACTCAACAGAATATTTATTGCAATTAGTTTGGGGAAACTCTCGTAAAGGCATTAAGCAAGTATTTTACAAGACAACACTCCAACATCGCTAATGCGATGCTATAATTCCTATCCTTGTAGTCAAAGGCAAATATTTTAATTATTGTATAATCCAAGCTATACTACTCTAATTTGCATTTGCAAGGCCATGCATAAACATGCCCCATCCGGGAGTAAATGCAAATGTTATGTCGTGTAGATTTGTAATCGTGCAGACTGTATCATTGCTCCATAAAATTCAATTCGCATCTGCAGACAGAATCGTGCATTCGTCCTCTGTCTGCATCATCATCTCATTATAGAAGCAATTTCTTCCCTTTTCTGGCCGCCATTGTTTTGTCTGCCAACGGAAATAAAATTAAATTTGCTCCTCGGCAGCAGGAACAAACATCGAAATTACTTTACCTCGGTTCCGTGTAGGTGTAGCTGTGCCAGCAACGACAATGTCCTTCAATTAGGCTAATTCATGTAAAAAGAGCACTTTAGCGTGCACAGGATTGCATGCAGACAAACTAATGGGTAATATTTTAATTCGTCGAAAATGGTAAAGCGACTTGGCAGTGAATCATCGGTGGACTATGAAAGAGGTGCGAACTTCAGTGCATATGCCAGGAAAGTTATTTCCTTTTATTCTGTCATTGGCGCCAATGCACTGACACTTGTATCCAAAAACACTTTCGTCGCCTCCTTCCATTGTCTAGGGATCCTCAGCGCCGATTGTGCATTTATCACCATCAGAATGCGGTGCGCCGTAACAAGAACTAAATAAAGTGTAACTCCTTCTCATTGCATCCTTTTGCATTTCTTTGCACTGTGGTAACGTTCGTGATGCTGACAGCAGTAGTTTTCCTTTAAAGTTGCTGCGAAAAGAAAAAAATAGAAAATTTTCTGTCATCAACATAGCATCCAATTTATTTTCCACTGAATACCCTTTGCTGGGATTTTTCTTGCGGGCGTTTGCATCCCATTCCCTTTGTTATTACTTTTTGCCTTTTCCCGTATGCCGTTGTTGTGGGCGCAGTATATGACCCTACCATATAATGGGCGGAGGATATCCTTTTTCCATTGTGATTTCCATCAGTTTAGTGCGAAAATGGGAATAAAAAAGCTTCGAGCTATTCATATATTCACACATTAGAGGGTGTGTACGGGATGCCCCACACCGACGACACCGCGCATTCATGTAGTGCAAAATAATAATTTACTACTTTGGCATTTCACGTTGGTGGCCCAAAGTGCTGGTGTCGAATGTTCCTTCATGGGGAAGCGAGTTAAAATTCAGTGCACATACATTAATCTTTGGCGGGAAAAATATTATTAAACTGCCCTGTCGCCGGATGCAATATCGAAAAAATGGGGTTATTGACTGCAAGTGAAATATCCGGTGTGATAAAAATTAATTTTTAAACTTGTATGTATGAGCTGGGTGCGCATACACTGAATCTGTATATCTGAGATTGAACCATAAATTTTTTATACGGTTTGCGGAGATTGTGTTCAAAAAAGCGAACACTGTGAGAGTCTTTAAAAGGGATTAGTTTAAATTGAAATCAGAACTGTTGGAATTTAAGCCTATTGATTCAGTTTGTATGGGGTTATGTACCCATTTGATTTTGATAAAACTTGCTTTCATGTTATGCAGATTCCAATTAAATTTATTAATTAAAAACTAAACTTTAAATATGGTTGAAGCAAAGTTTTTCGGTAGTCAAAAACAAAAGCATCTTAGGAGGGGGGCTTGGAAGATCAAGTGGTGTTACTTAGAAAATTCACAATGATTCTGCAAGTCACTTTTAACTTTTATTTTGAAAACGTCACAGCTAGCTCAATTTAAGGTAGACTGCCTTCAGTTACACATAAATCGAATCACACTTTTCAGCTTTTAAATGGCTCAATGCTTAAGGTGGTTTATTGCTGACTCTTGCAAAATAGAGACCCCGATCGAATTGGTGGGAAGGATCGGTTGCCATGCAGATTTATTTGCCACAGTTTTATATAACTCTCAGTACATATTAAGGGAGGAAAAGCGATTCATTTTGAGATCAATGGGCATGTTCGGATACCTACTTTATGTCGAACGCCAACTAGAATTGCCTGGAATAAGTATACGAAAGCGTTTCTTTTTTAACTAGATGTCACCTTGAATTGGCAAATAGGTTACCGTTCCAGCTTGTTTAGTATGAACAATACATGTTTATTGAGTTTATTTAGTAGTAGACATTTTTCATTGTGGGAGCATCCGTTCTTAGAGCGATCAAATAGAGACGAATCCCGTCCGATTTAAGATATTAAATTTTGAAATTTCGTGTGTAGGTTGAATGTCAGCTGCCACAAATAGATTTCTATTATTTTTTTTAGACGACATTGATGTATTCTTTAAACAGAATATTTTTCAATTTAATTCGAATATCAGAATGTGCGTGATTGTGTCGTGGATGACATTCTGTCAATGAAGCTCTTTTCACTTTCTCTTCGTTTTGAATGTATGTAGTGACGTACCAAGAGACATAGGTGAACCAGCAAATGCATGCATTTCGTTGTTTTATATTAACAATTTTGACATGAGCGCTTTGCACTTTGGCACACTCTGCGCAGATACGTCAGATAATAAGTTCTCATACCTTTTATCATCGATATGCATTAAAAACTATAAATAGTTGCCGCAACAGGTCCGTACTAAGCCTAGCTTCTCAAAACCATTAATTTTGTGTGGGCTTTCCATATTTGGGACGAATGGTAGGGATCTACAATTTTAAGCTGAGTCCAAGCGCCTAAGGGCCTTTATAGCCATGCTTAAAAAGTTTTCTTTTGCTTTTTTCAACCACTTAAACTCAATGGTTGAACTCCAGACTTGGTCTTAAAATGTTGCTTATAAATTATAAAGTTAGTTTATCAAAAATAAAAACCAATTTTCCGTACGAAAAACTTTTTCCGATCAAAAAAACCATTCGACTGATATATTTAATTGATCCTGCTGTAAAAAACATTAGTTTACTTTGAAGCAAAATATGCGTCTTATATCCATCCCGAACTTTCATTATATGGTTCCACTGTTTACTTTATTCGGCAGTCCACGTATTTCCCCTCTGTTTTCATTTTAGAGAGCTTTTTCGACATTTTGAGGAACAAAAATCCCATCCCAGGTGGAACTCGTAACAATTAACCAACCTATACTAGACTGTGTTGAAGGAGTGATGGACATTTATGTGAGGCCTCTCTTAGTCCTGTGCCGCTTAATACGTGGTTTAAGACTACTTTGCTTGTGTAATTAAATAAGATAAAATTGGTTGTGGTTGTTGATGTGTCACCTGGGAATAATTGGAAGACTTTCCACAAAATGACATTTTGCACTTCTGATTCCGTAGATACGAGAAAGTTTTATAGCTTTTTGAAACGAAGTACGTGTACCTAACTTCATCAATCTGTGTTAAAATACGCACGTAAAGGGTAGACCCTCTGTCAAGTTCAAATTACTTAGTCTGTTTTAAGAATGCAAACCAACATATTACTGACTATTGTTGCAGGTCAAGGCCATTACATTACACTGCCATTTGTCAAGCTGACCTTTCAAATCTTCAAATGCTTTATTTAAATGTTAGTCCCCAGCATTCATTGCCACTTTGTGCTGTTTTGTTCAATTGTTAACTAAACAAGAAGATTATATTTACGCTCGTTCTATTATCCGACTGAAACAAAAATATGTACACATCTCCGGCAGTAAAAGTTTTTCAATTCATTCTCTCAGCAGTTGCGACATACATCATAATAAAAAACGGGTCACAGTTCCAAGACCATGAGGATTTTTATATAAATGTAGATTTTCATATGTGAAAGGATACAGCCCAGGAAATAGAGACCGGAAAATTATGTTGATTACAAGAAATCCACGGATAAACGGATGTAATTCAAAAGGATTTAAGTGCTTCCCTTGTTTCTGACTTCTGACGTATACGTATATGCTGATTATGGGAGAACTGTGTAGAGGTCTTTTTTAAGGGTACATGTCTGGCAGTCGCAGTTAAGTCATCATATAACTTAACTCAACGAAGAACGTAGTTGCTATTGAGGAAATTGCCAACTGGCGTGGAAATGAATTTCTGCTATTGCCCCTAATTTGATACTTGTGAGAGAAGTTGATTGGAAATTACCAATATTGATAACGATTGCCGAACAATGATACTGGTGCTCTGGAGTAGTGTGAGTATATGTTTTGAATCAGTGATGGAAAAGCGGATACAATTGTATCTTTTGGATACAATCTGAAAATAAAGTGACACAGATACAATCCACTCGCAAAAGTTACAATTTACGCAACATTTGTTTGCTTCAAAAGTTACGCAGTTACAATCCTTTAAAATATAAAATGTGATACATGCACGACGAACACATCCACAATTTGTAATAGGGAATATAAAATGCGTTCTGGCCTTAAGTTTAACTCTATTACATTCTGCTAACCAATTCACTTTTGCCAAACACTCTTCAATGCAATAAGAAAATACCATTTTTTCATATGTCATGCGTACTCCGTTGCTTTTACAGTGCACGCCACGCATGAGTATTGCGATTCAATTTTCACTCACAGAAGTATTCAATACTTTTTTTAAATTTTTGTTTTATTTCAATGGCGAAGAGGGACAACATGTATTTGTTTTTTTTTTTCTAACAAGAGCTTAAGCTAAGATTAGACGAGATGTATGCCAATTATGCATATGAATGCCAACAGACAAATGACTAGATTAGCTCTCAATGTCAGGATTATCAAAACTGTATATTAGACTATATGACCAAAACTACAGATATGGTCATATTTGCCGTGATGGTCATTTAAGGCGTTTGTTATTATTACCAAATGTTGTACAAAAAAGACAACGAAAATGAAAATAAATCGCAATTCCGCGAACTCAAACACCGATGACAACAAAATAGTTCTTGTTCCGTCAAAAATGCCAGCAATGCCATAACGAAATTTCAATAAAGTGCATATGGGCATTTAGGGCTTTATGCTGGCATTTGTGCTTATTGTCCGATTACAAATATGCTATTTGGGCATTTTTATCTGTCAAATTCAGCCTGGTCATATGTGGCATTTAGGTCATTAGAGTCATGAGATATGCCCATTACATTGTAAGACCTTATTTTGACAGGAGAAATGTCAGAAATTGTCTTTTTATCACCACTTGGCATACAGTCTAATTTCACTTTAAGTAAAAGGTATGCGAGCCTAATTATCTTAACATTCATATAGCTACGAATTTACACAATGACAAAGATACACATCTGTCCTAAAAGTTACAATTTAAGCTTGGTACAATTTGAAATGTTCATTTCTCATCACTGTTTTGAATAGCCTTGTATAGAGCGTCAATTATTTCTAAACTATTCGCAAGGATTATGTGTTTAATTATTCAGGATTGCTGTGTTTTAATTCTATTTTAATAATACCGTTCGTCTCTGCAGCTGATTGAACTTTGTTTAAGTTCCATAAAGTCTATGCGCCGTACTAATAACAAATTTTAGCCTGGACTTTAAATTTAATGAATCTCACAATTGCGAAATTTGTATAGAAAATATAGCCACTGTGAACTAATAAAATTTAGAGTCGAAACTAAAATTGTTTATTGGTAAAGCCCTAAATAACGAGCATATGGCTTTCTCGCTCGACTGTCTATTTCGGTACTGTAGTTGCCAGCTGCTTCAGGATAAACAATTTCAAATTAGTTACTAAATTCGATTGAAACTGTAGAATAGTTGTGAGTTATATTGCACTAAGCACAGCCCTCTACTTTTAGCTGACCTTTCTTTGTAAAGCCCGAATCCAATTGCCAGCAATAATTGCATTAAGGTTTGAAATGTACTCCTGATTTCGTATCTCTTGATATCTACCCCAACCCACACTTCGAAATCAATCAGCAAAACTCATATTAGGTAACTTGGAGTAGAACATTCGTGACATATCATACCTACCTGCGTTTGAAAAGTCTTCTCTTTTCCACTTCATTGGTGCTGTCAGATAGAAAGCTTAAGCTGCAACTAAACCAATTCCCCATTGCCAACACCTATGTTCATCTAAACATACATGCGCGAGTATGCTATTAAAAATAATAGAGCCATAATTCAAAAGAATATAATGTCACCTCAAACAAATAAAAAGCCTCCCAATCGCATTTGCCAATTCGCCATAAAATTGTGCAAAGAGTTTGTATATCATGTTGAACATGCGTGAACATGCGATATTATAAGGGTAAGTGATTTATTCTTCTTTAAAACAAAAACACGTATATCTACATGTACGTAAACACAAAACTGTAAACGGATATCTCGCTTCTTAAGAGGGCGAAAGGTATTCCGTGTCTATATATGAAAATCAAAGTGACATCTCAATGGAAGCCAAGTTTAAGACATTGGCAACTGAAACTCAGGATTCAAAAGTTCACTTTTATGTTTTTATATGGGATTCGGCATGGCCAGATGTCTTGCACATAATACTTAAGATGGAGAAATTGTCCTTAAAACAACTGACTAGAATTTATGTCACTTCCCTCATCTGTCATTTTTGAAACCCACAGGTTAGGGCAGAGTTTTATTTCTTACTTGTGGGTAGTCGAACATCACTGTTTAAAAGAAATACAGCTCGCGTATGCCATGCCTTAAAGTTCAACATCTCAGGTCACAAACTAAACCCAATCGAAAGACTGAACTTATGAAAGCAGTCGCAATGTACTCGACCAACTAGGAGATGTGAGAAAAACCGTCATCCTCCGCGGAGTACCCTTTAAAAAGAACCCTCAAATTTACTCGTTTGTATCACAAACAGTCACTCCACTCAGTTTTACTCACTCAGGGTCGTTTTTTTTTTTTACCCGATGATAAATAAGAGGCACGAACTTTTTTAATTTTTAATATAGTTGTACGAAATTTGTATTCAACTGCGACACACAATTTGCTGTAATTTGAAGAGAATTTCCATCCCGTTACCACCCACGACGAAGACCTGCCATCCATCAGCAGCACGGCACCACCACGCACTCGCGAGTGTTTCTTGATTGTAAAAAAGACGAAGGAGGAAGGACACCCGGAGAGAAACAAGTGAATTGCTCTCTCTGTATTGGTGGTAGTGTCAGAGGACCCCCGCTCATTAAACTTTTTGAGTACACTCGTTAGAAAGTGAGAGAGAGCCCATTTGTTACAGCTACTTTTACTGCGTGTAAAATAAGAACTATTCGGTGCTAAAAAAAACCAGGATATCACGACTTTGGGGGCGTGTTGTGTATAGTAAAGGTGGAGGTAAAGGTCACCATCCTCATTTGCGATGCCAAAGCCAATGTCCATGCAAATGACTTTTTTGCTTTCAACTTGGGTAATCATCTTTGGGTCGTTGTGTTCTCTTTTGGAAAAACAAATTCCTTAAATGAATGTTTGTGTGCGTTGCCCCTGCCCCAGTTAACTCAACAAGGAGCTGAGCTAAACACCGTCAACCGCAACTGGGGCTGGCTAGGCTAATGGCTGACGGTGATTTGTCCACAATCGAAAATAGGCTTCTGTTGCTGTTTTGGTTTCTTCTTTTTTGCGGAAGTACTGTCGCCGCGCCCAAAGCCACGATGGGTGAACTAGGCTATCGGCAACAGTACCTGCCAGTTCGTCTGTAATTAATTTCCACAGTGGCACACGCACGAGCCAATTAAAGAAGAAATACAAAATTCTGTATAATATCGTTATATCGACTGACTAACCTAACTTTAAGGATGACACAATTTTTGCCTTCGAACAAGTCTTCCGCTGTATATCCTTTAAGCATGTATCCGAATCGTTTTTCTTATTTTGGTGATGAACATCACGGTTGAACTGGGGATGCTTTGCTAATGGTATGTCTAGCAGAGTGAGGAACCACACTTCTTCCGGTCGGAATAAAATTATCCCTATCGGTTTTCAATGGTTGTTTTTTTTTCACCAAGCACTTGCTTTCCACATCACTTTTTTCTTTTGAATTTTTTTTAATTCGCACAGGTTTGGATTTTCTATTTTCCTTCGGTAAAAAAAAAGGATATACTGTGATAAATTATCTTGCTAAAATTTCACTTGAATTGACCGTACTCCGTACCGAACGCTATAAAATTCGTAGCTCAACTGATTCGATTGCGTGAGAGAGTTCTGCGAACTAGTTAGCCCAGAAGCAGTAGGAAAAGGAACCGAAACCGAACATCCTGGTGCTAGAAATAGTATTGGATGGATAAGTATACGGCGATGACGACGGGGGAGGCATAATGAGAGCGTTAATCAGGTTGAAGGTGTATGTGTTGCCTATTATTTGCACATGAATGAGTTTCTCGGGGAGACGTGCGATACATACTCATTGGTTGTAGCGAGAGTAGCCAGCTCCTTGTGGAAAATTCGGTCCGTACACTTGCAGTTGGGAGAGCAGCCTTCTTGAAGAAGGGATATAACTTTTTGTTTAAATTACAAGCTCATATTCTGTTGGAAATGCAAACTAAGTGTTTACAACTACGAGCAATCACTGCTGGGGGGGAAAATATGTTATTCAATTTGCCGTGTAGCTTGGTCTGCGATTCTGCACATTGCTTTTCGTCCGCCATATGTTGGTCATGCGCTTTGGAAGCGATTGTTCTTTAAACAGGGATGTTTGCAGGTTGAGAATTGGTGTAACTCTGCCAATCGAATTAGACTGTTGGTTCATTGGGGCGTATGTGGAACAATTGTTAGTCCGTAAACGCAGTTGGTTAAAAATGTTGTAACTTGATAAATAAGTTCAAATTAGATTTGGCGTTGAACTGTTTTTGACAGAAACAAAACGATGTTGCCGGCATTGGCTACAAAATCATTGACATTTATGTGAAATACGTATAAAACGTGAATTTTCTATTCAGGTAGGTACAAATGTAGTTATGTTCAAGTTGCTAGACGATAGCGCGTTTTAGGGTTGATATTGAGAGACACAAGACAAGAGGGAAGGGTTGTAGTTTAAAAGGAATTTGACTTTTTTGTTTGTATCACTTATAATTCCCAGAATTTTTCGCCAACTAAATTTGTCAAGAAGAGGCACGTACATCTCTACAAGTTCTTATAAAAGGTATGTGGAATCAAAAGAGGGCGAACAAAGATATCATTGGTGCTGTCGAGTAATAAACAGAGTTTTAGAGTCTAACCCCGAGGAACAACAAAACTAGAAAAAACAAGGACAAAAGAAAGATATCAACATTAGTGCACCCAGCTGGAATTAAGCACGCAATCCCTCTTTTCCTGTAGTGGTTGGAGCAACTCGGATATTTTTGGGGTTTCCTAATAATTCTGAGATTGACAAGCAGTATAAATAGAATCAAAGCTTAGAACCCGACTATTGGAGCTAGTTCTAGGATTATACCCACCGTTTTAAGGCACTCCCATTGTGTGTATAAAAATCATGTTGTTAAAACTTCTCTTTAGCTCAATCAGTGTTTTGCATGTATATTCGAAAAAAATGCTAGTTTTGACTAAGTTCTGGGAGCTAGAGACCATTGCTGGAAATTATTTTAACGTCAAGTCGATGATAACACTAGCAAAAATCGTTTCTCATTGCTTATTTTCTTTATTACTTTTGAATAAATCAACATTAGTCTGGAACATTTTGTTTAATGGTTCATTACGTATTCCTACTTTTGCTTAGCCTTAGTATTAATATTAATAATTATGCTTATTAGTACAGAACAAAAATAATAGACGCCCGTAATCGTAATCTTTAACATAATTCCACTCAACCACACATTGAAGTAAGAAAATAATCAGTTATTTTGTAATTGCCTAGGTGATTTAATAACAGAACAGCTACATTCGTACGTCGCAACGTTGGGAGCATCATCACATTTGTTTCACACGTCTCCTAGCTAACCCCACACCAACGACAATCAGAATGTCGGATGGTTGCGTATAAAGAACACGTCATGCTCCTTGTCGATCCATTTGATTAGTTTGTCCACATATTTTATGACTAGGCCCTTGTCGACCATTGGTTCAAAGACTGCATATAGTTCTGAAGCCGCTGTCACCCATGCCAGAACGACTTCTTTCTCTTTCACCTCGTAGATCAGTTTCAATGGTCGACTGCTGTTATGAATACGATGGTGCAGGTCACAGTAGATAGCTTCCAGTCGTTCGAACTCGGCGAGTGTTGTATATGGTGGATTGATTTCGGAACACAACAACTGATGCGTTGACGACCTCGGTTTGTATAGGAAATGTCGTAGATCTGGAATACCGATTGCGGTTAAATTTAGCTTTGTATCTAGTTGTGGAACTTTATTGATCTGTTCGTTAATAGCTTCCAAACAATGCGTGCGGCGGAGTTTCTCTGTAATTTTCTTCTTCGCGTCCGAAAGAGTGAAGAATACGTCACGATCTACGGAGAGTAGTAGCAAACATGCTTGACAATCGTCCGACAGGTATGAAACGTGGGCGTGCAAGTAGCCGTTCATATCGAATTTAGGTAAGCAGATGGGCATCCAATTCTCGACGGTCTTGAAGCTCTCCGAGCATTCGATGAGGTTGAAAATTAATCTGAAAATATTCCGATAAGGGGATTGTGCATAAACAATTTGGCCAATGAAGACACATGCAAAACACCGAATAGTGCTAATGGAAAAAATATTAATGACCCCGTAGAAGAGCATACGGTTCAGCACCACTTTTACCGCATTTTCCCGGACAAATACCGCATTGATTTACATTAAAAAACAGTTGCGAGCAGGCTTAAATCAAGCGGAGTTCAATACGACTGATATCACCCATATCATCCATTTAAGTCGCTGTATGCTTATAGGGTATAGACAGATGAATATTGATCTTACCTTAAATCAGCGGGATGGATGGAATACTTGTTCATTCGGACCAATGCAATCAATTTGTTATTAGCTATCAGAACGGCAAACACAAGATTCTTAATCTTTGAGCAGTGACTCTGAATGGCGCTGGTGATGTTACCCCTTATTGTCGTGGTAAGAGGCATCACACGGATTGTGTTTGTTAGAAAGGTGAACACGTTGTTTGTTACTGGAAATAGTATACCAAATGAGAAAAGAGACACACTATTTCTGATTTAAATTACTTTTTTTATTGCTGCTATCATTGGCCAGTAGGTGGAAAATCAATCTTTCGCTGCCAGCCAAAAGTCGCCGTAGGTCGAAATTCTTTCGTTTCTCGAAGATTTTTGTCATGTGTGAGTATGTCAAAGTCGACAGAATTTGATTGTACACATCACTGAAATAAAATATATTACTGTACCCGAAAGCTACGAGTACTATCAAAACTCAAACTCACGTTAATTGCAACTGAAGTTGCTGTACACTCATATTGCTTCTCGAGGCGGCTACAAGTATCAGCGAGTTTCGAACGACAAACACAAACTTTATTCCTTCGGCGTGAATCGACGTTATAGCATCCTGCCCATGCTGAACAAAACTAACTAGTGCCTGAATCACTCCAAACAAAGTGGCCAATTTGTCCTCTGTACCATGCAGCGAGTAGATAGGTTTGCCTGCTTCACTGAGAATGAAAATATGTTTCTTTTGCGATAACCACTCGCTGTTATGAAGGTAATCTACTTCCTCTTCTGCAACCGAATGGGAGGATGTAGCTGCACTCAAATTATCGGAAGACCCATCGAGTTCTTTGCTTCTGTCGCTGGAGAACGATTCTGATTTAATTACACTACCATTAGGCTTTAATGTCGGCTCTAGCGATGTAAGTTCTGCTTGTATATCTTGTATTATGCTATACTTGTTGTCTTCATGCTCCTGGAAGAAGTCTGTTCCTTCTGCGTCCGCATACTCATCCACTGTTGTATTGGAGATCACTTCTTCCTCTAAATCCATGGTCTTATATGGTCAGATATATGCTGCCTGCAGGATGTGTTTATTGCATTATTTGTATAAATAAATAATAGTTTGGTGTTCTTTTTCGATTGAATTTCGTATTCTCAATCAAAAAAGAATGAAGTGTTTTGTTCAAGTTTTTTAATGCAAAAATTTGCTGTCAGAAAATGACAGATGGGTGACTTACAAGTGCAAAAACTGTTCGATGAAGTTGGTGTGAGGGCGACTCAAGAGCAAAGATGGTCCTAAGAGATCCAAATTAAAACACGGATTAAATCACCGTATATCTTTCCCATGAACCTTATATAGATCACTTATTTCAATAACTTACAACATCAGTACGAGATCATACTGGTCATGGAAGAAAAATTAGAAAATATCATTGAATACAAAAGGTAGTATCGGTATATCATCTAAAAGTGCAAACCACAGCACTGATTAATTTGTACCAAACAAACATCTGCAGCCGCTGTACAGAAAAATACAAAACGTCAACCAAAGATAATAGAATACAGAGATCAAAGATAATAGAATACAGAGATGGATAACTTTCCAGTGGAAAAGCGGCTGCCTACAAGCTGTTTTCCCGATAAATTCATGAAGTCACGCACATATGCTCATTTCTTTTCTAGAATATGTGAGTTCATGAATTGAACTTTAATGCAATAATTCGCTACTCCGAAATGCGTATTTCATTATTTTTTTTATTTTAATCGAAGCCTTAACAAAAACTAAACAAGTTCAACACCAAACACAAAGCAATTGAACAGCGCGATGCCTATAAAAGCAAAAGGAATGTTGGCCGACCATTAGCAACATGCTTTTTTGTAGCTCACACGTATTCACAGACGGGGGTTGAAATTACAAAAACAACATTGTAAACAAATGGGTTTTGGGGGGATAGACGTACGAAAGATATCCATCTCTTTTATTCATTCATCTCTGACAGAGATGGATAACTTTCCAGTGGAAAGGCGGCTGCCTACAAGCTGTTTTCCCGATAAATTCATGAAGTCACGCACATATGCTCATTTCTTTTCTAGTATATGTGAGTTCATGAATTGAACTTTAATGCAATAATTCGCTACTCCGAAATGCGTATTTCATTATTTTTTTTATTTTAATCGAAGCCTTAACAAAAACTAAACAAGTTCAACACCAAACACAAAGCAATTGAACAGCGCGATGCCTATAAAAGCAAAAGGAATGTTGGCCGACCATTAGCAACATGCTTTTTTGTAGCTCACACGTATTCACAGACGGGGGTTGAAATTACAAAAACAACATTGTAAACAAATGGGTTTTGGGGGGATAGACGTACGAAAGATATCCATCTCTTTTATTCATTCATCTCTGACGTCAACCGAATAATGCAAAAATTCATGAAAAAAGTGTATTTTTTGTTTCTACCCGTACTTTAATCGAAAATCAGCGGAATTTATACAGAAAATCATGTCGAAAACAATGTATTATCAAAACAACCAATATGCTCGTGTGATGAACCTTAAATACAAATCAAAATACAAGAAAATAAAGCGAGTTATTAAGAATTATGTCTTTGTAAGTTTATCAACATCGCACAACTTATAAACAACCATAAATGTTTCACAAATTTACTTAGGAAAATGCGGCACTTTGTGATCA
Source organism: Cheilosia vulpina (assembly GCA_916610125.1). Taxonomy (NCBI): domain Eukaryota; kingdom Metazoa; phylum Arthropoda; class Insecta; order Diptera; family Syrphidae; genus Cheilosia; species Cheilosia vulpina. Next base: position 2,860,168 of record OU744280.1, on the reverse strand, counting down.
GATTGCTCAAATTCAGGAAGACATCATAATTAGCAAAGAGGAACGACGATTTCTGCTCAAGCGGCTTATTAAACACGAAAACGACATTGGTCATAGCCTGATCCAAGAAGGTACCCCCACACCAAATGGCGAAGCAGTTCCAGCTGTTCCTCGTGTTCCCGGAAAGCGTGGTCCCAAGAAACGTATAAAACTTGAGGACGGAACAAGTTCTCCTAAACCGAAGGAAAAAACAAATGGGAAGACTCCAGGCCCAAAGAAGTCTACTGTCATTCAAAAAGTTCCATATGACGCTCATGGAAAACCAATTTTTCCGATTAATCTTGGCGGATTCGTTCTCCATTCGCTCGGGGAAATTATCTCTGAAAGCAATAATTTCCATACAGAAAACTGGATCTACCCAGTGGGATATGTAGCTACTCGAGTGTACTCCCATCCCAAGGAGCCCGAGCGGAAATGCGTCTTCACTTGTAAGATCCTCAACAACTCGGGGGTTCCACAGTTTCAGATCATACCCGACGCTGAATTCGATCACGTCTTTTTCGGGGAATCCGCAAATATCTGCCACTTGGGTCTGCTGGAGACTATTATCCGAGTTTCCGATGTTGCCAATTTGCCTCTGCGTGCTCAGGGCGAACGCTTCTTCGGACTCGGCAATCCCACTGTCATGTCACTCTTACAATCTCAGTCCAACTTTAAGAAACTGCAAAACTTCAAGGGCTTCATTGTGGATGGAGGCTATGCCATCGAAGACAAAGATCCAACTTTAAGTTACGATGCTCTTCAGACACTAATAACCATCTCAGCCTATCACACAGTACCCGAAGTAAAGGAGGAACCCCCAGACGAGCTGTTGGAATAAAATCAAAATTACATTCGTTTTACCGTTTATTTTATGAAGTAAAAAACACCTTGATTAACACTATGAAAAAAATATATTACTCTTTGAACTTAGAATACGTTTGTTGTCATTATTTCGAAAGTCAAAGCGGGAAAGTTATTTGATCTGCGCGTAAGGAGGGGCTATCTATCAAGCACTTGTTCGAAGCTCCCTGACAAATACATTATGTACACAAAAATAAAACAGTCGGACGTACTACACGCGTACAAAAGCGAAGCGGGTTATAAAAGTCAGCGAGGCGTGGTGCATCATATCATCTATCGTCAGCATTCAGATTTGTCTGCCCTGAGCTTGCTACCGCATTCGTAGATTGCTCACATTCGTTGTCGACTGCCGGCTGCTACTGCGACTGCTACTGCTGACACGACGTTCTGGCGTGTTTCTAGAAGGCGGCTGCCGGGATTTGTGTATTGGCATGGCAGTGATTGGTTTTTTAACGCGGACTGAACGATTGAACAGTAAATTCGATACAGCGACCACAGGCGAGAACAGTCGTAAAGGGATGTCGCTGTAAATATAAAGCAGGTTAGATTCATTTATGAATAATAAAACATTACGTCTGGTTTTGCTGGTTTGGCAAGAGATGTGGTAAAACATTATTAAGGTCAAATACCCATATGTTAATGTAACCGCTTTAAATATGTACGAGGATAATTCTAAAAGAGGATATAGAAATCGATCCTTTGTCTTAGCTCATATTTCCACAAAAAATATTCTTTGAATCACTGTTGAGGGAGATATAATTGTTTTCCTTAAGAATGCGAAAGGACATTTCCTCAAAATCCCTTGTATTTTTAAAGGGTCGGCAGGATAGAATAAATATTTTCGTTCAGACTTACCTAGCTCCAACGACGGGTTGTGCCTCGTTTCCGCTCAATATGAACAGCGGGAAGAATATCGAAAATATGCAACTGCTGCTCGAGAAAATAGACAAACATAAACCAAACAAAAAAACAAAATACAACAATCAACTTACCTCGCGATCACAGAGTTCGTTAAATTCGTTAAAACAGTCAGCGGGATACCGAATCCAAGAAAATAGGGCCAATTACATTCGATGTAACTGAGGCGTTTGTGCAGCTCCCATCCCATGTTAAACCACTTATACTCAAAGGAGTACAGCGAATAAAGCAAGCAAAGGTGCACAAAGCATAAAACACTGCCTAGATAGTTGAATGGCAAGAGATTTACCAGCATACTTTGCACAAGAAACAGTGCCTGCACCAGCAGGCTGAACAAAAAGTCTGCAATTAACTTGCTAATATTCGGTATCATTTGTGGACGGCCTTTGCGAAACTTGTATGCCGCATTAGCTATGTCTTGAAACCACAAGCTACTGACTACTTTGCTGAGTAGAAATATCGGCAGGACCCACATCATGCCGAAGAGAATCGACAGCAAGGATTGCAACCATCCCCATACGTACTGTAGATCGTCAGACTTATCGCCGTAGCACCACATAAGGATGAACTTGAGTCCAGGCAGAATGAGGTTCTCGAAAAGAATTATGCTTAGCCATGTAAAGCCACCGTTCAGAGCACAGCACTTGAGCACTTGTTTTGCTATTCTTAATTCGCTGGAAGATTAGATGCAGTCAGTAGGATTGAAGTTTCAGATACACTCGCCATTACTCACCCCTTTTTAATGCTTCCAGCACCTGCCGGTGCTTTAGATCCTATTCTACGTTCATCAGTGGCTGATGACAGTCTTTCTGGATTCAACGCTAGATCGCCCATAAGTTGCGATGATTTTTCAGCGTTCTTCAGTTCATTAAGGCGATTAATTTGACTATCTATATAAAATACAAGTGCGATGCCTTTAATGCTGTCATAGATGCCGTGTAAGATTCCATAGGAAATATTCTAGTTGTGATAAGAAAAAAATACAAATTTTATGTAGATATATGCAACAGACTTGTTTAAATATTTTCCACTTTGCAGCGCATAATCCTTATGCGATGGCTACGCAATAGATGCTTTTTGTTTACCTTTATTGTGTCCATTTGAAGTAGGATGTATCACTGCAGCTAATGCTGTACAAAACTATTCTCAATGTGTAGTTAAATTTGATAGGTTCTTAGTTCTTTCACGCATTTATTTACACTAATGTCCCGACTTGGGGAACACACTCTGAGTTTTGAATGAAAATTGAAAATATGAACTTCGCTTTGGTCATACAAAAGTGGAAAACAAAAAATTTCACTCCTGTCAGCTGTCTTTTGATGACAAAACATTTTTCCAATGGAATAATGGAAAAAACATCACAGGGTGGGGATTAAATATAATGGAATACAGAGATATATAACTTTCCAGTGGAAAGGCAGCTGCCTACAGCTGTTTTCTCGAAAAATGCATGAAGTCACGCACATATGCTCATTTCATTTCTTGTATGCGTGAGTTCATGAATTGGACTTTAATGCAAGAATTCGCTATTCCGAAATGTGTATTTCACTATTTCTTTTATTTTAATCGAAGCCTTAACAAAAACCAAACAAGTTCAATACCAAACACAAAACAATTGAACAGCGCGATGCACATAAAAGGAAAAGGAATGTTGGCCGGCCATTAGCAACATGCTTTTTTGTAGCTCACACGTATTCACAGACCGGGGTTGAAATTACAAAAACAACAATGTAAACTAATGGGTTTTGGGAGGATAGACGTACGAAAGATATCCATCTCTTTTATTCATTCATCTCTTTTACATATTAGAATTTGTATTTCGTCACCCTATTCAAGGTTCTAATCGTTCTTCTTCCAGTTCATTTTTTATTTCCAATTAGTTTTGCTGTCAGCAAGTTCCACAATCCAACGAATTTCCAAACTCGCAAGCTACAATTTGCTCATCTCTTGTTGTTGCTACTTCTGTATCTTGCTTGCTTGCGTTTCGATAGTTTTTTTTTTATATATTTCTCATCCGACAAGGAGAATTCAACAATTCAATTTCCATTTGGAGGCGTATAACTTGTATTTTGATAACATTATAATTTTATCAACTGACGTACGAATTTGGTAAATAATTTCTATCGTTTTCCAAACACGTTTGTTCTCTTGAAATGGGTAACAAACTGTTTGCAAACTCGATACATCTGTCTTCCATTTTTCTTTGTTAATTTTTGTCTTTATCGAAGGTTTTATTGTCTCCAATTTTTTTAATGTCAACAATAAACAATTAAAAATAGTTTACGATTTTGTAATTATATAAACTACTTTAGCGTGCTGGAGGAAATGGAAAATTAAGCGGTCCCCTAAGAGGTGATGTAAAATAAAAGTTAGCAATCAAACAACGACTAGGTATGGGTCGTTAGACGTCACAGCTCACAGATAACGCTTTCACCCAATGTTTCCTACTCCGATTGGTACTGTGTTGTTTGTGTACATACATATTTAGCATCTGTCTGTGCCCGCACTTTGCTGTTCTCCTCACTTTAATTACGTTGCAAAAAATTAGAAAAAAATATTGCTCAAGCTGATCATATGGCGATTGGCGATTAGCGGTAGCCTTCTTTTCGAATAAACACAATTGTGTTGGGTATCAACAAAATGTAACGTGATCGGTAGGGCTTTGCCGTTTAATAACAGATTTGTCATAGCCATCGGCACACTTAAAATTCATTGTTCTGCCATTAATCGTTCTATATATACTTGCTTACGCCTGTGCATTAATTTTGATTTGTTTTCTTTTACAGATTGACGTAGAGTCTACTCCAAATGCGGGTCGCGTTGTATGATTAGTGATTTTATCCCTATCACGCAAGCACACACCATACACATCCACTCCTACCCTCGATTAACAACAAAAACGACCGCGTTCAAACTAGAAGCACAAATCTCTCGGAACAGATAAGGCGCCGCAGCGGGCAAAGTTTGAATCCACCATCCATCATCGTTGTCGTTAAAAAGACAAAGGGAACGCCATACGGGTAGAAATGCCGCGGAATAACGACAGAGTGCCTATAGTGGAGAACGACGAACTGTCGGAGCAAACGGAAGCAATTGTTCAAAGTCCTCAAAGTCAACAGCAAGACAATGAGTTGGATCCTGCGCCAACTGGATGTGGGGCATCTATGTGCTGCAATCCAGCCAGCGGCCTTCATCGGTTCATTGCGCTGATATTTATGTGCCTGCTGGGCTTCGGTAAGTGAAAACTGATTAATTGCTGTCATTCATATTCATATAAATCTCAATTAATTTTGCCCTGACTTATTGGTGCATCTTCCTGGCTGGTGTGTCTCACTTATCACCTTTCACTGGCTGTCAGATGTGTTTTTATCAGGACGCCGCTGAATGCACGCGACTGCGACGTACTTTCTGCAGACGATAATTTTTGTGTTAATTTTTTTGTTCGCATTCTTTTAGCCTTGATAATGAAACGATTTTCTTTTGAATGTAAGTGAGATCACTATGAGTCATTGTACTTTGTTGTCGGCTATCAGAAATCTGTGTGTCTCAGCATTATCAAACAGATTTGCTTCGACCCGGAAGCAAGCTAGCTGAACGGCTTATCTGAGAACTCGCATTACTTTGTCCAGTCTTTTGGGCGATCCTTGAATATTCTCACAGAAACACTACGACCTGTAGTCGCAAATATGAATTCCAGACCGAAAATGACTTCCAATGCAGAACATCAGTCATTTTCACAATGTGCACTTGATGATGGTGTTATCACTAGCCTTCAAGTGCTAAATTAGGTCAGTTTGTTATGTTGCCGTTATGAGCCAAATTAAAGTTATTTGTCAGTGATAACCAGTTTCATAAACACCTCAAATTTTGAACTAGCATCAAACAGGCGCCCATAAAAAAAACATTTTGTCATGAGCGCTGTCAAGGGAAGTTCAGCAACCAAATTATAAGTACAAGAATGGTGATACTAATTGCATGCTAATTAAATAAGATTTGTGATTGCTGGACGCTCTACCTTGTGATGAAATGGTAATTCTAATTATCGGTCATAATAGCTGTGAGAAATCACTTCACTGAAGTCGTATTCTTAAGTCCATGACGTTTCAGCTGTAAATGCTGCTAAAAATAGAGATGCTAAAATAAAACATACATACACATGAAAGTAGAATTCTTCAAAATGAGTTTGTTTGCGTTTGAATCTTCCAAAAAAACAGCTTGCAGTTATCATTCCCATATTTACTTCAAGATAAAATTGCGTTTTGAAAACTCAGTGCACATGTACTGGGTCATTTCGATACGATTGTGGGTGTCCGTAGCTTAGTTGCAATGTATCCCCCAAAATCGTTGGTTGCGTGTGCAAGTATGCTTCCTAAGAAATGCATTGAGAGCAGATTACAGTACAGCAAACAACATTTTAGAAATTATATATGACTAACGATAGCGAATCTTTCTTTTTGTGCCCAGATCGTGTTCAAACCGATATAGATAGGTTGCATGAATGATTGCAAAAAAAAACCGGCACACAATTGCATTGCACAAAACATGATTAGTCAGTTTGTAACCTTTGTAACGACCCCGTAATGCTTCAACTGCGTCGGAGGTGAGCTGTGTCTTCTTTTCTGCAACCAAGTTTCCTTTTCCCCACTTCACTGATTTTATACCGGTCTTCAGGCAATTTGTTTCTTAAAACTTTGTTAAAACACCTGAGGGGTTGATGAAAGCTAAAACAAAAACTGCCAAGTAACTTAAATAAATATCCTTCCCTTTCAGGATCGTACTTCTGTTACGACAATCCCGGTGCACTACAAGATGCCTTCAAACACGAACTGAATCTCACCACAACCGAATTCACCATGCTGTACTCTATCTACTCGTGGCCCAATGTTGTCCTATGCTTTATCGGAGGATTTCTGATTGATCGAGTATTTGGCATCCGCTTGGGAACAATCATCTACCTTTTTATTCTCCTCATCGGACAACTGGTGTTCTCTGTTGGAGGGCTTTTGGATACGTTTTGGATGATGATTGTGGGACGTTTTGTGTTCGGAATTGGTGCCGAATCGTTGGCCGTAGCACAGAACAACTACGCAGTTCTGTGGTTCAAAGGAAAAGAGCTTAACATGGTCTTCGGCCTCCAGTTGTCATTCGCGCGTGTCGGCAGCACCGTCAACTTCCTGGTAATGGAACCGATCTACAAGCATGTCTCCGAATTCTACCACGGCCATACAGCAGTGGGAGTGGTGTTGCTGCTCGCAGGCCTAACGTGTGTGATGTCGTTTATATGCGCCCTGATTTTAGGTTTGTTTGCTCAAATGATATTGCGTAAACGGTGCAATAACGCAAACATTTTCCAGGTTGGATGGACAAACGGGCGGAGAGGATTCTACATCGAAACAACAATCCCTCGGGCGAAATAGCCAAACTAACCGATGTCTTGACATTCAAAGTGTCTTTCTGGATGGTTTCGGTCATTTGTGTAGCATATTACGTTGCGATCTTCCCATTTATTGCATTGGGCAAGTAAGTTCAATAGTGGGCATTCGAAAAATGAACTTGCTTATTTAACATTTGGCCTTTTTTGCAGAGTCTTCTTTATTGAAAAGTACGACTTCAGTCCGGCACAGGCAAACAGTGTCAATTCCATTGTCTATTTGATATCAGCTATAGCCAGCCCTTTGTTTGGTTTTGTAATTGACAAGACTGGACGCAATGTCGCATGGATATTCCTGGCTACAGTTTCAACAATTGGTGCACATTCCTTGCTGGCATTTACCTATTTGAATCCATACGTGGGCATGATTCTAATGGGATTGTCTTACTCTATGTTGGCTGCAAGCCTGTGGCCACTAATCGCTCTCATCATTCCTGAGTACCAACTGGGAACAGCCTATGGATTGTAAGTCATAAACGATGCATACTTTATGTCTGAGATAATTTGAGGACTGATCCGAACTAACCAATATGCACGGGGTTTGATAAGTAACACATTAACAATATGTATAGTTGATTCAAGGGTAAACTGGGTTCGCTAGCAGGTATTCCAGATGTGGTTGAGGAACTTTTGTCGGAAGTGTCCCGCTACAGAAATTCCCTTATTAATTGCAAATTTGTTTTTATTTTTTGCTTCATTTTATGGTCCTATGCATGTAAAGTATAAGAAAGCAATAGGCAAAAGGCCTGCAGATTTCATATCTGAGAGACTACTTTTTGAGCAAGGAGTCGGTGGCCAATTCACATACATTGTTCACCCTCTTCGAAGAACTTACTACTTAAGTGAGTACAACTCGTTGATGTCAGACTGCACTGTTCGTTGGCTAAATATGTTATCCTAATAGCTAAGTTCTTTGGAGGTGGCGAAGTGTTTGAGTCTGTGGTGTTAACCTAGATGAGCTTAAGCGCACCTGTGATAATGCGACAACCTTAGAACTCAATGAGTTCTTACGGAAGTCGACATTTACTGTATGAGAATGGAAGCTGTGATTAGCTTTTCGGGCTGTAAACAGACTAAACTGGCTTGTTTGTGGTGTCACTAGTGATAAGGCGTCCTGACGGGCTACCACTATTTAGAAAATACGTTTATATGTTCCCATTATGTGGCCCAATTATGTGAAGAACGCCAAAACTCGTAAAACGGAAGCAGATTACGCATATTAAACATGACACAAACCGCCTTCCACGGCACCTGTTTTTTTTCACTGTAACAAAGCCAAGAAACAAGAATTTACTCATCATTTAGTACGAACGTTAACAAGATTTGTCGTCGTCCTATTGTAAGATATTTTTATTTGGATCTATTAAGATGACTGCATGCAGAGCAAATTGTGTCGTTCTTATTGTCGTGTGTTTTAAAGTGATTGCATTCCCGTTTTGTTTCCTTTCTTTGGCGCCTTTTGTTAATGTCTCTACAAATCCAATCCCAACCAAAATGAACGAATAATAATGGTGTCCTTTTTCTACTATTTAGCTGTCAATCGGTACAAAACCTCGGCTTGGCTGTTGTCTCTATTCTGTCTGGCATGATTGTCGACAGGAGCGATGGCAAATTCCTTTGGCTGCAACTGTTCTTCATTGGATGGCTTACACGTAAGTACCTACTTTTTGTTCAATGATTTTCACATCGTACTCATACCGTCATGTTCTGCATTACAGTTGCCCTGATAGCTACATGTGTTATCTGGGGCTATGACAAAAAAACCAAAGGCAATCTCAACATGTCACCCCGTGAAAGGATCGAATACAATAGGTTAAATTAAGCTTTCATCACCCGTAAGTGCTTGCCCCTTCATAGAATTTGTTTTTTTAGTAAAATTGGTCACGACGGAAATCGGGCACGACATGGAGAAGATCTCTATAGTAGTGACCAGGAACCACTCTTGGATAATTAACTACTACAGAAAATCATAATCGGTTAGACCATTTATAATAAAATAGTTTTTCGAGTCCTATCCACCTAGAAAAAATTAATATATTATTACTAAATAAGAAATGAAAACTATAAAGTATTGGAGAATAGGAATACCTTTATGATTATGTCGTCCGTTAAATCAAATCATATCAAGAGTATATAGCTATGTTATTCTGTTTGAGTCCGGCTTTGATAGAGTTATAAAGCTTCAATTATTGACATTAGGTAGGCGGAAACTAAATCATTCGTATTGTTTGTTTTATAATGTTAAGTTCCATTATTATTATTTTATATTATTTTTTTTCGAAAGAAAGTTTTACTATTCTGACGTATACGGTATACCTTTTATTTGTTTTGTTGCTTTTATAATTTTATACATTCTATACACAAAATATATATTTTCTATAATTTTTACAAATAAAATACAAAGCTATTGAATAAGTGTTGAAAATTAAATTACCAATATTAACAAGAGCAACTTAAGAGGAGGATTTTTTGAGATGATATTGTTAACAAATGTTTTCAAATTAAATGATAAAATATTTACTATATATATGTAGATAAGCTGAAACTTTTGCGAAAACCAATAAATATTAATGTGATGCTAAAGAGGATGTTTTCTTAACGGATTCAGATCTCTTCTGACAGAATAAAACCAGCGCAATATGTTGAGAAAGTTTCCGTAATATTTGAGAGCTCCCATGTTCTGGAAAGGCTTATCAATTCATTTCTATTTGTGCAAAAAATCAGCGTAAGATTGTATGGTAAATATTTAATTTTCAGCTTTCACCTTCTACAATACAAGGTGGCGCAAAAATAACCTTCCGATGTTTTTTGGCTGTAATTTAAAAAAAAATGAAAAACTTTGATTCTTCTTGTGGATTATTTGTATTTGGTCTTTTAATTTTTTTTACATCAAGTCGAGAATATGATGTCATGTAAATGGCCGCCGCCACAGTTGATTGTCATTTGAGCCCTTTTTATGGCATTTTCCATCACTTTGGCCAAAACTTCCGGCGATAGGTCCTCACATTCTTGACGGATATTGTCTTTAAGAGCTGCAAGAGTCTGAGGCTTGTTGACATAAACCCGCGACTTCAAAAAGCCCCACAAAAAGAAGTCTGGAGCGGTCAAATCAGGCGATCTCGCTGGCCAGTGCAAATCGCCAAAACGGGAGATTAGGCGCCCGGGAAATGCATCCTTCAGCATATCGGTTGTGGCACGTGCAGTGTGTGCCATTGCACCGTCCTGTTGGAACCACATGTTTTCCAATCCCAATTCATCAAGTTGCGGCAAAAAGAACTCGTTGATCATTGCTCTGTAGCGCTCAACATTCACAGTAACCGTTTGGCCCGCGACGTCTTCGAAGAAAAAAGGTCCGATGACTCCTCCAGCGAAAACAGCACACCATACAGTGACTTTGAGCGGGTTTAATGGCTCTTCGTGGGTTACACGCGGATTTTCAGTGCCCCAGAAGCGTAAATTTTGCTTACTTACGTACCCGCTAAGATGGAAATGGGCCTCATCACTCATGATTATTTTTGATGAAAAATCATCTTCCTCTTGGTGGTGATTAAGGATGGCTTGAGCGTATGTTAGACGCGATTGGCGGTCAGCAGCTAACAGCTGATGCACCGTCTGGACTTTGTACGGAAACATCTTCAAAATTCGCTGTAAAGACCGTCGACTGATACCCATTTGCGTGGCACGTCGTCTGGTCGATGTCGACGGCGCTTCCATGACATCTTCGGCTACAGCAGCAATATTCTCTGCAGAACGGCTACTCCGGGGTCTGCCACGCCTGGCAGCATCTCGTGTTGTGCCAGTCTCTTCGAGGCGAGCGGCTAAACGTCGCAGTGTTTCACCAGTAGGCGTTGGACGGCTAGGAAATCTGCGACGAAATTCACGTTGTGCCAAAGCCACCGACCGATTATTGCTCAAATAAATAGTCACCAATATTCCGCGTTCTGGAGCAGTGTAGCGTAACATTGTTTATTAACGTGTATTTCGCATGTGTTTACTACACAAATGTCAAAACAGAACTGACATTAGGGGCCAATCGCAAAATTTATAGCATTTTCTGATAGGAGGATTACTTTTGCGCCACCTTGTACAAGCCGCCTGTTTGTGACAGCAATCTCACACTACACTAACGGAGCAAAATTACTAAATAAAACACCACCAACGCCCATGTATAAGGACTCACAAAAATGTCGCCCAACGTGACTCCGAAACGTTGGAGTAAAGCCAACATAGAATTGATTAACGGGACGGCCACACACACACTTTATAAAAACTGCTACCGAACTGGTAATATTTTCATGCCGCAGGACTGATTATGTTAGTGACTCTCGAGTCTGAGCTACAATGAAATGAACAAAATTGGTGTTTTGTTTCACGAATAGAAATGCTGTCTGAAAGAGCGCTGCTCCTTTTTTCGTGTGGTTGCACTGAATTGTCTAGTACAATATTTGTCGCACCTATTTCTGCGCTGAAAAGTCTTGTGAATAGCCTAAAATTTGTGGTTGCAAATTCAGTTTGAATTTTTAAAATAGTATTAATTGAGTCTATTTTGCCTACCTTTACATCATTTCATTTCATTTTAAAATAACTCACTTTGCCTTAATTTATAATTTGAATTTGAACTATGTCCATTGCTGTTTATGTATTTCTTTATTTTGGTTTTCACAAAACTGTGCACATTTGTTTTAAAACAAACTTCTTTAAATGACGTAAAACAGCTCTGCTGTATCAGTGTAAATCGGAAAATAATATCGAGATCTGCAAAAAGTGATCCGAATCAAAAAAGACTGATTTTTCTTCCCAATGGAACACGAAAAGTGTTTCAGATCAAAAAAAAGATTGATTTTTATTCCCAATGGAAAACGACAGATTAAACAGATTCACAATTTTATAATAATTTCCACTTACTGTACCTAATATATGAATAATAAAATAAAAAAACTTTCAACAGGTGAAACTATTGTAGGGTTTTGCAGAGCGATGACACTTCGAGTTGAATCACCCTGTAGTTTTTCCATCTCTGCTTTGGATGGATGTTCCATCCATACGAAAAGTAAAAAGTTTTCTTTCTGACGGACTGTGAAAATTTTAGGTAAGTACGCCTTCAAAAATACACTTAAATTCCTGAAAAGTGTAAAATATTGCATTTAAGTATGTGCACTTTCGAATTGTGATCAAGTTTCTACCAACGATTTCCTTGCAATCTATTAAAAATGCATTTTTGTGTTGCGACGAAGTTCCAATCTGACAGAATTTTCCTATTGTATGCTGTGAATCAGTAGTCTTTTGTTTCTATTCTCGTCATATGATTCAAATTGTTGCGAAAGAGACAAACCTACAAGTGGGTGGGTGGCGGTGGAAGCACACTCAAAGCCTACCATCAATTTTGGAAGTTTTGATTTATATTTCTTGACACAATTCAGATTTCAGAGTTTGGTTATGGTTTACTACTTGTGCGATTGGAAAACTTAATTATTTATAAATTATCGAAATTTGAAGGTTATTTGTTTGTGTATTGTTGATTTTCAGTGTTTGTTGTATTGCATGGTCAAACGCTTTGATGAATTTTGCAAGCGCATTATCCTGCATTCTCTCTTCCGGGCGGATATAAGTCCATTATATTTTTTTAAGTCCGGAGAAATGCAATTTCTATACCTTGTGCGTTGTGCCCTGATGGCAATTAGAATGGGAAAATATAAAATTTGGAAAGCTAAATAGAGTCATTGCATTCAGAATAAGAAGATAACAACAGATGGACTTATTTGGCGAAAAGCTAATTAGTATTCCTGCTGCTGGCGAAGTGATAAAAAATGCCGCGCAACGAAACGAACAAATAGCTGCTCGTCAGTGATTTTTAAGTTGCCCATTGAACTTGTCGTCGTCGTTTAGCTAATGACGGGTTGCATACCTATTTCCCATCTGAGACGCACAGACTTCTTAATTATTATAAATGGTTTCTCAAATCGAAAGCGAGGAGAGTGTGTGCTAGCAGTTTGGTTTTAGTATAAGCAAATATTAATTAAATGAAGTAATTCCATACGTATACTGTGTAGATATAGATTTCATTGCTTTGATCTCTTGTCCGCACCGCATATGTATGGAGTTTTCCCTTTAATGGAATCGTAAATTCTTCAAGATTTGTCATCATCTCAATTAAATAAACAAAAAAGTCGTCTATATTAGATATGTACATATTTCGTAATTTGTTTGAGCCACCCTCTTCAAATCATGACACCATTATGTATGTTCATAGTTTTGCGATTACAATGCAAAGGCAGCAGTTGCGCTTGGGATAGTAATTATGTAAAAATACGTGCCTACAAATATCTTTTAGTTCCGATCTCTTTGGACTAAGGCATACAAGAAAGTACGTACTTGATATATTGGGCACGCCTTCCACTAGTAGTTAAATTTTGTGACTAAGTATGCGCTTCAGCCATCGACCTTAGTTTAAAATTGGGTCCGAGGCAAACGTCGAGTTGAAATTGCCTTGTAAAAGTTTGGAAAAGATACAAGAAGAACAATTTAATTATGAATTTGATTCCAGAAAATGCCTCATTCAATTTTCAAGTAATATACTGCTTAGCTAAGCTTTTAATTTATTTTATAATTAAGTTCTTCTTGTCGCTGATGGTTTTTTGAACTCGGACAGGTCTTTTATCACCACCCCGTTTGATGCTGAATTGTTTGATCATTCAGCCAAACAGGTGCAGCTGGTATATCCTTTAGGACCGAATAAAATAAAATGCGCAGCATAAAAATAAAATTGCAAACAAAAACACCCGCATTGTTCGAAAAAATTCAAAATGGAAGATGTTATATTCCGTTTATGTAATACAACCTGCCCTTGGGACTGCGGTTGTAAACCGCTCCTATCCAAAACAGCATTCCAATCTGTGTGGCCCAAAACAAGGCAAAACTGTCACTTATCGTGTGTCTTTACACACCGCTAAACTTGTGCAAACACACTTGTATTCGTGCTCTGCTATCATTACTATCTCACTATGCAAATACCATTCAAAAGATAAGGTAAACGCGCTTAGTAGGTACATACTTGAATCCACTTCTTCGCACACATAACACCCGTCCGCATGTACTCACCTGGTGTACTAATTTTTGTTTTCATCGTTATTTCCTGCACCCACGACGTAATGAACAGCAGCAGAAAACAAGAGCCCAGCACCCTTGCTCTAGTATTGATTTTTGCGCATGAAGGGGAGGAAATTGCATCTTGTTCCACTTGCATACATTCTTCTCTGTGATAGTTGTACGGCTTCTCATACATTCGATATATTAATCAACTGGAATGTGTCTTCTTTCTTTCGAACCGACGAAACAACGATAACGTGTCACAAATTATTTAACAATATTTTAAATTCATACATAAATTACAACATTCTCTGTCTAATTTCAGGGGGAGGTGCGAACGAAAGTGATTTGTCTTTAATTCGAAGAGATCTTCGCTTCAAATAATTTTTTTTTTATTTCCAACCAAATAAAAAAGAAAAACCTACGTAACTTTGCAAAGCCACACTTGAACATCTTCATCTGGTTTTGTTTCAAAAGAAAACTTATTTTCAACACACATTTATATAAAAGTAAATAAAAAACAGAACAAAACTCATCAAAAGCAATGGCTCACGTCGGACGAACAGCAAAAAACTTGGAGGCACCACGTCCACTCAAATCTCAATCGCGATCGAATTTGAAAAACAATTTCATGCTCATCGAAGAACTCATTCAGCTGATTGAAAATGTCGCCTTGAATCTGGCGTCGGGCATTAATAATCCCGAGCCAATGGTGTCTCTTGTGCAGAACCTACGGGTGCACGGACCGCAGTTAGAAAATGTTTCCAAGGATACGCTCGACAGAGCATTCGTTGTGTTTCGAAATGCATCGCAAGATGAGAGACTAAATATTATGACCAGACTGAATCTACTCGAACTGATTGAATTGCGAGCCAAAGGTTGGGAGGACACTGGCTTCAATTCATATTACAAAAGCAAAGCAACTAATGTTGAGGTGAGTTTTAACACAAGACGGGTGATTTCTATCTTCATTTCATATTTTGTAGCCTGAACATGCAAATCACACAGTTGTTGATCAATCAGCAGAGTATTTAAGCACCTCCCCCACAATGGGCGGAGTTAATACAGCTCGACTTCAGCAGACGCAGCTCCTTGGACCCGGCGAAATCATCCGCAATTCGGGTAAATTTCCCAAACCGACAAAGATACCTGGAAAGACTTATTGCAAAGATGAGGTTGTCATCCGAAACGCCGATTCTGGCAAAGGTGAGTGTTACCCTGTGCGATGCCATATTCCTCCAATCTAATCTTTAAAGACCAAAACCAATTGTATTATGATTTCGATTTACGTTTTTTTCGTGTTCCTATTAAGTTATGGGCATTAAGGGAAGGCGAGTCCATATGATTGAGGAGTTAAGTGAAACGATAATATCTTTCCAAAGAGGTAAAGAAATCATACACATAGTTGCTAACAGAAAATCAAAAAACCTAGAACACATTCATCAAATGTGAGCGTGTGTGAGCATTTTGCTTTTGTTTGCAACCCATAACCACATTATATTTAACCCTCAATCATCAACAGCTAAGAAGATCACTGAAACTTTTTGTTAATCATATTTTTAATTTCTTTTTCTTTGTGGTCATGCAATGTTTTAAATTGGTAAAGATCCCCGTATCGCATCGGTTGCGTTCTCCTTGTTTTGTCAACTCCTTTTCGGTTAGTAACATTTTGTAATCTGAGCAACGATTGAACGGAAGACAGCGAGTAAAAAAGAAAATAAATTAAATCAAATAAAGCATTGTGGAAAATTAAATGAAAATATTGTAAAGACTATAAAAAATGGCGTAAAGTCGATGGCGCATACTTGCAGGATTACGTTTTCGTGTTTTACGTATATTACTAATGACCTTTCACTGGCATTCATTATCATCATTTGTAACTTGGTCTCATTGCAAAAAAATCGCGCTTGGCATACTTAAGGTATTTGTTGACGAAAAACAACAGGTAGCTACATCATAGTTTAGAGCCAAGTCAAATCGGCTCAGGCATGACCTACAGGTAAAATGAAAAAGGTGGAATAAGTACTACTCCTCGAATTTATTTGGCAAATTCATCGATCTATAAATCTCACCACTAATGAAATCACAGCGAATATAGAAGTCCTTCCTATCTGTCTGTCTTTTTTTAGAAATCATTCGGCACATTTCGTCATTTGCACTGAGTATTTTTTAAGACGCAACGATGGTGACGAGTATTCACTTTACGTCTAACTGGAAATCATGTTGTCCATAGTACTCTGCGGTTCACCGAATAATCATTTACAGCTGAGCGCTATTTGTTGATCACCTGCATCTCATATTTGTGTTTAATTTTTAACCCACTGTGATCCAGCATGTAATTGATGTTGTGGCCTTGAGGAGAGCATGTCTTGTAAATCACAAAAAAAAAAACAAAAACATCCACACCAACAACCCACATCCTTTAACAAGCATTTTCATAACTCATTTATAATCCTCTACCCCAAACATAAACGGTTCACATTACTATTCGCGAGCTTTACTCATAATGTTCATGTGTGCACGTAAACCATGATAGCAATGCCGCAGAGACCTTGTAACCTTTGCTTTGTTTTCACAATCAAATTTAGTGAACCCCGGAGCCAAAGAGAGATTGGTGCAGATTACTGGACCAAGCGAGGAGAAAATTAAGTAAGCTCGTCTGCATCTTTAGTAGAGTAGAGCACTTTGTTAATGATTTATTTTCCCAAAGCTACGCTAAGCAACTTATCGAAGATACGATTCGTAGAAACGCTTCGCCTGTGCGTTTGGACCCATCGATGGGCGGCGGACATAGTGGTGGTGGTGGAGGTTCGTGCAGTTCTCTTGCTTCATCCGCTTCGGATGAAGCACAGCCGAGGACTGGTGGTGGTGGTGGCGGCGGTCATAACATTGCAAATCGATTGAGTCTAAATTCAACATCGACAGGGAATTTCAATGCTGGTCCGGTCAATAATCAAAACCTGATGGCGTCAACACCAACGAACAAAACGATGCGCAACAATCAACAGGCATTGCTGCATTCGTTCTCAACAAATGACGCTTCGCTTGGCGAATATAAGTACACAGTCAATGTGGGTCAGCATTTAATTAAAATAACCGGAGACTGCTGTGATCTGGTCAGAGTAAGTTCAAATCGACAAATCTAACTTATAAGAGTGGCAATAACAAATGCAAATGTGTTATTCACAGGTAGCCAAGCTGGTGCTGGATGACTATTTTAGCAGCAATGAGTTTCTGGCGTCCGTGGAGGCTGGTGCCGCCTTCGACGGCTCAATTGTGAGTCCGATTTCTACCCCAAGTACTCCAATGGGTCAACCGCAATTTATGATGGGAACACCCCTTCAAATGGCGCCGCCATTGGCGGATAGTGGCATCGGACTGAATTACATGGCCGGGCAGATTTCAAACACAATGAACGAAGGCGATGACGATGTCTTTGTAGATGGTGTGTTTATCTACTGTGTTTAAGTCACAATGAGTGTTAATTTGAGATTTATGTTTGCAGCTTCATCGGCATCGCTTAGCAATGGTCTAGCCCGTTCCAGAAGAAGTCACTTCTCACGCAAAGACTCGACGCCAGAAGCCAATCGTACCAAGAGCGAAGGATCGAATGCTGACGCTGGTAAATAGTACAAGACAACCAGTTGTATGGTAACTTGGTATATCTTGACCCATTTTCAGTGCGAATTGTCCACGAGTACGAGCATCTTTTGTTCTACTCAAAAAGTCCACACGCATGGGCTTTGCCCGGCGATTGGCAAAAAATCTGTGAGAAATTTCCAGCGATCATAAGGAACAAGGTAACGCATGCCACTTCTACTACTACCAGTACTACTGATAGGAATTATGATGATATCATATGCACATTGCCACCAAGTATCAAACGCAAAGGCTTCTTTAGTCGCAGCACATACAGCATTGATGAAGGCTCATGCAATGAATTCAATAATAACAATAATAATAACAATAGCAGTATTACTAGCAATAATAACAATGAGAATCCCAAAGATAATTCAAAATATGAAAGGACCACTAACACTGCAGGCAGTGGGCGGTTTAGGGGTGACGATATTAATAACAAACAGAATAACTCCACTCGACCAAAGCTTTCCATGGACTTTCGTTCGAATTCGACGTGTGACTAACTATATTAGTTTTCGTTAATTTTTTGTGACTAATCGATTTTATTTTACTTTTTCGGAGGAGGCAGGTTTTTCGTTTTTGTTTCGTTTTTTGCCAACGGCTCTAGGAGAGAACATTTCTTCTTTTTTTTCGAACTGAAATAGTTCCGACTCGAGAGGCTGCTCAATGAATTTATTAAAAGGTTGTCGATTTAAAATGTCTCGTGTCCGTTTTGTGCAACGAGTTTTATTCTCTTTTTTTTAGTAGTTTTATTTTAAGTTACGTATTCAGCGTGCTATTTCGTAGCGTAGTAGACTGCACTGCTTTTTGGTTGGTGCAAATATTTCAACTGTATGCAGATAATTTGAGCAAGAAATCGATTGATATTTGCTGCAAGTGTCTCCTTAGACAGTTGTTAATTTATTTTCTTTCTGAATCTCTCCACTCGTGTTGATGTTCTTTTTCACATTTGCGCAGCACATATGGCGCTAGAGGGAGAATTTCCCCAGTTAGAAACGTGAATGCCAAAATTACTTGGGACTAACTAAGCGCTTAGAGGTTTTTTTTTTTTTTTTTGTCAAATCAAAGTATTTTGAAGGAATCAAACATTTGCGTTAATTTATTTGTGAAGAGAGATACTTTTTTTCAATTGAAGCCGTGTTCCGCTTTAAAATAAACTTACATTCGGTAATGTGTTCATTCCAAAACGATCTTCACTAAAATCAATAATTATTCATATGAACGTCGACTTGGGACAGCGTGCGGCAACGATTAAGCAGTACTCTACTGCCGTAGGCAGTTTTGAATGAATTAAAAAGGAATTTTATTTTTGACTGACTACATCAATGAATTTTAAAACGTTTTAAGCAAAATAATTCAGTGAATAGCTCAAATCATATGTATATTATTGCGACACTACCGCGACTATCATAAACCAACTTTTGGTTAAACCAGGTACGATGACCTTCATACTAGGTCCATCGCGATCCCGATGAGATTAGGTATGTAACCAGAACTACAAATTCCCTAATTTTTCCACCTACCTATAGGACCATATTTTTCGCAACGACAGGAACCCGAAAACAAAGCAAATAATTAATTGAATAAACTTCGTTCTGCCAAAAAAAAGAAAAAAAAAAAACTGTTCGGATCGCTTATCTGTTTCAGAGTCTTTCTTTGCTTGCTTCATTCAGTCGACGTTGGACCAGAATAAATTCATTACATTCCGCATCCATTTCGGTTAATTTATTATGAAATCGAAACCATGCAAAAGAATAAGTGAAGCTTTCAAATTCAGACAAATATCAGCAAAACAGTACTGATATTTATCTGAATTTGACTGAGAATCTCAGTTTGACTGAGGGTGAAATATTTCTGCAAAACCCGGGTCGGTATTCTGTAAGGCAGAAACGTTCAAATGTGAAAGATTTGCTCTATGTAACACAAGTAAATCTTCGTGCACACGAAAACTTTTTAACTTGTTCGCCTGCCGACCCAAAATTGCTGCGGCAACTGTTGCGGCAGAAAAATAAAAGGGTTCTAAAAAAATCATAGTTTTTATATACATACAATTTTTGTTGAAATTTTTCATGAAAAATCGCTAGGCACTCAAATTCGAAAGTAGATTTTGGTGATTTTTGGTTTTTGAAAAAGCCCCCATATTAAATTTGAATTCGTGCTGATTTTCTGTACTTGAAAGTTACAAATCCGCATGGTTCTCGACAAAAACAAAAATGATGGTACACAGTTCTTAAGAGAATTCAAAGTCAAGTGACAGAAGGTTAAAAACTAACTAAGGACTGTGAATAATATGCCGCCTTACATTTAAATCCATTCAAATAATACCAACTTTCCTACGTTCGCTGATAGTTTTTGCCGAAGAGTTTAAACGACAACAAAAAACGGCTAAGAACACACACGTCTGGCAGCTGCGTGCCAAAAATCAGTTACAGGGTAGGACAAAAAAGTCGCTCAATTTTAAGTTAGCTTTAACTGATTCACTCTGCTCTAGGGGGCACCTTTTTAAATGCTCACTTCAAAACCATTCCAAAACAATCGCTTCTATAAAAGCCATCAATGCAAACAAGTATTATTTTTAAAAACGCCTACATACGAGTAGCTATAGTTTTACAATGTACTGGAAGTATTTCTCATGCCAACAAAAGTATTTACACGATTTTCATGCATAAAATTCATTTCAAATTCATTAAGGAGGTAAAATTTCACACATTTATCGGAAACAGTATTAAAGAAAACATTTTTTAAAATCAATCTGCTGTGTATAACACGTTAAATGATCAAAATTAAATGGAACAAATTATAGAATCTGTGTTTTGGCTGTGAAACAGATGAGAAACAAGGATAAAAAAATATGAATAGCAATGTAGTGTTCAAAATTGAAAAGAGAACTTCTGTAAAACAGAATTAAAATAAACTAAAAAAGAAAAAAAAAAACACGAAAACTCGATATACACTCAAGAATAATTATATATTTTTGTATTTAATATACATAACGGGAGAGTTTAGAATTATGATTAAACAAAGAAACGTATATTTAATTTAATCTGTTTTATACTCGTGGGGTTGTACTAATTTGCCGAATTAATTTATGTTCTTCGCCCCTACCACACTAAATGTGTTTCTTTTTTTTTTTCGTTACTGTTTTAAACTATTAATATTATATTTATGCCCCATATTACTATTTTTAACAATAAAAATAAAAATATTGAAATTAATTCTTTTAAATATATATTTGCGTTTATTAATCGCATGCTTACATCGAATCAATTCAGCTGTAGTCAGGTAACAAAATAAGAACAATGAAGATCGATCTTTTTCAGAAACTTATTAATGACAACAAATTCGAGTATAATAACAAAAGTAAATATATATACCATTTTTCTAGTGAGTGTTTAAAGTGGATTAGGCTACTTCTTGTAAGGTTAGAATCACAGTTTGCTCAGCGTGAAGAAGAACCGTGCGGCCAACCATTCGCAATTTCTATTTCTTCTTCGTCGGTACAGCGTGTGGTAAAGTAAAGTTTGCCAATGTTGTTCGGTTGCCTCCCCGACGAGCACTCGAAGTTGGTTTCTGTTAAAGGATGCCATGATCTTTGTCATTTAATTATCGATTGGGGGTCGAAAGCTGTAGGTTGTTTCACAATCACAGGTGTTTTTCCAGTGTTATTTAACCAAGTTTATTGACTGCACGTGGCCTAATCTTTTCGCGCCAATTTTAGAGATCTGTACTTTGGAATTAATTTCAATACCTCCTCCATGTCATAGACTTAACTTCTTAAACTTCAAAGTACTCTTTCATACACATCAAATCTCCTACTTCCTCGTCTACCTACCTACGCTCAAGGGGTAAATCATGGCATCCATTAACGAGCAGCACATGACGGAGTTTACTTCGTTTCGTACACTGATTTGTGCGATTCGGTCGAGTAGAAAAAACTATCAGAGACGAAGACAAAGCGATCCCCAACCCAAATTTTTGTCAAAATCCGCCATTTTGTTCGAATCTGTATACTAGTTCTCGCATTTGTTTAGTGTGAGAAGCTTTAAGAGCCGCTTTGTCGTTCCACTAGAAAAATGGTTAATAAAAAACTTGTATCCAAATAATCATCTTTTCAAATTCATCATGCCAACTCAGATTGAAAGCGGCATGATTTTTTGTTTGCACTAAAACATCATCATCACGTTCGTAAAATTTAACCAGCCAGTTGAACTCTCACCACTCATCATTCATACTAAATCGCTTGTACTTCATTGTGTCGGCCCATCTTATGGTTAATTGGTAAGCTTAATGATGCTCGTGCTTTGAGATTCCCCTATCCAGGTAAGCTTTCATACATTAATACATAAGTGTTTGTACAAACTAATTTCCTTTTCTCTCACTTTTACACAAAACGCATAACACATAACGCACAAGTCTAACCTACGCACATCTAATTTGAAAAATAATTCTTCTTTCGCAGAACATCAACGATGAGACCCACCGATTTGACGGTGAAAAATACTTGCAGCTGGTAAAATCTGCCAGCAAACGAAATATAGCGGCAGCTGATGAAACGACAAATGATACAGACAACCCTCAGGATAACGAATGAAGAATGAATCAAGAATGCATTACTTTCAATTTCTCCATTTTTGTTTTTCATAGAATTGATTACTGTTATTATTACCATTTTGTAGAATCCCCCCTTCTTTAACAGCCCCCACATTCATTCGAGAAAGCTTGTAATAGAGAACAAGAAATTTGAAAATTTATATCCAAAAGGATATGAAATCGAACACAAAGTTGATTAGGCAAAACACTAAAATGAAACAGTTAGACTTAGTTTTATACCACGTAAATATTTATGAACGAAGAGATTTTTATTTTTATTTTTGTATTAGCACAACTTTCGTCTATTGTTTTTGTTTTTGGTTAGATCATTTTTATTTTCGGTGAAAGTTGTTCCTTTGTGTTTTTGTTTTATCTTTTTTGGCAAACTTTGTGACAAAATTTGTATAATTTATTCATATAGTACGTATTCCAACGTGATTTTATTCTAAACCAAAAAAAAAAAGTAAGTGTAAAGGTAGTAACTCCCAATATGTTGAAATAAGCAGAAGTAGTAACAAATCGGACTATATCGCCTCTAATACAGTTGCCGGGAGAAGGACTTAGTCGGCAATTGTTGGACTGAATTCTATAACATATATCACAGGGCTTGGATCGGTTTTTGTTTGCCTTGATTAGTTCAATTTTAAAGTTGTTTGAAACTCTGTCAAAGAACATTTCGGCGATCGAAAACTGTAGCTCTGGCTGTGAGCACACAAAATAGGCGCTTTGATAACTACCGAAAGCAAATACAGTGGTGCCATTTGCAAAAATTAATGGCCCATCCAGCAGAACAAACCGCCTATGGTTGCACAAGATTTTGGAACCATTTAAAGAACAAGTTTTTCGAATCGGGAACTATAGAATTTCATAAGTATTGACCATCCCAAAATAGTAACGATTTATGACCTCGTTGGTTGACGAACACGACTATAAATTTACAAAATTTTAATTGGTGTTGGCCGTCGTTACTATTGCGAAGTGGTGAATGTACTCTATTGAATTCAAATACATCTTTAGAGAAACACTTCTGTCACTGTTATCAGAAATTTATATTAATCAACAACTATTCCAAGTATGGGCCACACTTTGTTCCGATCTCGACATCGGCCGATTCTACCTGTTGGGGGGTGATCTTTTACACGGAATTGTCTTCATGTTTCTGTTTGTTGTTTCTTTGTCAATATATTTTGAGTTCCTTGTGTCAATTCAAATTCTGTGATATTTTCAGTTCATAAAAAGCAGGATACAACCCGATTATCCAGGCTCTGTGCTGGAGGTGATAAAAGCGCAAATAAATTAGTGATCTCTCTTTACTCGACAATAACTGACAAAACATTTTATTATTCAAGTACATTTTTCCAACTGCTTTATTGGGTTATAGTTTTTTTTTTTAGTATTCTATTTCGTGAATTTTAACTCTACTTTATTTCTGACTGCCTTTATAGAGGTCTTTATTGAGAAACTATATATTTTTCATTTTCGTTCTTTTTATAATTTATTTTATTTATTTGAAAACAAACAAAAAACAGCATGAATATGCAAAAAAATAAATCTAGTCTTTTGAAATTAGAAAGAGAACATTTTAAATTGTATTTTTTTAATATTGTTTTTTTTTTTTTTTTTTTTTTAGTTTATCTCTAATAAAAGCCTAATTTATAAATTAAATAATATTTCTATATACGCTAGAGCTCTTATATTGTGTATAAGCATAAAGCAACAAACAAAATTAAATACTTTCCAATTACAATTTTTTAATTTGTTTTTGTTTTATATTATGTATTAAAAGAATTTAAAAAAAATATATAATAATAATCTTTAAATAGTGCAGAGTAAGATCCAGATTGAGTGCCTTTTAAGAAGAAATAGAAAATGTTTACATATGGAAGGTAGTTTCAAATTTGAATTTGCAAAATAATAAAATAATTTTTGATACACTTAAATGGAAAATTGTCCTTGACTTGTGGAATTGGAAATATGTAAAGAACGAGAACAATTAGCAAAAACTTGGAAAAATGTTTTACTACTATATTATTTTTCTCTGAAAATCTGTTGCTCGCTTAAGTATGACAACTGGGGGTCAATTCCTGTTCCGTGATAGTGTGAAATGAAAAGAGTTTTCACAAGTTCACACTGAATTCGATTCTCGATCTATGAAAAAATGAAAACAAATGTCAGAACTTTTTCATATGATAAGTTTTTTATCACAGCAAGTGTGAAAACGTGATGGATACAAAAAATTAACGGGCACAAAGGGCTTCAGAAACCCAAAAAAAATATTAAATAGACTTTCTTGAGAACATGCCCGATTTGGCCAATGACAAGTAAGTAACCTTTAATTAACATAAATATTATATTCTACGTTGCAAATTTTTAAACTTAAAAAAATGATAACAGATTTACAACAGCTGACGATGCTCATACCCGTGATAATGAGTGGAAGGAACCACTTTATTTCTAGGAAAAAAGAACACAGTATTTTTGTTGAAAACATAACAACAAATTGATAATCACCTTGGTCAAATACGACGCCTATTTTTAATAATTACTCGTATGATTATTCCCGACATTATAATTATAAAATGTATAAAATGGAAACAACAAACAAACTGATCTATTGTCGTTTTCCATTGGGAAAAAAATCAATCTTTTTTTTTGATTCGGATCACTTTTTGCAGATCTCGATATTTTTTTCAGATTTACACTGATACAGCAGAGCTGTTTTACGTCATTTAAAGAAGTTTGTTTTAAAACAAATGTGCAAACTTTTGTTAAAACCAAAATAAAGTAATACATAAACAGCAATGGATATAGTTTTGGAGGAATTACAATCTTCATTGTCTTCTTCATCATCTGGAAACAACGAATCACCAAAACCAGAGATGAATGAATAATGCATTCCATTATTTTTGACCAAAACTACTCCATTTGTGTAGAAACATTTTTCAAGACGATTTCCATGGTTGATTTTACTAAAAACAAATGCAATTTGAACAGCTGATATTGTTGCCACTAATCGCACGCACTAATGCATTTACAAAAGCAGATCAATTTCATTGCATGTTCCCTGAGCCGCATAATATCTGAGATTTTTGGTGGTCCCATTGGAAAACAACAAAAGCACAAATGACAGATAGGTGACAGCATTTATCATTTAGTACATTTTAGTACACATTTAGGCAACTGTTTATCATGATGAGTTCGAGAACTACCCCCTGCTTTTAAAGATCCGACGCAGTTGGTTATAATAAGTGCCACACCGAATTCTGCAGCATAGACTTAGGCGTACAATATTAGACAAAATGTCCCATTTCTTAATATAAATGGTCTCATTCTTACGTTGCGTTGTGAAAAATAAACGTTACTTATCATTTATGAGGTGTTGTGTAGAAACACCACATACTACCCGTCATAAAAAAAGGATTACAAAGGCCAAATTATGAGCCCTTACCGTATCACTTACAACACTACACAGGAGAACGATGAGAATTGTAGTTGTAGTAGTACAATGGGACACAAACTACGCTGAAAATGTATCCCTTCAAACGAATTTCAATTCCAAAGCCATAAATTGAACTACATTAGGTATATTATTTTACTTTATTTTCCAACAAAAACAAATCGTTTAATTTAAGCCTTTAGAGTCGGTGGTGCCTCCCCAAGTAGTTCCTTTCTCTTCTGCTTGCCTCGAAGAATAGCTTCCTTAAACAGATCGCAATACAATTCAACTGCCGCTGGGGAATCATCATTACCAGGCACGGGATAAGTAATCAAATTTGGATTACAATTCGAGTCTACAATACCAATGGTAGGTATAGCCATTTTTGCCGAATCCCGCACAGCGACGTGTTGATGCAACACGTTATTCTGAGTGTTGAGGAATATACAAAGATCGGGTAGTCTAGTTACAGCACCAAACTGGACGTTGGCATTGGTGAAGATGCCACCCCGCCAGAATCGGGTATGGGAAAATTCTCCAGCTTCCATTGCTTTTTTTTCCACCATATGGGCGTTGAGTGCATTGCGGTTAAGGAATAGAATTATACCATCACGAAAGGCTATATGTGCGGTTATGTTCAATGCATCCCTCAGATGTTGGGCGGTCTTATCCAAATCAAATATGATGTGACCTAATCGACTGCCGTACACATAAGGTAGCATTCGTTCGTCCAGGGAACCCTCCTTGTGACCATAGTGAACGCGAGCATTATATAGATCACGCACGGTGAATATGTTATGGACGTCAAAGTAGTCAGGATTAAGCAAGACACGTTTTTCTACAAACAAACAAATCTGTTATAAATAAAAACACTTCAACATGGAATTATGTAAAACAACCGAATTCGGCTATATCCTCCGGTTCTTGTTTGGCAGCTTCTTGAACTAAGCTCTGTTGACATCGTACAAAGGACTGTGTCGGGCGTAGGCTGCACAACCTGGCAGCTAGAAATATATAAAGCTTGAATTGAAGAACTTTTTGGGTTAGAAATTCCAGCGATATTTACCAGTTTTCATTGAATTTAAAAACATTTTGGAATTTGCAGAAAAAATTAACCCCACTCACGCACTAAAATATTATGAGGTACCAATGACACTAAGACAGTGTTTATAAAAAGCAGAATTGTTATAAAATTTCAAAATTTCCTAAGAGGGAAATTTGTTACCAAAATACTTAAGATATATATACTTTTATGCCAGTCTGAACACATATATCAACTGTCTCTTACTAAGCACATGCAATTCATGTAGAAAAGTTGCGTTAAATAATTATTTTTGGCAAGTTCTTTGAGGAAAATAAAAAAAACACCATTGTGAATAGGCATTTAATTTTGAATTCCAAATTTTGGCTTGTCAGATTATGTGTCTGCGAATCATTTCAGGTCCTTTACCTATGAAAAATAGTATGTCTACTAGTCTATGTTTTAAGTGCATGTGAAAAAGATCAAAGTTGATTAATTTTGAAAAGCCCAAAACGAATATGTTTAGGCATTCAATCGGAATAGAAAATGCAAATTTATTTTTGGATTAAAAAGGCTACTTTGAAAGGCTAGCGGCTAAGAGCTCGCCAAACTGAGAAACATCGCACGAATATCGCCCTTGTTATTCACTACACCTCATGCCATACCTGTTGTAGATAATGACATCAAAAATTCATTAATTTTTTTTTAAACGTCTCTACTTGTTTTTGTTCGATATACGAAATCTCAAGTTCTTTTTGCCATTTATTTGCTATAGCCATATACACAGAAGAAGTCATTTGTAGTTCTTCAATTTTTTCCCGAAAAGGAGCTACATATAACATATCACTGGATCTCTTTGTTCTATTGTGATAAGCAGTGAAAAAGTCCCCCTGTTATCGGTCGTTTATCGGACATTCAGTTTTAAGTGGGTGGAATACTTCGACGACTACGTGCGTACAGAGTCCCGTATACACAAAAGCCATAACTGAAACCACCTAATCAATTAGCAGCAGACGCGAACAGGTAAAGAATGATCCGGCCATGAAGATCACCACGATTAGAGATAATTATTGGACTTTTAAGGTAATAGAGTGTGAAGCGTAACTTTGGTTTGTTTTAATGTATAATTTGTTGTCTCACTTGCAGTGCTTAAAATATTAACAAATAAGGCAAGTAAACTCACATAAATAAAACAATATGCACTGGACGGTACGATTAGATGGGGGACCACGGCGTGTGAATCATGCAGCTGTCGGTATTGGAGAGTTGATTTATTCATTTGGGGGTTACTGCACTGGAGGCGATTATAAATTATACGAATCAATTGACGTTCACGTGCTGAACTCAAATACCTTGCGTTGGTCACTGGTGCCAACGAAAAAGGACGAGACTGGCGCACCACTGAAATATCCCGAAGTGCCATTCCAACGGTAAGTTCGACTCTGCGAGATAAAAAAAAAACAAAGTAGTGATTTACGTAATTTTTTTTTGAAAAGTTACATAAATCTCTTACTGGGATTTTTTTTAGATTTTTTTTTTTTGTTAATAAATACAATTTATTCGTATTTTCAGTTATGGGCACACAGCTGTAGCGCACAACGACAAAATCTACCTCTGGGGTGGTCGTAACGATGAAAATTTATGCAACGAACTGTACTGTTTTGATCCAAAAAAGCTTAGTTGGTCACGGCCACCCGTCACAGGAGTGATTCCTGGTGCACGTGATGGACACTCTGCATGTGTCGTGAACAACTGTATGTACATCTTTGGAGGTTTCGAAGACGGCATAAATATATTCTCACGCGATGTGCATTGCTTGAATTTCGACACTATGGAGTGGAAGTACATTCAAACGTATGAAGAAGCACCATCATTTCGTGATTTTCACTCGACAGCAGCCATCCACGACCGAATGTATATATTTGGTGGACGTGGTGATAAGCATAGTCCATATCACAGTCTCGAGGAGGTGTACTGCCCAGAGATAGTCTATTTAGACTTGAAGACTCGAGTTTGGCATCGACCATCGACCACTGGCAAAGTCCCAGTGGGCAGGAGAAGCCATTCCATGTGTAAGTGATTGTTTTATTGATAATCAGCTGTGGTCGTCATTAAGAAAATGTTTTTTCCTTCTCAGTTATCTACAATGGACTGATTTATGTATTTGGTGGTTACAATGGTCTATTAGATCAGCATTTTAACGATTTGTATACATTCGATCCGAAAACAAATCAGTGGAATTTAGTCAAACCATGGGGGAAGCCACCGTCTGCTCGCCGACGGCAAGTCTGTCTAGTCAAAGGAACTTGTATGTTTCTATTCGGTGGAACAAGGTAAGCAGAGCCATTTTCAATTGACACCACTTTATAAGTACGCAACTTAGCGTATTGCTCTAGACGTCATCATCTATTTCATAACATATTTTGTGACTAAGCACAATATTTTCTTCTTACAGTCCCTATGATCTTTCACCGGATCTACCACCGCTAATAGACAACAACGATACGCACGTTCTGGATTTCGATCCGAGTCTAAAGACTTTAGCATTATTAAAAGTAGTTGAGCACCGTGTTGATACATCGTGGCTTCCCAAGGAACTGAGGTAGCTTAATTATACTTTCATCGAAAAAGTTTCTCAATTATGACAAATTTCTTCTAGATGGGAAATACGTTCGATGACCTTGCCGAATTCGATAAGTAGGCCAATCAATCATGCTGGTTAAACAGTTTGCAGATTTTGAATACCCACAAAACAAATATGGCACAAAGACGTCAGCTTTATTGAGAATCTCGAAACCTGCCTATTGAAACCTAGATAAACCACTCGCCACACAACATTCTTTTTTAACAATCATGTATACGTACACAATTTCTATGTACCTATGAATCAATTATTTTGTTTTTCTTGTTTACAAATGGATGTTTTGAAGTGTAACTAGTATTGAATTTTTTTTAGCATGTAGAAACAAATCACTCGGAGTGTGTTGCAGGTTCGAAGAAACTATTTTAATTAACCATTTAACTATGCTATGCCAATGTTCGAAGATTCGAACCCAATTACTTAATTTAAAATCAAACCTGAAGTGCACTCTAACTGTACGAGTATGTAGGTGGAAGAAGTTCATGTCGTTAAAATAAACTGTATTCTGAATTCTTATTTACACTATCACCTCTTGATGACCCAAAATGCACGGGCGAGTTGCATAATTAATATTTCTAAGATGCAATAGTGCGTAGTTTTATGTTAACTTAACTGTTGTGTTCTTTGATTATTCTAAGTAATTTGAAAATATTATTCACATGTTCTATTGAATTTGTATGTAATTGCAATAAATTATGGTATAAATGACAAATGATGTTGAAATGTTGATATTGCTAGGGGATACAAGTTTTCTATATTTTTCCGCTGCTTTCCGAATATATTTCAAACGCAGCAAATGCTTTTACAAAGTCTGGAATGTAAGTTGAAATAGAACCAGTTTATTCTATCTCGTGAGGTGCATTGCGTTGTTTCGATCCGCGTTACGTTGCATTGTCAAAGTACCTGCGAGTTCGATTAGTTACTGCTGCTTTGTGATAGATAATTTCACTTTTGTTTCAACTGCCATACACATTTCTTTTTGTCAACAAAGTAATTTTTATGGAGGTTTAAAAAAAATGCCATTTAGAGTTCAATTTCAGCCTTTGAAACATTTAGTACTAGCTTCACACTAAAGCGATATTATGGTAGCCCTGAATCAATTTCATCAGCAACGGTACCCACCTGAGTAAATGAAAAGCAGAGATGAATGAATAAAAGAGATGGATATCTTTCGTACGTCTATCCCCCCAAAACCCATTTGTTTTTGTAATTTCAACCCCCGTCTGTGAGTGAATACGTGTGAGCTACAAAAAAGTATGTTGCTAATGGCCGGCCAACATTCCTTTTACTTTAATGGGCATCGCGCTGTTCAATTGTTTTGTGTTTGGTATTGAACTTGTTTGATTTTTGTTAAGGATTCGATTAAAATAAAAAAAATAATGAAATACGCATTTGGGAATAGCGAATTCTTGCATTAAAGTCCAATTCATGAACTCACATATACTAGAAAAGAAATGAGCATATGTGCGTGACTTCATGAATTTTTCGGGAAAACAGCTTGTAGGCAGCCGCCTTTCCACTGGAAAGTTATATATCTCTGTATTCCATTATCTTTGAACGGTACCCACCTGAGTAAATGAAAAGTCAAGATTTGGACAAGATAAGCAACACTATTGTCGTTTTCCATTGGGCGAAAAGAAGCGTCCGGGAGAGTCCGGAATCGAAAAAAATTACTTCTGAAACCGTTCCATTGGCACAAAAAATACTCTTCTGGTGATTCTGAGGAGAGAATTTCGCTTCTCGATTTGAAGTCAGAATCCACTCAAGAAGCACTCACACAAGTGTAATTTTATGTATTTTATACAAGCCAACTGACAGTAACCGTAGATAATTTTTTCGCATTTCACCAATACTATTGCGGATTCTTTCAGAAGCTGTTTTGTTGTTCCATTGGATTTCAGAATGAGTGGATCCCCGAGTGAAACCAATGGAAAACGACATTAAAAAAAAATGCCATTGCACAGAGCACGAGGGAAAATATTTGAAGAAAACATAAAACAGTCTTTTTAAAATGCTTTGTCGCTGTCGCACATAAACAACAAACACATACCTAGAAGGCTAACAAAATTAAAGTCGAATTTAAGTCCGCTACAGTTTAGGAAATAACAACAATGGAGTATATATGGCAGGACCTGATACAAGAAAAAGTACACAAAGAACCCAGTTTACCAACAGAGATCCGAGAGCTGAACAACCAATTGCAAGAAACCAAGTTACTGCTGGACATCCAAATGAAAGAAATCCAAGATCTTAAAACACAGCTTACTGCAGCTAATAATGCAAATCAAGAACTGATTAAATGGAATAAACAAATTAACAAGAAAAACACACTCCTAAGTTCTGAATTATCTAAATCATATCTTCAGTTAAACGCCTCACAAAATAAACATAAAAGCATGGAGGCCGAAATAGAAACTCTTCGAGCAGATATAAATACAAAAGTCGCTGAAATAGACGCAATTGAAAAGCAGTACGTTACGACAATACAACATCTCAAGGAAATCGAAGTAGTAGCCGAAGATCGAAAATCGACAGAGTCGGAATTCATAGGCAAGTTGAGACTTTTAGAGAAACAACTTGCCAAAACATCTCTTGAGTTTCGTAACTTGGAACAAATGCAAAAACTGGAGAAAAAAACTAACCAACAACTAAATTCACACATGATTATTTTGCACGCAAAACTTCGGGAAAGAGATCAACTGTTACATGATACCCGCTTGGATATAGAAAGCAAGCTGGCAAAATCTAAAATTGGAATGGTAAGTTTGATAGTTCTTTATAAATGTAAGAAACAATTTGATTAAAAGTGTAATAAACGACTTAATTTGGTTGGGTCCTAAATATGTTAATGCATTTTATCTGTCTAAACGAACGTTAGAAAACCTCTTTCAATGATGAAATTGTGAAACTAAAAAGGAGATATGAACAGGAGATTGTTGCCCTGAAATCCGAATCGGAAGCACAAAAATTAGAGGTTAGTGTTTATTGTTACTACTTCAAGCACTTTATGTAACTTAAACACTTTATTTTAGTGGTTGCACGAAAAGAAACAATTGCTAAGTCAATTAAGGACACAGGATGCTCTAATTAAAAGGAATTACATGGGACTGGAATTGAAAATGCAAACATTGAAAAAACATATGGTAAGCTCAGCATCTATAGTTTAGATTAGGAAAATAGCATGTACATTGTTGTGCTCTGTAAGCGAGGTGTAAGTAGTGCGTTTTCAAGAACACTTTTGGATAAAGAAGAATGAGACAAGTCACCTTACATCGCGTGCTTTGAATTGAGTTCGATTGATGTTAATTAGATGGGAATTGAAAGAACAAAGGCCCATTACACCTATTCCCCTCGTTGATTGTAAATTCGTTTTAAATCGATCTGAAATGACAGTAATAGAAAAATATCTTTCTTAGTACCTAACCCTCGTACCCAGTATTCTGTATACCAATTTTGACTGTTGTGTAAAGTTAGAATGTCTCCTTTGAATACTTTCGAAAATAATTTTATCATAACGAATTGTAGAAAGCTCAGCATACTGATGAAATAATACAAATTAAAGCCAAACAGGAACGTGAGTTATATGTTCTGAAGACGACCTGTAGTAAAGCTGCTCTAGTTGAGGTAAATTGTACATGTTGCAAACGTTCAATGAAAATAACCATTTATGTAACATTTTATGTTACTAGAACAATAAATATGAAGAGCAAACGCAAAAACTCACGGGCCAGGTCTGCCGATTGAATGGAAATATTTTAGAACTTCAAAAAGAAAATGCTCTTCTAAAAACGAAAATACAACATTTTGAAATGAAACCACATCAGGTCAATCAGTTAACAAACAGCTATTCTTCCCGTCAAGTTTTGAGATCTAACCCACCTCTGACAGAATCGAATGGTCGGATGTCTCAGCACTTCAACGATTCTATGATATGGTAAGCACCACGATTTGAAGCATTTATCGCGTCGTTCAACATCTTTGTTTCAGGACTCAAGAACAACGCAACAGTTTGTCTCGCTTAACTCGACGTGAAAACAACTGGTGAGATTGTGCATTCGAGCTTAGAGGCGTTTTAATGGATGCTAAAATACCTCTTCAAATTACAAAGCGCCGTTTGCATTGCACAGATTACGTTTCATTATATTATGTTTAATATTATTTCAATAAATTATTTAAAAGTAATTAAAAATAGTTGTGATTGATCTCATCCTCTACATTTAGAACAGTTCTTGTTGACTGGGTCCAAGTTTTACGAAAAGCATAGAAAGGCTGCTAGTTCTTTACAGAATAACTCAGGAAACTCATCAGATAACCTGCTTTAAGCTTAGGGCTCGGCAGTTTCTTTCATCGTGCATCTGTGGCTCGGAATGATTTGACATAGAGTACAACTGCGAGTCAACCTCAAAGCCCTGAAGTCGTTTAATTTTTTTTTTTTCTCAAACAAGAAAATACCGTCTTGATAAGAAATTTAATACTAGTCCGCAACAGGAAGAGTGGCAATTTTTACAGCGGCAGGAACAGATTGCTTCACTTGATGAATGCGAATGTATTGTGATCAAAGTTCTGACCTCGCTGTGACTGTGAAAATACATTAAAAAAATAAAGGTACCCACACACAAACTTTTTGGTTAATATTTATTTTTTATTGTAGTGGCATAAAAATAAATGTCTTCAGTAATATTATGCTTCTGCAAATTGAATTTTCCGTTCTGCGGTTAATTTAATTTAGAATTGAATTATGTGAAGCTCTACTTCTTCTACGTCTACAGAAGGCATTCGAAGAAGTAGCATAAATTTACTAGAGATGATTCTAGAACAAGTGACAAGAATAAGAGAAACACAATTGTTATCAGAAAGAGAAACAGTACGATCCATTTCAATTGCCTAGGTTCGATTGACTATAACTGCTTGGATTTGTCGCTGAAATTCCTTCGAACCTCATTCCAATCGGTGGTGTTCGGAATGAGTTTCCAGTTCGGCGATGGAATATCAGGAGAAAGCCAATTGAAGTCGGCGATGTCAGTGAAGTTGTTGATGGATTTATCAAGACCAGCTTTAATAAAGTCACACTCGATTTCAGGATACGTGTAGTTGTAGTTGTCAATCTCTATTGTGTTGCAGTCTTCGATGATGGCGCGGCACGTCACATGCAAAAACAAGCGACAAACGGCGGATGAGTGTAACCTTAGCTGTTGACATGCTACTGCAAATTGTGAATGGTTGCAGTTTTCGGCGAAGAGCGACCTCGCTATGGGACCAGTCAGAAAGATGCAGTTCTCGGCTTTCGAAATTTGCACCGAACCAGCGTGACCTTGGATTTCGACAAAGCAATTGGTAAGATTCGAAATGGTTATGTCTTTGCCGTTGACATCTTCTGGCTGCAGCAGAAAGTATTCATCTTTTTTGTTGGATAGGGTCCAGGTGAAGGCGCTCGAAGAGATGTTGCTCTTTTCACTGAAGTCAACCTTATCGGCGACATTCACTTTTGGGTTCACCACTACTTTGGGGGCGACTTTCTTGCTGTTGAAGCCAAATTTCTTCTTCGGCGCGAGCTTTTGCCTAGTCTCTTCAGCAAGGCTTGTTAGTTCGTTGAGGACGTTTTGACTGGCTTTGATTTTGTAGTCAGGCAAAAATATAGTCGAGTTTGAAAGGTATCTCTGCAGTTCCTGGATTTCAACTGTTATAGCTGAGAGAATTCGAATCAGTTCAGCGCCTTCTGGCTTGGAAATGTTCACGTTGTTGATATTCGCCGAGATCTCCTTCGAGCGATCGCCAAACGTTTGTGAGAAGTAATCTGTGCCCTCAAGGTCTAGGTTTTCTTTGTTTCTCTGCTCGAGCTTCACATCAAGGTAGTTCTGTCTGTCTTTGTTACGTTTGTTTAATCGCTCCAATACTGAATCCTTTTTTGCATTAACATCTAAGCTGTGGTCGACTTCCATTTTGATAGTTGTTTGTTGTAAGCTGATTTACTTGTCTTTCTTTTGAAGGTAGATTGGAGTTTCTTCGGTCGATTGTTTTAGTTTCTTCAAAAAGAGTAACTTTTTCCTTTCCGTCTCGGTCAGGGATGTTGGCGATGCGTGTTGTCGTATTTCTTGTATTTTCGCTTCAGATGGTGCGGTCAGCTTGAGTAGAGTGTATCCCAGGCCTCCGAGTGACGCTAACCACAGTAAAGATTTAACATAGACATTAGAAGCCATGAATTGGATATTTGTTTTGTTGTAAGTAGTAGGTCTTAGATTGGAGATATAAGGATTGGACAGATTTGTGGATATTAGAAGAGTGAAATTAAAAGTATTTACTTCGCCGTGTGGTGATTGGGAAGCGAAAGAATAGTGTTTGTTACTAGCGGCTACTTATTTGGATTTTGTTTCCTCTGTTTTCCAAACGGTTGAATCGATTGATCGTAAATTGCTGTCGCCGATAACTTCTCCGACTTTGTAGTAGTAGTCTAGGACAAATGGATAGTTTTCGTTCATATAGTGGCGAAATTCTGGAATACAAAAACGAAATAGATAAGTTGGACATTTTTTTAAAAGTAATGCAAAAATTGATTGTCAGGTCACTAAAAACTTGGATATTCTACCATTCTACTTTATCTGGGTACGTAGCGACGAAACCTAAATTCAATTTTTTAAGCGAAATTGTCATGTAAGATTTTTTTGTTTTGTTAAGCAATGTCATTTTGTCTTAGATAGATCAGACTTTGAACAAGTAGCATAACTAATATTAAATATGTGTTAATATTGAGGTACCTATCTGCTTCTAATTCCAATTTATTTATTTATTTTATTTCATTTCTTATCAGATTAACAAATTCAACGGCTGAATTCTACCCAAATTTTGATAATATTCCTAATTCGTTTCGCTCCATTGACTGACAGAGAATAACTTGATCTTTTCCAACAACTAAATCTGTTCATGGTCAACAAGAAATTAATTTGCTCAGAAGAAACGCGCATGCAGAATGCGTGAGGTCTTAAGATGATACAGAGGTGAAGAGATAACTTATAAAAGGTATGGTAATGGTACGTTTTACTCCGAACTCTGTTACACAATAGAGTTCGTACCTAATTATAGATCAATTGTTTGTTTGAAATTCCCTGTAATCATTCTTGTTCAACGAAAAATAGGTCTTTATTTTTAGTAGCAATGTTGAAGGCACGTCTTTGTCTGTGAGAAAACGATGGGCGTTGCACTGCCAATGTACCTACCTAAAGATTTTGGCTACGGTTTCTCAACAAATGAATTTGAGAACACTCACTGCCTTCACTAAGAGTTATAATTGTTCAGATTCCGACTTCGTTGCACTTTTCTCAGAAAACTAAAAGAAAAGTGGTATTTTCCCGGAAAATAAAATTGCTTGTAGGAGGGCAAAATGTACTACACCACAATTCACCATAGCCAGAGTTTTTCTGACATCTGTCAGCCGGAAAGGGATTTTTCCGAAAACATGGGATTTTCCAACCATCTGTTCGATATTTCACATATTGATTGAATTTCGAATTTAAATTGCAGAATACCCTGGAAGTTATTACGTAAAACAGTTTATAAATATCACACAAAAATCAGTTATACAACTAAAATAGGTTGAAATAACGAAGAAAGTCAGCCAACACGAGTCATCGGATGGAGTTCTATCTAACCTCGGTTGGTGTTCATGCGATAATAAACACCGTAGGATACTGCAAAACACACAGCTTCAATGACAAATAATGTTTTGGCACTGCCTTTGACGAATTTCCAGAATCCAGTTTTTTTTGTTTTTGGCAACATATTACAATAATTGAAAAGATTGATATTTTACTTTTGGACAATTTTTCATCACGATTGCAAACAAAAATCCACTCACTTGAGAGAATAAAATTCACAACTACTGTGACTGTGGGCTGTTAATTGACGTCACCTTATATGACTCATTCACAGTACTTTTTTTGTGTTTTGTTTTGGGATATTTTTCTACGGCTGTGTTCGAAGATATGAGTTTTAGCTCACGAATTTGAAATAATTCAAACGAGAACTTAATATATTAACATTTTAACTGTTCGGTACTGTTGATGGCAGTAGCAGCAACAGCAACAGTCTCCAGCTAGACGGAGAGGAACATTAAAATTTCACAATTGTTGCTATACAAACTAATAAGGTTATTCACTTAAACGCGAAAAAGCCTCATAAACTGCGTAAACTGTAGAATTTTACCACCTTGTAAATGAACTGTCTGATTTTGTATGGAGAATAGTTTACGCAGACCTCATAATTTTCCGCGACGATTTAGGCTCGGAAATCAACTGCGGAAAGTTGCGCAAATAACAAATGTCAAACTTTGACAGACTGTCGTATGTTGTTTGTTTGTTTGCACAGTTTTTTTTTAGGAAGATCTCAAAATGGTAGGAATTTGAGTATATGTACTTAGAAATGAAAATGCTTATGATTTGCAGCAAAACGAAAAACATAAATCTATAAATAATTTGAACAGCTGAGTTTGACAACCGACTGGACAGTCGATTTACGTAATGATATTTCCGAAGGATATTCACTTAAATGACCACAGAAATTTATGAATTTTCGAGCTGCATAAAATGATGAGATTAAGTGAATACCCTTAATGACATAATGTAAGTTTTGTTTTAATTAACTATATTTTTTGTAACTTCCTGTTTCAGAGAGCCCGGAATATCAAAAACTGGAAATAAAAAGTCAAAGAGACTTAAATCCATCATAGCACTAAGGTTATTTATTTAGCGAGAGTAAATTTATTTTGTACCTAAAGTAAATAGTTCAAAACTGTTCACTTGTTGTTGATTTATATAAAGACATTGGGCACATTCAAAAGCTTAATTATCCTAAGTCGACTATATTGGTGTGGACTAGATTTACCTTTAGTCTAGATTGGTCAGTAACGTCTCTTTTCGTACGTCAGCCACATAAATAAGTACTGTCAATTTAGTACTCAGTCACGAATTTCTTGAGTAGATTCGTCGGCTACACCTCCATAAACTACTGAAAAGGCTGCTCATGTGACCGATCTAAGTCAATGAAAAATTGAGACACATCAAGTCTCCCTTTATTAGAACTTTTTTAAAAACAATAGTTGGAAGCCAAATATTGCTTTTTAATAATTTAAACTATCTTTTCAATTATGTGCTCTTATGCACTTAGTTACAATATCGTACTTGTAGCATTAAAGGTGTATAAGCATAAAATTCCAAATGTTTGAAGAACTACATCGCCACTTCTCATTAAGTGGTTTTAGAGTGCAAATTTGTGAAGCAGTTTTTGTTGTCATGGGAATTTTAAATTACCTATACAATTAACTTCAATTCGGATTAAGAAACAAATGGAGTACTTTATTACTTCCAACTATCTCACGTAGAGAGTGTTTATGCATGCTTCCTGTACCGGCCAAGTGATACCTAACCTTTGCTAATCTATTTAGCTAAATCCTTTTACTCACATCGTATATTTCCAAGGCTTGATTCAAATCTGAGCAACTCACACATTTAAACGTAGATAATGCTTGCATATTTCAAAGATCCATCATCTGCTACCTCTTACAAATATGAAATTAAATAATAAAAATCATCTCAGGCGTTAATGCGCTAAGCCCTTGGAAGGTTAATACAAATCTCTTTTTTCATTTGGCCGCTAACATTTTCCCACTTCTACGAGTAAAATTCCTAAAAACATAACTTACCTGTACCTATACTGCAAAAAATATACCTTTATATTGTGCTCACTTTGTATTTGATAACTTTACTGCAACCATCCGTCTGATAAACTTCGAACACACAAACTAATTTACTTTGCGATTACAATCGCAATACACGCGTCATTGTGATCTCACGGTAAACGCTTTGTGAATGAACACTTGAAGCATCCGTAGTAATAGTGATTCATTACTTAGAAACGAGTCATACATCGATGATAATGATCGTGACGCAACGCTTTATCACAATCCAAACTTCCTAGAATGTGCAAACAGTGGTCCAAAATAGTACCCAAGCATTTCCCCGGATAAGCACCACTTTCATTCCAATACAATAATCCCCTCTTTGAATTCCAACAAATGTATCGTCTTTTCGAAGAACAGTGACGCAGCAATTCGCTCAATCCAAGCCAAATCGAATGTACACTAACTTATATGGCGATAGAAACTCCATTCGGGGATCTCCTCCAATGTATCTACATGCGAACTAGGAAAAAAAAAAAACTGAAAGCACAAACAATATTTTTCTGCAGAAGATCACATGAATCATAGCACTATTAGCCGCAGTTGTACTTGTACGTCATTAACCAAACGACCTCCGTGCGGCGAAGAGGGGTAGCAGGCAACTTTGGAAATATCCGTCATTGAAAATTCAAGGAATTTCATTCATAAATCGTGCAATCGCATGAGAGATTGTTTGTTGAGATGAAAGCTCTGCTCACTATTCTCATTTCCCACTGGTAGGGTTTGCTTTTGATGAGTGATCGCGTAAAGCTCGACTCTCTCTCTTTGCGTGATATTTTTCTTGAATTTCACAAATCACAAGAGTATCTTCGCGAATTTATTTAACTACGGCGTCTTTCATTCTGAAGTGGCACCGTAGTACAGAAGGACGCGTTTTGGTCATGGACGTTTGTGTGACCCTTAAATAACATGGTTATTGGGTCAGCATTTTAAATTTGTTGTTATCAGTGGCGCTAAAATATCCGCGTATTCCTTTCGGTTTTGCAAAAAGTTGATCGGTCTATTTCAACTGAAAAATAATCGTTTAGTGATTGATAGAGCTTTCCCAGCTGTATGTGAACGTTTGGAACTGTGGCCAAGTGAATCATTCGGACGATTTCTTTCGTAGGCAATTCTCAGAATCGAAAGTACGAATTTATAAATTGAGATTTTTTTCCCTTACTCTGATTCATTATTTTGCGCGGTATCGATGTTGTGTGCCGGTTACTTTATTTGAATGAAATAAATCAGTGCTAGTGTCTACCATTAAGGCCATTCACAAGCTATTCAGCGCGCGTTCACCATCCACGGCGCCTTGTGGGTTTTCCCGGAATTCCTTTTGACAAAGAGTGAATCACAAGACAAGAAGAAAATAAATTAAATAAAACCACCACAATAACAACATAAAAATGCAATTAACTAAATGTATCCGCTGAGCTAGAAGAATTTGTACAAAAATATCAAAATTGTTGCTATCATGCATGAATATGATCCACAGCAGAGTGGTGAAAGGACGTCATGGCAAAGTGATGAAGCCCACGTGGAAGAGGCGGAAAAAACGAACAGGCTCCGTGGAAGCCACAAGACTTATAGGATTAGTGATAGTGAAAGTTCGGATAGTAGTGAGTGTAAAAGTAGAGTGAGTGAAAAATGTAAACGTAGTGAGAAAAAGGATTCAATGGAAAGTGATGAGGAGGATGGAGATCCCGTGCTACCATCCGATCCTCGAACATGGGATTCCACACACATTCGCAGTTGGATCAGATGGATTACTAGGAAATTCAACATTGATCCAAAGCCGGATCTTGCCAGATTTCCAATGAATGGGAATGATTTGTGTGAGCTGTCTAGGGCGGACTTTTGGGTCTGCGCTGGATCTAAGGAAGGTGGAAAAATAGTTTCCCAGCATTTTGCGTATACTTTGTACTATGCAACAGGGAGGCAGACTAGCCCAATGCTAAATGACAATGAACCAAGTGAGTTGTTTTGACTTTTGAATAAGAACTTGATGACAAGTGTGTGTGTGTTGAGAATGAGCAATTTCCGGTGGCCATTTTGATAGTACATACGTATATGTTGTTAATTTATTGATGGTTGTTAATCTCATCTTCCTGTTCGCAATATACATAGAGATGAAAACGAGATTGCTCACGGTCATGCCTTAGGTAGATTACTTTCTAGGTACATAATTAATTTTAACTGCAGATCAATTTTTGGGAAACAAATCTGAATCACTTAAGAATCGGTTTGTCATTCTATATCTCTACAAGCATCCGGTAAAATTTATTGGACTTAAGATTTGATTTAAGCCGATCATTTATTAGGTCATCAATGTATTCATACATCACGGTCAAGCTTTCACTTAACTCCCGAGAGGATATATTTAGCTGCAAGCTGTATCACAAAGGAAATGGTTTAACTTACATAATTTTACATAATTTGTATGTTGTCTTTGGACTTTAACAAATGGAAACTTGTATTTACATACAACTCAAACTTTTTCTGCTCATAATTTTGTCCGACGGCAAGATGATGATTTTATCTGTTGGGAATCTGCGGTTGAGATTTGTTTGAATAAAGTGCACAATCAGATGGATAGGGTTTTACTGATTGTACAAGGAATTTCAAGGACTATTTTCATTTTATGCATATTCAGCTATAACCGGGTATTACTTGCTGTCAAATTTAACAAAATTTAAGCCTTTTCTAAACAAATTTGGCTTTTCGTAACACCGTTCCCAATGGACATATTTTTGTGCATTTGAAACTCAAGGCGCATCGAAATTCGACCGCTTTTTAAAATCGTATGCAAAATGCATTATAGTTTTCTTTTTCCTCCTTTATCGGATATACAACATTCTATTCCGTTGTGAAATAAGGATAAGTGTTTCTGTTATAGCGACGGCTGCACTTTTACGTAGAATTTAAGAGCAGCTTTTATCATTTATAATCCGTTTTTAGTAAGTCTTTTAGTTGAATGAATCGAAAACGACATTAGTAAGTCTCACAGCTGACTGATTTGATGCGTTTGTCAGTTTTGATTGGCCAAGATCGATGAACAGTTTTATAGTTGACGTCTATGGAGCGGTAGCCGGCGTATTAAAGAAATTCGTGAAGGAGTATTAAGTTGGCTGGTCGTATAAAGTGGCTGCGTTCATCAGGTTAAACTTTAGTCCAGACCAATCTAGTCGGTTGAAGATAACTAAATTGTTTATTGTGTCCATTTACGACTCATTGCGAATGCACTTTTTATATATTTCTTTCAACTTTGATGTAGAGCTCCGCCCGATTTTGGCTTCGACTGCACTTTCAATGTGTGTAACGACTAAAAATGATTCAACGAAGTTATCCTCAAAACGGCAGTAGAAAACTGACGGCCGTTGATGTTTTGTTTCCATTTTGATAGCTCCGCATATATTTTAAGAACAGATCTTTATTGCCACAGATATTTGAGAAATCGGTAAGAATCTGTCGCCTCATATGAAAAAATATTAAGCGCATCAGGTCCCTACACTACGTCCATATCTCCTCAAAAACTTCTACAATATCAATATTTTAAGATTGTTAAAGACAGGAAAA
This sequence comes from Cheilosia vulpina, assembly GCA_916610125.1. NCBI lineage: Eukaryota > Metazoa > Arthropoda > Insecta > Diptera > Syrphidae > Cheilosia > Cheilosia vulpina. The sequence goes on along the minus strand of OU744280.1, from coordinate 2,817,236 downwards.
TTGTTGCGGGCAATTGCCATCATCACTTGGAGTTCACAACTAGGTTAAAAACCAAGAATAAATGTTGAGATAAATACTACAAACATTCTTCGATGAAAATCCTTTCAGAGTAACAACATTTCAAGTCTAAATTAATAAAAGCCAATGAAATCACTCCTATGGCACGCGGCGGTGGGTCAAAAGGGTCAAGTGCATTTTATTTTAATGCTTTATCAAATCATCATGAAACTTAATAAGATCAACGCTCAGCATGATACCAAAACAAACAAAAACTCCTCTATCTTTGGCCTTCTGTTTCTGTTTGCCCTTTCACACTCGAGAAATACATACATCACACGAAACAGATAACACTAAAAGTTCGTTTGTGCTTCTTCCAAAAAAAAAAAAAAATACTATACAGTGTACAACGGCACACAGAAGTCAATAAAAGCCAGGAAGGAAGGTATTACTATGCCATGCCAAGAAAGGAAGGAAGAAATGAATGGGACTGGGGTTCTTTTATTTTTTTTTCGAATCAAATCACGTCAGTTGAACTAATACATTCGCTGCATCTTATCCAAGTGGAATCTCCCACCATTAACCCATTATTGACCGATCTAAGGTGCTTAAGCAGGGGGGGTAACCTCTCTTTATACAGGATTCAATTGAAATTGCAATGATTAAATAAATGGCCATGGGAATTTCGCACCCAGTCGTAGGGTGAAATAAAAGAAATCCTCTGGTCAAACCTTTTACTTGCGGATCAAGATTTATGCGGTAACTGATAAGCAGGCAACGGTAATTGCACACTTGAAATAGAGCGATGCTATTTTTCAACCCCATTCATTTTCCGCGCTTTTATTCAATCCCCCAACGATGGCAGATTTTCCGGTGCTCATTCAACGGTAATTATTCATAACAATCACCGCTGCCATCATAACATCATAACACCGTCCTTACAGTATAAACGGTAAACGCACACACCGCGAGGGCGTAAGTTAATAAAAAGTTCAAGTGAAGTTAATAAACGACATAAATATGATAATTTCAAACAGAGTGTGGCATCTAATAATAAAATCACAATAATCCTCTGCCGAAAAATATGCAACCCCAACGGTGAAACGGGCACAGCGGGCGGCGCGCCATCTCCAGCACCGTACAATGGGACTGCTTTCCGTTTCCTTCCCTGGTGTCAGTATATAAGATGGCATCCTTCCTGCGCTCGCATCGGACAGTGGTATACGCATCAGTGTGTAGTCTGGTGGAGTAGGGTTGTTGCTGTTGCTCTCTCGTCAGCATTGACGAGGGTGTCACTTAATTGATTTGTTTTTTATTCAAACAGGGATCATTGGTTAGATTTGCGTTAATCGCCGAGTAAGACATATGTTTCACGGCCACCCACCAGGTGATGAGATGGAGATTGTGAAACGAAAACCACCCCTCCGACGATGCTATACAGACAGGACAGATTGTTGATGCGAAGGGAAGTTTCCTTTTAAGGATGCTTAGACAAACTTTGTGCTTTTAGTTTCAGTTTCTATTCGGAGCTGTTGGCGGTTGGACGCGCTTAGAAATAATCGTCCTTTTCTACCGTTCTCCCTGTGACCGTGGTCTGTCGTCCGTGTTATTGTTGCAACAAAAATTAAAAATAATTTTCATCAGAAATCGACTATTTTTATAAATACTGTTCAAGTTTGAGATGAGCGTGAGCGTTGACGTAGGCGTAATGTGGCGCCTTTCTGAGGATTTTAATCGGCGCTTTGGCGTCCGGATGCAGCCGCACCACCACCACCATCATCATTACCATCATCCGTCTGCCGCCGCTACTGCGGCAAGACCCATGCTTTACAATGGTTTGTGTGTGTTTTATATTTGTCTACCGATCGTCAAATTAGTAATAATTAATAAATTCACTTAAATTTGGGTAATGTCGCCAGGCTGCCGACGAACTTTGACAGACAAATTAGTCACTCGAATGTTTTTAGTGTGTACTGCTGTTAAATTCTCGGAAATCCGTTCGGGATAAACATGTGTCTTCGAATTCAGATCTTTCATACAAAAGCAGTTTGTGAATCATGCAGACACTTTTAATTTCAATCGAAACCAGCACTACGATCTGTACCTATACACTGAGTCTATACGGAATAACAATGTTCGGTGATAACTACAATTTATCCGAATTTTAGGTTAATACCATCAGTGAACTGTGTCCAATTTTAAATATTTGACAGACGTCATCTATGCGATGCACTAAATGACAATGACTTGTAAAGTTAATTTTTCTGTGTTGTACGATTTGGTAAATTAAATAAAGCCGTAATTTGATTGCAAAAAGTTGAATATTGGCAAAATAATTCCAATCAACATTTTCTACTTTCATATAAGCGAGGATTTAGAGCACTCTTTTAATGAAATCAGTTTGAATCATTAATTCAATCAAATAAGCACTTGACAACTGTATGCTTTTACCCAGCTTTCCGCCGGCGAACTTTAATGTAAATAGGTACAGGAAAAATCTACATCTCTGCACTTTTTTAATACTTCAGTAATCAAAATTTGTTAAATGATTAAAATTAAAATGCATTCTTCAGAAATCGATCAAATTCGAAAATTCTCATTCCATTTTGGATGGACATACAAAAGAAACTATATGGGTATATAGTCATTCCACAACAACTTTTTCCTGCTTTGAAAATTTATTTAAAATGTTTATGCAACAAAAAATAAGTTATATATAAATTAAAATAAAATAACAAAAAAAGAGGAAGCCATAAAGAAAAAAATATTTATGACAGAATAGGAAAATACGAGTTTTTTACCGACAGTCATTACAAATATTAGCCGTGTTTTTTTGAGCTTCGTTCTCAGCAAAGCGAAGTAAAGTAAAATTTTCAGCACACAAATTACAATAACTACTGCGAGTCTCCAAGTGTCAAGTGAGCGTAGTTGTTGTAATTACGTGCTGAAAATCCTACTTTACTTTGCTTTGCTGAGAACGAAGCTCGAAAAACAGGGCTAGTGTTGATTACTGTAGCTTTCATCATAGCAAAAACAAAATCAAAACCTAGTTATGTTAAGTCGCATCGATTGTTTTGGACTAGATGCGTATAACCTGAACACAAAACCTAGATTTTCGGTAACGTCACTTTTTCTACGTCAGCTAAATAAGCGAACTGTCAACTTGGTACTCAGTCTTTCTTGGCTAGATTCATCGTCTGCCCATCCAAAGACGTCAACTGAAAAAACTGTTCATGTGATCGATCTGGCGAGTCAAAACATTAAGTCAACCAGCTGTCACATTTATTAAACTAGATACTTGAACGTCCCAGCATTAAATTAATAATATATTCATACGCGTTTTAACACTGTTTATGCTGCATTTACAACATCACACATTCCTAATACGGTGTTTATACTAAATAGCCGTGCGACTGAAAGGGACACCATTACATAACGTGTAAAAATACGTGGCACGTATTTTGGTCGGCTATATTAGGCCTGTTTTTTTTAGCTTCGTTCTCAGCAAAGCAAAGTAAAGTAGGATTTTCAGCACGCAATTACAACAACTACGCACTACTTGAAACTTCGAGACTCGCAGTAGTTATTGTAATTTGTGTGCTGAGAATCCTACTTTACTTTGCTTTACCTATACCTATGCCTATTGTTTACGTGGCAGGAATTATGGGAAAGCTCAGCATGGTGAATATTTTTATAGCGAGTGATTACGAAATTTCGGTTTTCTATAAAACAAAATGGCTTCCGGAAATGATGAACGGACAATTATTTATTTACTTCGTATAACTGATTGATGAATTGTTGGTTCAATTGATTGACACTAATTTTTTAGAGAATTGAGAATTCTTCCATTAAGACATCTCTATATTTTTAAAGTTCTTAGAGAATTCTTCAAACAAAGTGGAAACACTATAAACAGGAACTCCGTTTGTTATAACTTACGTGTAAATAATCAAGCGTTAGTTAATGTCCCAGTTGCTCATAAAACCAAATTTTGTCGTTTTTTTACCGTCCTAAATGTTTTAATAAACTACCGATTGCTGTAAGACAAACTTCCAATTTGCATTCATTTCTCAATAAGGTCAGACAATGGTTATTTAATATCGACTATATAAGTATTGAATCAATTTTTCGATGTGTGTCTTAAAATTATTTTCTCGAGTAGCTTCTTATTCTTATTCTAAATGATGTAATCTTTTTCTAATTGCTTTTTCTCTCTTATTTCTTTTCTATATAAATTTTTCTACCCCACTACAGTCCCGTGAATTCTTAAAATTGTAAACTTATGAATCATTCAACACTAACTTTAAATAGTTACTGAATGATTATTTCTTCCACTTAATGAACTCAATTATTTATTACTAATATTAAATTGTTAAGCTTTAACTTTAAGTTGGAATGAATAAAATGAAATGAATGAATGAATGAATGAATTACCACTCTCATTTCACATGTTTTAAATCAGAATCAGAAATGTTTTCAAGGGATTGCAGGAATGTTGCCCGGAACCTGTTTTTATTTCCGTTTTACGTGTCTATAATTATAGACACGACACTTTAGGCGTCTGATTTGTGATCTTCTTCTTACACCTTTGTTGGCATTGACTGCGAACAAACGGATCTCTCTGTTCCGTCTCGTACAAACATGCACGAGTGTGATGTTGTAAATACAGTGTTAAATCGGACGCAATCGGTGTAGATTCATCGATATGGTACACGTTGTTCTGTATAAGCACCTCTTTAGTGTGTAAAACCTTAATGCGCCGTACTAATAACAAATTTTAGTCTTGAATTTAAATTTACGGAAGCTCACAATTGCACAATTTGTTTTGAAAATATAGCTATTTCGAATTACTAAAACTTAAAGTACCTACAGAACATACCGTAAACGTTAACTGAGAAAACTGTTGACATGATCGATGTCGGGCAATAAAAACTCTTATATAGCACACCCAATCGGCTGTCAAACTAAGCAAACAGTGTTTGAACGTATGCCAATAGCAATCATCTGCTTTCATACAATTGAATTTTATTCAAATACCTTAAATAAGTAAAGGGTGTCCCATAAATTTTAATTTTGCGCCATTTAATAGTACCGTGATACCAACGGAAAATAAGATACAAATTTGACGAAAGAACAACTCTTTTTTGAGCAATATTTTAAAAATAATGAAGGTATGTCAGCTTTTTCGAACACAATCATCTTGAGAGATGAAGCTCATTTTCATCTTGATAGCTTCGTTAATCGTCAAAATTTTCGCATTTGGGGTTCAGAAAACCCCACGAGTAATTGTTGAGAAACAAATGCATTCACAACGCGTGACTGTTTGGGAGGTGTTTTAATAAAATCCAGCCACATTTATGCGACACGGTCATTAGAAAATTTCAATAAAAGAGTACCGTGGTGGCCATTTATCCGATTTGCTATTGCATACATAATGTCAATCTGTGAACTCTACGTGCCATGTTGACTTTAAATTTAGGGAAGTTCACAATTGCGAAGTTTGTATGAAAAATATAACCACTGTGAACTGCTAAAGTTTAGAGTCGAAACTACAAATGTTTATTGGTAAGGCCCTATGAATCAATACAAAATTTAAGCTTTCTAATCTATCAAAATTACATTTTGCGGGAATTTTGGGACACCCTTTGGTACTGTCAATAAATTCTTCACTTATTTGTCGACTCTATACTAACCCACCTGAGAACTGCTACGTGATTTTCAGCTCAATTGAAACTTAGCGACAGGCTATTGTTTTGAACATACCCATTAAATTGTTTGACTTTCCTTTGCAACCTTCGCGTAGGTAATACATAGGAAGATACTCTGCGAACATATAACGTACCTATGCGTAATTTTTGAGTAAATTCCAGAAAAAAATAATTTATTTCTTAAATTTTTTCAAAACTTCCTTTGATAATCATTTTTATTCACAGAATTAGAGTTCTCTTATTTTCTCTGTCAAATAGGTACTTGACTCTTCAATTTTCTAGTTTTGACATTTGCAGTTTTTTATTATCTAAAAAAGGCACGAAATTGTAAAGCACAAAATGCCTCCTACCTGCTACCTACACCACCTCTCTTGACGTGTACCTAGTGTAGGAAGTTAAAAAAGAATCTCCACATACATTATATTTAAAGTTGAATATATCTATTCCCTCATACCAACCTACTTACCATAGCACATTTGTATTTTTTCGACTGCCAACAAAAGCATCGCTCCATCATTTCATAAGCAGCCACAATTTGACCTTCTCCATTTTGAAGTTCGTTGCCATTAAATTTTCGAACGGAGGAGGTGGTTTCTTCTTTTCGTTTTCCCCAAAGTGAATCCAACGGAATCTGTATCTGTTTGTGTTTTCTTTTTTTTTTCCAGATCCATATCAATTGCTGAATGCCGCTTCTCACCGATTGGTGGCACAGGGTTCAGGGCAGATCCAATTGTGGCAATTCTTGCTGGAGCTCTTAGCCGATTCGTCGAATGCCAGTTGTATCACATGGGAGGGTACCAACGGGGAGTTCAAGCTTATCGATCCAGACGAAGTTGCGAAGCGCTGGGGAGAACGCAAGGCAAAACCAAATATGAACTACGACAAGCTCAGCAGAGCTTTGAGGTAAGTCAAATGCAGCTTTACTCTTAACTCTCATGACATATGTTGTAGGATGAGTGCTTTTATCTCTGCGCTTGCTTGATGATTCACATTTAAGACTAATCGCAACGGTTTGTTCAAACCAGAAGCGGTATCGGTATGCGGTTTGCGGAGTGGTACCGGTGGAATATTTTTCAACATTTTTGTTGCTGGTTTTTGTGGACATTAGAAATTTCCGTGAACTTGAATTGAATTTCGCGTAGTCATCGTCATCGGCGACGTAGTAACTCATGATAGTCCACTTATCGTTGCACATGTGCATTTAGTTTGGAGAACCATGAATGGGAATCGGATAGCACCTTGTCGTCGTCGGTGGTTTGGGTTCTGTTTTCTGCCTTTTGCGTGTAGCTGAGGTGTGACTCATTCCATTGGGATGTTTAAACGCTGTGTAGTTTGAGCCTGGTTCTCACGGATTGTACTCCGTTCGAACAGGATGTCATCTGCTTTGGGTTGTTTTATAGAGGGGGAGGGAGGTACCCGAACGCGTACCTACATATTATATAGTGCGTGGACATTACAGGGCAGTGTGCACTTATTCCACACGGTTCGTGCTTTGATATTTCTATATTAACGTGTATGTTTGTGAATCTGAAAGATTTGTAGGATACTAGCAGGTATGGGCTAATTATGGCTATACCTACCCACACATTCGTTTTATTTCATCCACAGTGGCTTCTAGCAAGCTTTCGTCTACGAGTTGTACCTACTTGTTGGCATAAATCCCGAGCTTGCGAATTGTTGATCTTTTTCACGACAGTTAAGTATACTGACCACTTGAAGTCTGTGTTGGCCAGATATGTATTATCCGCTTTTTTACTCCATTTGTAAGAGTAACTCTTTAATAAAGCAGATTCTGTTCACGAGCGGTCTTTTTAGGTTTGTGTTTGCGTTAAATTTATTCAGCTTGCTGTAATTCATTGCGGTGATTCGGTATTCATAATTTGGCGCCGGCCCAGAGGGCTAAAAATGTTTCGCGCTAATGGCATAGTTCCCCTGCCGAATAACATTATACCTCAATGGTTGTCGGTTAGCCGAGGTCAGTGATCTGACTGGTGAGGTACGAAGGCTTTTAGCATGAATTTATTTACAACGCATCCATTTCATCGAACGACTGTAAACAGTGCTGCCGAATCTGCTGCATTTTTTTTAATAAGCCAAATAGAAGTTAATTTAAAAAAAACCCGACTGATTGTAAAAAAATAATTAGAAAGATATGAACAAGACACATTCAAGTACCTATACCTAACTAATTGACAATCCGGGGAAGAATACGAATCATCGTAGAAGGTTATATGCAACATGCAACATGCAACATGTTTGTGGGCGCATATAAGCTTCCCCTGGACATTTTGTTTATTTTATCTTAGAAACGCTTCTATTATTCTCTTTCCATTCGTCCCGTAAAATAAAATTGTGAAAAGCTAGACCTCCTATAGTGTCCTGCCATATACTATGTTGTTGTTCGTAATTCTCAAGAAAGGCCGAAAGCTGTATAACATTCCACATCTGCTGCGAGGAGCACAGTAAAATAAATAAAGCGGACACCAAATTGTCACATATTTGTGCTATGTAAATCCACAGAGTTAATTTGAACTGCACGATTGGCCTTTTTTGAATCGGACGCACTCTCTGCATATACAGGGTGGGCCGAATACAAGTTTCTTTTTAAAAATGCAATAAAATAAACAAAATATTTTTTTTCTCATGTATTATGGTTTCATTAATAAGAGCAAACATTCCCATTAATTATGGAACACAACAGTAGCGCATTCTCTCACTCCAAATTTCCAAGTACTTATAGATGGTTTCGGGCTGTAGCTCATCGATTGCTTGGTTAATTTTTGCCTTAAGTACTTGAATCGTTTCCGGATTGTTGGCATTACATCGGCCCTTCACGGTTCATCAGGAAAAAAAATCAAAGAGGTCAAATCGCAGCTCCGAAGCGGTCAATTGACATCGCCAAGACGGCTAATAACACGGTTTGGGAATTTGGTGCGCAAAAGATCGATTCTGGCATGGTGTTTTCCACTAGCATACCAGTCTCACGAACTCTTTGCACAAACGTACAGCAGGTGCTTCATTTCTTTTCAAAAACGCTCTGTTTGGGCTACACACGCACAGCACTCACTTTGAAAATAAGTTTTCAATACTTCAAGCGTAAAGCGACTCATTTCGATCCGCGGAGACTTGATACTGAGTTTCTGTTAAGATTTCAAGCGGAAAACAGCTGTCAGTCTCAAAATAACCTATGATTTGAAAAGAAACCACTAGATGGCCCACCCTTTATATGACAAGACAAGATTAGAATTCATAGCCAGGGAGTTGTGAGTCCACTGTACATATACACAAAATATAATAATTAATAAGATTATCGCGAAATTGTACAATAACTTTTGTCTCTGGTACGTTTATTAATTTTGATTCGAAGAACTAACCTTTATTCACATTATAAAACATAAATATTTGTATTATTAAAATATGTATATTCGTAGTCTACTTATTTCTGAAGTCATTATGAAGTACAATATGTGTGATCTGAAAATTGAAAGAGTTGAACATAAAATACAATGCTCGTTGTGCACTTCTGCAGTAATTACATTCGCGCGAAGTGCGCCAACCCGACAAAAGATGACATTGATTTTTTTGTATGCTTTTTTTGCTGCGTCCAGAATTTCTGCACATGTGTTTTGGGCATAAAGCTAATCGGAACCGAATTTCAGCGATCTGCAAAAAATAAATATTTCTCTAAAACATTATTGGGTTCGATCAAAAATGTATTTTTGCGACCTTTAGCATAGCTCCCCTAGCCTGTATTACAGATACAGGCGGTACGTCACATTTGTTTATATTGATTGGGGTAGCCCGAGATAACGTCTATATTTATAAATCGGGTATTTAAAGCTTATGAAGTTTGTCATTAGTCAGCCCCAATATACAGCAATGAGTAAACTAGATGACTTGCAAAAAAAGTCGCCGTCTAATCTTTCGAGGAGGCCATCACTTTCACATTTCATCGACGATTTCTTAAATATACATATATCGGACACTTTTCAAAGTTCAGTGGGCCAATATGGGAGTATATGGTGTTTCTTATCTAATTATAAGGGGTTGCCCGAAATTTTGATAAGGATTACAATAATAAATCGGTTAGTTGAGCCAGAGAGTATTTCCTATGAAGTACCTACTGTTAAAATGATCTTCCCACTGTTTGTCCGACGCGAAGGTTATTACATAAAACTGCGTAGGAGTTTATAGTCCGTTAAGGGCGGTTTGCTGATACGACTCATAGCGAATTAAGGGCCACATAAACTCTTATGTGACAGTTTATGCCCTACAAAAAGTAGCCCATAAGTATTTAAGTATAACTTAAATCGTTAAGAGTCGTATGAGCAAACGGCCCTAAGAGTATAGTTTCTGACAGAAAATAGTTTATCATTTCCAATTGGTTTTTAACGTCAAGTGTCACTTAATTCTGCTGATATTTCTATATGAGTATACGTAATAAAATTGAAATGTAAAAGCCAGCGAAGCTCAACCTCTCACCTCTCACTCAGTAGCCAAAAATAAGGCTCCACCAAATAAATATTTCTGGTTTATCTTTATTAAAACGCCTTTATCTGCGCCTTCATCGTGCTGTGTCATGCAGTAGATAGATAGATAGAGATAGATTTTATTTATAAACTTCATTCTTCACAAAGTATGTACATAGTACAAAAAATCAATGAGCATGGCTTTGCCGTCTGCCTGATTGACAGCAATTAATAAATAAAAGTAAAATCTAAATAGTTGCATACGAAAAAAGGAAAAATAGTTTGCTTTAAAAATTCTCATAAATTATTCTTTCCCGATAATTGAAAGCCATATTGCAGTATTGAGATAACTTTTTAACATTAGCTTCATTAAGTTGTATTAGGACTTCCTCTGTATAGACAAGATATTATTCGCGAATACATGTCTCCTTATTTCTTTTAGGATTGGGCACTTCCCGAGAAAATGAACGACATCCTCCCTCTCCTGTAAGTTACACAAGCTGCACAGCACCGGTAGGTCTTCTCTGTGTAGAATATAGTTTAACTTCAGAAGTTCTCCCCGCAACTTGAAAACTTGTTCTATATCCTGAATGCTGTGTTCATCTCGAAGGTAGTTACGATCCTGCAGGTTATGATTTAGACGGCTTTAGATCATTCTATGCAGTGATGCCGAAGCTTGCTCCAGGTTTACTAATCTTTCACCTTCATCCACCTTTGGGATGAGTTCATACAATTGGCGTTTGCAAAGTCTGTTATTCTCCAGATCCAGATTTATCCCATAGACCCCAGCGAGTTGCATCCATTCCCTATGCCATCCTGTCTTGGATTGTATCATTTGCAGAGCCGCTTTCCTCGATAGCCTTGCATCCGGCATATTCAAAACTGTCAGCACGTAGTCCAAGTGTAATTTAAGGGTTTTGGTAAACAATGAAGCCAAGCCTGTTTCCAGCATTATCATGTAATTTGGGGCGTTGCGTGGAAGGTGAAATATTCTTTTTATATAGTGACGTAGTAATTTCGCGACAGTATCATATTTTCTTACTCCCCAAACCTGCGGCGCATATAGAACATGATGGATTCTGACACAGCTACAAAGACCTTATACTTACTGCTGTGGGCGATGAATTTGTTTTTAAAAAAAATCTTCCAAAGCACATTGATCGCTGTCTTCGCCTGAGTTAGATTTTCTTTTAAGCGTTTTTCCATATCTAAATTTTTTGTAAAGTAAACCCCAAGGTACTTTTATTCCTTTACAACTTCTATTCGTTCACCGCTAAAGTGCAATATTTCGTTTCTGCATTCGTTCCCTCCTCCTCTCTTGAATATCATGACTTTTGACTTGTTTAAATTGACAATCAAGTTCCACAATTTACAATACTATTAAAGCCTATTTATCATTGGCTGTAAGGATTCGGGTGAGTTCGCTAGCAACACGATATCATCCGCAAATTGGAGTGCTCTGATCAACAATCCTGCATAATCGACACCCCCAGCTAGAATATCTACTAAGTCATCGATGTACGAACGCAAAGAAGCTTGGACTTAAAGAACATCCCTGTCTTACTCCCGAGGTGGACTCGAACCATGCTGACAGCTCGTCACCATTCCATACAGGTTTTGGATGACACGATCGAACTTAATCGCTAATCCCATTCGGTATAATTTGTAGAATAGGACATTTCGGTCAACTGTATCAAAGGCATCTTTAAAATCCACAAAAAACGCATACAATTTTTTTCCAGGTTTTGGATGACACGACTGAACTTAATCGATAATCCCATTCGGTATAATTTGTAAAAAAGGACATTTCGGTCAACTGTATCAAAGGCAGCTTTAAAATCCACAAAAAACGCGTACAATTTCCTCTTTCAATCCGTGACTCCACAATGCTTCTCAAAATGAACACATGATCAACTGCAGAATACCCTGACCTGAATCCCGCTTGATATTCTTTCAGCAGATTATTCCCTTTTATCCATGCAGTTAGTCGACTTAGTAAAATTGTAGTCAAAAAGGAAATGCCTCTATAATTTGTTGGATCCGTTGTACATCCTTTCTTATAAATAGGGAAAATGATAGCTTCTCTAAAGCGGCAGTATTATAACGTTTGGGGTAGCCCGAGATATCGATAACGATAACAATAATAGACCGGTTTATATATGACAGTCATTAGTCAGCCTATGACTAAACCAGTTTATTTACAATGAAAAACATACACCTTATCTTCTAAAATGTTTATCATTCCCGTGTGTAGGTGACAACGTCTTGGAGACAAATCGGACACTTTCCGCAGTTCACTGGCCCACCATACAATCGGTTTGTCATACATGTTAATATTATCAGTATGAGGGGTTGCCCGAGGTTTTGATAAGAACTTTTATAATAAATCGGATATTTGATATTCAGGCATACTTATGTTTGTGTAGTTCCCCTAATACAATAAATGGTGTGGATGTTTTTTGTCTGTTTCTGGCAACGCTACTGCAAATGCAAATAAATTTGTACACTCAAAAATAATGAAAACAAACCGTTTTTTCTTTGCAGGTATTACTATGACAAAAACATCATGACCAAAGTTCACGGCAAACGGTACGCCTACAAGTTCGACTTTCACGGCCTAATGGCGGCATGTCAAGCCCAGGCGCAGGGCTGTGATCCCACAGCGTCCATGTTAAGTTCCTACAAGCATCATTATCATCCGGGGCCGCAACCTGATCTCTCACCCTCGTCGTCATCCAGCATCGGCTATCCATCGCCGTCGACATCAATGCCATCACCAATTGCAGCCGTCAGCTCAGCCGCTCATTCGCCAAGCAATATTGCAACCACAAGTACAAATTTCTTACCGCCACCACCAACCACAACATCCGCACCGATGTTCCCACCACGACCGTACTGGCCGTACTCACCGCCGAGCTTCGAACCACGTCCACCAACAAATGCATTTAACTAACAACTTGTTGAGCCACCTGACGGACCTCATTCACAACAACCCGTTCATTCCTTGTAATTGTTCCTTATCGCATCGTCGTCACACATCCTTATACACTCGCACAGATGTTAGTCTGGTCATTAAGAGCTCCAGCAAAAGTAATAACTTCGACGCCCCCCGCCGTGGCGATGGGGTGGCGGTGGAGCACCAGTAGAGTCCTTTTTGTCCTGCACTCATAATTCTATAATTAGATGCTATAAACCTTACGTACATGTGATAACAATTTGTCCGAAGAGATTACTGCAGGAGCAAAAAGGTTGCGCCCATTGAGGTTATGTGTTAATATATTATATACTAATTTGTAATTGTTATACAATTTTGTCTTACTGTCCCCAGTCTGTCGATTAAGTTAGCAAGTAGGATTAGCAGCGATTGTACTTAAATATTAAATTATATTTGATGTAAATAGACACGCCCTCAAATCAATGTAATAATAAGAAACAAATTTAAAATACGGAAAGTGAGTTTAATTTACAAGTAGCAGACTATGCCCATCAGGATGAATATTCCGCTGTACAACACGAAGAAGATGCGGTCGAGGACTATGCCCAAAGCTGTCCATTCATCGTAGCTGTTGCTAATGCGTATCAGAGAGTGGGTTTCATGGGATTTCCCGTCCTCAAATTGGTGGCTAAGTTCTGTTTCTGTCTGTTCTGGCTTTTTTGAGTCGTTTGTGGGCCCCAAAAACTCCCCTATGCGGCTTCTCAATATCTTGGCTAGTCCCGGAGGCAATCGTCCCTTGCTTCGTGATCTTGCTGATCCTAAGACCAGTACTGATATGATCATAGAGATCGTCACAAGAACGAAGCTGACACAATGGAAAATCACTGAAATGGATTTTGTCCAGTTAAAGTCGCAGGTTTGTCATACTTTATATACTTACCAATCAGTGGAATGCTCAACGCGAAGCTTGGAAGATTCTCAATGAAGTACGTGATGTAGATGACGATCACGAACAGTGTGATGCCGTTTAAGAGGATTTTTTCGCCTCGATGCGGGGGTAAGCAAAACACGCACAACGTCGTAATGACCACACAGAAGGCTGGCATTACGAACACTGAAGCAAATGCCGACGACCTTCGTTCGAATTCAATAGAATATTCCAGAGTTACGTACGGCTCGGGGCAGCAGTCGTACAACGTGGTCGTTCTCTTTTTGGTGACGTTGGTAATTTTAAATTCCGGATTTTCAATAAACTGGTCTACGAGTGGTATTTTGTCACTTTGCAACAGATCAACCTGCAGGCCGTCATAGGTCCAACAACCAAGTTTTATTGAGCAGCCGTGTCTGTCGTAGGGCCAACGGAACATGTTCAGCTCACAGAGAGTCTGCAAGCGGACTCTCATTGACCAGGTTACTAGGCCATTGTTTTCTAAGCACATAACGCCACTGTCGGATATGTCGATGGTCTTGCTTCCAACGCTATTGTAAATCGAAAGATCCGGCAGCCATACCTCTCGTCTGGTTAGATGCACCTTTGATATGTTGGCAAACTCGGTTCGTTCCCATTTGAGCTTTGGATCAATCCATTCCTACGAGGGAAGTAAAGGAAATTATAAATTCGCTTATTTTGTACGTATCCTTACTCACAGCTATAAGGTGTGCGGAGACTGTAAATAGACCTTTCGTTTCATCGAACTCTATTTGGTTGACTTTGAAGGCAATCATAACATCAATTGAGTGGTGGGGCTGAGCCGGACGGACTGTTCTGTCATAGTGGGTGAATAGATTTCTCAAGAGCTTCTCCTCGACTGTTGACGCTGGAAATACAAATAAAGACAGGTAAGTTATACTAGTCTGTGAGCATTGGCTTGTATGTTTTTTTAATCAGTTTGTTGCATTCTTTACTGACTCGCGTTTCTGTCACGCCACAAACGTGCTCCTCCACTTTATGTGTTTTCTGTACGAACGCTCAAGAACCGATTTATTTTTTATTGCATTATTGACTACCAAACTACTGACGGAATTGTTCACTAACAAATGTAGAAACGTCTGTGCAGATGTAGGGATTCGATGCTTTAATTATGTATTAAAAAGAGAACAGCACATATAGCAAACCGACTTCCTAACGAACAGAACTAATTCTTATCTCAGGCACTCATACTTTTGTGCGTGCGTTTGTGTTAACGTGTATGTAGTATACGCCTTTTATCACATTATGTACAAACTCAAACTCATTTAAGACCACAAGTCACACTCTATAGTTTCAACTTACACTGCACTAGATCTCCAAAAGCGATAAAAAACACAACCAGATGACATAATTGACAACTTTTTGACATAAACATTATTTTCCGCAAAAACAAAGATCAAACCAACTATCAGAACCACGATCGATGATCAACTGGACAAGATCGGGACAACATCATCCCGAATACGCTTCCCTTCTTTGTAGACTATAGTTAGTTGTTGTAGTTGTATATCTAATGGGTAAATTCTCCAATTGGCGAGCATGCAGTCCTCCGTCCAGCTCTCCTAGCTAATTGATTCAAGTGGCATCACAAAGCCGCATCTAGGTGCCAAACTGTTAAATTGAATAATCGCACAATCACATCACCGAGCGGGCACATAATCTTAACGAGCAGACAATGGATTGAGCAAGCGCGTTTCTTGCATTGTGTCCACTCTGGCAAGCCGATCGAACAAAACAACTCAATGGAACAGTGTGCGCGAGCTATACGAATGTCGGCTTAGTTACTCCCAAGTCCCAAGTCCCGACATCTGGCTGAGGTTCTTTTTCTGTGTTGTTCTAAAACTTCAATCTGTAACTGCGATTGCGATACCCTTAATTTGAGTGTTTTCTCGCAGTCGATTTAGTAATTCTTCAACCGCCGCAGCGATAACTTGTAAATATCCCACGATTCGTATAACGGAACACGGAGCCGTGACATCAGAGAGGGTGTAATTTTTGCTTTCTTTTCGAACGTTGTGTTATAACTCGTGAAGGAAAAAAATGCGACTTGCGATAATATTGACTTCCGGTTGTTTACTAATTCTGATATTTTATAATGGCGCCGTCTTGGGAGATTCCACTACGAAGGAAATATCTGAAGGTTAGATTTTTTTTTTCGTCGAAGAAGTGCTTTCGTATTTGTAAAAAATAGTTGGCTCCTTTTAATCTTATTCTAAGTGCCGGCAAAAAATGAGTTGGGCTATAGATACCATTTGTGTGGAAAAATATTTTTACCAAATCAAAAGATTTTAGAGCAAGGGATATTAAAAAAAACATTCAGTTATTTCGAAATATAGTGAAGTTCTAACACAAAAAAACAGAAACATCTTCTCAACCTTCCAGCACACAGGATACAGACCTTAGGTTAGGTTAGAAAAGATAAAAATTCACAAAAAAAGTTGCGATAAAATGTGTGCCAAGACGTGAAAAAGAACAAAAAAATGTTTACAAGACTTTGCAGTCTGTGTATATATATACTTTTGGGAATCTACATATACATGTAGATACTGTGTATACGTTTAAAGCGGTTAAGGTCTTTCGTTGCAGTCTTTAAAGTCTGCGGCTATAGCAATATACTCATGTATACCTACCTACATACTTTTTGATAACAACCTAAGGCCGTGTATATGCATTCGTTGGCCTTGTCTTCAAAATATATTCCTTTAAACTATAGCAAATATATATATTTCATTGTAAAGATGGCGATCAGCTCTTTCCTTGCAGAGAACAATTTGCAGTCTTCAGGACCATCAGGGGTAATTTCTTCAAAAGACACAAAGATGCTTAATCTGTACCCACAAATGTGTAGATGTTTACACACGATTGTCCACTTTTGGTTGGCGCTGGCCTTTTCTCCGTCGAGTACACTATTTCTGCTAGTTGGTTAGTTAGCTGAAGACCACCGTACTGGACCCCAATTCTCAAAAATGCTCGTATACGTTTATCTGTCAAAATCTCCGTTGGATGCGAAAGACTGAAATTTGCAATTCTCGAAATCCGTATACGAAAACGAGAAGTTCTCTTCGTATTGTACTCGGCTGCCTTTTCCATGCGGATTTGCGTCTCGCATACGGAATTGTGAGTTTGACACTTCAAAGAACGGTTTGTTTTTTGATTTGTGTGTGAGAAAACAAAAGTCAAATTGAAGTAAATCAAACAATTTAAATAGATGCACTTATTGATTGATATCCCAAAAGCAGTCTTGGAACGCTCGGATAGTCCGGTATATTTCGATTTAGCCTAACTGTTTCATTGACAATCGAACAAATGCAAACACATAAATGTTCATTAAACATTAAATACATAAGTACTTCTCTTTTTTGTCAATCGAAAACAACAATTCCCAACCAATTTAAATTTGAAATTTTTTTTTTTTTACAACCTGCTAAAATGGTTTACTGGACGTAGGTACTCTAAAGTTCTACCTCATTCGAGAGGTGAATAGGTGGAAAAAAAACCCGTACCGCTTTGAGGATACCAATTTCTCTGATATGCGAAAATTTCAGGCAGATTTGCTCGTATACGAATTATGCTATGCGAAGTTTGAGAATTGGGGTCCTGTTTGCATTCGCAAACCCATAACTTGATTAACAAATTCGGGCCTTTGGGAATGACGATGCTATGGACTTGTTTTAAAACTTGAGAGGTCAAAATGATCACCTTTTCTGACAGATGATCAGAAATACTTTACCGTGTCATTTTTTTTCAGTACTCCTCACTGGAAAGGCGAACGACCTACCTTTTAACACTTTCAAATAGGTGTGACATTCTGCACTAACTTCTAGTCTTCTGAAAATAGTTTGCGTTGTTGTAGCCAAAGGAGTAGGTCTTTACTTTTAATCTTTAAAATGATTCCAAAAATCGTGGGTAGTGTCTTTATAATTGGAAAATATACTTTTGTTGTTGTTTAACGCGATTGATTTAAATTAGTATTGTTGACAAGCAAAAGCGGATCCGTAAAGTGTAAATAGTAAATAGTTTTCTTCTTAAAATAAAATAAATTATTATCAACTTCTCACAACCATGTGTGTGAGTTTTTCATTTTTGGGACGCATGGAAAGGATCTACAATTTTTTGCGAAGCCCAAACGGCATATAGAGAAGCTCTGCTATGACAGACAGATGGCGCAGTGGGAAAACCCATAAAATGTAGTTTGTGTTTTTCCGGCGATCAAACCTGGTTCAGTGGTCCCAACCACTAAAAAGTGTTCACGTGACCTATTCTGGTCATATGATCCATATAGGATAGTTCCCACAACTGGGAATACACTGTGCATTCCCTATAGTTGTGGTACAGTTTCCTGCCTGCATGAATACAAATAATTTTTAAGTTCCCGTCGCATGCGTTGTCTACCTTGTAAATGTATTCTGGTTACCTCCTTAGACGCTCACAACAAGACCAACATAATGTGGAATTCAACCGCCAGTGATAATCTAAAGCGGGACCTTTTCGTCAACTACAACAAGTTTGCTCGCCCTTTGGAGAATGGTAGACCATCAATTATAAAGATTGGACTAACCGTGCGCCACGTGGACATTGACGAACACAAAGGCAAGATCACCGTGTATGGCTGGCTGAAAATGGTATATAACTACATGTAAAAATGTTTTCTTGCGTTTTCCTAAAGCAATTTTCTTTTCTGTTCTGTTCTAGCAATGGCAAGATGACAGATTCCAATGGAAAGTTTCGGAATACGACCGCATTGGATCAATGCACGTGGTATCTGATGACGTTTGGCATCCTGATATAGCTCTCTTCAACAGTGCCACCGACCGCGACGATCACCTCGGTGGAAGCCAACTCATAATACATTACTCTGGATCCGTTATGTGGGTACCACCGGCTGTGTTTACTGCATTCTGCAGTCTGAATCTTCATCTGTGGCCTTTCGATACACAGCAATGTCACCTGAAAATTGGTTCATGGTCGTTGACCGATCTCGACTTCGCCTTGTATGGGGGAGCAGACAGTGCCAGCGAGGTGGACTCGATTGTGGAAAACAACGAATGGGAAGTTCAAAAGGCTTCTACGACTTTCGAGAATGACCAGTTCTACAAAAATGTCAAATTTGAATTTAAATTAGTTCGTCGAGCGGCTATGTACAAGGCTTTGATATTTACCCCCGCCTCCTGCATTGTTCTAATGGTGCTCTCCAGTTTTTGGCTACCTCCGCAGATGGGCGAAAAACTGCTACTCAACGGAATCGTTATTGTGGTGATAGCAGCTTTTCTCATGTATTTTGCTCAGTTGTTGCCTGTTTTGGCCGAAAATACACCATTAGTTGGTAAGAGAAATAACTGATATGTAAAAGGGTTTGTAAGCACTAAGTGTTGTTCATTTCAGTGTTGTTCTATAGCAGCAGCTTATTACTTGTAAGTTTATCGACAATCATATCTGTCATTGTGCTGTACTTATCGAGCGCCAAGCATCGAAGACGTGTGCCGTCCTTTTTGAGAAATCTTCTGAACGGACCTTTAAGCTATGTTCTTTGTCTTTCGCATTTGAGTCCGGACACAGACCCCCAGGAGCCCACACAAAAGGAACTGACTGATCAAAATTCGGAAATCCAAGCGAGCTTTGAAGACCAGCAAAGCATATTTGCTTCAACAACCCGATCGATTCAATTCGATTGGATAGTCTTGGCCACAGCTATAGATCGTGTATTCTTTCTGTTTTATTGCATAGTTTTCATCGTGTTGGCTATTGTATACTCGGTGTAAAATTATCTAACGTGCCCATAACTGTCTGTAGATACATATGAAATAAAATTTGAAATACTACCAGTTAGTTGAAAAAGCTTGAATTACAATTAAGACGGCCGTTTTTTGGCATGACGTTCTATAAAATGGTATGTAGTTGTATGGATTTCCAATGAAATAAAATCCGGCACAAAGCTGTGAAGGAGCGAACTTTATTGTGTATTTCGTTAGCTACAACAAGCGCAGCCGTTGCATAGTTTGCAGAAAGCTAAAAAATATCAATTCCACAAAAATATGAGCCTTATTTAAATAATGGTCGTCTGATGGCACTACTTCCGGTACAAAACAAAAGCTTTTATTCTGTGCTCTGAAAGCTGTTTACTTTTAGTACATCTGTCAAATATCAGCTGTCTCCAGCATAACACTCTTTCGTTTTTACAAGAACACGAATATTTCACAAAATTTTATAAAATGATGGAAGTTCAGAAGGATGTCACTGTTTCTATTGGAAGTAGCGCAGTTGACCCGAAAAACCCCCACGGGTTGGGTAAGTAAATAAGTTCAGTCGATCAAAGCAGTTCAACATATTTCTTACGTTATCTAGGCGACCCCAATGACAGAACTCTGCGAAAAGTTGAGGTTGAAGTGCTTATTCCAAAAATCATGCGAGATAGAGCAAAGGCCGATCAGTGCCTCAAAGAAGTAAAATCTTTTGAAAGTTGCTGCAAGGATAACAGTATAATGATGGTAATAAACTGTAGAAAACAAAATGATGCCCTCAAGAGCTGCCTGTCACAGTGGTACACAAACGAGAAGTTCAAAGCAGAATGCAAGGAAATCTACCTCAAGGAAAGATCCGAATACCGCGCTACTGGTATACCAAAGAAACACAGAGTGCAGAAGCTGTGAAATGGTATTACTAAGTTTTATTTTGACTGAGCAAATCCACTGTAGTTAAAACGTTTAATAATATTCTCTGAAACTGTGTAGTTCTGAAGATTCATTAGCGGGTCATCACATTCATTTGCAGGTGGGCTAATCTCTAAAAACAGCACATCTTTGTCTGACGTCTCTGCGATACGCTGAAGGCCCTTCACGTCCTTTGGCAGCTGTGCCTCTCCCCTCGTAATAATTACTATGAAGCTGGCATGGTAGAACCGCATACCCTTTTTATAGATTACTGAAAATGCAACGTTCTCTTAGTTTGTTAATTTTAGTTTGATGTTAGTTCTCACAGAAATTTCCGCCGAACTTTGTTCCACTTTTGATAATCCAGTTCTTCGATTTCAGATAAAGGTATGCAACTAGACTATCAATAAAGTTAGGCTTAACTTTGCAGAATTTGGTTAAAAGTTGTTCCACATTTAATGCGGTGCCGTTGATATCTTCTATCCGGAGTACTTTCAAGTAGTGCATGAGGAAAAATGACTCTTCCAAGTCCAATACTAGGTTTTCATTCGGTGCACCCGAAACGTCATTTTGCTTCATGAATTCAGGACAGCTACGTGACTTGGAACCTTTCCCGAAGCAACCAGAGTCGTGCAGCCAGCGAATATGTTCCGGAACGTCAACTTCTACAGAGAATCCTGTAAATACCCCGGTACTCAGCTCATCTGTTGAGTTGTTTGGCAGCGGGTCAAAACGAACCTTTGATGGACCACCTCTTTTACGTTTGAGAGTTGGTGTAAATATCATAATTCCAGCTGGGTTTTACGAATTGAGCCTTAAAAAAAGTAAAAACAAATTATCAGCAATTCAAGTGACAGCGGGAGCTTTTCATCAATGGCATCGTTCAGTGTGATATTTGCAGTCTTAGTACTACTACTACTAGGTACTTATATGGTCCTAAATATGGTTTGCAAGCTTTTACTCTCTGTGGGCAGTATGCGGTATGGAAATATATTTTTCTCGTGCCAATTCTCAAAGCCTTTTTGTTTGGCATTTCAGTAAGGTTTTCTGTTATTTTCTATTCACCCCAGCAAATTCCAAAAAAAATTATGCATTTATTACTAAACTATCAGAACTTTTAATTTGTTTGCGGGTCGTTTTTTTTAAGTTTTGTCTTCACACTAGTGTTTATGTAGAATACATTTTGGTGGTTGCTGTCCTGTTAAAGAGCAGACATCAATTATTTCTTTCCCCTCTACCTTATATGTCAAACCTGAGTAATTTTCAACAATTTAGTTGACAAAGTAATAATTCGAACTTAAAACGTCAATCCAAATTAATTTTCATATAAAAGTTTTATCTGAATTCACTATTTTACCACTGAACGGTTCACGGTATCGAAAAGCACGACGAACACATTATTGTTCGAAATCACTTCGAAAAATCTAAGGCGAACCTATTCCTTCGAAAAAGTCACAAGACCTGTCAGCTGAATTGAATCGTCGCAGAAGGAAAATTTTCACATTGAACTTTATCTTTTCTTTGCTAAAATCAATTCCAGCTGAAAATTCTATAGTCTCCAGAAAGTTACATTTTCAATTTACACAATGGCAGACGTCAAGGGACTTATCAATTTGCCCGATGAGAACATCGGTAAGTTAAAAAAAAATCAATCCAATCAGATTTTTTTTGTACAATTGTATCTGGTGCTCCGCAGACATGATTGCAGCTACCAGTGTCTTGCAACAGCAAGCTACCGATATCCGTCAAAAGACAATAAACTGGGCGTCCTACATGCAATCGCAAATGATCTCGCAAGAGGACTACCAATGTATCAGCATTCTGGATACTTCCAAGGCCTCATACCTCCAGCAGAATCCCAGCCAAGCTGTTAAGACCTTCCTCAATCTGTTGTCGCATGTATCCAAGGACTCCACCATTCAATACATTCTTGTGATGATTGATGATATTCTGCAAGAGGATCGTGCTCGTGTCGATTACTTCCACGATTACGCTAGCAAGAAGAAGGAGTGCGTTTGGGGACCGTTCTTAAATCTACTCAATCGGCAGGATGGCTTCATTGTTAACATGTCGTCTAGAATTCTTGCCAAATTGGCATGCTGGGGCAAGGAATTGATGCCAAAATCTGATTTGAACTTTTATTTGCAATTCCTCAAGGATCAGCTGACTGTCAACGTGAGTAATTTCTAGGTTGCCAGTCCAACTGGTCCCTTTGTTGTACATATTTTATTTTGACTGATGGTCTCACACAGAGATCTGGAGATATTTTTATTGAACCGTTTATATTTGTAAATTTGTGCATGCAACTAATATGTCTGTAGCTTTTGAGTTCTTTTTAGTTTGTTCACACATTCATCGAGTGACAATCATGAGGTGCAAAGATTAACACCCGGACATGATGTTCTGTCACATGATTTTAAGTTTTCTGCATTTTTTTTGTGATTTAAACAGACATTTTGTATGTTTCGTCATTTGCGGGCAGGAAATTTGGTTGGAAAACCAAACACAACCGTGGGATCATTCACTTAATTAAATTAACAAAGCAAACTTGCATCAATTGACGTTGAATATGATAGCGAGTAATCATCTGTAAGTGGCCGTGTGGGAGTGTTCGAAATGCGTTCATTTATCTACGGCGTGATTGCCTTTGAATTTGAATTAGGGCATGTGTCTGCCTGCTTGTCTAAAGCAAACAAATGAGTTGAGCTCTTCACCTTCGACCTGATTCCACTAAGATAAACGCCATGAAAGCTGTGAAATGTCATTCAATCATTCATGTATAAGATTTCGCCAGATGTAGGCTCCTTTTATTGATTCTTTGTTAATGAGAGAAGCAAGTTGGTGAATAAAACGCAGTTCTAAATGTAGTTGCTAACATAAAGCTGGCTGCCATTTTGATTTCTCACCAGTATCAAAGTGTTTTTTAATGCTGCCGTAGTTATTTATTGTTTCATGAAGGCACCAGCCTAGGATATGGCGAAAATATAGCGTATAAAGTGGGACAGTGGTCAATCACCTTTTACAAATGCACAGAAACTATTACGCTTTAACTCACAAAATTTGTCGTTACATAAGTCTGCGGTTGTGAGGTTAAAAAGAATTGTTCGCAAACGAATGGTAGCTTGATAAAAGTGTAACGACAAATGATTTTATTTTATTTTACTGCGGGGACTATTGTTATCCATCTCCAGATACAGGACCACATAATTAATTTCCTCCTCTCATTTGGGTGAACATGCAATTTGTACGCTTGTTCTTTAATTTTAAGTCCATCAGTAGTTGATTGAAATCGTGCACACCATCACTCACTCGTACACAACGCCCTTGTTATATACGAGTAGGATCGTGTTCACTTATAGTTCGTTTGACTTGTTTTCCTTTGTTTTTATTGTATTCTTTCTCACTATTCTCCGTCATATCTGTACATATTCATGAGAGAAAACATCAAGAGATTGAACCACATTCACATAGCATCATCTGAAACCTAAAACCACATTACAGCCATCGTTTGTCCCTCCACAAAAAACCAGCATTTTGTGTGCGCTTTTAACTGTTGTTTCTAGCTCGCAAGGATCGTGTGCATCCTGACTGTGTTTTTTTTTCTTATCAAGTAAACGTGCATTCGCCCGCAAGTGTAAATAACAAAACAAACAATAAATTTTAATCGAAAAGAAAACAATACCAAAACAAAAACACAAAAATTGTCGCCAGGCTAAATCCTACATAAAAGACATGGAAATGCTGGCCAAGCGTGTCCAAACAGTGATCACACACCAGCACGGGCACGGCCACCATTACTTTGGTCACCACTCGAAAGATCATCACAGTGGCAATCATCACTTCAGTCCGAGTAGCAGCCACCATGCCGCCGACCATCATCAAGCAAACGAGTCGTACCGCGAGGTGTCAGGTGAACTGTCGTCGTCATCAGCTGCCGGAGACCATTCGAACGTTCCGGCCACAATTCCGGTAGAGTGTCTGTGTGGTTTTAGTTAGTTTTACTTCCAAACAAATTTAAACCAATCTCTCTCCTATTTTAAAAAAAAAAACCGATCTCTCCTCTTGTCCTCTATCCTCTTTTTTTTTTTTTTTTTTGTTTGTTCTCTTTTTTCCACTCGTATTCAAATGATCACTACTTGAATAGAAAGATTATAAAATGCGCGCGTTAAAGGTTCACCACCCCTTCCATCAGGTGTCGCCACGAGAGTGTCCCAAAGAAAGGAACACACGTAGCTGTGCTGTTTGTGCCCAAAAAGACGTGTCCAGTGTTAAACTAACCCACTAACTCACTCAACACAATCCGAACAACACATTCGCTTAAAAATATAAATTACTCTCAGACCGAAGGTGTTGGGTAATGTCCACGAAAACAGTTCTAAATATTTATTTCTCACTTTTATATGTTCGTTGCTGTAAAATTGGAAAACAAATTCAATTTAAATTTCAAATTCGCTATCGGTGTCGTTCAGTAAACACTTGTAATCTGTTCGTTGTTAGTTGTTAATAACACCACTAACCCTTTGACCTGTGCTTTGCCTGTACTATACTATAATAATTTGTCTTTTTGCATCCTGATAACTGTGCAGAGTAACGAATACATCCAGTCGGTGGGACGTTGTCTGCAGATGATGCTGCGCATCGATGAGTACCGCTTCGCCTTTGTGTCTGTCGATGGAATCAGCACTTTGATTAGTATTCTGTCGTCCAGAGTTAATTTCCAGGTAATAAATCACCTCAGCGGCATGTAGCTTCTTGTAGATTCGTATTTTCTCGACTTAGGTGCAGTACCAACTTGTATTCTGCTTGTGGGTGCTGACATTCAATCCCCTGTTAGCCGGAAAGATGAACAAGTTCAGCGTTATCCCGATTTTGGCCGATATTCTGAACGATTGTGCTAAGGAGAAGGTGAGTTAGAGTTATCCCGCCCATGTTCCTTCTCTGTCCATCTTCGAAATATTTATACAAACGCGTTAATTGTTTTCATTTTGTTTGTAGGTTACTCGCATTATTCTCGCAGTGTTCCGCAATTTGATCGAAAAGCCCGAGGAGTCCCAGGTCGCTAAGGAGCACTGCATTGCAATGGTCCAGTGCAAGGTTCTGAAACAGTTGTCCATTTTGGAGCAACGCCGCTTCGACGATGAGGATATTACCGCCGATGTCGAATTCCTCACTGAGAAGCTGCAGAATTCTGTACAGGACTTGAGCTCGTTCGATGAGTACGCCACCGAGTTGAAGAGTGCCCGTTTGGAATGGTCTCCAGTGCACAAGTCAGCTAAATTCTGGCGTGAGAACGCTCAACGCCTCAACGAGAAAAACTACGAATTGTTGAGAATTTTGGTTCACTTACTGGAGACATCCAAGGATCCCGTCATTCTCTCGGTTGCCTGCTTTGATATTGGCGAGTATGTGCGTCACTACCCCAGAGGAAAGCAGTAAGTACAATCATTCCCATTCAGTCCAAAACATATCCCTACTGATGATGCGTTTGCATTTGCAGTGTCCTTGAGCAACTGGGTGGTAAGCAGATCGTTATGCAACTCCTCGGCCATGACGATCCCAATGTACGTTACGAAGCCCTCCTCGCTGTCCAAAAACTGATGGTTCACAATTGGTAGGTTTTCCATTCTACTTCAAAAATTCACCTTCGCATCCCTAAACCGCACTCCTTCGACTAGAACATCAAGAACTCTCAAGACCACTTCAAAATATAAATTTCTATTTTCAAAACAGGGAATACCTCGGCAAACAACTCGAAAAGGACAACGAAAAGGCACCAGCACCGGGCGGTGCTGCCATCAGTGGAAAGGCCTAAGCACACATCATCACATAAGCTTGTTTGTTTGTTATTAAAACATTTATTACTATATTTCACAAATACTAAAAGTAATTGCCAACTATACATATTTCGTTTCCCACACACATAAAAAAAAACCTTAACCATTCCAATTCAATAAAAAAAGAGAAAAGAAAAAATACAATCAGTCAACCACTTGTTAACTAATTTCCATCAGCCACAAGGGAAGTGTTATAAATGGAAAAGTACTCGTATTTGTTTGTTCGTTATGTTTTAAAATTTTGTCTCCTATCTTCATGCGTGTATATAAGGAAAAATAAAAGTATTGTTTTGTTTTAGAGAAATATTAATAAAATATGTAATAATCCAGTGTCGGGATGTGCGTGAATGGATTTTGAGTGCCATTTTGTTGCCCAAATCTATAATAGAGCTATCAATAGCAATCCTGACTAAAATGCGTTGTTGTAAATTAAAAAATATATTAAAGAAAAAACTGGAACAGTCCTATTTTCTATTTGCGATTCCAGAAGACGTTTGTTTTTTTGTCGGCAGGTGAAGCTGCCAACAAAATTGGTCAAGTATAATGAATAAATTCAACGATTTAATAGAGATCTGTTCCAAGAAACCCCTTAAATGTCTCAAAACATTTACTGTTACGGTTCTTGATAGACAAGTGTTGTATAGCACTCATACTTGACAAGAGGAAAACTAACTTCAAGTTAGACATGGTCTCGTTTTGGCTTTGTCTTTTGTTCCTGGCGTGCCATCATACACATTAACTCTACTTATCCTCTGCAAAATGTCGAATGAGGCGTCTTCTGTGTGCCCGCTGGGCTGGAACCACCTGGAGAGTCGACATTGAACCGCGACCGCGCCTGACTTAAAATGTACACAACAGGGGCAATATTTTCACTGGCGAACTTTCATTTCAATATACAGTTTAATTATTCGGACGTGCTACTCGATGGTAGTGTGGCATCAGTGATTGATTAGACAGACTCCACGAAAACAACACGGCCAGCGCAGGCTGCCACATATACCCGTCCCAATTGAAAATCACTTTAAAATCAGCCGCTTTTATCCATACGTCACTCTGATAGGCAATCTCTCATTCTGTCTCCCTGATATGTAGCCAACGAGCTCTGTCGGAAATGAAAATTATGAAACTGTGCATTCGCATCTTTATGTCTTAAATCTCGTAATAAATAAAGCATACAAATCATAAACTGATAATTTATTTAAGGCGCTCAAATGCTACTTGTCTGTTTATTTTACACTTCCACTAATTGGACAAGTTAGCGACGAATCCATCTCTCGCATCTAATCTTACTCACTTGCTGGCACTCTTAAGATAAGCAATGAGATCAGCGCGATCTTCGGGTTTTTTCAAGCCTGCAAAAACCATCTTTGTGCCCGGTATAAATTTCTTTGGATTTTCGAGGTATTGAAACAGCGACTCATCGTTCCATATGACACCTTTGTTTTTGTTTGCATCGGTGTACGCGTATCCCACAGCCTGACCAGACTTACGACCAATAAACCCATGGAGATTTGGACCAACTTTGTGTTTGCCACCGGCTTCGACAGTGTGACATTGAGCACATCGCTGAACGAAGATCTTCTTACCGTTTCCCGCATTACCAGTTGGAATAACCATTGTTATGCAAAATGTAAATTTTTAAATAGCGAACGGATGTCGAATGACAAGAAATCTTTCAAAATGGCGCAGTAACGTTGACATGACGAGACGTCTAGAAGGAAATTTATTTCCAAATCTCAAAGTGAAAGTGGACTGAAAAACAAATAAGAAGCGTGCTTGCTCGATTTTCTATGGAAACAAAGCTGTTTTAGATGCTAAAATTATGTTGGTAGAATTTCATGACTTGATGACAAACTCCATAAAAAAAGGTTAACATAGAAAGCGAGGTGGAAGAAATGAATTTCCATTAGCTCTCTCGCCGAGACTCTGTGTGCCTAATGATATCGTCTGTCTTAAGTTCGGACGCGATGTGGAGCGGCGGTATTTAGCCTGCACATACCTACGACGACTCCTTTACCCTACTGGCTCATTCCTTCCAAGTTAGTTTTATACAACTCGTGTTTAGACTGACGCGACTAATTTGTTAATTACCGGACAGATACAAAACCCTCTTACTGGCATCGGTGTACCTCTTCTCACCCAGTCTGATGATCCTCTTTGAAACCATTTTTTTTTTTTAAAAAAACCCTGTTATTCAGCTCCCACGAAACTGAAACAAACATTTTGTGTTTATGCCACACTTTTCTGCGCATCTACTCCACCCCCAATAAAGAAAAGCCCACATTGCTCGTGTTTGTCCAACGGTTTTATTACATTTTTACATTAAAACTGTTAATCCACCTCTCAATTGACTCAGCTCTCTCTTTTTAAATAATTATCTTATACAAGTAATTAGTGATAGGTATACAACTTTATCATTTTTACACGTGCATTCGTAACTCAAAGGAAAACGTAAAATAAATATAAATAAATATCATAGGACTACAGCGACTGTAGGCGACCATCGACGAGAGTCGAAATTATTGTAAAGTATATTGTATGGTTTGGTTTTTCGGTTTTTGTTTTTATTTTATTGTTTATATTTATTATTTTAAATATATTTAAATTGTCCTAAGAATTCATTTAGTTTTGTTCTTTTCCGACAATAACGACGATGGGGGATGTTTTTATATTTTAGGCACATAAAAGAGAGTCCATCAATTCACTGGATTGTTGGCCTTCTCGTGGGACCCTCTTTTATCTTATACTGGCGGTGTTATTTGCAGTTGATTTGTGTGTTGTTTCTTATGATTTACTTGGTAGCGGACTTAATGTAAGCGATGAGGTCAGCACGTTCGTTGGGCTTCTTCAGACCAGCGAAGATCATCTTTGTGCCGGGGATGTATTTCTTTGGGTTCTCCAAGTATTCGAAGAGGGTGTCCTCGTTCCAGGTGATACCCTTAGCTTTGTTTGCATCTGTATAGGCGAAACCGGCCGCCTGTCCGGTCTTGCGTCCGATGATTCCATGTAGATTGGGACCGACCTTGTGCTTGCCACCGGCTTCAACGGTGTGGCATTGAGCGCAACGTTGGACGAAGATTTTCTTGCCCTTTTCAACATCACCAGCTGGAACGCCCATTTTTGTTTAGGTTTTTGAGTAAAGCGCTCTGAAAAGAAAAATTCAATTTAGCGCTCGGACTTTGGAACTTAATGATAACTAAAATTGATATCTGGTTAAAACGGATATGATTCTTAGTACATAGGATTTACTCTTATCTGTTATACCTACAGCATTATCAAAGTCTGCTTTTTATAGGGGAAGTTCAATAACGGAAGCGATGTCGCAAGACAAGCAAGGGTTATCTTTTCGGGGGGACTTACATAACTCAATACATTACCTGCAAAAATATTTGTATAACACGCGCTGGAACCCAAATTGTTTTGTTGGTAAGCAGAGATTGCCGAAGCTACATTTATATTATACCTTATTTAAACAGCTGTTTCATCGCTAAGGATATTTGCATTTTAATCAACGAATAGGTTGCAGACTGAGATGCGTATGCGATGCCACCGCAAAACAAATTTGGTACCTACCTATTGCGCTTTCGAAATGTTATAAACCAAACGCTAAACAATCGAATATATAATATATCGAGATTACGTAGGGAACCACAAGTTTAGAAATTCCAAAACAAATAAAATATATAAAAAAATACTAAGCGTTGCAAATATAGCTACAAACACGAACCCGCGTGCCTTCACCTATCTTTTTCAAATCGAAGTCAATGCGTGATTCACTGTAGCTTTCAGAAGCTTTATCATACTTTTTTCACTTCAAATCTAAATCAGTCATATTGGTTCTGTTTTCAATGTGTTACACAAGTCGAAGGGTGAACCGTTGGAGCTCGGAACGCCAATGTCGCATTGGAGTCTCCGTTATATCGAAAGCAAAACAATTTGTAATTTCCCTCAACATTTTAAAGAAAAAAATTAAAAACAAAATTGACCCAACACAACTGACGATCAATAAATTCGAGTTAGATAATAGGTTTTCGACCTCCAAGTGATTATTTATACCACGAGCACGAGCACCCTTTGTGTCCTTAAATGTCAATGACATTAGTTGAACTTTGCATCAAATCAATCGCATACCTAATCTCCAATGTTATGAAATACTTGGCAACAATAGATTAGATAGATCCACGTTTTGATACTATTCCAATACTCGAATCTAAATCTAGTACCTACTAATGACACAGACTAAGAATAATGGATCAACACCATCAAAGACAAACCAGTACCCCACACGTGATTGATTTTTTTACAGACAACGTCCAAAGTCCTCTCTCTGTCAGCTGAAACAAAGCCCCATTGCCTATTGCCATGCAATCCGAGCGAGAATTACGTCACCATACCAACTACTCGTACTCGCGTCACCAACGTCTCCAGCCAAATGCTTACGTGTGTTCGTCACGAGATCGCCCAACACTCTTAAATGGCAATTATCAACCCAGATACACTTCACATTCACTGCTTCTAATAGTAAGCAGGTTTTAGAGGTCTAGGTCTCCGACACGCAACTACAGTTATCCGATTACAGGCAGACTTCCTCGTTCACAAATCTGGAAAAGCTGCAAGCGCTTGTAGCTGGACACCAAACTTGTGCAGTGCACCTTCAGATTGTAGAATAGGAAAACAAAATCGAAAATTGATTTTTCCAACACTAACCTTGGCGAGAGGGTGGAGGAAAATCTGTGTTATTAGTGCACGAGCGCGAACTGGCTGTACGCCAGTGCGCATTAGCTTTGGCTCGATTTTCATTCAAGGAAAATTCCTCACTTTCTTCATCTCTTTCCTGCACACGTACTTTACAAGTGGGTACATCTTTATTGTTACGTAACATGTGTGGGGTGGAAGAAAATTCACTCGATTCAAGGCTGAACGATGTCCTAATTATTTTCGATAACAATTATTCAATTTTTTGCCAAAAAGATTTTTAGTGAAGTAGAGGTACAAAAAATTGCTTGGAAAATTTGTTACTCGTTTAAAGAACACGTGGTGGTTGTTCTAGAACCAATCGTTCCCCTATTCCGCTTTCCGCGATTCATCACCCAAGTCACCTTGCAAATATGAGTTTTTTTTTCTCATTGGACATTATTTACGAATGTTATTAGAATTTATGTATATTATGACAGCAAGGGCGGACAATCTTAACGTTTATATAATTAAATACGATTTTTGGTCTGAGTAAAAAAATAAAAAAATTATGTAATTTACAGAAAAAAAAACACTTGACACAAGGTGAAAAACTATTTTGTTATCCTTTGTTGATTTAATTGATGTATGAGAAAATAAACAGCTGATTTGTAGTAACTATCACTTGGAAATACTTATTACGAAATTACACAGAATTTGCAAAAATTATTTTGCAGAGGCAAAGTACTTACATTGAACACAAAAGATAGAAGTCGACTGTAGCGAGAGGATTTGAAAATGTTGAGCACAGCAAAAAAATTCGCAACCAAATTAGCATGCGGCGAATTCGATGACGCTTTTTTGACATTTAGTGTCGGTGCTTTTATGGGAGTGTCAAATAAAATACATCGCCATCTGTTTGTCAATGGAGCGCTGATAGTTGTAAGGTTTATGCGGATGGAGTTGAATGAGGTGAAGCACATTCAAAAAATAAATGGGAATTGTTGGAAACTAAGTTGATATGAATTTATATGGTGGTTGTTATTTTCTGTTTAAGATCATTTCTTATTAGTACTAATTTTGCGCATTGAGTATTCTATTATTATATCAATTTCAATTCAATTTGCTTTTTTCATTTTTATTTAACAATTATTTGGTTTAAGATATTGTCTAAACAGTCTGGAGTAGAAAAATGCAGCGAGCACAATAGGTTGTAGGCTGCTTTGATAAGTTGTCCGCTGTCTGTTGATTAGTAAATGTTGTCAGCTTCAGCTGTCGTTGTTGGTAAAACCTCGTATTTTCACAAGAATATTTATATCGCACCTTAAATATCACAAAAGAAAACAGAAAACAGACAAATATTGCTCTTCTGTCCAATGAAAATTAAAATTGTACTAGAGTGAAAGAAACTGCTCTGATACAAAATATCTATAAATGAAAATATTTCCAATTTTGGACCATTCCACAAATCTAAAATTTAAATAGTTTCGAACTATACATGACTATACTATGTTTTCACTTGTGTCACTTATTTATTCTTATCTACTACAAACAATTTAAGAAATTTTGTTTAATACACGTTTTCGCGTTAGCAAATTGTAGGTACATTACACTAATTCGCATGAATATGATGGCAACTGAATAACATTAAAATTTGTAAATTTAAATTGAGATTATACAAATTTAAAATTTAATAATGCATAGTTCAAATGTAAGCATAGAAATTTATATTTATAAACAAAACCAATGGACTAAGAGCACAGAGCATAAAGAAGGCATTGTCTGCTTATTACAGAGTAATAGTGAATGTATACAAATGTGTGTGCCTGGTTAATGGGGGCGGTTAAGTATTTAGTTAAGTAGGTCAGACACCTCCTGTCTGATTTGATGTGGCTCGGTTGTGGTTGGTGACGTTCACATATCTATCTAGTTTAGTCAGTCTGACAGCTGTCTGACTTGATGTATCTCAGTTTGATTGGTCTAGATCGGTCATATGAACAACTGTTTCGGTTGACGTTTGTGGAGGTGTAGCCAACGACTCTAGTCAAGAAATTCGTGACTGAGTACTAAGTTGACAGTTCGCACATGTGGCTGACGTTCCCATCAATCTAGGTTTTTGAGTTAAGGTTACATCTAGTCCAGACCCATCTTCGGCTTAGAGAATTACATTTTAGAGTGTGCCCATTGCCTTAGATCGGTCACATGAACAGCTTTTTCAGTTGTCGTTTATAAAGAGGTAGCCGATTTTATTTCTATTGATAAACTTTAAATATTTTCTTACAACAAGCCTGATGTTCAACTGTGAAAGTAATAGGGAAGAAAAATATATTGTACTTTATCCGGTTGAAAAGCGAAAAAAAACATTAAGTATGTTTGACTTCACACATTCTTCATCACATCTAAAATGGGTACCCTTACCACGCATCGCTTTTCCGCTGCTGGCAAAATTAAATAAACCAGTTCCTACACACAATACACATAATGTTTTCCCTTAGGAATTCACATTCGAGGCGAGTACATCGAGTGCATTGTTACACACAGTGTTCCCACGCACTACCTAATGAATAATTACGACCAAGTTACGGTTGGCATTTTAAATAAGCGTCATTAGACACCGATTGCCTTAGAATTTACAAATGAGCGCGCTATTTCCAGAAGAACCCACCATCGGCAAGAGTGGCAGTTCTAAGAGGGAAATAATTTACCAAATACTGTGGGGTGGGTACCTACTGCCTATTACCTACTTCTTGCTGTTATGTAACTCCTTATGTAACTTATGTGACTTGCAAAGGAAGTAATAGAGAGAAATATTGAACAGGAAAATGTATCCAGCAGTCAAGGACGTCAGGGGAAGGAAAGGAAGTGCATTTACATAGAGGGAATTTTCGATCAGGAAACCATTATTGAATTTCACTGACCTACTTTCCATACTTTTTTTTTAGCTTTCTTCCGTCCTGTGAACAAATTTTTTTGATTTGATCCTGGTCATGTGCTTTTGAATTAATCCTTTCTGATGATGGTTCTGCTAGCATTGTTTAATTTATGTTCTGCTTGGGTATGTCACGTCAAAATTGATAAAATAACCAGTGCCATAAATAAACCTTTGAATGGAACCGAATATCGCGCTGAATTGTTGCTCTGATGGTGCGGAACAAATGTTGGTTTAAATTGCTAACAAATTTGAGAACCTCACAAACTATTGTGGTAAGTGCGACTTCGGAAATGTCTGAGCAACTATACAATGGTAACATAAAGTTGACACTGCAAACATTTAAACACAATTTTTAAATGCATTTCAAAAGAGAGTTCATCCCTGATGAATCATCTTTTAGTGACATCCATACACTCCAAATGACACAGTTTGTCCTCATCCAAGGAGTGCTATTCTAAGAACAGTATGTATTTTTATTTATGCGAGCTGGGTACTCAACGCCTGCCTCAATGTCACGATCTGATTACACGCAATTCGAATTCAAACAGATTCTGAATGCACTCCCAGTTCGTGTTTTCAATCAGTTCGGTACTAGCGCACGTACATGTGCGTGACGAAACTGAATTAATCATGGAATCTCGGGAAACCTTTTAGTATACCACAACAGCCCATTTCAGGTTACTAGCTTTCTACTGTTATGATAATGTCGCTTTCTAAGTCCTTGACTCTGTCTTCGGAATCCAGAAGGTCAACTGCAATGACCATTCTTCTCCTTAGTCCCCTGGGCGATGTAAATGTCTAACCCCACAACTTCATGTCTAGGAGAAGGACAAAGTGAAAGTTTCCCGCAAACCAATTCTGAAATAAACCAACCCCCTTCGCAGCACTGCTTACGAAATTATTCAGTAGAAGTTGTTGACAGTTCTAAGGCATCTTAGGAAAAATTGTTTAAAAAAATCAGAACCTCCTAATGAGGCTGCTATGGGTAAGAACAAAATAAATGAGAACGCATTAATTTAATTTACTATCGACCGTGTGACATTAGACATTAGCGTGTCGCACCTTTATCTATCATCGCGATCATAATCATAACGTAAAGCGGCAGCGACATGTATATTCAAAGACCCCAAAGCCCAAAGTACCTATGCGCGGTTGTATTTTGTCATAATTTTGAGTTTATTTCCGGATAATTACCATTAGATGGAAATGTATGCAGTTGGATTGTGGTTTTGCCGTTGGTTGGACACGGATAAATATGCTCAGTTGCCGCAGTAAAAATACGTGTGTATCTCTATCTGTGACTTGCGCGCGGCCGCTGACGCATCAGAGCAGCTAATAGGCGGTTGTAATTTATCTGCGTCACAAAAATAGAGCACGGATGCCTGGCCACCGAATTGAGCAATCATTTTCACAGACTTAACTCAGAGTAAGAGATCGGATCGAATCAATCGTAAATCACTTGAATTGATTGTAGCCAAACGACAAGACGCCCATAAATCAGCAGACGCGTTTACGATGTAATAGCGGATTACTTTCCATTTTTGGAATTGCGAAATTTGTAGTTTTCATTTGCTTTTTTTTTTTTTTTTTATGAAAGAGATTATAGGTAACGTGTGGTTACAATGCATTTGTGTGACACTTGCTGTTTGATGCTTCGTGTGATCTTCAATCGAGGTGTGGAGTGTAGTATCTATCATTCCAAATTGTATTGAAATTGAAATTTTGTTCCACTTCCTGGCAGGGGAACAACGATAATGTACACATTCAAAAATCTATATAGCAATCTTAATTTTAAGCCGACTGAATTGGTCTGGTCGAGATGTAACCTGAACGCACGAACTAGATTGGTCGGTGTGTCACTTTTCCTACATCAGAACTGTCAACTGAGTACTCAGTTACGAATTTCTCGAATAGATTTGTCGGCTGCCAGTCCACAAAAGTCAACTGAAAAGCTGTTCATGTGACCGATCTAGGCCAATCAAAACTGAGACACATCAAGTCAGACAGCTGTCAGAATTACTAAACTATATATACCTAAACGTCCCCAATGTCTTTTCAAGAACATTATAAGCGGAGAATTGGTAGTGTGGTGGGACGTTTTTACTACCAAAGTTGTTGTTGTTATCTCATACAAAAAATTAAATGAAATCCCGACAACATTTCCAAATATAAATTGCCAGGGTCCGCTCCGCAACGTCAGCGAGGAACCTTGTTGTTCATTGCTTCTATTGAAATATTAAACACAATTTCTTCATCATTTAAAAATCAATTTAATCTGCTTGTCTATCGCTTTAGTGATGCCATCTTCATATGAGCAGAATAAGGTTCTACCCGTCAAATACCCGCACCTTTGGCCTGTTTGTTACCAAAATATCTATGTACAACAAGATGAAGTCTCAAAATTCAGATTGTTTTGACTGCGCGATTAACTGAATTCACTATTCATAAACAAATACTGTTGCGTACTTCACCACAAAAGCCTTTACCTAACAATAAACAGTCAAAAGACGTTAACAGCCACAAGAAACGCAATGTACTATTCTGCTCCACGCATCCGTTATTCCGTTTATGTATTAATAGGTACTATATACACCCGCACCAATTTAATATATATATTTTTTGCACCCCTCTTGTGCACGTATTCGTTTAAGCTTTTGTGCGACTTTTGCAAAGAGCCCAGATTCTGGAGCAATAACATAGCCCCTTAACCTTGGCCCACCAAACAGCTATGCAAAACCTGATAACAAGACTATAGCCTAGTTTGCCAATGCTTATGTCGGACTCATATGTCGCACGATATGCCCCTGTTGTACTTGCATAATAGTAGTAGTTGTGTGACTCAAGTGGACGGTACATATGAAACTTAAAGCCCAACCCACCAAGGTATCGTTGGCCTCCAAAGGCTTCCTCTTGTTTGTTTATTATATTCAGAAATGGAGATTTTGAATCGTGTAATTTGTTTTTTATGGAAAAATGGGGATAAAACACTTAACAACGGGGATTATCGTTATGGAAGCTGTTCGTCTTGGCGGCAGGTGTTAGGTAACAAACATCAAATTTAACAAGGTGCTTTGGAGCAACTTCTATCCTTTATGAAGATCCTGAATGAAACATTTTCTCACAGTTCGCTTTAATAAGTATAACGTTATGATGGCGCTGGTCGCTTCTGTGACAAAGCCTCGCATTTGCTGCTTCCTTTTTCTATATATATGGGGTTGAGTTCGTGGGGTGCATGTACATAGAATGCTGAGGGATTAAATAAAAGACACATCGGAAAGAGGCTCTCATTTTATCTCCACCTACCCTGAGCTCAAAGTGGTTGGCTAAAGAGATAAGTGCTTATTAGAAACTGTGATCATGGTCACATTTTTGTTTGTCCTTTTATGGAAGAGCTAAAGCCAACTGGTTCATAGCAGACAAGCAGTCGGTACCGAATGGATTGGTACATTGTGTGCTTTTCTGCAAAAGCTCGACTCAATAGGGGCATGAATGCAGTCGTAACTTGTAAGTGATACCACTTTTTTGTAATGGGTGTTTCAAAATATAATACATATAATACATTTTTGACAGTTCTTGCTGTAATTTGACTGTCGTATTCAATCGTTTCATTGAATTTATGAATAAATAATGAAGTTTAATATACTGCCTTGATTCGTTTGTGTGACGTTTGGTATTCGTGACGAAAGGAAGGGACCTGGAAGGCTGAATTAAGAAGTTTTGTCAGGACGGTTATACTATTGGGTGTAAGTCGAACGTACTCTAAAGCTAAAAGCGGCGAAGAGGTCTACTGGAGGGGCGAACGCTATAGATGGACAGCGATGGATATCTACGTGTGCTACCAAAAGGAGCATGTGGGCGTAATTTTGTGTGGCCAGAACAAAGGGAATCGTGCTAAATGACTAAGCATGCCATATATTTGACTCCTGTATTTTTGTGCAAAACCCTGTAATCATGTAGTTTTTTTTCCATTAATTAGCAACTTTTTATATTACTAAAAACTAAACGATTGAATCCAACCAAAGTAGCAGTGTCCTCA
Source organism: Cheilosia vulpina (assembly GCA_916610125.1). NCBI lineage: Eukaryota > Metazoa > Arthropoda > Insecta > Diptera > Syrphidae > Cheilosia > Cheilosia vulpina. The sequence continues at coordinate 2,779,034 of OU744280.1, read as the reverse complement.
TTTAAAACGAATCGCCTTTCTATTGTTGTTGTTTCGACATTTGAAATTCGAAGGCAATTTTTTTATTCTATTGTACTTGTACCTACTTTTGAGAAACAGTCCTATTGTGTGTTAATTTCTTCTTTAATTGTAATTGTGTGAAAATATGCCAAATGGCGTTAAAAGGCAAATTAATCGAAAAATATTCATTTTTGGATATTTATATTTATCCTGTGTAAATACTGTTTTTTAAATATTGAGACCTGTGACACGAAGAAATTTCTTTGATTTTTCCTGTTTTTTCTTAAAAAATGTATGACATGATTAGGAATGACTGAAGTTGCCTCTCGATGCTTGTAGGTATTTTGTAGAGGCTGTGGTGATGAGCTTCATCAAAACGTCAGGATTGTTTGTATGTAGCAGCACATTAGTTAATGATTTACAGCACTTTTTGAATAGTGTACTACGGGTTAGGGATAACTTCTATGGGTACCACAACGGGTCAATTTCGAATTGAGTGTGTCACTGAGTACTCCCAACCTAACCTAACCTAACCTAAGTTAGACATTCACAAGTGTTGACCTTAAGATGTTATTTCAATTTTTTTCGGGAATTGAACCTGAAACCCCTCGCTTTGTCCAGTATGTTTTACCTTTAACACTTTCCTATATTCTTTCCATTTCATATCAAAAGATAAAGTGGCAATACTATAGGATAGGTACAACACTGTTCATACGATAGAAATGTAAGCTTTACAGAGAAAGCTCCTTATTTAGATACCCAGCATATTATATGCTCTAATCCACACAGTACCGCCCTGTAAATAGCGATGCTTGTGTGACTAGCTGGCATACGGGCATACCAAACAACAAACACTCTGCAGGCTGCATAGCAAAGCAAACAGGCAAAATGAAACCAAAAGACTGAACATGAAACATTTCGGTTTTTCTCTCCCTCTCTCAATGTTTCTCTATCTCTTGATAACACAAAAACGTACCTCGAATAAAGTTGATCAAAGAAAATTACTTTATTCAGTCAGCTGGTCCGTTAGAGTGCGGTCGTTCTCAACTTGGTCCTCGTTCCCTCGTACATTTACCCAGCATTAATTCAAAGAAAAGGAAAGTGTTTGAAAAGCTTTTTTTCGAAAGGGATAAAAAACGCATTCGGGAAAAAATACATTTCGTCCGACGCGTGTGAACATTTTAGATACAAACGAATTTCCTGTGACCTCCATATAACCGCTCCAGCATCCATTGCAGCTAGACTCATTTTGCAGGTAAGGAGAATCTTTTTTTCAAATTTATCTAAACGGATATCACTGGGGATGCAAATAATCGTTACTTGTAACAGGGATGTATCTTACTGACCGCCTTTCAACAGTGCATGCAATCCTTCTGAGTTGTGTATGTATATGTCATTTGTGGTTTTACGTAACCTGACACAGTGTCCTGGATTATCTCTGAAAGAATTTTACGGGAGAATGGATGTTAATTGCATTTTCCCGTTAAGTGTAATTGAATTTTTAGAGCGCGCGCTGGGCACATCCAAAGGGTTTCTGCAAACTATAAATTGCTATCATCTGAGAGCAGAATTTAAGTGCACCTGATTGCAGGAAATGAAAATGTACCAAACCGCAGTGCGGTTGTGAAGTGTTAATTGGTTGGGAAAACACAAACTTATTCGTGCAGCACAAAACAAAACGGCGCGGCGTAGTAAGCCCAAACTTTTCATCTTTTTCAACGCGTAGAGGATTGTTGGGTGTTATTTTTTTTTCTGAAAATTTGTTCTTTGACCTGAAAGTTGATTTAAGTTTATACAACACGCATTTGCGCCTACTTACGGTGTGTGATATATGCCATATCCCATCCTCATTCTTACGTGAGTGCTGGAACGTAGAATGCTCATAATTGTGTTTAAAATTACAAAGGGGAGGTGCGATAGTGGGTTGTCAAGGACTTCGAGGGATTTTCCTCGGGGGTAGCCCTACGGGGGTGAGAGTATATTTCGGCGAAAAGTTGTATGTATGTCTTTGAATAAAACATTTAATACGTAACTTGATGGAGGATTTCGAAAAGTTTTGCTCACTATTGGCTTTGATAAATTAAATTTGAATAACTTGGAAAACTAAAGTGAAGAGTCTTTCTCTGGGGATTATTGGCACTTCTGGATTTTAAACTTTGTAAATGGGCCTTTTTGTGATCCATGAATACTGCCGGAAAGTGCGTAAGAGCTGTCAAAAAATACATAAATATAGCTGAAATGTTTCGAGAAGATAAGGGGAAAATTATGTAAGATTATGCACGACTAATGCTTCAATGGGGATTGGGCTTAATAAGTTACGTGGGGTGGATTTGTGCAGATATTTGTTTTCGGTGCTAAGGAGTTACACGGTCTTCTGTAATTTCTTGTAGAAATTAAAAATTTCTCGCTTTTGTGATATTTTCTTGTAAGTCCTTTGTTTTTGTGCTCAAAATTAATTAAATTGGCTCGGGGGAACATATTTAAAAAGCTGACAAATAGAAAACAGATAAAACAAACGAAACAGAAATTGAAGGAGAAAAGTAAAACCGGAAAAGGGTAGACTGGGACGATACCTTTTGCGGTAGATTGAAGTAGAGAAGATTTAAAATATGCAAGAAGGTGTTGCAAATAAAGTTCAGTACAACCGTATTTGCAGTTTAGGGTAAAAACATCGGCATTGTTATTAGAGCTGCATAATTTTCAAGACATTTGTTCATACAGTGGCTTTAATTAGTGCGGTGACAGAACCAAACAGGAAAAGAAGTTGATACGCATCGTTTTTATAACCATTCTAAGTTCGAATTTACATTCAAAACATAGGTTAGGTTAGGTAGGCGGACTGGATTAATGCCACACTTAGGTCAATACTGACCCATTTAAAACACACCTATGCATACCACACCAGTTTCTCAATTTCGAGTTAACTCATTATCACGATCGGGAGTAGAATTTGTAATACGTAGGTAAGCCGCATTCAGCATAAAGCCTTGTTCGCCCTTCGAGCTAAATGTAAACGAAGCTAACCACGAATTTCCGTCTACAATATTACTTAATTGTTAGTGTAAATTACGAGAGCAGACAACTATTTTATGGACATATCTACTAGTGTTCCAATCAACTTACGAAGTCAAACACTTGTTTTTGATTTTTAGTCAAGTTTAATGAAGAAAAAGAAGACGCTCCTTAACGAATGCCACAGCCAGATTGACAGATAAAATATTTGCAGACGGTGTCGATAGGTTCGTTCGGGTACTTTTTTGCAAACGCAAAATTATTAAAAATTTTCTAAGAAACTGTGCGAAGCGAGAGAATTTTTTCGTAATTTTTTACTCGCCGAATTTCGACTAACTGAAAGATGAAAAATGAAAACTGACAAGTATATGACCGCTCAAGAATTTGACAAGTAAAACTCTATTTATTTTCGTCTTCAACGATGTCGGAGGAAGAAGTTGTAATTGAATTTTCTGCTAGAACATATCAGCGCATTCAAAATGTTAAGTTTAATAGGTAGATATTAGCTTATAAAAAATGTAATTCCAAATTATTTCGTAGATGCTGTATTTTACGATAATGTCAAAATGACATTACTTAAACTTTTTGTAAGAAAACCGGTTAGGTACATCTCTTGGAATTGAGAGATATCTCTCTCGATTTCTGATATTTGAAGTTTTTCATTTGTCTATGCTGAAAGTACACGAACGGACCTAATAGTGACATTTTCAAGTGATTGAATTTTTTCGATTGACGTTACGAACATTTAGATCGCCCCAGCTGTCGAAGATCCGTGCTTCGAAATTAAAAAAAAATCGATTAAGAACGTGCTATTATCTGCTTCTTCAAAACATAGTAGCTTAAATTCCAATGCTTAGGTAAAAAAGAACAGCCTGAGCGCTACATCTGCACGAGTTTCACTTCATTTTGCAGTGGGTACGAGTATTTCAATCTGCGCAAGATACCTACTTATTTGGTTGTATTTATATTTTATATACGAAAACCAGTAAGACAGGCCAATTACCGTCCGATGTAAGTTGTTTAACTTTTCAACCGCGTTTTATTTTACATTTATATCAATATACTGCAAATGCTCCCCATCAGTAATCACCATCCCACAAGAAATCGCAATAACTTCTGAGAACATAGTCCGTTATTGGAAAAGGCATTCCAATCACTTAACAATTACAATTTGACCGACGACATTGAGCCTACTCACATGAATGACTATCGTTTATTGCGTTCAGGCCTCCAATTTGATAATTGTTCCGAATTTCAACATACAACTGCCTGTCACTGTGCTGACGGCATTGAAATGATTACAATAACGGGGAAAATATTGCTTTGTGGGCATTTATAATTATTATTGTGTTCGTTTAGCAGCCCATTTTCCTGTAAATGTCAACAGAATGACTGATATCAGACATTTGTGAGCTCATCTGGGTCTGCATCGCTATACATTGGCTTAATTTACTTCTATTGTAAAACGTTATCAGCAGCCGTCTATCGATAGTTTCGATGATAAAGTGCAACGCAGACATACTGACATTTATAAGCGTTTACACTTGTTCCACTTTCGATACACTGCAAACGGGTTGACAGTTCTGTTTTTGTTTTCTTTTATGTGTCTTTTCACGTTGACATGGAAATATTTTTTCTTTTAATGAATAATTAATGTGCGCGTGCTCGCAACATGTGAAATGTTAACAATATCATGATTGGAATTAGGCCGATTACGGCTCTTTCTGTCCAAGCAATATTTCCCAGAATGGCAACAACATTAATTTCGTAATAGTTCAGAAGGCGTTAAGGAGGGTCTTCAGACTTCACTTATCTGGTTTTGTTTAATTATCTCAGATGAAAATATGTACAGGCCTAAATGCGATCACCTGTTGCTTAATCATATTTAATGTGTGCGCGTGCTGCACCACACGAATTTGTGGGAAGCGTAGGATGATGACATGTGGTGTTTTCCAAAAAGATCTAATCAAAGTTGCCCTGGATCCTAATGAATATTTGATTTGTTCTATTTGAAGTGACTCAGGCGGAAAAGAAAACAGAACAATTTTAATGACACAACGCCTCTGCTGGCCTTATTGGGTTTTCCTTATTTTTTCCCGCTCTATAAAACCAAAGCGAAAATAAAAAAAAACTGAACGTCAAAGATTCGAACACGAAATTCTGTTGCAATGTGATTTTATTTCAATGAGGAGTAGATATGTCTATTTTTAGGCTTTCGTAAAAGTTCTGTTGTATAAATTGTAGCAGCAGCATTGGCATCCTCTCGCGCATACACGATCACGATGTATATTTGAACGATTTTTATGAGTTTTTCGGATCACTCCTTCGAAATGCGAGTAGAAGCCAATTAATTAAAAAAACGACATGTTCTGTTTTACAATTTTACAAACAAATATAGAGCGACCGTCATTATGGGATGACAATATAAATAATATAATCAATAAATGCTGTTGACTAGATATTTCCAGTCAGTTTTTTTAGACACAACCCACGATTTCTCTGACAGCTAAGAGTACGGTTTGACTTTTTGCTAAATTTCGAGTCATTTGTGTCGTAATTGGGTATACAAACACGAAACAGGAAAAGGTGTTGCGAAGCGAAGTAGGAGGCAGTTGGGCCGGGACGTAAATAATATATTAGAGGGAAATGTTAGCCGATTGACAGTACACAAATAGTACCTAAAACTTTTGCAAAAATATATTCTATTCATCAATTTTTAGTAGTTTTATATACAAAATGCCTTGTGTCACTTTGCTGTCCAATATATATTTAGTTTTTTTTTTCGGAATTATTGGATTAGCATAAATTAGAAGGTTTGGGTGATGCAACGTTTTCTTGTTTTATTTATCTATAGCCATGAATAACCAACAATGATATATTGAAAAACATGTTTGCGATTAATTGGCCAGCGTTGCCAGACGATCAAAATATTTATAAAAATAGATAAACATGAAAAATCCCCAGACTTAACAATTTTGTCATACAAAAACTCCAACCAGTAGGAATTTCGAACTTGAAACGCAAACATGTAACATGTAAGTTTGGTATGCCCAATGCAAAAGTGGCAAATAAATGTCCCCGATGAAATTATTGCTCATTAAATTTACAGATAAAGTTGGTGCCTAAATCCAGAAATATATATTAAAGGAACTTAAACAAAAAAAAAAATTATAACTTTTCCTAGTGACACTGACATTAGCTTTTTTTTAATTATTTGTTTTGTAAACGAAAATAGTCCAAAAATATTAAAACATATAATTTAGCAATTTGGCAATTATGGCTTTGGAGAATCGATCGATTATTTTACAGCGTTTACACATACATACATTTATATTATCCTCGATTGCCATATTCAGTTTTAAATCAGTTGGTAGTAAACAGAATAAACCGACGAATTTCTACGCTAACTAGTTCTTAAGTATAAGTTACTCTTTACTCAGCGTTTCTTTCGTTTGCAAAATGCGGAAAAAATAGAATTAAAAAAAAACAGAATCGCCCCTTAACAATTATCAACTCCCCTTCCCGAAAAAGAGGGAAGACATTTTTATTTGTCCATTTCTCACAGTTTTTGAGTGTATTCAGGCCTTTGCACAGCACAGCCATCAATTATCTTTTCCGACACCACTTCGAATAACATCGTTGCGTCTAGCTCAAAGTGTGGACTCATTTTATAAGCGAACGTGTGGCCTAATATTTAACAATTCATTGCTGTGAATAAATACTTCAACAACAACTGTCGATAGTCCGCAAATGACGCAGAAACACACATCTCTCATGCACTAAACACAAAGAAAGAAATAAACAATGGCCAGTGGATCAGCATGAGATTAAATGTGTTTACGAGATTCCTTTGAGTATTTTGCATCTCGTCTAATTTCGCACAGCAAAATTTATACTCCATTGAGTTCGAAGTTTCTTTCGTATCGCACTGTTTCGCAATAAATAACGTTGTGCTGTTCCGTAAACAAATAAGACTAACTCCAGAAACTGTGTGTACAACCGAACGAAAGCAGTTTCATCTATCCAATGTCTGTGCTCGTCGCCGGAAATGCAAAACACACGAAACAAAACTCTAATCACTCACTGTACCTGCAGTTGTGGGTCCAGTACCGGTGTTAGGTGTACCTTACATCCGTGAAATGAGTATCTCGCCTACATATCGCTGTTTGCTGTTTCATTTTGGTATGTTCACGTGGCCTCAATGCCACCCAACCGAAATATGAACCCGTACCACCTTCAGCAACCGGAGACGATAGTGCGACAACAATAAGTGGAGTGGTTGATGTTACATTGTTGCCGATGCAACTAACCCTACGAAGCCGTCTCATATCAAAAACCATGTACATTCCGTGTCTTACGGTCCTCGGTGTAGGTGGTGTTGGATTTCCATATATAGCATAGATAATGTAGGTCTGTTTGTTTTCCCTTTGCTTTCAGATATAGAAACTTTGGGAAAACGACGACACCATCTTTTCGAGTAATTACAAGAATTCCTCCCGCCCACCGATGGAATCCATCGGTAGAGGAGAACGCCTACAGCAGGCAAAAACTTTTAGAAACTTAGTGCGCTTGGCAATTTCCTTATCAATATAGGCCATGTGTTTGCTTTGTGGATTTTCCCTGACGCAGCAGATGGCTCTTCTTTTTTTTGGGGAGACGTTGCTGAGCTGCTACTTTGGGTGATTGGATATTTTTTTACATCTCACTAATGCACACAGTCATCATTAGCGATTAGCTGATTGATATGTTGCGACTTCGCTCGAAAATCCCTGAACACGATTCTGGCAGAGGTCAACTACAGTCGATCAAGTCGAACTTGTTTTCATTTTCTCGTGTGAACGTGATTTGGGGGGAGTAAGTGATGCTCTGACGTGAACACGTGTTTATCGTAATTACGCAACCAAAGTCTGAACGCAGCCATAAATGGTTTGGCGACTAAAATCCAGCTCCGTTCTAATTTCAAAGCATGGCTGATATATTGCTCATGAAAATGATTGCTATTTCTCGAGCCAACATGATCTGGCCCAGAATTGAGTGTAATGTGGATGGAGTTGCGTGACGGGGGCAGACCTGCATTCAAAATAATGTGTCACGGTTATGTGGTTGTTAAATGCCGCCATTTAATCGAAAGCAACAACATACTATACAAACTGTCAAAACGATAAAGACTGAATTTGATGTAGAACCACAGACTGACTTCAGAGTCAATCCCTTGAGTGGGTGGTAATTATTTGACACTCGTGTCGAAAGCGACTTGACATTACCAGCGATTGCTCATATTTCAAGCGGATATGCACTAATTCTTGTGATCATTTGTGGGGACAGCCGCATTCGGCCGCTAGGCACGGTTCAATTTACGACCGTGTGTATTTTTGCGAGCGTGTGTCAAGCTTTTTTTATGATTTAAATGTCAGTTAGAAGAGCTACGAGCACGCCTCTGAGAGACAACAAATTAGTGTGAAGTTTATTGTTGTTTATGGGATGCGTTAGGCAACACAATTTAGATGCACTCTGCTGGCACTGACACTGTTTATGGATTGTGGTGTTTTTAAACGTGATAACCGCGTGCTGTGCGTGTGATTCAAGTGAATATACGCAATTTGGTGGTTAATTGCTTGTGGTTGTGAAGGCGAAATTTATCGGAAGAACGGAAATATGGCGGAGTTAAATATCTATAGGTATATTGCGAACGCAGTTCATTTTTAATGCGTCGATGGCATAAGGGAAACGCTGAGCTGTGGCCCTACTTTGAAACTCGATTCTACTATTGATTCTATTCGAAAGATATTTGCGATTCTACTTTCAAATAGTACTCTCTAAAAGTAGAATCGAATGCCGGTAATGCCAAACTATTTTCCAACAAATTTGCGATTTTCGAACGATTCTCGCATTATGTTTGACATAACCCAAACGAGTCTCACATTATGCTTGGTATATCGCAAAAAATTGTTCGTGAAACAATTAAATAATAATAAATAAACATGGACAGTGTCCAAATTTGGTTGGAGTTTGAAGGAAATCCGGAAAAAATTCAACAAGTTGAACGAAGACGGATTAGAGATAAATCTAACAAAATGGAGCATTCAATCTTTGGTCAAATACCATAAATGCTTGGATTTTTGTCTAGCTTTGGCTTTTTTTAAACACCCCTTGGACAAATCTGGATGCCGGGACATATCTGTTGCACCATTATTTCAAACTGTGACACTTTCGTGTTTGGACTTCTAGATGATTCCCTGGGACAACAAAAAAAAAAACAAACAATATACATATTACTATGTTTATGAAATATTCATGAATTATTAATTTATAAAATTTATTTACTTATGTATATTCTGAGAAAAAAAACTTCTAAAATCGACCCTCTGGCAAGCGCATTTTATGTAGAATGATTATTTGCGAATTCGAACGAATTTGACATGAGCTTTCGGAAAAGGTAGTACCAAATTTGTACCGAGAAAACGAGTTGGCAGTTCGATCTTCGCTTTTATAACTTACTTATAGAATTACAGATTTGCGATTTTGCGAATTCGAACAGTTTCACTTTAGAATCGAGTTTCATAGTAGGGCCCCTGACCTTTGACCATTGCATAATTTTGACTGTTCTTACTACTCTTACGTTTTTATTGAATGGCAATAAGACTTTGGTTCGTTGCTGACTCCTTCTTATCCACTTCTAGGTGAAATGAAAAAATAAAAAGAAGTGACATTTGATTGACAACTGGTACGATGACATTTATATTTTTCATGTAAATTGTTCATTGAAAATAGGTTTTATTGATTTAAGAACCACTGATGTAAAATCGAACTTGTATATCGTTTAACATTCATTGACGGTTTTGGCAAAAAAATGTTTGGCAGTCCTTCTTTTTCTTCTGTACATCAAAGTCAATTCTAAGAAGAGAATTTCGCCTCTTAAGTTCACTCAAGAAGCTCTGACAAAAGGGCAATTCATGTAATTAATACAGGATGACAGCACTCATATTGATTGTGACATTTCACCAACGCATGAGTGCAATTGACCAAAAACAGCTTTCTTGCTCCAGAATAAATGAGTCCCCAAGTAAAACTAAAGGAAAATACTTAGGTATTTTTGTCGCCGAAAATAAAACATCTGTCAAAGAATGAATAACTTAATGTAGTAACTAAACGTGTAAATGACGTCTCATAAGCGAGTCCCTTTATTTGTATTGTAAGAAAGTTCGCTGCCTTAATACGAGTATGCTCTAGGTGAACTTTTATGTTTCAAATATGACTCCCAGTGACAGTCACATGGTTTTTTCTTAGCAGCCACCTATGGCCGAATGTCTATAAATGAACAAGCCCTTCCATCACCATAACGACATCCTCAAAACGTTTCATACTGCCGTGTGTATCTGTACTTTGACGCTCCAAGTACCAGGAACACTATTATGTGTTCCACTTTCTTTTCATTAATTGCGAATGTGTTACAACCCTAATCTGAAGATGCTCTCTAGCTTATATGCTTCCCCCACATGCTCTGCTCGTCACTAAAGTGTGCAATAAATTACCTTTACGTGCACGAGGGTGTGGAAGATGGAACTGGATCTGCAGAAAGTAGAAGGTTATAGTTATAGTGCCCCCGATTGAGTGGCTCTCACCAGTTAATACGACGACTGATTGCGTCTTGTTTACCCGGCCCTTATCTCCTACTGATAAATGAACAGAAAAATTGAATTGTTTTCCAGCAGATGGTCGCATTAGAATCGTTCTATTACGCTCCATCGGAATTGAGCTGTAAAAGCGAGTAAATGTTGCCGTGGGAGGGTAGGCAGGCAAACAAAAAAAAAAGGAAACAAAAAAGAACCGCCCCAATTAGCTTAAGGTCGCCCAATGTATTCCAAGAACTAGTTTCTAAGAATCCAAGTGATTTATTCGTGTTGCCAAACCCGCACGGCAAACCATATACGGAAAGCCTTTAATTGGGTCAAGATTTTTAGGGCACCTAACGAACCGTAGATAATTTATTTCACTGTCGTTCATAGGAGAATTGTGCAATAACTGAGAAATCAAGTCGGTGCTCGGGTACATTTTTCCATTTATGTTTTCGCCATTGCCTTTGCCAGTGACCCTCATTCGAGAGCGATGTAGACTTTAATTTAATTGCTGTCGTCTATGACACCATCATCATTTTATTGACCATTTAAATGTATCCAATTTGTGATCGCATAGCTTATACTGTTATTTTGTATTTTCAGCCTTCCATCTAAAAGTAAACTGACAATAAAACCCAAAACAGCTATCGAAATGAAAATGGGCTCGCCAGCTGTAAAATCTCACAAACGACCAAGCAAATCATCGTCGACGTCACATGTCAGCATGACGACGTCGAAAGCCGAAGAAAGCTTTGTGGAGTCCAAGTTACTCAGTTGGATGCGCCTGTTCCGGTTCGTGTCATTGCTATGCCGACAAGAATAATGGCGCCATAGTCGTTATCCAATACACCAATCAACATGAAATAACGGGTAGCATCCACCTATCGGAAAAATGAGAGAGCGCAATTATTATGAATGTATTTTAATCTAGTAGAGTCACAAACCGGTAAAGCACTGCTATTCCCAATATATTTTTCCTGTTACCAAATATTCGTATTGAAAGTAAAACAAAAATGCATGCAATAAAAATATCAAAAGTTTAGACTAGGAATGTAGGGAATAACCCGCAATGTTGTTGATTATTTTAAATATGAAAAAAAGAAAATGCCAAGAATATACTACCACTGCTGTTACGATACCTACTACTTATTATTTTCCAGAAGGTAATACATATACTAATATATTATGTATTTGTTATTAGACTGTAATTTTTAGAAATTTAAATTTAGAATTTAAGCGAAATACAAATGCAATAAAACAGTTCATTGTTCCAAGAATATTTCGTGTTTAATTTTGATTGAACTGGCTGTTACCTACATGATGCTCCGTAAACAGATGGACAAGAAAACGGATAAGCGACAAAAAACAAAGGTAGTATTCTCTTCTCACTCTGCAATTTGTTTTGGAATTCGGAAAATTGCATAATTATGGTTTTCTCGTTTTTATATTTGAAAATGAAACATTTTGACGTAATTTTCTAATTGAATCAGTTAAATGTCAAATTTGGAAGAGTTTACGTCAGCGCGGGTTTCTTAAATTTTGAAAAATTTCTTCTAGTTACTTGATACACCTAGAAATGTAATATAGTATTTGTTTTTTGTTTGAGCTTAAACTCTAATTGTGCTAGATTATAATATTTGCAGTAGATTAAAATAATTGTAGTAGAATAAGTCGTAAATGGGAACGTTATCTAGTTAAGTAAGTCTGACAGTTGGCATACTTAATGTCTTTCAGTTTTGTTTGGTCTTGATCAGTACAGTCACATGAACAGCTTTTCCTGTAGACGTTTATGAAGAGGTAGCCAACGAGTGTAGTCGAGAAAATTGTGACGGAGTACTAAGTTGACAGTTCGCAAATGTGGCTGATGTAGAAAAAGTGACGTTACCGAACAATCTCGTTTTTGCGGTACTGGACATCCAGTCCAGAGCAAACTAGTCGACTTAAGATAGTTAACTTATTATTGAATGCGCCCATATCATGCTGGCATAAAGCTGAAATGTCAAAATGCTCACAGCTCACAACCAGCCAGAGGAGTTGAGAAATTTGATGATCTTGTTGACCGAAATGCTACTCATGAACTTCTTTTGAAAGTAGAAAGCGGAAATCCATCCTGGAAATGACAAAGTCGATGAGACGAAGGGATTTTGTCAAACATTATTGATTTTTTGTCGCGTTTTTAGACGATTTTTTTTTACTGGTCTTTAATGAGATTTTAGATATTTAGTTTTTCGATTCGTTTTTGGACTCGCTTTCTGCTCGTCTTGAAAGCTTTTTTGACGTATTTTTCGGCGCATTTTTGAGCTCCTTTTGAACGAGTTTTTCGAAGAGTTTCCGTGAATAGACAAAAATAAAATAAAATTGATGACATAAACTATTTTAAAGTTTACCTAGGCTGAACTATTTTGCAGACCTACATGTACCTTTCTCTTTCTACCAATATATGCATCAAAAAATTTTAAAATCAAATAAACAAAGAATAAAAAGAAAAATCATTCATTTCAGTTCTGTGTCAGAATTTAGCGAGAGTCCCTTTGGAATTAAAACTCATTAAGCTTCTTTCGGGAGTCTGTTTTTAGGGGCCATGCGAACGAAAATGTTTACGTTCTCTATGAAACAGCGGAAGTCCACAGGATTTAGATACACTTCAAACACTGAATCCTTATCACAATTGCAACAGTTATTAGCAATGCGGTTGATAGATTGGTACGCCGATATTAGATTGGTGGTAAAAAGTTACACACAATGAAGCTGATAATCTCGGAAAAATAATCCCATTATTAAAGCCCACAGTTCATATAAGCAAAAGCAACCCTCTAATTTTGCTAAGGAGCCGACGGACGACACAGCATCCACCCAATTTTGATCCCAAAGTAATGAAATTTCATTGTCACGAAGTTACCTACAGACTCAGTGGTAGTTAGTTACCACAAATGTACCTGAGTGGATGTTACCTACCTATAATGCTTTGCTCATTTCACACTGCGAGGAATCTATTTTCAGCAAAGTGCTTTCTTTCCACATAAAAGGATTTAAATGCCCCTGAGGGTCGCCATAAAAGAGATTTTTGCTTTAAGCCTAAAACACAATGAATCAAAAGATGAACATTCTAAAATGCTAATTTCAGTCCAAGGATTTTCTGTCCTGCTCATATGGCATAATGAATATCACGCGTGAAGAAACCAACATTAATGAGAGGAATCCTGAACTTAAAAGCTGTGCCAGTGCAAATTGGTTAAGTTCAAATGAATATCAAAAGAAATTGCGAGTACCTCACGAGCGCAAGTATATGGACGGAGACAGATGCGGGCATCCTGAGTAGAGGTTTTTTTTTTCGGTACAAATTAAAGAAAAATCATCAGCGATTAAAAGGGCTCTCCAGTTGAATCCTGTGTACATCTCTTGAGACACATTTCAGTCACATCAATATAATGGCGTTGGTTGTAAGTGCATTTGCGGTTTATTACCTACACCTGCAGGGCAATGAACTGCAATTTTATTCTCGCATCCTTTGACCTTATGATAACGAGTTTCCTTACGCCATCAAAGTGCAATAAAATGTTGGCATACGATGAAGTGTGACTGTGAGTCCTTTGGATGGTACTTATAAATTCAAGTGGTTACTTGGGAGTCGGCAAGTTGGTTTTGAAGTCAGTAAGTGGAGTGGTTTATGAGCTCATGTATAAAGAGACACATCAGAGTTAAAGAAGTTGACGAATTTATAATAATGAATCGGACACACTTCTAACTATGGTGTTGCCAATGTAAAGGCACGCACTTCAACTTTACACAATTCATCGTGGTGTCCTCATGTGTCTGAAAGAAATGGCTTTCGCGATATGTTTCCAATTCAAGACGCTTAGCAGTCAGCGCTCACTACATCAGCACCGAAGATCTTCCACCTGATCCGATCAAAGGCAGGACCTAACGATAAGTGGAGTCGAGTGCTGTAAGTTTTAACAAAGACACCTCACACTTGACTAGTTTTGGAGCCATTTCTAAAGATGCGACTACATCCCGACCCCAGATAAGACTCAGAACGGAAGGAACAGCATAAACTTTTAGCACAAGTTCCGGTATCATTACATCAAACGGCATATTCGTGGAAACAGGGTTGCAGGATAAGTATCGCGAAGGGTCATCGAGACTCCTTCAGGATGATACTTGATACTTGGCTTTGATAGTACCTACAAACCATGACAAAAGAATTAAGGCGATGCAAATTAAGCAGAGCATCTACAATTTTTTAGATTGCAAAATATCCGTACACTGTACGTACACTGAAGGGTGCGAACAGTGAAATACTTTTCTTTTAAGTTGGTCTATCACCGACAATTTTTGAGAAATCTTAGCAGAACTTTATATTTTAAATATTTTATGACATATTTAACCTTATAGCTTAGTAGTGCTCGAGCTAAACTAAATTTTAGCTACCCTCCAACTTTTCTCTCTTAACATTAGCAAAAACCTAGCTTAATTTTCACATAATGTACACAGAAAACAGCTGCCTTTAAAAAACTTCCTCTAAAAAGTCAATACTCTTTTATTTCAACCATTTCAGACTCTAAGTACTCCTCGTCTATTTTGTCATTAAAAAGTTCATCCTTGTTCACTTTTCCGCAACACAAAAACACAACATAACAGATGGTTGTATCTGTCAAAATTTAACTTGACCAAATGTGCCTTCCCATTAAATAGGCACGATCAATTTTGGCACATATATGAAGTACACTCTGAAACAAAAGTTTGAATATTGAGCCCGAGCTGCGTACCACTCAGGTAAAGGGATTCCCTTAAATTTAGCTCAGCTAAATTTTGGAGAATATTTTGTATGGTAGCTAAAATTTAGATCGAGCAGGGTACCAAGCTTAATGTTGCAAAAAAAGTTTTAGCAAAAGAAAGAACATCATAACAAAATTAAATTACAAGCAGTGATGCCATTCAGCATTTCCGAATATTTGAAAGCATTTTTTGAAAAAAAGAAATATGCCAAATGTTTTTTTTAGCATTTCCTCTTTTTTTTATATTTATATTTTTTTTTATACAGGAATTTCGGTCATTCGTGTACATTAAGCTGATGTACAGTGCATCGAAGTTTTAGATGTTTCCTACGCATCAGATGGAGTGTGAAATGTGAGGGTGAAGTCGAAGTGTGAGTGCAGGGACTTTTATCTTATCTATGATGCGTCCAATAAATACAACCACTGTCGCCTGTGTAGTTAGATTTCTCGAACTGAAAGTGTAAAGTAATTGTTCAATCGCAGCCTTTTCCGACTACTGTCGTGGAATAATGCGCAAGACAAGTATAAAAATTCTGTGGTTTGAATATTGTAAGCGAAGTGTGACGTTAGCTTTAAACGAGACGACGAATGAAAATGCTTATGGTAACGAGAGAAATGAATGAAAATCTCTTCTCCGACTGGAGTTGACAACGATATTAATTTAATTTTCTAGATTTGGTTTTCTTGTCACATGGTTTAGTACAAAAGAGTAATTTTAAGTACAACAGAATATATGCAAAAGATGGCCGACTTTTTGAATTTGAATTTTAAATGATTAAGCGAAGAATAACTCTTGCCAATCGCTGTTTCTTTGGGCTAAGAAAGCAATTAAGTAGCAAAGCCCTCTCTCGAACAACTAAAGTGACCCTTTATAAGACCTTGATCATCCCAGTCCTACTTTATGGTCCAGAGGCATGGACTCTATCAAAATCGGATGAGGCTACACTTGGTTACTTCGAGAGAAAAATTCTTCGAGTAATTTTCGGTCCCGTCTGCATAAAGGGGGGAGATAAAACGACGAACTGTACGGGCTGTACAGCGACATCGACCTGGCCAGAAGAGTGAAGGTCCAACGACTGAGGTGGCTGGGTCATGTAGAGCGAATGGACGTCAATGCTCCGGCCCGGAAGAACTTAGCGTGCGAAACTGGAGACGACAGCTGGCCAAAGATCGTGCTGGCTGGAGACGCTTGTTGGTTGAGGCCCAGGTCCACCCCGGACTGTAGCGCCACCTTAAGTAAGTAAGTAAAGATTTGAATTTTACAATTGGTATAATTACCTAGTTAATTCATATTTCAAATACATTATATTACAAGAAATTTTAATACATGGTAAGTAGATGGCTATTTACAAATTTAGGTAATTAATTTGGTTTTTAGAAACGTATGTGTGAAATGTGTTGAGACAGGGACAATTTCCCCAACAGTAATGTTAAAAATATTTAAAAAATAGGTAGTGTTGATAAATTGTTTTTTCTTTTGTTTTTTTCTGAAGACTGATGCTTAAATGTTCAATAAAATTGAAATAAGTTGTTTCAAAAAAGTTGTTTTTATCTGTTATTATTTTCTAATCTAATTTTTTTTAGGCACTGAAGTCATTACTACAGAGAGAGAGAGTTTTATTTTAAATCATACAAAAAGGCAGGAAAAATACATTTAGATGAATGTGTATACCTACCTAGTATAAAAGACAAAATAATATTTTTTTTTTTAAAAGCTGATGAAGACACATTTTGTTTTATTTAGCATTTTTTTTGCAGTCTTGTATTTGCTTTTTGAAATTTTGGTAACTCTGAATTCAAGTCCTAGAGCAACAACCGACTGAATGGACCGCAGAGCATTCGATTTTAAAGGATCGGCGAGTCATTGGTTCGTCTCTTTCGCGTCCCCAAGTCTACACTACTTTAGGTGCATTTAACAGCTACTACCATATTCTGTTCAGCTTGAAGTTCATCCTCATACCATCTGCAGCTGTCGACTGTCGAGTCAGTAGTGCATGGGTGTACTCGCACAAAATTTTACATTCTCCAAAAGTCTATTCAAGTTGAATTTTGCCAAATTCCACGCTCCGGGAAGTGTAATTTGCAATTACGTCTGGGTTTATTCATGTGGATACCCACAGCATCATGGTAATTGAATGATATTGGTTTCCAGGGACTGCAATAATACTTAATTTGAAACTAGTAATTACAATACCCTTTGTGAAGTAATTCGATTTGTGTATGTTCCTTTGGGCATGCACTCGAAAGTGTGCCGTACACACTGCACACACATGAATAGGGTGATTTATGCTATGATATGAATGTTGACAAGTTTTCCCGGGAAGGGGAGTGCCAGTGTTTTGCGAAAGGCCTGAGCTAATAAACTTCACTGATTGTTTGTTCTATTGTTTGATGGAAGTATCTTCACGCATATGGCATGCGATATTGGCACGGAATTCATTTTAATCCAGCTTTTCAAGTGTACACTGACATTTGAATTGAGGTGACTCCGATGGGAGATTTACATTGCTATGTGTCTGGCGGATGTAAATGCATATGAATGTGAATGACATGCAGTGTCGTCGACAGGACTTCCACAATAATGGACAGTGTTCTTCCTTTGTGGCGGTTTAAATCTCGTTTGAGTCTTTCGCCCTGATGGATACAAACGACTCGTGCAATCCTATTTGTGGTTTTATTTCTCTGTGCACTTCAAAGGAAAGCTCTAGCTGTGAATAGTATACATAATACCTAGAGGGAACAGAGTCTTTAACCTGCGCATCGTTAACGCCAATAATTAGAAATGCGATACCCAACCATTGTCTGCGTTCAGCAGAAACACCAAAGGGGGAAGTGGATAGTTTTCTTTGTCAGTAAATCACAGATGATGACTACATACGACCACTATTATGGTTTCGAAAGAGCAACATTTACTGCCTTAGCAGAGCGGTCTGTTCAGAAACGAGAAACTCAATCTATTTAAGCCCCAACAATGGTCAGTTGCAAGAACCCTTCTTTTCTGAGATTTAAAAGTCACCAACCCTGTGCTTAAGTCAAGTAACCCCTCCGCCATTTGCTACAATTCAAGCATGGCATATACTCGTACGTACTGTATGGCCAAACCCACCTATAGCTGTCATTTATCGAAATACGAGAACAGATGTCTCCTGCCTACCAGGAAGTGACATCTTTTTGGATGTGGTCTACTGATTTGACATGACAGGGGTGTGAGTTTTCTATCTCTTGTTTTTAGCGTTTTTCTGCGTCCACTGATAAGAATGATGTCAAGTACGCACTGATTGAACGATTTTTGATGAACCAGGAAACTGGATTTGTAACAGAGGGAAAAACCTCTGCACCACAGATTGCCATCTATTGCACAAAAATGCCACGAAATAAGATCCCTTTATGTGTGCGTCTCGAATGGGACGCCCAGAGTCGGGGCTATTGTTACCGAGCCACTGAAAGTCACTTTTCCGATGAGGACTTCCAGTGAGTGGTACGAATTTTGAATATTGTGGGTCTACCAGGACATTTAACAGTTGAACAGCTTTCAAGTTCAAGTGTCTATCAGGAGCACTCAAAATGCAATGACTTGGAAAAAACGTCCGTAAGTACTTGAGGCGAAAGTGGTGTTCAAATATACGCATTTGTATGTGTTTTGAATTTAAATAGAGTGCTTGTTGGGTTGCACAAAAACGACCGTGATGGCGTCACAAAGGCCAGCAGCAAACAGCTATTTGTATATAAACAATTTTTGTTATATAAAGTCGTGTTTTTTTGTGAAATAAATTAATTCTGTTTTATAACGTCTAAGGAAGCAGTTGTTTTTGTTTTTAGCCGTTTAAAATTAACTGAAGTTTTTTACTTAAAGAAAATACCGGTAAAACATTTTTTGAGTTCAATGGGACTAACTAAATTTGAAATTTGAATTTGAAGCCCGTGTGAAAGGACTTTGCCTGTTGCACAGTGTTTGCATTGATTTGCTTTATTTATAGTAGGTATAAAGTTTTGTGAAAAGTCTGACTCATTTTTGTTGATTCTGGAATGCATCTGAAATTATTTTTCAGTGAAATTTGTTTATTGTTCAAACGGACGAATTGGACAGAACGTCACAATTGACAGCTATAACTTGGAGGTAGGATGAGAATTTGGCAATACCATCACTGAAAACGACATCTCTTCGGAAATCAAACGAAGGATAACTCTTGCCAACCGCTGCTTCTCCGGGCTACGAAGGTAATTGAGTAGTAAAGGCATTTTTCCGGACAACTAAGGAGGTTCTTTATTAGACCCTGATCATTCCAGCTTTATGGGGCTGTAGCTTGGACGTTTTCTAAATCCGAAACGGACAAATTGCCGGTGACTTCTGTTGCATAGATTAATATTTCACCCAAAGGGCATAGGAGAATATTTCCACCGAAAGTGGCAAAGCGTGGCTGAGCTTAAAAAATACGTTTCACACCGTAGATTTTAGTTTTGTGATACACAAATTTGTTGAATAAGTGGAAGCCTTTCTTCAGATATGCACATATTTTACAAGGCCACAAGTTTGCTCACTTGGTTTCCAAACACGCTCCGAGATTGGTTGCTCCTCCTCAGTTTGGAGGGCAAATAAACTTGTAACAAAGCAATAAGCACAACAAAAATTAGCAGACTAATCGGCGCCTAATGAATACACACATATTTACATGCTTACTTCCCTGCTGCCATGTTTTTTATTACCTGAATATGGAGAAAGTTATTGAATCGAAAAAGTTGTTCCACTAAATGAAATGGCATTCGAACGACCAACTAAAGACGCCTTCAATACAATAATCATCGATGTCCGTTAATTTACGATTTATTGATACTAAATTTTATTGCGTGTGTGTCACTCGACCTGGACCAATTTCCTAAAGACGAATCGATGAGGTCAGCGGTTGACCATATAAATTCGCTAATATTTATTGGCGTCGAATGAATTTCTTTAGAAGTTGTGCAGTGTATGTCAATAGTCTATGTGTGCTTACGGGACAGGCAATAAGTCAATTTGTATTAAAGTATTATTGAGAAAAATAGGCTCTCTCCCTGACTGTATAGTAGCACCCGTTTTTCTCTCTGTAAAAACCTTTCTTTAACTTTTGGTAACATTTAAAAATAAAAATTAGGTAATGCCTGTAAATATTTCATCAATAAAGGGTCATTCATTTTTCGGTTTCGAAAGTAAAGCTAAATAAAACAAACACAGCGATACATTTTTGATGAAAATTTTATTTCATATATGTTTCACACTTTGCCATTAAGTGTGAAACACAATATCATACAAATGGCCGCCTCGGGAACTTTCGCAGCAAAAGAATCGCTTTTGAGGTATTTTTTAACCACTTACCATTTGAGAGGTATCTCGGCCATAACTTGAGTAATGTTGGTTTTTAATGCGTTAATTCGGGGATTATTCGCCCCACAGAAAAAAAATCACGTTTTGGCCAATTAAAGTCGCCAAAACGCGAAATTACGCGATCAGGAAGCTTCTCACGCAATAAAGCGTGTTGTGTGGTTTGTTACCCTGTCTTGTAGAAAGTTTGAATCATTTTAAAGCTTTGTTCGATTGTTAAGCAATCCATTATCATAACTGGCAAACATTCAAATAATATCATGACACTTCAAATGACAGCTGAATTCGATAGGTTACAAATGCCAGCGCTACCAACTTGAAACCACGAACTAAATGACCCGTTACAATTACAATTCACAAATAATCCAGTGACAATGTGTACAACAAAAATCCGAAATAAAAATCATCTCAAAAGTATTCATAAACATTTCAGAAAAAAGTCCTACTGAAATTATATTTTTTACCCTAATTGCTTGATGTACTATTTAGGATCGGCAGATGGTTCCTCACTTGCAAACAGACAATAGAACTCATCATGCATGCGAACCCTCGTGTTTTTTTTTTTTTCTTTGACGATAGAACATTTTTTTACAGTTGTTTTGACTTGACAAAATGTGTTGACCACTTTAGCCCTCTTTTTATAAAGATTTCATGGGGGATTATAGCACATTCGTATTTGAGGACTTTCTAATTGATTTTATGAAGTTTCAATGGTGTTCCGGGACATGTTTTAGTAGACTGAATGGGAAATAATATCTACGCCTTGAATGGTTATTTCGCGTACATATTCTCTGCAAACGAGTGGTAAAACAAGTAAAGCTTTTCTGCCCTGCGTCAGGTTTTTTTTTCTAAACAGTTTCTTACCAATTTAATGTTGGTAATTTAGAATCCACCCTCAGTTTGTATCAATCCCTTGGTCCATTTAATTGCTAGTGGACAACATTTTACAGACTATGAGGAAGGAAACCAGGGGTGGAATCGGCTAACGCTCAGGATATAGTTGACAATCAAAATTATCGCTTTACGTCCACGTAAGGTGATTATCAAATTGACATTCGCTTTTTTGCGATCAATTTCATGTGACAGCTATTTAGGTGTCGCTTTCATACATTTGTGTAATTTTCATTGATATGCGCCTTGGCTTCAACTGCAAATAAATTAAATACTTAAGTGAAAAAAGAATATTAAATAAATTAAAATACAAAACTGAAAAAAGGGAAATTTGAAAATTTATTGTAATTTTTTAACATTTTAGTATTCTAAATTCACTTATGGTTTTTTTTTCATTGAAGAGCCGAGAGAATTGCCCTGAAATTCAGAATTGCTCTTTTCAATGAAATTCGTTGAAGCGTTTTTGTAAAAGTGGTAGACACCTTTTCATAGAAAGAGTAATTCTTTTCTTCAATCAAAAACACCATTACATTTTCATAACGGAAACACTTCGAATATAATTGCACCTATCGACTGCTCGGAATGACAGCGTCGGCAAGGAAGTGACGTTCAAAACTCTAAATGCTGCCAAGTTGATAGTCAAAAACGCGACAATCGACTATCACCTTAGCCGATTCCACCCCAGACTTCATAAATCTGTCGCAATTACCTTAAAAATGTGACAGTTAATGTCCTGAAAAAAGTAGCCCGTAAGTATTTAAGTAGAACTTAGATCGTTAAGAGTCGTATGAGCAAACGGCACTCAGTTATTTAGTCTTTCGAACGAAGGGTGTAAGGTATTCATTTGATATTCTTGGTTCGACTTTTTTTATCCAAAACCAAAGAGTTTAGCAGGCTTGTAGCAGACCGGCATTGCTGCGGAGTTCGAACATATCCATTGTTGGAGCATATTGCATACAAAAGCGTTGAGCAGCGAGCCTGCAATCTCTGAGCATATTGATGCAAGATTTTATGTTGACGTGAAATGTACTGGACAGATTTGGATGAAAGTTTTCGGTAATATTTCTTAGGACTACAAGAAAACTATAACTTATAGTCCAACGCGTTTTTCAGAAGCTCAGATACGGAACAAAATCTAGAATGGTCAAATTACCGACCTTTTACGACAGCTCTTGAGCATGGGGAGTACATCCTGAACAGTCTCGAGAAATGCAGATAATAAACGGGATAGATCGCGCCCAAATCGATCTAAATGTAAGATCTCCATAAACAACAGCGCCACCTAATGAATTTTATTCAAACCACTTTCACACTTGCTGTACTAACAATTGTGCGGGATGAAATTGTGAAAACTTCCAGCGAAAAGTAGGCCACACACATACCAACAGTGTCGCATGCTTTTGGGACAGTAGAACCAAAGCTGATCACTGAGACGAAGAACGATTGGCTTTTAAAGCCTAGTACGCACCTGTTCCGGAACGAAATTTTCCGGTGGTCTTCAAATGGACAGCGAAACGGCAGAGGAAAATAATTTGTGGAGAGTACCATCAGCTGATACACAATTAGCAGTGTTACCATCACTTGCTATTTATCTCTGATTTGGCTACTAGAACTTTTTTCTGGTTCCTTAAAATTGTTCTTTGGGATTTATCCTAAATTACGCTATTCACTTTAAAGTTCGGTGATTTTTAGGCTCCTTAGGAATTTATTAAATGCATACTTCTATTGCGATCGTACTCTGTTCGTATAACTAAAGCTTTCTAAATAGTTATGTCGTTTTCGATTGGGCCTTTCAGATTTTATTCTGAGATTTCAGATTTCTGCTGTCAAATCGAATATTAAATCCGAATTTTACTGGTTCTTTTCTTTAATGAGTTGCCCGCAAAAAACACTTGTCTTTCAGTTGCACTGGAAATCTATTGCAATTGATTTTCACACAGTTATAAAAACCCATTTCAAAATAATTTAATATGAATACTCGTTTCCAAAGGCGTTGTTATTTTGTTAATATTGGAAAATGAAAAATAGAAAAGTTTCTCAATTAGTTTGTGTTGTTTGGTTTTATTTTTTTTTATTTAAAGTTGTCGCCTTTAAAAACAATGTAATCAAAGTGAGTTTGCAAATTGCAAAAAAAAATCACACTTTTGATCTTATATTTTAGTTTGGCTCTTAGATTTTTTTTAAATTTTTTTCCATATCTTTATAAAACCAGGTAGCAGTGCAGTACAAATTCCACAATTTCGCAAGCAATTAATTGTCCCGGACAATTAATATGTGCGAAAAGAGAGTGGAGAATTGTACCAAGCAATCTACTACAACTACCCACTTTTCCGCCATTATTTCGCAGCAGTTGCGTACTGCAAAACGAAAAGGAAAGCGAAATTTTTCGTTCATGAATTCGTTGTGTCATTTTTGCGTGGATTTTTTCATTCCGGAACAGGTGCGTACTAGGCTTAAGGTGAGTTTAGTCTCGGGGAGAGATTTTTTGTGATGAACTAGTCTCAAGGAGGATAAAAAATTAACACTTTAAAAACAAAAATACGAAGTGAATAAAAACTCTTTTCGAATCCACTTTTAAAGTCCACAAATAAATCGTCACACAAAGTAAATAATTCAGCTTCCTTATAAAAAATCACTTCACATCACTTCTTGTTCAAACGCGTACCAACTGCCACAAATAAAAAACCGCCCTCCGTTAAGTGTACCTACACACATTTCGAGGACGATCACCCCTCGTATGTATTATCCCACTCCTTTATGTTGCCCCGTACTTCGATTTGCATTTTGTTTAATGTTTGTTTCGGAAATCGTTCCGCTTTGTGGCCACGGAAAAAGGGTTGTGCACAACACCATCCACCAGATATAGCAAAACGCGTCCTAATCGCATTTACATGAGTGTTTTTAGCCGAAGCTAACAAAATTGAAATCGTTGAATAAAATCCTTAAAATAAAGAGTAAACGAAACCATTGTTAGCTCTGAGGATGCATTGAAAAGTTCCTGGAAAAACTTGCTCTAATTCCCTCATCCAACCAACTTGCACATCAGTTTGGAACGCAAAAAGGGATCGACATTTGGGTACCAAATTCCTGATGCAGGCACCACCACAAATATTTACACACATACAAAACTATTGTTTTATAGCATACTCTGATGCAGCACTTGTTGGGAAATTCCCATTTCAATTGTTTCAGTGGTAAGTAAGGACTTGCATGCAATTGCCCTCTGCTGGTAACTAGTGTTTGAAGATGCAACGTGAAGGTGTGAAGTGTGATGTCTTGCGTGTGGAATTTAGATGCGATACAAACCACAATTATCTTAAGCTCTTAACACGTATAGGTATCTTCCATCGCAGGCATGTGAAGTGCAGCATGTGCTCGCTCTAAATACCAAAACAAGCTGACAAACGAGGTGTAAGTTTGCTATACCATCTGCGGAAACTGAGGTAATAGGTAAATAGCTTCGGTTCCTTAAGCGGTTGTAAAACAATAATTTAACGGTAATTTCTTATTCTTAACACTTGTACGATTAACGAGAAGTAACATCGCACATGTGAGCTGGCATGTCACGTGCAGAGTGCAGTCCTGTGCATTTTATCCGCCAACAGCACGTTCGGAAACAGTCACAAAGAGTGCTGACCGGTATATCATCGCACGAATGGCTTTTAACGACCATCCGGAATGGCGAATGACTGCATTCGCACTAATTGTTCAACTAATTATAAATTACAAACAAGAACAAGCCGATTCACAAGGCAGAGGATGTACGGGTGAATGAAATGCCCAACCGACCCATCGTAGGCATAAATCGACGAGTTTGCGTGACTGTATCGGTTTAGGTTGCAACTGCATTCGCCAGCATGATGGTGCTTAATTACACATTGACATGTACCTATATAGCCGTCGCGTCTTCTTCTGAGAGATTTTGCTCAGTGGAAATCTCCGATGGAGGTCGAATGCAATTTGCTTCAAAGCATGTGTCAGATCAATTGAATTGTGTATATGGTTGCACAGAGTAGAACCGGGGGTGGGTGTGCGTCAATCTGTTTCAGTTCTTGTTCCCAATAAGTTTAACGTTGGATCGCAGTTCGGAGAATGATTTTGATTTGTGGAAATTGTGTTAATTGGATGCCAAAGTGGAGCGACTGGCAAGGCTGTTCCGTTTGATAGGTTAATTGCTTGACGTTGACAGATCGCAGATAGTTTTCAAAGAATGATGCTGAACGAGGATTTTTATGAAAGTCTTCGTGATTTATTAAATAAAAAGGAATGTGTACTCCATTCAGCTAACTGAATGTAAAATACCAGAGTATGTCTCCTTGACATATGTGAATTATTTTGACACAACGGCAAAGTGACTGCCAAGCGAGAAAGGATCTTTTAAACGTATTAGCAATGCTGGAAAATGTTGAACATTTTCTATATTATTCGTATATACGCTGAGAATAAATTCATATAGAGAAAAGCAATAATTTTGAATAACAAAAAATGTGTCAGATTCTTTGAAAATTGAAGATTTTGGTACAGGGATATACAAATTAATTGATTTTGACTATGCTTTCGGAAGGCGTGAGATTTAGACGATCATTTGTTAGCGAAAAAGAGCCACAAATCGCCGAAAATTGACTTGGCAGGGTTTGCTACTGTCCAGACAGAAGACAGAACCAGAGAAAATGATACTGAGACCCTCAACTCGCAATCATCTTGCCGCTGGCCCCCTCAATTTTTTTTTTCAAATTCGCCATTTTATTTTTCTATCGGTGTTATGTCAATTAAGAATTTAAATTTATTTCGAAAAAAATATTTCCCTCATACTTCTATTAGGCTCATACTTTCCTGCAAAAAAAAAAAAAAACATAACTCTTTTGACATATGCACAAAAATTGTCTTAAAGGCCCCGGAACAAACTTACCAACAAAATTATCAAAATGGTACCGCAAACTTTACGAATAACGTACAAAAATTCCTCCCACGTTTGACAGAGCTAGAAGCTAGTTAGTTTTAAAAAGTCTACGATATTCGGAGAAATCTTCAAAAGTGTGAACAGTCTCTAAGCACATTTTCTTAAGTTCATGTTTAGTTACATTTTCCCAACAATAATAGTCACCAATTTGTGAGAAATATTATCTTTCTGGTCCTGCGTTCTATTCCATTTCTTTTTTTTTTCTTCGTTGAGAGGTAGAGTCTATAGAACTTAAAGCGGGAAAACCTGAATTACCAGGATTGCCAGAATTTAGTTTGCTTTATGCGCCCAAAATCGTTGCCCACAAAGAAGCCCAAAAATCGTTGAATATTTTCCGAATTCCTTAAGTACTTTTTTTTGGCATTTTTCCCACTCATCCATCTCACTTATGCGCGCCGCAAATTTCATTTTTTATTTGACTTCTATCTTCTGCAATTGGCCTTTGTGGCTTGTTTGTTGTGTCAAATCAAAAGGCCTGCAAAATGAATTGGTGACTGACTGCAAGAGTGCTGCCAAGTGCGGGTTTGGTCGAAAAATGATTTTTTTTATTTTTGTGAAGGAATTAAACAAACAAAATCAACACAAAATTTGTAAAATGATCTATCGTTTTTAAAGAAAAAGGATAGCCCAAAATACGACAAAGCACCCAATCTGGCAACACTAGAGGCCCAATTGATGGCAAGCGTAATGGCCCATTTTAATTTTACAGTCCCAAAACATATTTCAGTTTTATGATTGGATCTGGGCGAGAGTTGGAAAATATTCCCGCGGTCGGTGACAGAAGGAAACTTGACAACAAATACGTTAAAGTAAGCCTTCAGTAGTAACATCGGATATATAATGTTTAATGTTGGTATTACTTAAGACCTTCACGCAAGCGGTATAGTCGGCATGTATCCATCAAACACTAATATTCTAATGGCTCTCAAGGGACCAAAACTGTGTGGTGAGATTTACACGGTTTTATCGTCGGATGCTGTCTGCCCAAGTAATTTGTAGTTGATGGGATGATTTGATGTTTATACTGTCAAGGATTCCCTTAGATGGAACCATAATAAAGCTTCAGACTATTAAACGCGAGGCAAGGCAACAGTATTATTCGCATATAAAGTGTGAAGGAAATTATTCGCATGGCAGCAGTAAACAAGGTTTGGATGGGAAATTGTTTTAGAGCGAGACATTATATTTCATTTTCACTTCTTTCTTGGTCATGCTAATATTTAAAATTGTCATGCAGATGGTTCCATATATTCGCCGAACCGATCAATATCCTTTGAATTTCCATTATTCCCGCCTGTAACGAGAAAGAGGAGGACGACGTGTTCATCAAGTGTGATGATTGTCCGATTTAATGGTGCACGCAATACAAGTTCTGTCTTCAAATATCGTATCCGCTTATGAGTTGCTATTCTTTCGTTTTTCTGTTACATCCTTGCAAGTGCTTAACCGTCATAAATAGGATTTTCTGAATCAATGACGGAAAATGTCAAGAAAAGGAAACATCCAATAAACCGAACGCGCACCGATGACATATTCCGTCCTTCTTTTTGTTGCTTTTGCGAAGAGGAAACCAGGGGAAAGGAGGTGGTTTCCGTCTTCTTGAGCATGAGTAAATACAAATAATTGATTTTGCTTTGATTGATTGGAATGTGGAAAAAGTTTTTGCATTGGATACGGCTTGCTTTTATCCCATTCGGAAATCTGCTGGCACCAAATAGAGCCACAAATTTGATGTAATGCA
Organism: Cheilosia vulpina; assembly: GCA_916610125.1. Lineage (NCBI taxonomy): Eukaryota > Metazoa > Arthropoda > Insecta > Diptera > Syrphidae > Cheilosia > Cheilosia vulpina. The sequence continues at coordinate 2,750,680 of OU744280.1, read as the reverse complement.
AATATTACTTGTCTCTGAATCGTAATGCCTTTGAAGTGGATTAAGTTGAAGTTTGTGGGCTGATAAGCGCATCATCATCTTCGGTGATATTTTCGCGAAGTTCATATGAAAATGATTATAAATTGAGTCAACATAACAATGGAATCCGAGAAATAATATTTGCATTGAAAGCAGAGTAGCTTTATTAAGGCTTTCTTTGCTTTTTTTCTTAAGATTATTCAAGCGAATGGATTGATTCGATGATGTAGTAATACGGGGAATACATTACAAGGATATAGCGTAGCCTATAGCTCAAACCGAAATACGATTTGCATCTTAGCTAAGAAAGCAAGAAGATAGAAGAAAGAAGAGAGAGAGAGAAGGACAGAAGACAGAAGGAATCACAAGATATGCAAAACAGAAGACAAAAGACAGAAGACATAATACAGAGGACAGATGACAGAAGACAAAAGAAAAAAGACAGGAGACAAGATAGAAGTCACAAGACAGAAAATAGAACACAGAACTCACAAGACAGAAGACAGAAGGCAAAAGATAGAGTCACAAGATATACGAAACAGAAGACAAAAGACAGAAGACACAATACTGAGGACAGAAGACATAAGACAAAAGAGAGGAGACAAGATAGAAGTCACAAGGCAGAAAACAGAATACCGAACTCACAAGGTAGAAGACAGGAGACAATATAGAAGTCACAAGACAGAAAACAGAACACACCAGACAGAATACAGAAGACAGAAGACAGAAGACAGAAGACAGAAGACAAAAGACAGAAGACAGAAGACAGAAGACAGAAGACAGAAGACAAAAGACAGAAGACAAAAGACAGAAGACAGAAGACAGAAGACAGAAGACAGAAGACAGAAGACAGAAGACAGAAGACAGAAGACAGAAGACAGAAGACAGAAGACAGAAGACAGAAGACAGAAGACAGAAGACAGAAGACAGAAGACAGAAGACAGAAGACAGAAGACAGAAGACAAAAGACAGAAGACAAAAGACAGAAGACAGAAGACAAAAGACAGAAGACAGAAGACAGAAGACAGTTGACAAAAGACATACAGAAGGACGGATTTGGGTTTGATATTTAGTATACTTCCCTAAAAAAAATTCTCTGTGAACTTACTTCCCACGCAAACCAGGGGCCCTTAAACTCATTTCCATTACTAAAGAGATAAATTCCCATATTTACATCATTCGTGCTTATCTTTAGTGAATTCCTGTGATATAAACTTTGACCTATGCACGGCAACATTAATTAGATATTCGCTTGCAATATCATTTCGCAACTATAAAAGCATCAGCAAGAATAACAGTCAGGACCCTTTCCCATTAATTTTTAATTAAAAATCAAGCATAGAGATAATGTTTTCAATTTATATTCTGCAAAGTTCCATTCTCCGTCCATATCACGTAAACTTCACATAGAAAATGAATGAATATACTTAGAGCGACTATTAAATTACATGTTCGAGAGACGGGCAGGTTGGTGCCTCCATATGAGTGTGGATGTAGATGTACCACCGCCTGTGGAAGACATTTCAAACATAATATCATGCAGCTGTCATATAGTTGGTGCGCATAGAAGTGATAATATCATTTTTAACTCATAATTTCAATGAAGACATTCATAACGCGGCATTAAGTCTCCTGCCACAGCAATTAAGTTCTAGACAGTTTCCCTTTTTTAATTTGTCCAATCCTGACACCAGCAAAATAGGAAAATAACAAACGAAACTGAATCCCTTTTGAGTATACTATACATATTATACAGAACAATGTCCTGGTTTCGTTCTCATTGCAAAGCGACTGTCATTATCCTTTGTTAGGTAAGATTTAGCAACACTGTCTGCCTTGTACGGTTTTTTTTGTGTGTTTGTTGGTGCAGCTCCCTTTGGGTTTTGTTTGTGCAGTCTTGGAATAGAGCCAACTTTATTGGCAGTAGAAAGGGTCAGTCTACGCTTGTTAAGCATTCTTTGTTGTCACTGTCCTGGCTGAATTTAATTTGGGGATCTCTAATTAAAGTCCTTCATTTCAGGAAAATAAAACAAAATGTAACTAAGAAGAGTTTCTTTTCGAACTTGAATGGATTATGCTGGGAAATGAATAGTCCTAACCAACTTCTATTCAGAGTGTGCATCCGCAGTCAATTTGAAATAACTTTTAAAGCTGCGTACAGTTGATTCTCGTGTTGAAGTTTAATCCTTTTTAATGTCGTCAATATTAAATTGCGAAAGGTCTTAATGAACTCCTCAGTAGCCCTGATCAGTAGCGTGATGGTTTTTAATTTGTCCGGGGAATTGGCAATTTGTCCGTATACTTTAATTTTATAGTCTTTTCAGTTTTCGTACTATTGAAGTATTTAAGTACACTTTTAAGCACCTACTACCTCGCTACAAAAGAAATTGGAAACACTACGATTGATGAAAACTAAAATTTTATAGGAAAAGCTGCATCGCAACGCGATTGTTCGTATTATACAAATCACTTGAATTTATTGATTGCACCTTCTGATGAATATCTTTGCTGGTGGTAACCATTGCCGGCACAGTGCACATTTTTAAATGCTTGCGTTTCTTTTTTATTGATATAAATTAAGTCGCATTATATTTTACAAAATACTACAGCGAGTAATTTAATTTAATTTAATACTTAACACGCTTTCCAAAAAATGTAAGTGGGAACTCTTTTTTTTTTCTTAGATTTCTGCTTTGAAATGTTCGCAGATTGTAAACTAGTTCTTTTAATGACCGCTATTATCGATAACATAAAAAAAGGCACACATATGTTGGTCTAGGAAGGTGTGCACCCTCACGTTGTTAATAAAAGTTTTTTTCCCAGAAACCAAATCCATCAAAACTTAAGCCACGGACGGAAAAGTTTCCTCCATTTTATGGTGAACCGATGAAAGCGGAAAAAAGGAAAACTTGGGCAATTTCGTTCAGCACAATATGCGGTAGGTACAAAAAGGACGTTGAATCGATTTTGAAAAGACCAAGTTTATTTTTCGACAGAGCGTTAGACGTCTAGTTAGTGTGGGTTTTTATTTTTGTGGTGCCCCTCTTGACCAAGTTAGTTTTTAGTTAGCAGGACACCTGTAGTTATGTATAAGACACAACATTTGAAAATAAATAAAAAGATACATTCTGATGGACGCATGCATACACACAAACATTTCGTATAAATCACCGAAGGAGATGAAACGATAAATCGGTCGGCCTGTGCAGTTCGGATATGGAAATAAATCACATGGAATCCAGCCGCACCATTATCTTAGTCCATGCTGGTGAACACGCCGGTGGGAGGAATATTTCGAATAACAAACACAGTTGCATCATCAATATGGCTTAGGCTATCGTACCGTAGGTAATAGAGAGCCTACCTCTACCATCAGACAAACAGGAACGATAAAAATAGGTAACGCAGCGAAAAAGTTAATGAAATCAGTACACACGTACCCACAATACGGAGTTTCGTGGTAACCAAACTCCTCATCTCCGGTGCACGGTTTTGCTATTTCAGCTAGCAAAGCAACTTTTTGTTGACCCAACCAGCATGGTTTTGGTTAACCCATAGCCGCAGATAAATCCCTGCCACATACCGACTACCGGTTCATGGATTGAAGGCGGGAAATTGGCCCTCTTTCGGAAGGAAAACTCTAGTTGGTCTGTAGGGGTAAATATTATTCGTCTGTCTCTGATGGATTTAATATGTGGATTATTTTCAGTGCGTGCTTAAAAAGCTTTTTATGGGTCAGGTTAAGTACCGAAAATTGTATCGCTTTTATTTGTTTATGCTCTTGTAATACTGAAATTAAGAAAAAAAAAACAGTAAACAAGATGAAAACAAATTGGAAACGATAATTAAACAAAAAATTTTATTTCATTCGGATTAAGGTCATCAGTTGGCATTAACATATCAGACTCGGATATAACTAGAGTGAAAATTTATTGAATTAAAATACGTACTCACCTCGATCCGATTGGTAAAGTAGAATGCTGATGAAATGAAATGTTGCGCTGACGGTAAATCGACCTGCAATAAGTCCGCATGGATTGCAATGGCTTTTTGGTAGAGTCTAGGATTAACCTGATTTAAGCCTTAACAAAATAAGAACAAAGCGTAAGACCAGGAGCCTTACTCTATATCTAGTTTCGAAAGTAACTTTTTGTGAAAATGAACGTTTTATACTCTCTCTTTCGAAAGCCGATTGAAATGTACTACTACTCCGATTTAGAATTCCTCAAGAATTACAGAGTAAAAACAAATGGAACGGAAAGCAATTTCGAATAGGATGACTTTCGAAACGAACTAGAGAGTAGGGTGGGGCCTTATGAGAAACATTGACAAAATAATACCCAACATGAACATAGTCAAGTTTAATTAAGTAACTGCTGTAAAACATGATGCCGAACGATCTACGAAAACGCGTTAATTTTACGTACGAAACAAAAACAAATTCGTCTGAGCCCACAGTGCACAAATGACAGTGACACTATTTCTGCACTTGAGTCTTTGTTAGTTTTGTTATCCTCTGAGTATAGGTAAGTATACATGTCTCCAGGAAACGATTTCCAAAAGTTTGTTTGTCCTGCAATAAAAAAAGATTGAGCGGGAGTCAAGATTTACATTGTCAATGCCAATATGCACGCACACATTCAAAAATCTTAAGTTAACTAGATGTACCCTGAACCCAAAAACTTGTCGGTACAGTCACTTTTTCTACGACAGCCACATATGAGAACTGTCAACTTAGTACTCCTACTCAGTCGCGAATTTCCCGACTCGATTCGTCGGCTACCCCTTCATAAACGTCAACTGGAAAAAATTCTTCATGTGATCGATCTAGGACAATCAAATCTGACACACATCAAGTCAGCCAGCTGTCAGACTTACTTAAGTTAAGTTACTTAAACGACCCCAGTGGTAACTATGAAAGAACAACCGCCCCCTTTTAACCCTCATTAAAATGACAAGTTAAAACTTAAACCCTTGTGTTTTAAACAAACAATTGGAATCGTTGTGGAAAGCTTATTTCGAATATAAATTTTGGTGAGTTATAAAAAGAACATGGTGCCGATGCAATAGTGGAGCTGCGATAGACCTAACACTTCTAGCAACATTTCCCCACATAAATGCATTCCACAGTTTTCCCACAAACAATAGAAAACTATTATAACATTTCATTATTGAGTGAGGGTTTCTTTCAGCTACACAACACAAACACATATCTGACTCTGATGTGTATTTGTTTGTTTATAACTCGGCGTCACTCGTTCTCTTGAGTTGGTGGCATTCCGCGCATGGAGAGTGGCTTTTCGTCTTGTGGAACTTAACTCTACAACCAACCGAACCCAGTAACTTCTCCAGAAAACCGTACTCAGCTTAACAGTGAAGTTTCTGCTCGGTTGTGTCGCGTTGTGATGTTTGTGTAGCTCGCGGCTGTATCTCATACGAAAATTTTACATAAAATCTGTCAAAATAAGAGTCGTTTGTAAAATATGCATTTAGCGTGTGCAATATAAGTGACAAGAAGTGGTCAAGTGGAGACTGTTCTTTATTTTAGGTACTGTCAAGTGTGACACTGAACAATCTTGCGCATTGCATCTAAATCAGTTTAGCTGTATGAAGGGTGCGTATAAATACACATCGCATGTTAAGTGAACAAATATTAATTTACTTGAAATCCGGAAAAGGTGTCTTTCGAGTACCAACTTTTGACATGTTGCAAGAGAAAGATAAACCCGACGACCCTCTAGGCACATATTTTACTCCGCCACCTTCCGTGCCACCAATCGTACAGTCGTTTCAATCCTGGTTAGTTCATTTTACTGTTTCTTTCATCGTTGCAGAAATTCCGTCTTGCTTCTCCCTGAGGTCATTACTACGCTGTTGGTGAGGCTCGCCAATGCAGCCACAATTCAAATTCCACATGGCTTATGGAATGCAAACGGTGCTGTATTTTTTTTTATTACTATTCAATGGAGGCAGCACAAGTTCATCTCCTGCAAAACCCAAGTGACTGATGATCATTAAGGGCGTTGGTAATGTAATGACGTTTTGGCGAGAGGTTAGGCTTCTGTTGATTATATTGCATCCATTACGGAACTCAAATTATAGGTTCCATTTATGCTGATGAGTTTTATTTTTTTGCCTTTAGCATGATTTCGTTTATCCTTTTAGTTTGGTGTGCATTTTTTCGTGCCAAAATGGACCAAGGAACGAGTAATTTTATTTATGAGTTGTGTATATACAATTTTGTTACAGTATGCAGATGGAAGTTATAGGATGAAAGTTTGTGCAATGGAGATTGATCATTATTTTTCATGGGAATGTGGGGAATTTAGATAGGGTAGCTCAAAATTTGTATGAACAATTTCGACTTCGTTTGATCGTTTAAAACGGACGGACCCCTATAAAAGTCTTCGTTATTAGTAAATGTACCCAGTTTGTATGATCCTTAACTATGTACATTGTACAGTCTAAAACGGAGTCTTTCTGTTATGAAATAGTTTTATTTAAAGAGTGACAAGTTGTCTCCTTGAGTACATTTTTTAAATTAAATGAACTTTGATTCCATTATTTTCAACAACATAATAAAGTTCTAAGCAAAGCCGAGAACCACATTCCGCATTTAAAAAAAAAACGATAAATCATGCGAAAGCGAAACGTGTAAATTCTGTCGCTTTCTATTTCGTTGCAAATAGTTTAAGAGGCAGCGTGGTTTAAATAGTCCGAGGAACTTTTGCTTTGGCAGCACTTCTAGCATCTGGATCTCCGTTCTGGAGACATTTCTAAATTCAAAATCAGTGATTTTGTCGTATTTCCATAAGAACATTTGTACGTAAGATCAGATCGCCATATTAAAGACCAAGCTATTGTGGCATTAATGTCTCTTTCTTTTGACGCCATATTTGATGGTTGCAAAGAATGCAAATGGCTCTCACAAATAAAGTGTCAAAAGAAAGAGATATTCCTGGAGCATTAATATACAGAAGTAAAATGAAAGAAGGCGACAAAATGGCCCTTATTTACGATTAGGTATGTCTTTCGTTTTAAAAAGTAAAACAAAAAAAAAACGAAAATTGACGAAATGGCTTGCGAAATCATAAAACTTTCGCGTAAATTCCTTTCGATTTTAAGGTTAATGGAAAGGGTTTAATAGTTTTTCAAAGGGCTTGTAAATATTTTCTTAATTAACTGCTTCACAGAAATTTTATATTAGGTACCAATTCAAGTATATGTAATTTGCAACATCAAATCTCTCAAATCCTTTCTATATTTTCAGACATCTGTCCTGCAAACAAATATAACCGACCAAATCTGATGCGATAAGGAGTCCTCGTTCCATTATCTGTCAAATCTACCCCATGAAAAATTGCGTATAGTTTTCTCTACATAAAAATCAAAATATGAACAAAATATAACAACCTTTTGAAAAATGTCCAACATTGAAAAGGAGGAGCAGACTGTGCTCAACAATAATGGGGATTCCTGCGACGACAAGGATAATACCCGCAATAAATCAAAGTCATCATCACCGGACAATCATAATCAAAAAGAAGAGCATCGTCAACCGAGGATGGTGAAATCTGCAAGTCAAGGATCAACGCCGGCGGGGTAAGTGTGCCCAATAATTAATCTTTGTGTCTTTTAGCCCGTATATGTGGTCTTGAAAGATTTGCTAAATTACGAACAATGTCTCAAATACCTCAAGAGCATCCGCGTTACAAATGGACCAGAGAAAATATGTTTCTGAATTTTTTTTATTATTATTTGAGTGAGAGTTATATACGCCTTTTTATCAGCGCAAGTGTTTTATGGGCGACATTAACCAGTTTCTTTGGTATCATTGCTATCATCAATCAACGGAAAGTGAAGCAAGTGTATGATGAAAGTATAATGAAAGTCGTTAGGTAGAAGGCAACGATTCCGAACGCTGTCCGCATGAAATCAGTGTTTAATGCGATGAGCAGGGGAGGTTTGCACGCTCACATCTTCTCCCACAGTTAGAAAAAGTGAAGACGCGTACACTTCAAATGAAAGCGATTCGCCGATGCATTTCCTCTCTCAAAATGTGGGACACTGACGTTTAGATCCGGCATGATGTGAATGGGCTGTTGTAATGTGATATATGGTCCACCGCATTTACGAAATGAATTCAGCTTATTTCGAGTTAATTTAAAATATTCCAGAATAGAACAAAAAATGCCCGCCTGCCTTCTCATTATTTCGCCAGTAGATGGATATGCAAATCTGGCTCCCAAACTCACGATCATAAATCATTTAGATTTGTTCCCACTGACAGTTCACCTATATTCAACGCAATTACCTACTTCTTCTCGTTCTCACTCTATTTCCGGTATCGTGTCAATTAGCTGTCAAGTGCCGTTAAAACTTGTGGCACCCTCTTGACAGAGTTTTTAATATTCCCACATGAAACGGAATTTTTTTTTTGACGCGTGGTTTACAACTTCTTACGTTGTTTATCTGTCGCTCAGTATGTTACTGCGGCAACATAATTGAAATTTTTAGTGAGGCTGTCCTGGTATTTTATTTGTTTTTCGCCTCAAGTAGCTACACTTGGCGCATATCTTTGTAAATATTCGAAGGAACACCGATGGCTTTCAATATCAGACGTATGTTGAAATTAATTGCCTGTGTATTACGTCCTTACAAAAAGCGAGATGTGCGTTTTACTCGCAGCAAAAAGAAGACGTAATCCGAAGGAACGTGCTCCTGTTAAAATTATAGCCTGGAGGCTTTTTGCTATTTGAGTACACGTATGCTCATTGAATAAGGACATGGCATATGAAAAAGTACTTAAGTGAGTACTAAAGAAGTCTAACAAGAGTATATCAATAAAGCAAGAAGAAAAAAGAAACTTGAATGCAAAAGGGCTGATGGGGAAAAGTAAAACTCGAAAGGGTTTATGTACAGCAATAAAAGCATGGGAGTTTAGAACACGTTCCACCTCCTTCCCTTGCATTATGTTTGGAAAGGAGTGTTCGCAGTTACAACTCCATGGCGATGGTATTCAATTTTATTTAAATTGACGGAGGAGGGGATTGTGTATACTTAATGCATATATTGGATGATTTACTAAGTTATTTTCGAACGCGAACATGAATCCAACTAAAGGCGCAACTTTCATCAGGCAATATGCGGACTTGCAACTTCCAATGCCAAATAGTATGCCACAAAGTTGTCGAACATAAACAACTCCTCTACATTAGGGCATTATTTATTTTTTTCCCACACATATTAGATGCGAAAGTTGAACCCCAAATTCGAACTAATTATCAATTCGGAACACAATGCCATTAGTTCCAGCACATTTCATCGAATCGAATGCACTTGAACGATGGTGCAAACGTAATCAAGCGTAATGGTCACTTATCAATGTCCCATTAAGCCTGTTGGTGGTCATTTAAATGCAATTGAACGCATTACCATTCATTATCCTTGCAAATGAAAGGGTTACGTGTCGACTCTGAGAGCCCATTAACATATAGCAAAGACCCGTCAGAGGAGGTAGCATTCGGTTTGGGCTACCTGAATGCGAGTGAGAATTGAATCGAAATGCACAATTTTTGGACAGTGTTGAAGATAAATGAGGACTAACGAGGTTTGTGCGGCAGGAAAAATTATATCGAAGAACTCATTTATCAGTTATGCCATTTGAAGGCGGTTAGATAAAAAATGAAGTCAACCTCAATTATTGTGCTCTTCAGTCAATCGACCTTACTAATAATCAAACAGTAATGTCGACAATTACCTATCAACCAGCTTTAGTAAAAATGTACAGCAACGGTACTAATAAACAATTAGACCTCAACATTTTCTGGTGCGACAATTTTCTTAGAATCTATTACATTTTTTGTCATCGCAGAATTCAAATTTCATAATTTGTTTCCGTAAAAAACGAGGTCAATGTTTTATTTCAGAACGAGGATTTTATTTTAAGAAAAGGAATATATAAATCGCAAATTAATTTGCCCAGCAGTTATCTTTCAAAGGCTTTTTAAAGCTTGTTGTAAGCAAAAAACAAAACACAAAATACGAAATGCACAAAATATCCGCTGATCTGTCAATAATCATATGCAAATCAGTGATGCCTTCTCATTCGATCAGACACAATTTTTGGTACTTCTTATAGTACGCTTTCCTTTGTTTCCTAATACTTCACGATTAATTTATGATTGAATTTCTGTCGTAATAAGATCGCTTTCAAATTATTCAATAAATGGAACACAGTTTAGGCTGATTATGAAAAGCGAAGCTTATTGATCTAAAGATTGAATGGATAGTGAGTGAATATTTTTGAAAAAAGAAATTTTATTTTAGAATAAATTAGCAAGCCAAAAGCGTTTTAAGGACGAAACATTGCTTGTAAAAGTATATAGAAGTGTAAAAATAAGTTCAATTTGATCTTTGTATAGCTTATATTACTTAATTCGGGAAACTTAGAAAACAACAAAATGTTAAATTCATTCAGAAAAATATAAACCCGTGGATATTTTTCTACACGAAAGCTATCATGCGTACTCCTCTATGAATACACACCAAGTAAAACAGAATTCGCACATACTACCTGATATTCCTCCAGAACTTCCCAAATTTATTATTTCGAGGGGATTCTGCTGAACGCTGACAATTATTATATCTACATTTCCGCGAAGTCAACCTTTTCACACAGACCACTGATTCATTAGAAATTCTCTGGGAACAAACTCCATTTCCAAAGAGCGGTTGGTTGCAGCCAAATATCTACCTGAGCAGCCTAAGGTACTGAGAGTTGTACAAAAATGTGGGTATTCGGGTATGAGCTGTCCAAACTTAAGTGAACCGGTATTTTATTCTCTTGTCGACGACTCTCAAGAAAGTCTTGGAAACATCCTAAACTTATATCAAATTAATTTTTTTACTACGTATGCTTTCGTAACTTGCAAACTATTGAAAAAGGAAAACCAATCAAAATTAAAATATTCGAAATATATATTTCAAGTGTTTAAAAATAAAACAAAAATGCAATATTTTTCAATTTTGTGCATTCATTTGTAAAAATTTGTCTTTCCTAAACCTAAAAACAACTTGCATTGTTGTATTCCAATGAATAATGTCCGAAAACATTTATAAATTACTAAAATTAGTTAATAATTGTAAACGTTTAGGCTGAATAATGTCCGAAAACATTTATAATTTACTAAAATTAGTTAATAATTGTAAACGTTTAGGCTGAACAAAAGTGTATTTAAATTCGCTCCTATTACGAAATTCCATACCGCCATTTTTGGTGGTTGGGCAACACTCCTCTTGAAAATGGCATTTAAGGAGGATTTGTTTAGCTAATGATAGACATGGGTTTCTGAACATTAACATTTAACAGTACAGTTAGCGATATTCTGGCAACTATATTTGTTTATTGGTAAAGGGATTTTGGAAAGTGTGGAGTCTTTGCGCAAACTGCCAAACTAAAGTTGATTATTGGCAAGGCCGAATGACTTTTCTCAAGAGAATTTTATGCTGTGTCCCATAACTCACGCAACATGTAATTTTGTTAGAAAATACAGATTTTTAATTAGAAAGCTGACATTTTTTGATTGATTCATCGAGTATACAGATTGAGGTTATGTATGGAATAGTACATCGGATAAATGGCTGCCGCGGCTTTGTTGGCAAGTTCGTGCTCTTTAATTGAAATTTTCTATGACTGTTTCGCAATGTGGCTGAATTTCATGAATACACCTCCCAATTTCCTCCTTCAAGGCGTTGGTGGTCGTGGGCTTGTTTGCTAGACCTTTGACTTCAAAAAAGTCCAATAGCGTTCAATCGCAAGATTTGGATGGCGATTACACGATTATTTAACGACTTATGCAGTAATTGGATTGTTTCTCTGTCTGTATGGCATCTCATTGAAACCACATTTTGGTCACATCCATATCTTGAAATTTCGGCTTTAAAAACTGGGTTATCATGTCACGATAACGAGAACCATTAATTATTACTGCCTGACCAGCCGCTTTTTCGAAGAAAAATGGTCCGATAATGCCAGCCAGCCCAAAATCGAAATACTTCAATGTTTTCTGTTGAACGACTTGTGACAGGACAACCAGAGTGTTTAAGATCACTAATTTATCCAGTCTCCCTGTATTTTTTATTTATTCAATTATGGTTTTAAATCGCTATGAAGGTGATATTATTAATATTTTGAAAATATTGCTCAACAATGAAATGGTGTTATTCTTTCTTATAGCACTCCATTTTTACTAACCCCGAACTGTCAGCTGTCACAATGTTATCTTTTTTTCCGTTGGCATCATTGTACTATTAAATGGCGCAAATACCAAATTTTGAGTGAATTATGGGACACCTTGGTTGGTTCCTTCTGCAATTGTCTAGTCCTTATTGAATAAAATGCATCCCATTCGCTTTCCTCTAGGGATATGAGCAATATGAGTATGATTGAGTTGAATTCGAAATTAAAACGTGCAGATGAAAATCAGTTGATGGATGCCATTCTGTATATTTATTCGGGATTTGAAATGTTTAGACGAAAACAATTTATTGTTGTGAGCAATTATTAAACACACTTTGATACAACCGTTAATATTGGGAAAAGATGTGTCATTTTCAATGGAAATAATTGTGTAAATATTTAAAGGCAAAAATCTTTCTGGTTATCATTTTAGGAGAGTGATTGTGTTATTATTTAAATTTAAGTTAGGTTAGGTTTATGTGTTGGTAGATCCATGGGGAGTCTGGACCAATGGTGCTGCCCTTGTTGCTGGCAAGTGGCAATGAATTTGTGTTTTTTCATGCTTCCCTTCAGCCAACCTGATATATTTATAAACCTATAATGATTAGATAGTGAGACATCAGAATGTCATGGAAGAACTGTTTTCTGTTTCTCAAGTGAAAAAGGCTTGGACATTGACAGAGGGAGTGAGGTGGGTCCGCGTTTACCTACTCGCCTTCCCCATTGTCATCTTTGCGATTTAGTTTCATTTTGTTTCGTGAGAAATTTTGGCCCGAATTTATTATGACTTATTTTATGAAAAAAATGTGCATGGTACTGGACATTCTAAAGCAAAGTTAATATTCAATGTTTAACCTCGGGGTGTAAACGTCTCGATAATCACGAAAAAAAAAATTGGCACGTACGACGGGCTAGTTAGTCATATTCGAGTGTAGGTTTCGTTTGACTTAGCTTGTTAAGTGCAATTTGGTTATCCTGGATATTTTCAATTGCAAAATATAGTAGGCTTTATAACAATTGTGTATAGGAACAAATTTTGGAAGATGTACCGTTTTTTTAAGACACACAAGATTGCATGGCACATCTTCGTAGGCCAAATTTGTCGTTTATACCCTAGGACACTAATTACTTACTTAACGCGATACCGACCCATTAAGAGTCTCTGCTTAAGACACTGTAGCCTACCATCTTCCGCGACCCCGGGGACCCTATTTTCAATTAGTATATTTCGGAAATAAAACACGTGTCCGTGTCAAAAACCCGACTATGGTTAGTTTTTTATTGCCTCTACGTTACTTCGATTCTGTACGTCTGTATACAGCTCTATGGCTCGATAGGAACTGAGCTGACGGGTTTTCACTCGAAGAGTGGAGAACCGCCAGCTTACTCATATTTAAGAGAAAAAAGCCCACACATGAGTAAAACAATATAACTCATGTGTGAGTGATTCGATAAACAATTATAACAACCAAGCGCTCTTGTGGTTGTGTCGCCGATGGCTGGGTCTTTGAACGGTTGTTTGTAGTACGCTCTTCGAGCTTAAATTAAGCGAGGCTATCTAAAATTTGGTCTCCTTGAAGGTTGCTTCATTTTTCAAACTTTTCTATACGCCCTATAGCATTATATAATAATTTTGTCTATGTAAGGTTGAATAGAGTTGTGAGATCGTCACAAAAGATCAAAAATAAATAATCATCATCGTTTTCCCAGCGATAAAATAAGACTCCAATTATTTTTGGAACAATTGAGCTACCATGCATAACTGAGAAATATCCTTGCAAGTGTCACACTGTTTTTTCACGATTTACTTGCCTTACATAGATGCATCTTGTTTTCTAAGAATTTCCATTACGATGACATAAAGTCACATAAAAACTTCGATTCGTTGCAACTATAGTTGCATCACCAACTACAGTTGCAGCGAAACGCAGTCTTTACGTAACTTTCAGAGCAGCATTCTGTTCGTTCCACCCAACACCGATCCATCGTACGTCTCGCATCGAATATCTCTGAATTCTAAAATTCCAATAAAATGATATATACATTCGCTATAAATCGTGGGAACAGTTGAATCGCTCGCAAGCGATATATTGACAAAAGAATGCAAAATATGTCAGTTAGGTATCTCAAATATGTATCACTATGCATTCGTATATCCACATGCAGGCACATGTCTGAATTATTTTTTTTTCCGGATGAACGCAAGAATAAAAATTGCTTCTTTCATCGCGTTGTGACGCCGTAATTCAATCTGTTTCCATCCGCGATTTATGGGGTGGCTGGTGGCCTGAACGCAGTCGTAAGTAAGTAGCGTGGGAACCACAGTATCCGTGTTTTTTATTTGAGCAATAAAAGTGTGTTGAGGTTTCTAAAACAAAAAGTGCTCTACGTTGCGGCAGGTGTGACATTGACAGGAATTGCAATTTCATTATGTAATTTAATTTTTATCGTAGTTGGTAGACCACAAAATAGTTTGAAAAATATACATTTAATACGAGTCGTGGTCAAAAATAGAAAATGTCACCCTAGACCGGACAATCTTACCCGAACGACGTGGCCATTCATTACAAGCAACTTAGTTTAATGTGAAAACAAATTGTGTTTACCTGAATAACAACAGGTGATTTATAAAAGAACCCTAATTGTTTCTTGCAAAAAGGTGATGCCAGAAATCCCTTCATAAGGAATGACCACATTGACCTTACCTGTATACCGACACCCTGGGGGATAACAAAAGGGTCCTCATTTCTATATCTGTCTGCTCATCAACTTTGGCCATACGAAGCCAATTCAATTATGGCGACAAAACTTTGGAATAAACTTCCCGATAAATGAACTCTTAACTTTTCTCGTACCAACGCCTTAACAGAGGAAAAAAGTTATCCACTTTAAAGGGATGGCAGCTTGGGGGAGAACTTAACCCAAGATATAAAGATTTCGTCACATTTATGTCTGACATTAGGCCGACTGGAGCTGGGATAATGAATGAATTTGGAGCGTTCATTAACATGTCGGCTGCAGACATAGACATCTGCTCTCGTCCATATGCCAACGATGGCAAAGGGACGCTCCTGCTCTGTGCACCGAATCATTTGAAATTAATTGGTACACATCGTCTGTGCGATGATGGTGATGTATGACTTGAATCCCTTAACCAGAAATGTATCGGTGCTGATGACGGCAGAAGATTGATGATGGCTGCTGAGTAGGCCGAGGTGCGAAACTTCATAATCGCATACAAAAAATCGATTCGTAGTCATTTAATGCCTTTGACAAACAGTCTGGAGTGTGTATTTGTTTTTAATCTATTGATTTTTATCCTTTTGGCAGCAATATGTTCGAGTTCGAAATTGAATCCCGTCTGGAATTGACTTTTGCACGACATGTTAAAGGAGTCATTGAACTGGAAGTCCGATGCGATGTGTGACGTTAAACGGCTTCTACCAGTTGTTGGTAATCTGATTTTTCTGTTTAGCGGGTGGAATTTGTTTTTAAGCCCACCCACAACAAGTGCAGTTGCTCAGGATGTACTGAAAATGGCTTTGCTTCAAAGTTATATCCATTTCAAATTGATAGTCAATGGGAATTTAGATTCAAATTGGATTAATGTTTGTTTTTCAATTATAAAAAATATTTTTTTCTACTTTAAAAAATATATAAAATGTTGGTAGCGTCACAAAAATTTGCGCGTTTGATTTTTGTTTTATTTAAAAAATAACGAGGCGAGTGATAGAACATTGGACTGGTTAAAATTGCGTCTTCAACTTTCCCATCGATTTAAGAAGTCATTCAAAAAAACAAAATTGTAAAGCTCCAGCTCAACCATTAATAAAGGGTCTTCCATTAGCGATTTAACAACTTTAAACTTTCAGTGTGAACGCACTCTTAAACCACCCTTACCAAACTGTCAATGTCAAAATATTCAGTAAAATCAACAATCGTGTGTTTTAACGCCTCTAGATTATTTTTATGGGGCTACATTAAATCAGTGGTCTATGCCAACAAGCCGGCGACGGTGGAGGATCTCAGAGCCAATGTTGAACAAGAAATAGCGGCCGGGTAATCGAAAATTGGATTTAACGCTGCACTCTGTCCCGTGGTGGATATATGAACGAAGTCGAATTGCATTCAAAAATGTTTTGATAGTAGTTCGAGCCAATCAATTTTTTTTTTTGAGATGTCTTAAGTAGTTTACATTTCATTAAAAAAAAAGTTGTCAAGTCCTTAATGAAAGACCCTTTAGATACAGTTTCCTTCGAAATGAACCGCTTCAAAATGCCTTCCAAGGCAAGTGAGTTATGTAAGGTACCCACCTCGAAAGTCTGTTCAAATAACAAAGTAAAACATGCTCGCTCTTGTAGAAAGTTCAAAGTTCATATGTAAAATTAAGTGTCACCCATTTTCTTTTTTTTTCAGGTTGCAACACTCCGCTACTCCCGAACACATGCGTGGTGCAACAAAGGATATGTTTGACTTAATTGAACGAGCTCAGTGCTCTCGGCTAGATGATCAAAGATGTGTGTTACCGGCGTACTTTTCACAGGTAAGCAATCTTGTAAAGTGAAATATGCTATAGGATGCAGTGTCAGTGTCATCTGGTGCGTGAGATGATTGTGTGAGACGATAGGTGCGATGACAAGGGTACTTTCAAAACCTATTTGCCAACACGAACAGCTACATCGCACCGGCATACGTATGACGTCGCATGCACACAAAGGGCGGATGCAACAATCCAATTCGAAGCGATATGCGACTTCAAACAACTGTCAGTTCCTTTAGGCATTTTGTGACATTATTTATGTAGAGAAGTAACGCCGTTAAAATTGTACAAGCGCGTGCCATATCACGAATTGTATATGCGTTTTCTGATTTGCACGATTGCTCTCATAGAGAGGGACCTATTGTTACACAGTTCGTGTAGAATTAAAATTTTACGACAGTTGACGCTTCACTGAGCACGCACTTTTATTGAAATTGTTTATTAGTTTGCGCTGAACATATTGTTAACATATTGTCGAATTGTACAAAAAAGGAATAATGGGAAATAATATGGAGCGGAAAATTGTTCCGCCGGTGAAATTGCAACCAAAAACAGCAACTCTAAGAACATTTCAGTGTATTTGATGTCTTTCTACTGACTTTCAAGAAATAATTCCACTTTATTTTGTTTGTTTACTTGCAGCTTCCTTTTTGAATTTTGTACAGTATGCAGTTGAAAACTGAAATGAAGTTGGTCCGCGGGATAATCACACATCCAGTTGAATATAACAAACGCGACGTAGCTAACATAATAGCTTTGATTTTGCAGTAACACAATTGCAACTTAAGATCTCCTCATATACTCATAGAATAAACTACTACCAAGTACCTATAATGTTAAAAACAGTTAATTTCTTTAAACAACCATACACACCATACAGTGTTTAAATTGATTTTGTCAGAACCTTGCATAAAGGCGATAACTTATTGTACACGCAAATAAATGAATAAATAGCGTTAATTGTTTTAGAAAAGTTGTGTCTACTTTTATTTTTGGTTTTACAGGAATCCGTTTATGCAGCTTAACTTCAGGCGGAGACTGTATGAATGCAGGTCGATCGAATCACTCGTGCATGGGTCGTATTGCTTTACTCACATAGTTACGAGCTTGTTGGCTTAAATAATCAAGCCGGTGGTTCTCCACTCATTGAGTGAAAGGCTGTCAAACCAACTCAGTCGCAGTAGACTGTTAGTTATAGAAACTAACTATATATAGCTAGTTTATGCAGTAGAGTAAGTATCGCCTGTCGCACAGTGATAAAAATAACCATCGTTATATTTAATCAATATATTTATTTAGTGCTGGGGTTCTACTCTCTATTTCGTTCTGACAGTCAATCCTATTCGAAATTGCTTTCCGTTTCGCTTTTAAATGGTTTACTCTGTTATGCTTTCAAAATACAAAAAATTATACTGATTACTGTTTGCACCTAAGGTTTTGTTTTTCTCCTGTCTCTACTTACTTCGTTTGAGATCTGTCTTAACAAACAAAAAAAAATAAGCAAATAAATATACCAACGTAAAAAACTTTAAAAGGAAAAATTATAATTTTTAGCGAAATTTCAAATAAAAATAGAGTGCACGACTGGGTCGAAACGAACCTTCCTCGTTCATCAAAAGTTTGCTTGGTTGTTTTCTTATTTTATTAGGTAGGTATGTGTAGGTAAAAAATTGAAAAACAATGCTACATAAAAGGAATAGGGTTAAATAAAAATCAATTTTGGGTAGTTCGTATCAGATGAACTACTGTACATACCAAATAACAATGTGAGTTTTTAAAAGTTGAAGCTCTCAGTAAAAGGGAATTGTCGCAAGTGCCTTATATTTTATAAGCTCTTACACTTTATAAGATTTAGGTAGGTACGGGGACAAGCGTTATAGGAGTTTCTGTTTTCTGATCTGTTAGGTCAAGTTTTTATTTTGATTAGGAACGCTGGTATAAGGTGTCTATGATTAGAAGCAGAGTTCGTGATAGATTTATATATCTTTACATAGATGTATATTGTAAGAATTCGGAGATTTGTTTTTGATTATGCGTTACCAGTTATAAACTGAATAACCCAATTGACGTGTGTGGTGTGAAAATGGAGTGGGAGTTTCCAATTGCGGTTAGTATTATTTTAAGGTGCATACTCAATAAGGTTAAACAAAAAAGAAGTGGGTTATGTTTGTTAAACATTAGTTATGCTTAGCTGTTATTGCATTTTTATCAGCAGTGGAAAATTGAGATTATTACAGAAATGTACCGTTAGATGTGAATACAAATTTCTGAAGTAATTTTTTAGAAATAATTATTAATCTGATTTATTCGAATTTTTTGAGAAAAACGAAGTAGTTAGTTAGTTGACTTTTATTTTCAATAAGTATTTTACTATGTAAAGATTAGCCTAACTCGTTATTGGTTTTGCCTATGGCCGTCTACCAGAGAAATAGGATCGTATTTAGAATACTTTTATTATCCTTAAATCCTTTAGATCAAAATCGTTAGCGTGATTTTTGTAAAATTTGGCAGACAAAACAGTACCAAATATTGCAATATGTAGTTCGAAAAATACTATTGCTTAACTATTTAGTTAAAAAACCGAGTACAAGTTATTGTTCGGGATGTAAGCATTACTAGGCTTTTAAAGTTTTCTTTTTTTAAATGGGGTTTACGAAATATGGGCAGTTTTTAAAATTAGCGTTTTTGGTGAATCGAATTGAAAATTAGGGAAACAATAATTTTGAAAACATTAATTTTACTCTAAGTTATCATTGTGGTCGAAATCGTTGTTGCCGTTTCCAAGTAAACTAAAGAAAATTTTTCAAAAATCCATTTTACGATAATACAGAGAAAAACTGAGTTTGCCATTAAGTTGGAAATGACCATATTACCTTACAAATTAATTTTTGTTACAATCGTATGGACTGTTTTTGAGATGTCTAAATTTCAAAGGTACCGTTATTCGACCTTTTAGCGGAAAACTGAGTATGCAGTCATGGTAACCTCACCTACTTAAGCTTAAATATCAATTTTGGTTGAAATCGTTAGAGCCGTTTTGGAACAAATCAAGCTAAAATGTGAAAATTTTATATTGGAAATGCCATTTATATTGAGCTTACCGTGCAAAAAAAAAAACGGGCCCGAACTGTAAGCCCCCAAACTCCAAGTCCGAAGTTTGAACGAAGTCGGGTTAGCTGTAGGCATCGGGGCATACAGACAGACAGACAGACGGACAGAATTTTTTAGCCCACTTTTTTGAGTTGGTCTATCATCGTAATGTCAGAATTGATTGAGTTGAGTTCGAAATTTTGTACGAATACAATATCCTTCTCTTACTACATAATAGAGAAAGTTAAAATTAAGTATGGACGAAGAAACTAGGAAAAAACGGTTGGAACGGAAAATTATACGGAACAAATCTAATATTTTAGAAATAAGTAATATAATAATATTAAAGAAATAAGAATTAGATGTTTGCTTCGCATCAGCCGTTTTCATTTGTCCTTTGGAGAAATCTGTGTGCACATAAATACATGAACTCCACCAAAGTTTCATATTGTTGTTGTTTGGTATGTATACATTTTATTTGAGATTCCCTAAAAACTAAAATTCATCACTAGGAATTTTCAACAAAAACTTACATTTTACGATATTTTTTAATCTTTCCGTTACCGGATTTGTTGTAGACAAAAATTTTCCACAATCGAATGGTTTTGGCATTCGGAAACGTGTCGCTAGGTAAAGAAATTCCTCTTGCAGAATTGTAAATCGGAGAGTATTAGATTTCATTCCACTTTCGAAATAGAGAGTACAAAACGTTAGGTTTCGAAAAATTCTACTTTTGGAAAGAGATACATAGTAGGGCCCCTGTATGTAATAGGAATTGATGTTTTTTCATAGGTGCTAACGAGTGAAATTTTTGAGTCTTTAAGACTTGCAAGTTTTACACAAATTATATTTTACTAATAAATATTTATAATATTAAATATTGTTTAAATTATTAAACTGCCGCTACACTTTTTTTAATATAACAGCGACAGCTCACATATTTCTATGTCATATATATAATTTCGATTGACATTTTGGCGAAGGACTAACTTTCTCTGGGGGCGAGGAAGACACCTGAAACTTTGATGACAGCAGTTCTTTCTAGGTTTTCCATTGCTTTCAAAATAGATTTAGGACTATATTCAAACTGATAATGTACATTTGTTACGGCAATTATCCCTCGATGATACCAGACCTTGTCTTCAATGCTGCCTTAGGCTCTTTTCTCACATTGTAAACGAATGGAATGACCCTTCCACTGTCATCTACAATCTACATTCCAAATCACTTGGTTACATTTATAATCCCCATTTAATGGTTAAGTCTAATCATTATCCTACCCAAGAGCTGAGGGTGTTTAGCAACAACCAAATAATTCTCTACAACTCAGCGGGATTCATAATGCTCTATTTAACACGAAATTACACCGCAGGTAGCAAAAAAAGCTGTTGACAGCCCACCTGGCTGACTAATTCCGAAATTGACACTTCTTGATGCGAGCGCCATATCGAACGCTTTGAGGAAATAAAAGGCGCACACAATGTGACAAAAATATACTCGTACCTCCTGCGACCCATTAGCGACTAATCTCATTTTAATAGCGCAATTTAATGCTAATATCCGAATAGCTCCACAGGCACAACACAACAACCACTCGATTTAAATCCTCAAATAAAAGGAGGTATATTGGCAAAACGTTCTACTGCAGGATACACGTAAGAGTGGAATGCAAAATTGTATTTTTTTAGCATGTGGTTGGGAGACACATATGTTTAACTATAGGGGCGCTACGAGACTTATTTATGAAGCTTTGGTGTGAAGGGATAATTTTGATTTCATAACCATTGAGATATACATGCAATTACATTTCTGCTTATTGTGAAAACATAAATCAACAAATCCGCTCCCTGGCTCCAAATAAACAACAGAAAACAGGGAAAAAAACAATAAAAGTCACAAAACTAATAAAAACTCCTGCGGACTATTGTGACGAGTATTTTTTGCGGATGTGGCACGTCACGTAAAAATTAATTTTATACCTGCACAGAAAATTAAAGGATTACATTCCACAAACGCGCGGATCAACATCCTGTTGTAGGGGTCAATAACAATATGTACAGAAGGGGTGACTTATTGACAGCTGTTGGCAGCGTGTTCGTCAAAATTGAAATGCCCATAATGCACAATGAATGTGAAAAGGTCTTCCCGGGTAAACCGATTATCCTTTTTTAACTCAATGGGATACAAAAAAAAACTGGACCGCCACTGGCCATATAGTGACCACTCAAATGGTGGTGCGCCTCCGTCGGGCACCACAAAACTCACGCCTCTATTCACAAAGGGATCTGATTCCAGTATAATTGCCCACTGAGCCGAGCGGGACAAACACCGAAAATGTGCAATTACTGCCATTGTATCGGTTAGTTGTTTATTATTTGCATTGAACAGGACTCCGCAGGAAATGCAGTTTGCTTGTTTAGGGATCTGTGAGCATGCCATTATGTGACTTGCGGAGCCCTGGGCAATTTAAAATACCTATTTGTTTGTCAAATGCTACACATCCAAAGAGCCGTAGGGTGTTAAAAATTGGCTCTTCTGTCAGCGGACAAGAGTGGCAAATAATTCAGTTAAATACTCTCAATACGAATGTATCCATACAGCAGCTGAGGGTGGATTTTCCAAACAAGCAAAAATGCAGGAAACTTCCTCCTCAGCGAACGCAAACTACTAGAAAGAATCGACTTAACCTAAAAAATGTGTGTCTATTAAATGAAATGTTTTCCCAAATTTAGGGTTCAGCTAAAATTGGCTAACATTTGAAATTGATAACCTTCAATTGACTTGTAGGATACTCAAATGCCAAGTCCCCAATTTATGCAAATTGTTATTGTTTTTCTTCGTAACGTACAAAGTAGGGACATTTGAAAGTGAATCAGCAAGTTACTCTAGGAAAAACAAAAAACGATCCACCCACCTTCGTTTAGCAAACAATTCAATAGGCAGACAAATAAAAACAAACCCAGTTTGCATTTAAGATTCATCCCAACAAGACCCTCGCAATGTCGTTGAGTTACAGGATAAACTTCCCAAATGAACACATAAAACTGTGAAGATTGTTATAGCTGACAGGCGACTGTCTGCGGCCGAAGACAGTAAAACTTGTATCGATCTGTTTATTCCAAGCGATTTCGTTTAATTGTATCCTAAAAAAGAATTATAGCTCCGAACAGCAGTAGTTAAATCAAAAGCGACGCCAAAGACGTCTGCACAATACGGCATGGAGATGGAGTAGGGAAAGGACACGTTAATTAAAACCGAAGTTGTGCAGTAGAAGTCGAACGTACTCCTAGTGGGATGTCCTCCTCCTCGTCAAATACTGCCCCAAATGAACCGAACCGGTCTTGCAATAAATTTCAATTATTCGTCTGACCAGAAGCTGTCCATATAATTATTTTAAAATTTGAATTTCATTTAATTTCGAACCCTATTCGCAGACAAATAAATCAGCTCGCCATGCTGACTCGCATTGAGAGTGTGCCAAGGACTAAACAAGTTTTCGGTAAAATCCAACTGAAGCTGTACACAGCGACCACTCAATCATTATGACACTTGAGACACAATACCGCCATTGTTCGTCCCGCAAGCGTTTGCAAGTTCAGGAACCAGTTTCACATTGGAACTCGGTCGCGTATAAAGGGTTGGATTGTGAAGTTTTTATGCAAATTCATGAATTTTCGAGCACTTCAATGCAAATCATTAGGCGAACGTAAAAATGCCGGATGCGTTTAGCGTAGATACATGTTTGAATGATGTACTCGTAGATTTGTTGTTTGGTAAACTGTTTTGTCCACAGCCCTTTCTCGCGCCCAGAAAACATAACAGTTTATGAAACACACTGCCAGCAGAAAATGAAACACAGTTACCGTTTTGCTGAGCGATAGGGTGGCAATGGCACGGGAAGGGTGATCCGGTTCCGCGAGGACGAACATTTTACTTGAAGTGGCCGATGTGATTTATGGGAGAGTTGGTTTTTTGCTCATTACGGCACGCGATTGACCGGAGTTAATACGCACTTGTGTGTGTTACAGTCGTTACGTTTAAGTATGCATTTTCTAAGCAGCTGAGTTATTTACTTACCCTGTGTCACTAGAGCAGCAGCAGACTTCCGTGGCAGGTCGCAGTAAATTTAGTTATTCAAATGAAGTGTGGCATGTTTTTTTTTAATTGCGTAGGTATTTATTTAAATGGAGTCGCCTTTTATACGGAAGTTTTTATTTTGTTTATTATTTATTTTAAAAGTTATTCTAACCCATAAGAGAAAAAGCTTCGAATTTTTACTGATAAATGAATAAATTAATTAATAACAACAAAGATAAGTAATGGTTTTAATATTTTCTTTAAAAAAAAATTGCTGAAAATTTAAAACCAGGAAATTTTTTTAGTCTAAATGAATCCAATAAAAATCTTCTAATTGAGCAGCCCATAATTTTTCTTTGGACCAGTGCGTGATTCAGAATTACTCTCTGTAATCAAAAAGCTCATAAGGACTAGATGGTATAAGCACGAAGCAGCTGGGTTGGTAAAAAGATAAGTAAATTAATTTTGAGTCCCCTGCTTTGTGTATTAAATAAACGTTTTGAATGTGGGATATTTCCAGATAGTTTAAAAACAGCCAAAATGATTCCAATATGAAAAAAATAAGACTCTAGTGACCCTAACAACTATAGACCTATATCGCTGCTATCTATCTTCTCTAAGATATTTGAAAAGCTTTTAGTAAATAAAATGATCAACTTCTTTGAACAAAAAAACAAAATTCTTCAGTTAATTTCAATTTGTGAAAGATGCGCTAAAACTATAGTTCCCTCGACAGGAACCTAAGAAGTCGGTGCATTTTTTTGCAAAAGCTTTTGATTTGGTTAATCACGAATTGCTGTTGCTTAAATTAGGTAATGCTGGTTGTAGAGGTAAAGTATAATTATTGAGTGGCTTAAGTCTTTTTTGGTAGATAGAAACAAAGGTAAGAGATACAGGAGTGCCACTAGGATCGGCCCTTGGTCCAATCATTTTTTTGGTTTATATTAACTCAATTTTTAGCTTACCTCTTAAAGGTCACATAATAGGTTATGCGGATGACCTTGCACTCGCTTATGAAGATTATTCGCCGGAAACTATCTGAAGCAAGGGGCAAACTGATCTGAATTTGCTTTGAATATGGTTCATCTATCATCAAATGGTACTAAGCACAAAGTCCTCCAAAGCGATGTACTATTCCTTACCACCACAAGCGTAATCCCGGAGGAGCTTCATTTTGATCACCCTAGTTCTGATGGCACTGCTCGGATAAATGTTTCGTTTTGGAGTTTGTGCAAGAATTTAGGTAAATTTGTAAATTAATGTCGCAAAAAAATGTATGTTGCAATGAATAAAATTTATCAGCTACGTAAATTGGCGCCCAGGGATCCCAGATTAAAAAAAAATCCCCCTTTTTAACCCCAAAAAGATATTTTTTCCCCTTTTTAAAAAAAAATCCCTTTTTTCCTCCAAAAACGAAAAAAAAAAGATTATTTAAGTTTTATTTCTTAGAATTAAGCAAACAACAAAATAATAGGAACGCGTTAAATTCAGGCAGTTTTATGAAATACTAATAAAACAAAAAAAAAAAATCTTTTCGTTGATGATATCCATATGACATATGAAAAGCCAAATATTGAATGCATTCAACATGAAACAATGTTGTAAGTGGGACGTTATATGGGCCCATTTTAGATTATGATCATTGAATGAGTTTTAAAAATAGTGTAGTCTTTCGAAGACCTTATTAATATAAAATTTTTAATATTTTTTTCCCCTTTAGATTGTTTTTCCCCCAAAAAATCCCTTCACCCCTTTTGTTAGAAAAAAATGCCATCTTTCCCCCAATCTGGAATCACTGCTGGCGCCTCATAGATGGCTTGTAACAATATATTATGCATTCGTTCAATCACTGCTAGCCCATGGTCTCTCATGTTGGGGTAGTGCTCATGTTTGTAACCTGAAACCTATCGTGATTACACAAAGAAGGTAGTCCCCGGGTTATTTCAAATAAAAATGGATTCGAACATTCACTGCCTTTATTTCAATCAGCGAACATAAAGGGTGTTTTTTAAGAGTTAAGTTTTCAGGTTGGCAGCACTGGTTAGTAATGGCGTCCAAACGTCATCTGTCAAAGTGAAAAGTTTTTGTATACTCTGCCATTTAATCATGGAGAGACTTACAAACGAGCAACGATTGCAAATTATTGAAATTTATTATAAAAATTCGTGCTCTGTGAAAAATGTGCACCGTGGAAGAAACGATACGCGACTTTTTTTGTCCCAGTTGGCTGAGTTGAACTTGGTTGACATGTGGTTTCATCAAAACGGTACCATATGCCACACAGCTCGTGAAATAATGGAAATGTTGAAGGATGAATCTGGTGAGCAGCTTATCTCTCGAAATGGCCGCCAAGATCATGCGATTTAACGCCTCTTGATTATTTCTTGTGGGGTTATATAAAGTCGTTAGTCGATGAACACGATTGAAGCCTTACAGGATAACATAACACGCGTAGTTCGTGGAATACAGGCCGAAATGCTCGAATAAGCGACGCTAAATTGGACCTTCCGAATGGACCATTTGAAACGGAGCCGCTTACAACATTTACATGAAGTTGTCTTTAAAACATAAATGGCAAAGGCCTATCGATTACAATAGAAATTTTAAATATTTGATGCAAATTTGAGTGTTTTATTCGATTTTTAAAGAAACTACGCTTAAAAAATCACCCGTTACTACCACTTTGCTATCTATTTTTATATCTATTTATATATAATATACTAAAGATAGTCTTTGTCAGAAGCGGTTGTATTTTCCGTAGAAGAAATTAAGTATATTCGCTGAGTGTTCAAAACTAACAAGTAGAAATTATACACAAAGTATTAACTCTGCCGACAAATATATTTTCCAAATTATTAATTATGTATTATTTTTCAAACTAAAAGCGCTCAACTCAAGAAAGTAAACAGTACAGTGGATGTCCCAGCAGTTAATAAAGAGCACGGCAGGCGTTTCATTAACACTATAACACTTTTCACGTTCAACAAACTGCCATCTAACAAATCCAGTCAAATCTGAAACGCTTATCAATCTCTCAAACCCCTTAAAATTTGGCTACCTTCAAGGTCTGAGGTGGAGACTCTATTTCAAGTCCTTCCCTATCTTATTTCTTGCTTTCTATTTTCGCGTCGTAAAATTTCACACTTCAGCTTCATTGATTCACTCTCCGTGTCACAAATCACTCTTGTTGTTTTTTCTTCCCTTCTCCTTGCGGCTCATAATTTAAATGTTACATCATTTTAGGAGCACAAAGTATTTTATTACCCTTTCAATATTTCACGATATAATACCCAGAATTTGTTTATTTTTTGAATAATTAATTTAAATTACTCGTTAATGTATTATGTATTGAATTTATAATAAAAGAATTTAAAAACAAAATATTAGGAGCTTCTCATTAGCAGACTCTTTCATCCACAAAATTTGCATTTCAAAATGGGCACTCAATTTTTTTAATAAAAGAAAGGTCCAATTTCCGCGAACATCTGTGCGGGCCACGTCCGCTTAATTAAAAGTATACTTTCGCAACTCATGGTTCTAAATTGAAAGCAAGGCAATTATGTTGATCCCTGTTGAAAATCGACATACGAATTCAGATGGCATCCCTTAAAACTGAAAGAAGTTGTTGTGAAATATTACGCACCACACCTACACGCCACGAGTAGAAACTTTCAAGGCGCCCGCCCGCATGTATCAAGGAACAAAAAGCTGGGAAAGGGACATTGAATTGATTTATTCTTCTTCAACTTCAACTTTTTTTTTACTATATACTCTGGTTACATAGAAGAAAATAAAAGTGAAATCATCATGATGGCATACCCTCGGCGGCGTCCATCAGTCTGGGCGTTCTCAAGTGTCTATCGATCAGTTTGTTCTGGAAAGAGATGAATATTTGTTAAGGTACCCATACCAAAATTCATTAAAAAAAAAGGAAACTTGTTGGCGGCGAAAGGACAATTCTCACGAGAGACTATCATTTTGTTATGGCATCAGTGGTATAGGGCTAGGGATGCCATGCATTTTCAGGTCAAAATATTCAGTAGAATGATTTTATTTGTTGCTGAATTAAAAACAAAATCTCTGTTAGTAACCATTGCCATTGGTTTTGTGATTTTTCAATTTTCTTACGAAGACTGCGGTCATCAACTCAACTGTATTTCTTGTACATATACATGCCATCGAAGTTATCGTAGTTAAATACTCTGTTATATGACGGTAGCATTTTCCGGCTGACCAAAGCCATTTACCACTCAATGGAAATAGAAATAACTGGATTTAATGGAGAAGCGAAAATTTATGAAAATTGCCCCACCAATTTGGACAACAATAGTTCGAATTGAAGATAATTTTGAAAGGATGATTATCTTAACATGGAACTTATGGGAATAAGGGATTTTTTGAAATGAAGGTGGCTTCGGTGAGGTACCTACTTCATTGACAAATTTTTGATGGTCCTTTTGGTCTCTTTTCAAGCAAACAATTTGTGTGTGTCGTCCTGGGCCCAATTTGCTCGATATTGATATGAATTCACTCATTGGCATCATACAGATAGAGAGCCTTACCAAAAAGCATTTTATGTCTCGACTCAAAATTTTATTGGTTCACAATGGCTATATTTTCCATACAAACTTCGCAATTGTGAGCTTCCGTAAATTTAAGGTCGAGACTTAAATTTGTTAATAGAGATTATGTAAATTGATTGATGCGAGCCTTTTGTTATAGTGCAAAGTGGCTATTCTATTCTGGAGATAATGATACAAGGGGTGAGTCATTTTTAACGTGGAATCCAACTGCTTGCCCATGTACGGTGTAGTCCCGGGCAACATTTACTTTGTTTATTTACATGTTTGTTTGTCAACAAAGTACTAGAAGTGAAAATTTGAACAATTACGTGTATATGTTTTAAATCGTCAGGAAATATTTTTTTTTGTGTCGAAAATTCTTTTAAATGAAGTGTTTTTTTTATTCATTATTATAAACCACTACTACTACCTAAAAAAATGCCAAAGGGTTTTTCTTCTTCTTTTCTTTTTTCTTTTCTTCTTCTTTTATTTTAAATATGTTCTTAATTTTGTTTTTGATTGATTCAACATACTGACTTTTTAATTTTTGAAATGTTCTTAAAAAATCTTTGCCAAAAAAAAGTTATATGTAACCTCGGTCTTAAGGAATGTGTTTCCACCTTCAAACTCTGTCCATTTTCCGAACACTTTATCTGTCATTCTTTAAAAATAATTAGAGCGTCCACTTCCAGTAAGTGGAATGACATTGGAAACAAATTTGAAAGCTGTTTGTTGTATAAATAAAAATTGTGTTTGTTTATTTGTTTATATATGTATCTGTTTAGTTTTTGATTTGTTGATTTGTTCCACTTTACCAAAAGAAATTATTGTTTTTGGCATTATTTTATTGAAAAAGGCAACTTTTTTTCAAGTTACGCATTATTTCGTCAAAAGTGGTTGGCAACGCGAACATAGGTGACAGAACACTGGTGTCGCGAGTTCAATACCTTCTTACCTCAGCAGCCTCCCCTAAACGGAAGTGTCACTGAAGTGTGTTTCTGGAGTCCAGACCCTTTAAATTATGATCTTGATGTTCAGACTTGCTACGTTGAAGCACGTACATATACCAAATGGAACGAGAAAAAAATACCATCGAAGAATACTGCACGATGATGTTTCTACGCATAACATTCGGCCTTTCTATGACCACAATAAGAATGAGGTTTGGCCCAGGTCCGTATGCATTTGTTGAAGCCTTCAAATGCCATTCATACCGCTCTTGCTCAGTGCACAAACCGCGAACCTTGTCCGTATCCCCTCCATTCCCTCTAAACTACCCAATGCGCTTTATTACGTCCTATCCAAAGGTCCTCTGCAACCGCACACTGCTGAGGTATAAACTAAAACCAAATCCCCCGGTTGTAGATGGCTCCTTTCGTATTCGGAATCTGGGCTCCGCATTTCTATCTTTTCGTCGACGATATTTCAGGCGTGTCCTTCTGTACCTCTCTATATGGATGAGCGTGCATAAATACCGGGTACGCCAAAGCGATAAGTCTATTTTACGGATAAGTGCACACTGGACCAGAATTTATGCTACCAAGGACGGCGACGGTCACTATACGAGTACTCGTATTGTGAATGTGCTTCTTTTAATTGAGTTCCGCACATTAATCCGGCCTTAGGCTTTAATCGCGCTGACATGTATAAACCGTAAAACATTTCGTTGTGGACCTTGATTGTACATTTGTTGTCCAATACTCGTAGAAGGATACTTAGTAATCATTTACAGAAGGAATTTCGCATGAGTTATTGAAATGTCAGTTTAGAGGAGTTGTTACCCTGCAGCAGTAAGATTTTTTTTTTACACACACTAAGATGAAGTGCTTTTTAAGCTATTCACCTTCAAAGGACATTGAATATACCTACTCGTTCTTGTTGCAGTTATATTCTCAAAATGCAATAAATGTTTAACGACACTTTTACGAGAGACCAAACACCAGTTATTGGTAGCTTCAGACGCAATCTCCGAGTTGCAATTATCGAAAGTGCATGCCGAAGGTGGCATAACTGCAATGGAAATAAGTGCCGAGCTCCGATGTTGATACCCATAAAACTACACAAAGCCATATGTGCATTTGAAATATGAGCCCGAAGAGCCTATTCATTCGGCACCCCATTCCTGTTTCCATTAAAGAGTCGACGCAATTCGCTTTAATTGTTGGAGACTGGTGTTTATTAGTATTTGTCAACGACCGACGGTTTTATTGATAAACTATACGTATACTCTTATGACTAATGCATTTTATTGCAATCACTGTGATGGTAAATTTGCAAATGACATTCCATAGACCGCACGTTCGAATAGCGTGCACAACTTTGTCCACCAAATCATTGCAGCATAAGTGGACGCTGAATGACGGAATTAGCGCTAATTGTTCCACTAATTTGTCGTCAGGTACAAAGCCGCAACTGATTTAATCGCATCAATTTGTGTGGGGATGATTAATGAAATGCCCAACTCATCAGAAACATAAATCGACCGGCTTTACAACTGCGACCTTTAGAGGGTTGTCGGTCGCAGGTTGTAAGCGCTTGAATCATCCATTCACCCATTGGATTGGGTAACTCTAACCCTGAATGAACAGAATTTAATCGTCTCGTGCCATGTGTCAGAAGCATTGGAATTGCTTTCAAATGCCATCAGAGGGAGAATCTCAATTCGAAGGCTCTTATGGATGTATGCACAAAAGTTGCATTTGGAAATCGCGTTGCACTTTTGATTCGTTTTGCATGGGTCTGCACTGAATTTTGTAAAATATTAATTCCAAACAGGAATTAAGAAAAATTATAAGGAACTTAGCATTCAACTAAAGATTATCTATTTTTTTTAAGTGATTTCCGCAGCCTTGTTGGAGTAATTTTTGGGACATTTTTATGACATTTTTCCGTGTGTTTTTCAGACATTTTTCTTGGCATTTTTTGGTCATTCTTTGGGTTGCTTTGCAGGAATTTTTTTTTTTTTTCGATTTTTGGACCTTTTCGTGGAGATTTTTGCTTGTTTTTTGGAGCATTTTATGTGTCATATTTGGGACATTTTTCAGGCGTTTATCTTGAAGTTCCTTGGGACATTTCTTAGACGCTTTTGAGGACATTCTTTTTTAGGGTTTTTCTGCCCTTTTTAGTGATTTTTTCCGGTAATTTCTTAACATTTTTTTATGCGTTTTCCTTAAACAATTTACGAGCGACCCTTGTGTCGTTTTCGGGCATTCTTTGAGCCTTATTAACGATCATTTTGGGCTTCAAACAAATTAACAGAAAGAAATCCCGGTTTTTTGACATTTTTCTGTGCGCTTTTCAAACATTTTTCGGGGCCTTTTTATTGTAATTTTTCTTGGGGTTACTTTTCATGCTTTTTTCGAATGTTTACATACGATTTTGTGATTTTTACGAGAAATTTTTTGCTTGTTTTTTTTTGGGCATTTTATGTGTCATATTTGGGACTTTATTATGTCCCAAAAAACTTCAGTTTATTTGGGAAATATTTTTGTGCTTTTGGGGACATTTTTTGTTGAGGGTTTTTGGGTCATTTTCAATGGATTTTCTCCGGTAATATTTTGAACTAATTTTTTATGGGTTTTCTTTGAGTATTTTAGGGGCGACTCTTGTGTTTTTTTCGGACATTATTTGAGCCTTGTTTACGACCATTTCGAACTTCAAAAAATTAACTGAGCCTTGAATAATTGCGACAGAAAGAAATCCCGTTCAAACAAGGTAGGTTCAACCTGGCGAATTTGAAAAAAAAGCTTAGCCCAAGGAAATCCAAAGAAAAACGTTTTTTCGGGTACCTACATAAACAGATCACGGAACAAAAGAATGGTTCTACGCGCTTTAAATGAAGCTACAGCCCAACAATGTAGGGATCTCTGCACTGGTAAAATTACTGATTACTGAATACTATTTCCAGGCTACGAACCTTCTGAAAAAACATTTCATGGTAGCCCTATAGAATTGTAAATAGAACGGAAACCAACCCTACTTGCTCTAAAAAGTGTTTGCATTTTAAATAACTCCTCTGATGTGGTAACAAAATTTCGTAAATAATTATTTTTCTTTCCTCGGTTTCGGTCATAAATATTTACCCGTTTAAGATTGCTTTATAGAGCCAGCTCTACTTATAAACCTACCTCAACGTCTCGGCCGGGAAAAGGAAATTAATTACGTCGACATTTAAGAAAAGCTCCCATAAATAGAAAAATTTGTGGGCCGAAAGCGCGCATTGTGGCGAAAGTAACTTTGCAAGGATATAGATATAGTGTGGAAACAAACATTTCTGTTTACCCCAGTAAATCAATAAAAAAGAAATTACTCACGGGCAAATCGTTTGCGGAAATCATTTGGGAGTGTTAAGACATCCACAAAGGGTTGCTTTTTAATGCTCCGGCATCCGATTCCTTCCGGGTTCTTGATTGGTTGCTGTTCTCCGTAGGATATTCATTTGCTTTGCATGAACGGGTATATTTCCGGTATTAAGAGACAGCCAGTTAATTATTATGTTCCTGCGGTCCCTTTAATCGTTTTTATAGTACGTTTCCTTTTATTCTGTTGTATTTGATTTCCTCGGAAAATTTCGAGGGTGCCAGTTTTATTAGTGTGCCGTGAAATTGACGTGTCCGATTCGATTTTTTGGGCATTGTTTGCGTTTGCATGAAAGTTCTTTGTCAAGGACAATTCTCTGGAGCTTTACCCAGCGATTAGGGATGGTACGCGGTAAGCGGGATGGTTCATTTCAAAGAAAGTACAAAGGCATTGCTATCTACTGTGTATAAGAGCTGCCGGTGGCGTCCCCTTTTGACACAAGTTTTACAAATAAGGGTCAACTAGTTATGTAATTTCAAAAGTTTTCGGGTGATAATTGCGTCTCGAATAGAATTCAGAATTCATAATGAACCTATTTAGAATTTCCATGAATTTTAAAGACAAACTTTTGGGTCTAGATAAAACAACTACGCATATGTGGTTAGCCACACAAACGCAACATCCAATTAAATTCTCTTAGCCCCAATTTTCCCGGAAAGCAAACGTGCCCTTTTCCATAGATAATGCTTTAGTTTTATCAGAGAGGTGAGTGTCATTCCCATATATTTGCGGTTAACCGCATAAATTAATCAACATTTTTGTGAACCTTGTTTTGACGTTTGAGTGCATTAGACTTGTGTATTTTCCTTCCCAGGAACTGCCACTGCCATCCGCCACGGATGACATTTTGTATTATTGTGTTATGATTTGAACAATATTTTGATGCTCTGGTCGCAGATTCGTTTTTGAAACTTTGATCACCAAAATAAGTCATATTCTGCTCGGTTTTTTTTTGACAAACGTCAGTTTTCATTAAATTTTTGGAACATTAACTGGATTAAGCTCTCATACTTGGAATTTTATCCAGTGCCCTGGATATTTCGTCAGCTATATTAGCTATAACTAGTTTTCTACAAGTGGATTGTTAAAACAATTCACTATTGAAAAAAGCTTTGTTCCAGTATTTTTGAATAGGTAATTATTTATTTTTTTCAATTTAATATAGGTTGGCAACAACGACTGGTAAAGTTGCTGACAAAAACAAGTGTACACCATTTTCTCGGCGAATTCAAGTGCTAGAGCGAAAGATGTCATTTCAGTCAAGTTGTCAAAGTATTGTGTCACTTCGTCGTTTTTAAGTAATTTGTTTTGTTTTATTGTTTTATTTGCCATTTAAAATTTAAAAACTATATCCAATTCAAAGTTGACTACGTCTTTTTCTGTAAAGTATAATAGTGAATCATGCCTTGTTATTTATGCCGAAAACTGTACCCATATTACAATAGGAATGTTCTTCCTGATGCGACATTTATTATGAAGTTTCTGCCCGATTTTAGGGTACTTTCCAATTATTATTTGCAAACTCTTCTGGAGCGATTCTTTTAAATATTATTTTCGTTATAAAGGAAGACGACAATATATGCGAGGAATGCTATGCTAAATTTCGCAAAATCTTTAACTTTTATAATCCAACTTTATTAGATGCTGTACTTGCATCCACCTCAAGACAAGTTTATGACTTAGGAATGGACAGAGAAGGAGAGCCTGCTCGAAAAAGAATTCTCAGTGAAATTAAAAAAGCAATGGATAGTACTTGAAAGTGTTCATTTCAACGACTAAAGTGTTGTCCGTCTTTTTGTTTTAAATGTTTTATTGTACTTTAATGGCGTAGGTGATATAACAACTGTAAATACAGAGGTTATATTCAAGGTTTTCTCAATAAAAAATCATTTTATACAAATTTTGACGAAATCTTTTAAAATGTGGATTGATGGCATTCCCTGTTATTGAAACGGGCCTAAAATAAGAACGAGTGCTATTTTCAAGGCGTGGTAAGTGTGCACTTCAAAAAGATTTAATCCCCACTTACATTTTTACGACTTTACAATATTTGCCAAGATATTGTGACCTAGAAAACATTTGAGGTGAATAAAATAAACATTATTATTATTAGCACGGCCCAAAAACCGGTTTTTATGACAAAATTCGTACTTCATATGTCTGCACATTGTTGTTAGTGTACTAAACAAAGGTTTCCCAGCTCAACCATAGGAGAACTACAAGTCTCATCGTCACGCGCAAGGCGGAAAAATAGCAGGGAGAATAACTAGTTGGCCGGTTGCCGACCAACACTAGCCAGTGATTTCAACCTTTGCAATCCACTATAGATCGGTTTGCAAAAACTAAAACCCAACCTGTATCTCATTAAATTCATTTACGCAAGCAACTCTCGATATGGCAGTAGCGTTCAAACGGACAGAAACACAAGCATTTATTTTAAATCCATTGAAGTACGAGTAAATCAATCCACGATGCTCGTTGCACCATCTGAAGGGAGGGTGGCCACATACGTGGTATGAATGCATCATAAATCAATGTAGTAATTAAAAGGCAGATATATACCTAAGCGAGAGCAAATTTACGTCATTCTTACGTCATGGCTTACCTGTGTGAGATGAATGGAAGTATAGAAACTCAAATTAGTCGGAAGTGGTTGTTTGAGTGAAGCGACGAACTTTCAAAATCTAAGACGGAATAAAATGATTGATAAAACTCATGAATCAAGATGAGCTCAATGCAATGCATTAACTTATTTTCTAATATTTAGGGTTAAAAAAAAGACCGAAACCCGTTTCAAAAATCAAGACAGCGGATGCTAGAGCAGATTGTCCGGCTGCAGTGTACCATCACAAATACAGAGGCTCTTGACGGATCGGGAGCCCGTTATATAAAGGGTTTTCCAATGAGAGGTGTTATTGTGAATGACTCGCTATTTCGGTAGCTGTCACTTTTGAAGCTTTTATTCTCTGACATTTGACAAGTAGAAACTACGCCATTACTAAAAATTGAACGATACACGTTCAACAACACATTGAAATTATTAAAATTCACTACACAAATTGTGAAAATCTTGCAGTCACATTTCGCAAAAC
This sequence comes from Cheilosia vulpina, assembly GCA_916610125.1. Lineage (NCBI taxonomy): Eukaryota > Metazoa > Arthropoda > Insecta > Diptera > Syrphidae > Cheilosia > Cheilosia vulpina. Next base: position 2,714,701 of record OU744280.1, on the reverse strand, counting down.
TAAAGAATTTTTTGGTCGTCGTGAAGCACCTTGTCGGACCGCAATACAGAAATTTGTGGAAAAATTCGAGCTGTTGGGACAAGTTAGTGATGTGAAGAATAAAATCCGTGCACGTCGCTCAAGAACAACTGAGAATATTGCTGCTGTAGCCCAAAGTGTTGAAGAAAACCCAGATTAGTCCATTCCTCGTCGTTCTTTGGAATTTTGCAGTCCACAAACGTCATTACACCGTATTTTGCATAAAAACTTGGGTCTTAAGGCTTATAAAGTTCAGTTAACACAAGAACTCAAGCCGGCCGATCATCAACAGCCCAGCATCGATTCAAGACCTCAAAGATAAAATTCGTGAGGCTATCGAGGACATGGGGCAGCCAGTTTGCGATTTGGTTATGGAAAATTTCATGAAAAGGATATGATCCTGCATGCGTGCTCATGGTGGCCGTTTGGCTGATGTTGTTTTTCATTATTAACCGCATACCTTCCTCTTTATTATGAAATATCCGATCATTTATCTCAAAAAATGGTATTTTGCTTTGAATACCAAAATAACACCTCCCTTTAGTTTAAAAAAAAATCTAAACATAGCGAATACTTATTTATTGCGAATCTTTTATTTTATTTTAGAAGAAAGGGTCTGAATATTTATATAGAACTTTTACAGCTGACTGTACCTACTTGAAAGCATTTTGCAAGTTACACATTTCATTCAATCGTTCACGAGTTGCAATGCAAATAGCTATAAAATAATATTTCAAATGGTTTATAGAAAAATAAACTCCCACCCACAATGTTGTGTTCAGTAACAATATATTTTGACAGACATATTTTTTTTAATATTCAAACTAAGAGATAAAAACAGCGCAACTTGTTAACCTGATAATTAAACAGTTATTGCCGTTGTAAAAATACACCTTAACCCATAGACATACTAAATAAGGACTGGTAGTGAAATGACATACTTTTGTTATGTTCCAAAACAGCGCAACAATGCCTGCTTTTCTTATAAGCGATGTGTTCTTTTATCTGCCGCAGACTGTAATCAAAATATGAATTAATTTGCAGCTTCTGTTTTTCTTATTGTATGTGTTTTTTGTCAAATTACCTTAATTTTTGTTGTTCAAATGGACAAGTATTTAAGCTTAGCATTACTTCATATTTATTGTTTAGCAAAGTTTAATTGGAAGTAATAATAAAATATAATTAACGAAAAACATCAAACAGCCAGAAAACACGATTAATAAATTAAATATAAAGTGCAGCAGACACTACAGTAAACGATTATTTAAAACCTTATTCAATTTCAACAGTATTTATAATTTCATCTACTCGAAGGAATAACTACTGGTATTCTTTGTAGGTCTTTAACAAAAACAGTGACAAATCTAGAAATGATTCGAATGTGACTTACCAAGGCAACAAGTAGACCAGATTCAGATCACCTAATCAATTTGTCTGTATTCCATTAAACATTTTGAACACTTCTAAATGAATATCTCTGTACAATGCCTTGCAGTTTTTGTGGTATTTAATAATTTTTTATTTAAGATTATTTATCCAAACAAGTCATCTGTGAAAAAAAACAAATGAATTTTGAGTATAAAGCTTAACTACATTGTTAACTCGCCTCTGGACTTGACTGGATTTGCATTCAATATTCAACGTCATTTATTTTATCTAAATCCATTTCAAATGCAATACAAATTTTAATAAGTCTTTATAAATAAAATTTTAACACATTCCTTTTTCTATTCTTGATTTAAAATATAAATCTAAATAAATGACATTTATTTCACCCCGATATTGTGACTAACCTTTTTTTTTTTAAATACACACGCTGAGTGCTTTTAAAGAGAGTTTAATTTGAGAAATTTATTTCTTGACTTTGTGGAAACCATGCGTGCAGTGAATACTGTGACAGTTTACAGACGAAATTGTCCAACGACTCTCAGGTTTCGAAAGCTTTTATAGAGCGTTTAAGTGTTCAGTTTGAACTTTGTTACGTATTTGATTTCCATTCAAACACAAAACCCTGTAAAGTGGCACACAACTAAGGTCAAACTAAAAATGTTCTCATATCTCATTATTTACGAAACACTGTTCCAACTGTGGCTACATCAGAACAATTTTTATAAGTGCTTTGCAGGTGATGAGTTTCCTTGTCTGGCCTGCATGAATGGTCTCCATTTAAAAGCCGTATACATTGTGTGCATTGTTGTAAGTTGCACTTGGTTGTTTATTTGTAAACGTCCTTGGCCGGGGAGTGAGACCGAAATAAACTTTTTGCACACAAAGTCGTTGAAAAGGAAAGCATTTAACTGAAAATTCAAAATTCTTTAAGGAAGCTAACGATATGCATACTGCATTTCGCAATAGTCCAAAGACGTTTAAAATTTACTAAAAGATTAAATTAAAAGTTTTCTGCCTTAATTCAAGCGTTCCAATCGGAATCGCTTTCGTTCTTGCTACTGAAATTTGCTTGTTCTCAATTCCTTTGAGGAATAAACTGTATTTATTAATTATGTGCTGTCAGCCTTTGTTTTATTAAAACTTTATAAAATATAAATTGCTTCTAATGGATCAATCTTTGGTACAACACACAACGAATGCTCATTCTCAACCCAGAAATATTTCTATAATAATCAAGCTCAAAGCTTATGCAAACGAATTATTTTATCTTCTCAATTTGCATTCGAATCCATTTACTGCCATTTGCCAATTTGCATAATTAAGCAAAATATCCGCGCAAATAAACCATAAAAATTCGAAATTAACAAACCAACCCTGCTTAACTAAAATCAAAGATTCTAATAAATCCTCTCGAAAACTCAACTAATCCGCTTATTACAAAGCAGATAACAAACTTTGCCTAACCCAAGTCCTTTATAACAAGGGTCAATTGATAATGAAAATCCAAATAAAACTTCTGCAATATATTGGCCACAAAATGGGGAACTTTCAATCGATTTGAGGGAAAAAGTTTTCGCTCCTTTAAGGCCGGATTGCCTTGAATAAAGTTTAATTAGAAAGATGATCCCTTTCTGTGCCGGAAATTGCATTTTTAAATTGAAAGATTTCCAAGTTGGGTTTTGAAGTTTTCTTTTCTCTTAATTAAACTGGCCTCTGCTACTAAGTGCTCAAAGTAGATGTTTTCAGAGTTTTTTACTCGATGAAATCTATACAAATCAAATGTTTATACTCAATTTGTGGTCTGTAAGACCGGCAAAAAGAGACAGGATCCCCCGGAATAACGCCTCAGCAATGCGAAAGTTCATATTCAGTTGAAATGTAATGTCGCCCTCTATCCTTGAAACTAATATTTATTGGTTTTTCCCCCCACCCGGCTAAAGTTAATTGCTTTCAATGGCCAGCACTGGTGGTGGTTGCCCACGACAATAACCAATGGCACCAGTTGTTCGGCCGAAGTTGGAAGCGAAATTATTCTTCGAATTGGAAAATGCGGTTGTGGTGTTACTATGTCTTTGGTCAAATCATATTTTACGTGAAGTTCTGACACATTCGGGATATGGTCTGTTTTATGTCTGGTCCACTGATGAATTTATGCTCCTGGTCCTGCCTAAGTATACTCGTAATCAAGGAGGCGCCATCCATTTTCGGAATTTGCATTTTATCTTCGATTCGAGCAGACATTCGGCACCAGATAAATAAACCAATCATCCAAGGAGATTTCAAATGATAAATGAGTAAACAAACAGAACCCGTTTGACCCAAATACGGATTAAACGTGTCGGAGACTTCTGTCAAAACAAAGAGTGTGCGAGACGTGCTTATCGCTTTGCCATGACAGATTTGCTGTGTTATTGTGTCTAGAAGGGAAAGATTACTTGAGTTACAGTTTTGAATGAAGGATTACATCTGTTAGCAATTTTTGAACTATTTTCTTTTCAAAATACGACCGGATTACGGCTGACGCTGGGTTGGATAGTATATAAAGGGCTGAAACTGCAATAGCAAAATGTCGCTGGAATGCAAATAATCAAGTGAGTCTAACATTGAACTTAAAGGAGCTGCATCATGCCGGACTTTGTTTTTCGAATACTAGCACCCGAATAAATTTGCAGTGAGGTTGTGCTCAAAAATGACCCTTAGTTGATTTCCTCCGAAAGTTATATGTCTCGCGGAAGCGTCAGCAATCTCTATAGTTTGCTTGTTCAGAAACCGAATTAATTTCGGAAAAGTAATTTCCTTTTAATGGAATGGACTAGATGGTGTCCACTAGTTGTGTATCTTCATATGCACTCACTTGTTGCAGGTGGCTGCATCAAATAAGTCCCCAAAATAGAAAATGAAATAATACCCCAAATTGCTTAATGAAATAATACCCCAATTTCAAATATGAAATAAGGCCCCACTGCGATGAAATAAGGCCAAAAAAAAAAAAATCATGAAATATGACCCCAAATTTGAGGTTACATTTCATAATGAAATAAAACCCCAATTATTCAAAATATTTTTAGAAATAAATTTACAATCTTTATTTATGTATTTTTATTTAAATTAAGACTTGCATAGAACTTTCAACAAGTTTTCTGTATTAAGGGCACTTGTAATGCTCGAAGTTATTTGCAATTGCATCCGTTTGTAGTTTTAAATTACACTCTACACAAGTTAAGTGTAGAAATATTTTTAGCCGAGTCCATTCAAACAATTTTTAATTAAAAAAACTGTCTATAACATTAAGCAATAATGAAAATTCGGTACAAAAAATCGCGCGATTTTTGTTTTGGGGTCTTACTTCATTTCCAAATTTTAATTAGGAAATAAGGCCAAAAAAAAAAGAAATAACACCCCAAATTTTATTAAAAATCGTTGCTGTTGTTTACTGTATAATTTGTTGTGGCTTTATTTCATTTTTTTTTGGGGCCTTATTTCGCAGAGCCGTTGCAAGTTATCTGGGATATTTTGGTGCCCAAAAAAAGTAGGTAATTCCTAATTCTCATAAATGCTCCAAATTGTGCAGTCTGCATGTGACTGGGAGTAAAATATATATTTTTAAAGTTGCTACACAATGATTTAAGTGTAAGTGATTTGGCAGCACTGAATACTTAAATTAAGTCACTTATTCGTACTAGCAAAAGCAAGTTTGAAATTTTTAAAAACATCCTGTTCTTCCTTTTTGACTCCTTTAATTGATACAAACAACTGTAAAGCAAGTAAAGGACAGCACTGAAAAAATCAATCTTTTTCTAAATTTTCTACATAATATTGATGCAAGTCGAGTCTGCTAGATTTGGCAGCACTGGATTTTAATTCCAATTGTGGTTGTATATGAAAAAGACGGAAAATGGCTGAAATCGTTGCTCGCCATTTTCAAAAGACAAATCTCTGTTTGAATTGAAGTTGGGTCTTTGCGCAATCAAAAACTTTATAAGGTCTTGGGGTCTAAAAGTAGACTCGATATTAATGCCAAAAGTGAGCCTGAGTCTGCGCATTTTGAACTTGTAGGACTGAAGCTTCGTATCCAGTTTGTATTTTCTTATCCACTTTATAAGATCCTAAATTCTGTTAATCTAAACATTCTCCAAAATATATCCTCTGTAAAGGTGTTGGGTACCTACCTAGCCCCCCCCCCCCCCCCCCCCCCCCACTTAAAACTCTGTATCCTTTGATTTCAACCCTTCGTTTCAAACTTCGAAAATTTGATTCCGACTTTAGCCTTCGGGCTGTCATGGGCATCACACAACCGACTGTTGACAGTCGCCAAGTCCCCCTTATCATGCCATCACACCTCGTTACTGTTAATCCATGTATAACGAGGGTGGATTTTTCATAGGCACATCCAAATCCAAGTGTGTACAAACACAATGGATATCATACTCAACAAGTTGCTGAGGTTAGCTAAACTTCGTCAATTTAAAGTGACAAAATTTAATTAAGTGCACCGACATGACTGACATCCCCCTTATTTGCGAGGGGAAACGCAGACAATTTATCGCTCTTGTAAAATAAAGTTTGAAAATAAAACAGACCGGAACTAAATGTTGCGTGCTGTTGGGGACATTGTCACCCAAAAATTAACTCATCGCTTTGTAGATTTGCTAATCTTTCGTTCGTCTGGGGCGAGTGGAAAGTATTTATTTTTGTACCTTTTGTCTGTATGTCAAACTTCGCCGTCGAATGGTAGCCATCCTCATTAGAAACAATAGGTTTAGAGGCCGTTTACTTCTTGCAATTCCCCCTTATTTGGACTGTAAAGTTATGCCGTGGTAAAGTGAAGACACAAATACAGCGCAAAAGTACTTGGCACTGATTCGGATGAATTTACCTGTCGCTATACCAATAGGTGTGAACGATGAATGGGCGATTTTCGCAGCACAAAAGCGAAGAAAAACAATTCTTGCTGAACCTAAAAGGTTACACACTCATTTATTGCTATAGTTGTTCGGACGAAGCAAAGGCAAAACCACTCCAAGTGTTTTCTACAGTGGTTGGTGCTTCTTTGGTTATATTTTTTTCTGATTTTCCATTCCATTAAGAATCGAAGAGATAAGAGGCATATATAGATACATGGTCGAGCTAAATTGTTTGTGGGGGCGTTTACGAATCGTGTTTCTGGGATAATAATATTTATAGAGTCTTTGACACATTGGCAGTGTTTTTATTTTTCTTTTTGCTATACAGAATATGGCCGATAGTTTCTATATTACAATGGGCAGATGGCTATAGCCATTTATTATGAGGCATTAACTTTGGGGTGGCTTAAATTCGACAGTGGGATGATTTTGTTTTTTGTTTTTCTTAATGTTCATAGTTTAGCTTTGTAGCAATTGTTAACGTAAACCAAGCCAATGAGTCAACTTCTGAACTGAAGTCGTGATAAAACTTTCGCAAATCACCAACAGCCCCAGCTACAGCTTATGGTGTTATATAGTCTACCAAATAAATACTAAATAATTAGCTAGAAGACCTATCACTGTAAACCTATAGTAGGTCAGCCAATTATTTTCAAAACGTGATGTAAAGTCTGCCCGACGGATCATGGCTGTCACCATCTAACTGATGAGTCTCGAAGTCTACAGTTCACTGAAAGATTTAAGGTCAATCAACAAGAAAAAGAATGATCACTGGATGTCTGCTTTCGCGCCTAACATGGCCCACGAATTGAGAAAGAACTCTCACTAATATTGAGTTGCTTCTATTTTTGGAACACCATTGCAAAATCTTTCGTAAAGAAGATGACCGTCTTTAAGTGAAATCTTTTAAGAAAGCTGCGCGACTTAGCCCGGAGAAGAAAAAAAAAAAGGTTTTACGAATCCATATACCACTGAAAATATTTTTTAGCACTTGAATGGTAACTCGAAAACGGTCTACCTTCAATTAGTCATCAGAAACTAGATATCACAATCCTAGAACGAAAGTAGTGTCCTAGATACGAAAAGTGTAAAATAAAAGCTGGAGAGAGAGAAGAATCGATTCGTAGATAACGACGACAAGAACGATGTGATGGCATTACAAAAATTGGCATCGTCCCCACCTTTACGTCTGCATAAAATAACTGATTCAATAACCCCCTTGGTAGCAGCAATAACAGACATTCAAAAAATGCAAAGTTAACAAATGAGGGATCATAGGTATGGGAACGCACCCTTTTGGCGAAGCAAGATGAAATTTATTTTTCAAGATTTTTCTTACATGATGCCATGCAAAGTAAGCAGATAAGAGGTTTGAAAGTACCTTACCTACAACTTGTACAGTCTCAGTAACATGTGCGATGTGAAAAGTGCTCTCGTCGGCATATCAACGAATTATTATGTGGAGGAAAAGTCTTGCCATCCGGTAAATTACACCTTTGTCGTTGGCAAGAACTCATCGATAATGGAAAATGCTCAAAGCGAAATGTTATAGGCCCGTTTTGTGCCTCCATTAGGAGCGGATGATATTTCATTATCCATTTCGAGTCGTTTTCGAATTTCGGTCACAGCTAAAGTACTTGGAGACTTTCCAATCCGGGGATTGATGATCATTTTCAAGGTAAACAAAAGAAAGGGGTATCATCTTTCGCGTAATATTTTCTCTTTTATTTAGCTGCAACCAAAATACACAATCAACGCTGCTACCAAGTTCAAAGTTGTACGGAGTTGAGAATAGGTCAATGAATATGGATGAGAATGGTCTATACAAACTCGTATAATTTATTCAAACTGTTACAGCCACCGGGTTAGGTAAGAGGGCATTACACGATTGTGTACGGCCATGAATGTGGGACACATGAATTTGGTGATCCAGTTTTGTTTCTATTCAGATGCAAGATGATGAGAGAGATGTAACATATCTGATATATTTGATCTAAGATGGTTTTTTTTTCTCACGGCACGTGATTATTGTGATCAGCATTTGATCAGAAGGATTGCTTGTTTATACGCAGAACTACATTTTTGACCTTGATTTTGGAGACTATATTTAAACTGCTCTTTGACACTCTGTTTGAGTTTAAATAAATATGGTATTCACGATTCGGTGTAACAGACCTAGTAAAATAGCGAAATTTTATGTTTTTTAGTCAGATTCACGATCTTCACTTCACGATTCACACACTTTTTCTCATATTTTGCAAAACTGAAACAAATGACAGATCCAGTTTCACAATTGACATTCGGCCTTACCAATAATCAACTTAAGTCTGGCAGTTTGCGCAAAGACTCCACGCTTTCCAAAATCGCTTTACCAATAAACAAATATAGTTGCCAGAATATCGCTAACTGTAGGGTTAAATGTTGATGTTCAGAAACCCATGTTTATCTCAGGCATTAGCTAAATAAATCCTCTCTAAATGTCATTTTCAAGAGGAGTGTTGCCCAACCACCAAAAAAATGGCGGTATGGAACTTCGTAATAGGAGCGAATTTAAATACACTTTTGTTCAGCCTAAACGTTCACAATTATTAACTAATTTTAGTAAATTATAAATGTTTTCGGACATTGTTCATTGAAATACAACAATGCAAGTTGTTTTTAGGTTTAGCAAAGACAAATTTTTACAAATGAATGCACAAAATTGAAAATTATTGCATTTTTGTTTTATTTTTAAACACTTGAAATATATATTTCGAATATTTTAATTTTGATTGGTTTTCCTTTTTTAATAGTTTGCAAGTTACGAAAGCATACGTAGGAAAAAATAAATTTGATATAAGTTTAGGATGTTTTGATTATTAGTAAGGCCGATTATGTTCTAAAAAAATCTGTTAAGCTTTTCTGAAACTCGAATTTTCCTGCTTCTAGAATGTAGTCTAATATCATGAAAACCTCTTCTTTTGTCCACTTTTTTTTAATGGAATTTTCGTTCGGCGGCGCTTACTTTTTCTTACCATTCTCTTTATTTTTTTCCGATAGCTACACACATGAATTAACAGTTAGTGGAGTAAAAATAACCGATTCAACTTGATCAAGGACACTCGGCTAAAAATAACATCAACTACCTTCTCTGTAAATAACAAAATAGTGATGTAGAATTTTATCAACTGGTTGATGTTAATCTAGAAACTTGGTTAAAAACAACTAATAAAGTCTGTTTTTTTACAGTACGTACATAACCTTTTTATTTCGGTAGTTTTTAACAACGAATGTTCATTTTTTTAACAGAGACTTTGTTAATTTTAATCCCTTTTTTTTAACTGAGCAAAAATCGTACGCGGTTAGATCCAATTTTTGAGCGCGGATGATGAAAACTAAGCACTTTGGCTGAGAAACATTTTATAATTTAAAGTATGCTATTTTTTGATGCACACGAACCTACTTTTTTTGACGGAGCTCATTAATTGCAAGCACTTTTGAAACCACTCTGTATTAGGTACCAGCGGATTGTGCAACAGCGGTAGTATCTTATCATTTTTCTTGGGGCATCAAATGTGTACTGTTTCTATGCACTAAATATGAATATTTAGGTACTCAACTTAGCCTGTGAATTCAGAATAGCGTGATTGCATTTCTGCATACATATTTTTATATTTAAAGCAACAAGGGAGCGGTGAATAGTAAGTAAATGTGCACTTAAACGGAATTGAATTAAATGTTTGAAATGTGAGGAAATGAATAAAGATTTAGTTTCCGTGCTGCATAAAATTATGGTAATGCGAAGAAAAATGTTTGCTTCCGCATTAATGCGGCCATAAGCGAATTTAGGTGTATACCTTGCACGAGGTGGATCCCCTACAAGCTTCTGCACAACTTCCCGTGTGACTCTTATAAATTGTGGCACTATTTCGAGGACGCACGAATAATAATCTCAGTGTTGGTTCCTTATAGTTGAAAGCTCCAAATTGGAATAATACTCCTCATAAAATTCACTCCAAAAGTCTCGCACGCTGAAGCTTAAATTTTTACCTAATCGTGTGTAGCAAATTCAATTGAGTGTTTGCAATTTTTTTCACGGCGCTACCTGAAAGTCTTTAAATAAATCGTTTATAATAAGCTGATTTAAGACAAATAAGGGCCGTTTGCTGATACTACTCATAGTGAATTTAAGTGCCACATAAACAGTTTATGCCCTAAAAAAAGTAGCCCATAAGTATTTAAGTTGAACTTAAATCGTTAAGAGTTGTATGACCAAACGGCCCTAAAAGGATCAACGTAATGAATCTGTACAAATTAATCAGGATAACTTAAAATTATTTAAAAAATAATAATCAACACCCACAAAATGACAACTATAACAACTCCTTCCCGTCTGCATGTTGTTGAAGAACATTAAATTTCGAAAGACAATCGTGACTTTTGTAAGGAGCAGTAGCAGCCACACAACAATTAATTGAATTCAACAAAAGTCTATGCTCCTCTCAAGATAAATAGATAAGTGACACTGAAAGTACATTTTGACTCTGTCGACAATACGAAGAAAATGTTATCAGTAGGAAATAAAGGAACGTGCTTTTTGTCAGAACTGCGAACTTATTGAAGCAACTATGCATTTTGTTCTCATGTCAGCAGAAGTCGACACTCGACAGTGACTGGAATAAGAATAGGATATGAGGGGAAATGGGCTTTAAACAAGTGTACTAATGCCAAGTTGAAAGCAAAACAATTAAAATTGAAACAGAACTTCTATGCATGAATAGTATGAATATACCAAAAATGCAACGGAGGAGTGAAAACCACTTGAAGGGTTAGTGGAATACAACCAGCAAGGCTATGAAGTGTTGAGTGGTATGTTCGCGGACTTTTATTATAAAAAAATACGTACAGTTCACAATCACGTATGAAAAACTGAAAACTACTCTTACTTTAGGCACGAGTTAAAAATATTGCTCGTGCAGGGTGTCCATTAATCCAGTTGACGCGCGTAAAATTAAAAACAAATGATATAGTGTTTAAAGATTTAATTTTTTTTTGTAATTTGATCTGAAAGTGAGTTCTGCTGACACGGACTACCTTTGATGGTCTAGAGTCAGTGGTATCATTTTCAAATATTTAGCTTAAGATGATTTACAAGTTATTGTGGTTGTACATGACATTTCGGTAGAATTTTTCAAATATTCAGCAATCCTTCTTGATTGCCACCAAGGGCGGATCCAGGATTTATTTCTGGGAGGGGCACAAAGGCCAGATAGGTGAAGAGTGTACCCCATAGTATTGCATTGCAATTTGTTTTTGGGATTCATTCTTTATCAATGACATTGAAGAATAACAAAGAATAAAAAATACTTTTTATAAAGGTGTAATAATGAAAAATTATATGACTTATAATGACAGTTTTCTTTTATGTTTTCGGCTGAAGATATCTACTACTTCTTCAGGGTTCATCTTTGAAGCAATGTCTTGATAGATATGCATTAGGGCTAGTCCATTCAGGCGATCTTCTCTCATATTGCTGCGAAGATATGGCTTTATTTGATTTATATAATAAATGCTTTTTTTTTACGGCCGTCGGAAACACAAAAATTGTACGATTAAAAATGGATCCGCCCTTGATTGCTACAAAAGGCTACTTTTCGTGCAACAGTTTCACTGAAAGTCTGAGTATAAACTCGCTAATTTCACCTTTTGCAGTTGTTCTAGTTGCAGTCTCCGCTAATATTTTTTTTTGTTTAGGCTATAAAAATAATTAAGCATTTTTTTTTTTTTAAACTCATATTTCTCTTTCTTTAAAACGAGGCACGGTGTTCGATATCAAGCCAAAACGACATCATTTCAGGCATCGTCTGACTCTATACCCCATCATAAGACTTAGACACAACAAATATTAAATCGGCAACTGTCAAAAAGGCCTTTTTTCTTTTGGGTATAAGCAAATTAACTTGTACAGTCTGCCCTAAAAAAAGCAAACCCTGCAAATAGCCAACTATATAGGTTTAGTTCGTTTGCCACCCTAATAGCTTCTCGGGGGCAGTCCCACATTCGTCTTTATTAGCACCAACAACTGCGACCTACATCGGAGTCTCTAAATTGCCCTTTCAACAAAGAGATTCCAACTGCCAAAAGTGAAAACTGGGTCAGAGAACGAAAAGGGAATAATAAAACTTTTGCAGGATGTTTACTGTCAAAAAGAGAAAAGAATACATCACCACACACACCCTTTCAAGGCGACGACATAATGTCCTACTTACCAAAGCGATATCCTCCTATACACATTCAAATGCGGGATGAAACAAACAACTATTCAAATGGATTTCTTATTAAATATGCCAAGTCGTCATTGTGTAACGCTGCTGTATAGAATTATTAATTCAAATCCCAAACAGACGTATTTCTGTTTAGAACTTGTAACAAAATGTCTGTTTATTGCTCAGAGGGACAGTGAATTACACTGTGGGTTAGTTATTCATGCCCCATGGCGTGCTTCCATTTTCATTAGGCGCAATTTGAGTTTCATTGAAACGCATATTTGGACACAAATGCATTTTTGCATATGGCTACCGTTTGTGGTTACACTCTGACGATGGTTGAGCATTCAAATCCGGCTGCAGTCATTGTCCGTCTAATTAAGAAAAATACGCACGTACGAAGCTCCATAAAAAGGTGACATAGACAAGAGGTCGTCACGATCACGACACAATATGTTGATGATGCCAACTGTGACTAAGACTGCATGAAAGGGCGTGTGTAGATGTATTTCGTCTTATGTAAATTTTTCCCAAAAGTCAGGTCCCCATACTTATACTGGACATTAAAAAGAGATGTCTTCTGGCAGATGACGGATGTTGCTCTGTGATATGACCCGCTTGTGGTATCAGCTCCGCAAAGATACGAAGGTCAGCAGAACAAGCGTGTTCAATGTGCCCCGGAGGTATAAATAGCTTTAGTGGTTGTTAAATTCAGTTTCTGTTCAGACAAGAACAACAAAACGTAAATAATAAAATTCTTTGAGAGATTAAGCAACGACTGGCTGAACTGCGTCGGATTTTGGGCGTGAAAATCAAAATTTCATCGTTTGAGCGGAATTTATGTAAAAATTATTCAATGATGATTATATAGAAACAAGCTCTAAAACGCTCTGGTAAATCTTCGGAAAAACCTTTCATGCTTTCTAAGTGGAGACCTAACACCATGTCTCAATTGGACCACACACACTGGATTAGCGTAGGTATATCTAAAAAGAAAGAGTTCTGAAATTTGGAGTAAAGACAAAAGGTTCATTAAATGACCTAAACTAATCCCTTTACAAATATAGGTTCATTGGATTTTATTTATATCTATCTACAGATTTGAGACAAAAAAAAATCAGTGAGAAGGGTGTGATTATTTCTTGCAGAAAAAATGAAAGAAAAAACTTCAGCAAATCTAAACGAACATGATGCAACCCGTTTAACATTGAATTCATTTCATTTATTAAAGTTTTTATTAATAATTTACAATTTAACCATCCTGAGAATAGGATGGTAGGTGGCCAACTAGCTCCATCACAACTTTCGGTGTCGCGATCTTAAAATGAATGGGAACGTTCAAGTATAAGTTTAGAAAGTCTGACAGCTCTTTCTCTAGATGTATCTCGGTTTTGATTGGGGGAAATCGGTCATATGAGCAGCTGTTTCAGTTGACGTTTATGGAGGGGTATTCGACCAATTTATTCGACTTCAGACAACTAGATTCTTGAATGCGGCCAATTCCTTTTTGTTTTTGTACTCCAGGCCACTGAACTCCAATGACTTTTTGGACGTTTTCTTAAAGTCTGTGTTCATTGGGAAGTGTTCTTTACGTATGCGTTCAGTGCAATTACTGTTTAAGCGCAATTACGACGTGGTAAGTATGCATTGATATTATTTTTCATCGACATTGGAATGCTCCCCTGGCTGTAAATGTTTATATAAGTGATGCAAAATGTCTGCTATGCTGCCCTGTCAAGCAATGAAGCGCTTTTTTGCTAAAAAGCGAATTAAATAAAAAAAAATAGTTACAAAATATAAATACTTTAGAACAAGTTAAAAAAACTTATAGCATTCCTGGGAAATTGTATCGAAAAGTCACTGCAAACAAACTGATTTTATTCCTACATATGGAGCTATAAAATTAATTGCAATGGACAGTTTTGGTATAAAACATCGATCTCATGACTTGAAATAAGTATATGATCTTGTAAACTTGGTATACTAAGTAAAAAGTTCTTCTTCTTCTTCTGCTTCTAAATATTGTGAGGAAATCTACCGCCAGACACTTTTAACAACAACTTGGACAAAAAATTTTCTCCCATTTTATATCGCCCAAGTTGTTAATAAAAAGTATAACACACACCACATTGCGCAGAGAAGGGGTTTTTTAAGCAGAGATCCCAAAACCTGTTCAAAAACGGTTCATGTCTGAAATCCCGGAAATTACGCTATGCGGTGTCCATGTCCATATAGATGGAGCATTTGGCGACTCAACCGCTTTAACCAGCGGAATGGCACAATTGACCGCTAATGGGTCAACTAAATTGTCATTCAACTCTGAAACTCCGAGTCCACCGCAGCGCCACACCGTCTAAAGTGGTCTACAACGCAACGTAGTGATTTTATTCGTTTTCCAGAACTCCCCCTCCGCTGTTGCAATTCATGCGATTGTCTCGTGCATTCGTCGGTGTCGGTCGGTCGCTGTCGCAGTGTGTTTTATTTTTATGACTGAAATAGTAAACCGCAACCGGAATAAATGTACACATCGACTTCGATTGCAGTCATTGTTATCGGACGGCAACAATGCCAGGCAAATACGCTTTCGATTCAGCGACACACAAGAAAACGCAACAGCAATCACCGTATGAAGTTTAGAAATGTCAGCGCACCGAAAATTGCAACTCGGTCAGTTTTCATTCATAAATCATAAACAGTCTTGTATGCCAGTGTGTATACTTTTCGCGATTGTCGTCCGCAACAGAGGCATAGTTGGTGCTTTCGAAGCAATATCTCCCACACTTGTCTTGGCCGAGTGGGTGACAGTGCTGTAAAGGGGGTAGGGAGACATTTTGCCACTGCAGCTGTGCAATTTAAACACCTCGCCCCACTGGCGCGAAATACTATTTTCAGTTTGTAAGCGATTTAAATATATATATATATATACTGATTGTTATGACAAAGAGCAGTAAAACCTATTGCAAAATCCATAAAGATGCTCACTATCTATGAAGATACTAAACCAAATCTCATTATCTCCAGATTGACAAAAAATAATGCTCCTTAAAAACATATGCGTTGTATACAATAACCCATATTAAACCGTAATCCTCTAAGGACAATAAAAAATATCCAACAATTTGTTGTATGATTGCATTTTCTTCCAAACCAAGAAGAGCATCATAATTAAAGAATTTTCGTTATGACCCGTCACGCTCTTGGAGTATATATGAGTATGTTCACCACATCTGGTGTGCCCTACAAATACATATCTCTGGCATTCAGAAATACAATTTTCTTTCGTTGCTGCGATACAACTCATAAAATGAAATTTATAGCTGCGGCTGAAAAATGCAACGGAAAAGTATTTTTATTACAACTCTGTATTATTTTCGCTTACGTTCGGTGCAATTAAATTTCTGACTCGAAATGGAAATGAATATGTAAGCGGACTGTGTGAGTCTACTCTGATTTAATTTCCTTTAATTTTATTCGTCACCATAAGCATGGCGGCCATCTATGGAGTCCTTTTTTAAGATTCAAAATATATTTTGCCTTTCTAATTATTTTATATGTATGCAACATTTTGTAAGCGTGTGACAGTGACATATAACGGAGTAACTCAAGATTCATACGAATCAAGTTGCAAGTCACCCAACTTTTTTCCGTTGATCAATTATTTTCGCTTAGTTGGGCTCGGTGTGTGAAGGAAATTGCACGACCACCTGTTCCTAATATGACATTCAATTGCAATTTTATATTGCTAGCTGAAAATAATTATACATTAATGACGCGACGACCGCAGAGCAACCGCAAAACGTCTACCATTACCATCCGTTTCATCATTGATAGTGAAAACCTGTGTAATGCTATCTATGCCAATTTGTTGCCATTTTCCATTGATTTTGTAAGCTCACAGTGAAAAAGCAAAAAACTGATGAGAACTTACGCAATGTGTTCTCGTAAGGGTAGCGAATATAGCCAGCCAGAATTATTTTGTAACACTTTGGAATTCTGATGGTCGGCTAACCCTCCATAGACGTCAACTGACAAAACAAAATTATTCATGCGATGGATCTAGGCCAACCAAAACTGAGACACATTAGGTTTGTTCCTTTACTTTTGTAGTAAGAATGGAAAAGACTGTCAAAATGGATAAATTCGCTCTCAGAAAGAGACTTCCGAAAAAGTTAGGGGACGCCTTTGTAGTAATCTATGAAAAATGACAGATGTATAGTTTAAATATTCATAAAAGTCGTAAAAATGTCTGATAAACTCGAAGAGTTTGCTAATTTATTAACAGTTTTAGTTCATTCATCTAGCGATGAAAGTGATTTGGAATTACTCCAACTTCTTTTTGATGTATCCGAGTATGTGAAAGAGTTTGTACTGATTGAAGTACAAGCATTCGAGAACGAGAACACTACATTTAAAAAATTACGTTGAGAAAATTGTCCCTTCTCAGATAGAAGAAAAATTTCGTTTCGAAAAGAATATTGAGGAGAAAATTTTGTTTTGCCACCTATTGATACATTTTTTAATACACACAAAAGAAAAACAAATGCACTTATGTGTCAAATAGGGCAACAAATTTCAAATCAGCTGTTAATTGTAAGGTGACTGACAACTTTTCCAATTATTACACCCAACAATTTGTTGAAAAAATTCATATGATTCTCAGTGGAGGGGTAATAAATTGCTCTCTCGATGACGCTCTCTTTTACGAATTTTTCTAGTTAAGGAACGGCATTGAGCAACGTTGCCAAGCAATTTTGATGGAAAAATGCCTAACTTGAAAAAAAAAGATGCATTTTTCAATAAAATAATGTCAAAAATATTTTTTTTTAGGTAAACTGGAACAATAAATCAGAAATTAAACAGAAATATAAAAAAAATAAACAAAAACAATTTTTATTTCCGAAAAAAAACTTTAACAAAATTTATGACTTTTTAGTTTCATAAGTAGGTACAAAGTATTGAACAAAACAAACATAGTTTTCGTCCAATTTGAAAAATATTTGAAATAAAAAAAAGATGCCTTTTTGAAAAAGAAACAATCCTTAAATGAAATAATGCCTAAAAGTCATGAAAACGCTCTAGCTGGCATCACTGGCATTGAGTAAATATTCGTAAGAATTCTTAAGAACTAGTAAAAATTCATAAGATTTAAAAGTAAAGGAACAGACCTATTATGTCAGCCAGCTGTCAGATTTACTAAACGAGATACTTGAACGTCACCATATGTAACCGATTTAAAGTGTAAAGTGTAAAAGTAAAACATTAAAAGTGTTGAAGAAAATTTGTTTGTTAACTGTGTGAGGAGCTACTATTTTTTTGTTTTAATTTTAAAGTTAATTTTGTTGTTGGCCACAAAAGATGAAGTTTCGTGTTCGTGGTAAACTTCTCAAAAGAACGGCGTATCTCAGAAAACAATAAAAATCTTAACTTTTTTCTAAATCGTGTTTTTTCATTTATTTTTAATAATTTTGTCTACTAATAAATTATTTAGAACTATTTGTGTTGTGCTACTGTATAACTAAAAGCCACAAGTCGGAGTTTCGCAACTCTGTAACTCGACGTTATTTGATAAAAATGTAATTTTCTTCAATCATCATCAGAACTAAAGAGAAAACCGCCCTAACATGGTCAACAATAAGGGTGGTTCTATACTACTTGTGGAGTTTCAAAAAACTAATGTAAAACTGTTTACTGTTTAGGGAAGGTCTCTACGTAAAGTACAAATGCAACAGAAACTGACACTCATTTCATTAACTCGATACCACCATGAGCCAAATGCACTTCAGACGAGTACAAAAGGCATAAACCTAATCAACCGTTATGGTCACTTAATAGCGATCCACTAATCCACTCCATTTGCATCTAGGTAGATACATAACCTTTATCCTTTCATTCGGAAAGGGTTACTCCTCATCAGCGCCTGTCAATGACCAGACCACGATTGAAAAGGAAGATAATTTCCGGTTTGGGTTACCGCTGTAAGCTGAAGTATTAAATTGAAATATTCCAGCCGGCTTTGTTCTCGGTTAGTGTAACGAAATTCATGCATTCAAAAACACCCCGGGGTGTCGGTAAACACGTGTTAGCATTGTTTGTACGTACCTTCTCGCAATAATCGTTGAGGTACGAGTAAATGTCTTTAAAGACGCCGCACCGATCTGTTTTGTTTAATGATTCACATTTAAGATGATTAGCATTTGGGTTTCCATGTCTTATAAAAGCTAAATTTGCATATTTCCAAGCCGTAATGAACGGAAGTAGGCGTGAGCAGAGCTTATGCTGTCATCACACTGAATAGTACCTTCGTTTTTAAGGCAAACAATAGGAAAGCAAGCGGCAAGCCTTTGAAAATGATAAAAGGATTACAGGAATGTT
The DNA here is from genome assembly GCA_916610125.1 of Cheilosia vulpina. Lineage (NCBI taxonomy): Eukaryota > Metazoa > Arthropoda > Insecta > Diptera > Syrphidae > Cheilosia > Cheilosia vulpina. The sequence goes on along the minus strand of OU744280.1, from coordinate 2,695,773 downwards.
GCTTGTAAAACCAAAGATACGGGTGAAATATGAACTCCCTTTAAAATGAGGGTGAGTAATGGTACAGGTTCAAAATTAAAAAAAAAAAACAAATAGGCAAAGTGTTGCCAAACTGGGAATGGGATTTGATATATTTTCAGTATTACTCCTTGTGAATCTCCGCACACTAAACCCTTCTCAATTTATCTACGAAATGGATCTGCAAATCTTCTTTGCTAAGTGGTTTCTTATTCCTGCACCTATGGCTAAAAGTGTGAAATTTATTGAAAATGATTTGGTTAGCAACTTCTAATCGCATCCATTTATGGTAATTCTAAATTCCCCCATCAATTTGAATTCGGAAATGCCTCGTGGCTCTGGATTCCACGGCACCTAATCATTGCACGTAAATCGATCGCCATAAACTGGCGAAATAAATTTGAGTGAAATTTATGAAAATTCAATACAAATTCAATGGGGTGCTCAGCTCATAAAAAAAGGAAAATAAAGAAAGTGAGTGGTGAAATAATACACACAGAATATTTCTATAGGCGTTCATTTGAATGTCATTTGCACGGTGAGATGTGGGAACTCCAAGGCTGCCCCACACAGTCGGTTGGTTCAATAACTGCTCGGACCGTAATTATGATTAGGAAAAATATTTATTCAGGTAGTAAATTCCAACGTTGCTGAGGATGATGGACTGCAAAGTTTTCAAAAGGACGTCCACTTAATTAGATATTTAATTTAGAATTGTTGTTTTTGCCATCAGTCGTCGTTGAATTTAATACGGTCCCCCCAGTGAATGTATCTACAAATATCTGGCTAGAACAAATTCAAATATTTTGCTGGAGTAATTAGCATAATTAAAAGCAAACACCCGATCTAAACTCCATGTCCATGTTGTCGCATGGCTAATTTCCATGGACAACTGTTGGTTGGGTGTATTTGTTAACGTAATTCGCATGTGTTCAGGCGTAGGCGTCACAAATTACACGTTAAACTCCTCCAGGCGTGTGTAGCTATTGGGATTAGTGGATGGGATTAGTTCATCAACAACCTGAATAATTCGAAAATCTGTGCCACGTGTATTCTAGTGATTTGCGAGTATGTTGCTAGTCTCAGTAAATCCCTCGTATCCACTAAACACAACGAGCATCGATAACCATTTAAGAGAGCGAAATTATTCGGACGTCTGTAACTAACGATTGCCATTTATTTTCATGTGAATATATCGCATAAGTAGGTTTTGAGTTCACTGACTCTTAGTCTACCCCATGAAAGACGCCTTCGATTACGTAAAATGTCCTAGACTAGACATTCTAAGGGAAAAGAGATTAAAAGGACATAAAAACAGACTCTTATGTCACCACAAGACAATTTGCCTATCAATTCAACGATCCCTTTTAAATACGGGAACATTTTGTCTTTGTACCTCTGGGAGGGTGCATACTTATGCCTTATGGGCACTCGCACCTTCACATCATTAATCTTCGTGCGGCCACTTCATCGTCAGTGTGCACTGAAAGTATTCAAATCATATATCCACATACACCCACAGGAATTAATTTCGAATGAAGCAGTGCACGACGCCATCATCAGGAAAGCCATAAAGGTTATCGTTTCAGCGGCAGAAGTCTGTAACTATCCAGCTATTGTTGGGTGTAAAATTAATTTACCAAAATCTTTGTACACCGGCACAGATCCCGATGGATCCCACCTTTGAAGGTTAATAGCTTTATTCACCTGCTCTGCGGCCAACCTTTGGAGGCCATCTGACCTACCACCTGCCAATTGGAAATCAGAAAAGTTTTGCCTTCGCAATATAGAATGGGCAACCATACACATAGAGGACGATTTATTTTGAGAAAAGGTCTCATCATCGAGCGGCGATAAGGCACTTTGGGATTTGTATTCCCGGGATGGTGGCTCAAACAATGGCACGCCTTATTAAAGGCTAAAAGCTTTCATCTCTCCGTCCAACTAAATTGGTTGCTTCCATTAGTTGCGAACTCTTCGAGTGGGTTCATCTTTTGTTGGCTCCCAAGGGGATGTGAGAGTGTAATGCATTATTCGGCTTTCGTTTAACCTTCAAAAGCCAATAGGAGTTATTTTCAATTTTGTTTTCTGCAGAAAGGTGGCCTTCGAAGATTCTTAATCAAGTACAGACTGTAAGGCCCAATTATGGCAGATGGAATTCAATGAAATAGGACAAGGTTTACAAGTGACATCGGATCTATGAACGTAAATAAAAAAAATCCAAATTTTTCGTAACTTGTGACTTTTAAAAGTTGTGTACGAATCTAAATTTAATCATCTAAATGCTCTGCTCTACCTACCATAACCTGAATTTGGATAGAAAGAAAATTAGTAATCGATTATCAAAGATCTTATACCAAAGGCTAGTTCACCTTCCTCACTACACTTAATTTTAGACCATTTAATCGTATAGAAGACATTTTAAATTTGCACTGCTGTGTAAACCACGTTTTTAACTGAGCAATTTTGATTGGCAGAGTTTGCATCTAGCTTTCTTGGACTAAGAACAATTTAAAGTTAAATTGGTTGGGCAGATCTGTCGTTTTCCTAATAGATTTAATTTTTAAGAGGTTATGTTTACAGTTTGGATGAGAAAGGCCACAATCCACTCTTTCATAAAGTCACCGATATAATGTGACAAATTTTCCTCTATGTCAAGTGCATTGACTGTCCCAAATGTCAAAAGAATATTATTACCTGTTCCGTAACATTTTTTCTTTATGACTCCATTTTTTTGAGACACTCTTGCAAGTAACAATGAAAATAAAACAAGAAACCTCTTATCTAGGGTAAATTGCGAAATGCACTTGTGCAGAAACATTCGTCTCTTGTGAAATTCGACCTGGATGTGTCATATTACTACAGAGGAGAATACTTCACCGAAATGTAACATTCCATGTGAAATGCAGTTGTGGGCGAAGTGCTAAAAGTCATTGCAAATCTTCCGCCACTGTGAGCCGATTGTGCTTTGGTAAAATTTGTCTTGGCTGTTATTTTGGCGCGAAATAAATAAATTTCAGATTCACTCAATCAGGGTTCCAGTGGTTTTGTTTTCTAACCCTATAGTAACTGAAATTGAAACAATGTTGAAAATGTCATCACTTTGCAGCTGAGATGTCCAAAGTATCACTGCATTTTTACATCTGCTACGTGGCATAACTACGAGCACTCTACCAAGGACCAACGGCATTGAAGACACACGTCACGTTGCATTTTAAATAATTCCAAAAAACAAAAAGTACACTCCAAATCGCTTTTGATACGAAAGTGTAACAACGTTTGTCTCATCCCGGTGGCATTACTTATATTGGGGTAGGGGGAAATGTAACACAAAAAGGGGTTGCAATAGATAGGCGTAGATGTAAAACTTTGACATGTGCCCCTGCAATTTGATGTGACAGCAACAGAAAACAGTTCAAATTGTGGCCCAACAGACACCATACACGGCCTGAGTGGCGTGCAACATTCCCTTGACAGAGGCAACTTGAAAAATGTAGTTTTGATGAATTGTTGTTGCGGAATTCCCGAAATCAATTGTGCACCCATAAAGGATGTGTGCCACTCGGATACTTTTAGTACATGACATGCATTATTATTGCACTCAAAATGGTTTCGTGTAAAATTTGTCACGCCTGTACTTGGATCATTTTTCAAAACGTATAATTAATTGTGCGCGATTAACAACGGCCCTCGGAAACAAAACAAAATGTCGGCTTGGGCTCGTGCTAACAGGGTGTTGCAGAGGCAGAGGCACACACAAATCCGATGCAAATGCAAATGAGCAACTTGAGACTTTTTCTTCTGGACTCATCTGCCTAATGCAGAAGCAGACAATGTGGCTTTGCTCGTACCTCGGGTTGTAGAAATAATTTATGCCAACGTTTACCTGGGCGGGATATGCGACTATAACGTATGTGTATGTTTTTGTCTAGTGTTTGGCAATATTTGATTCGAGGTTGAAGGATACCTTTTGGTACTTCAGTGAATCGGGTTGTGGTTGAGGACAGAAATTTAAATACGAACATTGAAAGGGTGCACAAATATCTTGATTTCAATCACCACCAATTTGAATTCCGATTAAACACCCATCAATCTGAATTAGACTTGGCATATGAGAAAGTGGTTGCTTATTTATGACGGTAACAAGTTTGCTGAAATGTGAGACAACATTTTGTGACTGAATAATGCAAAATCATTCGCTTACTTTCCCGAGCTAAACACTACAAATCTGTCAAACTCAAAAAATTGAGCAAAACTCTCTCAGAGAGCTGAAAATATACGCCAAAGTACGTGGTACCTCGAGCTACTTTGAGCAACTTTCAGCTTTGACACCTAATCCATATCACAAATAAATATATAACTTACATTTTTTCAACATATGACACGTTCTAAAACAAAATTCGACCACCACTGAATTTTCTTTATTTTTACAGATTTTATTATTCTGAGCAATTCATTTTCAAAACCGATTTTGAATTTGTTTCTTGCCAGCTTTGTGCATTTGACATATTTATCAGTACTTGCCGGTTGAAATTCTCTGAGCTGTTTCGAGCCAAGAGAGTATCCACTCGTTACTCGTTATTTTGCTAGTTTTCTCTTTTTCTGCCATTTTTGATGAGTACGTGTATAGACTTTGTGCGATTGCGATCAATTTATATCGATTGCGTTCGATTCAAACCGCGTACGTGAACGAACCTATTTATGTAGCAATTTTTTAACGTGCTGTCAGTAATTCACAAAATAATATTTACACTACTCAATAAAGCCTGTATGACATTAAATTTTTTTTACATTTTTTCTGCTTTTAAAATGATACTAGAGCAGTACAAAAAATTGGAACGAAAATTCTCGTTAGGAGTGAGTGCGCACACATCAACTTTATTAATGCAGAAACATAAAAAAATGCATTAAAAATGTATTTAATTTAAATTTTTCAGCTGCTGGCACCTTGATTTTTTTTTTGATATTTCAAGATTATTTGATAATAAATTCATTTGAAAATTTGTGGTTGCTTTGCAAACAATTGCTGCCCTTTTCGTAGTACTCTTTCAATCTCTTTTACACCCCGCTGACTTTTCAACATGATAAAAATTAGGAAAAAATGTAGTGTCAGTGGGCTTAACATCAACTCGAAAATACGAAAATGGTGGCAGAAAAAGCAGGCATTACAGAATTATTGTTCCAACTGAGATACAAATATAACTGGAAGTCTGTTCTTGTTTAGCTTTTGAGCTTAAAAGTAGAAAACTAAAAAATAAATTAAATTCGAAATTTTTTGTATATGTATAGAAAAATCCAGAGCCATTGAAATTGATCAACTCTTTATTTCAGATTAAAAAAACAGAATGGCAAGCCACTAAATTTATGTGGTCTGATGTTGAAACTAAATAGCTCCACTCAGTGATGCCAAATTGGGCTTTTTCGTGTCTTTTAGTAATTATTTTATTTTAAAGCTTGTTTTTTTCAAAAAGGCATCTTTTTGTTATTTCAAATATTTTTCTAATTGGAAATTATTTGTTTTGTTCAATACTTTGTACCTACTTATGAAACTAAAAAGTCATGAATTTGGTTCATATTAAGAACTTCTTCTGTGATTTATAATTTAAGTTTTTTTTTTGGAAATAAAAATCGTTTTTGTTTAACTTTTTTATTATTGTGTTTAATTTTTGATTTATTTTTACAGTTTACCAAAAAAAAATATTTTAGGCATTATTTTATTGAAAAGATTACTTTTTTCGTCAAAGTCATTTTTTTCATCAAAATTGATTGGCAACGCTCTCCACCTGTGAATATTCAGAACAAAGTCGATGCTTTTACTGGCCTCTGCCGAAAAAGATATACCTACAGCAGAGATCGTCACAACAAAAAAACCATCACCATCCCCCAGAAATCATTATGTTTAAAACCTAAACCGATTCGCCCAAACACTTAATTTCTCTGCAGAATATGGTCTCAATTTTGTTCGAGAGACCAACGTTCTCTCAGTTATTAAAGAATTACCTTCCAAGGTGCTTTCTTCTACTCCGACCAATTGCCTGACATTCCACCGCGACCTGCTTTTACTCGTTTTAGCTAAGCCCAATCTCGTGGCGTGTTTTCTCAGAAGGCAAAGCCCAAAAAAGCAACCCCATCGTTATACAACAGTCACAAATTTACCAAAAATGGTCAATGTCAGTTAATCCCTTTCCATCTGACCAAGGAATGATAATTAATGGATTTAGGCATTCAAACCTTTCTCCTTCAAGGAGGTAAAGGTTTCCTACAAAATTTTTTACCGGTTTCTATGTTTTATTTCTCAAGGGTTGCTCATTTCAGCAAAGGGATGCTAATTTTTTTTTTTTTTTTTTATCTAGAGCCAAGCAAATTTCACAGCGGTTATAAATAAAATACAAAAGGGACGCAGATAGATTGGCTTCCAATCCTCAGGACATTAATAGCAATCAATCCCGCGTAGTCCCTCAATTATGTGTGAAATTCTGATTGATTGGCAGCAAATGGATTCAGTGTCTGAAATCAATATTCCTGCCTTTGCAGACATGTAGGCAATTTAATACCCAACGAGCTGCAAATAATACTGGGTAAATACATTTATGGCGGTATGTACTGATGTTGTGAGTATGTCGATGTGTGGCATGAAGGAGAACAGACCCTTTATTATGCAAAACTCAGACGAAATGCAACTCAAGTATCCAGCAAAGTGCGTTAAACTTCTGCACAAATACTGCGCCTATATGCTATGCACTTGCAGTTACCGCACCTATGTCTGCAACGTTGCCAGTACAAGTAGGTATTTGAGGATATCATAATGGAAAAGTCCTTTTTAATATTATGTGGAGTGTAGGAACTGAAAAGGCTGCCAGGTTTGTACGTATGTGGTATACTCTGGCCTGCAGTAAGTTAAGAATGAATAATTAAAAAAGAAATTTTTCAAATTGTTTCCGTCGTTATTCTGATGGTGGATGTGTAGTATATACGCGTAGGGTATGCAGAATGCATTTGAAATCTAGTCCTTCGGCGGCGCATACGAAGGAATGTAAATCAGGATAGAGAACAATTTGTTTCGTCTGTTTGTTTGTTTATTTGCTTGTAGGGAGAGTATAATCTAAAGTGATACGGAGAACAAAGTATTTTAATGCTCGCCAGCAATTTATATTGTATTATGTCCCTACGCACATGCACTGGGTATAGAGGGAGTTTATTTCATTTTCATTTATGTGACTTGTGGTTTCTGTCCCATAGAGCCAAGGGAGGTTTAACATTCGCTCTGAACAAAGGCTGTTTGTTTTTTAAGTGCATTAGACAATCGCTTTGGATATATGTTTTGTTGGGTGATGTGTTTCATTTTGAAAAAGAAAATACATCCACCAATGAATCGTCTAGACTCCGTCTGTTATTGTGAAGCGACATTAGTTTTCCCTGCAACACGTCCCATGACCGCGAGTCTACAAATTATTATTTTTTTTAAAGGCAACAATGGTATAAAATCCATAAACCGCTAGATTTGACAGAAAATATGATTCTGTGTTGGGTGAAGTGACGTCCAACTTTAATCGTGGCAATAGTTGAAATATGTTGGCCAATAAAAACCGAGGTACTAATAATCATTTTTAGTGTCAATATATTATGAGCTCGCAATTGCGAAATGTTCTTTACCTACAAGATATTTAGTGTGAAGGTTAAAAATGATTATTAGTAAGCTCAAAGGGTATTCGGTTTTTAGGCATCATATACAATGCACAAATCATAGGAAACCAAATGGTAAAAGTAAAACAACAGTTGGAAAGATCTTCTTTTAGGACGAGATATATTTTCAAAATATTCTAACATATGAATGCCAATATCACCAACACGCACTCGGAAAAAATATGAGCCTGTGGGCAAAGTTCCTGGCAGCGTTCATAAAATTTTATACATTTAATTTGAAATTGTTCGTTACGTGTGGATAGTATTTTTGAAGTGAAAACTTCTTTAGGCGCGTTGAGATGGGATAAAACCATTGAACTCGCGACACCAATGTTCTGCTACCAATGTTCCGACCCCAGTGTTCGCGTTGCATACCACTTTTGACGAAAAAATGCGTAACTTGAAAAAAATATGCCTTTTTCAGTAATATAACAAAAAAAAAATTATTTATACAACAAACAGCTTTCAAATTTGTTTTCAATTTCATTTCACCTCCTGGAAGTGGAAGCTGGAATTAATTTTCAGGAATGACAGATAAAGTGGAAAGCTGGAATTAATTTCAATGGAATGACAGATAAAGTGTTCGGAAAATGGACAGATTTTGAAGGTGGAATCATATTATTTAACACCGAGCCTTAAAGTATAAGTAATGAATAAAAAACACTTCATTTTAAAGTATTTCCTACACAATAAAATATTTACTAGCGATTCAAAAAATGCGAACGCAATTGTTCAAGTTCTCACTTTTGTCGGCACTCCTGGAGCACTGTTTGTGTTTAGAAATAAGTGTACTTTTGCTTAAAATATTCATTAAAAACTAACAACATTTTCTTCATTATTTAAGAAAAATTTACACGCGAAATCGAATTTAATGATATCCAAAAGCGGGAAATACGCAACCGTGTGTGTTCTAATATGTTTCTAGTATATAAAAAATCTATTTTATTTACTAACCATACAAATCCAAATTATTCGGCTTTTTAAAAAATAATAATAATAATTTAATCTGTTTTTTATTATTATTTTTTTTTGTCTTTTTTGTAAAAAATAAATGCATCGCCCAAAATTATATCTCTAGGGAGATTGAACTGGTCCAACACACGCCTAATGTGCGATACATAAATGGTGCGATATCGACTGAGTTTGAGTAGTCGAAAGATGGTAATCAACTAATTGAAGCGAATATGCAAATATTGTGTTTATGGCACCTTTGTTAGCCATTGTTTGCGCTCATCAAAGGACACCATTCATATTAATTGTGTACCTTACCTACCCGCAGTTCATTTAGATTGTAAATATATTCAACCCTTGAATAATTTGGGTTGTACTTTTTCTAGTCTTGTACAGTTACATACATTACGGATAAAAAAACAAATTTGTTTATGGGACAAACAAAAATTTAATCTCCTCCATGAGCATATATGAGCATAACTTTTTTATTCACCGCGTTTTTTCTTTCATTCTTAGGTAAAGCTCTTTGGGTCGTATTCACACAAAACATTTCACGTCATTCCATCCACAGTAAGTAAAACAATTAAAGCAAAAGCGTCTTTGAATTGGGTCAAGTGCAATATTATTGTTATATTTTTCCCACACTTTCGTACTGAACAAAAGTGTGTTGTCCTTGTCATAGATATAGTAACATGAGTGTAGGCGAGTCCTTTATCCTTCTTTTGGCTTTGCGCGGCAGTACATTTTTTTTATGATACCGGCCATAGGGGCTCACAAATTTGCTATTTGAACAGAAAAATATCACAATTCTCTCGTTGTCAGTTCGAGTACGACGTGAGGAAAAACATCAGCAGAATGGATTGAAAACTAACTCGCCGAAAGAGATGATCTTTCCGAGTTTGACGGAGTCAAATAACAGAAAACCATTTTAATCCAATCGCCATTCATAATTTGCAATAAACAAATAAAAATACCTTTCCAAAAATGTGTCTAATTGTTGAAAAAATACTTTTAGGACTTGAACGAAAGCATATAAACCTGTTAATTATATGTGTCTGATTAAGTGAGCCATTGTCACGTTTGCACTTGAATATGACCAGTACAGATAATGCGGAGAAACCTGCTTTATAGTAAATGTATGCCGATTGTTCTTGTTATTTAAATTTAGCCCAACAATTTGGTTAGGGCCGTTTGTTCATACGACTCTTAACGATTTAAGTTCTACTTAAATACTTATGGGCTATTTTATTCAGGGCATAAACTGTCACATAAGAGTTTATGCGGCTCTTAAATTCGCTATGAGTCGTATCAGCAAATGGCCCTTAATATTTTTAATGACACTTTCTTTATATTCATGTAATTTTTTCTCTGTTTATACTCAAACATTGACTCTATTGAAATCATTCTAATTTTACTAAATGCAATCAAAACATGCTCATCTTTGGCCACATAATTTTAAAATACCTGGCGAACTACCGACAAGCAATTATAAAAACTACAACTCGATCGGATTTTATTTCTTAAACAACAGACGTTCGAAGTATATGCACTTTGCACGTATATCTAGAAGAAGACCTGTGTTAGCTAATATTCATATAACGTATGAAAAATACATCTTTTGAGTAAACTTGTTCCCAAAGCCCAGTATGCTGTTCCAGGAAAGCTTAAACTAAGCGCCTCTCCAATGTTTCTTTCCACCACTTCGCTTAATTTAAACAGTGTAAGTTCCGTCAAAAAAAAATGTGTTGGTAAAGCTGATTGACTTTGTTCTGTTTCTTTACTTGTAATTCGACAGCTCCATCCTTAAAAACCCATCCCGTGAAGTCCATGCCCATTCTATGCAATATCTCAAGATCAAAAAGCAAATATTACATTTTTCGATTTTTATATATTTTTGTTGGCTACCTTTCGGCATTTGAACTTTCCCCTATCCGTCAGTTCATCACAGATTCCCCTTTTGCATCAGCATATGATTTTTTTCTACCCCTATGATGTTGGTTTTATATAGGAAACCAGTCGGGTAAAAAGGCAGCGCTACACTCTTTCCCGGACCTATCTATATTTGATGTTGTGGTTTTCTTTTCACGATTTTTTTTAAATTTTTTTTTGTTCGAACATAAATAAATCAGCAATAATTTTTTTCCCTGCGAAGGAGTGCTAAAAATGAAAGGGGGAAAGGTTGCCTTTGGTAATATGACGTACTGATTATGACATTAAATATAGAGCAAAGATTCTGCCCACAGTCTCTGTCGCAAAAGGGTATAGTAAATCCCAGCCTTCCCTCGGTGTGGCATTGTGTGTTTTTAATCTCTTTTATAATACCTCTCGACCCGAACTGATTTTAAAGAAAAATGTAATCCAATGCCCAATCCTTGCATAATTTAATTAGGTCAGATGTTGAAAATGGGGTGGATGGATGCTTGAGTTACTATCTAACACATTTGAAGTGTAGGGTGATGCTCATTTCAACACATTCTACACATAACTTACCAATCCCTAACCTCGGCAAAGGTATTTGCGAATTCCTTCGCGAAGGCATTTCAATCGGTGTTGAATTGATGGTTATTCTTGTAGTCAGCGTGTCTACGTTTATTTGCGTAAATTGTCGTGTCTGCGCGTGAAGCATAAATTACCGTGAGTAAGAAGTCACAACTCACCGTCACCGTCGTCGCACAGGAAGTTGTATATAGAATCTATATTTAACAGCATTTCGTTGGACATCGCAACGGTAGTGTTGCCATACTGAAAATTGTCCGCTGTCATCGCACATAAAGGTTTAAAAATTGAAATATTTATATTTTAAACTCTCAATAATTTTATTTATAAAATGAGGTGTCAACATAATCATTGTGCAATTTACTTAAAACAGACAGACGGACATAATTTTGTCACCCACTTTTTTGAGTTCCTCTATCATCGTAATGTCAGAATTGATTAACGTCTCGAGTTAGAAATTTTGTACGAATACAATATCTTTCTCTTACTTCGTAATGGAAAAAATTATAAAGAAAAAAGGGTTTTTATTCTTAAAAGGAATGTATATATATATATATATATATAAAACGTAAAAAGAGGTTCAGAATCCACATCATTTTTCATGTTGCCAACATTTCGTGTTAGAAATTTTGTACGAATACAATATCTTTCTCTTACTACATAATCGAGAAAGTTAAAAAGAAAAAAGGGTTTTATTCTTAAAAGGAATGTATATTTAACTGAAAATAAAGTTCAGAATCCACATCATTTTTCATGTTGCCAATGCAGATTGTATTTTTTTATTGATTGCTGTGAACACATTTAATATTCTCATCGTGTCAAGAATCGCTTTGAAAAAAGGGCAAATTAAACGGAACTTTTCAAGGACTCGAGGCGTTTTCTCAGCGGGGAACAAAACGTTTACTTTATATCCTTGCTGTGCCTCTTGAATATTCAAGCAGAAGAATAAAAGAAAGTATCTACGCAAAACTGTTTAGAAGAAGAAAAACAACAACGAATACAATGTATAGAAAAACACACACATGGCGCCGCAAAGTCAGTTTATTCACTCGCAAATAAATAAACGAATTTGTGTAATTATGTCACCATTACCACAGCAGCTATACCCTTTATCCGAACACTGTCTTCTTGTAACCCTTTCCTTTGAATTGTATTAATCTTTTGTCATACTGTTTGCGAATGCTATTTGTCACAGCAGCGATTTAGCCATTCTTCTCGCAGTAATTCATTTCTTATTTGAAAATTGCTATTGTCCCTGAAATCCATTCAGTAATTTATTGAGAAATATATTTCTTGAATACAAACAAACAAGAGCACAGATTTTTTTATTGTTTTCATTTAATCAAAAGGTGGTGTGAACAGAATCTATAATCAATACATATAATTGATTTTTCAGGGTTTCCATTCTTTACAGGTCATTTCCTAAATGTCAGTCAATAATTTAAACGCTGTTGTGATTGTTGGTAATTTGGGACTGAAATTGCAAATAGATCTGCGGGTCAATTCTCGTTCTGTGAAAAAGTGAAATGAAAATGTTTTCAAACTTTCACCGCAATTTCGATTCTGTTCTACGAAAATGTGAAACCAAACTTCCTTTATTTTCATACCTATGAATAATTTTTGTTCAGGTCCTCATTTTCAAGTGAATGTTTTTAGTGAAAGATTGAAAATTGAGAACCTAAAAAAAGGACTTCATTCGTGAAATGGACGAAATTAATGTTGATGTCTTCGTCGTTAGACGAATTTGTCGAAGAGCTGATGAAACAGCAGCTGATGGTAAATTAACGTCGTCCTTGTCGTCGAATATATCGATTGCACAAGCGGGCTTGCGTCGACGATTACGATGTGGTATATTTTCGAAAATATTTCGTGCTGAAAAAGAGTCATTTTGGAGGCTACATTCGATGATTCGATAGAAATTTCGGCATAATTAATACACCTTAAAATATAACTGGGCCCAAAACAAATGAAATCAATTTCCAAGTGACAAACAAAAAAAATGTCATTATTTGTGAAATTTGACACTACGTGGGTTTAAAACGGTTTAAAGTGTTTTAAATCCGCATTTAAATCCATTTTTAATCCAGCAGGTTTAATGCGTGTTTTTGAGTGAATAATATGGACATAGGTTTAAATAGTCGGGTTTAAAAACTGCGGATTAATGATCGGGTGTAAAATTAACTTAGACCTGAGTTACACTCGGAGTGAATAATATGGCCGTTATTGAACAAGAATCGCTTTTTAGTATACCGAGTGAATCGAACAAAATGAAGGCAGTGTATGAAAGCGAATGTGAAAGCAATTTGTTCGATTCACTCTTTCGCAGAAGCAGAATTGACCCCCTGGTGTGTCAGGGAAAGGCCATTATTCAAGATGTCTCAATATCGTTGTGCCCTAAGATCCTTGTCATCAGCTCTGGGATATAGAGAAAATGCGCCATACTAACAACAAATTTTAGTCTCGACTTTAAATCTACGAAAGCTTGAAACTGCGAAAAAGGAAAATAAAGACACTGTGAATGAACTACTAAAATTAAGAGTCGAAAATAAAAATGTTTATTGGTAAGGCCCAATCAGTTTCGACAACGCTTCTCTAAAAAGCTATGCGATTACGAACTTACGAACTTTACGAACTTCAGTGCACATTTGCGCTACCAAATCCAGGAACGTACTTTCTATTACTACTTTTATTATTATTAATAATATTTGTTAGCATATAACAATAAATTGTTATACAAAATAAAATAAGCTTATACAAAAGTTGAGAACTAGCTACAGAGGCTAATACTAAATGCTATTTAAATAAAGTGCAAGGAGAAAAACCGAGGAGCAACAGCATTATGGTTTCTTCGTAAAGGTTGCCAAATTTTGTAGTGTTGAACGATAAATTCAAATAACATTCACTTCTGCAGTTTTTAAACTCTTTAAAGGTGTTTATTTTTTAAAGGGGTCTGTTTTTAAAATTGGCATAAATTTTACTGCTCGCAGCTGATTTGTGCTCATTTTGGACCGCAATTTCACTACAAATAGACCTACGATACTTTGTCTTTCCACGAGTCCAGCGCTATAACTAACCTCTCTTTCGAACATACAGAAAATTATTTCTTTGTTGCATAGGTTTCATTGATTTTTTGTGCCAACTTTCCTGGTTTTTAACAAATCTGCACAATTACCTTAACTTTACCTATTCATGGACACATTAAAAGAGCAATTCAAAGCGATGAAGTAACAAAATACAGCCCAACGTATAAGCAAAATAAATATTGTTCACTCAACTCTAGAGGGAATAGAATTCACTTAGCAATTCCGTCTGTGCTACGTTGGGCTGTCTCACGCACAAGTATCAGCACTGATGTGTGTCGATGAGAATATCATTAACAATTAGTTAGAGATGATTGATTTTTCGACACATGCTACATAAATCAGAAAAGTTTTATCCGAAATCGTAGGTATGGAATGCCAACGGGTAGTAAATTTATTTGCAAGGAAGCGTGTCTGGAAGAAATCGATATCAACGATAATGAACTTTGACTCCTCATCTTTTATTTGAATCTAGCCATCCATAGCTGTTGCAAAAAGGTTAAATTTAGTACTAGCCGATTCCGCAAGTACAACTTCTTAATTTTACTTTTTTTTTAATAATTATCAATTATAAGTGAAAGAAATAATCAAATTATTTAATTGCATGTTTCAGAACTATTTTTCTCAGTTTTCATTAAATAAAAGTCAGTTTTCATCAGTCACTGAGCCCTTCCATTAAATGTCAGCCATTTCAGCTTACTGAAATCGCTAGAAGGACGCACTAAATTTGCTTCACCTTCTCAGTCTCTATGGCGTGTGAGAGGTGAAACAAAAGAAAGACCTCAAATTCAGACTTTCTACAGATGCGTGCTACCAGTAGCGTTTACTCAAGTAAGTAGCTGTGTGAATAAATTGTTGGATGCACTGATTGGCAAATACCCATCTGTTATTACATAAATCCAGGAGCCTTTTCTTCTCCTGAATCGAAAGGGAATTTCTTCTGTTATGAGATACCATCGGCTAAAGTATATCACCATTTCACAGATGTTTGATGTCATCTCCATTGGGGGTGGATTTCTTTATTACAGCTTATAGATCCTTCTGACACATTGATTTATTTATTTATTCGCTTATGCATCTGTGGCTCTAAATTTATATGACAGCAGACTCGCATCATGCGTAATATTTATGTTCTGTGTATAGTAGGTTGCACACATACGATTCTACACATGACTTGCATGGTTTATATTGCATTGTTCTATAGGTTCAAAGGGAATTCCAAAGTCAGCGCTTAAGTAGAGATGAATTTTATTACGTCACTCGGACGCTTTACTTCGATTTCTACCGCACGCTGGTGAAGCTCTCTTCCTGACATTTAAGTACTTATCCAAAATTTCAGGAAGAGAGCTTCACCACCATTTTTCGTATCAAACCAAAAGAAACTGACAGAAGATTGCGATAAGTTCTTTCGAGGTTTAAACAGTTTGCTGAAGTTCCATCCATACAACAAATTGACCGCACTATTCCAATTGTGATCTTTACAAACTGCTTTTCTGGTGAATATTGCGAGATCTCGATTATGGATATGAATATGTTACAGTAAAACAATCATTTTCCGCATAACATGCACTTTTCCATTTGTTGGCAAAGACAGCTGGAGTTTTCTGTTGTGTTGCATTCGGTTAATCTCATTAACTTCGACGTGAGGTCAATGTGCGCAATGAGTTGCGTAAGTCTTTTATTATGCGTTAACTTATCGGTCGTTGCGCAATACCGTTTCATAGTCGTATATGTGAAACCGCTGTATCGGACAGCTCTAAATAATTACTAACGTTGCACTCGGAGAGAATGGACTGTCTACCACTTTTTCCTCTTAACACATTTGATGTGCAGAAGAAATTCATATAGGCCAACTAGCGCATGCATGATTCGCCTCAGATTTTGTGTCTCCCATACATCTTTCCATCAGCTTTTAGATTCTATTTTTCTGATTCCGTGGTTAACAAGATCCATCCATTGCCCGATGTCTTGTGTTGTTTTTTAATATTTATTTGACGAATTGTTTGGCCTTTTTATTTTTAAACTTAGTTCGTTTACTTAAACTCAAAGCCAGCACTCTGCATATTAATTGTAAAATCAAGCAATCAATATATTTAGTAAGGAACATTCATTTGTCAAGATAGAAGAGGTAAATGTGTCCTAATTTGACAATTGTCACGCTATCTCCTTAGCCCGTTTGCAATTCGTGCTAAAATGCAGCATAGTTGGCAGAATTAAGCGAATTTAAGCTGTGTGAGCACGAAGATTGAACATCTTAATTCGATTTTTACAATCGTCGTTATTTTATTTCAAGTCAACACCATAGACAATTCTAGGTCCACTAACGAATCAAAAATACAACTGCAAACAGACAAATAAAATCCCTTTGCTACCTACCAGGACTAATCATATTTCAGTTTTCTAATACTCCAACCCCTAATACCACAGTCATGCGTAAATATCACGCAAATTATAAACAATCAAATCATTACGGTTCATTAGCATGTGCGCCCTTGTGCCGCCCCTCACAAAAGGGTATACGCGTACAAATAGCCCTCTGTTCGGGAGTTTTCCGAATATATAGGACAACCCTATAGAACTATTTAAATTTGGAAAGTTCGCTTTTGGCCACTGCATGCAGAAACCGGAATTCAAATCCAAGGGGTATCGTAATTACTGTTCGTGAACTTAATCCCAAACCAATAACACCAGTCGAACCGTTTCACCGTGACTAAATTGGAGTGAAACAGCAAATTGCATATTCAGAGCGTGGAATTTGCAAATTTAAAATAATATTGAACTTGGAAAGTACAGTATGTCAAATGTTGTCAAGTCACGCCCTGTCGTACACAAAAAATAGCAGATGTGGTCTTTTTTCTGTCTCATTGACACCGGCATAGGTCATGTCCCGTGGCCCATATGCATGACATCCGAATCGAAAATAGATTATTAAAAAACTGACCCCAGCAAGCACGTGCCACTCGGATGGCAATTGCAGTAATCCCTCGTTGTCCTCAGACCTCAGTTATGCATAACAGTTTTTGACGAACCTTGAAAACGAAATTAGAGCAATGATTTATCGCAGCTGCAGTATCGGCTAAGTTGTGAGTGTACCTTTGAATGGGCAATGCACTTCATCGTGCGCACGTCAATCAGCGAGTCAGGAAGCGATACTCACGTCCAAAAATTGAAAAGATCGTGCTTCGGGTGACGTTTCTATCTTGCTTTACAATAAAAAAAAAAAAGGCCGCATGACTAACTTTGTTTTTGATATGGGAATACTTCCAATTTTCAAATAGGCGTGGGTAGCTGTGGGTAATATGCCGTTCTTACCTATTTCGTACAGATACCAACTCTCGGTGAAGCGAAATGGAACACTAATTCATATAGCTTACAAACGTCGTCTTTCTTCGAAGACTGTTTCAGAGGAAGAGCGTTTTACCACTTTCATATACCGAAATTAAGTTCCTACATGTCTAACAATGAGAAATGGTACGAGTACACTGTACACATCATTTCCTTTGTCATCTAAGTAATATTATTTATTTGACAGTCTTCCAATTGACCGCATTTGACAGCCCCTTCGGCTGTGATAATATTCAAATGTCTCGCATATCTATGGAACAGTGTCCAACTTTGACTAGCCTAGGGTCCATCGATCCGATATCTCACTCAAAACTGTTCACGCCATATTTACGAACGTATCAAACCATTTGCTTTTGAATTTCACATGAATGTCACGCAAACTTCCAACAATCGATCACCACAATGACAGTAATTATACACATAACACATTTCATGTTCTGTTCCAGATCGGCACAGTAGACTCACATTCAATTCGACCCTTTTGTGAGTAGGAATAGGCGTGCATTTGTGTCATGGTCAGCGCATGTCCAGTCCATCATGCAGTGCGCATTGTGTTTGCATTGTGTACTACATGAAATGGATAATCGGCTTATAGACAAACCCAAAGCCTACTACACATTTTTAGTTTCGAAATTCCGCAGCTCTGCGGGAATATCGCTTTTTGGTAGTTTTTCGATTTTTGTGCGTATTCTAGCGCAGTGCGCACACACAGCTGTCAATAAGTCACCCCCTTCCGTATATATATTTTGACCCTGTCAACGGGATGTCCAAATGAGTGTGCCTGCTGTCGAAACTGAAAGTAATCCTTTGGCGCGTGCACGGTGCACCCATATCTCGCGATTTATGCGATTGTATGAAATCAATTTACCGTGAAGTTGCATAATAAAGAACTTGCCATTCGCAACAATAGAACCAATCAAATCTAGGTTATTTATTTTGGGAAGAAAATACCTGGATTTGGTCTCTTTTTTGGTGATTTTCTGTTGCCTAATGGGAAATGAATTGATCCGCTGTCGCTCGGTGCGCTTATGCGATGAAAAGATTAATCACAATCGGGTGCTGAATGATTTACCGTAGGAACGTGAGTGGTTGTTACCCTTTTGATGATATGGGTGGCAAAATAAAAACTTATTGAAAAAAAGAAAATATTTCATTTGTGGTAAAAGACTACGGGTGTCCCATAAATTTGAATTTTTGCGCCATTTAATAGTACAGTGATGCCAACGGCAAAAAGATAACAATTTGACAGTTGACAGTTTGGGGTTAGTAAAAATGGAGCGCAAGAACAGCGCATTTTCATTGTTGAGCACTATTTTACAAATAATGCTGATTTTTCGAACAAAATCAAATCATCTTCAGTGATGAAGGTCATTTTCATCTTGATGGCTTCGTTAATCGTCAAATTGTGGCATTTGGGGTTCAGAAAACCCCACGAGTAATTGTTGAGAAACAAATGCACCCACAAAACGTGACAGTTTGGTACGGACTGCGGATTTTGGGCTGGAGGAATTATCGGACAATTATTCTTCGAGAATGCGGCTGGTCAGGCAATAATAATTAATGTGTTCGTTATAGTGACATAATAATTCATACCCGTATTAATAAAAAAAACCCGCAACTACTCTTCAACCCATATGTTACCTAGCACCTACCTAAATAAATAACATTTGTTTTGTTTTCTAGTTAAAGCTGGCATCACCTAACCAAATTGTAATTAAAACTATTACACATTGGCTGTCATCATGGTTGGCTTAAAAATTTCAATTGTGACAAGTGAAAAAGAAAAAAAAGCAACAGAAAATAAAGGAAAACAATAGAAAATCAATTTTTCATATTTCCTTTTGAATTTTTAAATGTTTTATTTGTCATATTTATTTGTTTTTTCGTAGTTTGTGCAAATTTTATTCGACTTGGGGCGATGGTAACCGAATCCTCCCCTAACATATTAACATTTTTTAAAAATACTGAAAAACGGTGAGCCATTTTGTTCCACAATTTTTCAAATTTAAATTAAATTTATTTTTCATTTTGACGGGAACGATTTTTTTAAAAATTATAAGGTTTGTTTGACGTGGCAGCACTAGTGCCCACTTATGTGCACTGAGAAGTGTCAGCTAATTTTCACGCCTGTCAAAAACCCTTCACAACCCTGAAAGTTTGGCTTCTATATGGAACGAAAAATGTTGCCAGCAACACTTTTTCCAGATTATTGTTAAAAATGAGTGAACTCAATTCAGAATTTAAGTTTGCCATAATGCAATTAGTTGATAAAAGCGTTCGGAATATAGATGATGTGTTTGAAAATGAATAACAGCAAACTTAGCACTGAATTCTTACCCCGACAAATTAACTGGAGTCTGTTCACAACTGGGGTGCCCTAGAAGTCATGTAAAACAAGGGTTTTCAGTACTAGGGCGAGTTCAGTGCTATGTCGAACGCATTAGGGTCAAACCAGTGCGCACTAGGGCCCACGTCAAACAAACCTAATGACTCGCTAACAGACCTCCTACCGTTAGTTAGTTATGTGGAAGTTACGAAAAGTTAGTTATCTTCTAAAAATGTTTATTAACACCAATTTGAGTTTAACGAAAGTGTTTTGCCAATAGTTAGGCGTAACATTTAGTTACGCGACAATTATTAATACGGCTGCCAGTTTTTAGTGCCTAAATTAAAAGATATGGATGTGACCAACAAGTGGTTTCAACAAGATGCCGTACAGCCAGAGAAACAAGTCAATTACTGCATGAGTCATTTCCTAATAGTGTAATCGGCAGTTTTTACGATCAGAATTGGCCACCCAGATCTTGCGATTTAACGCCATTGGACTTTTTTCTTTGGGTTTTTTAAAAGTCATGCAAACAAGCCCACGACCACCAAACGCCTTGAAAGAGGAAATTTGGAGGTGTATTCATGAAATTCGGCCAAATTTATGTGAAACGGTCACAGAAAATTTCAATAAAAGAGCACGTACTTGCCAGCAAAGCCGTGGCGGCCATTTATCCGATGTGCTATTCCATACATAACCCCAATCTGTATACTCTATGAATCAATAAAAAATGTAAGATTTCTAATTAAAAATCGATATTTCCTATCGAAATAATTATGGGACACCCTTTACTACTGATCAATAAGAATATAATGCTGCACCTGCTTTTTTTTATCCCGGGAGTAATTTGGAAATCACATTTTTGCCATTTGTCCCGTCGGGCTGCGAGAAAAATCTGGCAACCCTTAAAAGGCCTCAATTGTGTTTCGGTTAAAGTTCGCAGTTTACTTCTAGATTCCATTTCTTTCAGCACGAGATCCATGACACACCATTTGGACTTCCGATGCATGGGCTCGGATATCAAAGGCAAAGCTATACTGTCTTGTGTGTTGTGTACGACTATTTTCTTTCACACATGTTTTCCTGTTGTTAAACAACATATCGCCTTTCGTCGCACACAGAGAGGTTGACGTAATGTTCTATACGAATTGAAAGACCATATTCTTCCGCAGTGAAAGGCCGCATTACTTAACCGCCGATTATTGTTAACGCTAATAATTTGTAATTGAATATCCATTGTGTGCGTTCAGTGCAATTACCACTGTGACTACACCAATAGACAACAAAATCAGGTAGCAGAACAAAAACATGGTAACACCCTTTGTTCTGCAATCTGTGATAGAATCCCCGCCTGACTATTACTATGGTTTCGTCCAATACAAATGGTAAACTATTTATATAACATTAGTAGGGTATGAACTATAGAACAGCAGATCAAAGACATTCGAAATTCAATATGTCGCAGAAGACTCCAACGAACACAAACAACAACCTACAAGTTAGGTTGACATATTAGCCGCCTTCTCAGCGGCACAGAACTTTTTGTCCATCAATGGAAGAGGATATTCCTAGTCAATTTGTATACTGAAATACATTTCTGAAGACGCAATTATTAATGTCCTGCAGGAAGATCCTGTAACAAGTAACAACTGCCTTTTTTTTGTTGCAACATCTGACAGCTTGTCGGCACCGAAATTTAATATTGCGAAGTAGGTATTTCACATTATGTGACGTAAAAAAAATAATACAAAACACTAGTTGCGGAATCTTTACTAAGGACTACGCCAAGAGCATGTTTTCTGTTTTGACTATGCCTCTTGTTACGTACATGGGAAGAAAACGTGAACAAAATTAAACCGAACACCGAAAATTAAATGATTTCTTTTATCAATCACTCCCCATTTCACAATTATCCTCCGACTATTCAAATATCATTGCATAATCGACTTTTGTAATTTAGATTGACAAAAAAAAAACTAAAATACTTCGCTAAACAACGTGCTCTTTCATAATCCAGCAGTTTCATCTGTCCTTGGCAGATCCGTTATGAATGAATAGAAAAACTCACCCCATCCCCTAAAAAAAATTACCCTTCCCTACATCACCACAGAACTGGCCCTTTTATTGTTGTCGCAAATTGACGAGCACTCTTCATAAATTTTCGATTTTCTTAAGGTTCGCTTATCGGCTGAGCGGATTCAGTGAATCGTAAACGACTTTGGTCTACCGGAAAATTTAACAATTCGAACAGAAGTACCCATCAAGGTACTTAGGATTCAGTGGATAGGAAATACCTCCGGACGTGTGAATAGAACAGAGTTACCCACTCGTCAATTTTTAAGAGGAATTGTAAAACTGACACTGATATTTTTGACAAGAGTGGAATTGCAATACAGTTAGAGTATTCAAGGGCGCTTCTAACACCCTAACCTGAAATAGTCACCTTCATGTAAGATAAA
This sequence comes from Cheilosia vulpina, assembly GCA_916610125.1. Lineage (NCBI taxonomy): Eukaryota > Metazoa > Arthropoda > Insecta > Diptera > Syrphidae > Cheilosia > Cheilosia vulpina. The sequence continues at coordinate 2,673,415 of OU744280.1, read as the reverse complement.
TACGCTTGGTTAGTTGGTTTGCTCAAAGTTTCAGTCGCGCGGTAACTCTACATTAAATGCAAATTCATTCACACTTTGGCAAACTTTTCGGCGCCACAATAATCCTCTCTAACCCAGGTAAACCATAACAATTTTCTGAATCACTTTCCTCTAGCAGGAGTGGATATCGTCATCGAGTATGCGGACAGGATGCTCGAAGCAAACAGATCGATAAACACTTGCAAATCGCCAGACTGACGGACGCCATGGATACATAAGCAATGATTTCGTTTTTCTCTTAAAAAAAAAAGAAAATGGGACAAGTTCAGCCAGGGAAAATCGATATGTATTCTCTTCTGCTGGTAATAGGATGTAGGAATGTGTGCGGAGGACTTGTTGGTCGTATATTCATTTGGCGCCTGCAATTTTTGAGATGTGAGCCGTGCTGCTGTTGGCTGGCACGTGCTATTGCTTTTTAAGCAGGTAATTTAAGTCTAAATGATGTTTTCACGAGAGTCTAATTGCCTTTTTCCAATTTACTCGGCTGAGGCGCAAAACTAATTTGGAATAATTACCCGTTGGCACGAGCGTGCCCTCGAAAAATGCCTCGAAGGATAATGTACTTGTAAATTCAGCACATCTGCATTTGACCCTGAGTGAGTGTAGATATTCTGGCGAGTTGTGAAACCTAGTATGGAAATATCAGACTCAAAATTAAAGTGAAATAAAGTGCTACAGTTTACAGTCTTTCGATAACAATGACCAATAAAATGTAATCGAATACCTATTGTAAAGAAAATTCGATACATGGACATGTGCAAAGTAAATGCGATTTTGCACAAGTTTGGCGATAATTTTATCATTTTATTTCAAATTTTTTAACTACTTAAAATGCATTAGAGAAACTTGAAGAAAGTTTCGCGTAACCCAGTCGTGCATAGTCAGAGAGAACTGCGAAACTCACTTTCTGTAGTTCCTCGCTTTGAAATATTTCCGATCCGTTTTATACTGCATTTACAACATCACGCTCGGGCATTTTTGTAAGAGACCGAGACGAGAAAGAGAGATCCGTTTGACCGCAGTCAATGTTAATACAGGTGTAAGAATGAGATCACAAATCAGACGCCTAAAGCGTCATGGATGTTCTACGCATAATTATAAATACGTAAAACGGAAATAAACTCAAGTTCCGGAAACCAACATTTCCGCAATCACTTGAAAAGGAGAAAGGAGAGTGGTAATAAGTGTCAGTAAATTATACCAACAAATTATTAATCAGTTATACGAAATATATGAATAATTGTCCGTTAATGTCTTCAGTAGCCTTTTTGTTTATAGGAAAGCGAAATTTTCTAAAGCCAACATGCTGAACTTACCCATAATTCCTACCACGTAAATAAGATAGCCGAACAAAATACGTGTCACTTATTTTTGCGTGTTCGGTAATGCTGCCCCTTTCATTCACAAGTCTTGGGCAAGCCTTTAATCTTCGGTGTTAGTTATGTGTGATGTTGTAAATGCAGTATTAATAAACATTGCGTAAAAGTTATCAACCGGCTACACAGTAGTTACGTCAAAATTTTGTATGCTAACTGACGTTTTCTTTAGCTAACTAACTTGTCAAAATTCGTTTATTAAAAAGGGGACTAGAATTTAAATTCTAACAATATTTTTCCCTCACTAAAAATATGTTCAACAAAATTAAATCTTTGGAAATGCCTCGCTCTGCGATTGCGCATATTTGGATCGTCTAATTCAACTGTCCCACTGTTTCTCATGTTGGCACTGACAGCAAAATAATCAAATCAAATTTTTCCCTCCACCCATAACCACTTTAACATTTGGCTATGTACCCTATAACTTTGAAAGTTGCGTAATAATACGACACTCATTTTTAACGCACTACAGCATATTTCAATTAAGTGTAATTACTTTAATCTGCCATTATTATTACTATGTGCAGTGCCACGGCACCGATGACAGGTTTCTGACTTATCTGTGATTATATCTTCGCACGCACGCGATACCATTGCTTCAAATCGGAGATTGGTGTTTAGAAAGTGCATTTAAAAGTATTTATTAGGTAGGCGGTAAGATGTATGACTTTTGTAGTGTGTAAATGAATTTCGTTTGCTGCTTATAAAATGCAGTTGACTATGGGCTTCAAATGTGTGTGCATTGAACTCTGTCCAGCCAGTAGCTAAAAACTGTCACGAGTAAAGTCAGTTTTTAAATTCCTACATTCGGGGTGAGTTATTTGCGCTATATAAACTGGCAATCATTACAAAAAATAAATGAACAATATTCAAGTTTCGCTTCAGCAAAGTGAAGTAAAGTTTTAAAATTTTCAATAAAACGCGTTCTCTACTTCTAAACTAAAAGCAGTCAGCCTGAAAGTCTGCAAGCATTTAATAGAATGGCAATTGTATATATATTTGGTGTATGCCTTCGATATTTCTGTGGTCACAAGGCAAAACCACTAAAGTCTGTTTTACTCATTGTTCAGGAGAGTAGTGTAAAGTTTTTTTTCTCCATTGACTTAAGCTGTTGTTTTTTTTGGAAATTGTGGCCACATTTTTAAAGATATAAAGCTGTAATTTTTTTTTGATTTAAGTACGCTGAATCTAATGGCATCAAAATCTCAATTTCGTCTAAAGTCGACTTAAGCGGTTATGGTTTGTGGCCACAGATGTATGATGTGTGCTTGGGGGTACAACATGACTAGCATTTAAAAAACTTTAAAATTTAAAAAAATTTCCCCAGAGTTTAGTGCTCCCAAATCACTACTGCCTTTGATGGGTATACATATACATTCCTTGTGTGAGAAGGGTAGAAAATAGTTGAGTACTCCTTTGTTGATGGATTTACTTCACAGATATTGCTAAGGTTCTCTAGTAATATACGCGGGGATTCGATAATAAATAAGTAAAGTTGCACATACGTTACAAAGAATAGCAAAGTGTTGCGTCAACGTACCTCTAATTTTTCGCCTTTCTCTACAAAGTGAAATAGAAACTTTTCTAAAACGTACAAAAAAACAACAACTCTGCGGTGGGTTTCCAACATACTTGAATAATTTAAGGATTCCTATGAGTTTTCAGTGCACGCGCTCAATAATTACCATTTTTAGTGTCGACTCTGCGTTTTAGGAACTCACAGTAGCTAGACTTCTATGGATCTGTCGCCTCAACTTTCTATTTATTTTACATCAAACAAAATTACTCTTTTCAGTTTTTTATAGGTACTAATGACTTTCCTTTGAAATGTTCCACAGGACTTATGAGTTATGTCGCGTCGGTTGTACATTTGCTATGCCTTGATTTTATAAACTAGGATAGGAAACCTTTCAGCTGTTACAACGTTGAATCGCGTGCCAAAATGACAAACACAAAATACGTATAAATCACTGTGGAAAGTGTTCTTGCCTTGCCACCTAATGAGCAAACGATACTCCACATACGCCCGTAGTTATGATTTGTTTATTACAGCACATTTCAGGAATTGTTACGCTTACTGAGCACAATAAAGGGTTGTGGATAAAACAGATTTTTAATGAAATAAACTTGTCTTTCGTATTTACATCACGCATAGATCTGCCACGCGTTTGTTGTTATTACAATTTGCGTTTAACAAGTACAAAATTTACATATTAACGATCAAATAATGGGCTGTGATAAAATTGTCTGCAACGGAACTAGTTTCTGTCAACCAAAACATAATGAATGGTGCCAAAAAAAAGGGGCGTTTCAAGTGTTTTATGCATCGAATGGTAAGAAAACCCTCCGTTAGATAGCGAAACACATGCAATTTGAAGATTGTTTTAGCTTTTAAAAAATTGTTTGATAAGAACAAGCAATAAGTTCATTAGAACATGAAATGAATGGAATGTACACTGCGACAGAATTGCCGTTTGGAAATAGATGCAGGGAAATAACTGCACGGGCAAGAAAATTCATATGGGAAACAACTTTACCTCAAGTGGGAAATAATTTCACAAAATTTGGTGGTGATGTAATAACCCACTCTCAGAGGGAAATAATTTTACATAAAAAAGTGAAATTATATCCCACACGAGGTGAAATTATTGCCCGTGAATTTATTTCCTTGCACATTCGAAATATACATAATTCACGCAAAATGTAATATTGATGGCCATTCTGATCGCAGAAACGGCCGATTACACGAATAAAACTCAGCATCCACTTGCTGTTGTTCCAAAATATATTCAAAGAACTCTCTTCGCGCTGCATGGTCAGTAGTCTTCAGTTCTTGAGTCAATTGAACTTTGTAAGCATGAAGTTTCAAGTCTTTCGCGAGAATTCGCTGTAGAGAGCTTCCCGAAATGCCCAATTCTTGACTACGGTGCCGAATTGATTGATGTTTCTGGACTGTCAGCAATACTCTCGCGAACTGCTTCGATTTTTTCGGTTGTACTTGTGACAGGACACCCAGAGTGTTTAAGATCAATAATTGATCCAGTCTATTTTCAGTCTATTTTCAATAATGATAAACCTTCATTATTTTGAAAATGTTGCTCAACAATAAAAAAGGCGTTGTTCTTTCGTATAGCGCTCCACTGTCAGCTGTCATGTTGTTATCTTATTTTCCATTGGCATCACTGTACTATTAAATGGCGCAAAATTAAAATGTTGCGTAAATTATGGGACACCCATTACATACATCTGAAAAATAATACTGATAGATTGATTCAAGTGGATGGAATAATAAATAACTTGACAGATTATTTTTTGTAATATTTTCCAAGACTACGGAGGATTCTAATAAGTTTTCTATTTGTGACATAAAAAAGTCACTTCTCGAAATGAAACATGTTCCTATTGCGAATCATATTTTGAAATAACTTTTGCTTAAAAAAAAATAAAAATTAGTTCCTAACATCAGTTCATGTCGTATATGAAACCATGGTCCGCTCAAGCTCATGACGCTACTACACGACAAACACTTACCAAAGACTGACGCGCGGGCACGAAACGACTCACCTGCTGTTTTGATCCTGGTAATTTAGAAATATGTTTATAGGGCTTATATTCATTATCTTTAGCCCCGCCAAATATGTGGCGGCATTAATGCATGTACCTAAAATGCGTTCCGGGCCTGATTTACTGGAAGGCACTCGGGGCTAGAGCCACGGGGCCCCACAATTAAGACTTCGAATAAAAAAAAATCTTCCAAATTCTAACGAGTAAATACTAGTCAAGAACTTTCCGTTTGTTTTTTTTTTTCGCTGTATTACCTACAGTACTTTGTACAAATATGATTACATTGTTCTTAAATAATGCAAAACAATTCATCTATATTTGTTCACTCCAACCAGTAAAATATTTATAAGTCAAATGACCCTGATAAGCAGTCGCCATTTACTACCCATCTTAACCGAGTATCCCAATGGCTGAGTGGGCGGTACTTGCCCGTAGCCTAGGAATCAAGTGTCTCGACTATTTTTTATATCCATAAAATCATAACTATATATTTATTTTAATATTTAAACAATTAGTTTTATTCAGTTTCAACCAAATCAATTATTTTTTACTAGTTAATAATTTCTTCCATATTTTTTTATGCAGCAAAGTATGTAGTTTGATAGGAAAAAAATAATTATATAAAAAAAGCCACACAGTTTTTTACACTTCACATTTCACTTATACAGTAATATACTGATGGCAAGAACGACTGCTAACAATTTGAATTTACTACACTTTTTTTGGAAAACAAGTAGGGGCCCGGGGCCTCCACTTCCTTGTCGCCCTAGGGCATCCAGACCCAAATCCGAAAACAGAAAATCCGTCCCTGAATGGGTTGTACACGGGAGCTACCTACAAATAATTGCGTGAGCAGAATAAAAAATGAGACAACCACCAGATGCACAGCAGATGATTAATTGAGGCCAATCATTTTTCATTGTGCCTGTCGGATGGTTTATAACCTACGAAAGGTTGTCCACTGTCCACTACATTATTTGCTAATATACGTCAACTATATCCGTTTAGATAAATCGCTAGAAGCAACATTGTCCCTGTAATAATACCGTAGCAATTCAACAAACAAAAGGTACCTACGAGCTTCATTGGCTCTTATACTGGGTACACAAGTTGAGCTTGCGTTATACAACCGATTCGGCTTCTAAATTAGGAGACCGAACCTATAAAGACACTAACAAATTATGAGCGTTATTAACGGACTTTCACTTTTTGATATGCTCCGACTGACAGCCCCCGTCCGGTCACCACCGCACTCCACCCACTCGTGTGGCCGACACTTTGGAATGGTAAAAGTTGTTTCCATTGCTAACATACCATACAACTGTGCAATTAGACGTAAGTGATGTGATGATGATAATAATTTTATTGAACAATTAAAGAAAATGTTTTATTTTGGTTTTGCAACCGCATTTCTGTTACGCACGCAACAATTATCATTCGAATTCAACGGCCTTCCTCAGTAAGAGCGTGCAATAAGAAATCCATTCATATGGCAACCGCCCCCAAAATAGTCTCAGTCTGTCTCGGGGGATCGTATTTAGTACACCATATCATTGGAACCAAATTCTTCTAAGGTCAACTGTTGATCCGTGCTTAAGACGTCTGATGCATCTCAAGCGGACTTAATTTTCTGCAACTGGGATATAAGTGGAAGTAGACTGATTGCTAGCGACTTTTCAACAGATGACAGAGGCCACAGAGGGTATATAAGCCTCTCACAGACAGCATTGGCATTGCACAGTACAAACAGCTCCATAAATAGATAAGCACATGATTTATATTCGGCGCCAATGGATTTATACATGAATAATATTTAAGGCAGAGGAACGAAAGATATCTCGCCATCGCGCTTATAATGGTCTTGCGAGTATATTCGCATGGAATTGCTCTAGGCAAAGGCTGCGCATTCATCTGTTGTGCTGTGTGTGGTAGTGGTTGGGAAAAAGGGAATTTAAATTTTAATCAAATGAACGAGAAGTATGTGCCCTTAGGTCGCGAAGTGTCCTGCGGTAGGGAATACTGGAAATCTTTGTAATTATAAAATCATATTAGGTACACGAATGTACACATTAAACCGACTGTCCGAACTTATTAAAAAAAATAATGGGTCGTGCCTTTCACAACAACTTTGCCACGATTGGCTGGAACCAACAATTTGATATCGAGTCTGAACGGCTGAATTACGAGGCTTTCTTCAGAATCCAGGTGTTTGTTAGGGTGTAATAAGTGCTTACTGGCGATTGAACGCACCTTAGAACTTACACTAACCACACTGAAGCACTGCGAATACGAATCTATATATTCTTACTCCTTAGGCAAGGCAATTGAGAGATGAATCCTGATCAGAAGGCAAAAGAGCGCTGTTCCAGGTCAAATTTTCCAAAAGAAAAATCACAAAATATTTACCCATGACACACGCCCACCGCTGGAGAAATTTTGACAGCTGAGTTACTCCCAAAAATGATGATTAAGAGACTGTTCAAAAAGTGAAAGTTTAATTCTCAGTTAGGGATGGATAATTTTGTAGTAAATTTGAGTGAACACGTGGTGCTTCTTCTTCATTTACCTTCAAATAGATCTCCGCCAATATAAGAGTTCTTTTTGGACAGAAATTCTGTCACAGAAATTTAATGGCCGAACTGAATTTATAGTGCCAAATGCAAATCGTATATACCTACTTCAATGGGAGTCGTCAGTTTACAAGTGTCATGGCTGCTTGAATATTTTTCTCAGTGAAGTGAAGTAGAATTTTCAGCATAGAATTACAAGAACCATACTCCACTGGACACTTTTGAGATCCACACTGGGAATTTTTAATTCCCCGGAAAGACTGAGTTGAAAGACACAATTGATAGGTTATGTTGTCTAAAAGCAACAGCTGCGTAATCAAAATTTCTTTTTTTTTCAAGCACACACCAAATTTCAATGAAAACAATGGGCCTTACCAATAAACATTTTTAGTATCGACTTTAAATTTAAATAGTTCATTGTGGATATATTTTCAATGCAAATTTCGCAATTGTGAGCTTCCGTAAATTTAAAGTCGAGACCAAAATTGGTTATTAGTACGGCGCAGTAATTATACCAATTTACGTAACTTTATCAAAAATACTTGCAGACTTTCAATTGCCCTCGGTTCACAGCAAGTTTAAGCGGAATACTTCTATTGAGCGATTGTCTTCTTTACTGAGTATGATGTTCAATAAAACACGCCTTTAAATGAAATAGTCTATACCAGGAACGACCATATTTATATGCTTATTCACACTGTTTATATTATTATCTTCCTATACAAAAGAGCCATTGAGACAGCATCCCATGCGAATTACGAGTTCAACCCTTCAATGCTGAACAATTTCCATATTAACCGAAACAATGACATGTTTCTGCAGCACCCTCCGTCATCCATATTGATATTAATAATGACACGTGAAATATGCATCTGTTTCTTTTCACTCGCTGAATTTACCCACTGAAGCACAACGAATTTTTTTAACGTTACTCGTGAAATGGTAAAATTATAGCAAAAACGTCCCCTTTTGTTGGACTTTTGCACATCCCTTGATCGAACATGGATTCGTGCGCCTTCAAAACATGTAACAGCTTCATTAAAGCATCATCTATCATTCATTAACAATACTCTGTCGCAGTTGAACTGAATACTGAACGCGTTATAATCTGCATGCAATCTGCGGATAAACAAGGTCAAAAGCGGTCAGAATCTATTGTCTCCGCGAAACATCCCTTAAAAAATAAACACAAACCGGACGCGAATTCTTTTTATCGCAAAAAAAAGAGGACACATTCGCAGCATCCTCACGTCTACATAAATTCGAGTATCTCAGCTAGTTGCATCTGCTGCAAAATGCATAATGTTATTGTATGCATGGGAGTACTGCAGGTCAGAACCAGGGACCAAATGCCATTGTTGCAGGGTTTTAGTTTAAAATTTCAACTTCAATTCACCAACAATACGAGTACTCGTGGAATTTCCGCAAAGTTGCAGTTGCAGCAGACTTTCAGATTTCCAAATGTCCATGGAAAAGAGATGCGATTTGCATTTGCACTTGTCCAGCACAGCCAGCCAGAAAGTACGTGCGAATATATTTGTTATTAAAACCTCCTTTCCGGTCGACTCCGTCGAAAGCAGGAAATTAATCGGGTTTGTTGGTGGAATTATGGTTTCGTTTCTACTCGAGGATATTATATTTCACCAGACCAAGACCTACTTACACAATAAGCATGCCTGCGGGTACGTAGTGCATTAAGGATGGTTTCTATTACCACCAACGTTATCGTACTGTCATAATTCAGGCTCAGGGGTTGCAGCGTGCAATAACGCTTCTGCGTTTGCAACCCGAAAATGGGTGGCATAGAGAGTATTTTATCATTATTGACAACGCACCCCGACTTGCACCAAACGTTATGTGTTTTTGACTTAAAATATTCATAAATATTTAAGTTTAATAGTTTTCTACTTAAAAATATTTCTGAGAGTAAATGCAACCTAGCTTGATTCGTGCGAGGAAATATATATTTTTAAGAGTTCAACAGAAATGCGAATAGTAATTCCTCCATTTGTTGTGTAGATTTCGATGTCAGCTTATCACCCTTAAATATGTGCAAATGCCCAATTGTATGTACATTATCACTTGTGTCAGATAAAGAGCAAAAACAAATTCACTCATCCTTTATTATCTGCGGGTTTTTTAGATCATTGATGTTCAGATTGCGATAGAAATAACAGAGGTTTTCATTTTGCTCCCCTGGATGACCGGATTTAAGGTTTGTTGGTCAAAATGTTGTTTATCTTCTAAACGGCTAAGAAATATGTATACACTTTAAAAAAGTATTTTCCATATTTTTTATAGCCCCCTTCTGTTTCCTGTCGCTTTTCGATTCATTGGAGTTTGAAATTACTGTCTGAGGAGCCATATATTTTGCCTCGCTATAAACGCTACCTTCTGCCATTTTCTGTCTCTATTTCGTTTGAAATGAGGTCCAAATTACCGCTTTTTCGTTTCTTCATAGTCTTACTCCAAATTTAAAAATTGAATATTTTGCTTATTTTTATATTCACTTAAATTTCGTTGTCCTTTTCTAGGAGTAGGTATTGTTTAAACTTAAGCCTAGTATGCTTTTCCAGGAAAGCTAAAATTAAGCGTCTCTCCAATGTTTCTCTCCATTCTTCTTCTAATTTTGACAGTGTAAAAAAAAAAACTATGTTTGTAAAGCTGATTGACTTTATTCTGTTTCTTCCATTACTCCTCGTTAAAATATTCCATTACTAAAAGAAATTAAATTAATAGCAACGAATTTCTAACCATTCTCCATACTGTTAATTTGCTTTCGTTTGAAATTTTGTTGCGAATACCGATATTTTCTCTGATCTCTGATTTGTCAAAAAATGTGAAAAAATGTATTTTTTTCATTAACATGCTTACTAAAAATCTGTAGCGATTTTTCGTACAGTGGCTAACAAATTTAGCCTGAACTGCGTACGGCTTGGCTTAACTGCTAGTTTTATCTTTGGAGACATTATTGTATGGGAGCTTATTTATCACAGCTAAATTAAACTGACAGATGGTGCTAAATAAATCGATACAGCGGCTGCCTTAGGTTTGTGTATTTGGAGATCATTCGAAAAACTGCTCATATTCACCCGAACAGTGGAATAGAAAAAACCGTACACCGTACCTACTAATAACAAATTGTAGTCTTGACTTTAAATTTACGGAAGCTCGCAATTGCAAACATTTTGACTATTTTGAACTACTAAAATGTTAAGTCGAAACCAAAAATGTTTATTCGTAAGGCCTTTTAACTATTTGTTTATTTTAAATGCAAAATAAATAGAGCATGTGTACGATTGTAAAATGTACAATCATTAACCCCAAGAGAAGCGAAGCGACTGCATATTCGTATGTAGCGTTCTGAAATCGGGCATGTGGCAGACATGTCAGCGACTTTGAAAGGCCAATCACTGTAACAATGTAGGAATAATACTCACCAATTACGCCATTCCATATTAATGCACTTTTGACAGTCAAATAAATATACACTTTCGAGCTGCATTGTAACTAAATAAAACCGCTGGAAGGAGCTGCACACGCAATCCGCTTAAAAATGCAATAAGCTGAATGAATGAAGGTGTAACAGCGTCATGAGTTTGAAAAGGTGCCACCATGAACAATTTAGATACTCAGAGGAGTAGGTGTACGGTAGAGGAAATCAAGGTACCGTCAGGTAAGTACTTCCATTCGATGCTTGATGTTGATGCACATTTAATGCATATTTCCCGTACAAAATAATTCCGATACAGTACTGCAAAGGAGTTTCCGTGAGTCAGCTGTAAGTTTACCCCCATATATTGTAGAAAGTATGGCTTGACTGAGTTGATTTGTATTTTAAGTTGTCATTGTTACAAATTTCGCATTGTGCAACGAATTTATACACGAAGTGTATAATCTCTAGCGAAAAAAATTATTTCGAACGTCTTTGATCGATTTTGTGCGTCTAGAGGTGAAATTTACTTTGGCATTTACACTAATTGCTCTCGTATATGCCTCCTCAGGGAACTGCATTCTATATTCATACTGCAATTACTGCTCTGTATGCTCATCACGATTACAAGTTAAATGTCAAATCGTTCCTCTTCGTCACTTCATGCAGGAGTAGCTCCGGAGTCCTGCATTTTGGGTTATTTGATTTAATTTTATTTAATCTCTCTCCTGGCCATCTGAAATAATTTTAATTACACTCAAACAACATTGCTTTCAGTCCTCCGTAGGTCGTAAATAACCAAACGATAAATTGGTTGTGTTCGGTGTAGGCAGTCAGATAATATTGAGACGTCAACGTAATATTGTTCATTTAATTAAAAAAAAATCACATTTCCATTTCACATTTTATGCATAAAAATGCCGTTTAATGACTCCTCATTTGGTACCTACAACTGCTACAACATAAAACACGAAACAACTTCAAGTATAATGAAAACGCTAAAGTTTCGTTATTAATTGTTTTCCTTTCGTCCCCTTCCTTTTCCAAAGTGGCGAAATGTTTTCCTATTAAAAATTGTATCAAGTTCGCTATAGGTATGAAAAAGAAATTAATTAAGTTGACAAACAATGTTGTATCGGTTGCCTTAAATGTAACATTTGTGGGCAGCATTCGCGAAATTTTGGTTGGCAAATGAAAACGCTACTTTGCGATGGTGTAATTTTCAGAATTATCATGAAAGTACCTAACAAAGTTGTTTACCCAAGTAAACTAGGAGAATGAAAATGGACCATGGACAAATTATTGCGAAAATACTTTTCGCGGTTTTATGGGTGTAAATTTGCCTACCCGCACTGTGGGTCAAGAATATTTTAGAAGGAGCGGTTTGATGGACAACATTCTGTAAATCTCTCAAAAACGTGGTATGCGTAAAAATGTGTTTTTCCAAAAGTCTGTATTCCATTTGCACGAATTTCTGTAAATAAGAAAACAATAAATGTGTTTTTTTTTTCTAGATAAAAAAACAACTTTAGTTATCTTCTATATAAGTACGTAAATGAAAAGTAACAAACCACCTACAGTTTATATTTTACGACAGAATGAACTCGGGATGAATTCTTCGATTGTACGAGCCAATTTTGACTTTTGTTGCCCAAGCTTCGGTATCACATTTGGAATATTTTGCCATCGAAAACAAGGGACCACAGGGTGGCCAATTTCAAGAGATAGGTAGATATTGCGATATTATTTTTCGTCGAAAATTTCGTATGCAGGATTTTGGTCCATTCAAAATTATGACCCCAACTTTATTTTATATAATAACAATCGTAACACTAGGCGTATTTTTTTAACTTCCGTCTCAGTAAAGCAAAAGGTAAGTCGGGTTTTCAGCACGCAATTACAACCGCTACTATGAGTCCTCAAAGTGGCAAGTAGAACATAGTTGTTGTAATTGCGTGCTGAAAACAGTGGCGTAGCGAGGGAAGGCAAGGTGTGCACAGGCACTTTGCTCGGGCGGCAATTTGGAGCGGTTAAAATTGTTAAATATATAAAATTTACAAATCGGCTCCTTTTTTCAGTCCAACGAATTTATTTTTACAAAAGTTGAATATTTATGAAAAATTGTCAATGCAAAATGGTTGCATGAAAAAAAACCTTTTGACCAAACCTTTTTCAGTTATTTAGGAAGAATTAAATGATATCCAAAGGAGCACAATACAAAACAAAGTTTATTCTTAATGTGTTTCTTGTATGTAGAACATCTCCTTTAGATAATTTTATTAAACAGACAAATCAAATTATTTGCCTTTTCTACAATTTATAATAACTAACCGATGACATTCAGCAATGTTAAAATGTGCTATTCTCGAACTCTATCACATTTCCCCACGGTTGGCAGCATTTTTTTTTATTTTTTTTTATGTTTTTGCATGTTACACGGATTTTTAATTGACATAAAATAGGAAAACAAAATGGCGGAATTTAAAAAAAAAATGAGGGGCTAGCGGCAAAAGGATTGCGAGTTGGGGGTCTCAGTCCGCGGTACTAATAATCATTTTTAGTGTCGAGGCTATAATTTTTCGAGCTCACAATGGTAACATTTTTCATACAAAATTGCAAATTGTGACCTACAAAATATTTAGTGTGGAGGTTAAAAATGATTATTAGTATGATATGTCTATGGTTCTGTTGGTATACTGTTTTAAGTGCTTGATCACACACTGAAACCAACCAGAAGTCGGAAAAACCAACGTAACCACTGCCCAGCACTTTGTCAAAAATACTTGCATACCTGCAAGCCGATTTTCAAAGCCACTCTGAACCGTTTTATTGAGCAATTTTTCAATTGCCGATACAGACGTGTTTATGTTAGAGCTGACTAATTTTAAGTAGCTAGCTGAGTTTAATAAAATACCTACTCGACCGGATATGGGTTTATACTCAAAACGTGGCTCATGAAATCTTATGAAACAGCTGATGGACTGAATTCCTCACTTGCATGTATGAAAGAACACGATTCTCTTTAAATAAAAATACAGAATTGATTTCGGTTGAATTGATATTCCGCAAATAATTTTCTCTCTCACTTTATGTATCCCCCATTAAAATGCTGTCGGCTAACAGGTTCATCAGATTTGCGCTTATGCGTACCTTTGAATTTATAATCTTTTTGATTTGAATTAATCTCGAATAATGGTTTGTCAAATAACTTCAAATGGCACGTATTATTCGAATTAATGAATGCAATTTAGATATTGAATAAGGATATCTTTGGTAAATGATTTACATTACAGAAATTGGTTGGCTTACAAAATTATTTCTTATCGAACGCTAAAAGAAAAATAAATAATAATGAGATAACATTAAGCTAGTCGATGGGGGATTTAAATTTAAGGTGGAAATAATTTTGGGCAAGCTACACAAAATTGTTTTCTACTTCCTACCAGTTTGGTTAAAGCTGGCAAGTTTAAACCATGCCTACCTGTGCTGATATATATTAAGGGCTTCACAAAGTAATTTAGGTAGGTGGCAACTTTGTACATCTTATCTTTTTTAGGTCGAAAATAACTCTATCAAATTTATTATTATTAGATTTTTTGAAACATCGTAAGCAATCGCGTTTTGCTTATGCATATGTGGCTCAATAATCCATACACACAAATCCAATTATACTTAACCGGCATTAATGGCATTAACCTTTACCTAACTGAGGTAAATTGATTTAAATTAATGGTGCCTTGCCTATGCGAACTGACGCACCCGAGCAGCCCAAACGGGCATGAACACTATGTAGGTAGGTAGCTTCGAAACTCGCTATAGATATCCGACTGATGAATATGGGAAGTTATATCTACTGCAAATGGCTGCTTAAATTGAAATAATGATGATTGACGAACAGCGATTTTGGGATATTGCAAACTCCCTCCGGGGCGCTGTATGCGTACCTGCCAATCGAACTACCTAGGGTGGGGTGAAATGAGCAATTTCTTCAAAGGATTTTCTCCAAAAACTTGTTCTTGTTCTCCAAAACCAATTGTCTTTGACAAACCCATGACAAGCCAGCTCCATTAAAATGGGTAAACAGCTCATAGCTGTTGCTAGTATTTCTCTCGTTAATCAGGTTAGAATTCTTCGCCAGTATCGCTAATTGGACTACCAACGAGCATCTTCTATATGGTTGGGCTCTGCATTATACACGGGTATCATGGCGTAATCTCCCATATCTGTCCCGCGCAGTCTTAGCCAACTTGGTGCTAATTAAATGCATCAACTCAAGACTCCATTTAAGAAATTCCACCGTAACACTGGATATGATTCTGAAACCATAAGAAGTGCATCACTCAGTGTGCGTAAAGCGCACGTTACTCCATCTAAGGGTGCTCTTAAAACTGCGACTGATGCATATGAATGAGTTCGAAATAAATAGGTATCTACTTAAAGTCGAAGACTTCTGTGTCACGCCACGTAACTATGTCACAGAACTTGAATTTAGAATATCCCATTAATCTTCGGGGCTGGGATTGAGATGTTCTTGCGGTTCTCTTCTGCTCGCTAACAATGCAAATTTATCAATCGATATGCTAAGTTTTATAATTAAAATGTCAACTTTTGCATAACATCTACGTCTGCCGGCTGGCATACCTCATGCACCATTAGCACGCTTTCGTAAAACAAAACCACATAATAGGTCTGTTTCATAAATCACATTGTGAGGTGTAAATATACGAGCAGTTAAAATTCAAAAAGAGATTGAAATTTGTAACCCAATAAAAATATAGTGGATGGCAACTCCCAACCCACATATGCTAATCACATAGAGAGACATAACGCTTAAGCTATCTGACACACATTTTGCTCGAACAACAGACGACTGAATGAAGACCGCATAAATTTGATGGAATGCATTGGACGGCTGAGTTCAAATGTCTGGGGAAATCTAC
Source organism: Cheilosia vulpina (assembly GCA_916610125.1). NCBI lineage: Eukaryota > Metazoa > Arthropoda > Insecta > Diptera > Syrphidae > Cheilosia > Cheilosia vulpina. The sequence goes on along the minus strand of OU744280.1, from coordinate 2,657,493 downwards.
GAACTACGATTGAGCTCATCGTGTGTATGGCAAAATTGATTCATCACTCGCAGATCTGTGAATGAATGGCATTTGCGATTCCCATTCTGAATGAACTAATTCGCATGGTGGCTGCACGCATTTGATAGACACTTCCGCGAAGTTAATGCGATAGCGAGTGTTATTTAACTGAAAGTTTGCCTCCCGCGAATCTGCCAAAGTGGCTGCCGGTGACAAGTGCACACATTCAGTTCAGACGGTGACAGGAAGTGTATACGTTAGAATGAAGGGGAAGGACTCAGAGAATTAGCAATTCGAACGATTTTTTCAATCAATGGCTATAGAAAATTATTATTCTTATAAAATATTCTAATAACAACGATATATAAATTGATTAACAATTTTAAGTAAGGTACATCGGAGACTATCGATTACTAAACAAGTTCCTCTGAATAGACCAAAATACCGCCAAATTTTTTTAAGTTTCAAGATCATATATAACACTACTCTAATAAATTATATTATATTTTAAATAATAGGGTATCTAATCCTGGTTTTTAATTAAAATGTTCAAGCTTCAAAAATAAATAATTATTTATTTATTTTTTAAAAAATTAACTTTTATTAACCCTAGTAGGCTTATGTTGCTGACTACGCCTAATAAGCTAAACATTCGTCGATTCGACTATCCGTACTAAAATATGTTTTTTTAAGCTTTGTTTAATACATATGGTTCTATTTTTTTCTGAAACATTAAGATTGTATTCCCAATTAAAAAACTTGATTTTACTTAGTATATTCTTAATTTTTTTTTATTATTTCATTTCATTTATTCAATCTACGATTTATAATCCACAGATTTCGAAAAACAATACAATAAGTTATATAAAATATAAGTTAAATATGAATTTCATTGGAGATAAGCAAAATTAATCTATCCTTAAAAATATTTCTGGGCAAAAATATATCCAAACCGTAATAGAACAGATTAAACATTAAGCAGTCTTTTAAAAAACGCAGCAATTTTCATATAAAATGAACATGTCTTCACAATATTTAAAAAAACTGAAAAAAAACATTCCTTCTTTGGCAATATAAAATTAATAATAACAGCTGATAAGAAAAAAAAAATAAAGCAACTAATTTTTCTTTGCGCAAAATCCGCAAAAGTCAATTCGATGTTGACCACAAATTCCAATATTGCATTTAAAAATATAAATAAAAATAGAAATACTGTTTTCACCTGCCGGACACAACCGTCTTTCGCAAGAACGCGAACGACTGAGTTAGTTGTTGAGCATAAGTTACTATGTGCCCGCGTTGAAAAGAGACAGGAAAATTAAGAATGCGACATCGTCGAATCGACGAACATTAGCTTTCTAGGGTTAATAAACTTTATGCCGCAACTCCTGGCAATATTAATTTCTATTTTTAAATTGTTTTAATTCATTATACAGTAGAAGTCGCTTATAACTACCTCGCTTATTACGACTAGTCGCTTACAACGTTCACAATAATTTCATTTGGTTGGTTTCGTTAACGTTATAACGTCATCGTATATAACGACGTGTCAGACATAACGACCAATTTCAAAAACAAAATCAAACCTGCAGATATTTATGATTTAACAAAGTGACAAACCTTTGCAGAAGGATAATAGTTAATGAAGAAGAAGATGGAGAAAGGAAAATTGATGATTAAGCTTAATATCCTGCTCGCGCTAAATTTTAGTGTCCCTAGTCTCCACTTCGATTCTCCACACCGAAGATAAATGGTCGCTAAATAATTATTTTGTATTTTGGTTTTCCGTTTTTTTTTTGTTATTTATCACGCTAAAGTGAAAAATCCATAATAATCAAAAGACAAAATTTTCCCTCCTTTTTTATCGGTCAACATTTATCTTCGATTTAATGCACCGGACATTTATTTCGCAAGCAAAATGAGTGGAGACTTGTCATCGGCCGAAAAATCCATAATAATCACAACACAAAATTTTCCCTCCTTTTTTATCGGTCAACATTTATCTTCGATTTAATGCACCGGACATTTATTTCGCAAGCAAAATGAGTGGAGACTTGTCATCGGTCGAAAAATCCATAATAATCACAACACAAAATTTTCCCTCCTTTTTTATCGGTCAACATTTATCTTCGATTTAATGCACCGGATATTTATTGCGCAAGCAAAATGAGTGGAGACTTGTCATCGGCCGAAAAATACATAATAATCACAACACAAAATTTTCCCTCCTTTTTTATCGGTCAACATTTATCTTCGATTTAATGCACCGGACATTTATTTCGCAAGCAAAATGAGTGGAGACTTGTCATCGGTCGAAAAATCCATAATAATCACAACACAAAATTTTCCCTCCTTTTTTATCGGTCAACATTTATCTTCGATTTAATGCACCGGACATTTATTTCGCAAGCAAAATGAGTGGAGACTTGTCATCGGCCGAAAAATCCATAATAATCACAACACAAAATTTTCCCTCCTTTTTTATCGGTCAACATTTATCTTCGATTTAATGCACCGGACATTTATTTCGCAAGCAAAATGAGTGGAGACTTGTCATCGGTCGAAAAATCCATAATAATCACAACACAAAATGTTCCCTCCTTTTTTATCGGTCAACATTTATCTTCGATTTAATGCACCGGACATTTATTTCGCAAGCTAAATGAGTGGAGACTTGTCATCGGCCCATCTATATAAAGTTAAGAATTTAGCGATTTGGATACTAAGCTTTAGCTAGAAGATAACTTCCTCCTACAGCCTTGGAAGCATTAAAAGCTATTGAATTGTTGTGGACTTTTGTTTGTTTAACGAATTTGTTGGGGGCACAATTAATACCCTTTCTGTTTTAGAAGCAGATTTTAACTCTGCCTATTTAAATTGCCTCTACAAAAAGCAGACAAAAATTCATGACTGTTTTCTTTGAAATAAAACAAATTGTAATTTCCTCTTGAATAATTAAAAAATAAAATTAATTCTTTTTGTTTGCAATATTGTTTTCAATGTTTTTTTCTGAATTCTTGCGGAAAGTCGGATATACCGACCGCCGGTTATAATGACCGCCTTTCCTTAGTCCCTACACCGTCATTATAAGCGACTTCCATTGTATTACTACTGCAAATGGGTTTATAGGTCTTCCTATATATATATACAGGGTGTAGCCCTCCGGAAACAATTACACGTGGAAGAACATATCTGACAAAAATGTCCACCTCGGCGTCTTTTGCAAATGGTCTTACTTATAAAGAATATTTGGCCGAAAAGGTGCAAGCTTAACCCTTTCTGCAGAGATTGGAACAAAAACTTTTTTCCTTGCTCCAAATTTTAAATAAAATTTTATATTTAGCAGTTTTTAAATCGAAATGCATCTAAGGTTATGCCCCATGCTGTTCGTAATTAATCGTCCAAATCGCAACCGTAATCTTCTTTATATCCGCATTTCAATGTAACCTCACCACAGGATTGCAATGTGCAAAATGTTGCAAGGTCATAGCAAGCAATTGATGTATTGTACTGCATCTTTGTACGTGGGTCGTCCTGTAGCAGATGCATTGAGGAAACACAATAAAGTCCATCATGTGGAACACAGCACACATATCCTTCCATGAATGGAAGTAAAAATGTGTACGCTTCTCATCCTATAGCATTGACCTTTCAAAACAAATAATTGTAGGGTGGTTATCACACTTTGTGGTGGCGTCAACTGTCTGCTCTAATTGAGCCATTAAGAAGATGTTTAAACACATTTTTAAAGGTAGAGGGTGCGCCTCGAGCTGATACGATCTGAAAGCAGAAAGTCACTTATGCGCATGGCTCCGAAAATGGTTTCAATTTAATTATTCAAACAAACGCATCCACTCTTTGCAGGGTGACCTCGCACCTCATCAATCAAAGTGCGTTCAATATTATGCTCAACTGAGTGATGATGAGTTGGCCACCTCAAAGTCTTAATTACAGATAAGATAATGCCATGCGGTGAGTGTATTCAAATAGGGGAAGAACCGTGGTAGCAAGCTTCTTATCAAAGCGATTCAGGCGTGACAGTGGCCTTTGAGTGTGTTTTCGGTGTCTTTAACAACAACCCCCGTATGGATTCCTTCCAAGTTGGGTTGACCTACGCATAAGCACATTTATGGTATGTATCAAGAATTAATCATGTGTAATGCTCAGACGTTTAAGGTAAGCGAACCCTTATCACCCCTCAGTCTGTCAAGGTTACTAAAGGTGAGTTCAGATATTTCATACGTCAAAGCATTAAAATTGACATCACGAGGCATCACAAACACTTTCATCGCCTCAATTAGGGAATTTAACAAATGCCTGCTCAACTCATAGCGATCATTTGCACGCATACTTTTGAGGAGGGTCAGTATCTGATAAGAAAGTCGATTGTCAACCGATGACCGCGGGGCGCGCACTGCCCAAGCCACAAAGCAGATGCGTTGTTGGTATTAACGAAATGATTCATTGAGGACGAAGCAAGTTAACACACAGCAAAACTGCATGTGGTGTGAAATTTTCTCTTCAGAGTTGGAAGTTCAATCGTTCTTGAAAGTTGCATACAAATGGACAACCCACGTCCTTCTACAAATTGTGTCCATAAGGTAGTACTGCCAACTAACGTAAATTATCAGCCACAAATAAACTAACAGCTTTCATACATCTAAATTAACTGGATTCTGCTTGTAAACTAAAAATAAGAAGAAGATCTGCCCATGTACACGTATACATATGAAAGAACCTCCCCACAGAATTTATTACTAAAAAGATGAATAATTGATATCGTTAGGTAGGTGCATCCTCGAATGAGCAGTTTAATTCGTTGACCTTTGGAAAATAAATCACAAGTTCAAGTTGTGTGCTCGCAAATCTAATCGCAGTGCAAAGATACATATTAGTGGGTGGAGTATACCGTACACGCTCAACTTGCAAATATCCTTCTCGCAGGCCAGAACCAGCACAAGTATCAACTAACATCCAACAAACGGATAACGCCCCACTAAGGTCAATAATATGGAAGTTAATGAATTCAGTATGAAGGAAAACATTTTGTATCCTTATGGCAAGTTGAACTATTGGCTTCTCTCCGTCTGTGCAGTTCTATAAGAGGAAGGCAGCATTTTCAGTATGGCAGTCATGCAGCCAAAGGTATTCATATGAACAATTTGTGTGACGTGTGGTTGAAATAAATTGCAATTCGCCTTAAATATACGAAATCCCTCTGTGTGACATCGTACCAGGCAACGTCTTCACTTGTGTATTGCGTGTGGCCGAATTGTCCGCACCGCATTACATGGAGACATCCCAGTCTTATGTAGTTTGGGGGGCGCCATAAACTTACACTCGCATTTTATCCCCTAATTTGCATATACCGAGATGCAGTCATATAAACTTCATCCACACATTACACATACGAGTACTCGTAAGTAAGGCAGACAACAAGGGATATGTTAAACTGTAAGCAAACAAACGAAATGCGCGTCTGACCCGGATTAAGGCGGACGCAGGAGGGGGCCACGCAGTTCGTTAATGAAATCAAAATAAAGGGCAAGCTCGTGGTGATGGATTTGTTATTTTTACAGAGATCTCGAATGCAATTCTGATCTCATTCCAGTTTTTTTTAAATCAACACGCGGCAGGATTGAGTGCAACTGTTCAATTGGAATATATTTTTGTTTATTTTCGTAATACGCAAAGGCAGTGATGAGGGTGCAATGTTGACGAAGGCCTGGATGACAACGCATGGACTAACAAACACTCGTATCTGGGCGTACAATCGAATAAAATGATTGATGACAACCTGTAGATCTGGTTTCCTCTGTTTTAATTACATTTGCAACGAACTTTAGCAGTGTTATAGTGGACGCAAGTTCACGGGTTGATTTCAAGCTTAGTCACTGAAGTCATTGACTGAGCTAAATTCGTAGCCTGGCTTAATTTGTGCGCCAAATGAATGCACTTTGCAAACCCAAATGAGGCATGCACGAGGAAGCGGAGATAATTTGATTCGAATCTTTTGAATTATGAACGGGAAGTGAAAAATCGTTTACTCACGATTTATTCTGGTTTTTGGAAGTATTACAAAAAAATGTTGGCGAAAACATCGAAGAAAGTAAAAGATTTGTCGGTCTTTAAGTAAAAGGCTTCAAGTCCAACGCCTGATAACTTTTCAATTTCTCAATTAGTAGCCGGGATACGCCATACGCGTAAGAATTGTTTTAGTTCTCAGATTTGAATCTTTGATGTGAGAAGCTTGACGTACCATGATATATGAACCTAGTCACATATAAATGCTTACGATAAATGGCAAACGTTTGACTAGAATTGGCATAGAATCCCACCGGTGAGGTGTTGTGTCTTCATCGGAATATCACTTTTCATTGAAATTAAAAAAAAGGTCTTCTTCTTTGAAATGTTCCCCCTTTCGAAGTAGGTATGTTAAAAGACGCAAACCTGTCTGTGTCTAAGAGAATTTAGGAAAATTGATTTATAGAGCGGAAAAGACTTTCTTTCTCTCTTTTTTAAACTGCGTAGTTTCTTTTAGAATGTAGATATGTTCAATAAGGGTTAGATTTAGGATTGATCGGTTGCCAGCTAAACGACAGAACACTTAGACCAATAATAGGTCCATATTGATACCGTCTGGATCAAAAATCCAACATCCTCACTCACAAAGTAGAAAACTTCATCCGGGTCATAAGCTTAGTACTATGAAATAGACTGACAGCCAGTGTCAAGTTAGGCATTTTTTTCGTCAAAATTGGTTGGAAACGCTTTTTTACGTCTCCCCGATTTCTTCCGCAAGTTGTTTCACTATGGCGGGAGGTGCACATTTCATCATAAATATCAATGCACTAAAAGTCCATTAAAAAGATATTTCTCTTTAAAATTTATTGTACCAAAAAATAGTCATTATAATGTAAACAAACTGCGACCTTTATACTGAGGGTTGACTTAACGTGATTTTCAATCCGAAAAAAACAAATTTTACTTTTAAAAGTAAGATTTTTTCATAAAAAAATTGGCTTGAGTTCGGTGAAGAGGGAAAAATGACCACGCTACGTGGGGAAAATAAAGAGAGAGTGCTAAGAACACTGAACACTGACTGAGAGTTTGTTTTTGTTGAGTTTCACCTGGGGTCTGTAACACGACGCGACAAGTCTAAATTCACTTGTCCACTTATGCTTGTCCGACAAGTACAAACTAATTCTGTAACAGAACGTAAACCGTTGCACTTGTCAAAAGAATTAAATTCCCTTGACTTGTCAGCATTCTTCGACAAGTGTTTTATATGTAAAGATGGCACAAATCACGGAAGACTTTCATTTGTAGTGCACTGTATTTTTCTTCTTAGTCCTGCAGCAAGATGGTGTGCAGTTGATTTTGATATGCGAAATTTTTCAATATACAGATGATCATTGACATAAAAATTAATTCTTGGCCTAAAAACGTTCAACCTGTGCCGAGGTTCTCTATCACCATCAATATCAAAGTCGGAATCAAAAAAGTACATTTTTAACTATATACTATTGTATTATATAATTTCCAACTTGTCATCTTTCATCGCAACAATTGTCGCAGTGCTTGCGGACTTATCGTTTTGTGTTACACAATCTTTGACAAGCTGTCGAAATTCACTTGTCTTACAACTACTTGTCGCGTTCCGTTACAGGCCCCTGATGGATGCTCTCTCAGAGTTTAAACTCGTTGTTTTATTTCACCACGAAAACATGTATAATAGAATATGAATGAAAATTAATTTATTTTCTTTAAAATGTACGGGAAAGAACGAAACTCAAAATGTGTATCAGCAAAATAGCGAATAAATATGTTTACTGACTTGTACTCTTGTCTAGGGATGCCAGACGTCTCGCTCAGTGAGGGACTGTCCCGCTTTTGTCCCGTACTGTAAATTTGTCCCGTAAAATGTCCCACCTTTCAACTTATCGCCCTATTATTACTTCATTATTAAATAAAATAAATTGCAATTAATAAAACATAAAAATTATAGCGCTAGCCCAAGTTAGCTATTACAATTTTAACTCAAAAAGTTAACATAAAATGTACAAATATGAATTAAAAGACTTTTACTTAAACCAAATATTACTTATTACAACTAATGAAATGTACCTAAACTAAAATAAAAACTTTTATTTTTCACTTCAAATGCAAAAATGTCCCGCCAGCTAATTTTGCAGATCTGGCATCCCTATCCCCATCAAATGTGACAAACACATTTAAGTTTAGCTGCCTAAAGTTATTTTTTAGTTCATACGAATTCACATCATTAATCATTAGTAATCAGATATTTTATATAAAACAGAGAAACGGTCGGCGAATATCGAACAAAATATGGGAATGTGAATAGTTTGAGAAAATTCAGGGAAATAATAACTTATAAAATATTCCTTTTCTTTATACCATACAAATTAAACATTCATTCAATTATTTCGTATATTTGTTCAAAGTGCGTTTTATGAAATATCTACGTTTTTAATTAATTAATTTGCGGTGTTTAGAGTTTATTGCATGGCGTCTACACAATTAGTTTCAAGAAATCAGAAATCGAACAAATATTTATATATAAAAATGTAGCGAGAAATTTCAACCTGGAACGAAGAAAAACTAATATTTTACAACACCGTGAAATGTGAAATCCACCTCAGGCTACCTGACATCCGGTTTTAACCGGAAATGTAGGCTGTTTTTTTTTCCAGTATGCGTGTGCCCCCTTTGATTAACAGATGCACAAATTCATGAATTCAAACTGGGCCACATCCAAGGTCAAATTTAGCTTGTGAGGAATCCCTCCTTTTTGTCTGAAGCTGTCAGTCTATGCAGTACTTAGTTTATGACCTGGGGGCTTCCTACTGTAACGATACCAACGTTGCTAGCACCGTCATAAGAAATCTACTTCGTTTCAATAATAGAGCTATTACTCGCAGAAGTCTACTTCGCTTCAATAAATGAGCTATTACTGAAGCGAAGTAGGTTTCTTATGTCGGAGTTAACAAGATCGCTAATGCCATGAAAGTAGAAAATTCGGAAAATTACCGCCTGTAACGCGGTTATTTGAAAGACGGAAGGTGAGACTGAGGTCAAGCCAGTCAGGGAAAACAATTAAATAAAGCGAGGCACACCCTATATTATTTTGGTTTGTATAAAATGTTAGGCATAAATTATGATAACACTTTGTTGTCATCTTACTCACGCTCTATGCGGAAGCAGTTTTGCTATTCGCTCGTTTTTTAAACGTCAAATACTATCAAAAGCATAAACTAAGTATTATTTATTGTATTGCCGTACGGGCTTTCATGGGACTAATGCTTATTCGTTCGATAAAACAGTACTCCAACCTAGTTGGCTGCTGTTTTGTTTGTATTTTTAGTGCTCTTACGTTTGTCACTTATTTTTAAAATAATTTTATTTCTTTTAGTTATTTTATCTTATTTTATTTATTTATGGGATTTAACTTTAACTTAACTTTCCTTCAGTATTTTATAACTAGTATTATTTTATACTTTGTTTTATAAGTTTTTCTTTTTTAATTATTCACAAAAGGCTTTGAGAAAATCTTGAGCTGTTTTTTTAGTGTTACATTATATAACAACTAAACCTTTTCACTCTTTAACAACAGAGAAACTTGTACGAGTACATATTTTGTCAGAAACTTACGTTTTTGTAAGAGTGCAAACAAATTTTTCCAAAAGACCGACAAAGTAGTGAAGTAAAAAAGTGAGCCCCTCTTGAATCTTGTCAACTTTGGAAGGTTGGTGGTTTGTTTTCCTAAAGAAAAAAATAAAACTACTTAGTACTTGGCCAAAGATTCAAACCACTTCCGTCGGAGATCCATCAAGCACATGCGATACGGATGCTATACACATTTATGAATAAATTCTGGGATTAACCCCAGGCCTGCACATAATACATTTGTTTTTATTTATCAAAAGATTCATCTGGGAATTATGAAATTTTCTTGAATCACGTACCAAGCGCCATGGTAAACTTATTCTATTTCAGAACAAATTTCCCAGAGCGGGCATTACATACGTGTGAACTGTGAATATAAGTTAAATATTCTAAAAAAAAAAACAAAATGCATCGCCCGAGTGTCTGGTGTTTCATAATTTCCATTTTGCATATAGCACGCCCTTATCGCCGCAAGCGTCTATCAGCAAAACAAACCATTAACAACAGTATAGCGCATAACTCGCTACCACACGAGAACTTTTCCAGATAAAATTATAAAAAAAAAACCAAACAAAATGAAATATTTTTATATGAAGTTGGTTTTTGTTTTGAGCGAATTAAATGCCACATTCGATATCAGTGCGAGGAAGGAGAGTTTCGCGATAAGTTGCTGTAATTAGTTTGTTTTCCGCGGCACTGGCGACAGTTAATCGTGTCTATTGTTCAAATAATTGATCTGATTAACGAATTTGACGCGGTCTATTGGTGCGCGTGCTAAAATGTCGATTTACGAATCCCTGCTGGGGTCCGATAATGAAGACGAGATCGACACCGGAAGAGGTAGTCGACGGAATAGTTTTCAAAAGGCTAGAAAACAATGGCAGTACACATTGGTTAGGTGGCCGGGATGGAAGAGTGCACCGCAGAGCCCTGAGGTGGAGACGAGGAACTGGGATAAGGCCCCGCTGTTGGACTGCCAAAGGCCGATGTCATACTCGTGCGGAAAAAGTGCCAGAAAAGGGTGAGTGCGGAGAGAACTGTGATTTGTAGGTTTATAAACCTTAAATGGGATATTTTGAAATTTTTCCACCATGAATAATCGATCAGCAGACAATTGTTATACAACTGGTCCATATATAGGACCCTTATCATGAGAGTAAGAGGGGACCTTTGTAATACTCTCGCATATAAGTCAGTCGGAATGCACAGTAAAAAATCTTAAGCTGGAGTTTGTATTTCTCCGGGCATTGAGGATAAGTCCCTCGCTTAGTTACTCAGCACACTAACAACTAAACCGCTGAGCTTACTATAGCTATTCAAAAGAAGAGAGAACTGCAACATTCTTGCATAATTATGTAATATTCACATGCTTATTTTTGATTGAAAAATATATGTTAAAGTGGTTTTCCCTTGTTAAACAAGAAGTCTCATTATCATGGGTAGCTTGAGCAGCAAAATCTGAAGGCTGAAACTGCTTCTATATCAAAAAGTGAAACACCGCACTGGTCCATCGCATTTCCCTTAGATTTATAGGAAAATAACTATACGGACTAGAAAAAATCGATGCCCCCGTCCTTTAAAAAGAACACAACGATTTGCATTTTAACAATCAATTTACGATACTTGTGGACCCTCTGCTTGAAGCCACAAATCTCCCGGGACATGTACGCCCCTTTTTGTTGAAGATAAAACAGTGCTGATACGAATTGGCCTCTGGCGCTCTTTAATATTTTTGCTCTTATTGTCCGTAAATATATCGACAGCAGAAGGGATATTCTACCATTTACTTAAAATATAAGTAAGTCACTATTACTTTAAACATTCAATGGGTAACATATCAGATAGTTGGCTGTATGCCAAAACCACACAAGGCACAGCCAGCTATGTACAATCAGAGCAGCTGCAATGACAGAAATGGAACTTCGTACAAGGCAGACAGTTGACATAATAAAGGATAATGATGGTGGGCTTTCTAATGGGACTAAACCAGGACATTGTGTTGCATTCATAGGGCTTTTGGTTTCCGTTTTCTTTTCTTATTGTTTGTTGTGTTTGGAAAAATTAATGCTGCTTGAATCGATTTGATGAATCCTTCTTAACCGATTGTTTTCAAGGCTTTCACGACTTACCAAAGTACGTAACCAAGTACCTTCCTCATTTTTTAGTAAAACTCGTATTGTATTTGGTTTTAGACGGTGGAAAGAAATTCTTGCTGCAAAAAGCAAAATTACTACCATTTACGGGAACGGTCAGTTTCATTTGTCAAATTTGCGATGAACAATTTTTATCGGTTGACAGGTAAAAGGCACTCCTTGATATCGACTAATAATCATTTTTAGCGTCCAAGTTACATTTTTCCAAATCATAATGGTGAAATTGTTCATACAAAATTGCATATCGTGACCTACAAAATATTTAATGTGAAGGTTAAAAATTATAATTAGTAAGGCCCACTATGTACACATTTTAGCTAAAATGACTTTTTATCCTAAGCACTATAATTTTCATTAATCTTTCGCAAGAAAAACAAATCAGAAGTCCATTAACCCAAATAATCGTACCAGTTTGAGATTTTCAAATTTCATCAACTCACGTTTGTATAGGCTTTCACGGTAGGAAAAAATCATTAAAATTTATTATTTGCACTTGGGTCTAAGCGCACATAGTGAAATTGGACGTAGGTTTGGTAAGCTGAAGTATGATTTCCGAAATAAATTTGCAGCAGTTTACGCCAGAAGTTAGTTAAATGCTGAGCACAAATTTAGATTACCTGCAAAATGTCTAAACAACTGTCAATATGACAAATAAACGTATATATCTATTGTCCAAAAATATTTAAAGGAAAAAACATCCTTCAGACTTAAACGGAAGTAAGTCTTTCTTCGTCTATAATAGGTTGTTACAAGGATTAACCATCTCCTTTTATCTGAAAGCAATCGCGAGAATGCCATTTGTCTTGCAAATCCATGGGTTACCCGTAAATAGGCAATACGTCTGGCAATACTGTTCTTATTTGATGGAAGCGGTGATTCGAAACCCTGCGGGTCGGCATTCTGTAAGGCGAAACGTTCAAACGTTTTCGTGTGCACAAAGACATTTCCTTTCGTGTGCACGAAAACGTTTGATACTTTCGCCTTACACGAAACGTTCAAAGGTTTTCGTGTGCACAAAGACATTTGCTTTCGTGTGTACGAAAACGTTTGATACTTTCGCCTTACAGAGTCTGACCCCTGGTTTTGTCCAGTTGAACTTATGTACTCGGTAGGATTCTGGTGTGTAGTGTGGGTGTCAAACAGACGCCAGTGCGCATTCGTTTAACAGAAGATATAGGCTTTTTTAGCTTCGATCTCAGCAAAACAAAGCAAGGTAGGATTTTCAGCACGCAATTACAACAACTACTGTGAGTCCCCGAAGCTCGAGGTGTCAATTCGAGCGTAGATTTTTCGAAAAAGTGCAGTGAACTCAAATTTTGGGCATTCGATTCTTTATAATTTGCTGTTGCGGATGTTTATAAAAATGAATTAATATAAAGTAGAATTGTCAAGTTTAAGTAATAGTCATTGTATTTAGAGCCTTAAGGCACCAAGTGACAAAAAACAGAAACAGAATCCCATACATTTGCAACAGAAACAGAATTAGGAACAGAATATTTTTTTTCAGCAACAGAGTTTAGCGACAGAAAACTGGCTATTTGATGACAGAACGTAAACAAGTCTATATTGCTGACAGCAACAGAAATTCCAATTTATCATGGGGGCGGGGTGTTTTTTTTTTTGTTTGGATTTTTCTGCATCTGTCATCTGGCTGTTTTTTTTGGCATCGTATTATTGTATATTGTGATGACCATGTATTAATAACAAACGAAAGATGAAAAAAGTAAGTTTTAGTAGACGGAGAGGAGAGTAATAAAACGAAACACAATTTGACAGAATAGGCGGCAGCCATGTTTTTATGGATCTGTTTCTGTTTCAGTTTTGCGTAGCTGAGCTAGCAACGCAAACAGAACCAGAATTGAGTACAGAACGAAAAAACTGTCTGTTCCTGTTTCTGTTCTTTGTCACTACACTAATTTGTACATACCTATTTACCCAAGGAAAAAGTATAAATGTCAAACATTTTTTTCAATACATATTCATTAGTAATAAGCCCGCAAATATAACATTGACGAAAATTATTGTGCGTTATTTTTTCATTTCAACTGTTTGTAAATAAAGTTACAACGGAAAGAATTTTTCTTTTCATATATTTTTGGAACAGTTTGACGTTGGATACTTTCCACGCGGTTTTAGACAAAACATTTGCATTTGTGTTATAACCTTAAGTCTATTTTTATTCATTCACACCTAATCAACTGTAGGAATAGGTAGGTAGTTGATGAATGTATGACTGACTGGCGGTCATTTCATTTCTTGAATGCCAGCTGTCTGCGCTCAACCAATTATACATTTAAGTGACTTTACATATATTTCGTATTGAAAATAGATAGGTACAGATTATAAATAAAACCTAAAGCAGCTTTTTGCACTCAAAATAAAGATCTATTATTCAAAAAGTTCAGTAGATTAATGTGAAGAGGCAGTAGTGAAGTGAAGTTTTTTTTTTTAAATAAAAAAACAATAAATCTTAGGTCCGAACCCTGGTACTCCCTGTCCAGTCCACCCGCATAAACACCCAATACCCAAACACAGAAACCACAAAAACACTCAAATCCTATTCAAAAGCAAAAGAAAGGCTTGCTTGAAAAATATCCCCCATTTGAGGCGAACACCAATACGATCCACACAGCGCAAGCCCATAACTTACTCAAATTCCAAATTTATCTCAAATGGGGCAGCCGCTGCGATAACCTCATCTAATGAGCGCTTTTGTATTGTTTGCTGCTGCTTTAACAGTATTTGTTTGTTTACATTTTTCCTTGCGTTCACTCGCGCTCTCTTGAGTTGGTTGGTGCCATTCCGCCGCCAACAGAAACAGAGTGTGCGCCATATTGTATCGTACTATCGTATTGTGTGGAACGAATTTATTTCAACCAGCCCAAGCCAGCCAACAACCGCTACCGCTAGGCAACTTGTCCAGAAATCTCTGCTCAACAGTTAGATTTCAGCTCGGTAATGTGACTTGTTGTTCGCGCTCGCATGTTCGTCAAGTGATTTCGAGCTCGTGCCATCATCGTTTTTACAAATAAATTTCTAAAATTCAAATTGCACCGCTCGACGATGCAATCAACTTAGTGAGCTGTGTAAAAAAGTAATTTGATGAAGTAAGTGGAAATTGTGGGTGGACAAGAGTTGTTGTATGGAACTACAACATACACTCTTGTGCACTACTCAGCCGAGCCGAGGTGCTATTTCTAACAGTGAAATTCAAATTTAGTTAATCAGAGCGCTTCGCTCGTAAATTGATGAGCGAGTCACGTCCGTTGGTGTGGGTGTTGAGTTTCACTACTGCTACCGGAATATGAAATTGTTGCAAACCCCAAATTTAGTGATCTTCATGCAAAGTGGAAAAAGAAATTAAAAGTGCAAACAGAAGAGGAAATCTGAAAGCCATCAAAGGTGCAGTGAGAAGAAATAGTGCTGACAGTGTAGTGTACTCCCCCGATCTGCACATCACAAGTAGTTCCATGCCTAGGCATAGGCACTGGCACAGGCACAGTGTGAAGACGTAAACAAAGTGGAACTGGTGTAAACAATAATTTCACTCCGCGACTGGATTACGCTCCCTTTGCAGTGCAGCCCTCTTGCATATAAATATAGTTTGCGTCTACATCTGTACGCGGATCTGATATTTATTGTTCATTATTTTTCTGGAGATTACTGGTTTATTATTTTTGTTTTGTTTCTCCCGGGGGTCATTACCACTCGGCTGAAGTTCATCGTGCATCCACATGGTGTGCAGGTTGTTTTGTTGAGGAAGTACATAATCTCTACCCCGTCCCATCATCTTCGTGCTCGATGTGAGCGATAATGATCATTGAGAACGGTTATAATGAGTTTTTGGCGCGCGGTAAGGCTACTGTTGCATGCCTCAGGCGTTATCTTCATTTATTACAGCACCTTGATTGGGCGATTACAAGTTTTAAGCTCATAACAACTTAGTGAGCTGAAAAATGTAGTGAAACAAAAGCGAGAGTGCACGCCAGAATTTAATGGCGCAAAATAAACAAATTCCAACGCAACCTATACTCGGATACGTTTTTATATAAATTTAAGTTTGGTTCTTTACCGAAAGTCAAGGTGGTTTTGGTGGATCGTTAAAAAATGTGCTAGAAACAACTTTTTATGTTGTGTATATTGTATATTTGGCCTTGTTAAATGTACTCTGGATAATAGAATGGCTGCTCACGTACTCGTTAGACTAGTTGCGGAGCTATAGCATGTAGGGATAGGTAGGTACACTTATTCCTTTAGCAGTTACAGCCCATTAAACAGAGCTACTGGAAGCAACGAACAATATTTTGGGACAGCCCTGGCATTCGAGTACGGAGCTACTAAAACTTCCCCAAATTGATGCGCACAATTCGGAAGCTAATCACAGCCTCTCAGAAGATTTATAGTACGCAATATAAGAGCTATCAGCCTTATCAGAGAGATTGCGAACGCAAGTGGGAAGCTGATATAGCCTATAGTAAAAATATTGTTTACGCATAAAGAGTCGACCTTTGCGTATCCTATAGCGTCTTAGAAGCTTATTAAGACCCTTATACTTAGCCTGGTGCAATCACCTCAGAGATCTAGGAAGCTGCCGTAGTCGCTTCAAATGCGGTATAAACCAACACTTACCTCCTTAGCTGGTACATAACCTAGGAAGTCCATTTTAATCTCCGAAAAATACTGCCCAAAACTGAAAAAATAATCAAAAAGTTGCTCAGTGTCTCGTGCATACAAAACTTTGGAACAGTTTTAAAAAAAAATCGAAAAAAAAACTCTTACTTAACTGAGTTTCATACGTAACTTCAACTTAGTTCTTTATCAACCGCATATTTGAGGGCTATGGTAGCTCACTCTGTTATCTACAGTAGCATTAAGCTTAAGTTGTGGGTATGGGAAACAAATTTTTGATACCCGTAGATACTTTTCAAACTAAGCTTTTTCAGTATAGCTTTATCAGGGCAGTTATGACTCCCCGTCGGATCCTTTTCAGATCTTTAGATACACTTTCTGTAGTTACCAGACCTTTAGACAAACATTCGATAGTTACGGGGGCTGAGCGATAGATTCCTTGATCAAAAACGTAGCACACTTCGAGATGGTATTAGTACCTAGACAAATTCTATACTAAAAGCTATTAACTTCGACCTATCCTTTCCAAATGCAAATAATCCGGCTTCCTTTGAATATAATTTTGCTTTACTACTTGGCTGACACATTTGACTAATTTTAGACATGTCGCAAAAAAAAGAAGCAAAACGTGCACGACGAAAACTCAGTCTTACGTTCAACTCAAAATCAACACAACATCATATACTGCATTTGCATCTTTTATCTCACAGCAATAACTGTTCGGCTTCACTTTTACGAAACTGACACACTCAACAGTCAACACGACCGGGACGGTGTGAATGTCGTTGACTCCGACACGGCAAACATGCGGAACTGCCAAAGGCAAAACACGTAAACAACATCCATGCGAACATTTGCCAGTCGCAAGCCCAACATCAAACATACCTCCACATATCACAGAATTTTATCTTTATGTGTTAACAGAGATCAATAATAATAAACAAACGCACACAGAACACATGCAAGACAGCAACAAACTTTGACCATCTTCAAGTGGCATTTTTTAACAGCCCAAGGCAATAATTTGTAACGATTACCTCGGTTAAGCAATAATATTTGTTCGTTCTTCTGTACGTATCCTCCTCGCATGCTGCGCAAATTCCAAACAATTCAACCATCCATCATTCACACCTTATGGCGAGAACCTATTCGGCAAAATGGAAATACACAAACAAATATTTCAAGCTAAAAGATCCAAACTAATCGCTACTTTCCATTGTTTGTGGCCGCTCTCTCCAGCCTTCCTTGGAGCGGCCAAATTCGGATTAGTTACAAGAAAATAAAAAGTGAAATGGCCCCCAAAACAAATGCCAAATTGCTTCTAATGAGTGTCAGTGTCGACTGGGACTGGCTACTGTTCCAAAAATGGTGAAATTTCATATCGAAACAGAACTACGACTCTGGCATTTAAAGCGGAAGGAAACATGTTCACCATGCCATTTGAAGAAGATTTGAAATTTATTCCAAATTGATGAGGCGTACGCGTACACACAGAGGCAATTGTCCGCACGCAACGCATTCACGAGTAGTTCCGATTTTTTCCACATAAATTGAGTTGACTCGAAACGGAGGGGGTGTCACTTTGTCACATTGCGTCAGCTACACACCGAATTGACGTTTCAAATTGTCAAAGTTAGATTGTACTCAGCAACTTGTTGAGTCCGACGTGTATATGCGGTGGGATTTAGATGCGTCTGTGAAAATGCCACCCCAAGTTTCGGTTGAACATTAACGAGATGTGAAAGGGACGATACGGAGGGGTTATCTTATCTTTCATGGTCGGTAGAGAAATGTGTCAGTGTCGAAGATAGATAGCTGGAGTCAGCAAAGAGGTTTTGCAAAGTTTCAACTCGATCCAAGGGGGAAATCCATAAACAAGTAACTTGTTTAGCTTGAGTAAAAGTAGGTCAACAGTAGATGGACAATGGAAGTGGTTAATCAGTCGGAAACAGCAGTGGACAATGGACATAACTTACAGCTAGAAGAAAGTTGGCAGCTGAATTAAATGTTTGACTGATTTTGTATAGGAACAGGACAACGGAGAAAGAAATGACAATTAATTTGAAAAGGAAAGGTTAGGATATTTTATGCATTAGAATTATTGGTTAGTCAAAAATGTTTGTCTTCTGTCAGATGAGAAATAACTTAAAGCATATAGAGGGTAGCCGCTAGAAAGCTGGAACTTGAAACGTATGTAGATATTGCGAAAAACATGTACCGAAATATATTTTTGGGCTCTTACTTTTTTAATTAGGAGTAACTTATGTACGAAGGCTTACATTAAGATCCCAAAAACTGTTCCTGAGAATGCCTTTTCTTGTGCAGTTATCTCTTGCATTGGCAAAACTTTTTAGGTCCGTTGGGAGCACTTCCGATTTTGTTTCGAGATCTAAGTTTTTACAGCTTCGATTCATATGGTTTCAGTCTTTCTGCTAAATAGCAATGCCACCGTAAAATGCCAAAGATCTCGGACAACACCACTTTCCCGGTTTCATAGTAACCCATGGCTTAACCTTAAACCGAAACCGCCTTCGAGACTGTGTTGTAAAAAGCCTTTTTGTTCCCTTAAGTTGTAAAAATACCAAATAAAATTCGTAAGTGGCAAGAACCCCAAAAATCTCGCCTTCTGTATTTTGGCAGTTTATGTACAACCTGTTATATTTTGCCAGAAATGGATTTTTTTTTTAATAACTTGGGATAGATTACTACATTTTTAGTTTTTTTTTGCTCAAGGCTTAATTTTTACTTTTTCGTACCCTTTTGAACAATTTTTCTTACGAAACTCAGGAAATAAAGCTATCGTCTGTGAATCTTGTCTAGTGGCGCAAAAGGTCTGCATGGACCCAAGGCCTAGCTTCTCACAACAATGGAAGCGATCTAAAATTGTATGCCGAATCTAAACGGCTAATTGGGAAGCTCTTTCATAACAATTATATTCTCGGACGTTTGCAAGTAGTGGCGCAGTGGAAATCAATTATGGAGATGGAATTTGGTGTTTTACGGGACTTTCAATCAATGCTGTGAAAAAAAATAGAATCAAGTAACGTAGATTTTAGAACAAGTGCTTCTCTAAAATTGTAGACACTAGACAGACCTTTTGAACATTTTTTTTTTTTACACCAACGCTCTGAACTTACATTTTATTGATGCAATGTGTAAACCTATCGAAAGATATTAGTTTGAAAAATGTTTCTTCGTCAAGATATCATGAAATGAATAGACGAGAGGTTTGGGCCTAATATATAAGTTCTGGTCGCAATAAGTCTGTATCTATTGGATCCTGCACCTAGCTTCTCTTAACCATTCGTTTGCGCGAGGTTTTATTTTATGGGACGAGTAGTTGGGACCTACAACTTTATAATCCACCCAAACGGCTAAATTGGGAAGCTTTCCGTAAAATCCTTCTGTCTTCTCAAGAAATCATTCGAACTCGGCATAAAAATGAAGGGCCCCTCAAAAACAAAAAAAAAATCACAAGAAACAATCAGTTGTGAGGAACTAGGCTTTCGCTAGGATACACGAAGCTCTTGCTCCAACTATTTATTTATTTATTTATCACCCTCCAAACATTTATTAATTTTTCTTTGGATAAATGTCATGGAACCTATCCAAATATAGTTCTTTCTTTCACAAGATCCAACATAAGGAGGTAGATACTGACCGTTTTCCGTTCGAAACATTTGAAATATTTTAAAATTTCAACAAAATCGCTGGCAACTACTTGTAAGGTTCTCACACCTCCTCATGCATAGACCTTCCTCTTCAGATATGTCACGTCACGACGCAAAATCTTGAGGGAGCTACAAGTTTTTTTTTTTTGGCTGTGACCAGTTCCCCTTCAGTGAGTTTTCTGTATTTTCTACATAACCACTGTACAATTCGCAGCTCGAAGTCGATCAAGTGTACTCTTCCATGATTTTTATGTTTTTAAGCAACTACGACGATTACGATTTACTTTATTTTTCCAACTGCGGAACTAAGCCATCCACGGAAATATAATGTTTTCTCGCACTCATTCTTAAAAAAAAAAAGTTACATTGATGGCAAAAAATTCTATGTAAACCTTCCCAAGTTATTAAAGAACTTTTCCAATCTAATTTTGCAAACATTTCTACCACCAACAGATGTTGTTTCATTTTATTGGGCCCCATGGAGAAACAAAACGATGCAAACGTAAGATAATTTATATTTTCCAGAATCAGCTTCGTTAAGTCCTACACCAATATGATGTGACCTTCTCAAAGTGACCCCCCATAACTAAACAAAAAGAAAATCAAAAATTTCCTTCAACAAGTGATGTAAATTTCAATCCAATTACCAAAACCCAAAAAAAGAAAATCCAATTTACTACAAAGTGAAGAAGAAGAAAAAAAAAAGTGAAACTACCTAACCTGTGAAAATGTTAAAAATTCAAATGCTGGAGCAGATTGTCACCAGCGATAATGTGGATAACGACAAGGATAATGCCAGTAATAAATCTACATCATCCTCACCTTTGCACCAGCAACAGCACAATCACCATCAACAGCAGCAACAGCATCAGGCCGTACACCGCCAGGCAACCGGCAGCAGTGTAAAATCCGCCAGTCAGGGATCTTCTCCAGCTGGGTATGTGTGTTGTGTGTCCTTTAATTTATATTTTCCCTCTAAGATTTCAATGTGGCACGTGGGCTTATGAATTTTGATAGATTAAATTTAAAAGTTATAGTAACAAATGACCATCAACGAGATACAACACCGTAGGAGAAATTACTTCTCAGATGTCATGTGTGCAAGATACTTCTTTTTTGTCAGCGACAGTCTGCAGTGCATGGAGTGAGACATTAACGCGAGTTGTGTCTTCTATCTGTCGATGAAAGTGATGTAGTGCAAGGAAAAATCTCGATAATTACACCTTCTAGCCAGAAACCATTAAATGGAAAGTGCTCGGGGAGAAGTCTAGTTGCGTTCTCTCTTTCGCCCATAGGCGCGGTAGTGTGGACACTTAATTGCCGATTTTGAATCCAGAGAAAAGTGATTCAGGAATTTCTTTGTCAGCTACGGAATGTAGGTCAAAGTTGAATTCGAGATTTGACGTTTTTCGAGAAATCTTTTTTTGAATGGTTTTAAGGTGTAGCTATATCCGTCACGACCAAAAGAAGCTACAGAAACTTGAGGAACACACTTTGACATATTCGTTCTGAACTGACATAATACAAAATATTCAAAAGGCAGAACCGCTGGAGGGGCAGGGTAAGGGGGCATTACTCCACTGAATGGCTGTTGTTAAGATACGAATGTAGGGCAAATATTGTCAACCGGTTTTTCGTTTGATTGTGATAGAAGCACCATTAGAGACTTCAGTCATGGGGATTATGAAATGTATAAACGAGCGGCGATGGGATCGATATTATGTGCTGGTTTCTATTTGTTTGTTTTGCTTTTTGGGCAATCTTGATAGCTCGCGTTGTTTTAACTAATTAAATCGTTTTGTATGCTAATTGGGTTGTTTTGGAATAAATGGTGCGTTTTATATGCAGCCACTTTTGACTACTTATTGGGTCTTGGGAACTGGTGTTAGTTAAAGTCACAGAAAGGTTTGGACTGTTGAGTCCAATACTTCCAAAATTGACAAAGGTGACATTTCATGCGGGTTCACTCTTTAAAATGCAAGGATAAATGAATGGAGTCGCGCAATCTGTTTTTACCAATGTGAGGTATAGGTACTAGTACAACACGCACAACCTACAATCAAGCTCTATATTACGAAAACAAGAACGCTGGGTGAAACATAGTTTCTCTTGGGCATGCATATATACGATATACCTTTTTAATTTGTAACACAGTCGAACCTGGTTTGTGCAATAAATTGAAATAGATGAACCTCACTTAGAGAGGTTAAAATATATAAATTTGCAAGTCTGTTCCAATAAATTAACATCTATAAAATATAGAGGTAGAAGAAGTTTCATATTAAGTTTCAGTCAAAAAGTTGTCTTAAAGAAAAATTGGAAAAAAAAAATAAGGAATTAAATATTATAAAATATTCAGTCGCGGCATATTTGGGGGTCGTAGGAATTTGTGTTTAGCTGAACTTTATGTATACCTACCTATAAGTAAACTTTTCTTCGCTACCTTGTAAGCAACAGAAGCAACAGACCTTGCTATAAATACTAAGAGATTAGGTTAGGTCAGTGTTACCTCTGCAATTTTTCCAAAAAAAAGTCCAAGAAAATAAAAGTAAAAAAAAGAAGTCCCATTCCGATCTTAATATTTTCTTCTCACTTTTAAAGAATCAGACTCTTACTTATTACCGATATAATTGTAATTCAAGTTCACGTAAAAACAAATACCTTCGAATCCAACTAAATAGGTTAAACAATTTCGATTTATAGCTACGTTCTAGATTTTAAAAAGGAATCTGAATTCACTGATTTTCAAAAAGATGAGTCCCGAGTCCAGCCGTTCAAAAATAAGTCAAAATGACTCTTAAGCGTGCCGACGGTAACCCTGGCTTAGGTTTTGAGGTAGTGAGTGAAGAAATGGCACTCATCACTCGGAGAACTGAATTATGTACTGTGAAGTGAATCTCCTGTCAAGAGTTAGACTGAAAAGATTAAACAAACCAAAAACTATCACCTGTTTGGTAATATCTGAAAGCCTCTTTAAAAGTATCGACTACCGAGTAAAAGGCAAAAAAAGGTTATTGGAGTCCTAATTGATTTTAATTGAAAACTCTTGCCGCAAACTGTCACACTTTATTCACAATCCACATAATACAATCATGATCCACAAACGCACGAATAAAAAATTCATTCGAACTTAACCCTTTAAAAATAAAACGGAATCGCTGGTATTTGCGACTGAAAAGAAGTGTCACGTGAATGAAATGTCAGAAACTACGAATATTCGCTTGTTTTAGTTCGCAATTCGCTCTCATTTGAATAGTCCTTCACTCTTGCATGTGAGCAGCTAGGACTAGCGGGCAAAATGTTGTGCAAATATTTTTTTGTTTATGTACCAACATCGCGATTTGCAATTCGTTTAACCAATTTTGACAGTAAAATTGCAGTTCTCTCACTCTGATGGAATAAGGTACTTAATTTCAAGCCACACTCCAAACATTTTTGCACGCACATGCACACAAGTTTCTTTTGAATGAGAAACATTTACATATATCTACAGAGCTACATCACTCATTGTAATTTGCAGTCACGGAAAGTTTACAAGCGGTCAACCCACCCACTCATCATATACGTATTGGAAGCATGCCGTACAATAAATAGAAATCGTATACGAACCTCTTGTTATGGAACGATTTATGAGAAATTCGGTTGCAATTTATATATCGGCTAATCGATTTATTACCCACATAATCTGCTTTACTGTGTTGACTTTCCAATTCGATTGAAGGGGTTATTACGATTTTAGCTTGTGACAGCTGGGCATACTTCCTACAGGTTTCGCTGTAATTTGTCTGTCAGCAATTGCGGCTGGGTTTGGATTTGCCTTGTCGTTCCAACTTTTCTTTGACAAATGACAAAAAAGTATGAAAAGGTCACACGATAAGTGAGAGTTTTAAGGCGACGTTGCATTGGGCAAAGTTCTACTTGTGTGAACATCGCTTAAGTGCGATATAATGAATTTTCTTAGCCACTCGAAGCCAAATCTCTTTGAATTGCAAGCACAGTGAAAACGAAACTCCTCCCTGGATTTAGTTAAAAACCGCTGATGCACTTTTATAACCAAATAAAAATTCAAATACACTTTTTAATGGCTTCGTCTTTGGTCCGCAGTCCGAGTCAGAATTTAAGATGAAGTCGGTAACTTGATTTCGTGCTCGTTCATCGTACAGAGTGTCGACTGGGTAAGACTAGATTTAACTCACTTAACACCCACTGCAAGACATAAACTCGCACAGCAGGGTGTGTTTGATGACAATTTCATCAATCTACCTACCGACTTTGGACCAGAGATTGCCTTCTGGATGCAGTCGTCGTCGTCGCTCGTTCGTCTATTCAGAGGACAGTGCTTACGAGTTAATTCGATTCGCTGTCATTCACGTTAAGTTGCACGTTTTCAGTGTCACCAAGTCAGTAGCGATGGAGCGGCTTCAATGAAGGAAATAAATGACAACAAAAAAAATAACAGAAGAAAAAATCTCGTCATGCTGGGTTCTTTAGATATGATGTGGTGTTAGGTAATAACCTACCCAACAGGTATATATACTTTTTTTTCTAAATACATTTTATGCTCCATGGAGCGCGAATAGTGACAACGTCGGCAGAGACGGTGACATTAAAGGCAAAAAAGCATACACAGGAACTACCTCTTGGAAGCCGAAAACAATTCAAGTGTTCTACACGCAGTGTTGTGTTTACTTATTTCGCAAGCGATATATACACACCTGTCACCTTGTGTACTACAACGCTTTCCGTACACTTCGTTCCACATCCAAGTACGCGGGGCAGCGAGGTGCGCTGAATTACATTCATAATTCAGTGTTTTCGTTTGTCGTTACATACTATATTGGATGTTGCATACTTAGTCAGAGTCACTTGAATAGTTGTCATGTATAAGGAACAGTGAACACAGCGGCAGTTGCGTTTTAAAATTTAAATGTCAACGTAATGTGTGCACTTATGACGGTTGTTTGTAGCTCTGTTTTTAGTGTCATTTTCATTGTTGTTGTTTTGATTTTATTTGATTCAAAGCGCTGTTCGTTTGCATAACGAGTTAAATAATGGTGTGACCACAAGAGTAAAATTGTCTGTATTTTTAATCACCGCAACAAATGGGATTTATTTAAATTATCATTAACCAATGTGATGTAAAAAAAAAACAATAAAAACGTGAGCTTGACTATCACAAATACTCATTATTTCAGCTTTGGGTTCCAAATACTCTTGATCAAATGTTGCAGATAGTCGTACTGTATTAGTTTTATTGACACATCAACGCCGGGCAGCGATGTCCAACGAATGGTCAAGTTGCGAGTGATGTGTCGATTTGAGTAACTGGCTATCGAAAAGATAAAAAAGATTACTCGGTGAGGCAATATCGTACACAATGAACTTTCCGCAAGACCTGCATGAGCTCTTAAAATTTACTTAATCCGTCATATTTTCGAGTCTCTTAAGTTTTCATTTTGAAACTCTGTCATAAGGAGAAAAACAAAGTGTTGGAGATGACATTATTCAATTTTTTTGTTTGGAAAATCTAAGAATATAGCTTAATGGTCAGAGAGCTGGATTACTGAGCGAGGTGTCTCAAGTTTCATTCCAGGAAAGCCACAAATTGCATCTTAGAGTTTTTCCACTGCGCCGCCTGATAAACATATAAGGTATATAATTGTAACTGCCAAGAAAGAGCTTCTCAAGTCACCCGTTCGGATTGGGCACAAAAGTGTAGGTTTAGCAGGATTATTTCATTTTAGCCTCTTTTTTCAAATCATGGCAACATTTTTTTTAGCATTTCATGCAGGATTTTGTATTTTTAGCCAAATTATGAATTGAAATAATGAAATTAAATCAAAGCAGACGACCTTAGTGTGAACAAGCCATTACAATTCTCATTTGACAGTCAAGCGTAGTACTCTGCTCGAGCTAAACTAAATTTGATCTGGTCTCCAACTTTTCTCTCCAAACATCAGCTAAAGTCCTAGCTAAATATTGACATAGAGTACGCCGTGGATAAATGTCACAGAAAACAGCTGCTCTTTTAAAAAACTTCCTTCAAAAATGTAATTCTCTCTTATTTCAACAATGTCTGATTGTAGGTACTTCTCGTTCATGTAAAAATTAAAAAAGCTCATCATTGTATACAAATACACAACGATTTGCCACAATTTAGCTTCAGAAAATGTGCCGACCCATTAAATGGGCACGCTAAATTTTGACAGACAGACGAAGCACATTCTGAAACAAAAGTTTGATTATTTAGCTCGAGCTGCGTACCACTCAAATGGGTTCGCTAAGTTTAGCTCAGGTAAATTTTTGAGAGAATTTTGTATGGGAGCTAAAATTTAGCTCGTGCAGCCATTTAACGAATTTAGCAAGGTTCAGATTGCGATTGCAGGCTTATTTTTCCCGAAAACAGCTTTTTGTTAGTTGTTTTTTGTGTTTTTAGCAGATTTTGATTTTAAAATAATTTTTAGTACTTTTTTATACAAAAAAAACATGCTTTATGATTCTCAGCACTTTTTATACGAAAAACAAATTGCTATACCTACTGCTGAATTTAGCATGATTTCAAATGTTGAATTGTTCACACTGTGCAGGTCTGTTCCCATCGTTCCACAAATTTGAACTCAGGCAAAAGGAATGGTTCGGAGAAGCGAGGCCTAAAATAAATTGGTATGGACCTGTTGCGCCAACTATTTACTTAATTTTTTAAGCACACTATTTTATTTTAGGCTTCTTACAACTTTTGTAGAGAAAAATAACAAACATTTTTAAATTTATTTTCACGTAATTTTGCTCAAAAGTAATGACGAGTTCATTTGCGTTTGCAAATTAGACACAACTCTTGTGGTTTTTATTAACAAAAGTTGTAGTTCACTGTTGCTTTTGGTGAGTGTAAGTATTTTTTAATACTCCGATTTTGGAAAAAAGGAATCTTTCGCTTTAAATATATCAAATGTTTGACAGTGCCCCTGGCTTCTTGTTTATTTTAGATGCATTTTTACTTTAATCATTCATTAAACTCAAATACAAGACAAAAATCAATTAAGTCTAAATTAAATACTAACAATTTCCTAGCGAGCGGTCTTAACTTAACAATATCCTTAAGATGTTTGCCTTTCGGCCTTCAATCCGTCTTTTAACTATAATTTGTTTTATTTTTAATCTTCAAGAATTTTCCTGACTTATTATTGTCAGCTTCATCACAAATGCATAAAGAACGTAGCTAAGAAGCAACTAACACGTTCAGTCTGTTACCAATCCATAAACACCTCTTTGGTTCAAATTAAGATTTGAAACATTCACTTAGTCGGAAACCCTGCCGCCATCATAACATAGCTTCTTTGAAAAATAATGCATAATTTCTATACAAACAAACATCTCCACAAAGAAAAGCAGATCCCTCTCCCGACCGTACAGAGATATTATACGAGGATAAGTTCTTCAAGGATAAAAAAATGGGAGACTTTGTATGTAAATAAGAACCCTGTATGTGCATTATACGTGTGTACCTCTGTTAACCATCTGAATATTTTTGAATTGAGATTTTAAGACTGACGCTTTCAACAATAAGGTACGTGATTTCGACTACACACTTTTGTTAGATTCCCGTGGCTTGATTCCTTTAACCCCTTTTTTTAAACATCTTTGGCAACACGCTATTTCGCATAAAAAATTCCGTTTCCCCTTCTTCCGTTTTCCTATTCAATGCTGTGACTTGCGAGTGCTATTTCTTCATTTATCCTACATCCTTATTCATTCACTGTCGTTCTCTTTTGACATGAGAGTATACATATACGATACGAATGCACGTTAAGTTTAAAATTTCATCAGAAAGCACGTTCCTTTGGATGAAATGCTCATACTTGTGTCATGGAGCGGAGCTTACGGAGGTACTTGGAGCTGGCGATACTTTTTTTGAGTTCAATTGAATTGCAGTCTGTTTTTTGTTTAGTGAAAATGGTTTTACCAGCTACAATTTGGCAACAGTTAGAAACGATCGCGTAATCCCCATCCATCGTGCCTTGTTCGAATGATATTTTAAATAATTTAACTAGGAATCCTCTTAACTTGAAACACTTCCATACTTGCCTCACCGTCGTTCCAAAATTAAATGGAACACCCATTCTAATTCATTTATCTACAGTAGCAACTCAATTGAACTAAAAGTGACACTTAAAATACCTATAAACGTCAAAAAACAAATTCAGCTTAATACTCGTAAAAATAAAACTCCCTCCAAAAAGGTGCCATACGATGTGACAAGTGACAACACTCGACGGTAATTTGACACAAAGCCGGAAACAGACGGTGACACAACAGCGCTTAATAGCTCGACGAGAAAAACTGTCCATAAATCCAATTAGTGTAACAATTCTGGTCCGGTCCGTGCAGTACGATCAGTGTTCAGCTCCGCAAACCCGTTCACATGCAAGCACTAGACAAACACATGCGACACAAAATAAGGAATACAAAATCGCAACTGCAATCAAGATTGCAGCTTGCACAGTTGGTCCAAGTCCAAGCTGTGACTACGCTTGAGTCTAATTCCTTCTTATCTGGAAATCTGTGTACAAGTGGTCTGCTGCACTATAAATCGATTCACAGCCAATGGATTCATAAATTAATTCATGACCATTAATTAAACCAACAGCTTTGCACTGTTCGTTGTACAAAGACAAAGTGAGGCATTCTCAGGAAGGAATTTCTTGTCAAACAATTAGATTTTGAGCATTGTATATAGGGGGGCGCATTTTTCTAAGCAATAAATTATCAATCGCATTTCGGGAGCTGCGGGGTCACTCACCTTTCCAGATTTGTGACGGGTACTCATGTGGGTGATAACTATCTAATCTTAATCTTGGAAAAGGACTTTTGCACGTTTTTAGTGCGGCAAGTGACTTGGGAACCATGTAAAAGTTCATCAATGTTCAAACTGACCTTGAATGAGCACATAAAAATTGCTTAGAAAATAAATCCGCCGATTTTAGTATCTGGAAGTTAATAAAATACATTTCCCCAAACTATAGCTGAAGTGGTGTGATTGGTCAAATAATCTCATCACTTTCTGGAGGTGTGCTTTACCGATGTCTTCGCCGATTGCAATGATTCTCTTCAGGCTTTTCTTTGACACATATTTTTTTTGTTAACAATTTTTTGCATTGCGTATGCAACTTTATTTCGATTGATAACTAAAGGGTGTTTTTTTAGGCTTGTTTTATATTTATGTGGGCAGCGCTTTTTCCATTTAACACAGCTGACATCTGATTTGTGCTCGTTCCGGCCTTCCATTTCACCGTGAGTACTATTTCCATTTCTCCATGAGCATAGGCTTTCGATACACGGCCCAAGTTGCTCGAAAACTTGGTAGAAAATTTGAATTCGATAAAGAATCCCGTCCTCTGACAGCCTTCCAAATGCATGATATTGCAGCCGCACCGATCTACGGATCTACCGATCGCAGTCAAAAAATATGTATAATCCTTTTGCAAAGTCTGTCAAAGCTATACCTCTCGGTTGCATGCGAATTCCTATAGTACCTACCAGACCTACTTGCAGATATGTACAGCTGACAAGATTTCAAAAATAAAATTAAAACTAATAGCCGTGGATATTTAAGACTAAGAACTATTCCCAGTGTAGGTTAGGTATGTGAGCTGGCATTGAGTATTCCGCGCCACACTCACGTCAAAATTGACCCGTTGTGATATTCCCAGTGTAAGAATCAGCTTAAACCTCGAAACCGAAAATAAATTCCGCATTGAAACCGCAGATTCTCAAACACGAAATGTCCGCATTGGCTTAAAGTTTGTAACGCCACCCTTTGAATAGTGCAGTTTCGAAATGTTCCCACGAACGAGCAAGGAAATCTAGCCCTCGCCCAAACGAAAAACTGGGTCACAAAACAGAAAACACAAGCAAAAACAAAACATCCCGAGGATGTTTACTGGAACAGCGCAATCAGCGAGTGCTCGCTGCCTTACATTTCTTTAAATAGAACATTTCGAGGCAACATTATGTCCCACTTAGAGAGAAGTGAGATCTTCCCAGCTACACGCGGTAATTGAAATGAAAACTTCTGAAGCGAATTCCCTGCTTAACATGCAACGTAAGTCTGCAGCACACATAGCGGAGACCTTATAAGTTTATTAATTTAAATCACAAATCGGCTTGCGGTGTATGGTAAACTCCTATTTGGGACTCGAGTTGAAAAGCGTTGCGGCTTTTCGTCTTTTTTACATCAACTTTTACCACACTATCCCCGAGGGGCTAGTCATTCATGCACCACCGCGTACACTTCCATTTTCATTAGGTCCGCCAGAGCTGCAATTGGAGTTCCATTGAAATGCATATTTGGGCACGTGAATTTGAATACCATTCGAAGCGACACTTGCTTGCTGTTTCCAAATATGGTTTCACGCACGCACACAAGCCACTGGCAAGGCGAAATCGGTCTAATTAAGAAAAGATCCACGTCCGAGACTCCATAAAAAGGTGACGCAAACAAGAATTCCAAAAAGATGCATTCCCCGCTGACTGATTGACTGACATTGACTTGAGCAATGGTGCGTTGCGTTGAAATAAAGCTTTGTAGCAATGCCAATCTTTTTCCCAAAACCGTATGCGACTTTTAACTTGATCTATGGCTGCGGCTTGTTACGGATGTCGTTGTGCGGCATGGCGCACGACCGTCGTCGTGTCCGTAAAGATTAAGAGGTCGACGTTAAAGCGATATTCATGCCCTTCGAAGAAATAATGCTCCCACGGGTCATCAAACTTGAACCGACTGTCAAAAAGTATCAACAATGCGTGAATAAAGAGCGATTTCAGAGGAAGCACCTGAGTTATGGACATGTATTTGTATATACTCGTACTAGCGTTGTATTTGGGTGTTAAATTTAGAGCTCGGTCGGCACAACAGATTTGTTAGCACTGCGCCGTGACTGTGTATTTAGGTGACCATACAGCAGTCGGCTAATGACATCCAATGGACTGACACATGAATGACTTAATCCGACTTCCTACGCATGTTTACTTCGAAAGTCAGTGTGAAAATACAGAGAAGGCTTAGTGCTGTCCGAGATCTACCATTTTCCTCCACGATGACGTTGTTTATCTGTTTGTTGTTTAGACGCGATTGCAAATGAAAGCGTAAACAGGAACTAACGCATGTCCAAAATTGGGAGCATATTTGAAGGGGGTGTTACAAGGGGAATGGCAGCAAATAGTCTCACAATAGAAGAGCACAATGTTTTGTTGGGTACGAACTAGTTCTAGTCGAAAAAAAATAATTGCGGGCCGTATTGCCGATGTCTGCAGTTCAATTTACACAATGATAGAAGGCATACTGTGACCTACCTTATGATGTGTCATAAGGCACAAATATGGTGGTCTCAACGACTCAGAGAACTCATATGACTTCTTAAATTGTATCTTTAAAAATGCTATCAATAGTTCATGATTGATTATTATGATTATTTGCCCTTGGATTTATTAACGCTCCTTAAAAGCCATCAAGCGAAAGTCAATGGGGCAAGTTTTTCATTAATTAACAAATATACACTCATCGGCAAAAGTATTTTTGGAAAACTAAAAGTTTGGTCTCATGAATTTTAGGAAGAAGTGAAAATATTGAATACACAGTTTAGGCGTTTTTCTTTTTTAGTTCAGAGCACAACCTGAACTGTTATACAAAAAGTTCGTGTTTCTTTTTTAGCTCAGATACATCAGAGCTCAGATTTGTGTTTCTTTTTTCGATCTGAGCATAATCAGAGCGCGCTCGATGAGCTCAGAATAAATTGACTGAGCAGGCTGAGTGAAAAGCTGAATACACACTCACAGTCACATTTGACAGAAAAAAAAACAGGATAAACAAAATAATAGAAATGATGGACGACCTTTGTTGTTCTGGAACTGAATGTTAACCAATTTAATAAATAAAAATTAATAAATTTTCAAATTATACATATATTTATAAAAAATGTCAGACACGTGCTCAAGTGTGTTTCATAAATACATCAGAACGATCTGAGGACGCTCGGCTCAGAGCGCGCTCATAATGCTCGAGCTCGGTTCAGAGCTCAGCTCTGAACTAAAAAAGAAAAACGCCTTTTGTGAACATGCAATTTTGTTTTTAAATACATTAATTTCAATTTAATAAAATGAATAACATTAACGTTTTGACAAATAAGTTTTATTTAAATTTAAAAGGAACAATTTAAAGTATCAAAAGCTTTCTGTAACCATTTCGAGGAATTTTTGCACCATTTCAGCAAGAACGTCTCAGAGCTTTGTTGGTACAAAAATGGACTCCTCTCTGCTCCGTGTCATTATCATTATATTAATACGTGAACATCAAAAGTTTCGGTACACTTTTTAAGTATTTATTATGAAATAGGGAAAATAAAACATATTATTCAAAAGGTACTGTGAAATAGATGTGCACAAACCAAAAATCGTGAGTATATGTCGCCATTAAGGTTGGTAAAACTAAGTTATGAATTTCACAAAGCAGGTGATTGAAAGGATTTTGGCGACATTCAATTTTTCACCGACATATTTCCATAGTAACGTATTCAAATACAGATCATCTTAGATTAGAACCTATTTCCAATGGAGCAGCTCATTTACGTATTTTTTTTTTCGATATATGGATGTCGGTCTTTTTGTTAATAAAAAAAACATAAATAACGAAAATAATTGTGGTACGTTTTTTAGTATTACATTTTACATAGGTACTTATAAAAGGAATATCCGACTTTCGACCACAAGCGATACTAGTTATTATTATTATAAAAATGCGACCTCATACGTGTTCAAAAACATTAAATCTGCGCATCGAAGTGACCATGTCCAGTTGTGTGTTTCTAGTTCAATATCCCGTAAAAGTTACATCACCTTCACCATTGGCCTTATGTGACAAGGGTTGCCAGATTGGGTGCTTTGTTGTATTTTGGGCTATATTTTTTCTTAAAAAACGATAAATATGGAAAAATGAGCGCCCAACACAATATTGGGCTTCATATCGCTTTACAAATTGTGCGTTAATTTTGTTCGTTTTATTCGTTCACAAAACTAAAAACAAAAAACCATCACTTTTGCAGTCAAGTGACATCGAACAGTCGTTCAACTTGCAGGCACACCAATTTACTTGATTTGACACAAGCCACAAAAGCCAATTGCAGAAGATAGAAGTCAAATAAAATTAGCGGCACGCATAAGATTGGTAAATGATAAAATACCAAAAAAAAAAATATTCAAGGAATTGCGAATATTTTCAATGACTTTTGGGCTTCTTTCTGGGCAACGATTTTGGGCTACATTTTTTTATGGTTTGGACGCTTAAAGCAAATTTAATTCTGACAACCCTGTTTGTGACAGGGAGCGTTATTCTGTTGGAACATAAATGACTACCCGTTAAGTCGCCAAATGGGAATGCATAATTGTAGTTTGTGCTGGATCATCGTTCGATGGATTAGAACCAAATATGCACAACCGTTGGACAGTGTACAAAATTCAACCCTAAAATATTACAAACCCGCTCCACCGTGCTAACTGGTCTGAGCGACTGGTGCGTATTTTTTACGAGATAATTTCGGCATCTGAGCAAATCTTCTTTACGGTGATACATGAGGCTCAAATGAACACTCTTCCGTCTATAAAATCCGGTTCCGGTTTTTTTTTAAACTCTTGCGCGAACTGTCGCTTCTTTGTTTTGTTTTGTAGATACAAGGTGGCGCAAAAATAACCTTCCGATGTTTTTTGGCTGTAATTAAAAAAAAAATGAAAAACTTTGATTCTTCTTGTGGATTATTTTTATTTGGTCTTTTAATTTTTTTTACATCAAGTCGAGAATATGATGTCATGTAAATGGCCGCCACCACAGTTGATTGTCAAATGCCCTTTTTATGGCATTTTCCATCACTTTGGCCAAAACTTCCGGCGATAGGTCCTCACATTCTTGACGTTGTGCCAAAGTCACCGACTTTTATTGCTCAAATAAATAGTCACCAATATTCCGCGTTCTGGAGCAGTGTAGCGTAACATTGTTTATTAACGTGTATTTCGAATGTGTTTACTACACAAATGTCAAAACAGAACTGACATTAGGGGCCAATCGCAAAATTTATAGCATTTTCTGATGAGGATTACTTTTGCGCCACCTTGTATATACAGTAAGTACTTTTCTTACAGAATATGTATTCAATTCGAGTTCAGCAAGGCGCCTCTGAATTATCCTTTAGATAATCGGGCTTTCAGCACATTTTTTCATTTTAAGCTCGAGAATTTTAGGAGTTAAACTTGAATTTTAAACAAATTTCCTCAAAATATATCTTCCATCCTTCTACGAGAACCATTTTTGGTATTACTTTTTCGTTTTTTACCCAAGGGAGGTAAATTTTGCACAGAGATAGTTCTTTGGTGATTATTGATTTGGATATTTACAGTTTGCTTCGACAAGTTAAACTATTTCCCAATTTTTTACAGCAAGACCGCAATCGTATTTTGCGACAAAAGCTGCTCGATCTTCCAAGTTTACACAGTAAGTTTTCGCCATATTTTAATCAAAATGGACCTGTACACAATAAAAATACTATATTACGATTACAGTATTTTTCGCCAAACAAACCTTGAAAAACGAATTCATCACAATACTTTTGCCAGTCAAAGAATCGTACTTTAACCATAACTAGGCCTGAGCGATGGGTCTCAGTTACGCACGCATTCATAGGTTTGTAATGATTGTCAACTGTAAACAGTAAGTCCGTAGCCCTTGTTCACCTTAAAAAGCGACTTGCATATCTGTCAAAATAATATTGCCGGCGAGTGTACTGTTTCCAAGTCCCAAATGTAACCGATTTCGCAACCCTCGGACCTTTTTCTTGCCGCTTGTAAGAATTCTTTAACTGTGATCCTCAATCTGACAGATCTCTGAATTTAGGATGATTGTGAATTGATTTTAAATGAAGGTTTTTTTTTGTATTTTCCTTCAGAAGTAATATATCAATTTAAATCTTAAAATCATCATTTTGTAAAAAATAATGTTTCAGCAGAAAGATATAGCTTGTCATATCTCTGAATTGTGAAATGTGTGGTAACAAAACCCTCGTAAATTTATATACGAAATAAAGGTATCTATCTATCTATCTAAGTCAACAGTCATTGGGCCTAACTGTCTTATAAAACCGTCAGTAAACCTTCAGTTTAAATATCAGTTGAGTCCAGAATAACCCAACTTTTGACTTTCCTACTCCAAACCGAAATCGTTTTCAACCTCTATCTTTATTAGCATCCACAATCAATTCGATGACACATTTAAATTCTTTAATCATACGTACAACACACTGTGCCTTTCAACACTCCACCACTTTTAAACTGATACAGAGCTCACAAACATGCAGCACTTAAACAGTTCCATGTTCACTAATCAAGTCTTTAAAATTAATTTCCTCTGACTCGCCCGCCACCCAAGTGCAAAGACAATAGACTTTCTGTCGCTTTATCGGACGGAACTCTTTATCTTCGCCGCGAGCCCGCTGATAACAATTTAATAAATTGAATACAAAACAAATCAAAGGGGCCAATCCAGTCGAACTGTGGCTATAAAGTCAGCCCATCGATACTGTAGTTTGGTCGCGCTGTTTCTCCGACGATAAGAGGTTTCTAAGTCGTGATCCTTGATAAAGGGAAGTCAGCGTTGAGCGAATGCACCGGCAAAGGTTGATTTATCCCGACTCTGGAGAGATTTTGGTCAAATTAATATGTCGTCCACTGGGACGTTTCAATGTTGACCTGCTGTCAACAGCAGCAAATGAAACGAAAATGTTTTCATTTAATTTACGGGGGTCAGCTAAATGGCTTTTTATGGACTAGTTTCATTGTTTGGCCACACCGAACGACGCGCCGCTGGGTCTGCCACTGCAATGCAAACTGATATCAGTTATTTGTTTGTGTACACCCAGCCCCTGCTGCCGCAACAACTTTGGGTAGAACTGCTTTTTGCTGCTGTAGTCGTAGTGTGTTATTATTGCGGCTGCGAAATAGTTAACCGGAATAATTTGCCATTCTGGTCGTCGACGTCGAAAGACAACAATGCACTCCAGTTCCAGCGGCCAATAGCAATAGCAAATGAAACTAGCGAAAAGCGCAGTCGACCTAGTGGCACAGAATTGCCAGCCCAACACAAACGGGCGGTTTCTGGTCTGGTCGATTTGTTTCTCTAGTTTTCGTCCATAAATCACACTCCACATTTTACGGTGTTACACGCGAATGTATATGTGCTTTTCTTGTGTTGAATAAAAGCACACAGACACTTATTCGAAAGTTGCTGTGGATGCAGCTCGCTATTTGCGCGGTGGTCGTTTAATTCTTTTATTATGCGATTCAGTGGAATGAGTGGGTGATTCTGGAGTACGGCGTGTGGAGGGTGATGAAATTCCACCTACTCCAGCATTGCAGCTGTGTAATTCAAACAATTTGCCCCCCTTTGGCAAGAATTATTATTTGCAGCTTGTTAACTGCATGCTGCGGCTTTAAATAAATACAATCAAAATAAAGTACTCTCGTATAGAATGCGAGCAGAGGGTTCAGGTGCTTGCAGGCTTTCAATTATTTGCGGAAGAGGAATTCCAATTCCGATTCGGAATAACACGACCATTTGCTGGTTGGATTGAAATGCTTTTGTTTACCACTAAGCTGCAAGTGTGTGAAATGATTATTTGGTTTTGTTGGAGTTGTTTTTTGTCCCAAGGTCTGGTGTGAACAAACTTGTTGTTAAGATATGTTCTGAGTAATTAGGGGTCTACCCAGTAACTCCGGTCGTCAAAAGTTTACCTATAATTGCATAAGCTTAACATCACATTTTACATACAGACCTATGAATTTTACATACGCATATGCAAATCCTTCAACAAAAAAAAATTGTAGCTCCTTAAAAGTAGACTTTGTATAGCAAGGTAGTGCCAAAAATATTATTTTGATGGTGCATCCCTTTTTGGTCTCCCATATTCGCAGTCAATATCTTAACAGATAAGGTGCCAAAAGATTGAGAATTAACCGAAGTAGCTGCACTTCTTATACTAGTAGTACAGAGCGGGCTTCGGTTATATTCAGAGGCGACAAATATCGTCGTGTGTTTGAAATGATCGTACATAGCTCTTCAGATTTATGGTTTTTGGTGGCCTTATTACTCTTTTTCATAGACAGCCAAGCGGCAATAAAGCGATCTCTGTCGTTAAGATTAAATCTAAGTTTGGAAGTCGCTAACGCGAAGAGCTATCCAGAGTGCCCGCTCCACACAATTTCTTTGCCAATACTCGTCACTCTGCCACATCAGATCTTGGACGACACTTTTTCGAAGATATAGAAGACCTATCTGACAGTTATAGAAAAGACTTGGGATGGTTGATGCTGTGGTTTCATATAAGTTTCTATAGTGTGGGGGTCATAAAACCCCAAGGACATCACAAGCGCTCTACATACTTTCAGCTTATTTCCGTCTCACCAACCGACTTATCTATTCTAATCTAAAAACCTGTAGAGCCTATTTTAAATATGTTAAAAAGACGTGTCCTTGCTACCAGTCGGTCTCAAATAGCTGTTATATAAAATATAACAAATTTGTTGATTTCTATTGTTTGTTTTATTTTGGAATGCATTGTAAATGGCGAAAACTCTAGCTTTTTGTAGAATATCGAAGCCCATTGCACATGGGCATTTATTTTTTCAAGAATAAAATACTTTCTGCGGTCAGATTTTAAATCCAGTCAGATCTTTTGTAGCACACAAGAGTTACACATACCAATCACAGTTACTTTGGCTTAAGAAGGTTATTGATTAATAAGGCCTTGTCGAGAAATACTTAGGAGACTCTTTAAAAGACCCTCATCATTTCAATTATGCTTATTGGGACAAAAGCATGGACGTTGATGAAGATATCATTGGTCGTTTGGTACCGCAAAACTCTTCGAGTGATTTTCGGTCCCATTCGCGTTGACGGGATCTGGAGGAGGAGGTTTAAAATAGCGAACTCTACGAGCTGCACAACGGCATCGGCCTTGTCAAAGAACTACACATCGCTCGTCTTAGATAGATCGGTCGTCTAAGTGTTACCTAATTCGCAAAAGTTTCTATAAATGGCATTTAACCACAACCTTTTGTTTTATATAATTAAGATCTGCAGCTTTCATCAGCTCGTTTCTTTGAAAGAGAACATATGTTCTAGCTAAATACGGGACAGCGATTATGAATTTGTTTGCTTCTCTCTTAAAACTGAAATGTGAGGCTTCTGTTCTTGAATATGTTGACGAATGCAGTTTTTATTAAAAAAATAATAAATTGTTGGCGCAAATGGACCCTAGCTTCTAACAACAATTCGTTTCATCTGAGTTTTTTTTATTTTTGCGGACTTATGGAAGGGATCTGCAATACAAGCCAGCCAATAGGTCAAGCTTCTCTCTTTGAGTTGTTAAAAGTATTTGAACGTAGGAATAATAAAGTACGACACTAGGAAGCAACCATATAGGCCGAAGAATTTTTATAGAATTTTTTCTCATACGGGGCCCTCAACTTGTAATGAACCGTCATCAGCGATTTTCTTGCACCTCCTCCATCCCCATGTTCCGAAAATTACCGCACAAAATTTGCTATTTATGATACCTACCGTCTTTTGGGGAATTCAGACCACACACATCTGATATAGGTACCCACCGACACACAAATATAAAAATAAAATACGTTAAACAGTCGTTTCACCTACACACCAAACTTTTCGGTGCTCAGAAAGCTGTTAAAATTACATTTAGTACCTGAATGCCATTCGAATCGACTATTAATGTTTAAGGTGCGAAGTTAAGCACCGCGAGGTACCGCTACAACAGCCGTTTCTATAGAGCTTATAAAAAAAAGCACAACACCCTGCAGTAAATAATCACTGAATTTGCTTATTAAGTGCGTTCACCCCCGATTTTTGTTTTTATTATTTTCTTTAATCATCTTCTGAAAAAGCATATAATTACCGAACTTTTTATAATGACCCCCAACAGCATTCTGCACTACATCTGGGATCTGGCTTGGCCTACAAATACCCAAAGTTATACGATCCATAACACATTTAACCAAAAATATCTCCTCTTCGTGTGCGCCGCTCTAATTCAATCCATTTAACCGAATTTATCGCTTCCAGTTCCAATGGAAAATGCAACTGTAAAATATTTACAACTCTGCATCAATTTTTGTTTCGTATTTTTGTCTCAATGCAAGCATATTTTCGAGACGAAAGCGGTGGGGACCATTAGAAACTTCAAATGAGCCCCAACCTCGTGTTTAAGTTTTTAGTAATTGCAAGCACTTAAGTACTTCCCCTCTGGTTGCGTGGACCTTTGTTGGTTCTCAGTCAAGTGGACTGACCTAAAAACAATGTATGTTTCTATTTCTTTCCGTGTCTGCCCATGATCTGAGGAGGTCCCATAAAATGGCACTCAAAGTTAAATTTGTTTTTTTTTTTTTGTTTGGTATCCATTAATGTGCGACAAGTGTTGGATGGCTAGAAGGCAAATGAATCGTAAAGCCACAGGGGCACTAAGTGCGAGTGGATTGGCAAAATCATTTTGCTGACGGCTGCTTTGTTGTTCATCTATCTGAAAAAAAACGTTCAATTGTTGTGTGTTTGCATATTTTGACAATGTTCTTCAACTGAGATGTTTTTATTGTGCAATATGTTTTCTAAAAAAAAACAGTGATGTATTTTTTTCTAACGAGGTGTTAATTTTTTTTCTCTTTCCAGGTATGTGTGAATATTGATATTTGCGTATGGCACGATGTGCGTAAGTTATTTCTAAAAAAAAATCATCAAATAGAAATGACATACTTCAGGAGAAACAGCCACAATAATACTCACTCTGAGTATTACAAAAAAAAATATCACAACTAATTGGAAAGCAAATGTGTACATAAAATTAGCACGTTTTCAGACAGGTACTACATCTCGGACTTGGACATTTAATTAACCACTTTTCAAGGAGACGCGTGACTTCTTACTGACAGTGTGCTTGAAAACTAATGGAAACAAATTGCAATTTCTTAACCCCAACCAACTGTTACATCGGACACTAAGCTAATGAAACGTTCGACTTTTTATTCATTTATTGCAAACACATAATTTCTTTGCATTTTTGATTTTATTTAACCCAATTAAAATTCGAGGCACACTGAAAGGGCATCGGCGTTTTGACACCCAGCAATTTGAAAGTAAAATCATTCGAGTGCAAATTGGAGAGAAAAATTAAGAAATCGTTAAGACTGCCGAACCAAATCGAGTTGACGAATAGTAAAGTTATTGTTTTCACATTCAATTATTTCGATTCTGCGTTATGTGGTTAATAAAATTAACAATCAAAATAAACCTCTCCATTTCGAAGAAATGTAAATAAGATATCGTGTTAGTTATACTTGATCAAAGCTGACAAATATAAAAGAAATCAAAACTGATTGATACGTGCCGCCTCAATTGATTGGCCGGAAATCAATCAATTGAACTGATTGTGAAACTAGATGTGAAACAATAGCCGAGTTTTGAAGTTATGACTGTCAGAAACTGATCAAAAGATGTATGAACTTTCTCAGAAAAGACGCAGTGAAACTGAGTTGCATTGTTATAGCTTGACAAGCTTGAAACAGTTTTTATTTGTGTGCTAGGTTTTCGTTAATAATTTCGAAGAAAATTGTACGCATTTTTTGTAAATGTCAGTTCCTCGAAGAATTTTTTTAAAAACGTTTTAGGCGCGCAATTAGTGAACTCACGGCGTTGTCTAAGGTACGGCTTCAACTTTTGCGTCAGCAGAATCCTATATGGATGTAGGTCCAAATCCAACAGCAAAATAAGCCGGGTTAACTCTCTGGCGATGCACAATTCAGCTGATTGGCGCCCAGTTGACATTTCTGTGTTCACGTAATCGGTAATATTTTTAAATATTTTACGCACGTTCGGCAGGCGTGAAACGATGCATAATGAAATGGCAAGTCTAACTAATTATTTTGACAGCTGGATGTCATTGGTAACCTTGACAGTTGCTGAAACATAACAATGGAAAAAGTGCGATTGCTATCTGGTCACACTTTATAAGTAGATATTGATTTGTAGTTTGTATGTCACTTTCGGCTTTTTACTGATTATTTTAAATTCAATTTTGGGATTTTTAAAAAAAGCTATACAACATAGAAGTCCCCAACCGCAGCTTTTCGGAATGAGCCATATTTTCTTCGCGAATGAAATTCACCTAGAATTTAAGAATGATTCCGTAGCGTCGACGGAACGATTCCATAGAATCCGTCACAAACGCTGCGATACGGCAACGTATTCGACTGACAGATTCATAGAATATTTAATTTAGTGCACTTCGGATGACATTTGTGGATCGGTTGTCAACAGTCAACACGCCCTCGTAGTTTATGATGTAGCATACTCCGACTGGACTTTATCTAAGTTGCCCAGTAAAAATTATCAGATTTAAGACCTCTACAAATAAAAGCACGGCGATTTTATAATAGACCTTGATTGATTTTCAGGCAACTAAAGTTGGCATTCAGTTGTTTGCTTTGGGATTTCACTCTGATAGCCACTCGTAACTGATCTGTTTTTAACGATAAGTAAATAAAAAAAAAGTCCATGAACCGGTTTGGAATCCCCTTAGGTCACTTTTGTGATAGTCAAATGCGGCAGTGAAATCGTTTTTCTTAAGGTGATCGCAAAATAAGTGTACAAATTTGGCATCACTTTGTAGTTCCAAAACATCATTCTGTTGGCAACTGTCGTTCACGCAGAGCCTTAAGATTGGCTTGGTAAAATGATACATTGATATACGCGCATATGAAACCTACAATCATGATGCATTCTTTTGTGGATTTCACTGTAACAAATTGTCATAATTTGGCATAAGTTTGACAGCATTTCTTTTTTGATAAGGGCAGTACGCAGTACGAACTTATCACCATTCACATACAGGTTAGAGAATTAGCCGAAGATCATTAAAAATAAAAATGAATGGTTGGCACACACAACCATTCGTTTTGTGTGAGATTTTTCATTTTTGGGACGAATGGAAGGGATCCACAATTGAAAAGCTCTGGCTAAGTTCCAAACCTGTAAAAAAAATGCGCATTGTGAATACACGCTGCTTTCTGAGGTTATGAAAGCTTTTGCGCTGCTTTGCATTTGTTATGCTTTTGTTACTGCAAATCAAAGTGAAATTGTCAAATTATTACAAAATATATTATTTTACTTGCGACTCCGGCGATTTTATTTTATTTGGCAGTTCCAACTGAAATGTCAAATGTCATTTGCATCATTATCATTCACGATGCTCTGTTTGCAGTTGATGCGTTTTGGAAAGTATGTATTGGATAATAGTAATTTTCTTGCGTTTTGGAACGCTTGATTAACCCTAGAAAGATAATCCACGTCCACGAGACGTATGGCGCGGGACAATTGTGTGATAACTTTTAAATTCTAAGCCGCAGCGCGTTGACTGTCTCAACTATATATAAAAAAATCATTAATTTATTTTTTTTTGAATGGTATCTATATAATTAAATAAATTAATTATGAATAATAAGAAGTTCATATGTTTAATTTAATACACTAATTGGCGTAGGAGACGTATGATTATCTTTTACGCTCTTTATTTTATGATTATCTTTCTAGGGTTAAGCAGTATTGCAGAAGTACCTTGTTTTGGAACTCAGACTCTTTGATGACAGTCGGATATATGTCAGACGTTCGTGAGAGGTGGTAAAGAGGTAGAAAAACCTTAAGATGGAATGGAATGGATTGAAATTTGACCTCAGCCGAAGATAATTTTCTGCTCGTATTTAGCAAACGGTGCAAGTCTGTATGATTAAAAATAAAAATGTTTGATAATTTTACTTAGCTTCTACGCAGTTCGTTCCCGCCACAGTGGCAGCACTGCTTTTGCTGCCACTTAAGTTGCTTATCTTGCAACAAAATCTGGTTCAGTTTACATGGCATTGAACTTTCATTGTCTTACATCTTAAGGGCAGATATTATCTTAAATCTCACACTCTTGTGCAATTGGAGCACTTGAATTTGAATCTCAGCCAAACAGGTATCATCAAACTGGCAACCATTACGATTATATCCGTCACAACTGCTTGTGGTCGCTTTTTTATATTTCTTTTAGTGGTCACCACAATCGCCCGAAGGCCTCATTGATACCGAAAACAGCATAACGATTAGCGTCGAGTGCAAATAAGTCGAAACTCCTTCAAATTCAATTACCTACGGAATTGCACAAGTGAGCGATAGTACACGCCACAAGTGTACGCATACCTACTCTGACTGTGGCGGGCAATTTCAATAATTGGCCTTCGGTATTCGGCCGGGTTTGGAAACGTACTCGTATATAGTGTGCAAATGCACACAGCACCTCTTCTAGCCATTGCAAAACGGCCTTTGTGTTACATTA
This sequence comes from Cheilosia vulpina, assembly GCA_916610125.1. Taxonomy (NCBI): domain Eukaryota; kingdom Metazoa; phylum Arthropoda; class Insecta; order Diptera; family Syrphidae; genus Cheilosia; species Cheilosia vulpina. The sequence continues at coordinate 2,613,882 of OU744280.1, read as the reverse complement.
GGACGCAACCAAACAGTATTGCCATTCATCTTTCCATAACCGAAGCAGCAGCGGGCTTCTTTTATATAATTTTCATTTCTCTCCGTGCAATTAAATTAATCAAAAAAGTGGCCGAACATTGCACGGCCCGCTGGATGGGGATCTACAAAGCAAACTACACTCATTGAGGTTTGTTGTGGCTCTGGATTTCATTGAGCGTAAAAATTTCACAAAATACGTTCGTGAACAATCGCATTATGGGTGCTTTTGCTTTAGCTCGCAGGCATCGCTTACTTTGTGCGGGGTCTTATCTTTCGGATCGATAATCGTCGCGCGAGATCAGCGAGCGTTTTGTTTTGGCGGGTTTATTTTATTTTCTTTACTAGTGGTTTGTTTGCACGTGTGCAGCCGCTTTGTTTAGCGTACCTTGCCGCACTTTCATTTCAGTTCGATTTGGATTGTTATCCCAGCAAAAGCAGGTCGCAAATTAAATTAGATACAGCAGAGCAGATAAGGAGTGCGCACATTAAGTTCGCTAATAGGCTTAGTATAGGTCGCACTCGAAATGAGTGCGATTAGGGGTCTTCTTTGTTTGTTTATTGTATCAAGGAGTGTGTGAAGTGAAGATAGTGAACTACTGTAGTCTGGCCAGGGCTACAAATATTTTGTGCTTACAAAATCTGGTGTTTTTCTGGAAATAATGAGGAAAAAGTAGATATTCCCTTCGAGTTCCGTTCTGTCAAAGCAAAAATGCAAAGTGAAATCATCCTTTGGAGTTTGGGTTGAAAAACCTTGTTGAATGTAAGCACGGAAAAGAAATGATCACATCCACTCGGAGTCCATTGTGAACCCTCTTTTTGAGATGTGAGAGACCGAAGCCCTTCGCAAGACCTCTTTTGCCGACTGAACTGAACTCTTAAGTTTGTTTATGTTTTGCACATTGAATTTTTTTTAATTTAATAATGACAGATGCCCAACAAGTTGTGACGGCATTTGGTCCCCTAAAGGCATATCTAGTGATGATAGTAAAAAAAAAAAACTTCAAGTGCCGTGCTACTTGACTACAACAATTTTCATATCTCGACAAACCATCATCCATTTCATTGTGTTTCGGTAAACAAGAACTGTCGAAACGGCACAAGAACACACCACTTGACAGTGTCACAGAAGACACTATTGATTGTAGCTAGTGCCGCTCCTTTAAACGCAACAAAAATACAAAAACTCCATTTCACATTGCCCTCGAATAAAAATCTGACACCATGGTCGCCCCAAACAAACGATCACTGATATGCACTCCATCAATTGATTTTTATCTGTTTTTTTTTTTTTTTTGTATTTTCTACTTTGAATTTCAATTTCTTTACAATCGCACCGCGCCGACGATGACGACGACGACTACACACTCAATCATGTTCTTCCCAATCAATTAGCTATCCCCAGGGCAACGAATAAAATATTTCATTCACCAGAACCAGCCCGCACCGACACCAGGGCAATCTCAGACACAAAACGACCACTTGTGTTCCATTTTCTATTTTGCTGGGTTTTCTTTTCAATCACAATGAAAGGATACTTGTTCGCGCAAATTCATTTCGTGTCGCATTTCCAACACCCCGTGGGTATCGTGGAAATAAATTGCTGGTATTAAATTTCTTATTCTTTCCTGAGATGTTGCAACAGTTTGCTTTTAACCGGTAACTGCTGGTTTCGTGAATATTTCGCAGGATCTTATTACAGTATGCCCCACGCCTACTTCCGTTTATTATCCTTTCGAGATGCAAATTTCTTTGCAATGCGATATAACTCTTTTGCCAATAAAAAAAAAAAACCTACATACATTCTAAACGGTCGGCAATTTGAAAAAATGTCCTCCAGTCGTTTATCACACCCTGGGGTGCTTTTTATGACTCGTCAAATGTGTCACAATTACAGCGACCGGCAAAAGGGGTAAAGAATGCCATTCACGGTAATACAAACCGGAAATTATCGTCCTTTCGAATGGCGGTAACCCTTTTCATTTCAATGGAATTGAACCCAAATGATCAACAAGAAGAGTGCGGATTGTCATAATTATTAACTGACCGTAACGGCCGATTGGGTTTTGCTGGAAGGTAGCCCAAAATGAGCTTCAGTTGATTCAGCGGCTAATTGAATTTGATGAACCTACACATTTGAAATCCCACTTAGGACTGCTTCTGTTTCCACGTCAACATCAGAGTCAGTAAACCGAAGCCGCGTGGGAACGGGCATATCGAATGACCTTTTCGGATGCGTGAATAGTTTGTATTTTAACATTTTGCGGTGCACTGCAATTTGCATTGCAGCATCACAATGAATTAAAACAGAAATACAGTAACATGCAACATGGTTATGGTTAACATTACACCCATACCCACTGACAATGATGCAACGAATGATTACACAATAAGTTTTGTGGTCATGTCGCGGTCTGGTCTGTCGAAGCCGTTGCAAAAATGTTCACATTAATTGATAAAATTGTTTTAAACATTACACTGCGTCTAACTATTCCTATTGCATTTTATAATTTTTTTGTTTGCCATCGAGATATCCTTGTACATGTTCGCATTTTACGGCACAGCAACATACGCCTAATTTAATTAAATATTTTATTTATGTGGCATAAAAATATCAACTTTACTGCAAACGATTAGGTTAAGGACTTTCAAGCGCGCGTCCATTAAAGTTTATAAAGGCTTTAAAGTTGTTGTGCAAGTGCCTATCGCACGAACCGCTGTATATTGTGACACCTGAGCGTTTACACGTGTTATCCCTTTTGCAAATCGATTACCATAAACTGGCGGAATGAACGCGGATAAAATTTATGGAAATTTGATAGGACTCGGCGTAAGGAACTCGCACAGGTATACCGACTGCGAACTAATCAGGCGGCTATAAAATAGGAAATATGATTGGAAGTGGATAGGAGGCTGTATACTGGAAATAAATTGGCTTTGCCATGGTTAGTACTATTGCCTGGGTAATTTATGCTAAATGGGATTTTAAGAATAAAAATTGAGTGTCCTTTGCGCGGTGGGATATAGCCACTCGTATGTGCGACTTTAACTGACGCTTTGTCAGGCGATTGGGTTTTACGATCGCGGCGATGGTCCCTGGAAGTAATCTAAAATTGTAGTTTACACCTTGTGGAATAAGCTGGTGCTCGCAGGGTTCCTTTTTCACACCGACCATTTCTGCGGATGTTGCAATATCAGTTTTAGCAACTCCATGTGAAAAATTAAATGTGGAGCAGCACAGGTTCTGTTGGGGAACCATTGTCGACTGAAAACCGAGAGGACGTTCGCATTTTGTATTGCAGTTGTGCCATCCTCTCTGCTCCATTCAAAATGACAGTTGGTTACATGTAGAAATGTCCTTCAACGAATAACATACCAAGAATTGACTGTAAAATTCACTTACAGCAGTCTAACAAACCTATAAATTTGTTAAATTTGCAGATGTTTGACTTTATACTCCCACTGTATTTCGTTTCCCATTATCAAATATGGGATGAGAGAACCAGTGATGCCAGATCACAAGATATATTTTTTTTTTCAAGATTTTTCGGCTCCATAATGTGTACAAGACTTCTTACCTCATATTCATGAACTTTCAAGATTCTCGATATCAAGAATTTTCGAAATCTAACAAATTAAAACAACATATTCTATTGAAGAAAAATGTTTTCAATTAATTCCATTATTATGTTTATGTGAGTCGAACAGAGCCCATATACAGTTTCTGTCTGACTAACGTTTCCGTCAACCCTAAAAAAATATGAATTTCAACGAATTTCAAACTGTGTAATGTGTTTTTGGAAAAATGTTCGAATATCCAATTTTAAAAGATTTTATTTTCAATATTTTATCGCTTCCACATTCTTCTGCAAATGTTGAAAGAATATTTTCTACTGTAAATTTAAATAAAACAAAAATTCGTAATCGTTTGAGTACTGAAACAGTTGCAGGTTTAATCCTTGCAAAGGATTTGTTGCGATTTAATGAAGATAATTAATATGATCTTTATATAGGCAATGAAATTCTAAGTCATTTTAATTCGTTACCTATTCAAAGTCTAAAAAATAATAAAGTTTTGTCAAACAAATAAATACCTACAAGTATTGAAAATTTATTTATATCTATTGTATTATTATTTAAAAATTATTTATATTATTATTTAAAAATTATTTTTATAAAGGGTCATACATTTTTCGGTTTCGAAAGTAAAGCTTAATAAAACACACACAGCGATACAGTTTTGATGAAAATTTTATTTCATTATAAAGTTTGGACTTTGCCAATAAGTGTGAAATGCAATATTAACCAAAGGGCCGCCTCGGGAAGGTTCGCAGCATGCGTTTCTTTTGAGGTTATTATACCCTCCACAGGAAGGTATAATCACTTTGTCATTACATTTGTAACGCCAAGAAGGAGTCACCGGAGACCTCATAAAGTGTATATATTCTGAATCAGGATCACATTCTGAATCGATTTAGCCATGTCCGTTTGTCTGTCTGTCCGTCTGCCTGTTTAAAGCACGATAGTCCCCAAAGGAATTGACATAGGCGAATGAAATTTGGTGAAAGGACTTCTTTTTATCGTCGTCAGGATGGTATTCAAAATGGGCTATGTCGGTTAAGTAGTTGGGGTACCTCCCATACAAAATCATTATTAGACCCATGTGTCTCTCTGTCGGTTGAAAACACGATAGAGTCCAAAAGAATCCACGTAGGCAAGTGAAATTTTGTAATTGGACGTCCTTTTATTGTCGTCAAATTTTTACTAAAAATGGACTATGTCGGTCAAGTAGTTCTGGTAGCTCCCATATAAAATCAATATTAGGCCTATGTGTCTCTCTGTCTGTTGAAAACGGGATATCATCAAAACAAATCGACCTAGGCAAGTGAAATTTTGTGAGAGGACTTACTTTTATCGTCGTCAGGTTTATATGAAATTTAGACTATGTCGGTCGAGTAGTTCTGGTACCGCCCATACAAAACCAGTTTTGCATGACTTGTTTGCAGTGGAGGGTATCAAAGCATCGGCCAGGCTGATGATAACACTTTTACTTGTCTTTAAGCACTTTTTCGCACATTTCGGGCAGTATCTCGGCCATTACTTGAGTAATGTTGGCTTTTAATGTGTCTAGAGTTCAGGGATTATACGCGTAAACACGGTCTTTTGCGTAGCCCTACAGAAATAAATCTAACGGTGTCAAATCGCAAGATCTTGGCGCGTAGTCGGTCGATTATGACGACCATGATCAAGCGCGAAAAGTGGCTACGTTTGAACTACCATTTTTGTAGTAAGTTTTAATAATTTTAACGCGTTGTTCGATTGTCAAGCGATCCATTAACTGGCAAACATTCAACTAATGTTATGACACTTCAAATGACAGCTGAGTTTGACAGGTGTCAAAGGCCACCGATACCAACTTGAAACCACAAAATGCATGGCCCGTTATTTTGAAAATAGTTTTTACTTCGGAATAAAAAGATTTTGAGATTTTTCATCTTTGAACACTGAAGGGAACCGCACTGCATATTCATTTACGCAAGTCCGATATGGTGACTTGCAGGCTGTGCTTGTCATCTCTCCTACCAACTACACGCCCTCCTTTTTAAGTCCTATAGTTCCTAAACAAAAGATCAATCAATAAAAAAAAAACCTATAGCTCGTAGGTAATTTTTGATTTAACTGTCTATTAAGATTTGCGTACTTTATCTCCATGCAATGTCACAGTCGTCACAGCGTAGGCGCAGTGGCTTGGTGGTTATAGTGTTGGTCTGCTCAGAGAGGGGTCTCAGGTTCGATGCCCGAAAAAACCATCTTAAGGTTTTTTTATTCCACGGCGCCACCTCTCGCGAACGTCTGACAAACATCCGAGTTAACTGTTATGAAAGAACTTCTCAATTGTTGTTGCTGTTGCGCCAACTGTTTATTTATTTAGTGTCAATTGTGTGCACCAATCAGAACAGGAACGCCTGCTACTATTGTCAATTGAAGTCCACTTCCATGAAGGAACCATACACACTGCAACAAACTCCAAATCATTAGCATAATTAAAAGCAAGCAATCATCTTAAATTTCGACAGCACACACACAGCCTTACACAGTGCCGCAGTAAATTTCCATACTAAACAACTTTGTCAACTTTAATGGCACGAGTATGAGTTCAAGAGTAGGCGACACGATAAACTGGACTCGAAGCAATTTAGATTTATAGATAGTACAGGTTCATTAACAACCAAACATGCCCCGAGCCCAACTGCATAATTAGGCTCTCTGATAATTTTATACAAGTAAGGCAGAGATCCAATGGAATCAGAGCCGTTATTGACTGACTATCTCAATTAATTGGCGATAATTATACCCCCACTTGCACAAGGGAGCCTTATTCCAATTGCGCTTTAATATTAAAAGTATTGCGAAACCGCAAACTTGTCAAGTTCATTGACTTCCCTTCAGCAGTCTCCGGTTTCCGGCGAACCAAAGCCAACTGCAGACGGCTTCAATTTCCGAAATCAGCCTCTTCATATAGACATTCCAAAAGGAGAATAGATTAAAATGGATGCTCATTCAAAGAGAGCACTCTTACGTCACCACCAGACGTGCTACGTCTGGTAAATCGATCTCTAGCCATCGTCGTCGTTGTCGTTTAAACGATAAAATTCTCCGTTTTTACCTTTTTCAATCGGCACATTAGTAGGGGTCGTTGTCGTTGCGCCTATATCGAAACTCACACCTTTTGCCAGTTCAGACTACACATCACATCATCAATCTCGTCTGGGGACATTTCGTCACCAACGTACGTCTATGGTGAAAGGATTGAAATCATGCATGATGAAGCATATTCCACCACCATCTTCACCATCATCAGGTACAGGGGTATAAATTAATTTTAAATGAATCAGAGCACATCGACAAAGGATGCTGAAAGGGTTTCAATTTCTAAACATGTCGATGGCAGATGTCTATGCTCAACATGTGACGACAGTGCCGTAGATTCGTTCATTATTTTTCTATTGTTGAGGACTTACTGAAATCGCTCTAAATGTGGCCGGTTGCTTTGGTCCGGATCGGCTTTAGCTACATTGGAGGTGAATAAACTTTATCCATTTCGAAGGCCAATTGAAAAGTTTTGTCTGAATGTGTTGCCGTCTTATAAGCGGCAAGGTAACGACAAAGTTTGATTTTGTGGCTGATGCCATTATAAAATGGAAAGAGATCTTATTGAAGGACGAAATGCGTCCTAAGTGGGTTGTTCCATTAGTGGTTTATCGTCGCATCGGCTGGAACTTCAAAATTGAATTCTCTCAAAGTGATTAGTTGTTTTAATTATTAAAAGTATTGCTTTCCTCTTTTTAAGGCAGTCAAATTTAATTTATGGTCCCATGCACAGATCCGAATTTGAACAGATAGCTCTTTGTGTTCACCTTTAAAGCATGTCCTCTGGGAACAACATCATATACGCTTTGTGATTGTGGTGTTGCCGTGCCCAAAATAGTCAGTACTGCGGCAAGTGTCCAGCTTGTCTTCCTTATTTGTATTTCAATTATTGCGTTCCTATATAAAGTCGGGCATTTTTCCTGACCAGAAATCTATGCGATTCGCATTTACTTCGCCTGCGAGTTCATCAGGGAAACCGAGGCGATGCATTGTTCTGATTGTCTATGTTGCAGCGAATCCCAATGAGGAAGTCGAATAAATGGCTAAACTTTACGTGGAAGAATAAAATGCGAACATAAAGAAAAGGCTTTTGCATGTGCATACGTACAGAGATTTTTTAAACTTCTTCTTCTACACAAAGATTTTTTAAACTTCTTATGAGCCCAAATTGAGAGAGGGGGAGATTTTTAAGGAGTGAAATATGCGTCAGAGCCTTAAATATATTTAGTGCAAAAATTTAGAACGTTGGAATGAGTTCTTAATATTACAATAAAATCTCTTAAGTCACAAAAATCAATTGTTGTTGTTGATTACTATTTTAAAGAATGACCACCGTATTTTTACTCACTTTTGTGCACGAGACTAAACGCTGTTCCTTCGCCTTTCAAATATCACACGCAGCGTTGCCAGTTTGGGTTTTTTTTTTCCCTGATCTAGGGTTTTTTTTTACCGACACGGGGGGAAATCTGGGTTTTATTTTTTTGGAATTGTGTTCAAATAATTTGTTTTCCTCACTAAAAGAATCGCTTTTTTTAGAAAATAGCTAAATCTGGGGGTTTTACAGTTTTGTCTAGGGGAAAATACTTGAACCGTCTGCATATTTTTTTAAGACCTCGGTCTCTCCGATTATCTTAACCCAATGCAAACGCCATTGCCCCGCTCTGGAGCAATACATTCTATGCATCTTTAAAATGCGACAAAGTGCGATATACCTGGTGGTATTGTTTGAACGCCTTGAGCAAGGCTTGAGAAAGGCTGCAGCGCCATAGAAGGCAAATTTTATCAATTTATAAAATATTTCAAGTAGGTAAAAAGATAAAGTCCAAAAATAAAACGGAATTGTTACCAGTTCAGGTGTCTGATCAGTAATCTGCTCATTTACTTAGAAAAACAGTGTAGGTAGGTAGATATTGAAAACGTTTACATGCACATCGCATACTTCTCGTTCCATTCCAACAGAGAAAAAGACAGGCAGTGGTTTCGATATGCGTTCACCGACACAGAACCGTTGTAAAAAATAGTCGTTGCATATATTTTTCGATTATACCTAAATGATCTGCTTCTGGATGAAGCAGAAAGCTGATTCATAGCTTAAAATTATTAAGAAAGCCTTCAATATTTTATTTTGACTACCCAACACCGAATTAGTTTCCTTATTCGGATCTGTCGGTCGTTCTTTGAGCTGATAAATTAGTTACTTGTTTTGGTGGGATAAGATCTTTCAAACCAGGGGCGAGTTCATAATTGCAACTTTGTTGCACATGCCATGCAAAAAATATTGGGTCAATGCAATTATGAACTGCTGCAATTGTGCAGTAGTTTCCAAAAAAGAAGTTCATATTATGCAGTAAATAAAACACAAATGACGTATTTTATCTTCTTAATAAAAAAAAAACGTTCATTTAATTTCGATAAATCTATTCAATTTTCATTTATTTTGACTTACATATTTTTTCCTGCAACTCGGCAACAAAACAAAATTCAATCCAGAGTTGATCGCAATTTGCCTGTCATTTTGCTTATATGAACGCAGATGACAACTGTCGATTTTTTTTTACATTAATGAACGCAAAAATTACAGTGCTGCAGCATTTTTAATTTTATGAACTCAAGCCCAGGTTTACATAAAGCTGCTTGTTCCTCGGGTGTGCTTATGAACTGTGCTTATAAGAACCCGCAGTACTAGAAGAGAGCACCTACTTTTAAATTTTAAAGCTGATAACAGACAAAAGTCATATTGTTCATTATAAAATTATCATCGATAAGATATTTCCAACAACCCGTGAGCCTTGGAGCTTAAGAAAATGAATAATGAACGCATTTCTATAAATCCACCATATGATTTGTATTTCGCGCACCTGATTTCAGCATTCACATAGCCCAGTCACAGATAACAAACAGAATGCCAATAAAACCAACAGCTTATTTCTTCTGGCAATCGCTCTGCTCATATGTCGTATCTTATCACTCGATGACATTCGTCCGTGACATTGGAAACACCAATTAAAAAATACACCAAAATATAACCATTCATCGATCAAATGAAACGTACATCGAGCGAATTACTTCTCGTACAGCTCGCTTCAATGACTTTGATAGTTGATACCTAATTTCGGTGATCCGTTTCTTGCACGCGTACCGCGGTTTCATTATTCTTCCTCACACTTAACTTCCGTCGAGGACGAGGACAGAGGACATCAGCAGCAGTCGACAAACTCATAAGTTACGGATCATTAGTGCAACACAAGAAAAACAACTCAATTTCTTAACGTCCCATAATTGCAACAGATGTTGTCACAATCTTTCGTCGCTGGATAGAGGTGGCTCCTTGCCAGGCATATGCACAACATACTCGTACCTATGGCAGGGCAGGAGTTCGTAAAACTAATTTCTTTTTTGCTTCAATGAGTACGCAGGCATATTTATCTGCGGACGAAACAACAGTGCCAATAGAATATGGAACATTAAACAAAAGGTGTGCGCAACAGGAGTCGGCACCTTCTGGTGGTATACCACTCAGGTGTTACCAAGTAGGACATATTTTTATCTCTTCGGAAAGGGCTATCGTATATGCTCACGTGAAACCAATTATCAACTCCATTAAAATAAAATAATGTCAATCGACACTTTCGAAACGGGAATAAGAATATTGCTGCCGGTAACAACGTCCTTCGCAGGAGTTTTACTAATTTGAAAACCCACAGAGTGATACAGTCGTACTATAAACCCCATTTCCATTGTACGTCCTCTTCTTATTTCTACTGTGCTCCACTTTGTAGAGGAAATTCATTGTGCTACTTCCGATTTTGAATTGTACGGAAAGGATGGAAATATCCTGTCAAAATCCTTCAATGAGAAGTGACTTTCACTGCTTTTCAGGTCGTTCAACACAATAATCTGCCATATTCCTGTGGCATTACGCAATTTCCACATAACTTGTGGATGCACATATATACGTACAGTTATTTTCTAGAGAAGGAAAATGAGGATGCATGAGTTCTCAGCATATTTACAACCCAATAGATCGCATGAGCAAGCACAGATTAAGTTACATTTTAAGACCACGAGGAAAGGCAGCGATAGCTTTTGTTCACAAACAGAACAATCCCAGAGGAGGTAAATATTTTGTTTGCATTTCTTGGAAATTACTTTCTATAGTTTTAGATATACAAATGTGTGGTTCAGGACCTCTGAATTTGAAGCATTTGTGTTTTACTTGGGTCCGTTTTTCTCAATCGATTTGGATACTTTCCGACGTTGTCAGTTTGAGACAAATTAAAGTGGATGCAGATATCAGTTGAACAGTTGATTTTCTTAATAGTGCCACGTTAAATTGGAAAAAAGATCTCATGATTCTTCAATAGGGCGTTTGTTACAATAGTCCTTGGGCATAAACCGGTCTAGCCGCTTAATAAAAACAGCATCTTCATGTAGCTTTCCAAGGCATAGGTATTGCGTAAATAATGATCCAATGGATTTCGTTCTTGCCCTAATTGAATCCTTAAATGATAACATTTACGCGAAATGTTACATAAAGTGAGCTCCTGGGTTTGACCGAAAAATACAAGATCAATTTTGATTTGGGACAAATAAAAGGTAGATACCGAGAAAGTTTCACATTTTAAACTTAGAAGACGTGTCAAGTCATTAATTTAATTTTTTTAAATACTACCAAACATTTTAAGCGCAGTATCCAATCGGATGAACTGATAGGTTCTTTAGGATAATTATATTCTCTTTTTGTCAGACTTGCCGGATAGTTGTCGCAATTGAAAAAAAACCTTTTAAGGCGTTATTTAAGTATTTCCGGGGATTGAACCTGAGACCTCTCACTCAGTCAACTCTATAAAAATCAATGACTGTAGAATAATGAAAGAAACAAGTCTACGATCGTAGACAGATCATTGTATGATCGCCAGTGATATCTGTTCTAACTATAGTCCACAAAAAAGCTGCAATCCGCCCAGGAAGAAGTTTTTAACGGATTATAAACAATTAACCGAGTGTTTAAAGTATAAATAAATCAGTTTATTCGGCGGATAGTCCATCTTCTGCCTCTGATATTCTCCTTTCCATTTTACACAACCATATTAAATGTTGTACTTCTTTTTCTGTTCATCATAATAACAATCGAAAACATTTAAAACCTTGGATGACTGATAGTCTATTCAAGCAGGTGGAGAGAAAAAATCGTCTCGCAGTACAGTGTTTTAGAAAGCCACGAAATAGAAATCTTAAATTGTACTACGATAAACTATGTAAAGTAATACATAAAAGGGTTGATGAAACGCGTAACACATATTTCTCAGGCTTGTTTGAAAGAGCAAGGGAAAATGTGAAACAAGAGTGGAGAGTGGTTCATCTGGCTTCTTAGGAAAAGAAAATTAAAAATTTATAAAATTATGGTTGACGATGTTAATATATATAATTCCACTATCATTTCGAATAAATATATTTCAAAAATAATAACTAAGTCGCGTGTCATATCATTCTTAAACAAAGCTAATTTCTTTTCAAACCACCAATTCGGTTTTAGGTCAGGAATGTCAACGGAAGACGCTATTCTTAGGGTTTGTAGTCAATTGTATGAAAGTGCAAACTATAGTAACTCCACAATGGCTCTTTTCATCGACATGACAAAAGCGTTTGACTTGGTCGATCATGGCATTTTACTAAGTAAATTGTATAGCGCTGGACTTATAGGAGTAATATATGATTGGTTTTAGTCTTACTTGAAATTCAGACAGCAAAGGGTCAATATTAATGGAACCCTCAGCGCCTTTCGTACTTTAAAAAAAAAACGATGTCCCGCAAGGTTCTTTGCTTGGTCCGCTTTTATTCGTAGTATACGTTAATTCTTTATTTGATCTTAAGCTGAACGGTACCACAACTGCCTTTGCTGACGACATTGTCTTCACGTACCAGTTTCAAACTGCATTTGAAAACGTAACGAAGATCGAAGAAGATCTTGAATATTTAAGAGTTTGGGAGAAGACTAAGCTAATGAACTTTAAAATATCCGGCAATGCCATATTTGACTACAACCTCTATTTCCATACTCATAATTGTAAAAAGTTTTGCCTACCTTTGCATAAGTGCGGTAAAAATAATTTCATTGATAGCATGCAATGCCCAACAAACTGTTTTAAGATTGAGACAGTGCAACACTACAAATATCTTGGAGTCTCAATAGACTATGGAAATACCATATACAAACTGTAAAATCGCATTTGAACTTGGTGGCTCGAAAAATGTATCTAATTAGACCTTACTGCTCAAAACATGTTCGAACCTTAATATATTATGGTCTTTACTTAACCTTATACCAAACTTGGACATGTTCCGCTCCGTCCCGGACATTATGGTTAGGGAATACAGTTTTGGTAAATTATATGAGGTAGAACTACTTGAACGCGTTAGTTGGGCCGATGGTGTTCCAACATTGAACCCAAAAAGCTTAGTCTGGTACACCGATGGATCGAAAATGGATTCCGGAGTTGGAGCTGGTGTCTTTGGACCCAACACCAAAGTCTCGATACCCATGGGGACGTGTCCCACGGTTTTTCAAGCGGAAATCCATGCGATTGAAACTTGCGCTGATCCAATCTCCAAAAAAGGTATCAAAGGCGCAATCATTCAAATTTTCTCAGACAGTCAGGCAGCCCTACAGCATTGGCATCCAATACAATGGACTCCAAAACAGTTAAGTGCTGTCACGATGCTCTGCAAACCCTCGCCAAACACAACAAGGTAAGGCTTGGGTGGGTACCGGGCCATCAGGGTATTGCAGGCAACGAACATGCAGACAAATTAGCTAGGGCTGGTTCTGAATCCCTTCTCTGTGGACCAGAACGCTACTGCACAGCCAATTGGACTTCTGCGCTAAGGCAAATTAATGTTTGGGAGAAACAACTTCGTCTTGATTACTGGGAACATGTGCCTGGTCTAAGACAATCCAAGCCATTAATTAAGCCTTACTCCTATAAGGGAATCCTTCGGCTCAGTAAGGATAACATAAGAAAGCTAACGGGCTTCCTCATAGGTCATTGTGGCCTTAGATATCACCTCAACAAAATGAACCTTTGTCCGGAAACAGAATGCAGATTCTGTCTGGAGGATGTCGAGTCCTCTGAGCACATTTGATGTGAATGTCCGACTTTTCATTGGTTAAGAAAACGTGTCTTTAATAGAGAGACTCGTACGCCAGCAGATATAGCGCACGCTGCTACTAGAGACGTATTGACCTTCGTTAGGGAGGTCAATGATCCTATAATAATAATGATGATCCTATTCTTTTCAAAATAAGTAGGTATCATTGTATATTACACACACTGAAATAAATAAAATTATGAAATGAAATTTAAAAAAAAAAGTATCAACTTTCAACGCGGTGTTGCAATTCAATTCGCTTACCCGGCATAGAGTCACCGTGTGTAAAGTTGATATGAATCAGAGATGTATGAGTTTCGGGTGCTTAGTCTGGTCGTTAGTAGAACCAATCCTGAATTTTTCAGTCATAAAGGAATAAGAGCTTTATGAACCTGGGGTTCATAGTCAGGTCGTAAGTAGAACCAATCTTGAATTTTCCGGGCATGCAAGAGGACTCTGGCCAATCGTGAATAAAATAATACCCACTGTAGCCCTTACATGATGGGTCTATAGATGGATCTTCCAGGTACTCCATTGGCTGTAGGAATTTTTAAGGAACAAAATCTTACAATCCACGACACTTCAGCCCTCCAGAACATCAGACTAAGCATTATTTAATGATACGTAGTAACAATAGGATTTTAACAACTTATAGAGCTTAAAAGACTAAAACTAGCGGCTAATTACAAAAAATACGAGTTTGAGAGCTCGATCCAGTTCATTTTCCACAAATGTAATGAAAGCTGACGATAGTGTTAAAAATTCGGGCAGACTATAACTTATTATGTTAATCAAAGTTTCAAAAGCGATATCGTCATAAGGAATCTGTCCCCTGGGTGGTCCTAAAAGAAAAGCAAAAATATCAAAAATCATATCATGACTATTAACTAAAAATAATCCCAAAGCTCAGTTTTTGTTTTATTCGGGAAATGTTAATCTAAACGGAAATATTGTGACCGAAGGTATTGATACTGGACATTTGCCTTTTCAAACTATATAATTTTTAATACTACCCAAATAATAAATTAACTCTTGTCAATGCCACAGTCAATGTAAATATGCATTCACAAAAAGCAAACGTACCCATTGAATAAATATGCAGTTGTCATCGGTGCTTTTATTAAAATATGTAATTGATAATTGAAATTCATAGATTGATTGAATTACTGAGAGCGAGGTCCGCACCATTGTTGAATTTTAAATTCCCATCCTTCCTCCCTATGAAGACCCAATTCTCAAGTGGCATACAGACAACAACACAAAAAAGAAATCTGTACAAAGGATTTCTTGATTAATTATTCAAGAGAATCAAATATCGTCAAACAAGTCACCGGAGATAAAACTTAACACATAAAAGTTGGAAATTAATTTATTTATTTATGCGCACAGCTCACGTGAACATTGACAAATTGAAGTGTAGCCACACAGTCTGCTGATGCTTTTGCCTAGACGGGTAGAGGAGATTTTTCAGTACCTCATTTGCATAGCAGTATCGGATTTCTCTGTACCTGCATGCTATTCCACCCCACCCCACTCCACGCACGAGCCTATACTTCCGATCGGCAAAGGATGTACTGTATGTGCGTAGCACACCACCCCGCATTTTGTTTTATTTCTGAGTGCCATTGCAATTTGCAGACAACTGAATAAAAACTTTTGGAAAATTATCCCAGGGCAAGCGTGTCAAATTTTACGCGAAATGCATGTGCATGCCTGCGCATCCAAAGGGTTGGCAGAGTACATCCCATACAGAGTACAAGAATGATTGTTATAAACGGCGAGCACACACACAGCAATCCATCAAAACTGAAAAATGTTGATATATTGTTTAAGCAAGAGCCTTGCCAGTTGGCACCTCTTTGGGTGGTGGGGGAAATGCTTCACGAAGGGGTTAAAGCAAAGGGCTGAATGTAAAACTTTGACATGTGCCTTTGACAAGACAGACGAACTCAAGCTCTCGTTAGGGATTTCCCCAATGGGATAGATAAATAAAGGCGATTTGTTATATTTTCTGGTTGAAAACAAAACATGCAACGCGTGCCATAACCGTTTTTGATTTTGCTAAGCAGATGTCGGCACCTGGGAAAAAATGTTCTCAACGGCGTAAAAAAAACTGCTGAAATTAATTGTATTTCATGATCAACAAAAATTGTGTTTTTTTTTTTAATTAAAAATAGCATTTTGGCAAGCGATTTTTATTTTTTATTCGAGGCGTAAACAACGAGCGCTATATTGATGCAGAAAACAGAAGCTGCTTATTTAAAGAGCTTGATGAGAAAAATATTATAGCAAAAATTGTTATGATATAATAAATAACAATACTACACAGATATTACGACTGATATAAGATGCCAAAAATTAAGAAAAGTAAGTAAATTTGTCTTGGGATTGACGCAACTAAACGTTACATCTGGACAGGATTCTTATACGTAAATAAAGAATATAAAATTAGAGTCGATTTAAACAATTATAGAAGAAACTATATTGAGATTGTCTGCCAAGCTCGTAAAAACAAAGGACTGAGGTTTGCAGAATTGGATAGTAAAGAAAGCACCGTTGGATATCTCAGCTGGTAAAATAACCATAAGATAAGTTCGTGAAACTAAAGTTTGTTTAGATAATTATTTTTCTTCTTTAAAATATAAACTCCATCCAAAGCCAGGGTAGGTACACGAAATTTGACAGTCGAACGTAAATGTGTAAGACGTTTCTAGCACATTCTGGTGTCTCCACTAGGTGACTCTGCTCAAGAACGATCTAATACTTTATTTCTACTATTTTTTTAAAAAGACATGCTGACTGTTAACAACCCTGCTCGATAACAGAACTTGACAAATAAACGTCACACAACCTGTCAGTGAAAACCAACATGCTTTACTTAATTTAAGGTTACTAGTAGACAGAGATTAAAAGAAGAAGAAAGCGTAAGTAGTTAAAAGTGTGTATATCTTACCTAAATTAATGACTTGATATTAAATTAAATACAATTTAACTTTAAACTGGAATTTTGTTACTAACGAAAAAGACAAATAAACACCAGTTTGAATTACAAGGTAATTTCCGCTGGCGTCTGATTTCGTTCAAACAGAATTTTAAAGTAGGTAATTGCCCAGGGCAGCAACCCTGGCTTTGACCATTTTTTCAAAAGATGTCGCTAGTTGCGTTTCCATCGATATTACATGTTATTTTATTTATTTATTTGTTTAATTAATTTGATCACTGTACATTGAGTGATATAAGTATATATTTTAAAAATAGAAATTAATGATTAAAGACATTAAGTTAAAATGATCGAAGTTAACAAAAAATAAAATAACAAATTAGAATTCCAAAAAGATAAAATTATTTGAGAACTATTCAGTGATAAAAAAGAAAAAACGGGAAGTAAAAACTGGCTATGTTCGATTTCTTTTCCTAACAAAAGGGGGAAATTATTCTAAACGCTAACAGAGTAAATGAAATGAAATGACGACGCGTTGTCAGACAGGTGTTACGTACAAAGTTTTAGGATTACACCTCCCCTGACTGTGAAAACGTTAATTTGTCAAACAAGTAATTTGTTATTTTCCATTTTGTAATTTTTACGAGAAAGGTATTTGAAGCGAAGAAAACATTAAAGGTTGCATCTTAGAATTTGTCGCGAGTATTCGGAAATGTGATCAAACCTGCGGAGGCCAAAGACAAACCTGGTAATAAAATTGAAAGCTAATTGTAGTTTGCGTAACGAGGCAGAGTCTAAATTGGCAAAAATTTCGCAGCAATAGCTTAGAATAGGCATAATTCATGCTTTACAGGTAAGAAGCGCCCACTGGTGGAAAGACCTCGCAGCGATCCATATATATATTTCCCAATACAGCGCGCTGTTAAATATTATTCCTAGATTTTTATTCTTTGACTCCATTTCAACTTGGGATTCATTTAACAAAATGGGCGGAAGATCTTCAAAATCTGGTTGGTGCCTTCCCTTAGGGGACATTTTCTGTGTGTTTGAAGTTCTTTTTCTAAGTTTTTCCATGAGGAAGAACTTCGCATCAAAAACGCATACGGATAGGTAGATCCATATAGATCTTCGTTGAAACTCTTTCGTACATCCTCCATGCCTTGTTGGCGAACAGGGTCTAAATCCGCATTTACCTGAACGAGCTATACGTACACGGAATCAAATTCAAAATTTGCTCCTAATCTAGATGGCAGATTAATGTAATAAATTTGGAATTCATAAATGTAATTTATATTACAAATAGTCAGGTTGATAGATGGGAAACAAAAACAAATTCCGTCACGTACTGCTTGTTCATTTCACAGATGACGCGATTTGACCACTGGTCGATGGACGTGGATAATTTAAGTCGCATAACTAAACCCAGCTTCTCAAGACTAGCGAGTAAGTGCCCAATCGTGGTTTTACTTAAGGCTGTAGTAAAATTTAAAGCTTCCGATATATGTTCATCCCGTTTGTGCAATTCAGAGTACGAAAAAAAAAAAAAAAATTTGACGAATTTGAACATTATTCACAAATACCAAACTTCTATTTTATTATTAATATTAAGTTAAAACCGAAAAATTATACCAAAGAAGAAAAATATTTGTTTTAAAATTCCACTGTCGTTAGATAGGGCCACCCTGTATTCTTTCAACAATTAATACTTCTTATATTAAGCCTAAAAGCACAAACTTATTAAAGAACTTAAGCAATTAAAATTTATATTCTCAATATTATGCAGAATAATTTTCGCATTAAAACGATTTGGAACAAAAAAAATATTTTCGAACTAAAAATTAAATTCAAAAATTTCTTATGAGGAATGATTCGATGTTTCTAGACGAGGAATGCACTTTTTTAAGGGGACTGCGACAACAAACCGTATAAATAATTTAAACAGCAACAATAAAAAACACAAATAGGTAAAAATAATAATTTTCACCCAAACAAAGTTTTTTGTAAACATAAAAATAACAATAAACGAATTAAACCCCATGAACAAATATATATCGGAGTTGTTTAAAAAAGAGCTGTACCTAAAAAAAAAACTGTTTTTTATTGTGAAATGTTTGAGATACTATTAACATCCGAAAAAAAATTATGTAAATTCATCGCAAACACAATGACAATGGCCGCTTCGTTTGCTCTTCCAACCAAACTTGTCCCGCGTCCCGTTTACCACCCCGACGTGCGCAAATAGAGCCTAGCACATGTGAGATGGAAGCAATATTTGCATATTCCCTCCAATTAGTTGATTAACTTCCTCTGACTATCCAGACAAACATATCACACATTGTTAAGAGCAGCTTCACCCCTATACTCGAGAATTGTGGGGTGCTACTCCGTAGAGTAATCCCCTAAAGGGATGGCAATATACTTATTTATTTTTTTCCATATTTGTATCCTTTTTTTTCCTGAATCATGAAACAAAAACAGGCATAGAGGCACTCGAAAATTATTAGAGCACTTCCAGTATGCCTCCGTCGAGTTGACTGGGAGATAAAAAACATATTTACATAAATTCTCTCGCCTTTTTTTGCCCGAAAACGAAGAGTGTATCTCTTGTTCGAAGCGCACACAAAGGGCAGTTCACTGATTGAGAAGTCTCTCTAGCACTCAACTGATGGAAAATAGAAGAAATCATATAAATAACCACAAAGTATACCATAATGGAAGTTTAATGTGCTTCTGCAAGAAACATACCTTACCTTTTGCGAGTTCTCACAAAGGTGCGAGAAATAAATTGAAAATAACGGCACGATTATAATCGGTATGCTATAGGTCAAAGGGGTAAAAAGAAGGATACAATGAGGTGAACGTGAATAGAAAAGAGATTACTTTCTTGGAACCATTAATACGATTTATAAACTTCAGCTCACATTTTTTCATCACTATATCTACCATGGGACGGTTTTCTTTATTCGAGAAGCGATGAACAACCCCATCCGGATGCACTCAAATAGCAATTTATTGTCTAGTCTGCATTTGCATGTGCAGGGATTCTTAAATCCCTTGTCATCCTGCGATAGGCACCACCCAGCTCCAGCTATTGCGACAATAATCCCTTCGCTCCCTAAAGGGGAGCAAATGCAATATGAATTGCGGCATTAAGATGGGGCCCATCGCATCATGAGAGTGCTGCAAAAATAAAAATGCCTAGCGATATGTGCTTTCCTGCCACGCTCGCACACACTCCGAAACCCGACAGGACGAAGAAAACAATTTAGAATTCCTTTTTTAATTACACTTAAACTTACTGTGTACAAAGGCATGGCAGAGCGGCATCCCAGGAACTCGACAACTTTTTCCCTACTCTCCAACGTCGCCTATGCATTAAAAAGAAATTTTCATCATGATTTCCTCAAATACTTGTGCTGTCGGCGGTGCGCAGACGACCGACCGTAGAAGTGATAAGCGGAAAAGGGAGTAAAAGTTACAGAGGCTGTGTTTGTGTAGGAGTTTAACGCACTTTGCTGGGTACTTGAGTTGCATTTCTGTCTGGGCGCAGTGTTGTGTGAATAATAAAGGACCACGGCCACACATACTGTGCATGTTTATATGTTGAATTCCATGACTACATTTTGTATATGGGATTCCGAAAACAAGGCTTTAAGGCCTTCGCTCGACTGTAATCCTCCCTAATCGATCAATCAGTATTTCACACCTAGTCGAGCGAATTAACCGACAAATCGGCGCGGCATAATGTCTATCGGTTGGATGATTTAAGATTAATGTCGTCTTTTTGTCTGATTTGTCAGGGAACATCGCAGATGTAAAGCAATTTGTCTACGTCTTTAAACGCACATTTCCTCCAACCGCCATCAGGCTAATAATAGTATGCGAAGTGTTTGACAGAGGAAAAAAAATAGCATCCCTTGCTAAATTGAACAACCCTGAAACCATAGAATCGGATAAATGTTTGCACACAAAAATATTGATTAAATGATGTTTTATGCAAATTTTATGCATAGGGTGCCTTATGCAGAATAGAATTGGTTAATTCCGTGTAGAAGGGATGTTTACTGCAGATTATCATACTATATGAGAAGTGGAGGGTGGCAGTGCCATTCTTCAGCCATTTGAAGGGATTAACTATCACTGACCAACGGGTGGATTATTTTGTTGTTTGCCGTCAAGATAAATGACCAGTGCATATATATACAGGGGATGGGGTGACAACGTACAGTGTGCGTCCAATTCATCATGTGAAATTTGATTTATTGTTCTGTCATACGATTACTACTGTCCTGCCCGACGTTACAAAATGAATAGCTAACGAGTTTATATTTATTAAAATGACAATAAAGAGGCAGAAAAGTTATTCTCTTATTATGGTATATTACATACGCTTAGTTATCAGACTAATTAAACAAGTTTATAAAAGTTGTGACAGAAATCATGGAATTCTATTTAAAGAAATAAACTGTATTTGCAATTAAGACACCAGTTAAATACAAGCTGGTGCAAAAGTCATCATACCCTATAATTTTTGCACATGGCGGCAAACGTCAATTATACTTTGACATTTGTGAAGTAAACAGACACAGGATACAGTCAACTACACATGAATCGCTTTACTCCGGAATAATTGCTCCGAATTTTTAGCGAAATAGTCCGTCAAAGAGGACGGAAATGTCACTTCTGCAACTTCTAAATACAGACGACTCTCGATTAACCGGGGTGCTCCGGACCGAGCTCATACCGGAAAATCGAAAAACCCGGATAATGGAAAATAATACTATCAAAGAACAGTGGGTCTCTTTATATGTACAATTTTTTTTCCATTTATTTGAAATGAAAAAAAAAAACTAAAAAATTATGTTAGGTGTTTGTTTTTGTTTGAAAGAATTTAAGAAAGTTATTAAAAATGATCAATAAATAAATTTCCCGATTAATAGAGTTGCCGGTTAATAGAATGCCGTATAATCGAAACTTGACTACAGTAAACCCCGGATAAGTGCCTAACCCGCACAAGTACCTTTTCTTTTGATAACCAAAATGCTGAGGATATTTTCATATAAAAACTCATCTTATACCTTTTACCTTTCGCTTAACTAACTTTCCCGCTTAACTGCCTTTTATTTTGAATACTTTTATTGAAATTTACCTGAAAAAAATATTATTTTATGTACACATTCTTGAAATTAGCTGAAAAAATGCAAAAGCGCTTCCTTGTGTTTCATGCTTTAAAAATCAAAAATATTTTCTTATTTTTTTTTTATAAAATTAAATGTTTCTTTGTTATAAAAAAAACATAATTTTTATTTTAAATAATAAAAAATATTTTTTTTTATAAATTTAGAGATAAGTGCCTAACCCACATAAGTGCCTATCAAAACGGGTCATTTAAGTTGAGGCACTTATCCGGGTTTTACTGTAGAATATGTTTCCAACCTACCACTTCTCCACTGCATGCATAATTCTAGCACATTTTGTCATTTTTATGTTAACCTCTTGTTACAATTTTTGCAAGCCATTGCACATTTGCATGCTTAAGAAAATGATATACGAAGTGCACTTTAAATAAGTCCGTTGTAAATAAACTTCACAATATACCCATTTTTCAAAACAATCCCTTTTTGTCATTTCAATCTAACACATTTATAAAATGCACAAGTTACATACACTGTCCAGAACCATACTCAAACGCAACCATCATTATTTTGATTTTTTTTTTCTTGTACAAACACATCAAAGCCAAAAACCAAAGCAAACAGCTGCAACTCCAACCAATGCCACAAACAAAACACAACTGGCATCATACAAGAACATAGAACATAGAATTACAACTACACATACACAACTCGAGATCGAGATCGTTCGTCGAGTGTTTATGTTTGTTTAAAAGAACTCACTCGGTTCAGTCTGTCCGTTTATTCCGTTGCGTAAGGATGTGTTAAGGGAGGGTATTAATTTTTTGAATTTGAATTTCTTAGTGCGATCGGGTTTTTTTTTGAAATTAACTGTAAAATTAACTGTGCAATTGTGTACTAAAAGTTCGATAAACAAAGTCAAAGTGAATTGAAATAAACCTCGTTTGAGATATTACAAAAAAAAATTATTAAAATATAGTGACCAGTGGAATATCAGTGCCACGATCAAAAACAAACCACTCTACCTACCTGCTATCTAGGAACAGGATATATTTTTCCACCTCAAAGCAGGAACATCTACACATTTGGATTAACACAGATAAACAGTTTTGGGCGCTGCACCAGAAAACGAAAACAACACAATTGAAGCCATGAAGTACCTCACCAGTGGGCACCGGGAATCCTACACCCTGGTCGCCCGAAAGAGGTATATCAAAAAACTTCTGTATGTATACCTGCACGTCTCCTTTTGTTGATCCTATTTGTTTTGATTTGTAGAAAATGTAGATGTAGAGGAATTAAATCGAAATGCCCATGTCCAGTGCCCACTAGGGCAGATCTTTCAAGCTGAAGGTGTTTCAGTGGTGCCATTGCAATGTTGTTTTGGAAAAAAGTGCTCGATGGTCGATCAGTAAATAAATACTGATGGGAAGGGCTGGTGTGGAAAAGAGACTTTTTTATCTGAATGCTGAAATATTTGTGGTGAATAATGGACAGCAACGCGCGTTTGAATAAATGCTGCGTAAATGCTGCGTAAATGCTATCAACCGGTGACGCAGCAGATATGTCAAATGTGTGCATGCTATCTGACATTTGCTGGCTAACTTTGTGCAAATTTGTTTATTTGTCCAAATTTTGATTTCCTGTCAGCGTTGCTTGATTTTGACATTTGCCTTTGACAGTAATTATAGATTTACGAGACCATAGGTAGATAAAGATGTGTGATTGATTAGCTTCTCTCTAATGTTTCTCTCCAAACGTTGACATTCACATTAAAAAAGAAAACAATAATAATACATATTAGAAAAATTTATTTGTCAAAGTGTACACAATTTTCAGAGGGAGGGTAAAGCTGCAGAGCCAATTTATGATTATTCTAATAGAAAGTGATAAAATGGTCGATGAAATGTGTTTGACGATTAGTGGAGTTGGTGGAAGTTTTTTTTTTAATTTTCCAACCATTTTTTGTTAATTAACGATTTACAGATAATTGTTAATCAATTTCGAACATTTTGTCACAACATTTTTACTCGAGTGAATAAAATAGATGTAGGTGTAAAAAGAGGACGGCAGGTTGCCTACTGAGTGAAAACTGTCAGACCAACATAGGTAGTTCTTATTTTAGCTGTCAAAATACAATTGTTTTCATCAAGTTAATAAAAAATTATTTTCTACCTATGTTAATCAGCTTTGGAAGGCAAATTTTGTAAATGATTAAATTCTAAAACTAATTTAAGTTTGAAATTAATACACGAAGAAGCTAGGTAGGGGTAAGGTCGACCAGATTCTGCAACTGCAATATTTTTATCCCGGACGAAACTTGTCAATCATATATTAAAATTTGATAGAAAACTTTTCAAAAATGACAACAATCTATAGGCATTGCTGATGTCAAACTGGTTTTTTCTACAAGCAAACCCAGTGGGCAACATTAGTCGACTCTTATTGGTCGCGATTGCTGAGAAAAATCTATCCAACTTAAGACTAACAGACTTGCAATTTTGTCCAGTGTCGGTTAAACTGCGCCAACAAAATACAACTTGTGCCGTGAACAAGTTACACATTCATTCGCAATCAATAACTTTTATAACATCTGCAAGTGCATAATTATTTATCGCATTTAAATGCTGTGCACCCATTAATTTTATTAATTTTGTTCCTTGTTTACTTAATTCAACGGCAGTTTTGCCACCCACGATTTCACCACTCGTCTGTAGCCTCGAGTCAAGTATATGACTGAACTTTCTCCCGAAGGCGGTCTGTCGGAAGTTCTTCGAAATGTGAAAGAAGACAAACCTTATTTCGTATGCATCGGTCGTGTTAATTATTCCTTGATTCACGGTATATTCTATTGGAATAATTATGCAAATCTAGTCCCATTCCGCCACACAACACCACCTACATTCTCATAATTGTTGTGCGTTTAATAATCAAATTACCTCATCCATTCCAAGTAGCACCTTCTCCATCATTATCGGCCGGCGCGCGGAGGCAATTGAGCGAGCGCGGATCAAATGTAAACATGTTTCCTCCTTATGGCATCCACTCAAGTGTACCTCGCGATACCTGTGCAGAGCGCGTAAAACCACAAAGCGCAACCAAATCTAAGAACACTACCTAGAGTGCATTCAAATACACAGGGAACAACTGTGTGCATTTAGATTGCAAACGCTTCAAACGAAGCACTCTCTGAATCTTATTAGATATTCCATTGACGGTGATAGTGTATGGTGGTATTTTCAAACGGGCATGTCATCCGCCCCCAATGGACTTGCTTCATGAGAAATTGAGAAGTCCACACCACCGACCGGCACAATGCAACTGACGACGACGGCCCGCGATAGTGGCGAGGTCTTTACCAAGTAAAGAACTCTTAATCATATTTGGCGGTAGTGTAGGTGTCTGCCGAGCAAATTGGACATGGTGTTGGATAACTTGTCGTCCTTTCGGTTGTAGTGGTTCTGGCATGGGACGGGAGGCAAGCGCGCGATTAGTAGCGATTAATCAATTGCGTCATTTGTCAATATAGACCAGTTTTGAGGTGACAGAAGCGTAAAGATCATGGTGCACGATTGGGGGACTACCTTGAATTTGGCCAAGTCTTTGAGCGAGTGAATTTTGCTGCCCACTTCATGTGCGCTTTGGAAAATTAGTGCCTGATGAAAATCAGTGATTAGCAATTCCCCGCATAATTTTGCATTTACGCTGCAACATTGTAAATCTTTGTTCTGGGACGTTATGGAGGTGGCGCACTTGTAATTTAATGTTCCTAATGGAAGTTGGTGATTTTTCTATTAATTGACACAAGTTCATTCACATTATTGTTTAGTA
Source organism: Cheilosia vulpina (assembly GCA_916610125.1). Taxonomy (NCBI): domain Eukaryota; kingdom Metazoa; phylum Arthropoda; class Insecta; order Diptera; family Syrphidae; genus Cheilosia; species Cheilosia vulpina. The sequence goes on along the minus strand of OU744280.1, from coordinate 2,588,158 downwards.
AGTAACAGCTAAAGTAACGAGTTGTGATGTGATACTTGAACAGTAGATTTTTTTAACGAAATTCGTACAGCCTTACAAAAGAGTGTTGTTTTGTACCCTTTTGACAGAGAGGCAGAGTTTGTGAATTTCGCACATAGTAAACAATTAGACTACATACTCCCATTTATAACAATTGTAGAAAACTTTTGAATTCGGTGTGAACTGTGGGTGGAAAAATGTTGTAATTTTGGCATAAAAATGACACTTAAATTACAGTTTTGGCAGTTCTTTAACAGAGGACTATCCATGTACTACGATTTTTTCGTGTTATCTTGTCAAAAAACAGATAAAATGTAGCGAGTAACGAGTACTTTCGCTCGTGGTTGTTAAGAGTTCAAAGAATTTCTCACAGCTCTTACCTACTAATCAATTTGTCAAAGCCAAATAAACAACTGTCGGTAGAATGCTCTCCTAAAATATTATAGACAATTTTTAAGTTTTTACTAAACTAATAATATAATATAATTTACCTTACAGCTTATTTTCCATTCCTTAAGGGTTATTTGATAAATATATTTAATTTGACACTATATTCCAAATAACTCTAATGAATTCCACATTTCTGCAATCTTTCGCAAAAACTAACGAGTAGCAAGTGTACAGATATAATAATTGTAATTCAATTTCGAATATTTTATTATAACATTTATCGTAGGGAATAGGCAAAGCAGTTGCAAGAAGAGGACAGCGGATAACTAAGTGAAAAATAACGAGTAGCGAGTACAGAACTTGCGAAGAAATAAAATTGGTTATACCTACGGATCATTTTTGTAACGAAATTGGTGGTAAACGAATCTAGAAAATAAAATAAAATACACTGCGCAGCGCATTTTAAGCATCATTTTTAGTGTACATATTAAATTTTTCGAAGTTATACAATGGCGAAGTTTTTGATTCAAATATGATAAACTATTGGGACACATAGCATATTTAGGTTGAATGTTAAACATGGTTATTAGTCTTACCCCTGCATTTTTGTCTTTTCGGTTTTATTTGTCAAAATACGTTTTGAGTCGATAAATGCCAATGGGAACGTTTGGATAACTAGTTTATGAATAAGTCAATTAGATTTGTCGAGACTAGGAATCCAAACTTGATTTGTGATTGTATGTATTCTCGCGGCCAGCGTTACCGTAGTTTGACTAAACTTGAAATTTGGTACTTTTTTTACTTGGAAAAGGCCCTTTTCAATTGTTATTTCCAAGTCCACTGAAAATGTAATACGGTTGCCTATTACAACATGTGTATTATGCGCGAAATTTCTAAATTTGCAGAGTAGCTTCACAAATGACACCTTTTTCTCTCACCGGCCTTTTTTTGTACTTTTCCGAATTCTGCAGCGGTCACACTGTTTATTTCAATTTTGACTTTTCGAAATGTCAACTGAGTATGAAGGCAAGATTTTATTGACGGCCTCCCCTCTTAAGATTAGGTTAGGTTAGGATGAGTGGGGTTGTGAGATCGTCACAAAAGACCAAGCACCAAGATGGGCCCATCGCCATCCCCAGGAAATCATTATGGTTAAAAACCTAAACTTCCCCTCTTAAACGTCAACCATTGACGTGACCACTCTGGGCCAATAAAAAATAAAATACATTAGTCAGTCAGCTGTCAGACTTACCAAAGTAGGAATCCGAAAGTCACCAATGACTTTGATTCTATCTGCACCATTTCTTTGATTCCCTATCTCTTATAAACAGAGCATGCACACCTGCAATTATGCATCTACCTATTCGTAACCGAGACACAAAAAGCGGCACACGTGTTCATTTCAAAACGATCTTAAGGAAACTAATGTACTTCGTTTGAGGAATAAATCGTTATCTTACCGCATACTGTTGATCTTCAAACTTTTTATTACACTTTTGGTAATTAAACCAATTTATTGGATCCATCGTGTTTATTTAAAACGAAAACATATAACTATATACCCGACGCAGCATATTAAAGACAAGAAATCACATAAAATGGCGTCCCGGTAAAACAAACAGAACACGCGTGGTGTAGCTGTTAAAGATCAGAAGTATCTTCACGACAATAATTTGGTTAACGCGCATTAAGTGAAGGTGTATAATTAACCATGAAGTGGAATACGCTCACCTGTCCGAAACAAAAATTACTGATAAACTGACACGTCCCTGGAGCTCGGCAGTCTACATCTCTAAATCTGTCAAAGTCATTTCGGAACGACCTTTCGAACAATGAAAAGTCACACTGAGCTGTCTGTCTGAATCCAAGGAAAACAATTTTGAAATTTCAAGTGACATCCAATAACCTATCAAAAAGCGACAGTCAAAAGTTATGTCATAGTGTCTCTAAATTTCACTTGTTTGGCTACTTCAACTGTTTTTTTTTTTATTTGACTTCAACAATAGTTGCTTTGGCAAGCCTATACATGGGTGAACTACTCATACAACAATTTCGTTGCATAAATATGGCATTTTCAGCATCTCATTTAATTTTAACTCAAATCAATTAACGTCCGTCTTAATATACAGTTTAACTTTCTCCTCATCGCGATCATCTCATCGCTATTGTTATGTCATGTTCGACTGTGTATCGGTTTCCCACACACTCATTTGGCATAAATTTGCAAAGCGATTGGCATCCATCGCTTCCGTTGGACATTTCGTTCGCACAGGCTAATTGAAAAGAGGCAATTTCGCCCCAGCCAATGTGTCAGTGAAAAGCGTTTCATTTCGTCGAGTGTGTAGAACTTTTGAAGTTTATTCTCATAAATCATTTTCGAATATTCTTACAGTGCGGGTGTGCTATTTTCGTACCACAAATATTTATTTGCAAAGCCAAACAGCTGCGTGATGTCATTTACAGATGTGCCTCCAAAAATAGGAGGCAAACAAAAAACCGAATGCACCTGGGACTCGATTTGCTTAAAAAAGTGATAAAGTTGAAAAAAGAGATGAAATGCATGCAAATTTTTTGGACTCGTTAAATTTAACGACGTCATTAGGATTGACAGACACATCCACTGACGCTGAGGGTATTTTTGCGACGATGTAATTAGCTACCGTGTGCATTTGGAGAGATTTTTGCACTAAATTTGTGCCCCTTATAGGGGTTACCAAGCGCGGACACATAAATCACCAAGCTCTCCCTCCACTTACGGAATGGGACGGGTACCCTTGTTTGACTTTGCAATACAAATGCACCACTTTGGTGTAGACGATTTGCATACCTACTTGGGGTGTGGGCAATTTTTTTTTTATATATATATCAATAGCTGCGGCTATAAATTCAGATTGTTTTTTTCGTTTCTGAGGCGCGTGGCAAATTCTAACTGGTGAATAATTCCGGGCCATTCAGTGTCCAGTTTAGGTACAGATATATATTTTTTTTAAAACTAATTCTGTGATTTAGGTTTGGCCAAATGATTAATGGTCTCAACACACTGACGGTCGTCCCATTCAGGTCTAAATTGGAAGAAAATTTACTATCTTCCGGTTTTGGGATTTATTTACTCTCAGCACCTGGAATTCTGGTCCACCCCAGTCTACTTCCGTCTCTCTTCATTGTGTGCCGTGTGATTTACGGGATTTTTCACACTCAAACTGATTTCAAATAAAACTGTATCTCGACGAGTTTAACCCTTTTAAGCGGTCTTTTGTAAGGATGTTCCGTGCTGTTGTTTCTCCCGGCTTTATTTGCTGCCAAGTTAATTTCTTTGGGAAATAAATAAAATTCCGCAAATATTATTCATTGCATTGCACGTGAGGAGTGGAGTATATTGCGAAGGTGTGCTGGAAATGGATAGCAAAAAGGGTTTCGTGTTCACCCTTTTTTCATATATCATATCAGCTCGGCCGGGATTATGACATTTAATACGGCGCATTCCCATTTCGCCTGTGGAGTCAGTCGAAAACTGCAGCCTTCGTTGCGGTGCAGCATTTATGTGGTTTAGGGTGAATGTTGGTTTTTGCAACCCCTTTGTGGACTTGAAATGTCGATCCTTGAACAACCAGGACTATTGTTTGAAAGCAGTTGGAATTCTGGTGTAATTAGCTCAGATGCATTACACGGGTTTGGCCGATGTTTGTACATCAATTCTCTTCAAGTGGTTAGGTCGTACACATGCACAAGTGTAAAACTTGTAATTTGCAAATTTATTCGGTGCAAATAAAAATATATGGACTCGCGATAACCACTATTATTCTTGCAGTCGCTGTGTCTACGGCTGTCTGCATTTCTCTGCGTAAATAGTCTCGTCACATTCACATGTGCTCGTCGACGACGACGACGCGCATTAATTAACGTGAGTCATCGCATGTGGCACAGGAAGTGGATTAATTGTGTATTCAAAGATATTTCGCATTTGGAAGATTATCTGTCGATGGGCAGTGAGGACACGCCGAAATCGATTTTTTTCGTTCCTTAAACTGTTTTATAATTTTGTCACCCGGAAACTAAAAATAACATAGTACGTGCTTGGATTTAATTTATTGTCCCGAATGTCCAATAAACTCATTTCGTCACCAAAGCGACTTTCGGCGGGCCCCTTTACACGGTTTTTTACATGTTTTTAATATGCTTTGACAAATCCCATCACAAATCTCTAGAGAAATGTAAGACTTGGTTACTAATGCAGAGTGCATTTTACAACTCAAAGGGTTGTTCGACACAACACCGTCCTTTTTTTTTCAATTTATAGTGTTTGACTGACCAAAATTGTGTTCAACTTAATTGCGTTTGAATTTAATTATTCAAATAAATTTGAAAACAGCTTGGTTTGTTCTTCTGAGTCATGCATCGACAAACTAAAATAGATTTTACTCATGGATATTAGTGTAGGTATGCAAAGTGATTAAATTTGTGATGGAATATATTTTTAGCGCGAATACTGTACCAGCTTCAATTTAATTGCTTTGTTTCTTCGTAGCGGGGCTTGGGAAGTATAATACGTATATAAGAAAGGCGGCAGGCTTTTAAAGTCTGTCAGGTGTTTTTTCAGACCAAAATCTTCAAAAATTCACCTGGCCTTTGCTTGTAGAGGACTTGACTGAATGTCATTATATTGGTAGAAGTATCGCAAAGACGAGTAATTCTGGCAGCCTTTGTTGGCCTCTCTAGAAAAATGAACGTACTTATGGGTCCTTTTCAACTTCAATGCAAAATGTTGGCGGTAATTTTTGTAATCGAACGCAAAAATTGTAACTATTCGCTTGATTGATTGTCGACACTTAGTTAAGTATTTTCTATACACTTGCTAAATTGTATACTCGTATTTATTTATTAAATTAACTATATAAATGATTTTTTATTAATATAAAGCAAAAATTAATCCAACAGATGTTGGAAAATGTCACGGAAACGTAAACAAATCGAACACACTCTACTAGGTAGGTACAGTTTTAACAAAAAAATGTTGTTGCTGTTGTCAACCTCTCTGTAATATTCAAGCATTTTTGCACCTAGTTTTCTTCGCTTAAGTTTAGTACGCTGCTCGAGCTGGACTTCATTTTTGCTGCTCTCCAAGCATTATCTAAAATCCTAGCTAAATTTTGACATAGGTATAACGTGGATAACTGTCACGAAAACCCTTTTTTTTTAAGAAAAAACTTTCTCCAAAAATTAGGTTCTCTCTTATTTCCATCATTTCAAATTCGAAGTACTCCTCGTGAAGTTAGTCGTTAAAAAAGTTCATCCTTGCTGACTTTTCCACAACACAAAAACGAAAAAGAACAACAGAACACATCGAACTGTCAAAATTTAGCTTGAGAAAATGTGGTGGCTATTAAATGGGCACGCTAAATTTTGACAGATCGTTGTGTTCTATTGTTCATTTTCGTTTGTGTGTATGAATTGCAAAAAGTTTGATTTTTTTTTAGCTGGAGCTGTGTACTATTCGGTAAAAGGGATTCGCCTAAATTTAGCTCAGCTTAAATTGGAAGCGAGTTTTTTTTTAAACGAGCAGAGTACAAAAAGTTTGGCACAATGTGGTAATTTCTATGACAATTATTGACTGCCGGTAGGGGAAAAACAAAAATGCCTTTCTATAGGAGGAATACATACTTCGATTGACTAGAAATCAACTCTGCAAAATGAATCCGACGCAGTTTCAAAGCTATAATTTTAACCGAAATATTTGTTGTCAAAGTTATTGCTTTCTCGAGACTCGAACACCACATCAACAAAATCAACAACATGACGTAATTTCCCAACAGAAATTGATGAGTTGCCAATCTCTAGTTTTAGCGGGAAACGCAGTAAACCCTATTCATTCCACTCCACTAATTGTCAAACTCAAACGTATTTGCAATGGCAAATCTAGATCAAATCGGGATTCAAAAAATTTGCTCTAGATTCGAAAATTATTATTACAGGTAAATGATCTCCTGGAAGATAAAGTGTTGTTCTCACATCGCATTTAGTTTAAATGTCAATTTTACATATTTCACTCGCGAGTTTTTACTCTTTTTTGTTTATCAAATCCATGTTTAACTTTAAATCAATGCCAAAGTCTAAAAGGCGATTAGGGAAATGTACAACTACCCCACCAACAGCGGAACCAAACCTTCGCTTCTTTCCTAAAACAAACCGTTTGATGTAGTATTACATAGCTTATCAAGGGAAAAGTCAAACATCTTCCTGTTTACAAAACAATTTTCTTCATCATTCCCCGGCCACGCATCGCCCATGTCGAATGTCACATAACAGAGATTGCAAGCGAATTCTATTTCCGATCAATTGTGCCAACAATGAGGAAATACAAATGCTCTACAATTTTCTTTGATTCGTATCTCTTCCTTCTAGTCCGCGTTTGTTTTCCTTTAATTATCTACAGATCATTGCCCGATCTCATAGAATCAATCGGCCACCACTACAATCATATATTTTGTCGTTCTTCGCACAACTCGTTCATTCATTGACTTGGTATGAATAAAATCGAATGCGATATTTATTAAGCGATCGCCTACGCACGATCAACGATGATCATGCAAATGTCACTCATAGATGCAGATTCAATTTGAAGTGCTTCGGATCAAAAGGGCTCCGACGCAGTGACGATGATTCAAATTAACAGAGAATTAACACCCCGGAAATTGAAACTGGTTGCCTTTGATGATCACTGCTGTCTTGCCCCGTTCCCTTATAGTGTGCGCCATTCCTGCTCTCCACTCTAATTGAAGTAACTTCATGCTTGTCACATTGATTATGTAATACGAGTACTAGCTTGTGAATTGGAGTAAATTACTCAACAACTATTGCTATACGTGCAGTGGGATACATGGGGAGAGCTTTGTGGGACAGTTCCCATTGCTCTAGTCATGTGGTCCGGTCTCAGCTATCGGGACGCATATTCAAACTGCCATACGTACATGTTCACTTTGCTCTATGAGAATTCAGACACAAGACACAAAGCAAAGGTGGCTAAAATTGAATAGGAATTCTGTTTGGGGGGCAAGGGAAACTATACATTTATGGAAATACTCGCAGGCTAAGGACATTAAATCACTGCAGTTGGACACTGTCGCGTAGGTAAAATATTAGCGGACAAGTATACTCTCTGGTGGACATGTGCACAGACCTAGATGGAACGGCTTTTGTTTGCGAATTTATTGAGAGTCTGAGTAGGTATCTACTTCACATGGGTGTCTATTGTCAGGTGACATTGTCCGTTCGGATAAATACGATTATCAGCGGACCTGTTTAAGTGAAAATTCGGCTGTGGAAATATGTCCATGGGACATGGGATGTCCTCGTTGGATTTGGTTTGTGCTGGATTTAAGAATGTTACGTTTATTTCCATTGGGTTGGAAGATAGTTAATTCAATTTAACTGATGACCATCAAGATTGATGGGATCACTGCGGTCCCTCTTTGGAAACCCGTATAAAGACAAACCCACAAAAGCGTCTGCAATTAATACGTGTAACTATGCGTACGGAAAATGAATTTAAAATTATGTGCACTTGTAATTAACCGAAACAAAACACAGAAAATGGGTATTTTTGTGAAGCCTGCGCTCAAAATTAATTGCTTATTTATCGGTTTCATATGTTTAAACGATTTGGAACTGTTGCATTTGATCTACAGGTATAAGGACTGGTGCGAGAAATATGACGGTATAAAAGAGACAACAGAGATGTCTGCCAAAGTATACGGGAATCAATAAAACTCACTTAAAAGCAGCCTGCTGCTGACTTACTGGTGCTAACTACAAAGTGACTTTGTCTTTGCACGGTCCCCGCACGGTCTTCCATCAAAAGCGCTGACACTCACTATCCCCGCAGGCCGACTAACTTTCGATTAAAAATAATTAAATGAAAACGTCAATACACAATTAGCAATATTTTCTCAACTGGAAATTGCAGAGAACCCCTTTGCCGCAATTATTCTCAGTTCTCGTGTTATTGAAATACACACAAGCACATACGAGCCCTCGAAAAGTATATAGTATTGGTTTCCCGCTGATTTGGAAATGATAAGGGGGGCAAAAGCTAGGCAAATTACAGCGTCATTCGTTCGCAGCTATGTTATAATTAAAAGGTACACAGGCACACACATTTGATTTCCATTGATAAGGGACATTTTTCGCTCTTAATGTCACGTTACTGTTGAAAAGTTGATTGAAAACAGAGGAAATTGTCAAGAGCTGGAGTTTTCTCAGCGGGTAGCGTTGTGTAATTAGTTTTTATTTATTTTTTTTTTCGAAAATTCACGCGCACAAAATAAGACGACAAAAACCCATAAGCGAAAGGAAAACATGATTTGTTAAGGACGCACTTACAATGGGGAAAAAACACACATGTCGTTGTCGACGCCGCGAATACATCCTTTTCATTGGCATAGAGTAGAAGAAATAACGCAGGCACACATCTCCGCGTGAGAAAATGTTCCTTTTTCCTTTGACTCAACCCTTTTTTTCCACGAGTCCTTGTAATAATCACCGAAGCAACTATTTGCGAATGCGCATGTTTTCCTTACACCATTAAATGAAATCTCGCGGTAGTTTATACAAATCGCGGTGATAATTCATTTTTCATTCGAAAGATGCTATTGTTCCTGAATCGTATGTGTGTCCACCCCTATTTCGAACCCTCGTCCTCGATCGGCAGACCCATTTTTTGACCAAGGAAAGTGGAAAATGCGTTTTTCCTTTCGTGAAATGAGAAACAAGTTTTTCTTTTTCTTGTTGTGTCTATTTTTCTTAGGTCGATGACACGCACACATGGAAGAGATTAAATGTCAACGTTTGGCAGATCCTTGTAATGAGACTTGACCAAGCAGACAACATGTTTTTCGCTCGTAATTTAACCACGATTAATGGGGGGAACAGTTTTTATTGCCGAAACGAAATGAAAAAGAAAGCAAGCAGCAGGATCGGCTTATAGGTAGACGTGGTGTGGATTATATTATTTGGGTATATATTTAAATTTTTATTTGCATTTAAATTTATCGCCTAGTGTAGTGAATCAAAAGCATTCCTGGGAAAACGATTTGGGTGATTTTATGGTATTTTCAAACGGAAAATGGAAAATGAAAGTGCAAATTTATGGGATAAGGAGAGTGAGTGAAAAGTGGATCAGCAGGAATATAAAAAAAAGCAAACTTGAAAGGGAATTAAGGTGGCTTCTTTTGGAACTCTTCTTCTCGCCCTCTGGCGAGTGTATCGGTTTGACAATGAATGTGGTTTTATTTTCCGCCAATTTGTCGCAGATGTTGTTTGAATATTGTCTAATGCGACAAGGAGTCCAGTTTTGGTTTCTGTCTAATACGTATTGAACTTAGACTTTGTCGGGAGCGAAGCGAGCCACCCACCCTGAAAATGGCGGTGGATGAGGAAGATGTGTTGGCCCAAAGTTCAACTATACTGAGCTGTATAAATATTTTGTTTGCTATAATGTACCATAAAATCAGTGTCCTTGCACAAAAATAAGACATCGTATTAGCTCAACAAATCTGACATTCTTTCGTATTGTCCATGGGAACCTGCATGACCTACTATGCTCTCGAATGAATACCCTTTAAAATAAATTACTGCTAGCTCCAACTATTTTCCAAGTTACTGCACCATCAACTGGAATAAACAAAGCAGCATAATCTAAATCTTTTGCAGCAACGCGGAACTGCATTGAAACTAATTTGATGCCGCTTTGTGGAAACAAACATTTTATCTTCCGCTGCAATGTACGTTAGGTTGGCCCCCACGGTCATGCCGTCTAATTAGAATACGAGCCATAAAAGAAGCAGGCGTAAACGGAGGCGGATATCACACCGTTATAGGGACTCGTCGCATTCACTCCTCTAATTGTAATGTAATATGTGTGGCTATCTAGATTCTCGCCCAACATGTGTGTTCACTAGACTATACACCGAACCGATTGCGTCGGATAAGGCAGCAGCGTTGAAAGGTGGTTGACATGGATACACTCGCTTTTCTGGTTTATATGAATATTTTCTCTATAATTTTCTATTACATTTTTTTTTAACATCAGAAATAAGGGTTGAATGCTAGATTTACCAATCCTAATGTATTCAGGTCGATGGGAGAGGTTTTTTGAATTTCGATCGCAATATCTGTATTCCAGTCATAAATCTTGTGAAAACAATTCTTAAGATGTTTTTGTTTAAATTCAAATAGCTGTTTTAACTCATAGGTACTATCGCCGAAATAAAAATGGAGGAGGGCAATAAAACCAATTCCCTTTGGATGGATATGCAAATGTTATTCCTCAAAGTGTCCACCGGCCATCAATGGGAAATGGGATTTTGTTTAGCCATTCAGGCTGTGACTCGGACATTTTTTGGTTATGGAAGTACACATGCATAAAAATATGCATACCGCGACGATGAAGACCATAAATCAGGGGTCAGGGAGATGATTGATTTTTCGACACATGAAAACAATGAGAAAATTGAATGGAAAAACTGTCGGGAATAGTAATGAGTGTTTGGCATTATGTGCGGGTCCGATTCGGTGGAACAGATCTGGGAAGTTAATTTATCATTCAACAGGTAGACACGATGACCCAAAATTAATTTCCAAAAAAAAAGATTTTGTTTATTCGATTCTGTTTATTTGATTCTGCTTATTTGATCCATCCAAGTTGGATGTTAAATCTGGAAAAAAATGGTCGTTATTGTCTGCGTTTAAATTGGGAATCGGAGAATATTTTTATCTCTGGGTTCAACCGATTCCCAATCCCGTCTCCGGTGTCTTGGTATTCTGTCATTGCCAGTGGGTGGCATCGGCCATCTGATTATGCATTAACTGATGGGGAAAAGTGGGCTGTCACAGCTCTTTTTGTTCTGTCCGTCCGTATAAGAAGAATTTTTGTTTTTATTTCTTTACCCGTTCTAGCTTCAGATATAGGCGAGGGCTGCGATTGTTAAAGTCTAGTACAAAGCCTCTTAGCTGTTAGGGTCTTACAACACCAGATTAAAGGAACAGCTTTCCGGTTCGATTTCTGTTAAGTTGTTTGGTATTTTTGGATTTGAACGCCAAGGTAGTCCCTCAATTGTTTATTGTGACAACGTTAACTTAAGCAATAAAAGCCCTGTTTCTTGCTGTTACTTACAAATTTTAATTCTTAAGTCCGCTCGGACTACGGCTGATCAAATCGTTGAGGATTCCACTGGAGTTGATGCCTTTTATCTTGTGCAATGAGAAGCTGTGATTCTATTTCATACGTTCGATTAAACCCTAGAAACGAGTTGGTGCATGCTCCATTCCAAATGTCATGTCATCTCTGATTGGTTTGACCAAGGCACGCATTCCGTAACTTTTCGAAACGATAGACCTCCAAAACTAGCAACCAAGTGCTAAAATTACAAGTTTGAGAGCTTAATCCAGTTAATTTTCCAAAAATATATTGAAAACTGATGTTTGTTAAAAAACTTCGAGCAGAATATAACTTATTTTGGTGATCAAAGTTTCAAAAACGGATATCGTTTAGACGATCGTTAATATACGGAATCTGCACCCAGCTCTAGATCAGGTAAACTACCTCGCCCAACAGTCTTTACGTTCTTGAATATTCCTTCACTTCGTTTCGATCAGTGCCGCCGACATATTCCGCGATACTAATAATTATTTTTAGTGTCCAGACAACATTTTTCCAACTCACAATGGCGAAATTTTCCATACAAAATTGCATATTGTGACCTACAAAATATTTAGTGCGAAGGTTAAAAATGATTATTAGTGAGGCCCATTGGCTATCATTATCTAAATTGACAGGTTCGATATCTCCTGATGTTTTTTTTAACCTCTTAAGCTAGCTGCAACGACTTAAGCGTTGTGATTGCCTACTTTACTTTTCTTATGCGTTCGTGGAAACCGAATGTGAACGACAGGGTCATGCTTGTATTGCATCGATCACTCGCGATTGTTGTTCAATTTAAGATTCTTGAGGAGTCGGCGTTCTTACCGTCGCAGTTCGTTGTAGAGCTCAAGTGAATCCCTATAGTCCTCCTTTTGCACTGTATATATAGCCTCCTGTTTGACTAGAACTCGCGGCAAAATAGAAAGCTTATACTCACTTTTTGATATATCTATTTTCATATCTAAAAAAAGGCCTAGTACCTTATTGACAAACAAATAAATAAATAAATAATTATGCACAGCTTTGTCGTATTTTTGGGCTATTTTTTTTCTTAATACTCAAATAAAAACAAATGAAATAAATATTAATTTTAAATAGTAAAATAAACTAAAAACATCTCCTCCTAAAAAAATTAAAGATAGGCGTGACTTTCACTATTTTTTAAATGAAAGAGTCGGTACTACAATTTTGGTATATCGTTTATTACGTCCGCCTGACTTGCGCTCTGTTTCACGACTGAACTGAATTGTTCAGTTGCAAGCTGTCAATACAAGAATGAATAAAAAAAAATAAAAAAAAAAGTCAGACACCATCAGTCATTATATTGGCTCTTTTGTTTACATGGTGATGTTTATTGTACGTGAAGCATACTAAAAGGATAGTGATAATATATATTTTTTTTGTGTGTTTTATTATTGTAGCAGTGTACAATACTTATAAATAAAAGTCTTGCATATTCAGATAAAAAGAATAAACGATATTATTATTATTATTTTATTAAATGGTAAATAAATTACAATTTAATACGATTTACAGCGCTGGCTACCTGGGCGTTCTTCTTAAACGATAGAAATTTCTTCCATGAGCGCCCAACACAATTTCGCGCAAATTTGTTTTGTTTCTTTACAAAACAAAAAAGATATATTTTCGAGCAAACCCGCACTTTTAAAACTTGGCAGCACTTTTGCAGTCAAGTGACATCGAACAGTCGTTCAACTTGCAGGCGCACCAATTTATTTTGCACGCCGTTTGATTTGACACAAGCCACAAAAGCCAATGGCCGGATTCAGGAATCTAGTTATGTTAAGTCGACTAGCTTGGTCTGGATGAGATGCAACCTGAACGCAAAAAATAGATTGGTCGGGAACGTCACTTTTCCTACGCCAGCCACATATGCGAACTGTCAACTTAGTTCTCAGTCACGAATTTCTTGACTAGATTCGTCGGCTACCCCTCCATAAACGTCAACTGAAACATCTGCTCATATGACCGAATCCCCCCAATCAAAACCGAGATACATCTAGTGAGAAAGCTGTCAGACTTACTAAATTTGAACGCCCCCAATTGCAGAAGATAGCAGTCACAAAAATTCGCAAGTGAGATTGGTAAAGGACCATTCACATGAGAACGACCAACTACCTACAAACGAACGCATATTCGCAAATTTTGACATTCCATTCACATGATACATTTTATTCGGTCGCAGATACCCGCGAATCCAATGACAGTCGCCGTCATTTGTTTCTACTTTTTAAATAAAAAAAAATAAGCAAAAAAATAAAATATTGTTGACCTGTTTGTGGTGGAACAAAATTTAAAACACACCATTTAATGCATGTACATCCGTACATGTACAAAAACTAATTAAACAAAACTAATAACAGCAATAAACAAATAAATTATATTAAGTCCTTCCCATTTGAAGTATGTTACCTTTTTATCTGTTGATTCAGTCATACCCATTTCTTTTATTTTTCATTCGGGCCAAAACAAAACGACACCACAAAATGAAATATTATGTAAAAAAAATGCCAAATTTGAGGTTAAGTTCGAACGAATGTTTTATTCGCTAGTTTGTGGAACGCGAATTGAATGATGTGGATTGTGAATAAACTTTGACAATTCGCGCCAAGGGTGTATTCGTTCTCGGCAAAAAGTTTGGAATTTGAAATTTCGCTATTTAAACTGTTTATTTACATTTTGATGGGATAATTAATTATCCTCCTGTTAGAATAGTAAAATGTCCAATTTTCTGTTCATAAATGCATCAAAAGTGGTTTGTTCGCATTTCACCAATTCGTTCGCTCGCTCTCATGTGAATAGTCCATTAGTGGAGAAAAATGGAAAAAAAAGATCTTAAGGAATTGGGAAAATTTTCAGCGATTTTTGGGCTTCTTTTTGGGCAACCATTTTGGGCTAAATTTTTTTAAGTTTTGGGCGCTAAGAGCAAACTTAATTCGGATGCGTGATTTTCAGTTTGCCGTAGTTTGAAACTGTCAAATAGCCGTTTAAAAAAACTCAAAGATGCCCTGCCCCAAATACATCCACACAGATCACTTTTAAATCTAGATATGTTGAACTTATTGAATTATCGCAATTACCCACTTGAAAACGATGGAGAGTGCCCTTACAGCTCCTTATTCTCGTCTGCACACTGTTAACCAAATTTCCAACCGAGCACAATGTTACACCATAATTGCTTTCGTTTGCTTTTTTTTTTTTCCTTCTCTCATATCTCTCCATACTCCAAGTGTTTGTAGTGGGTAGGTGTTGATTCATCGAGTGTTTGACATTGCCACTGGCAGATGACAATCTTCATATCCTGTGAAGGATATTTGTTCAGCGTGATGCAATATGTCATCGGCTACGATATAGCGGTAGGTACTAAGCAAAAAGTATATGAACATCAGAAAAACCCCGACATCGGGGAATGGGAAGTGCTGAACGAGAGCCTCCTCTTCCCAGGAGTATACTTTCTGACAAACTATTTATTTTCCTTTTCTTTTTTATTCTGTTGTTTGTCCTTTTTGAATGGGGCGCAACAACGGAAACATAAATTCCCCCTCGACGTCGATTAAGAGCAGCCATCAACTACCAAGACGACGACAAATCCAATCCCGTACAAATTGTTGTTCTAGTGCAGATGGAGCGAAAAAACAATTCTTGATTTCTTTTCTTTAACTTCCTCACCATTGAGGTAAGATTCTCGTGCAAAATTCAATGAAAGGAAATCAAAGGGCGTACTTCCTCCGTTCGAGTGCCGTGAATGATGGAACACCAGAGTCAGTGTCACTCTGCATGGCAGTATGCAGCTACTGCTACCTCAACAAGAGCCCGAGCCCTCCACAGTGTGCGGTTTCGGCGTCTTGGACTTTAATTGAGCCTTTGATTGATATGTGGTAGGGCTCTCGATTGCACTTGGTTCGGTATAGCGCACAGTATGAGTACACGTCCCAGTAGAGTGGCCATAGCGTTCTCGTTCTCGTTATTAATTAGTGAGACATATTATTCTGATCGTACCCATACCGTGCATATAATATATAAGTGACTTTGGTTTTCTTTTTCTTGCAGACGGCAACACGCTTGGGCATCGCAGAAGGGCGGCGGTAGTGTGAGCCACAGTCCGGAACGATTGCGTGGTGCAACACAGGATCTGTTTGAATTGCTTGAGAGAGTTCAGTGCTCACGGCTAGATGATCAGAGATGCGTCCTGCCAGCCTACTTCTCCCAGGTAAGTAAATGCAGCCATTCCCTTGCGCTAGTCAAATCAATGGGTTAGGGTAAATTTTTTCTTATTTCGGTGCTCTCTTGAACCTTGAATTTCGTGTGGGGAATAAACATCATCGTTCGATGTCCTATGTCTGTGTACGGGGGTGCATCTCGTATTTTCATTGCCATCCATTCACAAGAGCGATAGAAACCGACAGCCAGGACCTTGCGACATTTGGTGGTGTTATTTATATATTTGAACATTAAATCCATACGAACGCGTGCCGCGTCATGATTACGTGTAGCCATTCACCGGCGGCGGGGAGGAATAACATGATTTGTGGGATGTGTGCGCACACAAAATCCATTGTCCCAGGTCGACAGAGAATTTTACAGTCGATTGAGTTTGATTGTGTCACCGTCCCCGTGTACGCACAACTCTCGTTGCGTCATCTAAAGTGCAATCCGAACGTGGTCGGGATAGGTGCCTTTCATAAGCAACTGGATAGAGTTACACACTAGTATTGCATCCGCACCTTTCTCATTAGATCACATTGTCACAGTCAATGACTTTGGTATCACGTACGATTTAAATAATAATCTCGTTTCTGGTGTGGTCATCTCATCAGTCAAAAGCACGCATATGAAGTTTTTTTTATAACAGGAGAGTTCTTTTGTTCTTTGTTTGAACATAGCCGGCTCACTTGCATAATTTGCACGTGAACGACTTTTGTTCAACTCAGCCGAATTTCAAATTATTTTAACTTTGTAGGTAGGTACCCTCATCAAGCAGGCACATCTTTTATTTTAGCTGCGACATCTGTTTATTGATCAATGATGCGTTTATGTTTTTCCGCGGATCGAACTTGACACACAATAACCACTTTCAACTGTGCCGCAGGGGTTTCTAGTAACATGCCTCTCTCCAGACTATAACTATTAGTATCAGCTCAGCTTCGCACTCAGACCTCCAAAAGTAGCAACTAAGTGCCAAAATTACGAGTTTTCCACAAATGTAATGAAAGCTGACGATAGTGAAGCAAATTCGGGCAGAATATAACTTCTTATGGTCATCAAGGTTTCAAAAACGATATCGTCCCGATGATTATTGTGGATTTCTGAATTTCCTACAGTGGATGCCTGAATGCTTGAATTTTTTAAGCGTATACATGGACATGTAGCAATTTCCACCTAACGGCGAATAGTGGCAACATACGGTGGCTGTATTTACTATAACATTATGGTTGATGTCCTCAATAAGCGTTGGCAGGTGTTTTCTTGGTGGCTTTTGCAGTGGAACGCAAGTTAGTGGATGTTGTCTAGGGTTGAATGTTGTTTTTGAAAACGACTATAGGTGGCGATGTATCAATAGGTAGAAAATATAGTATTGAAGATGGCCATTGCCGAATGTGCATACGAACAAATTCTTCCCAACAGTCTCATTTAATGGGTTCGAAATTTACTTAAATTTACTTAAAGAAAATGCGGCTACTGTTTTGTGTCCGCACAATTTATTTAAGTTAAAAAAACAATCAACTTGCTGAGGAAATTGCTCTTGACAGTAGTATGTACTCGCATTCTGATATCTGTCTTCTGTCAGAAATAGCTCTGTCTGCAATTGCAACTGAGTCAAAAGATGTCAACATTTTTGTTTTTAAGTGGCCACACCATTCGAAACCGCAAATCTTAGTTGCAGCGTTGAAATTATATATGTACATTGTTTATCTTCGACGCTGCTGGAGCTAAATTTTAGCTCCCATGCTAAATTCTCCCCAATATTTAGCTCAGTTAAATTTAAGAGATTCCATTTAGCCTAGCTCGAGCTAAAAAATAAAATATTTGTGTCAGAATGTACTTCAGGTAGTATTTTTCAAAGTTTATCGCGCCCATTAAATGGTTCGGCACATTTTATGAAGCTATCTTTTGACAGATCGTTGTGTTCTATTGTGATTTTGGAGCGTATAATCAAGGATGAAATTTGTTTGTAATGAGTACCTTGACGATGACTAACTAGACTAGAATAATTAAAATTAGAGATAATTTTGAAGGAAGTCATTTTCAAATAACAGCTGTTTTATGTGACAGTTCACAACAGCGCACTGTATGTCAAAATTTAGCTAGGATTTTAGTTATTTAGGGAGACAAGTTGGAGAACAGCTAAAATTTAGTTTAATACGAGAAGCGTAATTAGCTTTAATACAAAAGGGGTTTATTTCAAAGCTGTCAAAAATGTAAAATTTAACAACAGCAACATCCTCTGTCTTCCGTAACAAAAACCTCTGTTCCCGAATCACTTCGTTAGTGATCGAGGAATACCTATGCCTACGTGACGGTATTTGTTTTTATTTTGCATGTAAAATCGATGTCTGCCAGACTCCCGGTATTTACAACCTTTTTTGATGACATTTTTGTCGATCCAATTGTCCAATAATCAGCGGTAAAACGTCATCGATGTGGATTTGATTGAATTTGTTTGTTATCGCGGATTTTATTCCAGTGTAAACACAAAACCCAGCCACTCTATGATTTATTACTACATATCTCGCACAATGTCAATAGCAGTACTCCATTATCGCCACTTGACTGACAACATAGCTCGCCCTTATCAAAGTGAGTATCAGCACATTTATATTGGATGCACTCGTTTAGCAAACACAATCGCTTATCGCTTATTCTATTTACTCGAGCAAAATTGTTGTTCGTTCCAAGACACGTTCTAAATTCCTGACAAACATTGGCCGACGACACCGCAATGGCAGCAAACGCAAACGCATCCACACGTGCCACTCTCTAATTGACCTTGGGCGCAGTGGATATCCGTACCATCATTAAAAGACTGAATTATGACAGAACAGACCTATTTTGGAATTCTGTTGTCCCTTCCAGAGGGTCTCCGCATACATCACTGACAATGAGCACAGACTGGCAACTATATTTAGCTCGTTTGAAGTCGTAAATTTGCCTCCTGGGATGTGAGGGGACAGAGTGACGACTTGAGGAGGAGAACTGCATCCAGACAGGCGAATGCATATGTGCCCACAAACTGGAGTGTGGGGAAGATGCCATGCCGATGCCAGTGCCATCCATATCCATCGACGCAGAGTGTACACCTCCAGATGTATCGCCGACCGGTACGGTCTCGGAACGTAAATTTCCTGTGGGATGCAGTTAAGGGTGCGTATAGACTGGGCAGACTGTTGAACGAGTAGACTGACTGCCACAGCGACTATAGTGTAAGTGTCTATTATCTGAGTAATTGGCTTTGAGTGCGATGATGAAAACGATAGCGCAGGCACAGAAATGACGAGCGTACGAAGGCGTACCCATTTGACGTGGCCCTGGTCCACCAGCATGGGTGGTTGCATCGTCGCATTTCATTACGTTATCTGCGGAGCACTAAACAATGAAGTGACATTTGCAAGGTGGTGGCTATGATATGGCCACCGGATCCTGTTTCCCATCATTTTAATTTATCTCTAACAACAGGTCCGAGATACCCCATGCCCATCTGATGCGCAGATACACAAAGATGTGTTTTTGAGAAATCGTCGCTTTTGTTTTCGTCTTTCGTGTAGCGAATCTCTTTCACGGCCACTTCACTTTGCGGCGCTGAATGGCTTTTAATGTGCATGGAGCTAGAGCGGTGGTGTTGTGTCGGGTGATAATGACAAGGAGCTGGAGATGATTAAAGCAACCGGAAAATGGTTGAGTTTATTTTTCCCGCATACCTAGATGCTATCATCAGAGAGTTGCTCCCTTCGCCTGTACAGATAGAATGACGGCAGAATGGCGCACACGATTGTTCGTAGGAACTAATGTGCGGTTGGCGAAAACAATGGAACTAATCCACCGAATGTGTGCGCAGTGTATGCTGCTGCTGCTGCTGCTGCACTGCACTCACATTCGGATTCAGACACTTTTTCAAATTGCTTCCTGTCTACCTGATGGCGGGGGAGCGGCCAGCGGTAGATAGAAGAAAATTCTCCTCTCTTCTGCTAATTAGAATCCATTTTTATGCATTTGCGGACTTTTATTGCGCCATTGTTGACAATGGCACATTTACCCACGCCCCGTGAATCGAACACAAAGAAAAACTTTGATCCTGCTGCAAACAGATCTTCGGGTACGTGTTACTGCAACTAATTAAACGAAGCTTTCAAAATGCAGTTTCAACTGCTACTACATAATTGCTGCACTATTTGCTTAGCTCTTGAGAGAGTTTCATTATGCTCCCCAGAGAAAGTAGAGGTACAGCGCAAACAAGGGCCAAAGTCAATACTTGAAAATTTATTTGCGCAAATCTTAGCAAAAACACTCGGAAGCGAAGGAAGAGAAAAGAAAACTTGTATGTGGTGCTGTCGGATGGAAGAATCCTTGCAGGTACCTTGAAATAAATGGCCTCCTATTGGAGCCGAGCTCCTTTGGTTGCACTACTTGTTTCCTGCTTCACAATGTATTCATTTCTTGTCAAGAAGAGGAGGAAAGCTGGGAATTTATATGCCATTACCTAGGCTGCAACTACCGTTTGCTGGTTTTTTTTTCAGATCCTTCCTCTGGGTCGTATCTGTGACTTTGTGGCAGTGGCTCGTTCGTTTTTATGTAATGAACATGCATAGAAATAGGAAATCATCTACGAAGGAACAGGGTATATTCCTTTTTGTTCCTTTTCGCTATCCTGCAGAAGTTTCCTCGACAGAACGTAGACCCAGCTGTACAACAGTTGTTATATCGCTTGGTTCACTGCCCTGAATGTCGTGCCACTACAACGACGACGACGAGTCGTTTAGTTAACACGAAAAACTTGAATCATGGTATCCTTCCGCCTGGCTGGTAGTTAGTTTCACTGTTGCCTATGTTACTAGCGTTGTTGTGTGCAACAGAAATATGACTCATATATCCCTTGTGGCTTACCACAGTTTCGTTGCACAAAAAAAAAACGGCATTGCATTGCACCAAAGTCAGACAAGAGGATGTGTCTCGTTAGGGGCAATTTTCACAACATATCCGGTATCTATATGCTGACGGTCGTCTTTCTTACGGTTTTCGTCCGATCCAGGACACACTGGCAAATGAATATTCATGAGCATGCCACACATTCACAGTCTCATGGTGGTTTCATTGAATTTCATTGTTTTGCGTTGATTTGCGTCGTTTTATCAGATGTGCTCCATCTCGGTGAGGTGTGCAGGTATACGTACTCGTGCATTTGAATATCTCACCCCCAATTTGTTCGTGGTCTTGTGTGGCAAGTGCAATTTGAATGCGCGAAAAACTCGCTTTAGTTTGCATATTTAATTTTCCTGTACGAGTATAGCTAGAGAGACAGCGATTGTGTGAAACGCGTGCGAAATTCGTGTTACCGCAAAATACAATTACTCTTCGGCGAGGCGGAGTATAAGTTTTTTTACTTTAATTGTTTCTATACGGAAAGATTTGTTAGAGCGTAAACTTTTTCGGACTTTTTAATTGTTCTTCTAGGAATCAAAGCCAATAGTTCGTAATTATAGGCCTGATGCGGGGGTTTGTATTTGGGAACTCCGTGCCGCAGGCTGCGGGCCAAAGATTCAATTAACTATATTTACAACTATAAGTATGGACGTTGCGTAAAACTTTAAAGAGCGATTAGTCTTTTATCCCCCCAAAATAGAACCTCAAAAGTGTGCATAAGATTTCCTATTTTTAATTGATGTGTACCTGCCTTTATTTTCTTTTCGTTAATAGTTGGGTTGGTTGGGCAGAAGCAGTCAACACAGCTTAGATAAACTGTTTCCTAGTCAAAGCAAAATGCATCCAGTCGTTTTAAAGTTGAAATATTTTTAAGCAGTGTTCCCTCGATCCATTTGCATTACCCACAACTTTTTACTTCCCGTTGGGAAAGTGTTTTTTTTTTATATCAATTAGATGAACGTTCCACAATGTAATATTTTTGTGGTACCTGTTAACAGTACTCAGTTTAGGAGTTTAAACACGGGAAACCAGGGCAGTGGCTACATACTTCTAACTGAGATCCATGTCTATTCCTTCTAAGAATTCAGGGGTGTAACTTCGAAGTTGGCGGATAGGTTTCTAATAAAATTGTACTAGCTTTAAAATAAAAACAAACTCCCCTCTTCGAACTTCAAATATGAATAATCTGCCATCCTATAGCTTACTTGTTACGAGTTAAATTAATTTTCGCTTAATTTATTTGCACACTCTTTTGGTACCATTTTAATTTTGTTTGCAACTGTTCATCTATTCCATTTTTTTCATTACCTACGTCATTTTTCTAAATTAAACAAATTTATTTAGTTCTGTTCCAAAAAAAACTGATCTACTACATTTTTTGTTTGAATCTACCCCCTTTGGATCCTCTGCGATCTACTTTATATCCATAATTACGGATGAGGACAAGCCGTACCAAAGAAGATTTTCAATGCAATCACAAAACGTGTGACATTTAGGTATCAACATTTGCTGTCAAAAATATTTGAAAGATGTGTCTATTTGACACCTAGAGAAATTTGAGTACATTTGTTACATCCAATTTGGTGTTGGTCGGAAGCAAATTTGTTTTGTTTTTTTTTTCTATTTTCAAATGTCAGACTTGTAGACGTCATATTGTAAGAATACCTATATATAAGGGAACTTATATTATTTTACACTGCAATCTACATCGAGAGTGCTAGTAAACCAGCTATTTATAAAAACTATGTTTAATTAATCACTTTTCTGCGCTTTGGTGAATTAAATGCTTATGCTCTACCCTAATGAATGACTCTTACTCTTATCCAAATGTGTATCAGTGCTGCGGAAACGTGGTGCAAAATTAGCGCCTTCGAAACTAATTTATCACGACAATAGCAATCGCGTTGTGAGGGATGACCGTCGTGTGTCACCAGCTTTATGCTGCCAAATTTAAGTCTTAAAACTGAATCGACGATACAACGTGATCTCAATTATTATGTTCTTACTAAATGTGGGTTTAAAATGCCCATTTTTTTTAAGATAAGAAATTTATCCACTTTTTACTTAAAACAAAATGGACATTTAAAACCCATTGTGTCATTAAATTTAAAAAAAATCAGAAAACATATCCTAAATAAATGTTCTTTCATGTGCCTGCCTGTTGTAATACAAAGTTGCAATAAACTCTCAAAAAAGGTAATATAGCTGATACACTAGCGTACTAGAATAACAATCTTTAACACTTGTTCTTGTGTGTTACCTCCACACCATATTTATATTTCCTTCCTACACCAATCGAGAAATCGCTTCATGATCAAACTGACGGCGAAGTTACAAAAATCGTTCTCTCCTCATTAATGACAAGAATTAAAAATGTAAACAAACACACGTCAACACATATTTTTAATATAAAAATTCAAATATTGCTTATCTCACCCACCATATATTTCCATTTTTTGAAGGACACCTAATTTGTGATAATCACGATAATAATATGGCAATACGGTTCAACAGAACAAAGTGGTTCAACAGAACCGTCAACCTTGACATTTTTGGAAAAAGTCAATAGGCGGGTATGAGTGTTAAGCAAATATATAAACAACTGTGTCAATTTGGAAACTTTCTTCTTTCCCTCTCTCAATTTAGTTGTACATCTGAAATCCTCAATCAGACTTTACTTTCCCTTCCTTGGCAATTCACAAAAACGGAAAAGGAACTGTGACAAATTTATGACACTCCGTGGCCATTTCTGTGCGCACCCAAGGGAATATTTTGATGATAACTAATTACATTACAGTAAGTTAAAGTGAATTAGTAGTGATTTGTTGAATGGTCGTAACAATTCAGCTTGTTTATTGTTGTTCACGGAGACGAAGTCGATATTGTTGTAGGGTTTGTTTGTTAGACAGGAAACAACCTTAATTAGCAGATTGGTTATTGATTATGATTTTGTACGAATTCCTTATAGACTACGTAAGTAGAGATTGTAATATGCATAGATACCTACTGTAGATTATAAACGCTAGTTATGCATGGGCATAAGAGTGCTGTTAACAATGGGACGTTGTAAGGGGGCGTGATGGGGACATTCAAGTCTCTAGTTCAGTATGGCTGACATCTACGGCCGACTTGATGAATATCTCAGTTTTGATTAGCCTAGATCGATCACATGGACATTTTTTTTTTCAGTTGACATCTATGGAACGGCACTTGTGACTAGGTACTAACTAATAATTTGACAGTTCGTATATGTGGCTGACATTTTAGTTCTTTCGTTCAAGGTACATCTAGTCCAGACCAATCTACTAAACTTAAAAAACTAGGTTTTTGAATGTACCCCATAGTTACGGTGACCATTCGTCCTCTTTTTGAGCGAATAGTCCTCTTTTTCCCTACCATGTCCTCTCTGATTTTTTACTGAACGAACACAATACATTGTCCTCTTATTTTTAAAATGCCGTCTTTTTTCCCTGAGACCATCTTCCTACCATAATAAATATGTTAGATTGCGAGTAGATCCTTCTCAAATTTTACAAAGCTGGAGTTAAATGGTATTCTTTTGTTGATTTTCAAAATCCAAGACAATTCCTTTTATCAAACCTACAAAAACCTACAAATTTTGATAGTTAAACGCGCTTTCACCAATTGTGACTGTATAGTTATTTTTACTAAACAAAATGTCCTGAAAAAATTATCACCGTCATAGTTTAAGGTCACTGACATTGAATTGTTTTTGCCAAACTTTGCAGCGGTTCCACTTCACAATACGTTCATTATGATGGAATACAAAGCACACAGATTGAATTTTATTATGTTTCAACATAATAGCCGCACTAATTAATGTTCGGCTCGTAGCCTATCATTATTGTAATACGTGCTAATGATTGGAAATTATCATGTCGCAGAACCTGGGATAGGAAAAATGAACTCAAGGGTTCGATGACTTACGATGTTATTACATTCACGCACCAAAACGACCCGTGGCAATAATTGCGTCAATAACTTGTCTCATAAAAGTCTTTTTGAAATCTTAAAAAAAAACTTCCAACTTAACTTCACTGCAGAATTTGCACTTTGAATTTAGTAGGCACATTTTCTTTCAGCTGCTACTGGCGCCATCTCTAGGCATTTCTGGTTGCTCACTTATTTACGTTACGTTACCTTTACTTCAAATAACTCTGCAGACTAAATATATGACAGCTCTCCGCAATGTGTTTGAAGCGAACTCTCATTCGCTCTCTCTTTTAATGGTTTGTTTTTGTTGATTTCTCTCGCTGCTTACCACACCACCGCACCCCATGCCTGTTTTCTGCATTTGTTTGGTTTACTGCTGTCGCTGTGTTGCTTCGCCTTTCTGGCTGCAGAACTCCACGACAACCATAGAAGCTCGTCGGCTTGTCGCCGCTGCTCGGTGCTCATTCGTTTGAAAGAATTTGTCGCGTGAACATATAACCACTGTCGTCGCTGCAAGTGCGCTCCCCAAATAAAGAAAACCAATCGCTAGAAAAGAAAAAAATCTTCTTCCAGCTTTGGGGGTCTATTTTGTTTTGCCACTTCTTACCATTCGTGTCTTGCTTCACACTAATTTCGCGACCACCACGACACCGGTTCGCGTACTGCACGGTGTTTTCAAATTCAACTGGAAAAAATCCGAACAAAGTGTTAAAGTTGAAGTGAATGTTAGAGAGAAAAAAATTATGCTAGTGGATAAAGTTTCAGAAACAAGAAAAACCAAAACGACCCACGAAACACTTGCCCCGCTTACGAGTGTAATTACCAATTGGCAGCAGAACCTGCAAAACTAGTTATTTTTCGGTTTGGATGGATTTTTGTGCAACTTTTCTTCTTTTTTTTTTCGTGGATACGACAACGAACGACGACGTCGACGGGCAACCCGTTTCGAGCCACGGAGGTGGATTGCACAGACACTCACCTCTATAGTTGTGGATATTAGTTTATGTTGAACAATACGTGCGCCGCTGCACTTTTAGCCAGTGAAAAACTGACTTTACCTGTGCCCAAGCCTGCGAGTACAGCGCTACAATTATAGTTATATATGCCTTGTGTGTTCGTGATTTTTTCCGCCCACACAGCTACACAAATCCCTTCCTTAATGTGCACAATGCTTTTGCATTTTAAGTAAAATAAATATACTGCCGCTCTTACTGAAACAGAAACGAACCCCCTTCACAACGAATTTTTATTTATTTACAAAGTTCTCGAACTGACACACAGCACAACGCAAATCCGTATCCTTGCTTGCTGCTCAACTACGGATTAACAACAACAACAGTTGTGGACGTAAAGCTAAAAATCAGCCAACGGTGGCATTTATTAGCGAAGGCGCTGAAAGGCGGTGGGTTCGGCAGGCCGTAATGGGGGTACTAAGGTGGCGCGATCTGCCTGGATCGCGGGTATCTCTTGGGAATAACAACAACAACAACAATAATAACAACAGCAGAAATGAGGTAAGTCCAATTATGAGACACCAATGGGCAGTGATGCCCACTTTGGCGTTTCTGTTTGCAATGAGTCGAGAACTAATGAAGTGCCTCAAGTGTTCGCACTGGGCCCACTACTGTTATGAAATGAGAAATGCTAATGTTTAGGGGTAATCAAAAATGCTTGATGCGCGAAATATCAAATGGGGACTTGGGAAGGAATAATGATATATAGGGCTGTTTTACATCCATATGAGATATATGCATAAAATGGTAGGTCCTGTCAAAATATCCGCTATTTCTTCTTGAAGACTTCTTGTGGACTACATCTGTCATTTCTACATTATATTTCATAACATGAAAGTTTTCTTTGTAATTCAATAAGCCAGTAAATGGGCGTCGACCGAATATTTGTGAGGAGGTGATGCTTCAGTCAATTTTTGACTGGAATCGAATAGACAGCTCTCCTAGGGCTGTTAAAATGAGCTCACTAAATATTAACTCTACTAAATATAAAGGGCGCTCGGATCGATTGTAAACTACGCCCCTTACCACTGCACATCTTTGGCAAGTAGTCGGCTACCACCACAGCTTTTAGCATAAAAACCTTTCACCATTCTGCGATTTTGGATCTATTCAGTATTTTGCTAGAAAAGACCGACTATTGCTTTCTTTCTTTCTTGGAAGTTGGCTCTAGCTTTTAGACCTAATTTCTCGACAGAGAAGATTGGGGAAATGAAGACGTTAGGAATGGGACTTCAGCCATCTCTACATACGGACTGAGTGTCTTGTGTTAATATAGTTGAGTCTTAATATTATTGAGTTCTCATCAGTACACAATAAGTCACAAGTTAACTGCCGAGTAAGCTAAACGGCGACGATATTCGACCTCTGAGGGGAATCAACTAGACGGAAGTTTATAAACTTTTGATGGTATTATTAGCGAAGAAGACCTCTGCCTTAACATATCCCTCCGGCGAGGTTGTAACCTTTAACTGCACACGCGGCTAACCTGATTAGGAGCTCAGTGGTTAGTGTGCTAAACTACTAAGCGGTTGTCAAGTACAATCTCCCGAAAATACATAAAATAGATCTTGAAGTTTTTTCCACTGATCTGATAGTATATTACTGCCATGAAAAAGCTTCTCAAGTTGCCGTGGGTGCCTTCCATTTGTCTCAAAACTAAAAACTAATAGTTTTAAGAAGCTAGGCTCAGGGTTGAGCTGATTGATTCCCGCTTTCAACTGGAGTCGATTCAAAATTTGTCCTGGCGGGCTTTCTTTGACATGATGGATTCAGAATTTTTGACTTTAGATATAGTTGAACCCTCTAAATTGGTGTAAAACTTCTTACCTTAAACCCATTTTGATGCCAGTTATTTAAAAAATAGTTCGTCAAAGCTTTAAAAACGATTTTGTCTTAGAGGGTGTGACCTGGGTCGGCATTTTGTAAGGCGAAATGTTCAAACGTTTTCGTTTGCACGAAGGCTTTACGTTTGCACGAAAACGTTTCAACGTTTCGCCTTACAGAATCTGACCCTCGTTTTTTTTAAGGAACAGATCCTTTTGTTAATAGGTATCGCGTTGCAGAATATAAAGCTGCATAAGAAACAAGGTATTTCTCGTCTGTCAATCAACTTCTAGCAATCTTTACTGAAGCTGTACCCTTGGAGTAATACTTTATCCGGCATTTCCTTTATCTGCATACAACGCTTTCAAGGCGTTCCTCTTTCACTGCTACTAATTTGGAAAACTCTTGGGCCGCGCCATCTTAGGCAACTTCTTTATTTTCCTGCTGGTTGCCCCATCAACATTTCCAAACCACCCATTGTCAGTAACCATTCAGAAACTTATATGTGGCAATAGAAACTCTCCCATTATGTTTCATTACATCGAGTGTTTGGTTAAAAAATAAAAAAATCTTAACTGATGTTCGCCTTGAACCGCTGCGACTAGCTGCTCGTACTAATTAATCAAAACCATTATTGTGTACAAAATTTAAACAGAGAAAAGTCCGATTGTACCTGACTGATATCGCACCAGTGTGAACCGACATGCGGTTCAAAAACGTGAGCCATCCGCAAGATATCTTATCTATGCCGTAACACACGCCTTGTTTGTCAGTGCCACACCGTAGTAGGTATGCCATTTAAACATTTTCCCCTTTGTGCTCATCTATACTCCGCATACAGAACAAGAGAGGAAGGAAGTACTATACAGAAGTTGTAACTAGAGACACGTCAATCTTGGCCATACTTCAAAAACACAAGCGTTATCTATGAAATATGTAAGAACTATGACCGCCACTCTGCAACCATGGATTTGTAAGATGCACAAGAACATGACGTCATTCAAACGCACTGCGATAAGGTAGTCGGCATCAGCAGAAGCTCTTTTAAAAATTTGTTTAATTGCAGGGCCGACTATATTGAGTGAGAAGCCTGCACCATAAACCGTCTAATTTATATGAGGTTGCCTTTTTAGGGTCCACATTTAGAATTCTCAGACCAGATAAGCGAGTCGAATGTTTTTCTGTTTGGTGACAAATGACAACACGATAAATAACCAAAAAAAGAAACAAAGTGAAATATAAAATGTTCGGGACGTGACTCTATCGCAAGCTGGGGAGTGAGTCTATATATGCGGATCAACAAATATTACTTCTTTCTGTTCCCATTCTCAGATAAAGCTTCAAATTAGGCAAGAGGACGGTCGGTGCGGGTGATGCAAAAGGTTTTCGTTTTCATTTTCGTACCGTTCCTATGTTTTTTTTTTTTCTGTTTTTGGGGGCCAAGTAGGGTCTTAGAAAACGTGACAAAATGTCAACTAAATGTGTTGCAGAAATGTTTTACTTACCAAACAAACAAGGGTTGGAGTTAATTAATATTGGCGCTTTTTTGCTGGTCTCTATTTGGGATAAAGTTTATCGCAAGAGAGCATATACCCTTTCAAGGAAACAATGAGTTCGACGGGACTCTGTTTTTTGTTTGTAATTGGATTTGTAAAGCACTGCTTATCTTGAATTTAATTTGCGCCGAAAATTTGCTGTAGGGCTTATCGCGCTTTTTGCTTGTTTTTCGCGCGGAAATATCGTAAAGCGCTTAACTGTTTACAGTGATATGATGGATTTTTGTGGTGGTCCACGATTGAAGGCTACGTTTTTTTTTTGGTAAACTTCCGCGAAAAATATGTCGGTTAGTTATCAAGGATTTTTGTTTTCTATTTATATCTGTGGGTGGTTAAACGATTAAGCTGAGGTTGTAGCTCGTGGCTGTGAGATTCGTTTGACTCAAGGTTGGATGTGTTGTATTAGTTGCCAAAATAAAAGTGGTGAGGCTGTTGTGTTATCGCTTTTTTTTCAGCTGCAGCAGAGGCCTTTGATAAGAAAGGAATTCGCTTTTGACAACGGAAGTCGTTGCTTTCGTTGATCATAAAGGAGTGCGAGAAACGGTTGCTTACTCAACCTTGAGTCAGCGAAGAAGTATTGTTGCGAAAATTTCTATGTATCGACAGCAATTGCCTTTGAATCTTCTCAAAGTGGCAAAAAATTAAATTGACTGCTTTATTTGTTGACAAGAGAGGGAATTGTCTCGTCAGATATGGGCAGAAAATGAAATAAATTGGGAAATGTTTCAAAAGAACCTTATAATTTGAAATGAAACAGACAACTAGCATTTTGCACCCGAAGTTTGTTGCTCCTTGTTTCAATACTATACCTGCATACTGCTTTAAATGTCACGAAATTGAAGTTAGACTGGTCAGCAATAAGCTGAGCTCAGCAAGTGCTCCTGATTTGACTATTTCAGACTTTTTTTGTTTTTATTTTTCATGGTTCTTTCAATAAACCTCAGAATCTTGAAGTCCCCAAAAAGAATATTTGTCAAGAATGCGCGGACCTACGCCGATAGTTGTGGCGAGACTGATGTAAAATGTCATAAATCGGCTCATCAATTCTGACAGCGCCCACTTAGCCGACATCATTTTCTCGACTTAAACAAATTTTACACAATTCAAGAGCAGAGCCAAAGTTTTTCATTTGTAAACAAAAACGACAGCCAAAGAGCATCGGGTGACAACTTTTGCGCCACCTTGTATAGCACATTAAACATTTTTCTTCTCCCAAAAATAGAGTATCCCCGCAAGCTTAAAGCGCATTTTAGTCGACATCTCAGTTGAACAAATGCAACAAGGTTCGCCTTTTAGCCTCTCTGCTAGAACCTAACCTACATTTCTCTATAGAACCACCTTCATGGCGCACAACTCATGAGCAATTCTCCGTTAGTACCATTTGTGTGGTTCTATTTATTTTTAATTAATTGATTTCTACACAAATGTGCAAGCCAACTCTCATTTTAATTAAACGAATGTACCATATGCCATAAAAGTAAAAATTAATTCGAGTCATTGAATCAGTTAAGTACACACTTCTCTATCGCGCACTTGTTCAAATCGACTCTTTTCATTCAATCGTCGCAGTCGGACTCGTTTTGCATTTTTTTTTTTATTTTTATGTCTATGCATGCTATATATGCGATAGGTTTGCGTTGTAAGCTCTTAAGCTGTTGTTAATTAATTTATATGCTGCAAGCCGTTTTCTTAACTGGCTTTGTTCATTGAGAAAAGACACTCCCATCTTTGTCATTTGTTTCGTAAAAATTTGTTCAAGGTTACTCGGGTGTACTCTGATCTTTAAATGACATCGCGCTCTTCATTAAACAAGCTCTTCATAAAACTGTCATAAAAATGTTTATGCATACACGATAGTTTCCATTTCACTCACTGATTGATCCCTACCGCCAGCGATCCCTCGCTAACGCTTCATAAAACATCTGAAACAATTCCCTTGTTTACTTTATCAATATTCTGTTTTTTTTTTTTTCTTGTAGGTTAAACCATCTATTAATCCGACACGATCATAAAAAGATCAATGACAAGACAAAATCGATCTTCCTTCCCAGACGTGCGGTGTCTCTAGATATAGAATAATAAACACTGTAGCCCACATAAAGGTGATCTGCCATTCACTTTAGGTCCCGTTTGTGGAGAGATTTTCGAGAAAGGAGAATGTCCCCCCTCAACCCTACCATACCTCTTTCCGTTGCGTGTGCAGTCGAGCCCTCTGGACTGAATATGAGTACCTTAATCCCATCTAAGCGGGAATATTGGTGATGGAGAACTAGCTGCCGGCTGCGGTTGTTTATGCGTTCCAAATTGGAATACTTTAGAGATTATTTTCATATCAAGAAGAAGAACGCACCCCACGCATTTAAAACGCCATATAATACACCTATACAGACTCGTCGTTTGGGGCAAGAGTGCCCTCAACCAGAGTATCACACAGGTCCTCTATTTTGTGATTTTTCTTTTCATTCGCTGTGTTATCAGTGCCTACATTTGAAAGCATTTAAAAAGCCGCTACACATCCAGAAACGAACATTTATGTTCTATTTGTAGTCGGTTTGAGTTTAGGTATTCATACATTTCCCTTCTCAAAGTCACATTTTGAATAGTCGCAACAAAATGGAGTGCTGCGTGCGTGTGTTGTAAGAATTGTCGTGAACATGTTTAGGGACAGCCTGAGCAGTCTTTTGAACATTAGCTCTCAATTAGCCTCAATCCCGACAAGAAGCAGGTACATTTTGAAATGA
Source organism: Cheilosia vulpina (assembly GCA_916610125.1). NCBI lineage: Eukaryota > Metazoa > Arthropoda > Insecta > Diptera > Syrphidae > Cheilosia > Cheilosia vulpina. The sequence goes on along the minus strand of OU744280.1, from coordinate 2,556,312 downwards.
AAGTTTTCACTTTTGACAGTAACTAATTATTCATAACAGATATAGAAAAATATCGAAAGCTACGCAACACAATCTCGAAGGCAAACGCAATTTGTTTCCATTTTATACGCGCACGCAAACATGTTTCAGGTCGGCTAGATGTTGAGTTTAATTGCATAAATCAATTTTGTATTTGTAGCACAGATACCCACCATCCACAGAGAGAACACGTTTTCTGTATACCAACACTTAGTGCAGTTCTGTACGTAGCCATGTGTATCTCCAATGAAATTTTCCATTTGAATATTTTCCCAGGCACAGACCGTTCGACGAGTACATTTGGCGCGGTCATTGCGCTAATTGTGCAATTTTAGATTTTCGATGTGCGAATGTTTTCGTTATTTTACAGCCATTTCTCATCGTTTAATTATTATTTTTCACTTTGACACTTCATTTAAGCTGTACACACATTACACACCCTGTCCCAGTTGTGTGTAGTGTTTTGTAATTCAAGTTTTAATGACCCGCATTGGATGCACTTGTACAATTTAAATTATTTTGCAGTGCATATGGTATATTTGGAATTATTCCCCATGAACACTTACATAATTTGTGACTGTCGTTAATTTTGATTTGAAAATGTGTCAGCGCATGGCGGAGCTTAGTGTGATGTATTGACATATCACTCATATAATTGGTCATCATTTATGAGAACGCCTCGCAGTCTGCCGCAAACTTTATCTCTTGGACCGTGAATATTTTTCTGTTTTTCATTTCAATCAAACAAACTCACGATCCACTTTAGTGTAAAGGAAAAAAAAATCGTGCAGATTGTCTAACTCCCACTGTCTCTCACGGAAATAAACTTTTTCTTTTTTCCTTCGCCTTTCATTCACATTTTCCTATTTTTACACAATTTTCTTCTTGGTTACGTCGCGTCTTTTGAAACTGACAAAATGTGTGCCTCACGACCTCTTCCAGTTTGTGTGCGCGGTTTGCTTGATATATATTTTACTTTATTTTGAAACCTTGGGCCTGAATTATCTGTGAAATATTAGGCATTTCTTAAGAGCACGGGAAATAAATAATCACTGCCCCCGAGAACTTTATCATTTCGCAAGAGCTCCTCCGCTAAGTGGATGTCGATCAGCGATCGTGAATGCGAAGTTTGTCAAACCATCTGTCAGGCGGTGTTTGACAAATTGAAATTCCTTTGTTCTGCACTGAATTACTGATGAACGCTCGGATTTAAAAACGGATCGGAAATCATTTGAAAATGAAATGAAATGATCGTGTTGGTTGATAAAACTGTCAGTTGTGTTTCATGATAAGAAATTATTGGAATTACGCAATTTTACAGAAATACTTTGGGAACGGTTGCATTCGCTATAATTTCAATGAAGTTTTGACAGATTTGAAATCAGCTGATAAACTGTCATTTTGCATGTTAAATTGTAAATGAAATGACAGAAGGAAAAGGTGGACATCTGCGAAGGAACTTTTGTGAGAGTGGAATAACTATTGTGACCTACAATAAATTAGAGTTAAGGCCAAATATGATTTAGTTCATTTTCCTTAATGAACTGACAGCTTTCTGAACAAATTTACTTCACTTACCGATCATGATCGTTTGTCAGAACAATTGTGACTGACAAATTCAAATTCCTTGTATTTTCAATTTAATCAGAAAAAAAAACGGAAGTCAGTTTCCTTTTAAGCCTCATTTTGCAGTAATCGTTAAAAAAGGATTCACAATTGTGCGCCGGCGACATCGCAGCAGTACCAAGGTTCTCTGAGGTTCCTATTTCGTGCGTCTATCCGACTGGGTGTGTCATGAATAATTCATCACTGCATGGAAAAAATTATGACAAAAAAAAAAAAAGGAACATAATGCTGCATGGGCACCGTACTGCTGTACGATACCTTGCCTTGGGTAGCTCACACATAAATGAAAAATTGTAAGACAAACATTCAAACGAAACAAAACCTTGTCTTTGCCTGCGATGGTGAAACAGAAAAGAGAGAACACCATCCGGATGTGCGAGGCGCTTATGCCTGTGTAATTTGCGCAAATTGCCGGAGATGACGCATTGCATGGGGAATTAAACAAACGAATAAGAAGACAGCCGACCGACGCAAGAAGACGAAAAATAAAGGAAATCGTTGCCACGATGGTCGCACAGATGATTTGCATGTTACTCATACTAGTTAAGCAAAGGAGGCATGGCACATGGCGTTGACTTAATTGAGAATGATCGTCGTCGTTAATGCTCAAAAGGAATTATTTTGTAGATGTGCAACTCATCTAAAGCTTGAGATGAGTGCCTGCAATGTAAATAAAGCTAAACGGGGATGAGGGACAGAACAGCCACTTGGGTAATTACTTGAAACAGATTTGACGTTTCAAAGTTACGCAAGTGTCATTAGTTCCAATGGGTTGCAAATCGGTAAATAAAGTTTACTTTACCGGATTTATATAATTTGTAGCGACTATTTTTGTTCATACAATTGAACGGAGTTTTTGGCAAGTGCCATATATAAGTATCCATTGATACTTCGGCGTCGTGCAAAAAAAAAAAAAAGTGCTTGTCGAATCGAAGAACCCGTTTTACGAAACTTTACATGTGCTGCCAAATTAATCGTTCGCTGTCACGCAGTGAATCTCTGGAAAAACAAAATTTTGAATATTTGCAGGAAAGTTAAACCAACACACCTCGTGTGCATGAAGTAGACTCCGTTGTTACATCAAAAAACGGGTCGAAGAAGCGTAGAAACCAAGACAATGTTTACCGCAGCTGGAAAGACAATTAAACATGGAAATCGCATCATCTATCCGACAAAAGCTACCACCGTTTCTTTTACAATAATCTGGATGAAAACTTATACCAAACCAATGCGATCAATCAACAGAAACCTTACGCCCAACTCTCGTTTAAAAAACCGAATCATGTATAAAAACATCGCTCCAAGTGCATATACAAGAAGAGGCGGCGCGATAACAATTCTTTTCACAACAAAACCGAAAGTGAAAATAATCGTCAAAAGCGAAAAAAAAAAAACACAACAACACAAATGTACCTACTCCCCTTTGCGAGCTATTGCACCTTGATTTTCTCCACTCTCAATACTTACACAACACAACGCATTCGATTCATTCAATCCCCTAAACAAAATGTAAACGTCAGAAAAAAAAAACCTTTCCAACGTTCAAAAGAAAAGTAAAAGTTTATAATTTGCTCATAGCACATAAAAAAAATTATCGAATACCTCTGTGCGTTAAAAGCCTGCAATTTCACATCTAAATTACCTGCCAATGAACTCTGATTCGGTGAGAAATATGCGCAAAAATTAGAAGCGAAACCCGAGACATAACATAAAAACAAAATGTAAGCGATGCGTGACAGATAAGACGCCAAAACGATGATGATGATGATGCCAAAAGTTCGTCTTCATTTTCTGATGGATTTTAATGACAGAGACAAAGTCAAGATGTCTGTCGCCATTGACCCAGATGTGAGAATCACAAAATTTTGTTCCAAGTAGAAAATGTCCGTCATTATCGTGTTTATGCGATACTTTTGGGAGATTTCACTCGTTTTGTTAATTGGCAGAGGGATAGATTACTGCGTGCGTTAATCGCATGTTTAGGTACGATTTTCATAAGGTTTTTGCTCTCCGTGTGAATAATACGAAAACAACAAACAAACACAATTAAACTTCTTTCCCCTGTTTTGGACTATTGTAGTAGATTTTTATGTGCAGACGATGTGCAGAATTTCTTTTTATATTACCTGCCAACTGGTTGGCTAATCGTTCGTAATTGGTTTTGATTTAAAATATGTGCTCGCAATTTGCTGCCATTGGTAATAAACTTAACGAAATAAAAAAAAACTGTTAAGTGATCGAAATTACTCCCTCCATTAAAAGTTTTGTGGAAATTTGAACTTGACCAGCAATTAGATCGAAGGACCTGACACTTACTCTTTTTCTGCATAAAAAACTGAAATTATCGTTCGTTTAAACTGTGCCCGTGCTCTTTGAACGCATTCAATCCGATCTTTCATTTTTTTCATTTTCTATCAGTCGTAACAAAAGCTCAAAATAGCATGAATCGTTGTCAAATCTTAACGTACTTACGTAAGGTTTGGATCTAGGCCTCAACCAACAAACGTTTTCAGCCAGCACAATCTTTAGGCAGCTGTATCCAGCTTCGTACGCTGGTTGAGGTGCTCTTCCAGTTGGGTGCGCCAACTGACTCACGATCTTCCTCTAGGGCCACTTCAGTTCTCCGAGAGGTTTTGCTTCTCAATTGTCTTCTTAGCTGAAAGAGACAGCGACTGGCAAGAGTTAATCTATATTTAACTTCGCAGCACTGCTGTCAAATCTTAAGTGGAGCTATCTTATTGCGGGATACGTATTTATGATTCAGTGCGACTAATGCAATGTAACAGTGTTCCACATTTACGATTGTTTTCCAAATGAGGCAGTAATAAAAAGGAGATTCCCACTGGAATGCCTCTCCCCGAATAATTCGACCGAAATATACGAACAAAAAACATTAAGTCCGGAATATTGTTTTTCAACAAGACTACAGTAAAATTTAGTAGATGTGCTAAAAATGGATCGTAAATACCCCGAGGTTTAATTGGCGCTGCAAGGTGCTTTGGTAGTGTCATTACTTTTGATTTGTTTTTATTTCTCAAATTTATGTACCTTTCCTTACGGGTATAGGTATACAATTGCCAGCATGTACGAGTAGATGGTTATGATGAGTGAGTACTTTCTGTGAAATCGCATTTTTATTCACTTCTGGTGCCACTATCATGTTGAAGATTCATGTTGCTGCCGCGGCGTCTATTCATTTTTTTATTAATCAGGAAATAATTTATCAACAGTATCAACGCGCATAAATTATTGATAATTATGGGAGAGAGAGAGAGACATTTGTTGTGACTGCTTTTACTGCCCGCACGGTGTGTGTTGTGTTCTACAAGCGGCGCGTATATCAAATTGAAGTACATGGAACCGTAGGAAGAGTTCAAGCAACTTTTATATATTAAGTGGTGTTCGCCACGGGTAGCTCTGTGTTTTGAATTCAAAGCATTAAGCCTCACACTGCGTAGTGATTTGATCGTGTAATGTCAGGTGTAAAAACCAATGTGATGAAGAAGGTGTTATCCGTTTCCCGTCTTTGAGAAAGTGTTGGTTATATGCATATGCTAATTTAGTTTGCCTTATGGGTGGTTTTTAACGCCGAATAACGGGAGCATGGTATCACCATAAAAAGTTAACAGTTTTGTCGAATTTTGCATTGCAGTGGTTTTTATGTGCGTTCCAGTCGAGTGATTTTTCGCCGGCTATGCCATTTACCCATACAGATAAAAACTTTTCATTTTACGATTAGATAAGTATATAATTAATATATAGTAAAATATACTGACACTGGACAGACAAATTCATTCAGACATTTTTGGGGCTAGGTTGAATAATTATGTGAACTTGGGAAAGACATAAATAAATTGTAGACCTCCAAAACTTGAAATACTTTAGCCGAAGAGCGTTATTTTGTATTCTATTATAGCATATGTCACACAACAAACAGAGTTGTCAGCCACTTGGTTTTAAGAAATATAGATGCGTTTGATTTCTTAGAAAGAATTTGTGGCATTTTGTATGACAGCCGTCAACACAAATGTACATGTAGGAATATTAGCGCTACTTTCGGTCTCAGAGTAAACTGTCATATAAATTATTAGGCCACGACTTTAGAAAGTCGTTAAATAGTATTTCTAACTATGCGAATGTTTTGACAGCCCACCCACAAATGCGCCTATATTTTTCACAGAAGTGTCAGCTAGTTTACCTGTCATCTACGTGTATTTAAGCGGTTTTCTATAAGTGGCATTAAACTCAAGCGTACTATACCAACCAACATGAAAAAACAAAGCAGACGAACCTTAGGGTGAACAAGCCATTACAATTTTCTTTTGACAGTGAACACTAAACACAGCTATTCAACGAATTCAGCAAATAGTAATAATATTTATTTTTATTCAACAAACAGAGTCTGAACTTGTTTGAATTAAAATATTTTTGTGTGTTCATAATACATAGTAAGCGTGACGAAGTGATTTTTATTTAATGATATTTTTGTGAAATATGTCTTATTTTTCCTGAAAAACTGCTTTTTTGTTAATTTTTTTTGTTTTTAGCAGGTTTTGACTTCAAAAAAATAAAAAAAATATTTAGCATGATATTAAGCACTTTTTTATACAAAAAAAAAACATGCTATATAGCTAAACTTGACATGATTTCAAATATTAAATTGGTCACACTGCTGGATATGGGCCCCAGCCTTAAATACACCTAGCTCAGCTTTATGAGTACCCGCAGAAACACATAGGGAAGAGTGGGATACCTTTGAATATTATTAATAAAACCTTATCTAAAAAATATTTGAGAGTGTAAACTACATTTTGGAAATATTGTTGTCTTTAAACGTCAACGGCTTTCGGTCATCTTTTCAGTAGTCACTTGAAACTAGCTCGTGTTGAATGTTTTTATGCTGCTTTTTCAACTTTTTTTTTTCTTTATTAGAGTATACACATTTTTTGGTGAGCTTTTTTGTATGTGAAAATTATTTCAGGTCAATATCTTATTATAAAAACTGTCGTTCAAAGCTGCCCCACAGAGGGGCACCATTGAACATAAGGACCTACTTCACTGAAAAAATAATAATAAATCGAAATCTTCATAAAACGGATTTAATTATGCGTTTAAACTAAAGCTGAGTCCCATTTCTAAAAGAAAAAAATAAGTTGTACAGATCGAAATTTCAAAAACATTTTGTTTTTATGAGACTTGGAAGCAAAAAGTGTTCAAATGTGCCCCACTCTCCCCTACGGCTCATGTTTTACTTTTTACAGCAAAAGCTTGTTTCTTACAAGGCTTACATTTTTTAAGACACTTTACTTTAAAAGCACATGCCTTCTTGACGCGTTCTGCTGCACTCGTGACACCTCTTCATGTAACCGCAGCCCTTAACTCCAAACAAAGTCATCGCATAAACAAAGCCTAGTGCAAAGATAATGGAATACAGAGATATATAACTTTCCAATGGAAAGGCGGCTGCCTACAAGCTGTTTTCCCGAAAAATTCATGAAGTCACGCACATATGCTCATATCCTTTCTAGTATATGTGAGTTCATGAATTGAACTGTAATGCAATAATTCGCTACTCCGAAATGCGTATTTCATTATTTTTTTATTTTAATCGAATCCTTAACAAAAACCAAACAATTTCAATACCAAACACAAAACAATTGAACAGCGCGATGTCCATAAAAGCAAAAGGAATGTTGGCCGGCCATTAGCAACATGCTTTTTTGTAGCTCACACGTATTCACAGACGGGGGTTGAAATTACAAAAACAACAATGTAAACAAATGGGTTTTGGAGGGATAGACGTACGAAAGATATCCATCTCTTTTATTCATTCATCTCTGGCCTAGTGTATCTGTCATTGATTTCATTTGTGTTGTATTCCAATAGCGACTGTTGTGCATATTCCAAGCACAAATTAGCACGCGCAGTCACATCTCTCCCGGTGAACCACATCAGGCATAGAAAATAGGTTACTTCTTCCACACATTGTATTTATATGCGATCTCTGTTTGCCCATAGATCTCTTCCTTAAGATGCATGAGACTGCATTTCCTTTTAATCGGAGGTTTTTCCTCAAATAATCATCAACAACACGTCACACACCGCGATGTTAATCTTGCCAGCCAACTATACAACCGCAGCCAGCTTCAGCTCGGTTATGCATTGTGCAATGACCCAGAAAGAGGTTTCTTTCACTGCGGCGGCACTCTTTCGCCTTTCTCTCACATCGTGTTCGTAATCGTATTTACAGTTGTGGTGTGTGATTTTCCCATCTCGTCCGCTGCTTCTTAGAAGCCAATTTGCTTGCAGTTTTTATCTTGTATCTGCACTCATTCATTGTCGATCAACACCGCGCCTAGTGTGACACGAATTGCCACAGCCATCAGATTTCAGTCTTCGGATATGATCTAGTCTTCGAATTGTTAATAGCCCATCGTTCATGGATGCATAAGCTCTTGGATTGGATTCTGTCCCTTCGACAGCAAGAGAGTATACAAAAAAAAAGAAGTTCAACAGAGAAGGAAACAAAAAATAGAGCGTGATATGTGCGAGATTAGGTCGACATAACGCACACACAATCGGGACATCAAACGAAACCACAGCACAATCATTTCATCCATCCATTCATACAGTCTATCGACGACGACGACGATTCCGACCACTCCAATGAATTCGATGACATCGGGGAGCAGCAGCAGCGTGTACCTAGCTTTTGTTCGTTGCACGACAGCTGTACGAAAATGTACCTGTTCCACATGGAGCGGTCGCATCGCAACAACCTGCCAGCAGTGAAATAAATCGATGGATCCACTAGACTGCGTGTTGTAGTTGCTGGCAACTCGTAAGCGGTAATTTAATCTTTGTCATCGGATGAATCCGAACGACTAAGACGCAATGAAGACTGCTGCACGTAGGCCTCATGCAGCATATACTGTCAAAGTCGTCGCGCATATTATATTTTTCATCTCGCATGTAACCGTTAAAATACCTGTTCAAGTACATCATTAGACTTTGGATATCGTAGTTTTTTTTCTTTTGTCGGCCCGTCTAGCTGTACGTTTCCTCTATCATCCTCGTTCACTCATGTTCCATGACATAAATGAAAAAATATTACAAAAAAAAAAAAAAAACCCAATCATAATAATATTTCCTTCCCAGCAGCATGCAGCAGCATTCACCTGAAAGAGAGCTGCAGAGATTTCAGTGAGCGCAGTGAGTCGTCAGGCAGTTTGTCAGTTTGTCTTTGGGTGGAAATGCAGTCATATTTGCATTGCAGCAGCAGCTCGTTCTCACAGATACTTTTGTGTAGACTTTTCGTTTTACAACTGTGGTTTATAATGTCCCCCCCCGTAAATCGTTGCGCCTTCTACTTACATGGAGTGGAGGAGTTATGCAATAACAATTTTTTTTTTACTATTTACTCTCTTTGTGGACTGCCTGCGCTTTGGTGAACGTTGTTCACGGCTTTGCTAGGTGTACCTATAAAGTTCAAAGTGCATAAGAATCCGCCTGAAATAATTTTTTGAAAAGGGTGCGGTGGCTCTCGCCTTTGCTAAAGGTATACACACACAGCTCGCCTATATTTTCGGTATGAAATTACATTTTGGCTGAGCATTTATATACGAGACTTGTTCGTCCGGTATGGCGGGGCGACTGGCAACGGCAAGATGCTGAGGATTGAAATATTAATACGTAATTGAATCGCTGAATCTAGGTTTAGGCATGATGGAAGGCTCAAAATGGGTGCTCGGTGCTTTGTGATTTAGAGCTAAATCGGGCTTGCACTTTGCAGGCAGTCGGAGCGGAACCCCAAAGTAAGAGGTTATTCCATGTGTGGCAGATGGATAAGGATTGTTTTGACAGTTTAAAATTTGTAAATCAATTATTACCACTTAATGATTCGCTGTTGCAGTAATTTTGGGAATTATTCAAGCCGACGGATACAGCCAGCATTAGCTAATGGGACGACTAGATTTGTCTATACTCGGTACAAGTATTTATCGCCAACGCGATAAATTGGTCGCAAACGTCACTACTACGTCAAAAGACACAATGTCGCAATGAGTACTCTTACTCTATCGAAAAATGTTTGACTAGATATTTGGGTTACTTCTCCTTATTCGTGAACTAAAAAAAAAACTGTTCATGCGATCATTACCGACTAGTAGAAACTGTGAAACTTCACGACAGCAGCTGTCACACTTAGTAAACTATGTAGTGTTTTTAATCCCATTAACCTCGACTGCATTGAATTCTCCCCGCTGCGAGATTAAAGCCCATTCCCCAGATATTAATACACAAATATTTGCCCCAGTGATAGATGTTACAATGACATTGACATATGCAATGACAAGTGCTTAAAGTGTGTGTCAACAGTCCGACTTTTCTGAAGTAGCAAAACGCCTTCATACTCGCCGCACGTGTTGGAATATATGGAAAGGGAGACATACATAGATAAGTTGTATGAGATGACTGATGATTGGTGAGTAAAATGTCCGGGTCACAAATATAGTGTCAAAATTTCATCTTCTTGAATTTTTTTCGCTCTTTAAATATTTTCTTGCAAAACAACTCGTTTTTCTATTTGAAATCCACAACTAATTGGTGAAAACACTATTTTTGCACCATTCTATCCCCATTTTCGGTTCTACTCTGACACTCGCTGTCATAAATATCACAGAATCAAGCAATTTGAGATACCTTCCCGTGATTCAACTCGCATGACTCATTTCACATCAAGTCTAATAGTCAGCGCCGGTGTTCGTTTCTGTTTCAAAATGAAAAAAATAAACACTCCAAATAGTCGTTAGTGTGTCGCCGCTATAACTCATGATTTCATTAAATCCAACTTGGGAGTATTTGCCGACTTGGACTTAGCATATTACGGTCTGTCACGCTATATTCCCCGAGATATTGTAATAGCTTCTGTCCGTTTCCGTTTTTAATTTCCATTTCTACGTCTCGTATCTCCTTTTGACAGCACATAAATATATATTGCCTTTTGTTTAGTTCCTTTTTGTATGTGTCGTGTCTCCTTTTTACTGTCGCCTCAATCAACGTCAGCCGCGGTGCAATTGTGTTTTGCCTTCCAAAGTTCGGCGGACTCTCCTCTTAACAATCGATTCACAATGATGCCAGATACCAAGTGCTGATAGGATACCCTGAACGCAGGTAAAGCATTCATCGCGCTGCACAAAACATATTCGACTGTCACATCGACGACTGCGTTTTATTTTTCCAATGTCCAGTGCGTCGAAAATTTATGATACGATTTGAAGTTGCGTATTCTAGTCACGCACAATTTCTTTGTGACAGTCCAATGGCTATTGTTGTGTCAGACGACGATTGCCATTTTTTAATACTTTTAATTACCTTAAGAAATAGAGAGACAAAATATTTACCGTTCCATTATCTCTGTCATAGAGGTCTCCAATCTATCTACGAGTATGCATCCCAATTCCAACCCGTCTTCTGATGAAATCGTGTATTGTGTATACATTATCAGTTCTCTCTCTCTTTCTCGGTTTTTTTGACAAATAAAAATGTTGTACCAGCCCACAGCCCACATGTGTGTACTCAAAAGAAATTGGGAAATTTTCGGAATAAGAATGTTTGACAACACCAGATAGACAGATAGTACGTTATGGAGGCTTTTGACTTTTGTCACATGTGTAAGCTATACAATGCTGTGTTCCAGTTGGGAAACGTTGTCAAATATTTACTAGATGCGATTTGTCAATTGTTTGGCCTCCTCCACCTCCATCTCCAACTCGTGTGCGCGTAACACACACTCGCATTAATTATCTCGGTAACTGTTTTGAATTATGACCCACAAAAAAAAAGTATGTAGTGAATAGATCATTACACAATGGCATTGATAGTTTAATAATTTGTTAATGTTAATATTGTATTTTATATAAAATTTAGCTCGAAGGAATACAGCAAATGCAATCAAACCGCAATGACGTGGTTTCGTATTGAAGTGGTACGCGGTTAGTGAAAGCCGTTTAACTGGTCGCGAGGCCAGTCGATATAAATGGTCTTGGAACTGTGCAGCAAGTTTTTACTGTTTCGTCCATGTTTCTCTTTATTTTATTTAAAGGTATGAAATAATTTAGTACATTGCTGATGTCATGGAATTACTAAGTTCTTCTCGTCGTGCATGGGTGTGACGGCTGGCTGACAGGTTGGTGTGAGACGATCAGATTGAAATGATCTCCTTTTTCAATAAGAGTGAATTCATCCATTTGGTTTGTCATTGCTTTCTGATAGACAACTTTGTTGGTCTATTTTGTGACGTTGCCAGATTGGGCAATATATAGATGATTGATGAGGCTCGATCGGTGCGAAATTCTATCGACGCGTTTCAGCATCAGCCAATGAATTGAATTGACTTGTCATTTTAGAAGACGATCTTTATTTTTAGGAATAGCAATTTATAAGTTCAAGGAAAACCCTGAATTAAAATTTCTAAAACTAGAATTAGAGGTCGAAGTGAGCGATTATTCAGAATTTGGGATACAAAACAAGAAGGTCGTGGCCGCACCGGTTTCCGTGATCTTTCATTTATCTACTATGTGTTGTTTTAGAATCGATTTCTATGACCTTAGTCGTACTGCGTTAAAATTGTTTCCATGTGTGATTTTATAGGTTTTTAAAGGTGGAGGTGCATCTGGGCGGGCCTTCCGTTCTCGACTTAATTCAAAAAGGTTATCTTATTTTCCAAGGGGCTTTTCTAAACCAAGGAAATATACGATATCGGTTTAATCAAAATCGAAATTGAATTGTTACTTATATCCGAGTTGTTTTTATATGAGTATTTCTTCTAATGCCGTCGTGGACTGACTTTTCGTGACAGACGTAAAGGCAAGACATGAAATGGGCACCTGTAAGAGTCCCTGACTGGTCGAGTTTCCTGCAATTTTTGCATAAGATTAAGCTAGAACTTCTGACTGTAATCGACCTATTCCGGGTTGAAGATAATTCAACTTCTATAGTAATATTTATAGAGTACAGAGTAAGAGAGGGAGTATTGCTCTAGTACAATTATTTAAATAAAAAATAGTCAAATTCTTAATAATCGTGGAACAGGTTCTAAGTAATGTATAAAATAAAATGTTTTTACGCTCTAAACAACGGTGAAAATATGGATAGACATTTTTGCAAACACATACAAAATTCGAGTTTGAGAGAAGTTTTATGGATAAAATAATTTACATACGAATTTATGAAAGCTGGTTATTCAAATTGTTTTTTTTTTAACTCTATTGAGTAAAGTATACTTGGGCATACATATAGCCTTCGGAGGAATTCAAAAATAAGAACCACAAGCTTAAACTTTAACTATACAAATCTGCAAAATGTCAATTTGCAATAAATATGAAGCTGTCATCTGCCCTAATTATTCTGAACGCTGTTGATACAAGTATTACGTCACTTTGAATATACATTTATGAAATTTTCAGGTGTGAATATGATTTGTTTTGTATTATTGAACCAGCGGTAACGCATTTTTTATTTTTATAATATAATAAAAGGTAGTAGAGTCTTCCTTTTGGTGGGTACTTGCGAACGTAGTTCAATGCAAATGAATAATTTTGTATATTATTTTATTCATGCGCGAATGACTAGTTTTTGGAGTCTCTAAGTCGTCCGGAGTGTGACTTACACAAAGAGTGACCAGTTTAGCACTTTAGTTAGTCACTGGAAATCAGTATTTTTCGTTTCCAGAATTTAAGCGAAGAAGACCTCAAATGACAGCTGTTAACCTTGAATGTAAACAAAGGCATATGGATCAGTGTTGTCTTTAAAAATTGTTGAAGAAAACTTGAAGAATTGAAATAAAGATTAAGTTATCTAAATACAAACGCAGTGTGTTAAAGTCTAGGTGTTTATAAGCTTGGAAAAAAAGAGCGCCAGCAACTATTTTGGTTCTACGAGCACAACAAAATTCTGTACGTCTGCCCAGTCCTATATGCGTATTAATACACGATACGTTTAATCGCAGCTATTTCAAACGCAAAGTCACCATTCACCAACTATTCAATTGAACAGAGAGGTTATTTAACACAACCGCAGTGCCATATTTATAGCCGTTCTCTTCTTCAACGGAGGTCCACATTATTTTGTGATATGAATTTTGATTGTCCTGCCAACAGTTCTCTAATGAAATTTATACCGATCTTCGGCCAACATTTGCATTATACAGACCTAATGACTCGCTAAAATGTTTAAAAAAACTACATACAAAAGGACAAGTGCCTTTCAACCACATTCCACTAAATTGAGCCATGTTCATTTAATTGCTGACTAGGATCCCTCCAAAGTTCAACCAATTCATCAAGAACACAAACAGAAAGTATATCACATTGTTCAACCTTCCTAAATCATAAAATGAAAAGTTAAATTATATTAGACAAATTTGCCCCGATGTCGACCAAATGGAGGGAGAAAAAAATCCTCATAAATTATTTGTAGGCAAAAACTAACTTCTATTCATCATCATCGTGAACACATGACCCCCATAACAACACCTTCACCACACTCGCAGTTTGCCCCCTGACAACTTGCAATGGAAAACAAATTTATCACAGCGAATTCTTTTTTTATTTTTCGTTTGTGCTCTGTCATTCTTTCCATCTGCTCTGGTTCTTCATTGTGAGGATGGTTAGAAAATTCTGTTTTTTTTTATACATTTTCAATTCGACTCTCGCAATGATTTGCAATTTAACTCGGTCTCCTCCGATTGATTCGATTTCATGGTCCGGCGTCCGACTTAAATCAGTTGTCGCTGTCGTCGTCGTGATGGAGTCATCTTTACGTGATATCATCCTGTAATGTCATCATTAATATTGTAAGCTCTCACTTGAAGTAATAAACTGAATGATGAACTTCTATTACTGATGCAGGTGCGCTCACAGTTAAGGTCGCCTAAACATGACTGTGTCCACCAATTTATTTCAATTAAGTGCGCGCCTTGATTGAGTGCAGAAATTTCAATTTCTAAATGGCCGAGATCAACTCTTCTCATTCTTCTATTGTTTGATAGTGTGTGTAGCGATTGATTTGAAACGTTTGCAGTTTGTTCACCTCTTTTGGGCGGAACAATGGAATTAGAGCTCAAGTTTTTATCTAAAATTCCATTTCGCCATGGTGTTGTAGAAAAGCCGTAGAAAATGCTAAATTAAAGCCAGTCATAGACATACAGAGACGGACTAAGTGTAAAAAGTTTACATTCGCAATGAAGCATGGAAACAACAAAAAAAAAAAAAGAAGGAAATTCCTTGGGGAAGAGACTCGAAACTGAAAACTGAAAAATAATGTGGCAAGTTGTGAAATTTGAGATGTTATTCCCTGCTTCTTTCAAGTTCTTATATGGGTGGCTCTACTTTTATTCTTATTATGGTCTACATACACTAGTTGTGTCTTCGACTTCCTTGCGGAGCAGTAGAATGAAAGATTCCCTCTTCGTAATCTGATTATGTTGCTTTCTGTTTCTTTATTTTTATTTTAGCTTTTCAAAGAAAATGGAATTTTCCTCTTCGAAAAGCAAAGAACGAAACTTTGTGTTTCTGTTTTGTACATCAAGGAGAACGAGAACTAAAAACTTAATTTCCTTCATTAAATTTTCAACTCACATAATATATATATATACGAATTCGAAACAACAACTTTTGTCCTTGAAAGGCTTTCACGAATTAAAACAGAAATGTGTGCACAGTGTACACAATATATACTGGAAATGAAAAACCATATTAGTTTTCTGAATCGGCAGGGAAGACACACAGATGGGTGGTTCTGTCTTCTATATCTTTATCCCGGCATAAAATCGATTCGCAGAAGGACTTATGTATTTCTTTTGTGTTTTGTTAAAGAAAAACCCACAAATTTGGTCGCATGTCCTTAGACGCTTAATTACCAACCAAATTTTTCCGCTAGAGGACATAAGGCATAACTCAGCCGGACGCCTACGCTACGCGCAGAGGCAATCCCTTTAAAATTGGCATTTGCTATCTGGCCGTGTGACCATATGGCGCCTTTTGCGATTATCCCATTGCTTTGCTTTGCAAAAGAGACTGAGACGCGCCGAGTCAATTTAAGACAGGAAACAGTATGAACGAAGAGGGAACGAAATTAATATTTCAACCTATATTTACATGAAGGACGTTTAACAAAAAGAAGAAAAAAAACGCGTATTGCGTCTAGCATACAAAGCAAAACAAGTTTTACAAAACATGTACAACATTTTAGTCTTTCAAGACTTTTGTTAAGGTTACGAGTTACATACGAGTATATGTTATGACGCTTTAAGGTTGGGCGCAGCTACTCAGTTATTATTTACGCGCGCAGGGCACACGAATGTGTCATCGGTATTGGTTTTGTTATTTATTATTGCTTAAACCTGTTTGTTGGTTGAAACTTTAAGAAATCAGTAAATTTACAAACGAACGATAAGGTCTTCCGGTATGACCCTAAAATAATCGATCCGCTCATTGGAATGTGTTTATATTAACGCTTTCAATCCGTCTTAAAGGTCAATGATGTCTGCCTCCGAAAGTATAGCCAATCTTTCTTTGGCCCGTGGTCCGCTTTAGATCTGCTATTGCATTTAAACCTAGGCCAATGTTAGTATTCGTATGTTCGTGGCCTATTCAAAAAGTACCCGATGAACTTGTAGGAATGCAATAGTTGATTTCTTATAAAGCCGGCTGTTTCATCAGAACAGAAAGCATCATCTTCAGTAATAATCATATGAATAAAATTGGTGTAGTTCTGTTCGACTAAGATTGCATTTGACTGCATGTCTTTAAATGCAAAACTCTTAGGAACTGCTCAATTTTTCTGGTGCATTTTTCACAGGCCTATTAGAGGATACCTAGACCTACAATCTCTACTTTGTTTTAACTTTTTGTCTTTATAAATTTTGCAAAAAATTGGACAAGAGTAATTTATTTTTTCGTTTCGTTTCGCTTTTTTCTTTGTTACGTTTTGCGTTTGAAAATACTGAGAGCATTTAAGTATAGTTAATACCAGCTTATAGAGGACATCTGCTGGTACAACTTAGGATCTCCAATAACTCGACAACTTAAAAGGTTTTTAAATAAATAAGCAAAATTTTAAATATTTCTACGATTTTCACTTGAGTGAGTAGATATGCACTTCATTCTCAAATCAAACATACTAACCGCGCAATATTTTAACATCTCGTTTAACCTTATTTGTCTCAAGTGACAAAGAGGGAGACAGACAGAGGCAGTATGCTGTGTCGTTTGCTAATAAAAACATAAAATAAATGGCAAATATGTAGGAAAGTTTGTTTAACTCTGTTTTGCTTACAAAAAAAATGTGTCTAGAAAAAAATGTCAAATGGGTATAGGTACCAGTGATGCCAGATCGTGGTATTATTACGTTAGGGAAAATTCCTAATGATACATATCGTACCTGTTTATAAATTTCCATTTGCAATCAAGATGAGGCAGTAAATTACCCGGTGATATTTTTAAATAGCATTACAGCCCATAGCCTTCTTGCTCATAAAATTGAATTAAAAGTTGGAGTTCCCATTAAGTTGCTTCGCAATTTGAATCCCCCAAGCTTTGTAATGGAACCAGATTGAGAGTTGCAGAAAAACGTTATAGATGCGTCAATTTTAACTGGGTGTGGTAAAGGAGATACGGTATTTATTCCAAGAATACAAATAATTCCCAGCAATTATCCATTTCAGTTTAAACGGATTCAATTTCCTATTAATGTTTGTTCTGTCATGACAATCAATAAGTCAAACTTTATGAAAAACGGGAGTTTAATTAAACAAGAATTGCTTCAGGCACGGCCGATGGAAACAAAACGGCTAATATAGTATACAAAGAATCGTTACATTAATAAAAAAGTGAGTTAAATACTATAAAATTATTTTCTTTCATTTTCATTGTCCAAAGAATATTATATTGTTGCCGATTAGTCCAACGACTAGATGCAATGCCACGAAGATGAAGCCAGAGTGGACTCAGACTTTGGGAGGTTTTTTAATACGGGTTAAAGTCCCTCACTACAGTCGACTCCGCTTATCTAAACTTCGCTTTACTGAAAAAATCGGTTAATTGAATAACCGAGTTTATCACGCAGCATTTTTTTCAAAAATTCATACGAATAGCTCCGCTTAACTGAAAAACCCGGTTAACTGAACAAACTAATACGTCAGAAATTAATAAATTATACTAATTCAGCTCCGCATTACTAAAACAAAGTTATTGAACCCGCCCATTAGTAAAATTTTTTATTTCGTCAACTGAACTTGTCCATTGAACTTATGACACTAACTTCGTGTGTCAATTTTGACAGCACGATTTCAGTTGTGTTTTTAATTCTCCGTCCTTCGGCTTTACTACATACCCTAATTCTTCGTTGAATTGCTAACAAAACTTCGAACTTCGGTTAAGTACAACAATTTTTCAGTTATCCGAAGTCCGTATAAGTGAAAATACCGCATAAGTGAAATAAAATTTGTGGCAAATTGCCGTTTCAGATAAGCGGAGTAGACTGTATTGCATAACGCTCCCTCGCGTTATACCTCTGCAATGTTTATCGATGATTTTTCCTTCGAGCGATTATAAAAAAAAAAATTGTAGGGAACAAGACAGAAATTTATAAAAAAAAATATGTTTCCATCAACATTGTTCTGAAACCACATTTTGCGCGAGCGAAGCCGTGCGGGTACAGCTAGGTTCATAATAAGCAAAAATAAAATCATGAATTAATTGTTTACGATTGTGAATTAAGCCTAACAAAAAATTGGTATAAAATTTGAATTTGCCCCTCTGACGGACATTTTTTTTGATAGAAAGAAAAATAGGAAGAAAATAAATTCGTCAGAGAATGATTTGTAAGAAATCCTATAGGTTGCGCAACAGCTGTCAACAGCTGATTGATGCGGCTAATCACGAGAACCGCTAAACGGAATTGGATGAGGTTTTGCCTTTTTTACACATCAGCGCTTCTGGACGAGATATATATTTTTGAGTCTTTTAGTTCACTCGCTTTACAGTGCCAACCAAGTCAAAGCCCGCCAAACCGTAAGTTTTTTGTGTCCTACGAGCTAATTCAAAATAGACCTCTTAACCGTTCGAGAATTGGGTGTTTCCAAATTAATGGTACGGTCAAGGTCCCTTGTGGGTTTCACGCCGCGTGTCCCTTGTTGTCCCGTGTCACATGTAATCTCTCATAACAAATATTGTCGCAGCAGTTTAGTCAGCGCTGTTGTTATGTGAACCTTATCGGCACATCTGACCTCGTTTCGGCAACAATACAAAATTTTCTTCTTCACAAATACATTTTGTTTTCCTTCTCAATATCTCGGATTGGAAAAGTTTATTCTGCTGACATTTGTGACAAGAGATATAGCTCGTTGGATTAGCTCCGTAACCAGCACAAGTTAGCAGCTATGGAAGGATGGATATATACGATTTGCAAAAAAATTCTTATACGGATAAAGGCTGGTTAAGGGACTTTTATATATATTTTTCAAAACACCCTTATCTACCGCTAACTTCAACTACGTATTTGCATACGAAAACAGAGTTTTTAATAGAAATTTTTTATGTAAATAACGTCTCGTAAAAAATGCTGGAATGTATCGTTTCTTTTTAATTTGCTAAGGGCGTCTTAAAAAATAATAAATTAATGCAAGCATATGTCCTTTTGTGCACATTTCACTTTAATTTGGGTCAATTGTCGTTGGCTTCACCATGAAAACATCTGCATGGAGACATGACCCTCACTTAACGCGATGACTCACTTCTTTTGCAATAAAAAGGAGAACAAAGAAAGCACAGTGGCGCAGTTAAATCTTCCTGTATGAAAGGACGTTAACGAGAAGACGACTTCCTCCACACCGGCCACATTAACCGACCGAGGTAATTGAGTTTCCTGTGTCACACGACCAACTACCACACAGTTGTCATTAAACGAGTGGGTTTGGTTGCTGGTCATCTCTCTAATTGAACATCATTTCCCACCTTTCTTTTCTTCTTCTTTTCCTGATTAGAGGCGAGCAAAAGGAGAAAATAATTACAGAAACGAATGACTCACCGTCGTCGTATATACTTAAGTAGTCCATAAGCATCCCGGAAAGGGAGACGCCATTTTCAACACGAACTTAATTAAGGATAAAACTGGCGTTGGTTGTGTGCAGTTGAACCCGTTCGCGAATATGGCTCACAAACTTTGGTAATTATAGTTTCCATACCGGGAACAGATGCCTACGCTGCACTATGAGAGAAGAGAAAAAAAACAGTATATGCCTCCACAGTTGCTCTCAATACGCACTTTTGATTTGAGTTGCAAACTTCCGGTTCTGTCTAGTAAATTACGTTCCCAGCAACCAACGTGAATTTCGAGGGCGGCAATCCAGGCAAATGATTGCTACAATTAGAGTGTCTCAAGCACATATCCCATTCCAGCATCACTCTGTGCAATGTTTTGATCCTAATCCGAAGGAGGACACCATTCAGTTTGTGTGACGAAGAGCAATGTTTTCGTACCACCTGCCCACTTGAGCATTCCCATGCCTACCTGCTATTCACCAGAGAGTCCTTTGTATTGAATGTGTTCCTTGCCCATTCCGCGCTTTCAAGTGCTCAAGTGGCCCCTTCAAGGGATGAATAAAATGAGCCCACATATGTACGGTAATCCGCCTGCACAAACGGAGATTATTCATGTATCCAATGCTAGGATGCACTGCTGCTGGAGGTAAAACTTGCTTGTATTTGTGTACCCTGCAACGCCATCATCACAGCACGTTGATATGTGAATGGATGTATATAGAAATTCGTTTTACGAAAAATCAATTTCGTCCTGGCACCTTGTGCGCCTCCTCCTTACCGTACCGTTTTCCTTCAACGACTGGTTAACAATAAAATGCAGTCGATGTGGTTGTAGCATGACAGGAGATTTCTTGCTTCGTGTCCCATGCATATCATTCAGATGTTCATACTCCTCCTTGGAATAATAAACTCCCTATCCTGCCATAAAATTTGTTGAATTCTCCGCTTTTTGCTCCCCTTTGATTTATAGATCATGCCAAACATGACATTCACTTTATGTTTACACGAAAGTAACCCATTTTCTTCTTTATTTTCTCATAGCAGGTATGTACTGCAAATATACCAGCAGATGGAAAACACTGGATGGTAACATATTGCACAATAAAAAACTGAATTTGAAATAGAATAAGATGGGCAAAGGCAAATAATCGTTAGAGGATGAAAATCCTCAAACGACAAATGACATCCGGTGAGGAGAGAGTTGTTGCTTCTGGCATAGAAGCCGAGCGAAGCAACTACAATCGCCAGGCAGACTGGTTAAACATATTGACGTTTCACAATTGTGTAGGAAAGGACTTAGAACTTTAGCTCCTTTGGAAAGTGGACATAAAAATAGATGGTCGTTCCTTTTGCTTTTAGCTTCTATTTGACCTCATTAGGGGTAATTTCTTTACTTATTTCGCCTGCAGCTAGTGTCATATGGCAAGTTGTACGGAAAGGCAGAGTTGCCAAGTGGCTGTTGCAGGCAAAGCAGAGAAAAGTGACATTTTCACAGCCGGTATTGGCTTAAAATATAAATTGACGTTCGGAAGAGTAATAAATCCTGAAAGGTCTAACGTCTGATGGAGTTTTTTTTTTAAAGAAACTTCATTTGCTTCCAAACAGTATCTTGACAAGTTGGATACATTCGCATAATTAATTTAAAATAAACGTAATTACACAAAGCGCCCTACTAATAATAATTTTTAACCTCCACACTAAATATTTTGTAGGTCGCAATATGCAATTTTGTATGGAAAATTTCGTCATTGTGTGTTCGAAAAATTTAGCCTGGACACTAAAAATGATTATTAGTATCGCGGAAAGTCAATCAATAACATTAATACAGCAGTAGGGAAAATTAGAAAACTAACAAATAACGAATAATTGCTCACTGGGCGTAAATTTAAAAGCAAAGGAAATACTTTCCTTGGGACAGTTTGTGTCAGCTGTCGAGTTTTTTTTAAATAAATGAATGTATTGCGTACTTCAGACAGCACAAGCCTGTACCTGCTGTTGATTTAAGTTGCCCAGGGTACTCATTCCGTAACTTTTCAGACGATTATCGTCGAAACGACAGACCTCCAAAATTAGCAAACAACTGGTAAGATTACAAGTTTGAGAGCTTAATCCAGTTAATTTTACAAAAGTATAATGAAAGCTGACGTTTGGCAAAAACATTCGAGCAGAATATGACTTATTTTGGTGATGAACGTTTCCAAAAATATACCGTTTAGACGATCTTTGATATACGGAATCTGCCCCCTGCCTAATAAACTGCAAATAAGAAATCGTTCCAGACCATTTTCGTTACTTTGTGAGTGAGACAAATGTGACATTCAGTCACAAAAAAAGTACGGAAAAAAAGCTGCAATTGCCTTGGTAAAATATGTTAAAGGTATATTTTCCTACAATGCTTGAAACTGTATTAACAAACTCACTGCACATTTTTTTTCATGAAAAGCATCGTCGTTTGGTTTCTTAGTGATAGCGCTGCTTTTCATATTGTTGTTGTTAATTTAAAAATCTCGTTACGCACTTATTCCGGTCAGACTCTCAGTTGGCTTATGGACAATAACAATAATTCTTTTCAGTCCGTTTTTCAATTATCATTTTATGAACCCTTAATGGCGCATTTTAAAATCCCAGTTTTTGGCATTCTAAATCATGTTTATGTCCTTCTTGCTGTTTTGCAGAAGTATGTATCTCTCAATATCCTGGGTAAGATCTTCCCGGATTATGTTATGATTTCTTTTCCTGGCACATCATCCGTTTTGCTTGACTTTGCATATACTCTCTATAAATACCGCAGCAACAAAGTACCGACTCAAATAGTCGTCCTAATCGCCTTAACCAAATCGATATCATTCTACTTAATCGGCTTAACGAGCGCTAAGTCGCAATGTGCCACTTCGGCAAAATCATTATATACTTTCACTTAAATCCACGCCATATAAACCTATAGGTACCCCCACTGCCGAGGAGTAGATGTTGTAATCCAATCAAAGTATCAATCAATTTGTGCCCAATTGAGCGGCCCGCCAGTTGATTTGAATTACTACTTACGATTACGAGACACCCATTCAAAGTAGAGACACACATCGAAGGACATCACACAAGACAGAAACAAAACCTATCGCCATGAGATAATTATTACACCCCACTGTCAGGGAAATGACAAATTTGATGGCATTTGCCAATTGACAGAAAATTGAGTTGCATAATGACAGAAGCGAAAGGAAACAAAAAGGAAAACATTTGCAAAATAAATATTACACAATAGTTTTTGTTGTTGTCTCTCGTGCGCTAATGTTATTTCAAGTGTGTAGTCGGTCCTTTTGTGGGCGGCTGTATTTGCTTGTGCATCCTCAAATCTGTTCGAGTGTGTGATTGTGGTTTTGACGACACAATGGTAGGAAGTAACGGAAAAGGGATTTTTCTTCTTCTCTGCTATGTCCATTGAATATGGAATGACGATAAATTAATAAAAAGCTAACATACACAACATTTCAATTTGGCTACCATTCACATTTGTGGAGGGCCTGCCATCAGTATGCGGAGGCTCTGCTAATGTTGCTCCTTAAAGTGCTACTACTTGTGAGGATTTCTTAACGAATGCAAAAAAAGAAAATGTAATATCAATTCCGGAACTGGCTTGAAGGCATTGGAAAAAAAATGATGCCGAACAAGGCGAGGAATCAATTCCGCAAAGCAATGATGTTGGGCGGGAATGGTGTATTTCTTATAAAAAATAATTTCCCATGTGCATTCAGCAAAAGAAATCGGATATCCATTCTGTGAAGGGTAGGATAGGAGCGGAAAGGAAGCCGCAGGCAATGAGGAGGGTTCGAGAATAGAATTTCCACGGGAATTGTCTCCGGAAGAAGCCTTAATAACAAGGGCTGTCTTTTGCACATACACTGGGGTTGGGCAATTAGGGTTGCCAGTGTGATGTAATGAGATGTCATAAAGAGCACTGAAATCTGTGTGGGTGGTTGGAATTGAATCAACAAGCTGAAATTGCGATGTAAAAGGTTTCCTTGGCGACGCGATTTTAAACAATTTCATCAATATTTTAAATTTGAATCAGGGTTTTTAAGCGTGATGGAGGTCTGTCTGTATAAATACTGCTTAAACTCCAATTTACTCTGCTGAGCACACTTACTACAATTAGTATTTGAATTTCAATTCGCTCGAAGTCATGTTTTAGGAATTGATTTTTTCGTGTTTTTCGTTTAAATAATATAATAAAAACCCCATTTGCAGTTTGTTTTTTTTTTTATTTACTTTTGAACATTTATGTCAACTGTCGTTTTTTTCGTAACTGACTGTGGAACTTTGAAGTGGAAGCCCTACTCTGGTCAGTCGAGGCGTTTCATAAGTCAGTTTTTTTTAAACTTAATTTAGTGGATATTTGCAGTTTATTGCGTAAATAGTTATTAAATTTTAATATTTAATCTTCGGCTCATTTCTGACAGTTCCATGTTAATTTTGAAAAATATAAATCACAAAACTTCAGTTGGTACGCAGATTTTCAGTAATGTTACGCATCGATCTGTGTTTTATTGCTCCTAAAAACTACCACAAATCTCAATCAAAGTAGAGCGTTGGATAATAAACCAACAACACTATTTGCTACATGGCTACCAGAAGTCCAGAACCGCATTATGTTTTGACAGTTGAGAGTTGGGTACCGCTGTTGTCAGAAAAATTCGTCTTTTGGTTCACTATTTAAATGCAACAATTAGTAAGTGAAGGAAAGAAAATGCTATCTACTTTCCACTAAGTACAACAGACTTCCTTATGCGAGTGATGCCAAAGTATATAATTTGTTCTTCTCATTGCGTTTATCGTCATTTCACTTGTAAAATGTTGCAATTAATCAAAGTGGATACACAAAAGAACATTTTTCGCACGGCTTGCAATTGTCGCCACTTGTCTGTTATTTTTGACAAATGTCAAACTGACTTAAATGTATACACTGCGCAAAAGCAATTCTGCCTTTGCTCGCCAGTAAATTTGACATAAATGCCAGTCGCAATCGCATTGATATTTTATTTCGAAATCAATGGCTTTATCTTTCGGTTCACATGCTAAACTGCCTATTAACTCTGAATCATGTCGCTCAGCTCTCACAAATCATAACGTAAAATCATTTATAGTACAATCAGCTACGACAGAATGACAGTCCTTCACATTTTTTATTAAATTATTTCTCTTTTTATATATGCAAAATCGGTTCAGCATAACTCTTGGTTGTCTCTTTTGCAATAGAAGGTATACGAGCAATAATACGTGCACAAAATGGATTTCATTATGCATCAATTGAAATTTTACTGCAATTGGCTGCACTATAGAGCTCGTACTTGGGATGGATGATCACGTATTGGAAAATGGAACAAATAAAATAAACTTCAACAACGTCCAATGGACGCCAATACTAATCGAGTTGAACGAATGAGCGTGAATATCGAAAACAGGTGCAGAGACTTGCTGCAGTAAGAAACAAGCCTGTAGACACTTGACAGTTGTTTATTTATGCTTAAATCTAGATACGTATTTGCTGAAGTTGCCATTTGTTAGCAGCGTTCTCCTTTGTGTCAGACGATCGAAAAGCTCTGTTGCAACTTTTAAAATGCCAGCAGTGTTCATGGAAATTCAATGCAATGCTGCCACTATTAGAAAAGAAAATGTTTAGCAGTTTATACATCACGAAATCAAAATGTTGACTATTTAGAACATATTCAGCTGTTTACATAAATAATCGCTACACGCGTGAAATTGCTATTTACGTACGTCAACACCTCACATTAAATGACATGCAACTGTCATAGTTTGTAAAATATTGTTCGAAATATTGCACCCAAGTTGTCTCCTTTTGACATAAAAAGAAGAGAAAAACAGGAAAAACAAATCTTTGAAAACATGCTACAAAATGTAGGTATGTCTTCCAGAAGTGTATGTATTTAAAGAGTACAACGTAGCCGCGTCTGACTAACGAACCGACAACTCCAGAATGCAAATGAAAGGCTGCACAGGCAATTTTACGACACTTGTACTCTGTCACTGCACAATCTGGCACACAAAAATGAGAGGTAGTTCTGGCAAATTCAAAATGCAGATCTCTGCCGGGTAATTATCTTCAGCTTCACGTTCACACACATATCTGCTTCCACTCTAAAAATATCTACAAAAAGTCGACAAAAAAAAGAGAATAAAACAGAATGACAACGTTGCCGCGGCGTGGGCTGGGGTGGCTCTGCTGGCGTATGCCCCCTTAAAGTTACACAGCAGCGCATGAACTTTCCCATGTCATTAACCGAACAAAATGACTTAATCTCCTTTTTTTGTTGTCATACTCCGCAGGAGATTCTCCTTAAAGGTATCCCACTCATATTTCTTTTCTTTAAATTCTCATCTTAAAGGCTTTGAACAATATTATGCATGCACAGGCACACACCATTAGGTCATGAAGAATGAAACGAGAGAAGGCACACAACTGAGTCTGTTAATTTCAGATCGCGGTGTCTATAATTCTAGTTGTTTGCAATTTTCTTTAATTACAGACGGAGGCGGTGGCAGCAATTTCGAAACACTATAACAACAACATCAACCATAACAAGAGAAAAGTGCAAATTATAATTTAATGAGCGCCCGTTTTCCAAACAATTTACCATTCTTTTCTGCTGCAACAACTTTTTATAGCAACTCGCACTCGCATTCGCATGCAAATGAAACTATTCGCGTAAGAAAATGCCGCAAAGAGCAACGACGACTGAGCAAAGTGTGTATATTTGTGTGTCTAGTGTGTGTGTGGATTAAAGGAAGTGAAATTTTTGCGAGGTGCTCTACTTTTTAATGACGACAACAAATGGCGCTTAAAGGTGCTCGCATGCATCCTTGAATCAGGAAAGAGGATGTTTTCCTTAAACGATATTTTCGATATCAATAGTAATGCAAGTTGAAGTGATAATCTAGTTAGTTGTGAGTTTGGGAGATTTTTTTTAACTAATGGGCATCACTGTTAATTTGGTAAATGGAGGACAATTGCACATCGTTTTGTTGAAATACCTCCCTGCTTTTAGAATCTGTTAAAACAGCTCTTTAATATTAGTTTGTCTTTTGTTCAAAAAAAATATATATAATGAAAGTCAAATGCTAATAAAACCTTCAATTTACTATTTATTTTTTGTATTTATTTTTCCATTAAAATTCGCTTATATTGTAATCGACTGGCAGCACTGGCAGTTGCCATCAAAACCATACCGGTACAATATTCATAGTTAAAACACCAGTGTAAACAAAATAATTTGGTGCACAGTGTAGAATAGCAAATTTTGCAAATTTTAGAAAAGTGATGCCAATTTGTTAATTTTGCCAAGGTGAAACTTGCATATCTAACTATTAGTGAAAGCACTTCGGATCATTTTCTGTCTTAAGCAAATGAAATACAAAAATATGCTACTCTAACATAGAATGAAAGTCAAATGCTGCCAAACCGCACTCAACTTGCTATTTTTTTTTTTTTTTTTTTGATTTATTAGTCCATTAAAATCAAAGTAAAATATAATCTATTTAAAATTAGGAATGCAGTGTTTTACGGCTTTGTGTACTTTGAAGTTTTTCTATTATTTACCTTAATATGTATGTAAATTATATAACTGGGAAAGTTTTTGAATATGATCTATATACAGAAATACAATTTTTTACTTTAGCTGGTTATCGAAAAATCTTCCCAAAAGTAGTAAATCGAAGTCTTTTTAATGCAAATATATCCAAACGTCATTGTACTGTCATCTGTGTAGGTTTTTTTCTCGTCTGTCATCTGTCGAATGTCAGATGACATTTTTTTGTCGGTCCATTAAAAAGACCTAATTCACCTAAAGATTCAAAATTCAACATCTCCGGCTAATTGTAAAGATTATGTCACATTACACCGCAGCAGACACAAAGCGCATTTTTACAGTATAAACACTTAATCAAAACAAGGAAATCCGTGGAATTCCTTTATAAAAGCGTTAAGCCCATTTTTACGTTTTGTGTTGTTGTTACCACGTTTTGTTTGCCGTATATATCTGAATCATGCCATACGTTAGCCCACATTCATATTACATGTTCAGTACGAGTACACACTGTATCAGATACTGGAGCAGCAGAAAATCACTATACTCGCACCATGCCGTGTATGGCAGCCTCAATTTAATGCCAAACTATCGTGTAAACGCCGCGCCACAGTCACAACTCACAACGGCAAACAACAGTCGATGAATAATTAATGACAAAAATAAATAACAAAACCAAAACGGTCTGTTTCTTTGCACGGCGGTGGTGTGCTGTTTGCCACATAAGCAGTAACAAGTAATTAAAGTGCAAAGCGAAGCTACTGCCTCTTTATACACTAGCCTACCGTCATCGCTAACCAAAATGACGCAATCTAGCAATCAATACTGGGAAGCGATGAAAAAATCGGAAATCGGTAAAAAAATAAAAAATACCAATACCGGCGACAATGGCTGCGGCTGGGAGGGAGTGTGACTTCCAAAAAAGGGGTCCGTGAAACCTTTTTCCATCAGACCTTTTCTCTTATTTGTGGCGAACATAATATTCAATTAAGTAGTCCCATCATCCAGTGTATGAAATCGGCAAATGGAATGACATTACCAACCAGCACCAGATGTTGCCTAAACGCTTTCGGATGTCAGTAATAACCCTTTCAGCCGAAATGTCCCCACTGACTGCGAATACTGTTTTGTAGATAGATGACGTTTGCATGTGGGGACCCATTACACAAACCCACAGTCAACGCAGGGACGACTGCCGGCATGGGAAATATTGTCCTCATTATGGGACATAGTTCCCTTACTTACTTTCGCACAATCCTCCGTCAAGTACAATGAAACATGGCCCAAAGGGGGCACATCATTTTCGCAACCTTCATTAATCCACAAGCAAAAAATAGGAAAAAGAAATAACCTTTTCTCTGCTGGCCAGCAAATTACCATTCGGAATGTATGGAAATAGATTATTTATACAACGCTCATCATCACGACACAGTTGTTGGTGGGGTGTCGGTCGACGTTGTTTTGGTTGGCGGCAGCGAGAGCCAAATTAAAGTTCACATTTGCATTCGATTATCATCGCTATCTAAACAATCGAAAATATTCGCGAGTCTATCACCCTCTGGCGGACCATCAAAAGTTTGTTGACATAAGCCCAGCAGGCATTAACAAAATACAATTTATTGCTGACAGATATTAGTAGCTCGTTGTATGATTGGAATTTTTATTTTTATTTATTTATATAAGAAATCGTAAACAATCGAGGTACGAGTATATCGAGATACTAATCGGAGGGTGTCAACGATGGAAAATTTCCTTTAATCATGAACAGAACAGATTTATTTGAAGCAGGTGTTCGACTCGAAAAGTTGAAGATGTGCACATTTTGTTAAAGTAGGTCGTGAACGATCCTATAAATTTATTGTTCGAAAATCAGCTACAAAGACTAGGTGTATTGCAGCAGTTTTCCGCCTCTGTCGTGGTGTCTGTTGACCAATAGTTTGGGTTGAATCAGAACCTTTCAACTGGAGCTGGAGGTGTTGAAAGTGATTTCGAAAATTTCTCTTTTTTTTTTGCGGTTGAGATACGAGTATGTTTTTTTTTTTTTTGTTTCGAAATGCGGTTATTGCTCTTTGAGCGTGGTGCACTTTTTACAGCAGTAAATTTTAAGGTGTGAATATTTATTCTTTTCCTCATCTAATTAGGTTTGCAGTTTGAGTTGCTCTTTTGTTATGAGTTAAAATAATTGGATTGTAAAGTTTGGATGAATTTTGAGGAGGAAAAAAATACATCATAAACTCGCAGTAAACCTCCTGAGTGCAACAAGTTGAGGGGATAACTGTTTCCAAAGAATAATTGTGTGGGATTTTGACGGCAATTTGATGGATACAAATGGAAAACTGAAATTAGGGTTCTCATGGAGACTTATCCGAAGCAACTGTTGTGATTGTTTGGAACTGATGTAGGGCGTGAATCGTTCCATCAAGCAATTATGATGCAGTTCAGCTTACTCACTTTAGAGAGACGTCAACTATGTTTCATAATAAATCTTAAGTCGTATTTGCACTCTTAAAACCGATTTATTTTATTGTGCGTAAGTAAAGAGCCTAAAAGTCTGCAAGTATTTACGCTAAAATTGAATAAATTGATATTTACGTTTGGTGTATGAACTTTCGCTGTCAAACGGACGCCTGACAGCTGGCTGACTTGATGTGTGTCCCAAATTAACAGCTTTTTCAGATGGCGCTTATGGAAGAAATGTCAAGAAATTTATAACTGAGTTCTAATTTGACAGTTCGCACATGTGACTAACGTATTAAAGGTGACGTTTTCGACGAATGCAGTTATTGCGTTCAGGGTACATCTATAATCGACTTAAGATAACTAGATTTTTGAAAGTGCCCAATAATCGTATGTCGTTTTCGATTTGGCTTTTCAGATTTTGATCTGAGGTTTCAGATTTCTGCTGCCAAATCGAACATTAAATCCGAATTTGATTGGTTCTGTTTTGTATTGAGTTGGCAGCAAACAAATTTATTTTTTCACTTGCACTTTAAGTCCATTTCAAATGATTGTCACACATTTAAACAAACCCATTTCAAAAAATACATAATTTAAAATAAAAACTCATTTCCATTGGCGAAAAATGAATAATTTAGGTAAAAAACAATCCTCTCAACGATAAACAATTCGTAACCGCCAGCTGTGTGTCAAACACAGTGGTATTAGTGAAAGTATGTGTAAATCTGAGAAAAAATAGTGAAAGTATGTGTAAATCTGAGAAAAAATCTAGATTTCTCCAAAAGTGCCTCAAATCAAAAAAAGAGTTGCTTTTTTTTTAGGCAAATCGAACATGAAAAGCAATCTCGATCAAAAAAAAAAGTTGATTTTTTTTCTAAAAAAAATTTACCTTCAAACAAAATATACAAGTTGTTTTCACAAATATATGTATTATGGCATGAGCAAATACATCTCCGTAACATAAAATGTTAAACGTCAAACTCATAAAGTCTTATATTTTTAACGTTTTTAAAATATGTCACTCATATTTGTGCAATAAATTTAAATATATGTGCCTGACGTTTTTTTTTATGTGCCTGACGTAGCTCGGAAACATTGTGAAAACAGAAACTCTATTTTATAGATATAGCGATGACTTCTGTTGACTGTGTTCAGCTTAACGATTCAAAACATTTGTTTATGATGATTACATTTCATTCTGTTTCCAATTTGTATTCTGGGAAATTCCCGCAAAGTTCAATTCCGAAGCTATTCATCGGCTGATTAATTAAACTATTCGTGTCTAAATTGAATGAATTCTAAGAGTTCACCATAACAATAGAGAATACGCTATATTTAGCAAAAGAGAAAAAGAATGAATTCCTTTGATCTATTCACCTCACTTGATACAACATGGCGCAGCGTTACGGTCAATAAATTTGTATGTTTTTATTTTTTCAACTTAAATCGTTTGTGTGATATAATTTCTGATTTATAGCGTAAACCTCATTGGGATATTAAATCATGATAGGTGGTCATTTGTGCAAGAGTTTCTGGCAGTATGCCATGGGATTTTTGGAATTTTTCCATTCTTAAAGATCGGTGGATATGACCTGGTGAAATCGCACGCCGCTGGACTCACGGCACGCAATATTAATTCGTGAGTTTGATCACGCACAGAGTTCACATTTAAAGCATTTTATATGAATTGAGCCTCATCCAACTGATGAAATATGCACGACTAATGAATGAAAGTTCAACTTTTGACAGAACAACTGACACACTCTATAATTCCATTTATGCTCAGCAAAGTTAAACGATTGATTGCAGATAGGGCAATTGTTATGAAAAACAGTTTCCAAAACGTTATCCATACCGCATTACGAGTACCTACTGCCTTCCCTGCAACACTCGGGTGCACACAACAATTAATTTCCCATGTAGCAATCAAAACGCGTCTAAAAACGACGACGTGGGCTTTGTAGCATTGTAGCACTTAACATAGAAAACTCCCGCCTTCTCTCGTCCCTACGCCGGTCTGAAGTTTAATTTGATTTTTGAGAAATAACATTTCATTTGTCTTGCGGTCGTTTTTTCCTCATTAAGACCCACTTCATGTAGTACGCTCGCGCCTACCTTGGTCATTCCCGTTACAAAGAGTAAAAGATATACCTATACGAGTATGTTGCGTTGGCTGAAAATCACTAATCACAGAAATCAATTGAAAACAATGAGGAAAGAACAAAAGGTATAATTTCCAAGTCTCTGACCCACTGACAGAAATAACGTTGGTGGTGGATGGCTATGATTGCCTTGGCTTTCATTCTGAAGGTTGCCACATACTATCGGGGAAACGAAACCAAACACCATGTAAAAAATGGCAATTACTCATCGATTAAGCCAGAGAAATACGAGTATACACATCTGCACTTTCATTTCACAAGACGAGTATCTGTGTGAGCAATTCGTTTATACTCGTAGTTGCAACCGATATCTACCTGTTAGCTAAGTATACATTCATCTCTTTTATTTGTGTATCGCCTTCAAAGTGAAAGAGTCTGAAAAAGAAAGTTGTGCTTGCGCAGTTGCTGATTTGCTGCTGTTGTTACCGCCACTGATAGCCTGTCATCGTAACTCTGTTTCTGTAACCAGTTTGAGGTTTTTCACTTTTCATCTTCAACGCCGTGGTGACCTTAAAATTTTGTATTAAATACACACTTTATGCATACGATTATTGAGCGTCTGTCAGTTTGACGTAAGAGCGCCTGCTAGACTCAATTTATGACGGTTGACGGCAACGGATTGCACAAACTCGAAATATGAATAGACAAGTGAGGCTGAATATCATTTTTTACAGATTTTGCCAAGTTTATGGGAATGATAACAATATTTCGCCATGTACTTAAATGTAAACCAAAACTTTTTGGAATGTGCTGCCGCTCTTATCCCGATTCGGCGCCTCGAGAAATGCAGCGTGTTATCTGCGTTGCGTTGGTTAATAACGCAAAGTACAAATATTTGAACAATTTGAATTGCTTTGTGAATGCCTCTTTAGGGTTGATCATTGTACAGGCTGGTTAATTTAATTAAACATTTTTTCAAATATCTACTAATTTGTGTAATCTATTTAAGTGGAATTTGTATGTAAGTTTATTAAACAAAGCGTAGGCAATTAAATGTTGTTACACACTCTATAAAACCTGTTAATGGCTGCGTAGAGTCAACGCCATTTGTGATTCATCGGTTGCCGAAATAGGAGTTTCTAGAGATTTATCGCTGGCTGGTCGCGACGTCATTTAGTTGGAGGCAGAAAGGTGGGCTCGTAAATCTGGATAGTGATCGACTTTGAGTTACGGTTATGGTTGGGACTCATGATATGAAATGAGCAGCGAAGATACGTACACGTACCTGCTTGTGTGATCCATATTTCATGGTGTTTGCTTCGTTTTCGATCGCGGAGAAACAACGTAAATCTCTCACTACCAATAGGTCGAACTCTGTACGTTCTTATAACAGTAATATGTATTTGACATTTGAGTTTGCTTCAGAAACTTTTGGATACATGTAGGTTTGACATCTGTATGCAAAATACCACTCTGAAAATGTCAGTTTTTCTACCTTGTCATGTGGAAATTGTTATTGTGATTTCCCTGAGCATTAACATCTAGTTTACTTGGTCTGACAAGATTAGGCATTTTTGATTGGACTAGATTGATTCTGTCCAGTTAAACGTTGAAAAATGTAGTGAAGAGTTGTCAGTTGACATTTGGTTGTGTCAAAATTTGACAGCTGTTCGAAATATTCGAAGACATTTGAATAGAAAAACAAATAAATAGTTGGCGCAACAGTTCCGTAGGGACCCTAGGCCTATCTTCCACAGCCATTCATTTTGGGGACGAATAGAATGGATCTTCAATTTAATTCCGAGTCCAAACGGCTAATTGAGACTCTCAGATGTTTGTTAGACGCTCGCGAGAGGTGGCGCAGTGAAAAAAAACCTGAAGATGAAATTTGGGTTCTTTCAGTGATCGAATTTGAAACCCCCCCCTCAACATACTAACTACTATGCCATTGCGGAAATAGAAATAGAAAGAAATAAATTTTGTCAGAAAATCAAGTGTGTGTCAAATGGAAAACCAATAGCGATCTGTGGTTGTGTTTTGACAATTCTATTCGAACTTATTGAACTAAATAACCGAAATTTTCAGCTTTCGCTGTCAATCAAAATCAAAACATTTTCTTAGGTTTTTTTTACAGTATTCTTTAACTGTCAGATGATTGTCAAATTTCCCAAATACCAATTTAGGAGTGACTTTATTTAATTTTGTGTTAATTTTCATTTCAAATCGTTTGTCTCAAAGAAGCTACTAAAACCGACTTCAAAAACGAAATATTAGTTACTTACGATAAATGACAGCAGGAATGGGAATGATGCAAGTGATGACTAGCTATTTGTAATCATTTTATAAATGCGATGTTAAGGTGTATGTGTCGCAAGTTTGATATTACGGGCGCTTATTCTCGTTTTTTTTTCAGTGCATCTGTCAAAAAACCATGCGAGAGAGATTACAATTGTCCGACGTGGACGTGCGCTTGAATATTTTTTATATACGTTAGCAAAGTTCACAATGTTGAAATAGACACAAGTTATGAAAATTGCATACTTCAAAATATGGGATATATATTTTAATAAAATGAGGGCCTCAAAATGGATTTATCTTGTTAATCTATAATTTTTGACTTAACTAACCAACTGAGAAATTCACAAACCAGCAAGCAATCTCAGCAACTATTTTAATTGCGCTTCCCACAACTGCCATTTAAGCTAAATGATCTATTAAATTTGCCGTCCATGACTTTGGTTCTTCTGTCCTTCGAAATGTCAATTCTCCTGTTATAAATCATAATGTTATTTATTTTCCCATTACATACTACACATACTTTGATCAGCTTGATTCAGAAACCTGAACGACGGTTATCATTAGATATTTCTTCTCTGTTAGTTTATCCTTTCGAAACATAAATAGTTAGAGTTCAAGGTACGAAAACGCCTGTGTAAATAATCGGTTTATATTTAATCGCGATATACTGACCGAACACGATGGTCAACACTGATGCCAACCATTCTTAAATCGGTACCAGAAAATCTGGGAATAATTAAACTCAATTTAATTGGTAATGACACTGCTGTCGAATTAAAAGAGTCAAACAATCTCACGAAATGTTTTGTTGAATGTTGAACCTCACGAACTATTAACCAATAGAGCATTAATTCCCGCGCAAAAGAGAGCAACAACAACGTAGATGTGAGTTTAAAAAAATAATAATAATGACTTCATCACAGTAGAGTGTGTGTGCTGCTGCGCATTGGTGTGGTCAGAGCACAACACGACTTCTCTGACATGGATCGAACATAAATTCCAAGAACTGAAGCACACCGTCGACCGTCCTCCCTCCAGCTTCCTATTCGGTTCGGACTGTCTCGCCGAAAAGGTTTACTGACATTTTAAGCTGGAAACCACATGCTTGTTCACGACTGATGTTGCAAAATAAATCTCCACAGTGGGAACTGCCGATAACATTCACAAAGACGAAGAATTACTGATTCGGCGCGTAGATTTTTGCGCCAGAAACTGTAAAACATTTTGAGAGTTTTATTAGCATATCCGTTCGAAACGATCGGCGGACAATTGCACGATTTACTTGGTAGATCACGAAACGGCTCGTATGTCGCAGTTGTGTTCCCGAGAACAATGATTGCTTTTATTGGCCATTTGCATTTAGAAGGTGTTTTCGCATCAAGGTTCGAATGAGTTAAGATCGTTTACGGTCTAAATAATCAAAGGTAGTGTTTCACCGTGGTATTAGGCCATTGCCGAACGGGTAGGGTTACACGCATCGCGAGCAATTTCTTAAAACATTATTATATACACCAGCAGTGTGGCTTAAACGTCACTAGCAACCAGTTTGTCTAGAAACGCGTGTTTGATTCATTGCTATCAGGTTTCTTGGGGGTATACCGTGTATGCCCATTGTGGTGGGGCTATAATATCGGCAGCCCTTGAAGCGGTGGTGGTGCTCTACTGCCCCAGGCATGCGATGAGTGATGTCATTTAGGTTTCTGTGTTGAATCCGACACTCCGGGTTGCGCTTATGCTTTGTGTGCCACGGTAGTTTGGCGAAGCGCAACTTTGGCTAATTAATCAGACATTTGCAGGGCGTGGAATATGGAGTGAAATTTTCTATTGAGATTCTATGTAAAATGCCAAAGGTGAAGCGCGTACCTTCCAGACAGTAGAGTGGCGCCAGTGTTGCGCGGGTTGTCATGCCGGTGCCACCCTTAATAATTCCCACCTTGCGTGTTGA
The DNA here is from genome assembly GCA_916610125.1 of Cheilosia vulpina. Taxonomy (NCBI): domain Eukaryota; kingdom Metazoa; phylum Arthropoda; class Insecta; order Diptera; family Syrphidae; genus Cheilosia; species Cheilosia vulpina. The sequence continues at coordinate 2,520,164 of OU744280.1, read as the reverse complement.
TTATGAATATAATACCTACAGCCAATGGAGTGGGTGGTCGTGGTCACGCAAGAACTGTAAAGCGACGTCAAGGACAACAGAGGATGCATGTTTCGCACACTGACCTCGGTAACAGTTCTCTGTTCCGAAACCGTGCATAATGTCGCCACACTTAGGAGTGGCAGTGGCCTAATGAATACCACACATAAATAAGCATCAACTTTTATTATTGCTTTGATTTGCTGCCTCTTCAAGGCGACAGACAAGTTATTACTGTTGGCTTTATTGCTCATTAGAATTTAATTTCATTCAATTCGGTGAATGCGATTCTGAAATTCCAACCAACCCTTCGTGGGTGGTTGTAAATGAAAGACTCGACTGCGGCAGTATAGTTATGGCAACGCCCCTATTGGCATTCGATTAAAAGCCGTGTGTAGGGGTAGAGAATGTATGCATATGCCATGTTGGCTGGTGGAATACATTAGCCTGCTTTCATTGTCGAAAGCAAATCGACTATTGGATTGACACAATTAATTCGAATGTCGGGAGTTGTTTTTATTAGCATGAATGTTGTGTGTACATTTGTAATGATCCCCCATCCGAGCAAAAGTCCTTGAGGATTCTGGGGTAATTAATGGGAAACGCTAATGGTGTTCCCAAATTGTATACACATTATAATGTGCCTACAAACGCTTGACGCAAGCAGCCCTAAACGAGTAAATTTCAGACTGAGACTGGCATGTGCATGGCTCCAGTGTAGTTGTGTGTTCAAACTAAAGTGGGGCTGGTTGTCATTGGATATTTTAATTCAATTATGTCATTACCTATGGCTTTGCGTTGAGTGAGATTATTTTGTTGCCAAAGGTTTTTTTGGGAAGGGAGATGAAATTATGGACAAGTGCCAGAAGCGCTTATTAACCTGACAAGTTTTGCATTATTTTTATTAAGTTTGTGGGAGGGGGCATAGAACAAATTTGGAATCGATTCGTTGACCCTACAGTAGAGAAAAGAATTTTGACATTTGAAAGTGTAATATTCATGCTTTTTGGCAGTAGAAATGTCTCCTATATCCATTGTAGTAATAAAGGCGAGAAACAAGTGTCAGTCGTAAATTTTTAGATTTCGTAACATTTATCGCGAACTACACAAATTTAATGAACGAATAGTGATACTGACATCTCGTGAGCTTCCTGACAAGTTCGCTACTTGACTCAAGGGTCAATGCTCTTATGGTGATACATGAGATTGATCATCATAAGTGGTCCAAAGTTCACCTATTTCAGCTTTTGTATATCCAGTTTACACCCCAAAATGTATACTGCCAATAAATTTACGACAGCTGACACAATGTTACTCATCCAAACACCAGTCAAATAATGGTCTGGCTCCAAAAATGCCGAAATATCTATTTTCTAAGACCACCTGTCTATATGCGAACCGAGAAATGGATAAAAACAATTACCGCCCAGACAGAAAAAATATTTCGCTCCAAATGTACTCAATCCGATTTGTGTAAACGACGTGTCCAAAGCTTACGGTATAGTCTTTCATAAATGGTCATGTTTTACTCAAAATCAATCCTTAATCTCAGACTTGTACCAGTGAAATCATTTTACATAGTCAGATCCATGACTTCACCTTCGAAAAAAAGCGGCGGAAACTGTTCGATCAATATTATGGCTCTACGCACCTGTCATCGGTAAAACAGCTGACATTGAGAGAGATTCCCTCGATGAGTCATCCCAAGATCGACTGCCCAAATGTATGGAACAGGGCATATCGATTCCGCTGAAGGATACAGAAAGAGGAATACATAATAATTGCCCTCGTGCCAGGCGCTCAATATTCATTCACCTGGGGTTGAAATTTGTGCCTCAGGGTTTACAATGTCATCCCATTGGGTTGCGCCACACCTGTGTTTATTTGTGTGTTTTCTTTATTCTTCTACGTATTATTATTGAATTCATGACAATAAAACAGATGCGCAGCTTAATTAAAAAGCCACACATGGACGTGAATGTAAATCGCCGGATATGACAGCAGCATGTTATAGAGAGACTTGCTGTCTGACATATTGGACGCGTCAGTTGTTTGTTCTGTGTGTGTTTGGTCAGGTGATCGGAAATAAATTTTATTGATTAGATAGGGCCCCATGAGATAACTCACATCGAATGAGAAGATGTCCATTGCAGTTCATAGCTGTCTCTACTGTGCAATGTAGTTGCAAACGATTTTGATTGTGAACCAACTGTCAAAATAAGCAGATTAATTTTGATTGAAATTTTTTCTTCAATATGAGTCGCCATTTGGAAAACGAAGTGCATTTATTTAAATCAACCCTTCAGGAAAGTATGTCCTTCATATACATACTTGTGTATGGGTACGATGCAATGACAGCGACTGGACTGGCATTTGGCACATTCTTAGTCGACTAGATTGATTGGACTAGAAGTACCCTGAGCGCAAAAACTAGATTGGTCGGTAACGTCACTAAACCTACGTTAGCCACAACTGCCAACTTAGTACTCAGTCGCGAATTTCTTGACTAGAAACGTCAAGATGTTCAGGTGACCGATCTAGGCGGATCAAAACTCAAGTCACCCATCTGTCAGATGTAGTAAACTACATATTTGAATTGCTTGTGACGATCTTCTCCTATCAAACAAGTTAGTTATAATCTGTTTATTATGCTATCGACTGCAAAATTCAAATCATTTGTTATCGATTACACGCTGTCTCCACTTGTGATGAATTCAAAGTAAAGAGCAATAGCAAACAAAAAAGCACATAGCAGAGCAGCTGTCAAATTTAGTTTGTTGGGCATTTCATAGTATACTTTTTCAGTAAAGAAGGCAATGAGCACACACATGAAAGTATATAGCAAACAAAAAATTGTTAATAATTTGTGTTTAATTTTCCCATCTGTCATTTTTATATTTATAAAAAAAAACTTGAAGCGTTAACTGATTAATTCAAATTGAAAATTTTGAATTCCCGAACAGCAAATTTTGATTTCAAAATTAATTGACAGCAAAATGACAACTGTTCTTGTGTTTATAGTATGCTATAGATGGTATGCGATAAAAGCATGCTTTCTATCGCAAACTATGGAAATAAAGCTGCTGCACTTGTGATATTGGAAGCATGCATGAATTCATCGCAAGTGAAGACAACGTCTTACAGACATTCGTCACAAAGCAATAAATTGTTAACAATAATAATGGTTGTCCAGCGAGAATTTGTGTTCACTTAAAAATGATTTTATTGATGTAAGTGTCCAAAACTTTGTCTTTGCCTTGTACACGCTCCGTTCAGTGCGTGAAATAAAATGATTGCTTTCGATTACCGAGACATCAGACGGATTATTTGCTTCATAAAACATTTTGAAACTCTAAACCCATCACAAGAGGCAACAACTCCATCTCAAATTTCACTACGATGTTCTTCCTTTCTCGTCTCTAGTAGGGAGTCACAAGTGAGCGACTTTCGTCTGCAGGAAGTTGGTATATATATTCTAATTAACTGGTATGTCAGTTGATTGTCGCTCTGTATAACTCTGATAAGAAAATAAATGACAGTTGAGAACCTTCTAGCAGATATAGTTGGTCTCAAATTGCAGCCCTTTTACCTTGACTGGTTGCGTGCATGTTTATGCTCGACTTGACGTCTTCAAGGTGCCAACAGGGGCACACATACTCAACCAACGATCAGCCCCGAGCAGTGTTTCAAAGCCGACAACGTAAAGTCATTTCTTGTTTATAGTTTAAAGTAGTAGGAGGAGTTCATGCAGAAAACATAATTCTTGACAGTTCCACCAGCATATGCGTTACGGTTTTGCGTTTAATGATGTTTTCCAAAACGTAGACAAAGCAATTGGCTTTGACTTTGTATGCAGCACGGAGGGCAAAGTGCCATCGTATCTGGTTAACTACCTTAAAAGAGGAAAGATCTTCTTGGGGTATTTGTAGGTGTATTCAGTGAGAATTACCCACTAGACCGAAACGTGAAGAACAAAAAATTTATTCCGTTCCTAGAATAGAGAGGCAGTAGAGTGAAAAAGGGATTAACAACTTCCCGCAGTAGGTAAGGAAGGGAACATCACATATCTACAAGTCTTATCAAGTGCTTCGTTAATATTCGCGCAAGCAAATGTGGGAATAGAAGGTAAATTCTTTTGGAAAAATGTGGGAAAAAAGCACCGCGGTCTGGTTTTGCGGACTAGTGAGCACAGTGGCAACTTGCTGGCAACACGCGAAGCAACAACCCAAGAGTATCTTCACCTTCCGGTGTGAGGAACTGCAGAGTTCACAAACACCCATTTATCATTCGCTAATTTCCACAGCACATCCACTGCAAATGGAAGAACCTCAGCTTCTATAGGTTTGGCAATCACTTTTCTGCGTTTGGCTTAACCGAAGATTATAGGTATAAGGTAATTTGTCGAGGCCTTTTCATTAGGACAGCGGTATTATGAAACGTTGTTTACTGTTTGTCGGTATACTTTTAACTTGATTTTCGAATTCAACAGGGCATGTAAGGTCAACAACAGAATCTATGTAGGTATTTTGTACCTATCACAAATTCTGTTTCTGGCTGGGCTTTTCAATTTGCGATTGATGTGAAGTAGGCAGCTGTTGTGCCTAGGTAGGGCAGTCTGCTGCGAAAATGTAGTACAGTTGAGGTAAATGTATAATTGTTTTGAGGTACGTTCAGGAGTTGTATGTCTTTTCCAATTTCCTCCAATCACGACCTGTTTAACTGCAAAATTTACATATCTATTTTGGCATCAGTCATAATCCTCGAACATTTTTTCACACATTCCGAGCGTGAGTAATCCGAAGCGTAGTCCATTTACAGAAACCTGGTTTGCTTAGCATCTACAACACAACTGGTTTCCATTTACAGGCCATAAGATTACGTGATTGCCTAAGTGAATGGTAGCAACTCAATTAATTTGCCATAAATTGTGTCCACCTTCTTGTGGCAAACCCACTCGAGACGCCACAACCTCAGATGATCCATTACACCAGATTCTGATTAGTAATTAAGTAACCGCTCAAGACTGTACACTTCTTTGTCATTCTGTCTGCATAAGCGTGGAAAACCAGGCACAAGTATTTAAATTGAGTCCAACAGCTGTATACCGCAAAGTGTCATAATTGCGCAACACACTTCAGAGTAGTTAAAATTGTTAGAATCGTTGATTACAATTTACGGCAGTCTTCCTTGGATTTAATTGAAAAAATCATCATCGTTTCACATAGCGCGGGCACGGGCATCGATAAAAACGCAAAATATACCCGATTGCACTTTGGTATGCGCTGACTGCTCGCACACATCTCTGTTAGTTCGGAGAAAAGTTGTCGCCGTTTGTTCAGACTATTTTTCCCGTCTAAAAATAGTAAAAGTAGAAAATTCTTTGGAAAATCTCTCTCTTTCTGACAGTTGTGGTGCGTCGGCACGACCGGCAATTGGCTAATTTTAGCACTGCATGCTGTAAAGCTGTCTTCCTGCTGGTGCTTGCACACATCAGAGCTCAGAATCCATTGCGTTTGCGGCGACAAGTTATCGTCCAAATGGAATGCCAATGAAGGAATCACTGCCACACTACTACAGTATGCCGCGTAATTTCAGTCACAATGTGCGAGTATGTGTTCTCTCGGCCAGTCATTTGGTTAAGTGGCTGCAGACACATATAATAAATCTTTGAGCAGCCAAAAAATGTGTTAGAAAATCGATACAAACAGACCCATTAATCATAACTCCAATACCAGGCAGATATTGATAGATAAAAGGCGGAGATTTGGGTCACCTCCAAAGTTGGAGAAAACTTTGTTTCCCTCCCCTGGAATGGTGGAGTTATGCTGGTTCTAAAAGTTTCTTTCATGAAGTCGTAAACGATTGCCAGTGCATTATTTAACTTCAAAATGATGAGAGAAAGCCGGATAACGATTTACGAATCACGTCTATAATTACTTACAGTTGTATTAATAGCTAATTACTTGTCTTACCTAGTGTACAGTTAACCCATTCATTGTAATTACAAGAATTGTTAAGGTTTTTTTAATAACAGAGAATGCCGGCCGTATTTGGGGGTTTTTCGGTATACATAGTTAAAAGGGTTTGTTCAAGTGTTATTATAGTTTTAATAATTAGTAAATAAATTTCAAAACTAATGACAAGGATAGCACTAGCTGCTAGGGCTTACGGCTATTGGTAAATTTATCGAATACGCAAATCTGAACTATTTTCCAGACCGCATTGAGCAAAAGTCGAGAATTGTAAATACAAGTAAATAATTGGCGCATAAAGGGCTAGCTTCTTACGAATATTCTTTTGTGTTAGACTTATTTCTGAGGCGATTAAAAGGGACCTGGGGCCCTACCATGAAACTCGATTCTAAAGTGAAACTGCTCGAATTCGCAAAATCGCAACTCTGTAATTCTATAAGTAAGTTATGAAAGCGAAACTCGAAGATATAGCACTGCCAACTATTTTTTGTTTTCCTGGTTCAAATTTGGTACTACCTTCTCCGAAAGTTTATGTCAAATTCGTTCGAATTCGCAAATAAACATTCTAAATCAAATGCGCTTGCGAGAAAGTTGATTTAAGAAGTTTTTTTTCTCTAATTCATGAATATTTCATAATCATAGTAATATGTATAATGTTTTTTTTTTTTTTGTCCCAGGGAATCATCTAAAACTCCAAACACAAAAGTGTCACAGTTTGAAATAATGGTGCAATATATAAATATGTCCCAGCATCCAGATTTGTCCAAGGGGTAATTAAAAACATACATAAACAAGTACATAAAGGTATCTTTCGAAAGGCGGTAGTTTTTAACAAAGCTGAAATACAGTAATTTTATTGGAATAAAAATGCCTTCAAATAAAAACTCAATAGAAAAACCTTGGTTCAACTTGTTGCACTTGTTCCCGATTTCCTTTAGACTCCAACCAAATTGCGACACTGTCCATGTTTATTTATTATTATTTAATTGTTTCACGATCATTTTTTTTGGATATACCAAACATAATGCGAGACTCGTTTGAGTTGTGTCAAACACAATTTCGAGAATCGTTCGAAAATCGCAAATTTGTTGGAAAATAGTTTGGCATTACAGGTATTCGATTCTACTTTCATAGAGAGTACCACTTGAAAGTAGAATCTCAAATAGCTTTCGAATAGAATCAATAGTCGAATCGAGTTTCATAGTAGGGTCCCTGCTGAATCTATAGCCGAGTCTGAACACCTCAAGGCGATTATACTCTCGGTTCGTGAGTGTTTTTCAGACGTTACTTTGAATAAAACAAATTCAAAATATGTGTAGAGTTACTTATCATCGATTAGGCTTCAGTTATTTGAAGGTCACTATAGATAATGTTGTATGTAAAATGCGCTAGTTCTTAAAATTGAGCCTGAAAGCTAAAAATAATTACTAATGCCCCACTTCAAAGCTATTTAAGTTACCTCTTGAAAGAATTATCATCGACAATAGATGGAGGCACAATTCAATTCCCTTTTGTAGATATTTCAAGTTGAGACTAGTATGCGTGTATTGAATTTTATTTATTTGTCGTACTATACTTGAGTAAGGACATTATATAGTTTAATAAGAAAAGTAAAATATTTGAGTGACTGTCTTTTTTTCAGAAAAAAATGCCTGCGCTTACTTATGAACAAGCTCTCGAAATGTTTATGTGAACATCATTCCATTCGCGCGCTGTAACGTAGCCATTAACAGTATTAATGTCATCGAAATCCACTTGAATGTCATTAGTATAAGTTTAAACATCGTCGTCGTCTGCGTCACCGATGAGGGGGAGTCGTAATTTCCAACATATGTAGAATTGTAGATGTACAGATGTACACTCCTTGATGAAAAACAGCAAAATTTATAGCACACGCTCCCTTCCGCATACAATGAACAGCGAACCACTTAGTATGGAAATGAGTGAGCGAGGAATCGTATTTGGGATTTGAAGGTTACAACTTATCTTCAAGTGTATTCGGAAGAGCTTCGAAGATTTAAATTGACCTTTTTATTCGCTAAGATCTCTTGTTGAGCGACGCATTTGCACATTTGATAGAGAAAGAAACGAAAGTTTTGTGTTCGGGTTCATCAAATGGAGAACAAGTTCAGTGGACCAGAATCGGTTATAAGCTGCTTACAAACCGCCGCCTCTTACTGGAACCCATAAATGCTCGCAGTTATATTTATATGCTAGTTTAAGGTCGAGATACATAGACAAAAGTAAGAAGCTGGAGAGAGGATTCCACATGTCTTTGTTCGGTAGAAACTTTTACTTTATTTCGGAAGTATAAAGAACCTTCCCAAAGTGGAGCAAAATTAGCATAGGAATTCGATATCGAAGTGTCATATTTTTTGTCAACGTACAGATACGCGTTGGAAAGTGAAAATTTTCACTTTTGATTCGGTTGGAGATTCCCCCATAAACCGATGCTAAGAATAGCTAATTCAGGCTATAAATAATGCAAACTGCTTACAAAGTGCGCTCAGCGAGAGGGTGGTTCACCCCCACTGAAGTGCCAGGAATTGTAACAACATATCTCAATCAAATCTGCCACTAGTGGTATAGTTCAATCTAGACAACCCTTTAGGACACTGTGTGGCAATTCCATTAGAGATCGGAATCACCAATTCATCCCTTGAAATTTTATTATGGCTGGGGCGCTAACCGCCACCACCGAGAGCTGAGAGGATGGGTGAACAACGATGACTCATCGAAGTTGCCACCATCAGCACTTCATGCACATACTTGTACAGTGTATGAGCTTGTTTCCCAACATCCATCCATCGGTATACGCAATTATTTCCATTCAACCCTTATACCACTGGTGCTGGTTGCTGGTGCATGGGAATGGGGCATTGCCGCACATAAATAAATAAACCCCGCCATGATGGAGCTGTAATGAGGGTGGTAACGCCGCAAAGAAACCATCGAAATGTTACTCCCTGGTTCGCATCAAAAACACCGATAGTATAGATAATCCCGTGCTCAAGGGTGAAGGTAGCACTTGTGTTGTTCTGTATCGTATACGGCTGTGAATTGTATACACAGAGATGAAGGATTTCCAGCTCAACCGAAGAATAGCTGTTTGATGCTTTCCCGCATATTTTGCGTTCTGCAAAGTTAGTAAACACCAGAGAAAAGGGAAACCCTTAGCCAAAAGCAAATTGTTGTCACTCAAAATCCTTCAAATGGAGTGCCGAGTGTTTATTGTGTTTGCTTCGATAGACGAAAAAGCGTTCTACAATTTCTATTATGTCCTTATCCCTATAGATATATACTTGCGAAACTATCTCCGGCATTGTTCTATTTGGTTTCTGTGTTTTGTGTGCGCTTGTCCGTTTGTTATAAACGTATAACTGAGGAAAAATAGTCTCAATTAAGATTGAAAAGATTGGAAGCGATGACGGTTCCTGCTGGCATTGTACTATCACAAGGAATGCGCTTTTTGTTGCTTGCCACTTTGCACATAGATATACAGAGTTGAATCATCATCAACATCGCATCTCCATCAACAGTGTTCCCAAAGAAAAAAAATCAAAAGCACATGCTTGGGGTATATTTCATTTGATATTTCATTCTCTGAAGCAAAGTAGGGAGCATAGTGATCCGAAATCAAGAAAGTTTCTGGAATGCTGCCAGAAATCTGAAATTCTAAATTGAAAGGAAAGGATGTGACATGCGAAGGCACTCTCTCTGTTTATTGTCATCTCTTGTCTGGAAGGGGTTTAAGATTTTGCTCCTAAAAAAGAAGGAATGGAGGTGAATTGCAACGGATGAAACTTAAACTCTTTTATTTTATTTATTTCGCAGTTTTCTCATTTATCCGATTCTTTTTTCTCCAGGTAAAGGTATTGCTGGGTTTTTTATTTATCTAAACAGGTGAAGGAAGTATTTGTTTTAATTGACATAGCAAACTGTTTAACATTGATAGGCAACGATATGTCATTCATATGACATTAGGCAAGGTCTGTCTGGAGATCATAAAGGAGGGAATTTGTGGGGTATAGGTTCTTTTAATAACCAGAAAAGTTTCAGTACCTTTTTATAGCTTAAACGCACATTAGTTCAGCAAAATTGTTCATAAAATATAGTCTCTCCCCAATATATTCATTCTGATGGCGCCAATTCCTCAATAAACCAGACGATTGTTTAGTTAACTTTAGGTTTTATCGCCGGAATCCTTAAAAAGAAGATGAACAACGCCCCCATCACAGTCCTTACCAGCAAGAAAAACTATAAGAACTCAAAACGAAATTGATCTAAAGCAATAAACACCAAGAACTGATTTTGTCCTTATTTGCAATTTCTTCGCTGTTCCAATAGGCATAGTCAATCCTTCGCCAGTCCTCTCCATAACCATTTTCCATCGCCCATTAACCAGCAAGACACATTATATCAGAAAACAAGATACTTGACGCGATTCCACAAACACAATCAATCAAAATGTTGATTATGAATTCATATCATAAACAGAGAGGCAAATTAATTAAATGGATAACCCTACATAATGGATGTAGGTCATTTCTTCATCATCTTCATCGTCATCTTAATGTAGTCATCATTAGCATGTATACGTTGCTGCCATTAGCCTCTTATTGGCCTTGAGGCACGATGGATGCGAGTGGATTAAAGTTTGTTACGCATATAAAAAATGTTTCTATACCACGTTTGGTGGGGTCGGTTAAACTCGTTCAAATGTTTAATGCAAGTCTTCAGATCGTTTGCACCTGATTTGCATTAGATAATTATGTTTTTGGTAAGAAAAGTTGAAATCGTACAGCACCTTGAGTGACAGGTGACAGCAGGCAATTGGCCAACCCATCGATGAGTGACATATTTTGCATTCGAAGAAATTTCTCCTCATCGAAAGCAAATGACACACAATGGGCTGAAAGTCACCAGAGCTACTTGACATTTACAAGACAACAGATACGATATGCTTAACCCCATTGAACTAGATATTGTCACTGTGGGCTGTTGCAGAACACGGCACAGTAGTAGGAGAAAGTGTTGAAGCAAAAATTGAAAATGTTAATTTGTTTAATTGTTTTAAAGAACATCGGGTTCCGCTGAATTTCTTCGGCGTTTTTAATCAAACCAGTTGTACAATGGTAAATTTTTGAAAAAGGAAAGAGAGTACGCGAGTGTTAGAAATTTGGTTTGACAGTTTGTGCTTCCTCGTGTTGTACGGGAACAGGTTTATATTGTTAAACTTCGCTTTTGTAAAGTATTACCAATGATCGTACGATATTTGCTACGACTTCTGCTGCCAATCTACCGAGTTGTTTTGCTCTCGGTATTTTTGCAATTCTATTTGACGATAGCTCAATCGGGCATTGCTATATAATAGCAATTTGAGTTGAGTCTCGTAGCAAACTCTGTAGCCACGTTTGTGACGTTCGCATTTCCTGTCATTGCACAATGTGCTAAAGCAGCGTTTGTTGTTTAGCATTTATTTTCCTGCATCATGAAGTACGAGGCAGTTGGGTTTCAAATGGATTCGCAGCGCACATCCTACTCGTACTACATTGATTTCTATTTTAGCGAGACGTCAAAAATCGGTCATAAATTGACGTCATGTCAGTTTGGAGGTGGGAGTGGTAGTAATAAACTTAAAATTGCGTTGATGGATCGTTTTTTGGAACTGGTATGCGATGCCCACACACTTGTGCTTGCCTTGCATTTGGAATATGCGTGTGTAAATATAGGTGGGATCGTTTTAGCGACACAATTTTTCCTCTTTCTTATTACCTTGTGTAATTGTTTAATTGAATGGTTGCTATTTTTTTTTTCTTTTTTAGAACCGCAATGATGAACGTGTCCCAAACCCACATTCACCACATGAGCCTCATACAAATGGGCTGCAACACTCTGGATCTCGTTCCACCCTCCGCCACTCGATCAGCACCCAATCGAACTCGACTCCAGCATCGCCTCAGCTGAGTGGTATTCAGCAGCAGCACCTATCCAATGGTCATCATTATCAATCACAATCATCTGTTTCATCGCAGTCATCTATTGTGTCGACAATACCTGCATCGCAACGTCTGTTGGAGGACGCACTCAGCAAGCCCAGTCCATACCCGATGATAATTTTGCCCGCAAATGGCGGCTATTGGATGGATGGCACCGATCATGAATGTTCATTCGATTCCCGTGGCAATCCCGTTCTTCCCCAGAGTACCTGGATGGCTAAGTTCGAGACCGATGATACGGCAAAGTGTTATCGACGTTTCTATGTTGCCCGGGATCACTCGAACCTGGTGGGGCATGACGATCAGCTGGGTCCGGTACTGCTGTCGATCAAAAATGAAAATGTTGCTAACCAAGAACATGTTCGTATACTTCTTCGACTTCGAACGGGCACTATGCACGAGTTGATCCCACTGTCATGTCTTAGTCCGAATCCGAGTCCGTTCAAGATGGCAAGGTTACTAAATGGACAAATCAACGTGGACAACTTTATGCCGGTGCTGTGCTCGAAGGCGTCGCAGCTGATTGCCAGCTACGATGAGCACGTTCTAGTGTCGAACTTCAAATTCGGCGTACTCTACCAAAGATATGGTCAAACGACCGAGGAAGAGCTCTTCTGCAACAACAACTCATCGGAAGCGTTCGAGGAGTTTCTAGACGTACTTGGGCAGAGAATCAAATTGAAAGATCACAAGGGGTATCGTGGAGGGCTTGACATTCAGAATGGTCACACAGGAGATATAGCTATATATGACATCTTCAAAGAGCGTGAAGTCATGTTCCACGTGTCGACGCTGTTGCCGTATACAGAGGGAGATCCGCAACAGTTGCAGCGAAAGCGGCACATTGGCAACGACATCGTGGCTATAGTGTTTCAGGAGTCAAACACTCCATTCTCTCCCGATATGATAGCTAGCCACTTCCTACATGCGTTCATTGTGGTGCAACCACTTGAGCCCAACACCCCAAACACAAGGTATAAAGTGAGTGTGACAGCTCGCGATGATGTTCCGTTCTTCGGACCGACACTTCCGAACCCCGCGGTTTTCCGCAAGGGTCAGGAATTCAAGGAGTTCATTTTAACGAAGCTAATCAACGCGGAGAATGCTTGCTACAAGGCTGAGAAGTTCGCCAAATTGGAACTTCGCACAAGAACCTCGCTTCTGCAGAATTTGGTTGAAGAGTTGAAAGAGAAGACAAGAGATTTCCTTGGAGCAGACATGTCGACTGTCTGCACTGCCAGCCCCACGCCCGAGACACCAAAATCGGACAACAGCAGTGCTGGTACACGATTTATTGATACTGTGAAGAAGGCACTGATATCGCGGGTGCGTTCGCAAAGTGTGGACACAAGCAACCTAACTGGAAATGCCGCCGACAAGTTCTGCGTCAATACTAAGTCGAAGAAGGACAACAGCCTGACGGAGACTCCTAATCTCAATGTAAGTTGGAATGGCTGACTTTGGTGTGAATTTTTCTTCATGTTTTGTTTTCTTTAATAGACATGCAGTCGTACGGGTTCAAAGTCCTCGTCCAAGAAATCCTCAAATGACTCGACGTCATCATCACCGGACATCACGTCGCGTGGTCCGTTGAGCAGCGGTGGTATCGCCACCGGAAATAACAATAATAACAACAACAACGGAGGCAATCCCTCGAAAGATCTTCAAAACGGCAACAACAATGGAATGGCCACTATGTCTGAGACAAGCGATGATTCCAGCTTGAATAGTGTCGACCTCGACCCGATGATGGGCCATTTGGATGGCGGAGCTGCATATATTGACAGTGATACCGGCTTAGAGTCGATGTCATCAGCAGAAGCAACGACAAAGGCCTGCTCCCTCTGTTTGGACGGCTCACAGGGTGTAATGGGTAGTTCGCCGAGCAACGAATCTGTGGTTGTCATCGACAATCTACGGCAGGAAGTTACCCGGTTAAAGTGTGACAAGCTGGACTTGCTGCGACAGAATGTGGTAAGTTTGTTAAACCAAACGCCTACTGCTTCTTTATGGCTACAATGAGATATTTTTCTTTCAGACGTGTCAGCGTGACATTAAACGATTGCGCGAACGGGAACTATCCCTACAAGGCGATCTAGCTGCTGCCGGTAAGGAGATACTTCGGTTAAGAGACCTTCTCAAGGAATATATGCCAGATGCAACCACAGCACCGCTGTCGATCTCACCAATCTAAATTTGCCAAGCAAAACTGCTGAGAATCGATACCCAAAGTGTTGTAGATAGAAACATTTATTTGCACGAATGATAGGCGAGTAAAAAGAAATACCTTTCGCAAGAAATACACCAAATATATATTATAAGAGCAACAATCATCAAATCCTTGTTAATCCCCTCAAATCACTCACAAAATAAGCTTCAATCTCGGAGAGCTGTCAATTAAAAATGAAATTACTTTTTCCGTTCATTGGTTTTATTTTTCTTAATTTATGTATAATTTACTGCAAAAAGATGAATTTTCTATTCTTATATGGTTTTTATGTTAATCTTTCGAAGTAAAGCTTTATCTGTATATACATCAATATATATATTTTTGTTTTCACATAGATATATTTTGAAAAATATATATTTTCTAAAACAAAATAAACATCTAAGCAAAAGAACATCGTTAGTAGTGTAGAAATAAAATTGAAATCGTTTTTTTTTTTTTTTGTTACATTTTGGAGAAATATTTATTATGGAGAGCTGATATTTTTTTTTGTATTCTTTAAGTTGTAAATATTATATTAACTAAGTTTGCTATAAAAACAAGAAATCAGAAATGATTTTGTGCAATACGCCCAAAGTTCATTTTTTTTTATTATTCAATATAGTTCTCACGGGAATCACTCTGAATAATCAGCGTGAAATGGGCACATACACATAAAAAGAGAATTTGAAATAACATACTTACAGTAAAAATATATTATGTAGTGCATCTATGCAGTAGCTGAACAGATTGTTAGAATTTGTTTGAAACTGGAAAAAAAAATATATAAAAGAAATTGCATCACATTTTTGGGACACCATATTTATTTTGGTGTGCACCACATTTCGCATTCACAGTAGAGTTCACATAATTGTCGTATCTCTTATGGAGGTTTAGTTTTGAATAATATTCAGAGACATAACTATTGCGCAAAATTCAAAGAATAATGAAATTATACCAAAGTTAACATTCCTTTCAGTGTATAAATGAATAATATTCAAGCAGAATGGCACAATACTAATTTAAAGTTGAGATTTGACTAAAATCTTGATTTTGTTCTCATTTGCATTCGCTGATTGATGCAGTTCAATTAAACGTCAGCTGATCGAATCAAAATTAAATATGAAGGAGGTCTTATTATTCCCGAAAAGCAGCAATGCGAGAAAGTGTGTAAATTATAAAAGATACAAATGTTTACTATTATAATAATATATTATTAAAGCTATGTAAGAAATTGATGATGAAAATATACGTATATAACAAATATATATATATATATGAGTATTGAATAGTTCTATATATAAAAATGAATAAATTAAAAATTTGTTGATCTTAATGCTTTTGTTTAATTGTATCAGCAGCAGCTTTAAATTACGATCCGGATCCAGTGCTCAAAGAGATTTGAGCAGTTTTGCGTTCAGCGAAAAAGAAAGTAAATCAGACTCAGACCACTACCTGTTACTACTCAAGGATCGCTTCCGGTTACCACAAACAATAGTGCCCAGAACACTCAATTTGACGACCGAGTTTTCCTTTAACTTTTGAGAACTTTGCAGAAGTAGCACCACTGCCAGGACGTTATAAACGCCTCATCTGGAGTGGAAGCACGTAACTTGATACAATCGAATTGAGTCGATACAATCGAGCTCTTGCAGCACCTAATTTGTCTCAATTAATTATCCACGATTGAGACAAATTATGTATCAAATTACGTGCTTCCAACCCTGATTGGTTTCACTCCGACTATTAACTAATATCGTTTTCCATTGGGACCACCAGATTTTTCAGATATATTGGTATTTGTGGCAGTATGTGTAAATCTAAAAAAAAAACATAGAGATCTGCAAAAAGTGATCCGAATCCGATTGATTTTTTGTCCCAATGGAAAACCACATTAGTTTATGACCCCGACGTCTGACGACCAACGCGTTAAAAATATATTTGACAAAAAAACTACCATTTCAATAAAAGAAATGTTGATAAAACGCACACATTTGTTTAGAACTGATCTATTTATTAGAACTTCAGCAAAGTACGAATGGATAGCAGAGAATAATTTCAAAACTTAAATTCTTTATACTTCTTAGTGGTCTTTGTTGTGTCGGCTTGCTGGCGTTTACGTTTCGACTTTTGTCTAGCAACGTGTTCTGCCAACATATCGGACAGATCTTCCTTCTGGAGGTGACTCTGTTGTTCGCGCATTTGCTGTTCATAACGTTGAGCCATCGCCTCGTTATCCAAATCCAATTCAGATGGATCGAGTGCCAATTCGACAGTTCCTTCGCGTTCAGGGGCAGTTCTGGTAGTTGTTGCTTTACTGACTCCGCTAATGTCGTAGACATGTGTGGAGGCCATCATTGAAGCTCCAATACGATCGTTCCTTTTTTCGGGCAGAACTTGGTAGAGGACAGGTGTTTCATTGCTGAAAAGAAATTAGTGTTAAGAACTTGTCAACTTAATGTGTGTGTCAAGTCGTACTCTTCCATCTCTGCCTCGATCTTCTTTTTACGCAGTTCAATGTTCTCAGGAGTTTCCATTCCAGCGGGAACACTTGTTAGACCAGATGGCGTTACCAGTCCTTCTGCGGGTGTGACCAATCCGCTCTCATCTGGCTGGTTAGCCATATCCTCTCCCTCTTCCTCTTCTTCCTCTGAAGATTCTTCTGATTCTGATTCGAGTTCGCCCCACTGATTGCGTTCTATGTCACCTTCGTCGATTCCACTCTAAAAGGATGGAAAGAAATGATTAAAAAAAAAGGATCAGCGAATTTATTGACACGGTCTCTCACATCGATATCCATCATATTGGTGCCAAACACATCACCGTACAGCGGTTTGCCGTTCTCATCAACGGGAGGCTTTCCCCAACCACCGGCGTGGTATCCAAAAGAAGTGCCCTCTGGAATGGGGGCATTTAGACCTGGTATCTTCAAATTGGGATAACTTGGTGGCGGTCCGTAACGCTGTTGAGCAATCAACCAGGGCGGCGGAATTTTGTGTGAATTAGGGCCGACCGGCATTCCCAAGGCAATGCGCAGTTCCTCAGACAGATCTCCTGGTTTCTTTTCCTTGAGACGGGTCTCGAATTCCTTTCCTTCGTAGTAAAGATCACCGTGAATGGTCATGCGCGGCTTCGTCTGCCATTTGAAGAAGGCGTCATGAAGCTTTTGGTAATCGATGTCAATTTTTCCCATTTTGGGACGCACTCTTTCGCGCATTTTTGACTTAAGCGATTTGGCGTCGTCTTTTTCTTGAAGTGATTCTCTCATTTCCATAATGCCGGTCTTTTTTATAAATGCCGGCAAATCGAAGGCTGGTTTTTCAATGCCTCGTTTTCCTTGCAGATACTTTCGCTTGAAACACCAGTGTCGGGGAACCTGCACTGTATTTCTATGGGCTTTCAATTGCACCAGTAACTTGGGATCCCTGGCAGTAACGTCATGCATTTCCACAACATCTGGACGGCTGACCAGTTGTTTCAACTCGGCAACACTTAAACGGGTTAGCTTTTTTAGTTTTCGCTTGGATAGTTTCTCCTTGTCGTCTTTCGTATCCTATAGGTTAATACAATTAGTATATTTATAAACAGCACATTTGTTTTCTTACCTCCTCCAAGTCATCGTCATCATCATCAAGATCTTTGTTGTCGGCCTTTTTCTTTGCTTCTGCGGCCTCATGCTCTGCAATTTTGTCTTTGTCTATTGGCTTTGGCTTGTTCTCCAACTTGAAGATCTCAAAGACTCGATAGAACTGTCGATACATCGGGGCAAGGTCAGCAATGGTGATCTTTTCTGGAATATACCTGCCGGAAGTACAAATATTATCAAGTGTCGCGTTTGAGATCGCTCTCTTTTACTTACTCTACAGTAACTTCATCATCCCCTAAATCGTCTTTTCGTGTAGACTTTCCATCGGATTCATTTTTCTTCGGATCCTTCTCATCGGGCTCCTTTTCCTCAACATCCTTAGGCAGCTGAACGACTTGTCGTAGCTTACGGTTTTGCTTCTTTCTGCGTTTTTTCTTTTTGTTTTTTTCGGCCTTGCTTTGCTTGCCTCCTTTCTCCCCAATGCCGTTTGTTTGAGTTTCGGTCTCATCATCTGAGTCACCATCGGCATCAGCATAATCTGTGCTGATTACACCGCTGGGAACTGTCAGTTGCTTGTCAAATTCTTCGCTAGCACTAGAGATAAGATCATCGGGATTTACATCAAACTGGGCCGCACGTTGGTCTTTTAAAGCTAGTACATCTTCCAATACTTTAGGCAAAATCACTTCAGTCACTTTTTTATTTTCCTCATCCTCGGGTTTGTCTATGGAAACAGACATAAGGGAGGGAAGCGACTCATTACTCTGACTTTCGTCGAGTTGTGATGCTCCCTGTTGTTGCTGAGGCTGTTGATTTTGTGGCTGTTGCGGTTGAGACTGCTGCTGTGGCGATGCCTGCGGAGGTGGTGCATGCTGCTGCTGTGGTGGTGGCTGCATTTGCTGCATCGGAGGTGGCCAGTTTTGTTGAGGTGGTGGAAAGCCTGAAGGGCCCATATTAGGCGGAGGTCCCATGCCAGGAGGTCTCATGTTAGGTGGCGGAGCCATTCCTGGTGGCATGCCCGGTGGACCTATTCCAGGCGGATGCATCATAAGAGGTGGTGGTCCACCCAATAAAGGGCGCGGAGGCTTTAATTGTAAATTTAATAAAATACTCAAACAATAATATTTTTCCACATACCTCTGGATATTGATCACCCATTTGCGACTAATAATTGATAGTATACTATTTAATAACACAAACGTTTTCAATGAAAATTAACACGATAAACGAAGCAAAAAAAAATTCCAAAGCGTTTCTTCCGGCTGTCAAAATTTGGGAGTTGCCAATCTTCTCGGAAGTTTTTGTTTATTCAAGAGCAATAGGTACATACCAAATTGGTAGCTAAGCAGATGCCACAGTTACCACTTTAGTGTTCCATTTAAACAAAATAATGTAGATATGTCCTTATTTTTGAACGAAATAAGTATGTTTCCATGCGTGACATGAGTTAATCACGACAGAACGTCAAGGGTTGGGAAGGAAAGGCACTGCGAATGCGAAACTGCTTAAATAAATAAATTTGTCTAATCGTAGGTACGTCAAATAGCAATTGCTAAATTCTTTTACCTAAATGTATGAAAAAAATCGATTTCCGATATTTACAACTAATATTATACATAAAATTTATCTAATAATAATGCTCATTTAATTCAAACGAAATTAGGATCGAAGCTTCCTAGAACCTGCCGTTGGCAATACACTTGCTATTGTTGTTTAATGGGGAAATAAAATGGAAACTGAAACAATATTTTGAGAAGTGTCAAGTGTCAAAACAAAGCGAAAGCGTGTATTGTGTTATAAATACTTTTTGCACTGGCGCAAAGAAGTAAATTATTAAGCACTTGATATATTTTTTTAAAGAGTTTAGGTCAAATTATAAATTCAGAAGTAAGTAATTAATTACGTTAATTGTGAGTGCCTGCATATCTGTCTTAATTCAAAATCAAATCGTTTTCCATATATTTAGTTCTACCTTTTACGTACAGGGTGGCAACAAAATTGCAGTATGTTCAAATTTGATTTTAATGTTAGCAAAAACGATCTGAATGATGAAAATCAATTCACCAATAAGAACGATACAACAAATTCAAGTGACACGTAAGTATTATTTCAAAAGTTCCTAAAGTTTTCAAATCAGCTGTAAAGTGTTTTCAAAAATAAAACCGTCAGTTGGCATTTTATAAACGAACATAACCTAAAATATTGAGCAGGAATGAAAGAACGTTAGTGGAGTGCTATGATTCACAGGAGGTCTTCCCGACAGCTGACGTTCTTGAGAATCTAGATGTCTACAACGTAAATTCAATGGAAATAAAAGCCGGAGATGTGAATTTAAGGTACATAAAGTCGGGTTATTTGTTGCAAATATTTGATAATGAAACAA